>CAMQGK010000123.1:0-2400000 GCA_947000775.1 Pterois miles
ACTTTGCGTTGCGATAATTTGCGTTGCGTTACTTTGCGTTACGTTACTTTGCGTTACGTTACTTTGCGTAACGTTACTTTGCCTTGTGTTGTAATGTGTTGCGTTACTTTGCGTTGTGTTACTTTGCGTTGTGTTACTTTGCGTTGTGTTACTTTGCGTTGTGTTACTTTGCGTTGCGTTACTTTGGGTTGTATTACTTTGCGTTGTGTTACTTTGCGTTGTGTTACTTTGCCTTGCGTTACTTTGCGTTGAGTTACTTTGCGTTGCGTTACTTTGCGTTTTGTTACTTTGCGTTGTGTTACTTTGCGTTGCGTTACTCTGCGTTGCGTTACTCTGCGTTGCGTTACTTTGCGTTGTGTTACTTTGCGTTGCTTTTACTTTGCGTTGCGTTACTTTGCGTTGTTACTTTGCATTGTGTTGTAGTACGTTGTGTTACTTTGCGTTGTTTTAGTTTGTTTTGCATTACTTTTGTGTTGTGTTACTTTGTGTTGTGTTACTTTGCGTTGCGTTACTTTGCGTAGTTACTTTGCATTGTGTTGTAGTATGTTGTTTTACTTTGCGTTGCGTTACTTTGCGTTGTGTTACTTTGCGTTGCGTTACTTTGCGTTGCGTTACTTTGCGTTGCGTTACTTTGCGTTGCGTTAATTTGCGTTGCGTTACTTTGCGTTACGTTACTTTGTCTTGTGTTGTAATGTGTTGCGTTACTTTGCATTGTGTTACTCTGCGTTGCGTTACTCTGCGTTGCGTTACTTTGCGATGCGTTACTTTGCGTTGCGTTACTTTGCGTTGCGTTACTCTGCGTTGTTACTTTGCATTGTGTTGTAGCACGTTGTGTTACTTTGCGTTGTTTTAGTTTGTTTTGCGTTACTTTTGTGTTGTGTTACTTTGTGTTGTGTTACTTTGCGTTGCGTTACTTTGCGTTGTTACTTTGCATTGTGTTGTAGTACGTTGTTTTACTTTGTGTTGCGTTACTTTGCCTTGCGTTACTTTGCCTTGTGTTGTAATGTGTTGCATTACTTTGCGTTGTGTTACTTTGCGTTGTTACTTTGCGTTGTGTTACTTTGCATTGCGTTACTTTGCGTTGCATTACTTTGCATTGCGTTACTTTGTGTTGTGTTACTTTGCGTTGTATTGTAGTACGTTGCGTTGCATTACTTTGCGTTGTGTTACTTTGCCTTGATTTGTAGTACGTTGTGTTACTTTGCATTGTGTTACTTTGCGTTGTGTTACTTTGCCTTGTGTTACTTTGCGTTGTTTTATAGTGCGTTGTGTTACTTTTCGTTGCATTACTTTGCATTGTGTTACTTTGCGTTGTGTTACTTTGCGTTGTGTTACTTTGCCTTGTGTTACTTTGCCTTGTGTTGTAGTGCGTTGCGTTGCTAGTTTGCGTTGCGTTACTTTGTGTTGCGTTACTTTGCGTTGCGTTACTTTGCTTTGTGTTACTTTGCGTTGCGTTACTTTGCGTTGCGTTACTTCTCGTTGTGTTACTTTGCATTGTGTTACTTTGCGTTGTTACTTTGCCTTGTGTTACTTTGCATTGTGTTATAGTTGTAGCACGTTGTGTTACTTTGCGTTGTTTTTGTTTGTCTTGCGTTACTTAGTGTTGTGTTACTTTGCGTTGTGTTACTTTGCATTGTGTTACTTTGCGTTGTGTTACTTTGCGTTGCGTTACTTTGGGTTGTATTACTTTGCGTTGTGTTACTTTGTGTTGTGTTACTTTGCTTTGCGTTACTTTGCGTTGTTACTTTGCATTGTGTTGTAGTACGTTGTGTTACTTTGCGTTGTTTTAGTTTGTTTTGCGTTACTTTGTGTTGTGTTACTTTGTGTTGTGTTACTTTGCATTGTGTGACTTTGCGTTGTGTTACTTTGCGTTGTGTTACTTTCCGTTGTGTTACTTTGCGTTATGTTGCTTTGCCTTGCGTTACTTTGCGTTGAGTTACTTTGCGTTGCGTTACTTTGCGTTTTGTTACTTTGCGTTGTGTTACTTTGCGTTGTGTTACTTTGCGTTAAGTTACTTTGCTTTGCTTTACTTTGCGTTGCGTTACTCTGCGTTGCGTTACTCTGCGTTGCCTTACTTTGCGTTGCGTTAATTTGCGTTGCGTTACTTTGCGTTGTTACTTTGCATTGTGTTGTAGTACGTTGTGTTACTTTGCGTTGTTTTAGTTTGTTTTGAGTTACTTTTGTTTTGTGTTACTTTGTGTTGTGTTACTTTGCGTTGCGTTACTTTGCGTTGCGTTACTTTGCGTTGCGTTACTTTGCGTTGCGTTACTTTGCGTTGTTACTTTGCATTGTGTTGTAGTACGTTGTTTTACTTTGCGTTGCGTTACTTTGCGTTGCGATAATTTGCGTTGCGTTACTTTGCGTTACGTTACTTTGCGTTACGCTACTTTGCGTTACGTTACTTTGCCTTGTGTTGTAATGTGTTGCGTTACTTTGCGTTGTGTTACTTTGCGTTGTGTTACTTTGCGTTGTGTTACTTTGCGTTGCGTTACTTTGGGTTGTATTACTTTGCGTTGTGTTACTTTGCGTTGTGTTACTTTGCCTTGCGTTACTTTGCGTTGAGTTACTTTGCGTTGCGTTACTTTGCGTTTTGTTACTTTGCGTTGTGTTACTTTGCGTTGTGTTACTTTGCCTTGTGTTGTAGTGCGTTGCATTGCGTTACTTTGTGTTGTGTTACTTTGCCTTGCGTTGCATTGCGTTACTTTGCGTTGCGTTACTTTGCGTTGCGTTACTTTGCGTTGCGTTACTTTGCGTTGTGTTACTTTGTATGGCGTTACTTTGGGTTGTATTACTTTGCGTTGTGTTACTTTGCGTTGTGTTACTTTGCCTTGTGTTGTAGTGCGTTGCATTGCGTTACTTTGCGTTGTGTTACTTTGCCTTGCGTTACTTTGCGTTGCGTTACTTGGCGTTTTGTTACTTTGCGTTGTGTTACTTTGCGTTGTGTTACATTGCCTTGTGTTGTAGTGCGTTGCATTGCGTTACTTTGCGTTGTGTTACTTTGCGTTGTGTTACTTTGCGTTGCGTTACTTTGCGTTGCGTTACTTTGCGTTGTTACTTTGCATTGTGTTGTAGTACGTTGTGTTACTTTGCGTTGTTTTAGTTTGTTTTGCGTTACTTTGTGTTGTGTTACTTTGTGTTGCGTTACTTTGCGTTGCGTTACTTTGCGTTGTGTTACTTTGCGTTGCGTTACTTTGCATTGCGTTACTTTGCGTTGCGTTACTTTGCGTTGCGTTAATTTGCGTTGCGTTACTTTGCGTTACGTTACTTTGCCTTGTGTTGTAATGTATTGCATTACTTTGCGTTGTGTTACTTTGCGTTGTGTTATTTTGCGTTGTGTTGTAGAACATTGCGTGACTTTGCATTGTGTTACTTTGTGTTGCGTTACTTTGCGTTGCGTTACTTTGCCTTGCGTTACTTTGCCTTGTGTTGTAATGTGTTGCATTACTTTGCGTTGTGTTACTTTGCGTTGTTACTTTGCGTTGTGTTACTTTGCATTGCGTTACTTTGCGTTGCATTACTTTGCATTGCGTTACTTTGTGTTGTGTTACTTTGTGTTGTGTTACTTTGCATTGTATTGTAGTACGTTGCGTTGCATTACTTTGCGTTGTGTTACTTTGCCTTGATTTGTAGTACGTTGTGTTACTTTGCCTTGTGTTACTTTGCGTTGTTTTATAGTGCGTTGTGTTACTTTTCGTTGCGTTACTTTGCATTGTGTTACTTTGCGTTGTGTTACTTTGCGTTGTGTTACTTTGCGTTGTGTTACTTTGCCTTGTGCTGTAGTGCGTTGCGTTGCGTTAGTTTGCGTTGCGTTACTTTGTGTTGCGTTACTTTGCGTTGCGTTACTTTGCGTTGTGTTACTTTGCGTTGCGTTACTTTGCGTTGCGTTACTTCGCGTTGTGTTACTTTGCATTGTGTTACTTTGCGTTGTTACTTTGCCTTGTGTTACTTTGCCTTGTGTTACTTTGCATTGTGTTATAGTTGTAGCACGTTGTGTTACTTTGCGTTGTTTTTGTTTGTCTTGCGTTACTTAGTGTTGTGTTACTTTGCGTTGTGTTACTTTGCATTGTGTTACTTTGCATTGTTTTACTTTGCGTTGTGTTACTTTGCGTTGCGTTACTTTGGGTTGTATTACTTTGCGTTGTGTTACTTTGTGTTGTGTTACTTTGCCTTGCGTTACTTTCCGTTGCGTTACTTTGCGTTGCGTTACTTTGCGTTGTTACTTTGCATTGTGTTGTAGTACGTTGTGTTACTTTGCGTTGTTTTAGTTTGTTTTGCGTTACTTTGTGTTGTGTTACTTTGTGTTGTGTTACTTTGCATTGTGTGACTTTGCGTTGTGTTACTTTGCGTTGTGTTACTTTCCGTTGTGTTACTTTGCGTTATGTTGCTTTGCCTTGCGTTACTTTGCGTTGAGTTACTTTGCGTTGCGTTACTTTGCGTTTTGTTACTTTGCGTTGTGTTACTTTGCGTTGTGTTACTTTGCGTTAAGTTACTTTGCGTTGCTTTACTTTGCGTTGCGTTACTCTGCGTTGCGTTACTCTGCGTTGCGTTACTTTGCGTTGTGTTACTTTGCGTTGCGTTAATTTGCGTTGCGTTACTCTGCGTTGTTACTTTGCATTGTGTTGTAGTACGTTGTGTTACTTTGCGTTGTTTTAGTTTGTTTTGAGTTACTTTTGTTTTGTGTTACTTTGTGTTGTGTTACTTTGCGTTGCGTTACTTTGCGTTGCGTTACTTTGCGTTGTTACTTTGCATTGTGTTGTAGTACGTTGTTTTACTTTGCGTTGCGATAATTTGCGTTGCGATAATTTGCGTTACGTTACTTTGCGTTACGTTACTTTGCGTTACGTTACTTTGCGTTACGTTACTTTGCGTTACGTTACTTTGCCTTGTGTTGTAATGTGTTGCGTTACTTTGCGTTGTGTTACTTTGCGTTTTGTTACTTTGCGTTGTGTTACTTTGCGTTGCGTTACTTTGGGTTGTATTACTTTGCGTTGTGTTACTTTGCGTTGTGTTACTTTGCCTTGCGTTACTTTGCGTTGAGTTACTTTGCGTTGCGTTACTTTGCGTTTTGTTACTTTGCGTTGTGTTACTTTGCGTTGCGTTACTCTGCGTTGCGTTACTCTGCGTTGCGTTACTTTGCGTTGTGTTACTTTGCGTTGCTTTACTTTGCGTTGCGTTACTTTGCGTTGTTACTTTGCATTGTGTTGTAGTACGTTGTGTTACTTTGCGTTGTTTTAGTTTGTTTTGCATTACTTTTGTGTTGTGTTACTTTGTGTTGTGTTACTTTGCGTTGCGTTACTTTGCGTTGTTACTTTGCGTTGTTTTAGTTTGTTTTGCATTACTTTTGTGTTGTGTTACTTTGTGTTGTGTTACTTTGCGTTGCGTTACTTTGCGTTGTTACTTTGCATTGTGTTGTAGTACGTTGTTTTACTTTGTGTTGCGTTACTTTGCGTTGCGTTAATTTGCGTTGCGTTACTTTGCGTTACGTTACTTTGCGTTACTTTACTTTGCCTTGTGTTGTAATGTGTTGCGTTACTTTGCGTTGTGTTACTTTGCGTTGTGTTACTTTGCGTTGTGTTACTTTGCGTTGCGTTACTTTGGGTTGTATTACTTTGTGTTGTGTTACTTTGTGTTGTGTTACTTTGCCTTGCGTTGCATTGCGTTACTTTGCGTTGCGTTACTTTGCGTTACGTTACTTTGCGTTGCGTTACTTTGTATTGCGTTACTTTGGGTTGTATTACTTTGCGTTGTGTTACTTTGCGTTGTGTTACTTTGCCTTGTGTTGTAGTGCGTTGCATTGCGTTACTTTGCGTTGTGTTACTTTGCGTTGTGTTACTTTGCGTTGCGTTACTTTGCGTTGCGTTACTTTGCGTTGTTACTTTGCATTGTGTTGTAGTACGTTGTGTTACTTTGCGTTGTTTTAGTTTGTTTTGCGTTACTTTGTGTTGTGTTACTTTGCGTTGCGTTACTTTGCGTTGTGTTACTTTGCGTTGCGTTACTTTGCATTGCGTTACTTTGCGTTGCGTTACTTTGCGTTGCGTTAATTTGCGTTGCGTTACTTTGCGTTACGTTACTTTGCCTTGTGTTGTAATGTATTGCATTACTTTGCGTTGTGTTACTTTGCGTTGTGTTATTTTGCGTTGTGTTGTAGAACATTGCGTGACTTTGCATTGTGTTACTTTGTGTTGCGTTACTTTGCGTTGCGTTACTTTGCCTTGCGTTACTTTGCCTTGTGTTGTAATGTGTTGCATTACTTTGCGTTGTGTTACTTTGCGTTGTTACTTTGCGTTGTGTTACTTTGCATTGCGTTACTTTGCGTTGCATTACTTTGCATTGCGTTACTTTGTGTTGTGTTACTTTGTGTTGTGTTACTTTGCGTTGTATTGTAGTACGTTGCGTTGCATTACTTTGCGTTGTGTTACTTTGCCTTGATTTGTAGTACGTTGTGTTACTTTGCCTTGTGTTACTTTGCGTTGTTTTATAGTGCGTTGTGTTACTTTTCGTTGCGTTACTTTGCATTGTGTTACTTTGCGTTGTGTTACTTTGCGTTGTGTTACTTTGCGTTGTGTTACTTTGCCTTGTGCTGTAGTGCGTTGCGTTGCGTTAGTTTGCGTTGCGTTACTTTGTGTTGCGTTACTTTGCGTTGCGTTACTTTGCGTTGTGTTACTTTGCGTTGCGTTACTTTGCGTTGCGTTACTTCGCGTTGTGTTACTTTGCATTGTGTTACTTTGCGTTGTTACTTTGCCTTGTGTTACTTTGCCTTGTGTTACTTTGCATTGTGTTATAGTTGTAGCACGTTGTGTTACTTTGCGTTGTTTTTGTTTGTCTTGCGTTACTTAGTGTTGTGTTACTTTGCGTTGTGTTACTTTGCATTGTGTTACTTTGCATTGTTTTACTTTGTGTTGTGTTACTTTGCGTTGCGTTACTTTGGGTTGTATTACTTTGCGTTGTGTTACTTTGTGTTGTGTTACTTTGCCTTGCGTTACTTTCCGTTGCGTTACTTTGCGTTGCGTTACTTTGCGTTGTTACTTTGCATTGTGTTGTAGTACGTTGTGTTACTTTGCGTTGTTTTAGTTTGTTTTGCGTTACTTTGTGTTGTGTTACTTTGTGTTGTGTTACTTTGCATTGTGTGACTTTGCGTTGTGTTACTTTGCGTTGTGTTACTTTCCGTTGTGTTACTTTGCGTTATGTTGCTTTGCCTTGCGTTACTTTGCGTTGAGTTACTTTGCGTTGCGTTATTTTGCGTTTTGTTACTTTGCGTTGTGTTACTTTGCGTTGTGTTACTTTGCGTTAAGTTACTTTGCGTTGCTTTACTTTGCGTTGCGTTACTCTGCGTTGCGTTACTCTGCGTTGCGTTACTTTGCGTTGTGTTACTTTGCGTTGCGTTAATTTGCGTTGCGTTACTCTGCGTTGTTACTTTGCATTGTGTTGTAGTACGTTGTGTTACTTTGCGTTGTTTTAGTTTGTTTTGAGTTACTTTTGTTTTGTGTTACTTTGTGTTGTGTTACTTTGCGTTGCGTTACTTTGCGTTGCGTTACTTTGCGTTGTTACTTTGCATTGTGTTGTAGTACGTTGTTTTACTTTGCGTTGCGATAATTTGCGTTGCGATAATTTGCGTTACGTTACTTTGCGTTACGTTACTTTGCGTTACGTTACTTTGCGTTACGTTACTTTGCGTTACGTTACTTTGCCTTGTGTCGTAATGTGTTGCGTTACTTTGCGTTGTGTTACTTTGCGTTTTGTTACTTTGCGTTGTGTTACTTTGCGTTGCGTTACTTTGGGTTGTATTACTTTGCGTTGTGTTACTTTGCGTTGTGTTACTTTGCCTTGCGTTACTTTGCGTTGCGTTACTTTGCCTTGCGTTACTTTGCCTTGTGTTGTAATGTGTTGCATTACTTTGCGTTGTGTTACTTTGCGTTGTTACTTTGCGTTGTGTTACTTTGCATTGCGTTACTTTGCGTTGCATTACTTTGCATTGCGTTACTTTGTGTTGTGTTACTTTGTGTTGTGTTACTTTGCGTTGTATTGTAGTACGTTGCGTTGCATTACTTTGCGTTGTGTTACTTTGCCTTGATTTGTAGTACGTTGTGTTACTTTGCATTGTGTTATTTTGCGTTGTGTTACTTTGCCTTGTGTTACTTTGCGTTGTTTTATAGTGCGTTGTGTTACTTTTCGTTGCGTTACTTTGCATTGTGTTACTTTGCGTTGTGTTACTTTGCGTTGTGTTACTTTGCGTTGTGTTACTTTGCCTTGTGTTGTAGTGCGTTGCGTTGCGTTAGTTTGCGTTGCGTTACTTTGCGTTGCGTTACTTTGCGTTGCGTTACTTTGCGTTGTGTTACTTTGCGTTGCGTTACTTTGCGTTGCGTTACTTCGCGTTGTGTTACTTTGCATTGTGTTACTTTGCGTTGTTACTTTGCCTTGTGTTACTTTGCCTTGTGTTACTTTGCATTGTGTTATAGTTGTAGCACGTTGTGTTACTTTGCGTTGTTTTTGTTTGTCTTGCGTTACTTAGTGTTGTGTTACTTTGCGTTGTGTTACTTTGCGTTGTGTTACTTTGCGTTGCGTTACTTTGGGTTGTATTACTTTGCGTTGTGTTACTTTGTGTTGTGTTACTTTGCCTTGCGTTACTTTGCGTTGCGTTACTTTGCGTTGCGTTACTTTGCGTTGTTACTTTGCATTGTGTTGTAGTACGTTGTGTTACTTTGCGTTGTTTTAGTTTGTTTTGTGTTACTTTGTGTTGTGTTACTTTGTGTTGTGTTACTTTGCATTGTGTGACTTTGCGTTGTGTTACTTTGCGTTGTGTTACTTTCCGTTGTGTTACTTTGCGTTATGTTGCTTTGCCTTGCGTTACTTTGCGTTGAGTTACTTTGCGTCGCGTTACTTTGCGTTTTGTTACTTTGCGTTGTGTTACTTTGCGTTGTGTTACTTTGCGTTAAGTTACTTTGCGTTGCTTTACTTTGCGTTGCGTTACTCTGCGTTGCGTTACTCTGCGTTGCGTTACTTTGCGTTGTGTTACTTTGCGTTGCGTTACTTTGCGTTTTGTTACTTTGCGTTGTGTTACTTTACGTTGTGTTACTTTGCGTTAAGTTACTTTGCGTTGCTTTACTTTGCGTTGCGTTACTCTGCGTTGCGTTACTCTGCGTTGCGTTACTTTGCGTTGTGTTACTTTGCGTTGCGTTAATTTGCGTTGTGTTACTTTGCGTTGTTACTTTGCATTGTGTTGTAGTACGTTGTGTTACTTTGCGTTGTTTTAGTTTGTTTTGAGTTACTTTTGTTTTGTGTTACTTTGTGTTGTGTTACTTTGCGTTGCATTACTCTGCGTTGCGTTACTTTGCGTTGTTACTTTGCATTGTGTTGTAGTACGTTGTTTTACTTTGCGTTGCGATAATTTGCGTTGCGATAATTTGTGTTACGTTACTTTGCGTTACGTTACTTTGCGTTACGTTACTTTGCGTTACGTTACTTTGCCTTGTGTTGTAATGTGTTGCGTTACTTTGCGTTGTGTTACTTTGCGTTGTGTTACTTTGCGTTGTGTTACTTTGCGTTGCGTTACTTTGGGTTGTATTACTTTGTGTTGTGTTACTTTGCGTTGTGTTACTTTGCCTTGCGTTACTTTGCGTTGAGTTACTTTGCGTTGCGTTCTTTGCGTTTTGTTACTTTGCGTTGTGTTACTTTGCGTTGCGTTACTCTGCGTTGCGTTACTCTGCGTTGCGTTACTTTGCGTTGTGTTACTTTGCGTTGCTTTACTTTGCGTTGTGTTACTTTGCGTTGTTACTTTGCATTGTGTTGTAGTACGTTGTGTTACTTTGCGTTGTTTTTGTTTGTTTTGCATTACTTTTGTGTTGTGTTACTTTGTGTTGTGTTACTTTGCGTTGCGTTACTTTGCGTTGTTACTTTGCGTTGTTTTAGTTTGTTTTGCATTACTTTTGTGTTGTGTTACTTTGTGTTGTGTTACTTTGCGTTGCGTTACTTTGCGTTGTTACTTTGTATTGTGTTGTAGTATGTTGTTTTACTTTGCGTTGCGTTACTTTGCGTTGTTACTTTGCATTGTGTTGTAGTACGTTGTGTTACTTTGCGTTGTTTTAGTTTGTTTTGAGTTACTTTTGTTTTGTGTTACTTTGTGTTGTGTTACTTTGCGTTGCGTTACTCTGCGTTGCGTTACTTTGCTTTGTTACTTTGCATTGTGTTGTAGTACGTTGTTTTACTTTGCGTTGCGTTACTTTGCGTTGTGTTACTTTGCGTTTGCGTTACGTTACTTTGTCTTGTGTTGTAATGTGTTGTATTACTTTGCATTGTGTTACTCTGCGTTGTGTTACTTTGCGTTGCGTTACTTTGGGTTGTATTACTTTGCGTTGTGTTACTTTGTGTTGTGTTACTTTGCCTTGCGTTACTTTGCGTTGCGTTACTTTGCGTTGCGTTACTTTGCGTTTTGTTACTTTGCGTTGTGTTACTTTGCGTTGTTACTTTGCATTGTGTTGTAGTACGTTGTGTTACTTTGCGTTGTTACTTTGCCTTGTGTTGTAATGTGTTGCGTTACTTTGCGTTGTGTTACTTTGCGTTGTGTTACTTTGCGTTGTGTTACTTTGCGTTGCGTTACTTTGGGTTGCGTTACTTTGGGTTGTGTTACTTTGCGTTGTGTTACTTTGCGTTGTGTTACTTTGCGTTGTGTTACTTTGCGTTAAGTTACTTTGCGTTGCTTTACTTTGCGTTGCGTTACTCTGCGTTGCGTTACTCTGCGTTGCGTTACTTTGCGTTGTGTTACTTTGCGTTGCGTTACTTTGCGTTTTGTTACTTTGCGTTGTGTTACTTTGCGTTGTGTTACTTTGCGTTAAGTTACTTTGCGTTGCGTTACTCTGCGTTGCGTTACTCTGCGTTGCGTTACTTTGCGTTGTGTTACTTTGCGTTGCTTTATTTTGCGTTGTGTTACTTTGCGTTGTTACTTTGCATTGTGTTGTAGTACGTTGTGTTACTTTGCGTTGTTTTAGTTTGTTTTGCATTACTTTTGTGTTGTGTTACTTTGTGTTGTGTTACTTTGCGTTGCGTTACTTTGCGTTGTTACTTTGTATTGTGTTGTAGTATGTTGTTTTACTTTGCGTTGTGTTACTTTGCGTTGTTACTTTGCATTGTGTTGTAGTACGTTGTGTTACTTTGCGTTGTTTTAGTTTGTTTTGAGTTACTTTTGTTTTGTGTTACTTTGTGTTGTGTTACTTTGCGTTGCGTTACTCTGCGTTGCGTTACTTTGCGTTGTTACTTTGCATTGTGTTGTAGTACGTTGTGTTACTTTGCGTTGTTTTAGTTTGTTTTGCATTACTTTTGTGTTGTGTTACTTTGTGTTGTGTTACTTTGCATTGCGTTACTTTGCGTAGTTACTTTGCGTTGTTTTAGTTTGTTTTGCATTACTTTTGTGTTGTGTTACTTTGTGTTGTGTTACTTTGCGTTGCGTTACTTTGCGTTGTTACTTTGTATTGTGTTGTAGTATGTTGTTTTACTTTGCGTTGTGTTACTTTGCGTTGTTACTTTGCATTGTGTTGTAGTACGTTGTGTTACTTTGCGTTGTTTTAGTTTGTTTTGAGTTACTTTTGTTTTGTGTTACTTTGTGTTGTGTTACTTTGCGTTGCGTTACTCTGCGTTGCGTTACTTTGCGTTGTTACTTTGCATTGTGTTGTAGTACGTTGTTTTACTTTGCGTTGCGATAATTTGCGTTGCGATAATTTGTGTTACGTTACTTTGCGTTACGTTACTTTGCGTTACGTTACTTTGCGTTACGTTACTTTGCCTTGTGTTGTAATGTGTTGCGTTACTTTGCGTTGTGTTACTTTGCGTTGTGTTACTTTGCGTTGTGTTACTTTGCGTTGCGTTACTTTGGGTTGTATTACTTTGCGTTGTGTTACTTTGCGTTGTGTTACTTTGCCTTGCGTTACTTTGCGTTGAGTTACTTTGCGTTGCGTTACTTTGCGTTTTGTTACTTTGCGTTGCGTTACTCTGCGTTGCGTTACTCTGCGTTGCGTTACTTTGCGTTGTGTTACTTTGCGTTGCTTTACTTTGCGTTGTGTTACTTTGCGTTGTTACTTTGCATTGTGTTGTAGTACGTTGTGTTACTTTGCGTTGTTTTAGTTTGTTTTGCATTACTTTTGTGTTGTGTTACTTTGTGTTGTGTTACTTTGCGTTGCGTTACTTTGCGTTGTTACTTTGCGTTGTTTTAGTTTGTTTTGCATTACTTTTGTGTTGTGTTACTTTGTGTTGTGTTACTTTGCGTTGCGTTACTCTGCGTTGCGTTACTTTGCGTTGTTACTTTGCATTGTGTTGTAGTACGTTGTTTTACTTTGCGTTGCGATAATTTGCGTTGCGATAATTTGTGTTACGTTACTTTGCGTTACGTTACTTTGCGTTACGTTACTTTGCGTTACGTTACTTTGCCTTGTGTTGTAATGTGTTGCGTTACTTTGCGTTGTGTTACTTTGCGTTGTGTTACTTTGCGTTGCGTTACTTTGGGTTGTATTACTTTGCGTTGTGTTACTTTGCGTTGTGTTACTTTGCCTTGCGTTACTTTGCGTTGAGTTACTTTGCGTTGCGTTCTTTGCGTTTTGTTACTTTGCGTTGTGTTACTTTGCGTTGCGTTACTCTGCGTTGCGTTACTCTGCGTTGCGTTACTTTGCGTTGTGTTACTTTGCGTTGCTTTACTTTGCGTTGTGTTACTTTGCGTTGTTACTTTGCATTGTGTTGTAGTACGTTGTGTTACTTTGCGTTGTTTTAGTTTGTTTTGCATTACTTTTGTGTTGTGTTACTTTGTGTTGTGTTACTTTGCGTTGCGTTACTTTGCGTTGTTACTTTGCGTTGTTTTAGTTTGTTTTGCATTACTTTTGTGTTGTGTTACTTTGTGTTGTGTTACTTTGCGTTGCGTTACTTTGCGTTGTTACTTTGTATTGTGTTGTAGTATGTTGTTTTACTTTGCGTTGCGTTACTTTGCGTTGTTACTTTGCATTGTGTTGTAGTACGTTGTGTTACTTTGCGTTGTTTTAGTTTGTTTTGAGTTACTTTTGTTTTGTGTTACTTTGTGTTGTGTTACTTTGCGTTGCGTTACTCTGCGTTGCGTTACTTTGCGTTGTTACTTTGCATTGTGTTGTAGTACGTTGTTTTACTTTGCGTTGCGATAATTTGCGTTGCGATAATTTGTGTTACGTTACTTTGCGTTACGTTACTTTGCGTTACGTTACTTTGCGTTACGTTACTTTGCCTTGTGTTGTAATGTGTTGCGTTACTTTGCGTTGTGTTACTTTGCGTTGTGTTACTTTGCGTTGTGTTACTTTGCGTTGCGTTACTTTGGGTTGTATTACTTTGCGTTGTGCTACTTTGCGTTGTGTTACTTTGCCTTGCGTTACTTTGCGTTGAGTTACTTTGCGTTGCGTTACTTTGCGTTTTGTTACTTTGCGTTGCGTTACTCTGCGTTGCGTTACTCCGCGTTGCGTTACTTTGCGTTGTGTTACTTTGCGTTGCTTTACTTTGCGTTGTGTTACTTTGCGTTGTTACTTTGCATTGTGTTGTAGTACGTTGTGTTACTTTGCGTTGTTTTAGTTTGTTTTGCATTACTTTTGTGTTGTGTTACTTTGTGTTGTGTTACTTTGCGTTGCGTTACTTTGCGTTGTTACTTTGCGTTGTTACTTTGCGTTGTTTTAGTTTGTTTTGCATTACTTTTGTGTTGTGTTACTTTGTGTTGTGTTACTTTGCGTTGCGTTACTTTGCGTTGTTACTTTGTATTGTGTTGTAGTATGTTGTTTTACTTTGCGTTGTGTTACTTTGCGTTGCGTTACTTTGCGTTGCATTACTTTGCGTTGCGTTAATTTGCGTTGCGTTACTTTGCGTTACGTTACTTTGTCTTGTGTTGTAATGTGTTGCGTTACTTTGCATTGTGTTACTCTGCGTTGTGTTACTTTGCGTTGCGTTACTTTGGGTTGTATTAATTTGCGTTGTGTTACTTTGTGTTGTGTTACTTTGCCTTGCGTTACTTTGCGTTGCGTTACTTTGCGTTGCGTTACTTTGCGTTGTTACTTTGCATTGTGTTGTAGTACGTTGTGTTACTTTGCGTTGTTTTAGTTTGTTTTGTGTTACTTTGTGTTGTGTTACTTTGTGTTGTGTTACTTTGCATTGTGTGACTTTGCGTTGTGTTACTTTGCGTTGTGTTACTTTCCGTTGTGTTACTTTGCGTTATGTTGC
Source organism: Pterois miles (assembly GCA_947000775.1). Lineage (NCBI taxonomy): Eukaryota > Metazoa > Chordata > Actinopteri > Perciformes > Scorpaenidae > Pterois > Pterois miles. The sequence continues at coordinate 14,209 of CAMQGK010000123.1, forward strand.
TTTGCCTTGCGTTACTTTGCGTTGAGTTACTTTGCGTTGCGTTACTTTGCGTTTTGTTACTTTGCGTTGTGTTACTTTGCGTTGTGTTACTTTGCGTTAAGTTACTTTGCGTTGCTTTACTTTGCGTTGCGTTACTCTGCGTTGCGTTACTCTGCGTTGCGTTACTTTGCGTTGTGTTACTTTGCGTTGCGTTACTTTGCGTTTTGTTACTTTGCGTTGTGTTACTTTGCGTTGTGTTACTTTGCGTTAAGTTACTTTGCGTTGCTTTACTTTGCGTTGCGTTACTCTGCGTTGCGTTACTCTGCGTTGCGTTACTTTGCGTTGTGTTACTTTGCGTTGCGTTAATTTGCGTTGTGTTACTTTGCGTTGTTACTTTGCATTGTGTTGTAGTACGTTGTGTTACTTTGCGTTGTTTTAGTTTGTTTTGAGTTACTTTTGTTTTGTGTTACTTTGTGTTGTGTTACTTTGCGTTGCGTTACTCTGCGTTGCGTTACTTTGCGTTGTTACTTTGCATTGTGTTGTAGTACGTTGTTTTACTTTGCGTTGCGATAATTTGCGTTGCGATAATTTGTGTTACGTTACTTTGCGTTACGTTACTTTGCGTTACGTTACTTTGCGTTACGTTACTTTGCCTTGTGTTGTAATGTGTTGCGTTACTTTGCGTTGTGTTACTTTGCGTTGTGTTACTTTGCGTTGTGTTACTTTGCGTTGTGTTACTTTGCGTTGCGTTACTTTGGGTTGTATTACTTTGAGTTGTGTTACTTTGCGTTGTGTTACTTTGCCTTGTGTTGTAGTGCGTTGCATTGCGTTACTTTGCGTTGTGTTACTTTGCGTTGCGTTACTTTGCGTTGCGTTACTTTGCGTTGTGTTACTTTGCGTTGTGTTACTTTGCGTTGCGTTACTTTGCGTTGCGTTACTCTGCGTTGCGTTACTTTGCGTTGTGTTGTAGAACATTGCTTGACTTTGCATTGTGTTACTTTGCGTTGTGTTACTTTGCCTTGTGTTGTAGTGCGTTGCATTGCGTTACTTTGCGTTGTGTTACTTTGTGTTGTGTTACTTTGCGTTGCGTTACTTTGCGTTGTGTTACTTTGCGTTGTGTTACTTTGCGTTGCGTTACTTTGCGTTGCGTTACTCTGCGTTGCGTTACTTTGCGTTGTGTTGTAGAACATTGCTTGACTTTGCATTGTGTTGTAGAACATTGCTTGACTTTGCCTTGCGTTACTTTGCCTTGCGTTACTTTGCCTTGTGTTGTAATGTGTTGCATTACTTTGCGTTGTGTTACTTTGCGTTGTTACTTTGCGTTGTGTTACTTTGCATTGTATTGTAGTACGTTGCGTTGCATTACTTTGCGTTGTGTTACTTTGCCTTGATTTGTAGTGCGTTGTGTTACTTTACGTTGCGTTACTTTGCGTTGTGTTACTTTGCGTTGTGTTACTTTGCGTTGTGTTACGTTGCCTTGTGTTGTAGTGCGTTGTGTTACTTTACGTTGCGTTACTTTGCGTTGTGTTACTTTGCGTTGTGTTACTTTGCGTTGTGTTACTTTGCGTTGTGTTACTTTGCGTTGTATTGTAGTACGTTGCGTTGCATTACTTTGCGTTGTGTTACTTTGCCTTGATTTGTAGTACGTTGTGTTACTTTGCATTGTGTTACTTTGCGTTGTGTTACTTTGCCTTGTGTTACTTTGCCTTGTGTTGTAGTGCAATGCGTTGCGTTAGTTTGCGTTGCGTTACTTTGTGTTGCGTTACTTTGTGTTGCGTTACTTTGCGTTGCGTTACTTTGCATTGTGTTACTTTGCGTTGCGTTACTTTGCGTTGCGTTACTTCGCGTTGTGTTACTTTGCATTGTGTTACTTTGCGTTGTGTTGTAGAACATTGCGTGACTTTGCATTGTGTTGTAGTACGTTGTGTTACTTTGCGTTGTTTTAGTTTGTTTTGCGTTACTTTTGTGTTGTGTTACTTTTTGTTGTGTTACTTTGCGTTGCGTTACTTTGCGTTGTTACTTTGCATTGTGTTGTAGTACGTTGTTTTACTTTGCGTTGCGTTACTTTGCGTTGCGTTAATTTGCGTTGCGTTACTTTGCGTTACATTACTTTGCGTTACGTTACTTTGCCTTGTGTTGTAATGTGTTGCGTTACTTTGCGTTGTGTTACTTTGCGTTGTGTTACTTTGCGTTATGTTGCTTTGCCTTGCGTTACTTTGCGTTGAGTTACTTTGCGTTGCGTTACTTTGCGTTTTGTTACTTTGCGTTGTGTTACTTTGCGTTGTGTTTCTTTGCGTTAAGTTACTTTGCTTTGCTTTACTTTGCGTTGCGTTACTCTGCGTTGCGTTACTTTGCGTTGTGTTACTTTGCGTTGCGTTAATTTGCGTTGCGTTACTTTGCGTTGTTACTTTGCATTGTGTTGTAGTACGTTGTGTTACTTTGCGTTGTTTTAGTTTGTTTTGAGTTACTTTTGTTTTGTGTTACTTTGTGTTGTGTTACTTTGCGTAGCGTTACTTTGCGTTGCGTTACTTTGCGTTGTTACTTTGCATTGTGTTGTAGTACGTTGTGTTACTTTGCGTTGTGTATCTTTGCGTTGTGTTACTTTGCGTTGCGTTACTTTGGGTTGTATTACTTTGCGTTGTGTTACTTTGTGTTGTGTTACTTTGCCTTGCGTTAAGTTACTTTGCGTTGCGTTACTTTGCCTTGTGTTACTTTGCGTTGCGTTACTCTGCGTTGCGTTACTCTGCGTTGCGTTACTCTGCGTTGCGTTACTTTGCGTTGTGTTACTTTGCGTTGCTTTACTTTGCGTTGCGTTACTTTGCGTTGTTACTTTGCATTGTGTTGTAGTATGTTGTTTTACTTTGCGTTGCGTTACTTTGCGTTGTGTTACTTTGCGTTGCGTTACTTTGCGTTGCGTTACTTTGCGTTGCTTTAATTTGCGTTGCGTTACTTTGCGTTACGTTACTTTGTCTTGTGTTGTAATGTGTTGCGTTACTTTGCGTTGTGTTACTCTGCGTTGCGTTACTCTGCGTTGCGTTACTTTGCGATGCGTTACTTTGCGTTGCGTTACTTTGCGTTGCGTTACTCTGCGTTGTTACTTTTCATTGTGTTGTAGCACGTTGTGTTACTTTGCGTTGTTTTAGATTGTTTTGCGTTACTTTTGTGTTGTGTTACTTTGTGTTGTGTTACTTTGTGTTGTGTTACTTTGCGTTGTGTTACTTTCCGTTGCGTTACTTTGCATTGTGTTACTTTGCGTTGTATTACTTTGCGTTGCGTTACTTTAGGTTGTACTACTTTGTGTTGTGTTACTTTGCGTTGCGTAACTTTGCCTTGTGTTATAGCATGTTGCATTTCTTTGCGTTGCTTTGCGTTGCGTTACTTTGCGTTGCGTTACTTTGCGTTACTTTGCCTTGTGTTGTAGCACGTTGCATTACTTTGCGTTGCTTTACTTTGTGTTGCGTTACTTTGCGTTGGGTTACTTTGCGTTGCGTTACTTTGCGTTGCGTTACTTTGCGTTGCGTTACTTTGCGTTGCGTTACTTTGCGTTGCGTTACTTTGCGTTGCGTTACTTTGCCTTGTGTTGTAGTGCGTTGCGTTACTTTGCGTTGTGTTACTTTGCGTTGTGTTACTTTGCCTTGTGTTGTAGTGCGTTGCGTTGCATTACTTTGCGTTGTGTTACTTTGCGTAGCGTTACTTTGCGTTGCGTTACTTTGCGTTGTTACTTTGCATTGTGTTGTAGTACGTTGTGTTACTTTGCGTTGTGTATCTTTGCGTTGTGTTACTTTGCGTTGCGTTACTTTGGGTTGTATTACTTTGCGTTGTGTTACTTTGTGTTGTGTTACTTTGCCTTGCGTTAAGTTACTTTGCGTTGCGTTACTTTGCCTTGTGTTACTTTGCGTTGCGTTACTCTGCGTTGCGTTACTCTGCGTTGCGTTACTCTGCGTTGCGTTACTTTGCGTTGTGTTACTTTGCGTTGCTTTACTTTGCGTTGCGTTACTTTGCGTTGTTACTTTGCATTGTGTTGTAGTATGTTGTTTTACTTTGCGTTGCGTTACTTTGCGTTGTGTTACTTTGCGTTGCGTTACTTTGCGTTGCGTTACTTTGCGTTGCTTTAATTTGCGTTGCGTTACTTTGCGTTACGTTACTTTGTCTTGTGTTGTAATGTGTTGCGTTACTTTGCGTTGTGTTACTCTGCGTTGCGTTACTCTGCGTTGCGTTACTTTGCGATGCGTTACTTTGCGTTGCGTTACTTTGCGTTGCGTTACTCTGCGTTGTTACTTTTCATTGTGTTGTAGCACGTTGTGTTACTTTGCGTTGTTTTAGATTGTTTTGCGTTACTTTTGTGTTGTGTTACTTTGTGTTGTGTTACTTTGTGTTGTGTTACTTTGCGTTGTGTTACTTTCCGTTGCGTTACTTTGCATTGTGTTACTTTGCGTTGTATTACTTTGCGTTGCGTTACTTTAGGTTGTACTACTTTGTGTTGTGTTACTTTGCGTTGCGTAACTTTGCCTTGTGTTATAGCATGTTGCATTTCTTTGCGTTGCTTTGCGTTGCGTTACTTTGCGTTGCGTTACTTTGCGTTACTTTGCCTTGTGTTGTAGCACGTTGCATTACTTTGCGTTGCTTTACTTTGTGTTGCGTTACTTTGCGTTGGGTTACTTTGCGTTGCGTTACTTTGCGTTGCGTTACTTTGCGTTGCGTTACTTTGCGTTGCGTTACTTTGCGTTGCGTTACTTTGCGTTGCGTTACTTTGCCTTGTGTTGTAGTGCGTTGCGTTACTTTGCGTTGTGTTACTTTGCGTTGTGTTACTTTGCCTTGTGTTGTAGTGCGTTGCGTTGCATTACTTTGCGTTGTGTTACTTTGCATTGCGTTGCTTTGCCTTGTGTTGTAGTGCGTTGTGTTACTTTACGTTGCGTTACTTTGCGTTGCGTTACTTTGCTTTGTGTTATTTCGCGTTGTGTTACTTGGCGTTGTGTTACTTTGCCTTGTGTTGAAGTGCGTTGCGTTACTTTGCGTTGCGTTACTTTGCGTTGCGTTACTTTGCGTTGCGTTACTTCGCGTTGTGTTACTTTGCGTTGTGTTACTTTGCGTTGCGTGACTTTGCGTTGCGGTACTTTGCGTTGCGTTACTTTGCGTTGCGTTACTTTGCCTTGTGTTGAAGTGCGTTGCGTTACTTTGCCTTGTGTTACTTTGCGTTGTGTTACTTTGCGTTGTGTTACTTTGCGTTGCGTTACTTTAGGTTGTATTACTTTGCGTTGTGTTACTTTGCGTTGTGTTACTTTGCGTTGCGTTACTTTGCGTTGTGTTACTTTGCGTAGCGTTACTCTGCGTTGCGTTACTCTGCGTTGCGTTACTTTGCGTTGTGTTACTTTGCGTTGCTTTACTTTGCGTTGCGTTACTTTGCGTTGTTACTTTGCATTGTGTTGTAGTACGTTGTGTTACTTTGCGTTGTTTTAGTTTGTTTTGCGTTACTTTTGTGTTGTGTTACTTTGTGTTGTGTTACTTTGTGTTGTGTTACTTTGCGTTGCGTTACTTTGCGTTGTTACTTTGCATTGTGTTGTAGTATGTTGTTTTACTTTGCGTTGCGTTACTTTGCGTTGTGTTACTTTGCGTTGCGTTACTTTGCGTTGCGTTACTTTGCGTTGCTTTAATTTGCGTTGCGTTACTTTGCGTTACGTTACTTTTGTCTTGTGTTGTAATGTGTTGCGTTACTTTGCGTTGTGTTACTCTGCGTTGCGTTACTCTGCGTTGCGTTACTTTGCGATGCGTTACTTTGCGTTGCGTTACTTTGCGTTGCGTTACTCTGCGTTGTTACTTTGCATTGTGTTGTAGCACATTGTGTTACTTTGCGTTGTTTTAGATTGTTTTGCGTTACTTTTGTGTTGTGTTACTTTGTGTTGTGTTACTTTGCGTTGCGTTACTTTGCGTTGTTACTTTGCATTGTGTTGTAGTACGTTGTTTTACTTTGCGTTGCGTTACTTTGCGTTGCGATAATTTGCGTTGCGTTACTTTGCGTTACGTTACTTTGCGTTACGTTACTTTGCGTAACGTTACTTTGCCTTGTGTTGTAATGTGTTGCGTTACTTTGCGTTGTGTTACTTTGCGTTGTGTTACTTTGCGTTGTGTTACTTTGCGTTGTGTTACTTTGCGTTGCGTTACTTTGGGTTGTATTACTTTGCGTTGTGTTACTTTGCGTTGTGTTACTTTGCCTTGCGTTACTTTGCGTTGAGTTACTTTGCGTTGCGTTACTTTGCGTTTTGTTACTTTGCGTTGTGTTACTTTCCGTTGCGTTACTTTGCATTGTGTTACTTTGCGTTGTATTACTTTGCGTTGCGTTACTTTAGGTTGTACTACTTTGTGTTGTGTTACTTTGCGTTGCGTAACTTTGCCTTGTGTTATAGCATGTTGCATTTCTTTGCGTTGCTTTGCGTTGCGTTACTTTGCGTTGCGTTACTTTGCGTTACTTTGCCTTGTGTTGTAGCACGTTGCATTACTTTGCGTTGCTTTACTTTGTGTTGCGTTACTTTGCGTTGGGTTACTTTGCGTTGCGTTACTTTGCGTTGCGTTACTTTGCGTTGCGTTACTTTGCGTTGCGTTACTTTGCGTTGCGTTACTTTGCGTTGCGTTACTTTGCCTTGTGTTGTAGTGCGTTGCGTTACTTTGCGTTGTGTTACTTTGCGTTGTGTTACTTTGCCTTGTGTTGTAGTGCGTTGCGTTGCATTACTTTGCGTTGTGTTACTTTGCATTGCGTTGCTTTGCCTTGTGTTGTAGTGCGTTGTGTTACTTTACGTTGCGTTACTTTGCGTTGCGTTACTTTGCTTTGTGTTATTTCGCGTTGTGTTACTTGGCGTTGTGTTACTTTGCCTTGTGTTGAAGTGCGTTGCGTTACTTTGCGTTGCGTTACTTTGCGTTGCGTTACTTTGCGTTGCGTTACTTCGCGTTGTGTTACTTTGCGTTGTGTTACTTTGCGTTGCGTGACTTTGCGTTGCGGTACTTTGCGTTGCGTTACTTTGCGTTGCGTTACTTTGCCTTGTGTTGAAGTGCGTTGCGTTACTTTGCCTTGTGTTACTTTGCGTTGTGTTACTTTGCGTTGTGTTACTTTGCGTTGCGTTACTTTAGGTTGTATTACTTTGCGTTGTGTTACTTTGCGTTGTGTTACTTTGCGTTGCGTTACTTTGCGTTGTGTTACTTTGCGTAGCGTTACTCTGCGTTGCGTTACTCTGCGTTGCGTTACTTTGCGTTGTGTTACTTTGCGTTGCTTTACTTTGCGTTGCGTTACTTTGCGTTGTTACTTTGCATTGTGTTGTAGTACGTTGTGTTACTTTGCGTTGTTTTAGTTTGTTTTGCGTTACTTTTGTGTTGTGTTACTTTGTGTTGTGTTACTTTGTGTTGTGTTACTTTGCGTTGCGTTACTTTGCGTTGTTACTTTGCATTGTGTTGTAGTATGTTGTTTTACTTTGCGTTGCGTTACTTTGCGTTGTGTTACTTTGCGTTGCGTTACTTTGCGTTGCGTTACTTTGCGTTGCTTTAATTTGCGTTGCGTTACTTTGCGTTACGTTACTTTTGTCTTGTGTTGTAATGTGTTGCGTTACTTTGCGTTGTGTTACTCTGCGTTGCGTTACTCTGCGTTGCGTTACTTTGCGATGCGTTACTTTGCGTTGCGTTACTTTGCGTTGCGTTACTCTGCGTTGTTACTTTGCATTGTGTTGTAGCACATTGTGTTACTTTGCGTTGTTTTAGATTGTTTTGCGTTACTTTTGTGTTGTGTTACTTTGTGTTGTGTTACTTTGCGTTGCGTTACTTTGCGTTGTTACTTTGCATTGTGTTGTAGTACGTTGTTTTACTTTGCGTTGCGTTACTTTGCGTTGCGATAATTTGCGTTGCGTTACTTTGCGTTACGTTACTTTGCGTTACGTTACTTTGCGTAACGTTACTTTGCCTTGTGTTGTAATGTGTTGCGTTACTTTGCGTTGTGTTACTTTGCGTTGTGTTACTTTGCGTTGTGTTACTTTGCGTTGTGTTACTTTGCGTTGCGTTACTTTGGGTTGTATTACTTTGCGTTGTGTTACTTTGCGTTGTGTTACTTTGCCTTGCGTTACTTTGCGTTGAGTTACTTTGCGTTGCGTTACTTTGCGTTTTGTTACTTTGCGTTGTGTTACTTTGCGTTGCGTTACTCTGCGTTGCGTTACTCTGCGTTGCGTTACTTTGCGTTGTGTTACTTTGCGTTGCTTTACTTTGCGTTGCGTTACTTTGCGTTGTTACTTTGCATTGTGTTGTAGTACGTTGTGTTACTTTGCGTTGTTTTAGTTTGTTTTGCATTACTTTTGTGTTGTGTTACTTTGTGTTGTGTTACTTTGCGTTGCGTTACTTTGCGTTGTTACTTTGCATTGTGTTGTAGTATGTTGTTTTACTTTGCGTTGCGTTACTTTGCGTTGTGTTACTTTGCGTTGCGTTACTTTGCGTTGCGTTACTTTGCGTTGCGTTACTTTGCGTTGCGTTAATTTGCGTTGCGTTACTTTGCGTTACGTTACTTTGTCTTGTGTTGTAATGTGTTGCGTTACTTTGCATTGTGTTACTCTGCGTTGCGTTACTCTGCGTTGCGTTACTTTGCGATGCGTTACTTTGCGTTGCGTTACTTTGCGTTGCGTTACTCTGCGTTGTTACTTTGCATTGTGTTGTAGCACGTTGTGTTACTTTGCGTTGTTTTAGTTTGTTTTGCGTTACTTTTGTGTTGTGTTACTTTGTGTTGTGTTACTTTGCGTTGCGTTACTTTGCGTTGTTACTTTGCATTGTGTTGTAGTACGTTGTTTTACTTTGTGTTGCGTTACTTTGCCTTGCGTTACTTTGCCTTGTGTTGTAATGTGTTGCATTACTTTGCGTTGTGTTACTTTGCGTTGTTACTTTGCGTTGTGTTACTTTGCATTGCGTTACTTTGCGTTGCATTACTTTGCATTGCGTTACTTTGTGTTGTGTTACTTTGCGTTGTATTGTAGTACGTTGCGTTGCATTACTTTGCGTTGTGTTACTTTGCCTTGATTTGTAGTACGTTGTGTTACTCTGCGTTGCGTTACTCTGCGTTGCGTTACTTTGCGATGCGTTACTTTGCGTTGCGTTTCTTTGCGTTGCGTTACTCTGCGTTGTTACTTTTCATTGTGTTGTAGCACGTTGTGTTACTTTGCGTTGTTTTAGATTGTTTTGCGTTACTTTTGTGTTGTGTTACTTTGTGTTGTGTTACTTTGTGTTGTGTTACTTTGCGTTGTGTTACTTTCCGTTGCGTTACTTTGCATTGTGTTACTTTGCGTTGTATTACTTTGCGTTGCGTTACTTTAGGTTGTACTACTTTGTGTTGTGTTACTTTGCGTTGCGTAACTTTGCCTTGTGTTATAGCATGTTGCATTTCTTTGCGTTGCTTTGCGTTGCGTTACTTTGCGTTGCGTTACTTTGCGTTACTTTGCCTTGTGTTGTAGCACGTTGCATTACTTTGCGTTGCTTTACTTTGTGTTGCGTTACTTTGCGTTGGGTTACTTTGCGTTGCGTTACTTTGCGTTGCGTTACTTTGCGTTGCGTTACTTTGCGTTGCGTTACTTTGCCTTGTGTTGTAGTGCGTTGCGTTACTTTGCGTTGTGTTACTTTGCCTTGTGTTGTAGTGCGTTGCGTTGCATTACTTTGCGTTGTGTTACTTTGCATTGCGTTGCTTTGCCTTGTGTTGTAGTGCGTTGTGTTACTTTACGTTGCGTTACTTTGCGTTGCGTTACTTTGCTTTGTGTTATTTCGCGTTGTGTTACTTGGCGTTGTGTTACTTTGCCTTGTGTTGAAGTGCGTTGCGTTACTTTGCGTTGCGTTACTTTGCGTTGCGTTACTTTGCGTTGCGTTACTTCGCGTTGTGTTACTTTGCGTTGTGTTACTTTGCGTTGCGTGACTTTGCGTTGCGGTACTTTGCGTTGCGTTACTTTGCGTTGCGTTACTTTGCCTTGTGTTGAAGTGCGTTGCGTTACTTTGCCTTGTGTTACTTTGCGTTGTGTTACTTTGCGTTGTGTTACTTTGCGTTGCGTTACTTTAGGTTGTATTACTTTGCGTTGTGTTACTTTGCGTTGTGTTACTTTGCGTTGCGTTACTTTGCGTTGTGTTACTTTGCGTAGCGTTACTCTGCGTTGCGTTACTCTGCGTTGCGTTACTTTGCGTTGTGTTACTTTGCGTTGCTTTACTTTGCGTTGCGTTACTTTGCGTTGTTACTTTGCATTGTGTTGTAGTACGTTGTGTTACTTTGCGTTGTTTTAGTTTGTTTTGCGTTACTTTTGTGTTGTGTTACTTTGTGTTGTGTTACTTTGCGTTGCGTTACTTTGCGTTGTTACTTTGCATTGTGTTGTAGTATGTTGTTTTACTTTGCGTTGCGTTACTTTGCGTTGTGTTACTTTGCGTTGCGTTACTTTGCGTTGCGTTACTTTGCGTTGCTTTAATTTGCGTTGCGTTACTTTGCGTTACGTTACTTTGTCTTGTGTTGTAATGTGTTGCGTTACTTTGCGTTGTGTTACTCTGCGTTGCGTTACTCTGCGTTGCGTTACTTTGCGATGCGTTACTTTGCGTTGCGTTACTTTGCGTTGCGTTACTCTGCGTTGTTACTTTGCATTGTGTTGTAGCACATTGTGTTACTTTGCGTTGTTTTAGATTGTTTTGCGTTACTTTTGTGTTGTGTTACTTTGTGTTGTGTTACTTTGCGTTGCGTTACTTTGCGTTGTTACTTTGCATTGTGTTGTAGTACGTTGTTTTACTTTGCGTTGCGTTACTTTGCGTTGCGATAATTTGCGTTGCGTTACTTTGCGTTACGTTACTTTGCGTTACGTTACTTTGCGTAACGTTACTTTGCCTTGTGTTGTAATGTGTTGCGTTACTTTGCGTTGTGTTACTTTGCGTTGTGTTACTTTGCGTTGTGTTACTTTGCGTTGTGTTACTTTGCGTTGCGTTACTTTGGGTTGTATTACTTTGCGTTGTGTTACTTTGCGTTGTGTTACTTTGCCTTGCGTTACTTTGCGTTGAGTTACTTTGCGTTGCGTTACTTTGCGTTTTGTTACTTTGCGTTGTGTTACTTTGCGTTGCGTTACTCTGCGTTGCGTTACTCTGCGTTGCGTTACTTTGCGTTGTGTTACTTTGCGTTGCTTTACTTTGCGTTGCGTTACTTTGCGTTGTTACTTTGCATTGTGTTGTAGTACGTTGTGTTACTTTGCGTTGTTTTAGTTTGTTTTGCATTACTTTTGTGTTGTGTTACTTTGTGTTGTGTTACTTTGCGTTGCGTTACTTTGCGTTGTTACTTTGCATTGTGTTGTAGTATGTTGTTTTACTTTGCGTTGCGTTACTTTGCGTTGTGTTACTTTGCGTTGCGTTACTTTGCGTTGCGTTACTTTGCGTTGCGTTACTTTGCGTTGCGTTAATTTGCGTTGCGTTACTTTGCGTTACGTTACTTTGTCTTGTGTTGTAATGTGTTGCGTTACTTTGCATTGTGTTACTCTGCGTTGCGTTACTCTGCGTTGCGTTACTTTGCGATGCGTTACTTTGCGTTGCGTTACTTTGCGTTGCGTTACTCTGCGTTGTTACTTTGCATTGTGTTGTAGCACGTTGTGTTACTTTGCGTTGTTTTATTTTTTTTTGCGTTACTTTTGTGTTGTGTTACTTTGTGTTGTGTTACTTTGCGTTGCGTTACTTTGCGTTGTTACTTTGCATTGTGTTGTAGTACGTTGTTTTACTTTGTGTTGCGTTACTTTGCCTTGCGTTACTTTGCCTTGTGTTGTAATGTGTTGCATTACTTTGCGTTGTGTTACTTTGCGTTGTTACTTTGCGTTGTGTTACTTTGCATTGCGTTACTTTGCGTTGCATTACTTTGCATTGCGTTACTTTGTGTTGTGTTACTTTGCGTTGTATTGTAGTACGTTGCGTTGCATTACTTTGCGTTGTGTTACTTTGCCTTGATTTGTAGTACGTTGTGTTACTTTGCATTGTTTTACTTTGCGTTGTGTTACTTTGCCTTGTGTTACTTTGCGTTGTTTTATAGTGCGTTGTGTTACTTTTCGTTGCATTACTTTGCATTGTGTTACTTTGCGTTGTGTTACTTTGCGTTGTGTTACTTTGCCTTGTGTTACTTTGCCTTGTGTTGTAGTGCGTTGCGTTGCGTTAGTTTGCGTTGCGTTACTTTGTGTTGCGTTACTTTGCGTTGCGTTACTTTGCTTTGTGTTACTTTGCGTTGCGTTACTTTGCGTTGCGTTACTTCTCGTTGTGTTACTTTGCATTGTGTTACTTTGCGTTGTTACTTTGCCTTGTGTTACTTTGCATTGTGTTATAGTTGTAGCACGTTGTGTTACTTTGCGTTGTTTTTGTTTGTCTTGCGTTACTTAGTGTTGTGTTACTTTGCGTTGTGTTACTTTGCATTGTGTTACTTTGCGTTGTGTTACTTTGCGTTGCGTTACTTTGGGTTGTATTACTTTGCGTTGTGTTACTTTGTGTTGTGTTACTTTGCTTTGCGTTACTTTGCGTTGTTACTTTGCATTGTGTTGTAGTACGTTGTGTTACTTTGCGTTGTTTTAGTTTGTTTTGCGTTACTTTGTGTTGTGTTACTTTGTGTTGTGTTACTTTGCATTGTGTGACTTTGCGTTGTGTTACTTTGCGTTGTGTTACTTTCCGTTGTGTTACTTTGCGTTATGTTGCTTTGCCTTGCGTTACTTTGCGTTGAGTTACTTTGCGTTGCGTTACTTTGCGTTTTGTTACTTTGCGTTGTGTTACTTTGCGTTGTGTTACTTTGCGTTAAGTTACTTTGCTTTGCTTTACTTTGCGTTGCGTTACTCTGCGTTGCGTTACTCTGCGTTGCGTTACTTTGCGTTGCGTTAATTTGCGTTGCGTTACTTTGCGTTGTTACTTTGCATTGTGTTGTAGTACGTTGTGTTACTTTGCGTTGTTTTAGTTTGTTTTGAGTTACTTTTGTTTTGTGTTACTTTGTGTTGTGTTACTTTGCGTTGCGTTACTTTGCGTTGCGTTACTTTGCGTTGCGTTACTTTGCGTTGCGTTACTTTGCGTTGTTACTTTGCATTGTGTTGTAGTACGTTGTTTTACTTTGCGTTGCGTTACTTTGCGTTGCGATAATTTGCGTTGCGTTACTTTGCGTTACGTTACTTTGCGTTACGCTACTTTGCGTTACGTTACTTTGCCTTGTGTTGTAATGTGTTGCGTTACTTTGCGTTGTGTTACTTTGCGTTGTGTTACTTTGCGTTGTGTTACTTTGCGTTGCGTTACTTTGGGTTGTATTACTTTGCGTTGTGTTACTTTGCGTTGTGTTACTTTGCCTTGCGTTACTTTGCGTTGAGTTACTTTGCGTTGCGTTACTTTGCGTTTTGTTACTTTGCGTTGTGTTACTTTGCGTTGTGTTACTTTGCCTTGTGTTGTAGTGCGTTGCATTGCGTTACTTTGTGTTGTGTTACTTTGCCTTGCGTTGCATTGCGTTACTTTGCGTTGCGTTACTTTGCGTTGCGTTACTTTGCGTTGCGTTACTTTGCGTTGCGTTACTTTGCGTTGCGTTACTTTGCGTTGTGTTACTTTGTATGGCGTTACTTTGGGTTGTATTACTTTGCGTTGTGTTACTTTGCGTTGTGTTACTTTGCCTTGTGTTGTAGTGCGTTGCATTGCGTTACTTTGCGTTGTGTTACTTTGCCTTGCGTTACTTTGCGTTGCGTTACTTGGCGTTTTGTTACTTTGCGTTGTGTTACTTTGCGTTGTGTTACATTGCCTTGTGTTGTAGTGCGTTGCATTGCGTTACTTTGCGTTGTGTTACTTTGCGTTGTGTTACTTTGCGTTGCGTTACTTTGCGTTGCGTTACTTTGCGTTGTTACTTTGCATTGTGTTGTAGTACGTTGTGTTACTTTGCGTTGTTTTAGTTTGTTTTGCGTTACTTTGTGTTGTGTTACTTTGTGTTGCGTTACTTTGCGTTGCGTTACTTTGCGTTGTGTTACTTTGCGTTGCGTTACTTTGCATTGCGTTACTTTGCGTTGCGTTACTTTGCGTTGCGTTAATTTGCGTTGCGTTACTTTGCGTTACGTTACTTTGCCTTGTGTTGTAATGTATTGCATTACTTTGCGTTGTGTTACTTTGCGTTGTGTTATTTTGCGTTGTGTTGTAGAACATTGCGTGACTTTGCATTGTGTTACTTTGTGTTGCGTTACTTTGCGTTGCGTTACTTTGCCTTGCGTTACTTTGCCTTGTGTTGTAATGTGTTGCATTACTTTGCGTTGTGTTACTTTGCGTTGTTACTTTGCGTTGTGTTACTTTGCATTGCGTTACTTTGCGTTGCATTACTTTGCATTGCGTTACTTTGTGTTGTGTTACTTTGTGTTGTGTTACTTTGCGTTGTATTGTAGTACGTTGCGTTGCATTACTTCGCGTTGTGTTACTTTGCCTTGATTTGTAGTACGTTGTGTTACTTTGCCTTGTGTTACTTTGCGTTGTTTTATAGTGCGTTGTGTTACTTTTCGTTGCGTTACTTTGCATTGTGTTACTTTGCGTTGTGTTACTTTGCGTTGTGTTACTTTGCGTTGTGTTACTTTGCCTTGTGCTGTAGTGCGTTGCGTTGCGTTAGTTTGCGTTGCGTTACTTTGTGTTGCGTTACTTTGCGTTGCGTTACTTTGCGTTGTGTTACTTTGCGTTGCGTTACTTTGCGTTGCGTTACTTCGCGTTGTGTTACTTTGCATTGTGTTACTTTGCGTTGTTACTTTGCCTTGTGTTACTTTGCCTTGTGTTACTTTGCATTGTGTTATAGTTGTAGCACGTTGTGTTACTTTGCGTTGTTTTTGTTTGTCTTGCGTTACTTAGTGTTGTGTTACTTTGCGTTGTGTTACTTTGCATTGTGTTACTTTGCATTGTTTTACTTTGCGTTGTGTTACTTTGCGTTGCGTTACTTTGGGTTGTATTACTTTGCGTTGTGTTACTTTGTGTTGTGTTACTTTGCCTTGCGTTACTTTCCGTTGCGTTACTTTGCGTTGCGTTACTTTGCGTTGTTACTTTGCATTGTGTTGTAGTACGTTGTGTTACTTTGCGTTGTTTTAGTTTGTTTTGCGTTACTTTGTGTTGTGTTACTTTGTGTTGTGTTACTTTGCATTGTGTGACTTTGCGTTGTGTTACTTTGCGTTGTGTTACTTTCCGTTGTGTTACTTTGCGTTATGTTGCTTTGCCTTGCGTTACTTTGCGTTGAGTTACTTTGCGTTGCGTTATTTTGCGTTTTGTTACTTTGCGTTGTGTTACTTTGCGTTGTGTTACTTTGCGTTAAGTTACTTTGCGTTGCTTTACTTTGCGTTGCGTTACTCTGCGTTGCGTTACTCTGCGTTGCGTTACTCTGCGTTGCGTTACTTTGCGTTGTGTTACTTTGCGTTGCGTTAATTTGCGTTGCGTTACTCTGCGTTGTTACTTTGCATTGTGTTGTAGTACGTTGTGTTACTTTGCGTTGTTTTAGTTTGTTTTGAGTTACTTTTGTTTTGTGTTACTTTGTGTTGTGTTACTTTGCGTTGCGTTACTTTGCGTTGCGTTACTTTGCGTTGTTACTTTGCATTGTGTTGTAGTACGTTGTTTTACTTTGCGTTGCGATAATTTGCGTTGCGATAATTTGCGTTACGTTACTTTGCGTTACGTTACTTTGCGTTACGTTACTTTGCGTTACGTTACTTTGCGTTACGTTACTTTGCCTTGTGTTGTAATGTGTTGCGTTACTTTGCGTTGTGTTACTTTGCGTTTTGTTACTTTGCGTTGTGTTACTTTGCGTTGCGTTACTTTGGGTTGTATTACTTTGCGTTGTGTTACTTTGCGTTGTGTTACTTTGCCTTGCGTTACTTTGCGTTGAGTTACTTTGCGTTGCGTTACTTTGCGTTTTGTTACTTTGCGTTGTGTTACTTTGCGTTGCGTTACTCTGCGTTGCGTTACTCTGCGTTGCGTTACTTTGCGTTGTGTTACTTTGCGTTGCTTTACTTTGCGTTGCGTTACTTTGCGTTGTTACTTTGCATTGTGTTGTAGTACGTTGTGTTACTTTGCGTTGTTTTAGTTTGTTTTGCATTACTTTTGTGTTGTGTTACTTTGTGTTGTGTTACTTTGCGTTGCGTTACTTTGCGTTGTTACTTTGCGTTGTTTTAGTTTGTTTTGCATTACTTTTGTGTTGTGTTACTTTGTGTTGTGTTACTTTGCGTTGCGTTACTTTGCGTTGTTACTTTGCATTGTGTTGTAGTACGTTGTTTTACTTTGTGTTGCGTTACTTTGCGTTGCGTTAATTTGCGTTGCGTTACTTTGCGTTACGTTACTTTGCGTTACTTTACTTTGCCTTGTGTTGTAATGTGTTGCGTTACTTTGCGTTGTGTTACTTTGCGTTGTGTTACTTTGCGTTGTGTTACTTTGCGTTGCGTTACTTTGGGTTGTATTACTTTGTGTTGTGTTACTTTGTGTTGTGTTACTTTGCCTTGCGTTGCATTGCGTTACTTTGCGTTGCGTTACTTTGCGTTACGTTACTTTGCGTTGCGTTACTTTGTATTGCGTTACTTTGGGTTGTATTACTTTGCGTTGTGTTACTTTGCGTTGTGTTACTTTGCCTTGTGTTGTAGTGCGTTGCATTGCGTTACTTTGCGTTGTGTTACTTTGCCTTGCGTTACTTTGCGTTGAGTTACTTTGCGTTGCGTTACTTGGCGTTTTGTTACTTTGCGTTGTGTTACTTTGCGTTGTGTTACAATGCCTTGTGTTGTAGTGCGTTGCATTGCGTTACTTTGCGTTGTGTTACTTTGCGTTGCGTTACTTTGCGTTGCGTTACTTTGCGTTGTTACTTTGCATTGTGTTGTAGTACGTTGTGTTACTTTGCGTTGTTTTAGTTTGTTTTGCGTTACTTTGTGTTGTGTTACTTTGTGTTGCGTTACTTTGCGTTGCGTTACTTTGCGTTGCGTTACTTTGCGTTGTGTTACTTTGCGTTGCGTTACTTTGCATTGCGTTACTTTGCGTTGCGTTACTTTGCGTTGCGTTAATTTGCGTTGCGTTACTTTGCGTTACGTTACTTTGCCTTGTGTTGTAATGTATTGCATTACTTTGCGTTGTGTTACTTTGCGTTGTGTTATTTTGCGTTGTGTTGTAGAACATTGCGTGACTTTGCATTGTGTTACTTTGTGTTGCGTTACTTTGCGTTGCGTTACTTTGCCTTGCGTTACTTTGCCTTGTGTTGTAATGTGTTGCATTACTTTGCGTTGTGTTACTTTGCGTTGTTACTTTGCGTTGTGTTACTTTGCATTGCGTTACTTTGCGTTGCATTACTTTGCATTGCGTTACTTTGTGTTGTGTTACTTTGTGTTGTGTTACTTTGCGTTGTATTGTAGTACGTTGCGTTGCATTACTTTGCGTTGTGTTACTTTGCCTTGATTTGTAGTACGTTGTGTTACTTTGCATTGTGTTATTTTGCGTTGTGTTACTTTGCCTTGTGTTACTTTGCGTTGTTTTATAGTGCGTTGTGTTACTTTTCGTTGCGTTACTTTGCATTGTGTTACTTTGCGTTGTGTTACTTTGCGTTGTGTTACTTTGCGTTGTGTTACTTTGCCTTGTGTTGTAGTGCGTTGCGTTGCGTTAGTTTGCGTTGCGTTACTTTGCGTTGCGTTACTTTGCGTTGCGTTACTTTGCGTTGTGTTACTTTGCGTTGCGTTACTTTGCGTTGCGTTACTTCGCGTTGTGTTACTTTGCATTGTGTTACTTTGCGTTGTTACTTTGCCTTGTGTTACTTTGCCTTGTGTTACTTTGCCTTGTGTTACTTTGCATTGTGTTATAGTTGTAGCACGTTGTGTTACTTTGCGTTGTTTTTGTTTGTCTTGCGTTACTTAGTGTTGTGTTACTTTGCGTTGTGTTACTTTGCGTTGTGTTACTTTGCGTTGCGTTACTTTGGGTTGTATTACTTTGCGTTGTGTTACTTTGTGTTGTGTTACTTTGCCTTGCGTTACTTTGCGTTGCGTTACTTTGCGTTGCGTTACTTTGCGTTGTTACTTTGCATTGTGTTGTAGTACGTTGTGTTACTTTGCGTTGTTTTAGTTTGTTTTGTGTTACTTTGTGTTGTGTTACTTTGTGTTGTGTTACTTTGCATTGTGTGACTTTGCGTTGTGTTACTTTGCGTTGTGTTACTTTCCGTTGTGTTACTTTGCGTTATGTTGCTTTGCCTTGCGTTACTTTGCGTTGAGTTACTTTGCGTTGCGTTACTTTGCGTTTTGTTACTTTGCGTTGTGTTACTTTGCGTTGTGTTACTTTGCGTTAAGTTACTTTGCGTTGCTTTACTTTGCGTTGCGTTACTCTGCGTTGCGTTACTCTGCGTTGCGTTACTTTGCGTTGTGTTACTTTGCGTTGCGTTACTTTGCGTTTTGTTACTTTGCGTTGTGTTACTTTACGTTGTGTTACTTTGCGTTAAGTTACTTTGCGTTGCTTTACTTTGCGTTGCGTTACTCTGCGTTGCGTTACTCTGCGTTGCGTTACTTTGCGTTGTGTTACTTTGCGTTGCGTTAATTTGCGTTGTGTTACTTTGCGTTGTTACTTTGCATTGTGTTGTAGTACGTTGTGTTACTTTGCGTTGTTTTAGTTTGTTTTGAGTTACTTTTGTTTTGTGTTACTTTGTGTTGTGTTACTTTGCGTTGCATTACTCTGCGTTGCGTTACTTTGCGTTGTTACTTTGCATTGTGTTGTAGTACGTTGTTTTACTTTGCGTTGCGATAATTTGCGTTGCGATAATTTGTGTTACGTTACTTTGCGTTACGTTACTTTGCGTTACGTTACTTTGCGTTACGTTACTTTGCCTTGTGTTGTAATGTGTTGCGTTACTTTGCGTTGTGTTACTTTGCGTTGTGTTACTTTGCGTTGCGTTACTTTGGGTTGTATTACTTTGTGTTGTGTTACTTTGCGTTGTGTTACTTTGCCTTGCGTTACTTTGCGTTGAGTTACTTTGCGTTGCGTTCTTTGCGTTTTGTTACTTTGCGTTGTGTTACTTTGCGTTGCGTTACTCTGCGTTGCGTTACTCTGCGTTGCGTTACTTTGCGTTGTGTTACTTTGCGTTGCTTTACTTTGCGTTGTGTTACTTTGCGTTGTTACTTTGCATTGTGTTGTAGTACGTTGTGTTACTTTGCGTTGTTTTTGTTTGTTTTGCATTACTTTTGTGTTGTGTTACTTTGTGTTGTGTTACTTTGCGTTGCGTTACTTTGCGTTGTTACTTTGCGTTGTTTTAGTTTGTTTTGCATTACTTTTGTGTTGTGTTACTTTGTGTTGTGTTACTTTGCGTTGCGTTACTTTGCGTTGTTACTTTGTATTGTGTTGTAGTATGTTGTTTTACTTTGCGTTGCGTTACTTTGCGTTGTTACTTTGCATTGTGTTGTAGTACGTTGTGTTACTTTGCGTTGTTTTAGTTTGTTTTGAGTTACTTTTGTTTTGTGTTACTTTGTGTTGTGTTACTTTGCGTTGCGTTACTCTGCGTTGCGTTACTTTGCGTTGTTACTTTGCATTGTGTTGTAGTACGTTGTTTTACTTTGCGTTGCGTTACTTTGCGTTGTGTTACTTTGCGTTTGCGTTACGTTACTTTGTCTTGTGTTGTAATGTGTTGCGTTACTTTGCATTGTGTTACTCTGCGTTGTGTTACTTTGCGTTGCGTTACTTTGGGTTGTATTACTTTGCGTTGTGTTACTTTGTGTTGTGTTACTTTGCCTTGCGTTACTTTGCGTTGCGTTACTTTGCGTTGCGTTACTTTGCGTTTTGTTACTTTGCGTTGTGTTACTTTGCGTTGTTACTTTGCATTGTGTTGTAGTACGTTGTGTTACTTTGCGTTGTTACTTTGCCTTGTGTTGTAATGTGTTGCGTTACTTTGCGTTGTGTTACTTTGCGTTGTGTTACTTTGCGTTGTGTTACTTTGCGTTGCGTTACTTTGGGTTGCGTTACTTTGGGTTGTGTTACTTTGCGTTGTGTTACTTTGCGTTGTGTTACTTTGCGTTGTGTTACTTTGCGTTAAGTTACTTTGCGTTGCTTTACTTTGCGTTGCGTTACTCTGCGTTGCGTTACTCTGCGTTGCGTTACTTTGCGTTGTGTTACTTTGCGTTGCGTTACTTTGCGTTTTGTTACTTTGCGTTGTGTTACTTTGCGTTGTGTTACTTTGCGTTAAGTTACTTTGCGTTGCGTTACTCTGCGTTGCGTTACTCTGCGTTGCGTTACTTTGCGTTGTGTTACTTTGCGTTGCTTTATTTTGCGTTGTGTTACTTTGCGTTGTTACTTTGCATTGTGTTGTAGTACGTTGTGTTACTTTGCGTTGTTTTAGTTTGTTTTGCATTACTTTTGTGTTGTGTTACTTTGTGTTGTGTTACTTTGCATTGCGTTACTTTGCGTTGTTACTTTGCGTTGTTTTAGTTTGTTTTGCATTACTTTTGTGTTGTGTTACTTTGTGTTGTGTTACTTTGCGTTGCGTTACTTTGCGTTGTTACTTTGTATTGTGTTGTAGTATGTTGTTTTACTTTGCGTTGTGTTACTTTGCGTTGTTACTTTGCATTGTGTTGTAGTACGTTGTGTTACTTTGCGTTGTTTTAGTTTGTTTTGAGTTACTTTTGTTTTGTGTTACTTTGTGTTGTGTTACTTTGCGTTGCGTTACTCTGCGTTGCGTTACTTTGCGTTGTTACTTTGCATTGTGTTGTAGTACGTTGTTTTACTTTGCGTTGCGATAATTTGCGTTGCGATAATTTGTGTTACGTTACTTTGCGTTACGTTACTTTGCGTTACGTTACTTTGCGTTACGTTACTTTGCCTTGTGTTGTAATGTGTTGCGTTACTTTGCGTTGTGTTACTTTGCGTTGTGTTACTTTGCGTTGTGTTACTTTGCGTTGCGTTACTTTGGGTTGTATTACTTTGCGTTGTGTTACTTTGCGTTGTGTTACTTTGCCTTGCGTTACTTTGCGTTGAGTTACTTTGCGTTGCGTTACTTTGCGTTTTGTTACTTTGCGTTGCGTTACTCTGCGTTGCGTTACTCTGCGTTGCGTTACTTTGCGTTGTGTTACTTTGCGTTGCTTTACTTTGCGTTGTGTTACTTTGCGTTGTTACTTTGCATTGTGTTGTAGTACGTTGTGTTACTTTGCGTTGTTTTAGTTTGTTTTGCATTACTTTTGTGTTGTGTTACTTTGTGTTGTGTTACTTTGCGTTGCGTTACTTTGCGTTGTTACTTTGCGTTGTTTTAGTTTGTTTTGCATTACTTTTGTGTTGTGTTACTTTGTGTTGTGTTACTTTGCGTTGCGTTACTCTGCGTTGCGTTACTTTGCGTTGTTACTTTGCATTGTGTTGTAGTACGTTGTTTTACTTTGCGTTGCGATAATTTGCGTTGCGATAATTTGTGTTACGTTACTTTGCGTTACGTTACTTTGCGTTACGTTACTTTGCGTTACGTTACTTTGCCTTGTGTTGTAATGTGTTGCGTTACTTTGCGTTGTGTTACTTTGCGTTGTGTTACTTTGCGTTGTGTTACTTTGCGTTGCGTTACTTTGGGTTGTATTACTTTGCGTTGTGTTACTTTGCGTTGTGTTACTTTGCCTTGCGTTACTTTGCGTTGAGTTACTTTGCGTTGCGTTCTTTGCGTTTTGTTACTTTGCGTTGTGTTACTTTGCGTTGCGTTACTCTGCGTTGCGTTACTCTGCGTTGCGTTACTTTGCGTTGTGTTACTTTGCGTTGCTTTACTTTGCGTTGTGTTACTTTGCGTTGTTACTTTGCATTGTGTTGTAGTACGTTGTGTTACTTTGCGTTGTTTTAGTTTGTTTTGCATTACTTTTGTGTTGTGTTACTTTGTGTTGTGTTACTTTGCGTTGCGTTACTTTGCGTCGTTACTTTGCGTTGTTTTAGTTTGTTTTGCATTACTTTTGTGTTGTGTTACTTTGTGTTGTGTTACTTTGCGTTGCGTTACTTTGCGTTGTTACTTTGTATTGTGTTGTAGTATGTTGTTTTACTTTGCGTTGCGTTACTTTGCGTTGTTACTTTGCATTGTGTTGTAGTACGTTGTGTTACTTTGCGTTGTTTTAGTTTGTTTTGAGTTACTTTTGTTTTGTGTTACTTTGTGTTGTGTTACTTTGCGTTGCGTTACTCTGCGTTGCGTTACTTTGCGTTGTTACTTTGCATTGTGTTGTAGTACGTTGTTTTACTTTGCGTTGCGATAATTTGCGTTGCGATAATTTGTGTTACGTTACTTTGCGTTACGTTACTTTGCGTTACGTTACTTTGCGTTACGTTACTTTGCCTTGTGTTGTAATGTGTTGCGTTACTTTGCGTTGTGTTACTTTGCGTTGTGTTACTTTGCGTTGTGTTACTTTGCGTTGCGTTACTTTGGGTTGTATTACTTTGCGTTGTGTTACTTTGCGTTGTGTTACTTTGCCTTGCGTTACTTTGCGTTGAGTTACTTTGCGTTGCGTTACTTTGCGTTTTGTTACTTTGCGTTGCGTTACTCTGCGTTGCGTTACTCTGCGTTGCGTTACTTTGCGTTGTGTTACTTTGCGTTGCTTTACTTTGCGTTGTGTTACTTTGCGTTGTTACTTTGCATTGTGTTGTAGTACGTTGTGTTACTTTGCGTTGTTTTAGTTTGTTTTGCATTACTTTTGTGTTGTGTTACTTTGTGTTGTGTTACTTTGCGTTGCGTTACTTTGCGTTGTTACTTTGCGTTGTTACTTTGCGTTGTTTTAGTTTGTTTTGCATTACTTTTGTGTTGTGTTACTTTGTGTTGTGTTACTTTGCGTTGCGTTACTTTGCGTTGTTACTTTGTATTGTGTTGTAGTATGTTGTTTTACTTTGCGTTGCGTTACTTTGCGTTGTGTTACTTTGCGTTGCGTTACTTTGCGTTGCATTACTTTGCGTTGCGTTAATTTGCGTTGCGTTACTTTGCGTTACGTTACTTTGTCTTGTGTTGTAATGTGTTGCGTTACTTTGCATTGTGTTACTCTGCGTTGTGTTACTTTGCGTTGCGTTACTTTGGGTTGTATTACTTTGCGTTGTGTTACTTTGTGTTGTGTTACTTTGCCTTGCGTTACTTTGCGTTGCGTTACTTTGCGTTGCGTTACTTTGCGTTGTTACTTTGCATTGTGTTGTAGTACGTTGTGTTACTTTGCGTTGTTTTAGTTTGTTTTGTGTTACTTTGTGTTGTGTTACTTTGTGTTGTGTTACTTTGCATTGTGTGACTTTGCGTTGTGTTACTTTGCGTTGTGTTACTTTCCGTTGTGTTACTTTGCGTTATGTTGCTTTGCCTTGCGTTACTTTGCGTTGAGTTACTTTGCGTTGCGTTACTTTGCGTTTTGTTACTTTGCGTTGTGTTACTTTGCGTTGTGTTACTTTGCGTTAAGTTACTTTGCGTTGCTTTACTTTGCGTTGCGTTACTCTGCGTTGCGTTACTCTGCGTTGCGTTACTTTGCGTTGTGTTACTTTGCGTTGCGTTACTTTGCGTTTTGTTACTTTGCGTTGTGTTACTTTGCGTTGTGTTACTTTGCGTTAAGTTACTTTGCGTTGCTTTACTTTGCGTTGCGTTACTCTGCGTTGCGTTACTCTGCGTTGCGTTACTTTGCGTTGTGTTACTTTGCGTTGCGTTAATTTGCGTTGTGTTACTTTGCGTTGTTACTTTGCATTGTGTTGTAGTACGTTGTGTTACTTTGCGTTGTTTTAGTTTGTTTTGAGTTACTTTTGTTTTGTGTTACTTTGTGTTGTGTTACTTTGCGTTGCGTTACTCTGCGTTGCGTTACTTTGCGTTGTTACTTTGCATTGTGTTGTAGTACGTTGTTTTACTTTGCGTTGCGATAATTTGCGTTGCGATAATTTGTGTTACGTTACTTTGCGTTACGTTACTTTGCGTTACGTTACTTTGCGTTACGTTACTTTGCGTTACGTTACTTTGCCTTGTGTTGTAATGTGTTGCGTTACTTTGCGTTGTGTTACTTTGCGTTGTGTTACTTTGCGTTGTGTTACTTTGCGTTGCGTTACTTTGGGTTGTATTACTTTGCGTTGTGTTACTTTGCCTTGCGTTACTTTGCGTTGAGTTACTTTGCGTTGCGTTCTTTGCGTTTTGTTACTTTGCGTTGTGTTACTTTGCGTTGCGTTACTCTGCGTTGCGTTACTCTGCGTTGCGTTACTTTGCGTTGTGTTACTTTGCGTTGCTTTACTTTGCGTTGTGTTACTTTGCGTTGTTACTTTGCATTGTGTTGTAGTACGTTGTGTTACTTTGCGTTGTTTTAGTTTGTTTTGCATTACTTTTGTGTTGTGTTACTTTGTGTTGTGTTACTTTGCGTTGCGTTACTTTGCGTTGTTACTTTGCGTTGTTTTAGTTTGTTTTGCATTACTTTTGTGTTGTGTTACTTTGTGTTGTGTTACTTTGTGTTGTGTTACTTTGCGTTGCGTTACTTTGCGTTGTTACTTTGTATTGTGTTGTAGTATGTTGTTTTACTTTGCGTTGCGTTACTTTGCGTTGTTACTTTGCATTGTGTTGTAGTACGTTGTGTTACTTTGCGTTGTTTTAGTTTGTTTTGAGTTACTTTTGTTTTGTGTTACTTTGTGTTGTGTTACTTTGCGTTGCGTTACTCTGCGTTGCGTTACTTTGCGTTGTTACTTTGCATTGTGTTGTAGTACGTTGTTTTACTTTGCGTTGCGATAATTTGCGTTGCGATAATTTGTGTTCCGTTACTTTGCGTTACGTTACTTTGCGTTACGTTACTTTGCGTTACGTTACTTTGCCTTGTGTTGTAATGTGTTGCGTTACTTTGCGTTGTGTTACTTTGCGTTGTGTTACTTTGCGTTGTGTTACTTTGCGTTGCGTTACTTTGGGTTGTATTACTTTGCGTTGTGTTACTTTGCGTTGTGTTACTTTGCCTTGCGTTACTTTGCGTTGAGTTACTTTGCGTTGCGTTACTTTGCGTTTTGTTACTTTGCGTTGCGTTACTCTGCGTTGCGTTACTCTGCGTTGCGTTACTCTGCGTTGCGTTACTTTGCGTTGTGTTACTTTGCGTTGCTTTACTTTGCGTTGTGTTACTTTGCGTTGTTACTTTGCATTGTGTTGTAGTACGTTGTGTTACTTTGCGTTGTTTTAGTTTGTTTTGCATTACTTTTGTGTTGTGTTACTTTGTGTTGTGTTACTTTGCGTTGCGTTACTTTGCGTTGTTACTTTGCGTTGTTACTTTGCGTTGTTTTAGTTTGTTTTGCATTACTTTTGTGTTGTGTTACTTTGTGTTGTGTTACTTTGCGTTGCGTTACTTTGCGTTGTTACTTTGTATTGTGTTGTAGTATGTTGTTTTACCTTGCGTTGCGTTACTTTGCGTTGTGTTACTTTGCGTTGCGTTACTTTGCGTTGCATTACTTTGCGTTGCGTTAATTTGCGTTGCGTTACTTTGCGTTACGTTACTTTGTCTTGTGTTGTAATGTGTTGAGTTACTTTGCATTGTGTTACTCTGCGTTGCGTTACTTTGCGTTGCGTTACTTTGCGATGCGTTACTTTGCGTTGCGTTACTTTGCGTTGCGTTACTCTGCGTTGTTACTTTGCATTGTGTTGTAGCACGTTGTGTTACTTTGCGTTGTTTTAGTTTGTTTTGCGTTACTTTTGTGTTGTGTTACTTTGTGTTGTGTTACTTTGCGTTGCGTTACTTTGCGTTGTTACTTTGCATTGTGTTGTAGTACGTTGTTTTACTTTGCGTTGCGTTACTTTGCGTTGCGTTAATTTGCGTTGCGTTACTTTGCGTTACGTTACTTTGCGTTACGTTACTTTGCCTTGTGTTGTAATGTGTTGCGTTTCTTTGCGTTGTGTTACTTTGCGTTGCGTTACTTTGGGTTGCATTACTTTGCGTTGTGTTACTTTGCGTTGTGTTACTTTGCGTTGCGTTACTCTGCGTTGCGTTACTCTGCGTTGCGTTACTTTGCGTTGTGTTACTTTGAGTTGCGTTACTTTGCGTTGCGTTACTTTGCGTTGCGTTACTTTGCGTTGTTACTTTGCATTGTGTTGTAGTACGTTGTGTTACTTTGCGTTGTTTTAGTTTGTTTTGCGTTACTTTTGTGTTGTGTTACTTTGTGTTGTGTTACTTTGCGTTGCGTTACTTTGCGTTGTTACTTTGCATTGTGTTGTAGTATGTTGTTTTACTTTGCGTTGCGTTACTTTGCGTTGCGTTACTTTGCGTTGCGTTACTTTGGGTTGTATTACTTTGCGTTGTGTTACTTTGCGTTGTGTTACTTTGCCTTGCGTTACTTTGCGTTGAGTTACTTTGCATTGCGTTACTTTGCGTTGTATTGTAGTACGTTGCGTTGCATTACTTTGCGTTGTGTTACTTTGCCTTGTGTTACTTTGCGTTGTTTTATAGTGCGTTGTGTTACTTTTCGTTGTGTTACTTTGCATTGTGTTACTTTGCGTTGTGTTACTTTGCGTTGTGTTACTTTGCGTTGTGTTACTTTGCCTTGTGTTGTAGTGCGTTGCGTTGCGTTAGTTTGCGTTGCGTTACTTTGTGTTGCGTTACTTTGCGTTGCGTTACTTTGCGTTGTGTTACTTTGCGTTGCGTTACTTTGCGTTGCGTTACTTCGCGTTGTGTTACTTTGCATTGTGTTACTTTGCGTTGTTACTTTGCCTTGTGTTACTTTGCCTTGTGTTACTTTGCATTGTGTTATAGTTGTAGCACGTTGTGTTACTTTGCGTTGTTTTTGTTTGTCTTGCGTTACTTAGTGTTGTGTTACTTTGCGTTGTGTTACTTTGCATTGTGTTACTTTGCATTGTGTTACTTTGCGTTGTGTTACTTTGCGTTGCGTTACTTTGGGTTGTATTACTTTGCGTTGTGTTACTTTGTGTTGTGTTACTTTGCCTTGCGTTACTTTGCGTTGCGTTACTTTGCGTTGCGTTACTTTGCGTTGTTACTTTGCATTGTGTTGTAGTACGTTGTGTTACTTTGCGTTGTTTTAGTTTGTTTTGCGTTACTTTGTGTTGTGTTACTTTGTGTTGTGTTACTTTGCATTGTGTGACTTTGCGTTGTGTTACTTTGCGTTGTGTTACTTTCCGTTGTGTTACTTTGCGTTATGTTGCTTTGCCTTGCGTTACTTTGCGTTGAGTTACTTTGCGTTGCGTTACTTTGCGTTTTGTTACTTTGCGTTGTGTTACTTTGCGTTGTGTTACTTTGCGTTAAGTTACTTTGCGTTGCTTTACTTTGCGTTGCGTTACTCTGCGTTGCGTTACTCTGCGTTGCGTTACTTTGCGTTGTGTTACTTTGCGTTGCGTTAATTTGCGTTGCGTTACTTTGCGTTGTTACTTTGCATTGTGTTGTAGTACGTTGTGTTACTTTGCGTTGTTTTAGTTTGTTTTGAGTTACTTTTGTTTTGTGTTACTTTGTGTTGTGTTACTTTGCGTTGCGTTACTCTGCGTTGCGTTACTTTGCGTTGTTACTTTGCATTGTGTTGTAGTACGTTGTTTTACTTTGCGTTGCGATAATTTGCGTTGCGATAATTTGCGTTACGTTACTTTGCGTTACGTTACTTTGCGTTACGTTACTTTGCGTTACGTTACTTTGCGTTGTGTTACTTTGCGTTGTGTTACTTTGTGTTATGTTACTTTGCGTTGTGTTACTTTGCCTTGCGTTACTTTGCGTTGAGTTACTTTGCGTTGCGTTACTTTGCGTTTTGTTACTTTGCGTTTTGTTACTTTGCGTTGCGTTACTCTGCGTTGCGTTACTTTGCGTTGTGTTACTTTGCGTTGCTTTACTTTGCGTTGTGTTACTTTGCGTTGTTACTTTGCATTGTGTTGTAGTACGTTGTGTTACTTTGCGTTGTTTTAGTTTGTTTTGCATTACTTTTGTGTTGTGTTACTTTGTGTTGTGTTACTTTGCGTTGCGTTACTTTGCGTTGTTACTTTGCGTTGTTTTAGTTTGTTTTGAATTACTTTTGTGTTGTGTTACTTTGTGTTGTGTTACTTTGCGTTGCGTTACTTTGCGTTGTTACTTTGCGTTGGTTTAGTTTGTTTTGCATTACTTTTGTGTTGTGTTACTTTGTGTTGTGTTACTTTGCGTTGTGTTACTTTGCGTTGCGTTATTTTGCGTTGCATTACTTTGCGTTGCGTTAATTTGCGTTGCGTTACTTTGCGTTACGTTACTTTGTCTTGTGTTGTAATGTGTTGCGTTACTTTGCATTGTGTTACTCTGCGTTGCGTTACTCTGCGTTGCGTTACTTTGCGATGCGTTACTTTGCGTTGCGTTACTTTGCGTTGCGTTACTCTGCGTTGTTACTTTGCATTGTGTTGTAGCACGTTGTGTTACTTTGCGTTGTTTTAGTTTGTTTTGCGTTACTTTTGTGTTGTGTTACTTTGTGTTGTGTTACTTTGCGTTGCGTTACTTTGCGTTGTTACTTTGCATTGTGTTGTAGTACGTTGTTTTACTTTGCGTTGCGATAATTTGCGTTGCGATAATTTGCGTTACGTTACTTTGCGTTACGTTACTTTGCGTTACGTTACTTTGCGTTGTGTTACTTTGCGTTGTGTTACTTTGCGTTGCGTTACTTTGGGTTGTATTACTTTGTGTTATGTTACTTTGCGTTGTGTTACTTTGCGTTGTGTTACTTTGCGTTGCGTTACTTTGGGTTGCATTACTTTGCGTTGTGTTACTTTGCGTTGTGTTACTTTGCGTTGCGTTACTCTGCGTTGCGTTACTCTCCGTTGCGTTACTTTGCGTTGTGTTACTTTGCGTTGCGTTACTTTGCGTTGCGTTACTTTGCGTTGCGTTACTTTGCGTTGTTACTTTGCATTGTGTTGTAGTACGTTGTGTTACTTTGCGTTGTTTTAGTTTGTTTTGCGTTACTTTTGTGTTGTGTTACTTTGTGTTGTGTTACTTTGCGTTGCGTTACTTTGCGTTGTTACTTTGCATTGTGTTGTAGTATGTTGTTTTACTTTGCGTTGCGTTACTTTGCGTTGCGTTACTTTGGGTTGTATTACTTTGCGTTGTGTTACTTTGCGTTGTGTTACTTTGCCTTGCGTTACTTTGCGTTGAGTTACTTTGCATTGCGTTACTTTGCGTTTTGTTACTTTGCGTTGTGTTACTTTGCGTTGTGTTACTTTGCCTTGTGTTGTAGTGCGTTGCATTGCGTTACTTTGCGTTGTGTTACTTTGCCTTGCGTTGCATTGCGTTACTTTGCATTGCGTTACTTTGCATTGCGTTACTTTGCGTTGCGTTACTTTGCGTTGCGTTACTTTGCCTTGTGTTGTTATGTGTTGCGTCACTTTGCGTTGTGTTACTTTGCGTTGTGTTACTTTGCGTTGCGTTACTTTGGGTTGTATTACTTTGCGTTGTGTTACTTTGCGTTGTGTTACTTTGCCTTGCGTTACTTTGCGTTGAGTTACTTTGCGTTGCGTTACTTTGCGTTTTGTTACTTTGCGTTGTGTTACTTTGCGTTGTGTTTCTTTGCCTTGTGTTGTAGTGCGTCGCATTGCGTTACTTTGTGTTGTGTTACTTTGCCTTGCGTTGCATTGCGTTACTTTGCGTTGCGTTACTTTGCGTTGCGTTACTTTGCGTTGCGTTACTTTGCGTTGTGTTACTTTGCGTTGCGTTACTTTGCGTTGCGTTACTTTGCGTTGTGTTACTTTGCGTTGCGTTACTTTGCGTTGCGTTACTTTGCCTTGTGTAGTAATGTATTGCATTACTTTGCGTTGTGTTACTTTGCGTTGTGTTACTTTGCGTTGTGTTGTAGAACATTGCGTGACTTTGCATTGTGTTACTTTGTGTTGCGTTACTTTGTGTTGCGTTACTTTGCCTTGCGTTACTTTGCCTTGTGTTGTAATGTGTTGCATTACTTTGCGTTGTGTTACTTTGCGTTGTTACTTTGCGTTGTGTTACTTTGCATTGCGTTACTTTGCGTTGCATTACTTTGCGTTGTTACTTTGCATTGTGTTGTAGTATGTTGTTTTACTTTGCGTTGCGTTACTTTGCGTTGCGTTACTTTGGGTTGTATTACTTTGCGTTGTGTTACTTTGCGTTGTGTTACTTTGCCTTGCGTTACTTTGCGTTGAGTTACTTTGCATTGCGTTACTTTGCGTTTTGTTACTTTGCGTTGTGTTACTTTGCGTTGTGTTACTTTGCCTTGTGTTGTAGTGCGTTGCATTGCGTTACTTTGCGTTGTGTTACTTTGCCTTGCGTTGCATTGCGTTACTTTGCGTTGCGTTACTTTGCGTTGCGTTACTTTGCGTTGCGTTACTTTGCGTTGCGTTACTTTGCCTTGTGTTGTTATGTGTTGCGTCACTTTGCGTTGTGTTACTTTGCGTTGTGTTACTTTGCGTTGCGTTACTTTGGGTTGTATTACTTTGCGTTGTGTTACTTTGCGTTGTGTTACTTTGCCTTGCGTTACTTTGCGTTTTGTTACTTTGCGTTGTGTTACTTTGCGTTGTGTTACTTTGCCTTGTGTTGTAGTGCGTTGCATTGCGTTACTTTGTGTTGTGTTACTTTGCCTTGCGTTGCATTGCGTTACTTTGCGTTGCGTTACTTTGCGTTGCGTTACTTTGCGTTGCGTTACTTTGCGTTGTGTTACTTTGCGTTGCGTTACTTTGCGTTGCGTTACTTTGCGTTGTGTTACTTTGCGTTGCGTTACTTTGCGTTGCGTTACTTTGCCTTGTGTTGTAATGTATTGCATTACTTTGCGTTGTGTTACTTTGCGTTGTGTTACTTTGCGTTGTGTTGTAGAACATTGCGTGACTTTGCATTGTGTTACTTTGTGTTGCGTTACTTTGCGTTGCGTTACTTTGCGTTGCGTTACTTTGCGTTGCGTTACTTTGCGTTGTTACTTTGCATTGTGTTGTAGTACATTGTGTTACTTTGCGTTGTTTTATTTTTTTTTGCCTTACTTTGCGTTGCGTTACTTTGCGTTGCGTTACTCTGCGTTGCATTACTTTGCGTTGTGTTGTAGAACATTGCGTGACTTTGCATTGTGTTACTTTGCGTTGCGTTACTTTGCGTTGCGTTACTTTGCGTTGTGTTACTTTGCGTTAAGTTACTTTGCGTTGCTTTACTTTGCGTTGCGTTACTCTGCGTTGTGTTACTTTGCGTTGCGTTACTTTGGGTTGTATTACTTTGCGTTGTGTTACTTTGTGTTGTGTTACTTTGCCTTGCGTTACTTTGCGTTGCGTTACTTTGCGTTGCGTTACTTTGCGTTGTTACTTTGCATTGTGTTGTAGTACGTTGTGTTACTTTGCGTTGTTTTAGTTTGTTTTGTGTTACTTTGTGTTGTGTTACTTTGTGTTGTGTTACTTTGCATTGTGTGACTTTGCGTTGTGTTACTTTGCGTTGTGTTACTTTCCGTTGTGTTACTTTGCGTTATGTTGCTTTGCCTTGCGTTACTTTGCGTTGAGTTACTTTGCGTTGCGTTACTTTGCGTTTTGTTACTTTGCGTTGTGTTACTTTGCGTTGTGTTACTTTGCGTTAAGTTACTTTGCGTTGCTTTACTTTGCGTTGCGTTACTCTGCGTTGCGTTACTCTGCGTTGCGTTACTTTGCGTTGTGTTACTTTGCGTTGCGTTACTTTGCGTTGTGTTACATTGCGTTGCGTTAATTTGCGTTGTGTTACTTTGCGTTGTTACTTTGCATTGTGTTGTAGTACGTTGTGTTACTTTGCGTTGTTTTAGTTTGTTTTGAGTTACTTTTGTTTTGTGTTACTTTGTGTTGTGTTACTTTGCGTTGCGTTACTCTGCGTTGCGTTACTTTGCGTTGTTACTTTGCATTGTGTTGTAGTACGTTGTTTTACTTTGCGTTGCGATAATTTGCGTTGCGATAATTTGTGTTACGTTACTTTGCGTTACGTTACTTTGCGTTACGTTACTTTGCGTTACGTTACTTTGCCTTGTGTTGTAATGTGTTGCGTTACTTTGCGTTGTGTTACTTTGCGTTGTGTTACTTTGCGTTGTGTTACTTTGCGTTGCGTTACTTTGGGTTGTATTACTTTGCGTTGTGTTACTTTGCGTTGTGTTACTTTGCCTTGCGTTACTTTGCGTTGAGTTACTTTGCGTTGCGTTCTTTGCGTTTTGTTACTTTGCGTTGTGTTACTTTGCGTTGCGTTACTCTGCGTTGCGTTACTCTGCGTTGCGTTACTTTGCGTTGTGTTACTTTGCGTTGCTTTACTTTGCGTTGTGTTACTTTGCGTTGTTACTTTGCATTGTGTTGTAGTACGTTGTGTTACTTTGCGTTGTTTTAGTTTGTTTTGCATTACTTTTGTGTTGTGTTACTTTGTGTTGTGTTACTTTGCGTTGCGTTACTTTGCGTTGTTACTTTGCGTTGTTTTAGTTTGTTTTGCATTACTTTTGTGTTGTGTTACTTTGTGTTGTGTTACTTTGCGTTGCGTTACTTTGCGTTGTTACTTTGTATTGTGTTGTAGTATGTTGTTTTACTTTGCGTTG
Source organism: Pterois miles (assembly GCA_947000775.1). Lineage (NCBI taxonomy): Eukaryota > Metazoa > Chordata > Actinopteri > Perciformes > Scorpaenidae > Pterois > Pterois miles. The sequence continues at coordinate 46,591 of CAMQGK010000123.1, forward strand.
CGTTACTTTGCGTTGTTACTTTGCATTGTGTTGTAGTACGTTGTGTTACTTTGCGTTGTTTTAGTTTGTTTTGAGTTACTTTTGTTTTGTGTTACTTTGTGTTGTGTTACTTTGCGTTGCGTTACTCTGCGTTGCGTTACTTTGCGTTGTTACTTTGCATTGTGTTGTAATACGTTGTTTTACTTTGCGTTGCGATAATTTGCGTTGCGATAATTTGTGTTACGTTACTTTGCGTTACGTTACTTTGCGTTACGTTACTTTGCGTTACGTTACCTTGCCTTGTGTTGTAATGTGTTGCGTTACTTTGCGTTGTGTTACTTTGCGTTGTGTTACTTTGCGTTGTGTTACTTTGCGTTGCGTTACTTTGGGTTGTATTACTTTGCGTTGTGTTACTTTGCGTTGTGTTACTTTGCCTTGCGTTACTTTGCGTTGAGTTACTTTGCGTTGCGTTACTTTGCGTTTTGTTACTTTGCGTTGCGTTACTCTGCGTTGCGTTACTCTGCGTTGCGTTACTTTGCGTTGTGTTACTTTGCGTTGCTTTACTTTGCGTTGTGTTACTTTGCGTTGTTACTTTGCATTGTGTTGTAGTACGTTGTGTTACTTTGCGTTGTTTTAGTTTGTTTTGCATTACTTTTGTGTTGTGTTACTTTGTGTTGTGTTACTTTGCGTTGCGTTACTTTGCGTTGTTACTTTGCGTTGTTACTTTGCGTTGTTTTAGTTTGTTTTGCATTACTTTTGTGTTGTGTTACTTTGTGTTGTGTTACTTTGCGTTGCGTTACTTTGCGTTGTTACTTTGTATTGTGTTGTAGTATGTTGTTTTACTTTGCGTTGCGTTACTTTGCGTTGTGTTACTTTGCGTTGCGTTACTTTGCGTTGCATTACTTTGCGTTGCGTTAATTTGCGTTGCGTTACTTTGCGTTACGTTACTTTGTCTTGTGTTGTAATGTGTTGCGTTACTTTGCATTGTGTTACTCTGCGTTGTGTTACTTTGCGTTGCGTTACTTTGGGTTGTATTACTTTGCGTTGTGTTACTTTGTGTTGTGTTACTTTGCCTTGCGTTACTTTGCGTTGCGTTACTTTGCGTTGCGTTACTTTGCGTTGTTACTTTGCATTGTGTTGTAGTACGTTGTGTTACTTTGCGTTGTTTTAGTTTGTTTTGTGTTACTTTGTGTTGTGTTACTTTGTGTTGTGTTACTTTGCATTGTGTGACTTTGCGTTGTGTTACTTTGCGTTGTGTTACTTTCCGTTGTGTTACTTTGCGTTATGTTGCTTTGCCTTGCGTTACTTTGCTTTGAGTTACTTTGCGTTGCGTTACTTTGCGTTTTGTTACTTTGCGTTGTGTTACTTTGCGTTGTGTTACTTTGCGTTAAGTTACTTTGCGTTGCTTTACTTTGCGTTGCGTTACTCTGCGTTGCGTTACTCTGCGTTGCGTTACTTTGCGTTGTGTTACTTTGCGTTGCGTTACTTTGCGTTTTGTTACTTTGCGTTGTGTTACTTTGCGTTGTGTTACTTTGCGTTAAGTTACTTTGCGTTGCTTTACTTTGCGTTGCGTTACTCTGCGTTGCGTTACTCTGCGTTGCGTTACTTTGCGTTGTGTTACTTTGCGTTGCGTTAATTTGCGTTGTGTTACTTTGCGTTGTTACTTTGCATTGTGTTGTAGTACGTTGTGTTACTTTGCGTTGTTTTAGTTTGTTTTGAGTTACTTTTGTTTTGTGTTACTTTGTGTTGTGTTACTTTGCGTTGCGTTACTCTGCGTTGCGTTACTTTGCGTTGTTACTTTGCATTGTGTTGTAGTACGTTGTTTTACTTTGCGTTGCGATAATTTGCGTTGCGATAATTTGTGTTACGTTACTTTGCGTTACGTTACTTTGCGTTACGTTACTTTGCGTTACGTTACTTTGCCTTGTGTTGTAATGTGTTGCGTTACTTTGCGTTGTGTTACTTTGCGTTGTGTTACTTTGCGTTGTGTTACTTTGCGTTGCGTTACTTTGGGTTGTATTACTTTGCGTTGTGTTACTTTGCCTTGCGTTACTTTGCGTTGAGTTACTTTGCGTTGCGTTCTTTGCGTTTTGTTACTTTGCGTTGTGTTACTTTGCGTTGCGTTACTCTGCGTTGCGTTACTCTGCGTTGCGTTACTTTGCGTTGTGTTACTTTGCGTTGCTTTACTTTGCGTTGTGTTACTTTGCGTTGTTACTTTGCATTGTGTTGTAGTACGTTGTGTTACTTTGCGTTGTTTTAGTTTGTTTTGCATTACTTTTGTGTTGTGATACTTTGTGTTGTGTTACTTTGCGTTGTGTTACTTTGCGTTGTTACTTTGCGTTGTTTTAGTTTGTTTTGCATTACTTTTGTGTTGTGTTACTTTGTGTTGTGTTACTTTGCGTTGCGTTACTTTGCGTTGTTACTTTGTATTGTGTTGTAGTATGTTGTTTTACTTTGCGTTGCGTTACTTTGCGTTGTTACTTTGCATTGTGTTGTAGTACGTTGTGTTACTTTGCGTTGTTTTAGTTTGTTTTGAGTTACTTTTGTTTTGTGTTACTTTGTGTTGTGTTACTTTGCGTTGCGTTACTCTGCGTTGCGTTACTTTGCGTTGTTACTTTGCATTGTGTTGTAGTACGTTGTTTTACTTTGCGTTGCGATAATTTGCGTTGCGATAATTTGTGTTACGTTACTTTGCGTTACGTTACTTTGCGTTACGTTACTTTGCGTTACGTTACTTTGCCTTGTGTTGTAATGTGTTGCGTTACTTTGCGTTGTGTTACTTTGCGTTGTGTTACTTTGCGTTGTGTTACTTTGCGTTGCGTTACTTTGGGTTGTATTACTTTGCGTTGTGTTACTTTGCGTTGTATTACTTTGCCTTGCGTTACTTTGCGTTGAGTTACTTTGCGTTGCGTTACTTTGCGTTTTGTTACTTTGCGTTGCGTTACTCTGCGTTGCGTTACTCTGCGTTGCGTTACTTTGCGTTGTGTTACTTTGCGTTGCTTTACTTTGCGTTGTGTTACTTTGCGTTGTTACTTTGCATTGTGTTGTAGTACGTTGTGTTACTTTGCGTTGTTTTAGTTTGTTTTGCATTACTTTTGTGTTGTGTTACTTTGTGTTGTGTTACTTTGCGTTGCGTTACTTTGCGTTGTTACTTTGCGTTGTTACTTTGCGTTGTTTTAGTTTGTTTTGCATTACTTTTGTGTTGTGTTACTTTGTGTTGTGTTACTTTGCGTTGCGTTACTTTGCGTTGTTACTTTGTATTGTGTTGTAGTATGTTGTTTTACTTTGCGTTGCGTTACTTTGCGTTGTGTTACTTTGCGTTGCGTTACTTTGCGTTGCATTACTTTGCGTTGCGTTAATTTGCGTTGCGTTACTTTGCGTTACGTTACTTTGTCTTGTGTTGTAATGTGTTGCGTTACTTTGCATTGTGTTACTCTGCGTTGCGTTACTTTGCGTTGCGTTACTTTGCGATGCGTTACTTTGCGTTGCGTTACTTTGCGTTGCATTACTCTGCGTTGTTACTTTGCATTGTGTTGTAGCACGTTGTGTTACTTTGCGTTGTTTTAGTTTGTTTTGCGTTACTTTTGTGTTGTGTTACTTTGTGTTGTGTTACTTTGCGTTGCGTTACTTTGCGTTGTTACTTTGCATTGTGTTGTAGTACGTTGTTTTACTTTGCGTTGCGTTACTTTGCGTTGCGTTAATTTGCGTTGCGTTACTTTGCGTTACGTTACTTTGCGTTACGTTACTTTGCGTTACGTTACTTTGCCTTGTGTTGTAATGTGTTGCGTTACTTTGCGTTGTGTTACTTTGCGTTGCGTTACTTTGGGTTGCATTACTTTGCGTTGTGTTACTTTGCGTTGTGTTACTTTGCGTTGCGTTACTCTGCGTTGCGTTACTCTGCGTTGCGTTACTTTGCGTTGTGTTACTTTGCGTTGCGTTACTTTGCGTTGCGTTACTTTGCGTTGCGTTACTTTGCGTTGCGTTACTTTGCGTTGTTACTTTGCATTGTGTTGTAGTACGTTGTGTTACTTTGCGTTGTTTTAGTTTGTTTTGCGTTACTTTTGTGTTGTGTTACTTTGTGTTGTGTTACTTTGCGTTGCGTTACTTTGCGTTGTTACTTTGCATTGTGTTGTAGTACGTTGTTTTACTTTGTGTTGCGTTACTTTGCGTTGCGTTAATTTGCGTTGCGTTACTTTGCGTTACGTTACTTTGCGTTACGTTACTTTGCGTTAAGTTACTTTGCCTTGTGTTGTAATGTGTTGCGTTACTTTGCGTTGTGTTACTTTGCGTTGCGTTACTTTGGGTTGCATTACTTTGCGTTGTGTTACTTTGCGTTGTGTTACTTTGCGTTGCGTTACTCTGCGTTGCGTTACTCTGCGTTGCGTTACTTTGCGTTGTGTTACTTTGCGTTGCGTTACTTTGCGTTGCGTTACTTTGCGTTGCGTTACTTTGCGTTGCGTTACTTTGCGTTGTTACTTTGCATTGTGTTGTAGTACGTTGTTTTACTTTGCGTTGCGTTACTTTGCGTTGCGTTAATTTGCGTTGCGTTACTTTGCGTTACGTTACTTTGCGTTACGTTACTTTGCCTTGTGTTGTAATGTGTTGCGTTACTTTGCGTTGTGTTACTTTGCGTTGCGTTACTTTGGGTTGCATTACTTTGCGTTGTGTTACTTTGCGTTGTGTTACTTTGCGTTGCGTTACTCTGCGTTGCGTTACTCTGCGTTGCGTTACTTTGCGTTGCGTTACTTTGCGTTGCGTTACTTTGCGTTGCGTTACTTTGCGTTGCGTTACTTTGCGTTGTTACTTTGCATTGTGTTGTAGTACGTTGTGTTACTTTGCGTTGTTTTAGTTTGTTTTGCGTTACTTTTGTGTTGTGTTACTTTGTGTTGTGTTACTTTGCGTTGCGTTACTTTGCGTTGCGTTACTTTGGATTGTATTACTTTGCGTTGTGTTACTTTGCGTTGTGTTACTTTGCCTTGCGTTACTTTGCGTTGAGTTACTTTGCATTGCGTTACTTTGCGTTTTGTTACTTTGCATTGTGTTACTTTGCCTTGCGTTACTTTGCGTTGTATTGTAGTACGTTGCGTTGCATTACTTTGCGTTGTGTTACTTTGCCTTGTGTTACTTTGCGTTGTTTTATAGTGCGTTGTGTTACTTTTCGTTGTGTTACTTTGCATTGTGTTACTTTGCGTTGTGTTACTTTGCGTTGTGTTACTTTGCGTTGTGTTACTTTGCCTTGTGTTGTAGTGCGTTGCGTTGCGTTAGTTTGCGTTGCGTTACTTTGTGTTGCGTTACTTTGCGTTGCGTTACTTTGCGTTGTGTTACTTTGCGTTGCGTTACTTTGCGTTGCGTTACTTCGCGTTGTGTTACTTTGCATTGTGTTACTTTGCGTTGTTACTTTGCCTTGTGTTACTTTGCCTTGTGTTACTTTGCATTGTGTTATAGTTGTAGCACGTTGTGTTACTTTGCGTTGTTTTTGTTTGTCTTGCGTTACTTAGTGTTGTGTTACTTTGCGTTGTGTTACTTTGCATTGTGTTACTTTGCATTGTGTTACTTTGCGTTGTGTTACTTTGCGTTGCGTTACTTTGGGTTGTATTACTTTGCGTTGTGTTACTTTGTGTTGTGTTACTTTGCCTTGCGTTACTTTGCGTTGCGTTACATTGCGTTGCGTTAATTTGCGTTGTTACTTTGCATTGTGTTGTAGTACGTTGTGTTACTTTGCGTTGTTTTAGTTTGTTTTGCGTTACTTTGTGTTGTGTTACTTTGTGTTGTGTTACTTTGCATTGTGTGACTTTGCGTTGTGTTACTTTGCGTTGTGTTACTTTCCGTTGTGTTACTTTGCGTTATGTTGCTTTGCCTTGCGTTACTTTGCGTTGAGTTACTTTGCGTTGCGTTACTTTGCGTTTTGTTACTTTGCGTTGTGTTACTTTGCGTTAAGTTACTTTGCGTTGCTTTACTTTGCGTTGCGTTACTCTGCGTTGCGTTACTCTGCGTTGCGTTACTTTGCGTTGTGTTACTTTGCGTTGCGTTAATTTGCGTTGCGTTACTTTGCGTTGTTACTTTGCATTGTGTTGTAGTACGTTGTGTTACTTTGTGTTGTTTTAGTTTGTTTTGAGTTACTTTTGTTTTGTGTTACTTTGTGTTGTGTTACTTTGCGTTGCGTTACTCTGCGTTGCGTTACTTTGCGTTGTTACTTTGCATTGTGTTGTAGTACGTTGTTTTACTTTGCGTTGCGATAATTTGCGTTGCGATAATTTGCGTTACGTTACTTTGCGTTACGTTACTTTGCGCTACGTTACTTTGTGTTGTGTTACTTTGCGTTGTGTTACTTTGCGTTGCGTTACTTTGGGTTGTATTACTTTGTGTTATGTTACTTTGCGTTGTGTTACTTTGCCTTGCGTCACTTTGCGTTGAGTTACTTTGCGTTGCGTTACTTTGCGTTTTGTTACTTTGCGTTTTGTTACTTTGCGTTGCGTTACTCTGCGTTGCGTTACTCTGCGTTGCGTTACTTTGCGTTGTGTTACTTTGCGTTGCTTTACTTTGCGTTGTGTTACTTTGCGTTGTTACTTTGCATTGTGTTGTAGTACGTTGTGTTACTTTGCGTTGTTTTAGTTTGTTTTGCATTACTTTTGTGTTGTGTTACTTTGTGTTGTGTTACTTTGCGTTGCGTTACTTTGCGTTGTTACTTTGCGTTGTTTTAGTTTGTTTTGCATTACTTTTGTGTTGTGTTACTTTGTGTTGTGTTACTTTGCGTTGCGTTACTTTGCGTTGTTACTTTGTATTGTGTTGTAGTATGTTGTTTTACTTTGCGTTGCGTTACTTTGCGTTGTGTTACTTTGCGTTGCGTTATTTTGCGTTGCATTACTTTGCGTTGCGTTAATTTGCGTTGCGTTACTTTGCGTTATGTTACTTTGTCTTGTGTTGTAATGTGTTGCGTTACTTTGCATTGTGTTACTCTGCGTTGCGTTACTCTGCGTTGCGTTACTTTGCGATGCGTTACTTTGCGTTGCGTTACTTTGCGTTGCGTTACTCTGCGTTGTTACTTTGCATTGTGTTGTAGCACGTTGTGTTACTTTGCGTTGTTTTAGTTTGTTTTGCGTTACTTTTGTGTTGTGTTACTTTGTGTTGTGTTACTTTGCGTTGCGTTACTTTGCGTTGCGATAATTTGCGTTACGTTACTTTGCGTTACGTTACTTTGCGTTACGTTACTTTGCGTTGTGTTACTTTGCGTTGCGTTACTTTGCGTTGCGTTACTTTGCCTTGTGTAGTAATGTATTGCATTACTTTGCGTTGTGTTACTTTGCGTTGTGTTACTTTGCGTTGTGTTGTAGAACATTGCGTGACTTTGCATTGTGTTACTTTGTGTTGCGTTACTTTGCGTTGCGTTACTTTGCCTTGCGTTACTTTGCCTTGTGTTGTAATGTGTTGCATTACTTTGCGTTTTGTTACTTTGCGTTGTTACTTTGCGTTGTGTTACTTTGCATTGCGTTACTTTGCGTTGCATTACTTTGCGTTGTTACTTTGCATTGTGTTGTAGTATGTTGTTTTACTTTGCGTTGCGTTACTTTGCGTTGCGTTACTTTGGGTTGAGTTACTTTGCATTGCGTTACTTTGCGTTTTGTTACTTTGCGTTGTGTTACTTTGCGTTGTGTTACTTTGCCTTGTGTTGTAGTGCGTTGCATTGCGTTACTTTGCGTTGTGTTACTTTGCCTTGCGTTGCATTGCGTTACTTTGCGTTGCGTTACTTTGCGTTGCGTTACTTTGCGTTGCGTTACTTTGCCTTGTGTTGTTATGTGTTGCGTCACTTTGCGTTGTGTTACTTTGCGTTGTGTTACTTTGCCTTGCGTTACTTTGTGTTGAGTTACTTTGCGTTGCGTTACTTTGCGTTTTGTTACTTTGCGTTGTGTTACTTTGCGTTGTGTTACTTTGCCTTGTGTTGTAGTGCGTTGCATTGCGTTACTTTGTGTTGTGTTACTTTGCCTTGCGTTGCATTGCGTTACTTTGCGTTGCGTTACTTTGCGTTGCGTTACTTTGCGTTGCGTTACTTTGCGTTGTGTTACTTTGCGTTGCGTTACTTTGCGTTGCGTTACTTTGCGTTGTGTTACTTTGCGTTGCGTTACTTTGCGTTGCGTTACTTTGCCTTGTGTTGTAATGTATTGCATTACTTTGCGTTGTGTTACTTTGCGTTGTGTTACTTTGCGTTGTGTTGTAGAACATTGCGTGACTTTGCATTGTGTTACTTTGTGTTGCGTTACTTTGCGTTGCGTTACTTTGCGTTGCGTTACTTTGCGTTGCGTTACTTTGCGTTGTTACTTTGCATTGTGTTGTAGTACGTTGTGTTACTTTGCGTTGTTTTATTTTTTTTTGCCTTACTTTGCGTTGCGTTACTTTGCGTTGCGTTACTCTGCGTTGCGTTACTTTGCGTTGTGTTGTAGAACATTGCGTGACTTTGCATTGTGTTACTTTGCATTGCGTTACTTTGCGTTGCGTTACTTTGCCTTGCGTTACTTTGCCTTGTGTTGTAATGTGTTGCATTACTTTGCGTTGTGTTACTTTGCGTTGTTACTTTGCGTTGTGTTACTTTGCATTGTATTGTAGTACGTTGCGTTGCATTACTTTGCGTTGTGTTACTTTGCCTTGATTTGTAGTGCGTTGTGTTACTTTACGTTGCGTTACTTTGCGTTGTGTTACTTTGCGTTGTGTTACTTTGCGTTGTGTTACTTTGCGTTGTGTTACTTTGCGTTGTGTTACTTTGCGTTGTGTTACGTTGCCTAGTGTTGTAGTGCGTTGTGTTACTTTACGTTGCGTTACTTTGCGTTGTGTTACTTTGCGTTGTGTTACTTTGCGTTGTGTTACTTTGCGTTGTATTGTAGTACGTTGTGTTACTTTTCGTTGCGTTACTTTGCATTGTGTTACTTTGCGTTGTGTTATAGTGCGTTGTGTTACTTTTCGTTGCGTTACTTTGCATTGTGTTACTTTGCGTTGTGTTACTTTGCCTTGTGTTACTTTGCCTTGTGTTGTAGTGCGTTGTGTTGCGTTAGTTTGCATTGCGTTACTTTGTGTTGCGTTACTTTGCGTTGCGTTACTTTGCATTGTGTTACTTTGCGTTGCGTTACTTTGCATTGTGTTACTTTGCGTTGTGTTGTAGAACATTGCGTGACTTTGCATTGTGTTACTTTGCGTTGCGTTACTTTGCGTTGCGTTACTTTGCATTGCGTTATTTTGCCTTGTGTTGTAATGTGTTGCGTTACTTTACGTTGTGTTACTTTTCGTTGTTACTTTGCGTTGTGTTACTTTGCCTTGTATTGTAGTGCGTTGCATTGCGTTACTTTGTGTTGTGTTACTTTGCCTTGCGTTGCATTGCGTTACTTTGCGTTGCGTTACTTTGCGTTGCGTTACTTTGCGTTGCGTTACTTTGCGTTGTGTTACTTTGCGTTGCGTTACTTTGCGTTGCGTTACTTTGCGTTGTGTTACTTTGCGTTGCGTTACTTTGCGTTGCGTTACTCTGCGTTGCGTTACTTTGCGTTGCGTTACTTTGCGTTGTTACTTTGCATTGTGTTGTAGTACGTTGTGTTACTTTGCGTTGTTTTAGTTTGTTTTGCGTTACTTTGTGTTGTGTTACTTTGTGTTGTGTTACTTTGCGTTGCGTTACTTTGCGTTGTTACTTTGCATTGTGTTGTAGTACGTTGTGTTACTTTGCGTTGCGTTACTTTGCGTTGCATTAATTTGCGTTGCGTTACTTTGCGTTACGTTACTTTGCCTTGTGTTGTAATGTGTTGCGTTACTTTGACTTGATTTGTAGTGCGTTTTATTACTTTGCATTGTGTTACTTTGCGTTGTGTTACTTTGCGTTGCGTTACTTTGCGTTGCGTTACTTTGCCTTGTGTTATAGCACGTTGTGTTACTTTGCGTTGTTTTAGTTTGTCTTGCGTTACTTAGTGTTGTGTTACTTTGCGTTGTGTTACTTTGCATTGTGTTACTTTGCGTTGTGTTACTTTACGTTGCGTTACTTTGGGTTGTATTACTTTGCGTTGTGTTACTTTGCGTTGTGTTACTTTGCCTTGCGTTACTTTGCGTTGAGTTACTTTACTTTGCGTTACTTTGCGTTTTGTTACTTTGCGTTGTGTTACTTTGCCTTGTGTTGTAGTGCGTTGCATTGCGTTACTTTGCGTTGTGTTACTTTGCGTTCCGTTTCTTTGCGTTGCGTTACTTTGCGTTGTTACTTTGCATTGTGTTGTAGTACGTTGTGTTACTTTGCGTTGTTTTAGTTTGTTTTGCGTTACTTTGTGTTGTGTTACTTTGTGTTGTGTTACTTTGCGTTGTGTTACTTTGCGTTGTCTTACTTTGCGTTGCGTTACTTTGCGTTGCGTTACTTTACGTTGCGTTACTTTGCGTTGTGTTACTTTGCATTGTGTTGTAGTACGTTGTGTTACTTTGAATTGTTTTAGTTTGTTTTGCGTTACTTTGTGTTGTGTTACTTTGTGTTGTGTTACTTTGCATTGTGTTACTTTGGGTTGTGTTGTAGAACATTGCTGACTTTACATAGTGTTACTTTGCATTGCGTTACTTTGCGTTGCGTTACTTTGCATTGCGTTATTTTGCCTTGCGTTGTAATGTGTTGCGTTACTTTATGTTGTGTTACTTTGCGCTGTGTTACTTTGCATTGCGTTACTTTTCGTTGCATTACTTTGCATTGTGTTTCTTTGAGTTGTGTTACTTTGCGTCGTTTTACTTTGCGTTGCGTTACTTTGCCTTGATTTGTAGTGCGTTGTGTTACTTTGCGTTGTATTACTTTGCGTTGTCTTACTTTGCGTTGTGTTACTTTTCCTTGTGTTACTTTGCGTTGCGTTACTTTGCGTTGCGTTACTTTGCGTTGCGTTACTTTGCGTTGTGTTTGTTTGCCTTGTATTATAGCACGTTGCATTACTTTGCGTTGCGTTACTTTGCTTTGTGTTACTTTGCGTTGCGTTACTTTGCCTTGTGTTGTAGCACGTTGCGTTACTTTGCGTTGCGTTACTTTGCGTTGCGTTACTTTGCGTTGGGTTACTTTGCGTTGCGTTACTTTGCGTTGCGTTCCTTTGCGTTGCGTTACTTTGCGTTGCGTTACTTTGCGTTGCGTTACTTTGCGTTGTGTTACTTTGCGTTGCGTTACTTTGCGTTGCGTTACTTTGCGTTGTTACTTTGCATTGTGTTGTAGTACGTTGTGTTACTTTGCGTTGCGTTACTTTGCGTTGCGTTAATTTGCGTTGCGTTACTTTGCGTTGCGTTACTTTGCGTTGCATTACTTTGCGTTGTTACTTTGCATTGTGTTGTAGTACGTTGTGTTACGTTGCGTTGTTACTTTGCCTTGTGTTGTAATGTGTTGCGTTACTTTGCTTTGTGTTACTTTGCGTTGTGTTAATTTGCGTTGCGTTACTTTGAGTTGCGTTACTTTGGGTTGTGTTACTTTGCGTTGTGTTACTTTGCGTTGTGTTGCTTTGCCTTGCGTTACTTTGCGTTACGTTACTTTGCCTTGTGTTGTAATGTGTTGCGTTACTTTGCGTTGTGTTACTTTGCGTTGTGTTACTTTGCGTTGTGTTACTTTGCGTTGCGTTACTTTGGGTTGTATTACTTTGAGTTGTGTTACTTTGCATTGTGTTACTTTGCCTTGCGTTACTTTGTGTTGAGTTACTTTGCGTTGCGTTACTTTGCATTTTGTTACTTTGCGTTGTGTTACTTTGCGTTTTGTTACTTTGCCTTGTGTTGTAGTGCGTTGCATTGCGTTACTTTGCGTTGTGTTACTTTGCGTTGCGTTACTTTGCGTTGCGTTACTTTGCGTTGTGTTACTTTGCGTTGTGTTACTTTGCGTTGCGTTACTTTGCGTTGCGTTACTTTGCGTTGTGTTACTTTGCGTTGTGTTGTCGAACATTGCGTGACTTTGCATTGTGTTACTTTGCCTTGCGTTACTTTGCCTTGCGTTACTTTGCCTTGTGTTGTAATGTGTTGCATTACTTTGCGTTGTGTTACTTTGCGTTGTTACTTTGCGTTGTGTTACTTTGCATTGCATTACTTTGCGTTACATTACTTTCCATTGTGTTACTTAGTGTTGTGTTACTTTGCGTTGTGTTACTTTGCGTTGTGTTACTTTGCGTTGTGTTACTTTGCGTTGCGTTACTTTGCCTTGATTTGTAGTGCGTTGTGTTACTTTGCATTGTGTTACTTTGCGTTGTTACTTTGCCTTGTGTTACTTTGCCTTGTGTTACTTTGCATTGTGTTATAGTTGTAGCACGTTGTGTTACTTTGCATTATTTTTGTTTGTCTTGCGTTACTTAGTGTTGTGTTACTTTGCGTTGTGTTACTTTGCATTGTGTTACTTTGCGTTGTGTTACTTTGCGTTGCGTTACTTTGGGTTGTATTACTTTGCCTTGAGTTACTTTGCGTTGCGTTACTTTGCGTTGCGTTACTTTGCGTTGTTACTTTGCATTGTGTTGTAGTACGTTGTGTTACTTTGCGTTGTTTTAGTTTGTTTTGCGTTACTTTGTGTTGTGTTACTTTGTGTTGTGTTACTTTGTGTTGTGTTACTTTGCCTTGCGTTACTTTGCGTTGCGTTACTTTGCGTTGCGTTACTTTGCGTTGCGTTACTTTGCGTTGTTACTTTGCATTGTGTTGTAGTACGTTGTGTTACTTTGCGTTGTTTTAGTTTGTTTTGCGTTACTTTCCGTTGCGTTACTTTGCATTGTGTTACTTTGCGTTGTATTACTTTGCGTTGCGTTACTTTAGGTTGTACTACTTTGTGTTGTGTTACTTTGCGTTGCGTTACTTTGCCTTGTGTTATAGCATGTTGCATTACTTTGCGTTGCGTTGCTTTGCGTTGCGTTACTTTGCGTTGCGTTACTTTGCGTTACTTTGCGTTGCGTTACTTTGCCTTGCGTTACTTTGCATTGTGTTGTAGCACGTTGCATTACTTTGCGTTGCTTTACTTTGTGTTGCGTTACTTTGCGTTGGGTTACTTTGCGTTGCGTTACTTTGCGTTGCGTTACTTTGCGTTGCGTTACTTTGCCTTGTGTTGTAGTGCGTTGCGTTACTTTGCGTTGTGTTACTTTGCCTTGTGTTGTAGTGCGTTGAGTTGCATTACTTTGCGTTGTGTTACTTTGCATTGCGTTGCTTTGCCTTGTGTTGTAGTGCGTTGTGTTACTTTACGTTGCGTTACTTTGCGTTGTGTTACTTTGCCTTGTGTTACTTTGCCTTGTGTTACTTTGCCTTGTGTTGAAGTGCGTTGCGTTGCGTTACTTTGCGTTGCGTTACTTTGCTTTGTGTTATTTCGCGTTGTGTTACTTGGCGTTGTGTTACTTGGCGTTGTGTTACTTTGCCTTGTGTTGAAGTGCGTTGCGTTACTTTGCGTTGCGTTACTTTGCGTTGCGTTACTTTGCGTTGCGTTACTTTGCCTTGTGTTACTTTGCGTTGTGTTACTTTGCGTTGTGTTACTTTGCCTTGTGTTACTTTGCGTTGCGTTACTTTGCGTTGCTTTACTTTGCGTTGTTACTTTGCATTGTGTTGTAGTACGTTGTGTTACTTTGCGTTGCGTTACTTTGCGTTGCGTTAATTTGCGTTGCGTTACTTTGCGCTGCGTTACTTTGCGTTGCGTTACTTTGCGTTGCGTTACTTTGCCTTGTGTTACTTTGCGTTGTTACTTTGCATTGTGTTGTAGTACGTTGTGTTACTTTGCGTTGTTACTTTGCCTTGTGTTGTAATGTGTTGCGTTACTTTGCGTTGTGTTACTTTGCGTTGTGTTACTTTGCGTTGTGTTACTTTGCGTTGCGTTACTTTGGGTTGCGTTACTTTGGGTTGTGTTACTTTGCGTTGTGTTACTTTGCGTTGTGTTACTTTGCCTTGCGTTACTTTGCGTTACGTTACTTTGCCTTGTGTTGTAATGTGTTGCGTTACTTTGCGTTGCGTTACTTTGCGTTGTGTTACTTTGCGTTGCGTTACTTTGGGTTGTATTACTTTGAGTTGTGTTACTTTGCGTTGTGTTACTTTGCCTTGTGTTGTAGTGCGTTGCATTGCGTTACTTTGCGTTGTGTTACTTTGCGTTGCGTTACTTTGCGTTGCGTTACTTTGCGTTGCGTTACTTTGCGTTGTTACTTTGCATTGTGTTGTAGTACGTTGTGTTACTTTGCATTGTTTTATTTTTTTTTTGCGTTACTTTGCGTTGTGTTACTTTGCGTTGTGTTACTTTGCGTTGCGTTACTTTGCGTTGCGTTACTCTGCGTTGCGTTACTTTGCGTTGTGTTACTTTGCGTTGTGTTACTTTGCGTTGTGTTGTAGAACATTGCGTGACTTTGCATTTTGTTACTTTGCGTTGTGTTACTTTGCGTTGTGTTACGTTGCCTTGTGTTGTAGTGCGTTGTGTTACTTTACGTTGCGTTACTTTGCGTTGTGTTACTTTGCTTTGTGTTACTTTGCGTTATGTTACTTTGCGTTGTGTTACTTTGCGTTGTATTGTAGCACGTTGCGTTGCATTACTTTGCCTTGATTTGTAGTACGTTGTGTTACTTTGCATTGTGTTACTTTGCCTTGTGTTACTTTGCCTTGTGTTACTTTGCGTTGTGTTATAGTGCGTTGTGTTACTTTTCGTTGCGTTACTTTGCATTGTGTTACTTTGCGTTGTGTTACTTTGCCTTGTGTTACTTTGCCTTGTGTTGTAGTGCGTTGCGTTGCGTTACTTTGTGTTGCGTTACTTTGTGTTGCGTTACTTTGCGTTGCGTTACTTTGCATTGTGTTACTTTGCGTTGCGTTACTTTGCGTTGTGTTGTAGAACATTGCGTGACTTTGCATTGTGTTACTTTGCGTTGCGTTACTTTGCGTTGTGTTACTTTGCCTTGTGTTACTTTGCCTTGTGTTGTAGTGCGTTGCGTTGTGTTAGTTTGCATTGCGTTACTTTGTGTTGCGTTACTTTGCGTTGTGTTACTTTGCATTGTGTTACTTTGCGTTGTGTTGTAGAACATTGCGTGACTTTGCATTGTGTTACTTTGCGTTGCGTTACTTTGCGTTGCGCTACTTTGCATTGCGTTATTTTGCCTTGTGTTGTAATGTGTTGCGTTACTTTACGTTGTGTTACTTTTCGTTGTTACTTTGCGTTGTGTTACTTTACATTGCGTTACTTTGCGTTGCATTACTTTCCATTGCGTTACTTTGTGTTGTGTTACTTTGTGTTGTGTTACTTTGCGTTGTGTTACTTTGCGTTGCGTTACTTTGCCTTGATTTGTAGTGCGTTGTGTTACTTTGCATTGTGTTACTTTGCGTTGCGTTACTTTGACTTGATTTGTAGTGCGTTTTATTACTTTGCATTGTGTTACTTTGCATTGTGTTACTTTGCCTTGTGTTACTTTGCGTTGTGTTACTTTGCTTTGCGTTGCGTTACTTTGCCTTGTGTTATAGCACGTTGTGTTACTTTGCGTTGTTTTAGTTTTTCTTGCGTTACTTAGTGTTGTGTTACTTTGCGTTGTGTTACTTTGCATTGTGTTACTTTGCGTTGTGTTACTTTGCGTTGCGTTACTTTGGGTTGTATTACTTTGCGTTGTGTTACTTTGCGTTGTGTTACTTTGCCTTGCGTTACTTTGCGTTGTGTTACTTTGCATTGCGTCACTTTGGGTTGTATTACTTTGTGTTGTGTTACTTTGCGTTGCGTTACTTTGCCTTGTGTTATAGCATGTTGCATTACTTTGCGTTGCGTTACTTTGCGTTGCGTTACTTTGCGTTGCCTTACTTTGCCTTGTGTTATAGCACGTTGCATTACTTTGCGTTGCGTTACTTTGCGTTGTGTTACTTTGCGTTGCGTTACTTTGCCTTGTGTTGTAGCACGTTGCATTCCTTTGCGTTGCGTTACTTTGTGTTGCGTTACTTTGCGTTGGGTTACTTTGCGTTGCGTTTCTTTGCGTTGCGTTACTTTGCCTTGTGTTGTAGTGCGTTGCGTTACTTTGCGTTGTGTTACTTTGCCTTGTGTTGTAGTGCGTTGCGTTGCATTACTTTGCGTTGTGTTACTTTGCATTGCGTTACTTTGCGTTGTGTTACTTTGCGTTGTGTTAATTAGCTTTGTGTTGAAGTGCGTTGATTTACTTTGCGTTGCGTTACTTTGCGTTGTGTTACTTTGCGTTGTGTTACTTTGCGTTGTGTTACTTTGCGTTGTGTTAATTAGCTTTGTGTTGAAGTGCGTTGATTTACTTTGCGTTGCGTTACTTTGCGTTGTGTTACTTTGCATTGTTTTAGTTTGTTTTGCGTTACTTTGTGTTGTGTTACTTTGCGTTGCGTTCCTTTGCGTTGCGTTACTTTGCGTTGCGTTACTTTGCGTTGTTACTTTGCATTGTGTTGTAGTACGTTGTGTTACTTTGCGTTGCGTTACTTTGCGTTGCGTTAATTTGCGTTGCGTTTCTTTGCGTTGCGTTACTTTGCGTTGCGTTACTTTGCCTTGTGTTACTTTGCGTTGTTACTTTGCATTGTGTTGTAGTACGTTGTGTTACTTTGCGTTTTATTTTTTTTGCGTTACTTTGTGTTGTGTTACTTTGTGTTGTGTTACTTTGTGTTGTGTTACTTTGTGTTGTGTTACTTTGCGTTGTGTTACTTTGCGTTGTGTTACTTTGCATTGCGTTACTTTGCGTTGCGTTACTTTGCGTTGCGTTACTTTGCGTTGTGTTACTTTGCGTTGTGTTACGTTGCCTTGTGTTGTAGAACGTTGTGTTACTTTACGTTGCGTTACTTTGCGTTGTGTTACTTTGCGTTGTGTTACTTTGCGTTGTGTTACTTTGCGTTGTGTTACTTTGCGTTGTATTGTAGTACGTTGCGTTGCATTACTTTGCGTTGTGTTACTTTGCCTTGATTTGTAGTACGTTGTGTTACTTTGCATTGTGTTACTTTGCGTTGTGTTACTTTGCCTTGTGTTACTTTGCGTTGTGTTATAGTGCTTTTGTGTTACTTTTCGTTGCGTTACTTTGCATTGTGTTACTTTGCCTTGTGTTACTTTGCCTTGTGTTACTTTGCCTTGTGTTGTAGTGCGTTGCGTTGCGTTAGTTTGCGTTGCGTTACTTTGTGATGCGTTACTTTGTGATGCGTTACTTTGCGTTGCGTTACTTTGCATTGTGTTACTTTGCGTTGCGTTACTTTGCGTTGCGTTACTTTGCATTGCGTTATTTTGCCTTGTGTTGTAATGTGTTGCGTTACTTTGCGTTGCGTTACTTTGCGTTGCGTTACTTTGCGTTGTGTTACGTTGCCTTGTGTTGTAGAACGTTGTGTTACTTTACGTTGCGTTACTTTGCGTTGTGTTACTTTGCGTTGTGTTACTTTGCGTTGTATTGTAGTACGTTGCGTTGCATTACTTTGCGTTGTGTTACTTTGCCTTGATTTGTAGTACGTTGTGTTACTTTGCGTTGTGTTACTTTGCCTTGTGTTACTTTGCGTTGTGTTATAGTGCGTTGTGTTACTTTTCGTTGCGTTACTTTGCATTGTGTTACTTTGCCTTGTGTTACTTTGCCTTGTGTTACTTTGCCTTGTGTTGTAGTGCGTTGCGTTGCGTTAGTTTGCGTTGCGTTACTTTGTGATGCGTTACTTTGCGTTGCGTTACTTTGCATTGTGTTACTTTGCGTTGCGTTACTTTGCGTTGCGTTACTTTGCATTGCGTTATTTTGCCTTGTGTTGTAATGTGTTGCGTTACTTTGCGTTGCGTTACTTTGCGTTGCGTTACTTTGCCTTGTGTTATAGCACGTTGCATTACTTTGCGTTGCGTTACTTTGCGTTGTGTTACTTTGCGTTGCGTTACTTTGCCTTGTGTTGTAGCACGTTGCATTCCTTTGCGTTGCGTTACTTTGTGTTGCGTTACTTTGCGTTGGGTTACTTTGCGTTGCGTTTCTTTACGTTGCGTTACTTTGCCTTGTGTTGTAGTGCGTTGCGTTACTTTGCGTTTTGTTACTTTGCCTTGTGTTGTAGTGCGTTGCATTACTTTGCGTTGTGTTACTTTGCATTGCGTTACTTTGCGTTGTGTTACTTTGCGTTGTGTTACTTTGCGTTGTGTTACTTTGCGTTGTGTTACTTTGCGTTGTGTTAATTAGCTTTGTGTTGAAGTGCGTTGCGTTACTTTGCGTTGCGTTACTTTGCGTTGTGTTACTTTGCGTTGCGTTACTTTGCGTTGCGTTAATTTGCGTTGCGTTACTTTGCGTTACGTTACTTTGTCTTGTGTTGTAATGTGTTGCGTTACTTTGCATTGTGTTACTCTGCGTTGCGTTACTCTGCGTTGCGTTACTTTGCGATGCGTTACTTTGCGTTGCGTTACTTTGCGTTGCGTTACTCTGCGTTGTTACTTTGCATTGTGTTGTAGCACGTTTTGTTACTTTGCGTTGTTTTAGTTTGTTTTGCGTTACTTTTGTGTTGTGTTACTTTGTGTTGTGTTACTTTGCGTTGCGTTACTTTGCGTTGTTACTTTACATTGTGTTGTCGTACGTTGTTTTACTTTGCGTTGCGTTACTTTGCGTTGCGTTAATTTGCGTTGCGTTACTTTGCGTTACGTTACTTTGCGTTACTTTACTTTGCCTTGTGTTGTAATGTGTTACGTTACTTTGCGTTGTGTTACTTTGCGTTGTGTTACTTTGCGTTGTGTTACTTTGCGTTGCGTTACTTTGGGTTGTATTACTTTGCGTTGTGTTACTTTGCGTTGTGTTACTTTGCCTTGCGTTACTTTGCGTTGAGTTACTTTGCGTTGCGTTACTTTGCGTTTTGTTACTTTGCGTTGTGTTACTTTGCGTTGTGTTACTTTGCGTTGTGTTACTTTGCCTTGCGTTGTAGTGCGTTGCATTGCGTTACTTTGTGTTGTGTTACTTTGCCTTGCGTTGCATTGCGTTACTTTGCGTTGCGTTACT
Organism: Pterois miles; assembly: GCA_947000775.1. NCBI lineage: Eukaryota > Metazoa > Chordata > Actinopteri > Perciformes > Scorpaenidae > Pterois > Pterois miles. The sequence continues at coordinate 65,451 of CAMQGK010000123.1, forward strand.
TTGCGTTGCGTTACTTTGCGTTGCGTTACTTTGCGTTGCGTTACTCTGCGTTGCGTTACTTTGCGTTGCGTTACTTTGCGTTGTTACTTTGCATTGTGTTGTAGTACGTTGTGTTACTTTGCGTTGTTTTAGTTTGTTTTGCGTTACTTTGTGTTGTGTTACTTTGTGTTGTGTTACTTTGCGTTGCGTTACTTTGCGTTGTTACTTTGCATTGTGTTGTAGTACGTTGTGTTACTTTGCGGAGCGTTACTTTGCGTTGCGTTAATTTGCGTTGCGTTACTTTGCGTTACGTTACTTTGCCTTGTGTTGTAATGTGTTGCGTTACTTTGCGTTGTGTTACTTTGCGTTGTGTTACTTTGCGTTGTGTTACTTTGTATTGCGTTACTTTGGGTTGTATTACTTTGCGTTGTGTTACTTTGCGTTGTGTTACTTTGCCTTGCGTTACTTTGCGTTGAGTTACTTTGCGTTGCGTTACTTTGCGTTGTGTTACTTTGCCTTGTGTTACTTTGCCTTGTGTTGTAGTGCGTTGCATTGCGTTACTTTGCGTTGTGTTACTTTGCCTTGCGTTACTTTGCGTTGAGTTACTTTGCGTTGCGTTACTTGGCGTTTTGTTACTTTGCGTTGTGTTACTTTGCGTTGTGTTACTTTGCCTTGTGTTGTAGTGCGTTGCATTGCGTTACTTTGCGTTGTGTTACTTTGCGTTGCGTTACTTTGCGTTGCGTTACTTTGCGTTGCGTTACTCTGCGTTGCGTTACTTTGCGTTGCGTTACTTTGCGTTGTTACTTTGCATTGTGTTGTAGTACGTTGTGTTACTTTGCGTTGTTTTAGTTTGTTTTGCGTTACTTTGTGTTGTGTTACTTTGTGTTGCGTTACTTTGCGTTGCGTTACTTTGCGTTGCGTTACTTTGCATTGCGTTACTTTGCGTTGCGTTACTTTGCGTTGCGTTAATTTGCGTTGCGTTACTTTGCGTTACGTTACTTTGCCTTGTGTTGTAATGTATTGCATTACTTTGCGTTGTGTTACTTTGCGTTGTGTTATTTTGCGTTGTGTTGTAGAACATTGCGTGACTTTGCATTGTGTTACTTTGTGTTGCGTTACTTTGCGTTGCGTTACTTTGCCTTGCGTTACTTTGCCTTTTGTTGTAATGTGTTGCATTACTTTGCGTTGTGTTACTTTGCGTTGTATTGTAGTACGTTGCGTTGCATTACTTTGCGTTGTGTTACTTTGCCTTGATTTGTAGTACGTTGTGTTACTTTGCATTGTGTTACTTTGCGTTGTGTTACTTTGCCTTGTGTTACTTTGCGTTGTTTTATAGTGCGTTGTGTTACTTTTCGTTGCGTTACTGTGCATTGTGTTACTTTGCGTTGTGTTACTTTGCGTTGTGTTACTTTGCGTTGTGTTACTTTGCGTTGTGTTACTTTGCCTTGTGTTGTAGTGCGTTGCGTTGCGTTAGTTTGCGTTAAGTTACTTTGTGTTGCGTTACTTTGCGTTGCGTTACTTTGCGTTGTGTTACTTTGCGTTGCGTTACTTTGCGTTGCGTTACTTCGCGTTGTGTTACTTTGCATTGTGTTACTTTGCGTTGTTACTTTGCCTTGTGTTACTTTGCATTGTGTTATAGTTGTAGCACGTTGTGTTACTTTGCGTTGTTTTTGTTTGTCTTGCGTTACTTAGTGTTGTGTTACTTTGCGTTGTGTTACTTTGCATTGTGTTACTTTGCATTGTGTGACTTTGCGTTGTGTTACTTTGCGTTGTGTTACTTTCCGTTGTGTTACTTTGCGTTATGTTGCTTTGCCTTGCGTTACTTTGCGTTGAGTTACTCTGCGTTGCGTTACTTTGCGTTTTGTTACTTTGCGTTTTGTTACTTTGCGTTGTGTTACTTTGCGTTGTGTTACTTTGCGTTGTGTTACTTTGCGTTAAGTTACTTTGCATTGCTTTACTTTGCGTTGCGTTACTCTGCGTTGCGTTACTCTGCGTTGCGTTACTCTGCGTTGCGTTACTTTGCGTTGTGTTACTTTGCGTTGCGTTAATTTGCGTTGCGTTACTTTGCGTTGTTACTTTGCATTGTGTTGTAGTACGTTGTGTTACTTTGCTGTGTTTTAGTTTGTTTTGAGTTACTTTTGTTTTGTGTTACTTTGCGTTGCGTTACTTTGCGTTGCGTTACTTTGCGTTGCGTTACTTTGCGTTGCGTTACTTTGCGTTGTTACTTTGCATTGTGTTGTAGTACGTTGTTTTACTTTGCGTTGCGATAATTTGCGTTGCGATAATTTGCGTTATGTTACTTTGCGTTACGTTACTTTGCGTTACGTTACTTTGCGTTACGTTACTTTGCCTTGTGTTGTAATGTGTTGCGTTACTTTGCGTTGTGTTACTTTGCGTTGTGTTACTTTGCGTTGCGTTACTTTGGGTTGTATTACTTTGCGTTGTGTTACTTTGCGTTTTGTTACTTTGCCTTGCGTTACTTTGCGTTGAGTTACTTTGCGTTGCGTTACTTTGCATTTTGTTACTTTGCGTTGTGTTACTTTGCGTTGCGTTACTCTGCGTTGCGTTACTCTGCGTTGCGTTACTCTGCGTTTTGTTACTTTGCCTTGCGTTACTTTGCGTTGCGTTACTTTGCATTTTGTTACTTTGCTATGTGTTACTTTGCGTTGCGTTACTCTGCGTTGCGTTACTCTGCGTTGCGTTACTTTGCGTTGTGTTACTTTGCGTTGCTTTACTTTGCGTTGCGTTACTTTGCGTTGTTACTTTGCATTGTGTTGTAGTACGTTGTGTTACTTTGCGTTGTTTTAGTTTGTTTTGCGTTACTTTTGTGTTGTGTTACTTTGCGTTGTGTTACTTTGCGTTGCGTTACTTTGGGTTGTATTACTTTGCGTTGTGTTACTTTGCGTTGTGTTACTTTGCCTTGCGTTACTTTGCGTTGTGTTACTTTGCATTGCGTCACTTTGGGTTGTATTACTTTGTGTTGTGTTACTTTGCGTTGCGTTACTTTGCCTTGTGTTATAGCATGTTGCATTACTTTGCGTTGCGTTACTTTGCGTTGCGTTACTTTGCGTTGCCTTACTTTGCCTTGTGTTATAGCACGTTGCATTACTTTGCGTTGCGTTACTTTGCGTTGTGTTACTTTGCGTTGCGTTACTTTGCCTTGTGTTGTAGCACGTTGCATTCCTTTGCGTTGCGTTACTTTGTGTTGCGTTACTTTGCGTTGGGTTACTTTGCGTTGCGTTTCTTTGCGTTGCGTTACTTTGCCTTGTGTTGTAGTGCGTTGCGTTACTTTGCGTTGTGTTACTTTGCCTTGTGTTGTAGTGCGTTGCGTTGCATTACTTTGCGTTGTGTTACTTTGCATTGCGTTACTTTGCGTTGTGTTACTTTGCGTTGTGTTAATTAGCTTTGTGTTGAAGTGCGTTGATTTACTTTGCGTTGCGTTACTTTGCGTTGTGTTACTTTGCGTTGTGTTACTTTGCGTTGTGTTACTTTGCGTTGTGTTAATTAGCTTTGTGTTGAAGTGCGTTGATTTACTTTGCGTTGCGTTACTTTGCGTTGTGTTACTTTGCATTGTTTTAGTTTGTTTTGCGTTACTTTGTGTTGTGTTACTTTGCGTTGCGTTCCTTTGCGTTGCGTTACTTTGCGTTGCGTTACTTTGCGTTGTTACTTTGCATTGTGTTGTAGTACGTTGTGTTACTTTGCGTTGCGTTACTTTGCGTTGCGTTAATTTGCGTTGCGTTTCTTTGCGTTGCGTTACTTTGCGTTGCGTTACTTTGCCTTGTGTTACTTTGCGTTGTTACTTTGCATTGTGTTGTAGTACGTTGTGTTACTTTGCGTTTTATTTTTTTTTGCGTTACTTTGTGTTGTGTTACTTTGTGTTGTGTTACTTTGTGTTGTGTTACTTTGTGTTGTGTTACTTTGCGTTGTGTTACTTTGCGTTGTGTTACTTTGCATTGCGTTACTTTGCGTTGCGTTACTTTGCGTTGCGTTACTTTGCGTTGTGTTACTTTGCGTTGTGTTACGTTGCCTTGTGTTGTAGAACGTTGTGTTACTTTACGTTGCGTTACTTTGCGTTGTGTTACTTTGCGTTGTGTTACTTTGCGTTGTGTTACTTTGCGTTGTATTGTAGTACGTTGCGTTGCATTACTTTGCGTTGTGTTACTTTGCCTTGATTTGTAGTACGTTGTGTTACTTTGCATTGTGTTACTTTGCGTTGTGTTACTTTGCCTTGTGTTACTTTGCGTTGTGTTATAGTGCTTTTGTGTTACTTTTCGTTGCGTTACTTTGCATTGTGTTACTTTGCCTTGTGTTACTTTGCCTTGTGTTACTTTGCCTTGTGTTGTAGTGCGTTGCGTTGCGTTAGTTTGCGTTGCGTTACTTTGTGATGCGTTACTTTGTGATGCGTTACTTTGCGTTGCGTTACTTTGCATTGTGTTACTTTGCGTTGCGTTACTTTGCGTTGCGTTACTTTGCATTGCGTTATTTTGCCTTGTGTTGTAATGTGTTGCGTTACTTTGCGTTGCGTTACTTTGCGTTGCGTTACTTTGCGTTGTGTTACGTTGCCTTGTGTTGTAGAACGTTGTGTTACTTTACGTTGCGTTACTTTGCGTTGTGTTACTTTGCGTTGTGTTACTTTGCGTTGTATTGTAGTACGTTGCGTTGCATTACTTTGCGTTGTGTTACTTTGCCTTGATTTGTAGTACGTTGTGTTACTTTGCATTGTGTTACTTTGCGTTGTGTTACTTTGCCTTGTGTTACTTTGCGTTGTGTTATAGTGCGTTGTGTTACTTTTCGTTGCGTTACTTTGCATTGTGTTACTTTGCCTTGTGTTACTTTGCCTTGTGTTACTTTGCCTTGTGTTGTAGTGCGTTGCGTTGCGTTAGTTTGCGTTGCGTTACTTTGTGATGCGTTACTTTGCGTTGCGTTACTTTGCATTGTGTTACTTTGCGTTGCGTTACTTTGCGTTGCGTTACTTTGCATTGCGTTATTTTGCCTTGTGTTGTAATGTGTTGCGTTACTTTGCGTTGCGTTACTTTGCGTTGCGTTACTTTGCCTTGTGTTATAGCACGTTGCATTACTTTGCGTTGCGTTACTTTGCGTTGTGTTACTTTGCGTTGCGTTACTTTGCCTTGTGTTGTAGCACGTTGCATTCCTTTGCGTTGCGTTACTTTGTGTTGCGTTACTTTGCGTTGGGTTACTTTGCGTTGCGTTTCTTTACGTTGCGTTACTTTGCCTTGTGTTGTAGTGCGTTGCGTTACTTTGCGTTTTGTTACTTTGCCTTGTGTTGTAGTGCGTTGCATTACTTTGCGTTGTGTTACTTTGCATTGCGTTACTTTGCGTTGTGTTACTTTGCGTTGTGTTACTTTGCGTTGTGTTACTTTGCGTTGTGTTACTTTGCGTTGTGTTAATTAGCTTTGTGTTGAAGTGCGTTGCGTTACTTTGCGTTGCGTTACTTTGCGTTGTGTTACTTTGCGTTGCGTTACTTTGCGTTGCGTTAATTTGCGTTGCGTTACTTTGCGTTACGTTACTTTGTCTTGTGTTGTAATGTGTTGCGTTACTTTGCATTGTGTTACTCTGCGTTGCGTTACTCTGCGTTGCGTTACTTTGCGATGCGTTACTTTGCGTTGCGTTACTTTGCGTTGCGTTACTCTGCGTTGTTACTTTGCATTGTGTTGTAGCACGTTTTGTTACTTTGCGTTGTTTTAGTTTGTTTTGCGTTACTTTTGTGTTGTGTTACTTTGTGTTGTGTTACTTTGCGTTGCGTTACTTTGCGTTGTTACTTTACATTGTGTTGTAGTACGTTGTTTTACTTTGCGTTGCGTTACTTTGCGTTGCGTTAATTTGCGTTGCGTTACTTTGCGTTACGTTACTTTGCGTTACTTTACTTTGCCTTGTGTTGTAATGTGTTACGTTACTTTGCGTTGTGTTACTTTGCGTTGTGTTACTTTGCGTTGTGTTACTTTGCGTTGCGTTACTTTGGGTTGTATTACTTTGCGTTGTGTTACTTTGCGTTGTGTTACTTTGCCTTGCGTTACTTTGCGTTGAGTTACTTTGCGTTGCGTTACTTTGCGTTTTGTTACTTTGCGTTGTGTTACTTTGCGTTGTGTTACTTTGCGTTGTGTTACTTTGCCTTGCGTTGTAGTGCGTTGCATTGCGTTACTTTGTGTTGTGTTACTTTGCCTTGCGTTGCATTGCGTTACTTTGCGTTGCGTTACTTTGCGTTGCGTTACTTTGCGTTGCGTTACTTTGCGTTGTGTTACTTTGCGTTGCATTACTTTGCGTTGCGTTACTCTGCGTTGCGTTACTTTGCGTTGCGTTACTTTGCGTTGTTACTTTGCATTGTGTTGTAGTACGTTGTGTTACTTTGCGTTGTTTTAGTTTGTTTTGCGTTACTTTGTGTTGTGTTACTTTGTGTTGTGTTACTTTGCGTTGCGTTACTTTGCGTTGTTACTTTGCATTGTGTTGTAGTACGTTGTGTTACTTTGCGGAGCGTTACTTTGCGTTGCGTTAATTTGCGTTGCGTTACTTTGCGTTACGTTACTTTGCCTTGTGTTGTAATGTGTTGCGTTACTTTGCGTTGTGTTACTTTGCGTTGTGTTACTTTGCGTTGTGTTACTTTGTATTGCGTTACTTTGGGTTGTATTACTTTGCGTTGTGTTACTTTGCGTTGTGTTACTTTGCCTTGCGTTACTTTGCGTTGAGTTACTTTGCGTTGCGTTACTTTGCGTTGTGTTACTTTGCCTTGTGTTACTTTGCCTTGTGTTGTAGTGCGTTGCATTGCGTTACTTTGCGTTGTGTTACTTTGCCTTGCGTTACTTTGCGTTGAGTTACTTTGCGTTGCGTTACTTGGCGTTTTGTTACTTTGCGTTGTGTTACTTTGCGTTGTGTTACTTTGCCTTGTGTTGTAGTGCGTTGCATTGCGTTACTTTGCGTTGTGTTACTTTGCGTTGCGTTACTTTGCGTTGCGTTACTTTGCGTTGCGTTACTCTGCGTTGCGTTACTTTGCGTTGCGTTACTTTGCGTTGTTACTTTGCATTGTGTTGTAGTACGTTGTGTTACTTTGCGTTGTTTTAGTTTGTTTTGCGTTACTTTGTGTTGTGTTACTTTGTGTTGCGTTACTTTGCGTTGCGTTACTTTGCGTTGCGTTACTTTGCATTGCGTTACTTTGCGTTGCGTTACTTTGCGTTGCGTTAATTTGCGTTGCGTTACTTTGCGTTACGTTACTTTGCCTTGTGTTGTAATGTATTGCATTACTTTGCGTTGTGTTACTTTGCGTTGTGTTATTTTGCGTTGTGTTGTAGAACATTGCGTGACTTTGCATTGTGTTACTTTGTGTTGCGTTACTTTGCGTTGCGTTACTTTGCCTTGCGTTACTTTGCCTTGTGTTGTAATGTGTTGCATTACTTTGCGTTGTGTTACTTTGCGTTGTATTGTAGTACGTTGCGTTGCATTACTTTGCGTTGTGTTACTTTGCCTTGATTTGTAGTACGTTGTGTTACTTTGCATTGTGTTACTTTGCGTTGTGTTACTTTGCCTTGTGTTACTTTGCGTTGTTTTATAGTGCGTTGTGTTACTTTTCGTTGCGTTACTGTGCATTGTGTTACTTTGCGTTGTGTTACTTTGCGTTGTGTTACTTTGCGTTGTGTTACTTTGCGTTGTGTTACTTTGCCTTGTGTTGTAGTGCGTTGCGTTGCGTTAGTTTGCGTTAAGTTACTTTGTGTTGCGTTACTTTGCGTTGCGTTACTTTGCATTGTGTTACTTTGCGTTGCGTTACTTTGCGTTGCGTTACTTCGCGTTGTGTTACTTTGCATTGTGTTACTTTGCGTTGTTACTTTGCCTTGTGTTACTTTGCTTTGTGTTACTTTGCATTGTGTTATAGTTGTAGCACGTTGTGTTACTTTGCGTTGTTTTTGTTTGTCTTGCGTTACTTAGTGTTGTGTTACTTTGCGTTGTGTTACTTTGCATTGTGTTACTTTGCATTGTGTTACTTTGCGTTGTGTTACTTTGCGTTGCGTTACTTTGGGTTGTATTACTTTGCGTTGTGTTACTTTGTGTTGTGTTACTTTGCCTTGCGTTACTTTGCGTTGCGTTACTTTGCGTTGCGTTACTTTGCGTTGTTACTTTGCATTGTGTTGTAGTACGTTGTGTTACTTTGCGTTGTTTTAGTTTGTTTTGCGTTACTTTGTGTTGTGTTACTTTGTGTTGTGTTACTTTGTGTTGTGTTACTTTGCATTGTGTGACTTTGCGTTGTGTTACTTTGCGTTGTGTTACTTTCCGTTGTGTTACTTTGCGTTATGTTGCTTTGCCTTGCGTTACTTTGCGTTGAGTTACTCTGCGTTGCGTTACTTTGCGTTTTGTTACTTTGCGTTTTGTTACTTTGCGTTGTGTTACTTTGCGTTGTGTTACTTTGCGTTGTGTTACTTTGCGTTAAGTTACTTTGCATTGCTTTACTTTGCGTTGCGTTACTCTGCGTTGCGTTACTCTGCGTTGCGTTACTCTGCGTTGCGTTACTTTGCGTTGTGTTACTTTGCGTTGCGTTAATTTGCGTTGCGTTACTTTGCGTTGTTACTTTGCATTGTGTTGTAGTACGTTGTGTTACTTTGCTGTGTTTTAGTTTGTTTTGAGTTACTTTTGTTTTGTGTTACTTTGCGTTGCGTTACTTTGCGTTGCGTTACTTTGCGTTGCGTTACTTTGCGTTGCGTTACTTTGCGTTGTTACTTTGCATTGTGTTGTAGTACGTTGTTTTACTTTGCGTTGCGATAATTTGCGTTGCGATAATTTGCGTTATGTTACTTTGCGTTACGTTACTTTGCGTTACGTTACTTTGCGTTACGTTACTTTGCCTTGTGTTGTAATGTGTTGCGTTACTTTGCGTTGTGTTACTTTGCGTTGTGTTACTTTGCGTTGCGTTACTTTGGGTTGTATTACTTTGCGTTGTGTTACTTTGCGTTTTGTTACTTTGCCTTGCGTTACTTTGCGTTGAGTTACTTTGCGTTGCGTTACTTTGCATTTTGTTACTTTGCGTTGTGTTACTTTGCGTTGCGTTACTCTGCGTTGCGTTACTCTGCGTTGCGTTACTCTGCGTTTTGTTACTTTGCCTTGCGTTACTTTGCGTTGCGTTACTTTGCATTTTGTTACTTTGCTATGTGTTACTTTGCGTTGCGTTACTCTGCGTTGCGTTACTCTGCGTTGCGTTACTCTGCGTTGCGTTACTTTGCGTTGTGTTACTTTGCGTTGCTTTACTTTGCGTTGCGTTACTTTGCGTTGTTACTTTGCATTGTGTTGTAGTACGTTGTGTTACTTTGCGTTGTTTTAGTTTGTTTTGCGTTACTTTTGTGTTGTGTTACTTTGTGTTGTGTTACTTTGCGTTGCGTTACTTTGCGTTGCGTTACTTTGCGTTGCGTTAATTTGCGTTGCGTTACTTTGCGTTACGTTACTTTGTCTTGTGTTGTAATGTGTTGCGTTACTTTGCATTGTGTTACTCTGCGTTGCGTTACTCTGCGTTGTGTTACTTTGCGTTGTTTTAGTTTGTTTTGCGTTACTTTGTGTTGTGTTACTTTGTGTTGCATTACTTTGCGTTGCGTTACTTTGCGTTGTGTTACTTTGCGTTGCGTTACTTTGCATTGCGTTACTTTGCGTTGCGTTACTTTGCGTTGCATTAATTTGCGTTGCGTTACTTTGCGTTGCGTTACTTTGCGTTACGTTACTTTGCCTTGTGTTGTAATGTATTGCATTACTTTGCGTTGTGTTACTTTGCGTTGTGTTACTTTGCGTTGTGTTGTAGAACATTGCGTGACTTTGCATTGTGTTACTTTGTGTTGCGTTACTTTGCGTTGCGTTACTTTGCCTTGCGTTACTTTGCGTTGTGTTACTTTGCGTTGTTACTTTGCGTTGTTTTACTTTGCATTGCGTTACTTTGCATTGCATTACTTTGCATTGCGTTACTTTGTGTTGTGTTACTTTGTGTTGTGTTACTTTGTGTTGTGTTACTTTGCGTTGTATTGTAGTACGTTGCGTTGCATTACTTTGCGTTGTGTTACTTTGCCTTGATTTGTAGTACGTTGTGTTACTTTGCATTGTGTTACTTTGCGTTGTGTTACTTTGCTTGTGTTACTTTGCGTTGTTTTATAGTGCGTTGTGTTACTTTTCGTTGCGTTACTTTGCATTGTGTTACTTTGCGTTGTGTTACTTTGCGTTGTGTTACTTTGCCTTGTGTTGTAGTGCGTTGCGTTGCGTTAGTTTGCGTTGCGTTACTTTGCGTTGCGTTACTTTGCGTTGCGTTACTTTGCGTTGTGTTACTTTGCGTTCCGTTACTTTGCGTTGCGTTACTTCGCGTTGTGTTACTTTGCATTGTGTTACTTTGCGTTGTTACTTTGCCTTGTGTTACTTTTCCTTGTGTTACTTTGCATTGTGTTATAGTTGTAGCACGTTGTGTTACTTTGCGTTGTTTTTGTTTGTCTTGCGTTACTTAGTGTTGTGTTACTTTGCGTTGTGTTACTTTGCATTGTGTTACTTTGCGTTGTGTTACTTTGCGTTGCGTTACTTTGTGTTGCGTTACTTTGCGTTGCGTTACTTTGCGTTGCGTTACTTTGCTTTGTGTTATTTCGCGTTGTGTTACTTGGCGTTGTGTTACTTTGCCTTGTGTTGAAGTGCGTTGCGTTACTTTGCGTTGCGTTACTTTGCGTTGCGTTACTTCGCGTTGCGTTACTTCGCGTTGTGTTACTTTGCGTTGTGTTACTTTGCATTGTGTTGTAGTACGTTGTTTTACTTTGCGTTGTGTTACTTTGCGTTGTGTTACTTTGCGTTAAGTTACTTTGCATTGCTTTACTTTGCGTTGCGTTACTCTGCGTTGCGTTACTCTGCGTTGCGTTACTTTGCGTTGTGTTACTTTGCGTTGCGTTAATTTGCGTTGCGTTACTTTGCGTTGTTACTTTGCATTGTGTTGTAGTACGTTGTGTTACTTTGCGTTGTTTTAGTTTGTTTTGAGTTACTTTTGTTTTGTGTTACTTTGTGTTGTGTTACTTTGCGTTGCGTTACTTTGCGTTGCGTTACTTTGCGTTGTTACTTTGCATTGTGTTGTAGTACGTTGTTTTACTTTGCGTTGCGATAATTTGCGTTGCGATAATTTGCGTTATGTTACTTTGCGTTACGTTACTTTGCGTTACGTTACTTTGCGTTACGTTACTTTGCCTTGTGTTGTAATGTGTTGCGTTACTTTGCGTTGTGTTACTTTGCGTTGTGTTACTTTGTGTTGTGTTACTTTGCCTTGCGTTACTTTGCGTTGAGTTACTTTGCGTTGCGTTACTTTGCGTTTTGTTACTTTGCGTTGTGTTACTTTGCGTTACGTTACTTTGTCTTGTGTTGTAATGTGTTGCGTTACTTTGCGTTGTGTTACTTTGCGTTGTGTTACTTTGCGTTGTGTTACTTTGCGTTTCGTTACTTTGGGTTGCATTACTTTGCGTTGTGTTACTTTGCGTTGTGTTACTTTGCGTTGCGTTACTCTGCGTTGCGTTACTCTGCGTTGCGTTACTTTGCGTTGCGTTACTTTGCGTTGCGTTACTTTGCGTTGCGTTACTTTGCGTTGCGTTACTTTGCGTTGCGTTACTTTGCATTGTGTTGTAGTACGTTGTGTTACTTTGCGTTGTTTTAGTTTGTTTTGCGTTACTTTTGTGTTGTGTTACTTTGTGTTGTGTTACTTTGCGTTGCGTTACTTTGCGTTGTTACTTTGCATTGTTTTGTAGTATGTTGTTTTACTTTGCGTTGCGTTACTTTGCGTTGCGTTACTTTGCGTTGCGTTACTTTGGTTTGTATTACTTTGCGTTGTGTTACTTTGCGTTGTGTTACTTTGCCTTGCGTTACTTTGCGTTGAGTTACTTTGCATTGCGTTACTTTGCGTTTTGTTACTTTGCGTTGTGTTACTTTGCGTTGTGTTACTTTGCCTTGTGTTGTAGTGCGTTGCATTGCGATACTTTGCATTGTGTTACTTTGCCTTGCGTTGCATTGCGTTACTTTGCGTTGCGTTACTTTGCGTTGCGTTACTTTGCGTTGCGTTACTTTGCGTTGCGTTACTTTGCCTTGTGTTGTAATGTGTTGCGTCACTTTGCGTTGTGTTACTTTGCGTTGTGTTACTTTGCGTTGTGTTACTTTGCGTTGCGTTACTTTGGGTTGTATTACTTTGCGTTGTGTTACTTTGCGTTGTGTTACTTTGCCTTGCGTTACTTTGCGTTGAGTTACTTTGCGTTGCGTTACTTTGCGTTGTGTTACTTTGCCTTGTGTTACTTTGCCTTGTGTTGTAGTGCGTTGCATTGCGTTACTTTGCGTTGTGTTACTTTGCCTTGCGTTACTTTGCGTTGAGTTACTTTGCGTTGCGTTACTTGGCGTTTTGTTACTTTGCGTTGTGTTACTTTGCGTTGTGTTACTTTGCCTTGTGTTGTAGTGCGTTGCATTGCGTTACTTTGCGTTGTGTTACTTTGCGTTGCGTTACTTTGCGTTGCGTTACTTTGCGTTGCGTTACTCTGCGTTGCGTTACTTTGCGTTGCGTTACTTTGCGTTGCGTTACTTTGCGTTGTTACTTTGCATTGTGTTGTAGTACGTTGTGTTACTTTGCGTTGTTTTAGTTTGTTTTGCGTTACTTTGTGTTGTGTTACTTTGTGTTGCGTTACTTTGCGTTGCGTTACTTTGCGTTGTGTTACTTTGCGTTGCGTTACTTTGCATTGCGTTACTTTGCGTTGCGTTACTTTGCGTTGCGTTAATTTGCGTTGCGTTACTTTGCGTTACGTTACTTTGCCTTGTGTTGTAATGTATTGCATTACTTTGCGTTGTTACTTTGCGTTGTGTTATTTTGCGTTGTGTTGTAGAACATTGCGTGACTTTGCATTGTGTTACTTTGTGTTGCGTTACTTTGCGTTGCGTTACTTTGCCTTGCGTTACTTTGCCTTGTGTTGTAATGTGTTGCATTACTTTGCGTTGTGTTACTTTGCGTTGTTACTTTGCGTTGTGTTACTTTGCATTGCGTTACTTTGCGTTGCATTACTTTGCATTGCGTTACTTTGTGTTATGTTCCTTTGTGTTGTGTTACTTTGCGTTGTATTGTAGTACGTTGCGTTGCATTACTTTGCGTTGTGTTACTTTGCCTTGATTTGTAGTACGTTGTGTTACTTTGCATTGTGTTACTTTGCGTTGTGTTACTTTGCCTTGTGTTACTTTGCGTTGTTTTATAGTGCGTTGTGTTACTTTTCGTTGCGTTACTTTGCATTGTGTTACTTTGCGTTGTGTTACTTTGCGTTGTGTTACTTTGCGTTGTGTTACTTTGCGTTGTGTTACTTTGCCTTGTGTTGTAGTGCGTTGCGTTGCGTTAGTTTGCGTTAAGTTACTTTGTGTTGCGTTACTTTGCGTTGCGTTACTTTGCGTTGTGTTACTTTGCGTTGCGTTACTTTGCGTTACGTTACTTCGCGTTGTCTTACTTTGCATTGTGTTACTTTGCGTTGTTACTTTGCCTTGTGTTACTTTGCTTTGTGTTACTTTGCATTGTGTTATAGTTGTAGCACGTTGTGTTACTTTGCGTTGTTTTTGTTTGTCTTGCGTTACTTAGTGTTGTGTTACTTTGCGTTGTGTTACTTTGCATTGTGTTACTTTGCATTGTGTTACTTTGCGTTGTGTTACTTTGCGTTCCGTTACTTTGGGTTGTATTACTTTGCGTTGTGTTACTTTGTGTTGTGTTACTTTGCGTTTTGTTACTTTGCGTTTTGTTACTTTGCGTTGTGTTACTTTGCGTTGTGTTACTTTGCGTTGTGTTACTTTGCGTTAAGTTACTTTGCATTGCTTTACTTTGCGTTGCGTTACTCTGCGTTGCGTTACTCTGCGTTGCGTTACTTTGTGTTGTGTTACTTTGCGTTGCGTTAATTTGCGTTGCGTTACTTTGCGTTGTTACTTTGCATTGTGTTGTAGTACGTTGTGTTACTTTGCTGTGTTTTAGTTTGTTTTGAGTTACTTTTGTTTTGTGTTACTTTGTGTTGTGTTACTTTGCGTTGCGTTACTTTGCGTTGCGTTACTTTGCGTTGCGTTACTTTGCGTTATGTTACTTTGCGTTACGTTACTTTGCGTTACGTTACTTTGCGTTACGTTACTTTGCCTTGTGTTGTAATGTGTTGCGTTACTTTGCGTTGTGTTACTTTGCGTTGTGTTACTTTGCGTTGCGTTACTTTGGTTTGTATTACTTTGCGTTGTGTTACTTTGCGTTTTCTTACTTTGCCTTGCGTTACTTTGCGTTGAGTTACTTTGCGTTGCGTTACTTTGCATTTTGTTACTTTGCGTTGTGTTACTTTGCGTTGCGTTACTCTGCGTTGCGTTACTCTGCGTTGCGTTACTTTGCGTTGTGTTACTTTGCGTTGCTTTACTTTGCGTTGCGTTACTTTGCGTTGTTACTTTGCATTGTGTTGTAGTACGTTGTGTTACTTTGCGTTGTTTTAGTTTGTTTTGCGTTACTTTTGTGTTGTGTTACTTTGTGTTGTGTTACTTTGCGTTGCGTTACTTTGCGTTGTTACTTTGCATTGTGTTGTAGTACGTTGTTTTACTTTGCGTTGCGTTACTTTGCGTTGCGTTAATTTGCGTTGCGTTACTTTGCGTTACTTTGCGTTACGTTACTTTGCGTTACTTTACTTTGCCTTGTGTTGTAATGTGTTGCGTTACTTTGCATTGTGTTACTTTGCGTTGTGTTACTTTGCGTTGTGTTACTTTGCGTTGTGTTACTTTGCCTTGCGTTACTTTGCGTTGAGTTACTTTGCGTTGCGTTACTTTGCGTTTTGTTACTTTGCGTTGTGTTACTTTGCGTTGTGTTACTTTGCATTGCGTTACTTTGCTTTGCTTTACTTTGCGTTGCGTTACTCTGCGTTGCGTTACTCTGCGTTGCGTTACTTTGCGTTGTGTTACTTTGCGTTGCGTTAATTTGCGTTGCGTTACTTTGCATTGTTACTTTGCATTGTGTTGTAGTACGTTGTGTTACTTTGCGTTGTTTTAGTTTGTTTTGAGTTACGTTTGTGTTGTGTTACTTTGTGTTGTGTTACTTTGCGTTGCGTTACTTTGCGTTGTTACTTTGCATTGTGTTGTAGTACGTTGTTTTACTTTGCGTTGCGTTACTTTGCGTTGCGTTAATTTGCGTTGCGTTACTTTGCGTTACTTTGCGTTACGTTACTTTGCGTTACGTTACTTTGCGTTACGTTACTTTGCCTTGTGTTGTAATGTGTTGCGTTACTTTGCGTTGTGTTACTTTGCGTTGTGTTACTTTGCGTTGTGTTACTTTGCGTTGCGTTACTTTGGGTTGCATTACTTTGCGTTGTGTTACTTTGCGTTGTGTTACTTTGCGTTGCGTTACTCTGCGTTGCGTTACTCTTCGTTGCGTTACTTTGCGTTGTGTTACTTTGCGTTGCGTTACTTTGCGTTGCGTTACTTTGCGTTGCGTTACTTTGCGTTGTTACTTTGCATTGTGTTGTAGTACGTTGTGTTACTTTGCGTTGTTTTAGTTTGTTTTGCGTTACTTTTGTGTTGTGTTACTTTGTGTTGTGTTACTTTGCGTTGCGTTACTTTGCGTTGTTACTTTGCATTGTGTTGTAGTATGTTGTTTTACTTTGCGTTGCGTTACTTTGCGTTGCGTTACTTTGGGTTGTATTACTTTGCGTTGTGTTACTTTGCGTTGTGTTACTTTGCGTTTTGTTACTTTGCCTTGCGTTACTTTGCGTTGAGTTACTTTGCGTTGCATTACTTTGCATTTTGTTACTTTGCGTTGTGTTACTTTGCGTTGCGTTACTCTGCGTTGCGTTACTCTGCGTTGCGTTACTTTGCGTTGTGTTACTTTGCGTTGCTTTACTTTGCGTTGCGTTACTTTGCGTTGTTACTTTGCATTGTGTTGTAGTACGTTGTGTTACTTTGCGTTGTTTTAGTTTGTTTTGCGTTACTTTTGTGTTGTGTTACTTTGTGTTGTGTTACTTTGCGTTGCGTTACTTTGCGTTGTGTTACTTTGCGTTGCGTTACTTTGCCTTGCGTTAATTTGCGTTGCGTTACTTTGCGTTACGTTACTTTGTCTTGTGTTGTAATGTGTTGCGTTACTTTGCATTGTGTTACGTTACTCTGCGTTGCGTTACTTTGCGATGCGTTACTTTGCGTTGCGTTACTTTGCGTTGCGTTACTTTGCGTTGCGTTACTCTGCGTTGTTACTTTGCATTGTGTTGTAGCACGTTGTGTTACTTTGCGTTGTTTTAGTTTGTTTTGCGTTACTTTTGTGTTGTGTTACTTTGTGTTGTGTTACTTTGCGTTGCGTTACTTTGCGTTGTTACTTTGCATTGTGTTGTAGTACGTTGTTTTACTTTGCGTTGCGTTACTTTGCGTTGCGTTAATTTGCGTTGCGTTACTTTGCGTTACGTTACTTTGCGTTACTTTACTTTGCCTTGTGTTGTAATGTGTTGCGTTACTTTGCATTGTGTTACTTTGCGTTGTGTTACTTTGCGTTGTGTTACTTTGCGTTGTGTTACTTTGCCTTGCGTTACTTTGCGTTGAGTTACTTTGCGTTGCGTTACTTTGCGTTTTGTTACTTTGCGTTGTGTTACTTTGCGTTGTGTTACTTTGCATTGCGTTACTTTGCTTTGCTTTACTTTGCGTTGCGTTACTCTGCGTTGCGTTACTCTGCGTTGCGTTACTCTGCGTTGCGTTACTTTGCGTTGTGTTACTTTGCGTTGCGTTAATTTGCGTTGCGTTACTTTGCATTGTTACTTTGCATTGTGTTGTAGTACGTTGTGTTACTTTGCGTTGTTTTAGTTTGTTTTGAGTTACTTTTGTGTTGTGTTACTTTGTGTTGTGTTACTTTGCGTTGCGTTACTTTGCGTTGTTACTTTGCATTGTGTTGTAGTACGTTGTTTTACTTTGCGTTGCGTTACTTTGCGTTGCGTTACTTTGCATTGTTACTTTGCATTGTGTTGTAGTACGTTGTGTTACTTTGCGTTGTTTTAGTTTGTTTTGAGTTACTTTTGTGTTGTGTTACTTTGTGTTGTGTTACTTTGCGTTGCGTTACTTTGCGTTGTTACTTTGCATTGTGTTGTAGTACGTTGTTTTACTTTGCGTTGCGTTACTTTGCGTTGCGTTAATTTGCGTTGCGTTACTTTGCGTTACTTTACTTTGCGTTACGTTACTTTGCGTTACGTTACTTTGCGTTACGTTACTTTGTCTTGTGTTGTAATGTGTTGCGTTACTTTGCGTTGTGTTACTTTGCGTTGTGTTACTTTGCGTTGTGTTACTTTGCGTTGCGTTACTTTGGGTTGCATTACTTTGCGTTGTGTTACTTTGCGTTGCGTTACTTTGCGTTGCGTTACTTTGCGTTGTTACTTTGCATTGTGTTGTAGTACGTTGTGTTACTTTGCGTTGTTTTAGTTTGTTTTGCGTTACTTTTGTGTTGTGTTACTTTGTGTTGTGTTACTTTGCGTTGCGTTACTTTGCGTTGTTACTTTGCATTGTGTTGTAGTATGTTGTTTTACTTTGCGTTGCGTTACTTTGCGTTGCGTTACTTTGCGTCGCGTTACTTTGGGTTGTATTACTTTGCGTTGTGTTACTTTGCGTTGTGTTACTTTGCGTTGTGTTACTTTGGGTTGTATTACTTTGCCTTGCGTTACTTTGCGTTGCGTTACTTTGCGTTGCGTTACTTTGCGTTGTTACTTTGCCTTGTGTTACTTTGCCTTGTGTTACTTTGCATTGTGTTATAGTTGTAGCACGTTGTGTTACTTTGCGTTGTTTTTGTTTGTCTTGCGTTACTTAGTGTTGTGTTACTTTGCGTTGTGTTACTTTGCGTTGTGTTACTTTGCATTGTGTTACTTTGCGTTGTGTTACTTTGCGTTGCGTTACTTTGGGTTGTATTACTTTGCCTTGCGTTACTTTGCGTTGCGTTACTTTGCGTTGCGTTACTTTGCGTTGCGTTACTTTGCGTTGTTACTTTGCATTGTGTTGTAGTACGTTGTGTTACTTTGCGTTGTTTTAGTTTGTTTTGCGTTACTTTGTGTTGTGTTACTTTGTGTTGTGTTACTTTGCGTTGCGTTACTTTGCGTTGCGTTACTTTGCGTTGCGTTACTTTGCGTTGTTACTTTGCATTGTGTTGTAGTACGTTGTGTTACTTTGCGTTGTTTTAGTTTGTTTTGCGTTACTTTCCGTTGCGTTACTTTGCATTGTGTTACTTTGCGTTGTATTACTTTGCGTTGCGTTACTTTAGGTTGTACTTCTTTGTGTTGTGTTACTTTGCGTTGCGTTACTTTGCCTTGTGTTATAGCATGTTGCATTACTTTGCGTTGCGTTGCTTTGCGTTGCGTTACTTTGCGTTGCGTTACTTTGCGTTACTTTGCGTTGCGTTACTTTGCCTTGTGTTATAGCACATTGCATTACTTTGCGTTGCGTTACTTTGCGTTGTGTTACTTTGCGTTGCGTTACTTTGCCTTGTGTTGTAGCACGTTGCATTACTTTGCGTTGCTTTACTTTGTGTTGCGTTACTTTGCGTTGGGTTACTTTGCGTTGGGTTACTTTGCGTTGCGTTACTTTGCGTTGCGTTACTTTGCGTTGCTTTACTTTGCCTTGTGTTGTAGTGCGTTGCGTTACTTTGCGTTGTGTTACTTTGCCTTGTGTTGTAGTGCGTTGAGTTGCATTACTTTGCGTTGTGTTACTTTGCATTGCGTTGCTTTGCCTTGTGTTGTAGTGCGTTGTGTTACTTTACGTTGCGTTACTTTGCGTTGTGTTACTTTGCCTTGTGTTACTTTGCCTTGTGTTACTTTGCCTTGTGTTGAAGTGCGTTGCGTTGCGTTACTTTGCGTTGCGTTACTTTGCGTTGTGTTACTTTGCGTTGTGTTACTTTGCCTTGTGTTGTAGTGCATTGCATTGCGTTACTTTGCGTTGCGTTACTTTGCGTTGCGTTACTTTGCGTTGTTACTTTGCATTGTGTTGTAGTACGTTGTGTTACTTTGCGTTGTTTTAGTTTGTTTTGCGTTACTTTGTGTTGCGTTACTTTGCGTTGCATTACTTTGCGTTGTGTTACTTTGCGTTGCGTTACTGTGCATTGCGTTACTTTGCGTTGCGTTACTTTGCGTTGCATTAATTTGCGTTGCGTTACTTTGCGTTACGTTACTTTGCCTTGTGTTGTAATGTATTACATTACTTTGCGTTGTGTTACTTTGCGTTGTGTTACTTTGCGTTGTGTTGTAGAACATTGCGTGACTTTGCATTGTGTTACTTTGTGTTGCGTTACTTTGCGTTGCGTTACTTTGCCTTGCGTTACTTTGCGTTGTGTTACTTTGCGTTGTTACTTTGCGTTGTGTTACTTTGCATTGCGTTACTTTGCATTGCATTACTTTGCATTGCGTTACTTTGTGTTGTGTTACTTTGTGTTGTGTTACTTTGTGTTGTGTTACTTTGCGTTGTATTGTAGTACGTTGCGTTGCATTACTTTGCGTTGTGTTACTTTGTCTTGATTTGTAGTACGTTGTGTTACTTTGCATTGTGTTACTTTGCGTTGTGTTACTTTGCTTGTGTTACTTTGCGTTGTTTTATAGTGCGTTGTGTTACTTTTCGTTGCGTTACTTTGCATTGTGTTACTTTGCGTTGTGTTACTTTGCGTTGTGTTACTTTGTCTTGTGTTGTAGTGCGTTGCGTTGCGTTAGTTTGCGTTGCGTTAGTTTGCGTTGCGTTACTTTGTGTTGCGTTACTTTGCGTTGCGTTACTTTGCGTTGTGTTACTTTGCGTTCCGTTACTTTGCGTTGCGTTACTTCGCGTTGTGTTACTTTGCATTGTGTTACTTTGCGTTGTTACTTTGCCTTGTGTTACTTTGCCTTGTGTTACTTTTCATTGTGTTATAGTTGTAGCACGTTGTGTTACTTTGCGTTGTTTTTGTTTGTCTTGCGTTACTTAGTGTTGTGTTACTTTGCGTTGTGTTACTTTGCATTGTGTTACTTTGCGTTGTGTTACTTTGCGTTGCGTTACTTTGGGTTGTATTACTTTGCGTTGTGTTACTTTGTGTTGTGTTACTTTGCCTTGCGTTACTTTGCGTTGCGTTACTTTGCGTTGCGTTACTTTGCGTTGTTACTTTGCATTGTGTTGTAGTATGTTGTTTTACTTTGCGTTGCGTTACTTTGCGTTGCGTTACTTTGCATTGCGTTACTTTGGGTTGTATTACTTTGCGTTGTGTTACTTTGCGTTGTGTTACTTTGCGTTGTGTTACTTTGGGTTGTATTACTTTGCCTTGCGTTACTTTGCGTTGCGTTACTTTGCGTTGCGTTACTTTGCGTTGTTACTTTGCCTTGTGTTACTTTGCCTTGTGTTACTTTGCATTGTGTTATAGTTGTAGCACGTTGTGTTACTTTGCGTTGTTTTTGTTTGTCTTGCGTTACTTAGTGTTGTGTTACTTTGCGTTGTGTTACTTTGCGTTGTGTTACTTTGCATTGTGTTACTTTGCGTTGTGTTACTTTGCGTTGCGTTACTTTGGGTTGTATTACTTTGCCTTGCGTTACTTTGCGTTGCGTTACTTTGCGTTGCGTTACTTTGCGTTGCGTTACTTTGCGTTGTTACTTTGCATTGTGTTGTAGTACGTTGTGTTACTTTGCGTTGTTTTAGTTTGTTTTGCGTTACTTTGTGTTGTGTTACTTTGTGTTGTGTTACTTTGCGTTGCGTTACTTTGCGTTGCGTTACTTTGCGTTGCGTTACTTTGCGTTGTTACTTTGCATTGTGTTGTAGTACGTTGTGTTACTTTGCGTTGTTTTAGTTTGTTTTGCGTTACTTTCCGTTGCGTTACTTTGCATTGTGTTACTTTGCGTTGTATTACTTTGCGTTGCGTTACTTTAGGTTGTACTTCTTTGTGTTGTGTTACTTTGCGTTGCGTTACTTTGCCTTGTGTTATAGCATGTTGCATTACTTTGCGTTGCGTTGCTTTGCGTTGCGTTACTTTGCGTTGCGTTACTTTGCGTTACTTTGCGTTGCGTTACTTTGCCTTGTGTTATAGCACGTTGCATTACTTTGCGTTGCGTTACTTTGCGTTGTGTTACTTTGCGTTGCGTTACTTTGCCTTGTGTTGTAGCACGTTGCATTACTTTGCGTTGCTTTACTTTGTGTTGCGTTACTTTGCGTTGGGTTACTTTGCGTTGGGTTACTTTGCGTTGCGTTACTTTGCGTTGCGTTACTTTGCGTTGCTTTACTTTGCCTTGTGTTGTAGTGCGTTGCGTTACTTTGCGTTGTGTTACTTTGCCTTGTGTTGTAGTGCGTTGAGTTGCATTACTTTGCGTTGTGTTACTTTGCATTGCGTTGCTTTGCCTTGTGGTGTAGTGCGTTGTGTTACTTTACGTTGCGTTACTTTGCGTTGTGTTACTTTGCCTTGTGTTACTTTGCCTTGTGTTACTTTGCCTTGTGTTGAAGTGCGTTGCGTTGCGTTACTTTGCGTTGCGTTACTTTGCGTTGTGTTACTTTGCGTTGTGTTACTTTGCCTTGTGTTGTAGTGCATTGCATTGCGTTACTTTGCGTTGCGTTACTTTGCGTTGCGTTACTTTGCGTTGTTACTTTGCATTGTGTTGTAGTACGTTGTGTTACTTTGCGTTGTTTTAGTTTGTTTTGCGTTACTTTGTGTTGTGTTACTTTGTGTTGCGTTACTTTGCGTTGCATTACTTTGCGTTGTGTTACTTTGCGTTGCGTTACTGTGCATTGCGTTACTTTGCGTTGCGTTACTTTGCGTTGCATTAATTTGCGTTGCGTTACTTTGCGTAACGTTACTTTGCCTTGTGTTGTAATGTATTGCATTACTTTGCGTTGTGTTACTTTGCGTTGTGTTACTTTGCGTTGTGTTGTAGAACATTGCGTGACTTTGCATTGTGTTACTTTGTGTTGCGTTACTTTGCGTTGCGTTACTTTGCCTTGCGTTACTTTGCGTTGTGTTACTTTGCGTTGTTACTTTGCGTTGTGTTACTTTGCATTGCGTTACTTTGCATTGCATTACTTTGCATTGCGTTACTTTGTGTTGTGTTACTTTGTGTTGTGTTACTTTGTGTTGTGTTACTTTGCGTTGTATTGTAGTACGTTGCGTTGCATTACTTTGCGTTGTGTTACTTTGCCTTGATTTGTAGTACGTTGTGTTACTTTGCATTGTGTTACTTTGCGTTGTGTTACTTTGCTTGTGTTACTTTGCGTTGTTTTATAGTGCGTTGTGTTACTTTTCGTTGCGTTACTTTGCATTGTGTTACTTTGCGTTGTGTTACTTTGCGTTGTGTTACTTTGTCTTGTGTTGTAGTGCGTTGCGTTGCGTTAGTTTGCGTTGCGTTAGTTTGCGTTGCGTTACTTTGTGTTGCGTTACTTTGCGTTGCGTTACTTTGCGTTGTGTTACTTTGCGTTCCGTTACTTTGCGTTGCGTTACTTCGCGTTGTGTTACTTTGCATTGTGTTACTTTGCGTTGTTACTTTGCCTTGTGTTACTTTGCCTTGTGTTACTTTGCATTGTGTTATAGTTGTAGCACGTTGTGTTACTTTGCGTTGTTTTTGTTTGTCTTGCGTTACTTAGTGTTGTGTTACTTTGCGTTGTGTTACTTTGCATTGTGTTACTTTGCGTTGTGTTACTTTGCGTTGCGTTACTTTGGGTTGTATTACTTTGCGTTGTGTTACTTTGTGTTGTGTTACTTTGCCTTGCGTTACTTTGCGTTGCGTTACTTTGCGTTGCGTTACTTTGCGTTGTTACTTTGCATTGTGTTGTAGTACGTTGTGTTACTTTGCGTTGTTTTAGTTTGTTTTGCGTTACTTTGTGTTGTGTTACTTTGTGTTGTGTTACTTTGCATTGTGTGACTTTGCGTTGTGTTACTTTGCGTTGTGTTACTTTCCGTTGCGTTACTTTGCATTGTGTTACTTTGCATTGTGTTACTTTGCGTTGTATTACTTTGCGTTGCGTTACTTTAGGTTGTATTACTTTGTGTTGTGTTACTTTGCGTTGCGTTACTTTGCCTTGTGTTATAGCATGTTGCATTACTTTGCGTTGCGTTGCGTTGCGTTGCGTTGCGTTGCTTTGCGTTGCGTTACTTTGCGTTGCGTTACTTTGCGTTACTTTGCGTTGCGTTACTTTGCCTTGTGTTATAGCACGTTGCATTACTTTGCGTTGCGTTACTTTGCGTTGTGTTACTTTGCGCTGCGTTACTTTGCCTTGTGTTGTAGCACGTTGCATTACTTTGCGTTGCTTTACTTTGTGTTGCGTTACTTTGCGTTGGGTTAATTTACGTTGCGTTACTTTGCGTTGCGTTACTTTGCGTTGCGTTACTTTGTCTTGTGTTGTAGTGCGTTGAGTTGCATTACTTTGCGTTGTGTTACTTTGCATTGCGTTGCTTTGCCTTGTGTTGTAGTGCGTTGTGTTACTTTACGTTGCGTTACTTTGCGTTGCGTTACTTTGCGTTGCGTTACTTTGCGTTGCGTTACTTTGCGTTGCGTTACTTTGCGTTGCGTTACTTTGCTTTGTGTTATTTCGCGTTGTGTTACTTGGCGTTGTGTTACTTTGCCTTGTGTTGAAGTGCGTTGCGTTACTTTGCGTTGCGTTACTTTGCGTTGCGTTACTTTGCGTTGCGTTACTTTGCGTTGTGTTACTTTGCGTTGTGTTACTTTGCGTTGTGTTGTAGAACATTGCGTGACTTTTCATTGTGTTACTTTGCGTTGCGTTACTTTGCGTTGCGTTACTTTGTGTTGCGTTACTTTGCCTTGTGTTGAAGTGCGTTGCGTTGCGTTACTTTGCGATGCATTACTTTGCGTTGCGTTACTTTGCGTGGCGTTACTTTGCGTTGCGTTACTTTGCGTTGCGTTACTTTGCTTTGTGTTATTTCGCGTTGTGTTACTTGGCGTTGTGTTACTTTGCTTTGTGTTGAAGTGCGTTGCGTTACTTTGCGTTGCGTTACTTTGCGTTGCGTTACTTTGCGTTGCGTTACTTTGCGTTGCGTTACTTCGCGTTGTGTTACTTTGCGTTGTGTTACTTTGCATTGTGTTGTAGTACATTGTTTTACTTTGCGTTGCGTTACTTTGCGTTGCGTTAATTTGCGTTGCGTTACTTTGCGTTGCGTTACTTTGCGTTGCGTTACTTTGCTTTGCGTTACTTTGCGTTGCGTTACTTTGCGTTGCGTTACTTTGCGTTGCGTTACTTTGCGTTGCGTTACTTTGGGTTGTGTTACTTTGCGTTGTGTTACTTTGCGTTGTGTTACTTTGCCTTGCGTTACTTTGCGTTACGTTACTTTGCCTTGTGTTGTAATGTGTTGCGTTACTTTGCGTTGCGTTACTTTGCGTTGTGTTACTTTGCGTTGTTACTTTGCATTGTGTTGTAATGTGTTGCGTTACTTTGCGTTGTGTTACTTTGCGTTGTGTTACTTTGCGTTGTGTTACTTTGCCTTGCGTTACTTTGCGTTACGTTACTTTGCCTTGTGTTGTAATGTGTTGCGTTACTTTGCGTTGCGTTACTTTGCGTTGTGTTACTTTGCGTTGTGTTACTTTGCGTTGCGTTACTTTGGGTTGTATTACTTTGAGATGTGTTACTTTGCGTTGTGTTAGTTTGCCTTGTGTTGTAGTCTGTTGCATTGCGTTACTTTGCGTTGTGTTACTTTGCGTTGCGTTACTTTGCGTTGCGTTACTTTGCGTTGCGTTACTTTGCGTTGCGTTACTTTGCGTTGTTACTTTGCATTGTGTTGTAGTACGTTGTGTTACTTTGCGTTGTTTTATTATTTTTTGCCTTACTTTGTGTTGTGTTACTTTGCGTTGTGTTACTTTGCGTTGCGTTACTTTGCGTTGCGTTACTTTGCGTTGCGTTACTCTGCGTTGCGTTACTTTGCGTTGTGTTGTAGAACATTGCGTGACTTTGCATTGTGTTACTTTGCGTTGCGTTACTTTGCGTTGCGTTACTTTGCCTTGCGTTACTTTGCCTTGTGTTGTAATGTGTTGCATTACTTTGCGTTGTGTTACTTTGCGTTGTTACTTTGCCTTGTCTTACTTTGCATTGTATTGTAGTACGTTGCGTTGCATTACTTTGCGTTGTGTTACTTTGCCTTGATTTGTAGTGCGTTGTGTTACTTTACGTTGCGTTACTTTGCGTTGTGTTACTTTGCGTTGTGTTACTTTGCGTTGTGTTACTTTGCGTTGTGTTACTTTGCGTTGTGTTACTTTGCCTAGTGTTGTAGTGCGTTGTGTTACTTTACGTTGCGTTACTTTGCGTTGTGTTACTTTGCGTTGTGTTACTTTGCGTTGTGTTACTTTGCGTTGTGTTACTTTGCGTTGTATTGTAGTACGTTGCGTTGCATTACTTTGCGTTGTGTTACTTTGCCTTGATTTGTAGTACGTTGTGTTACTTTGCATTGTGTTACTTTGCGTTGTGTTATAGTGCGTTGTGTTACTTTTAGTTGCGTTACTTTGCATTGTGTTACTTTGCGTTGTGTTACTTTGCCTTGTGTTACTTTGCCTTGTGTTGTAGTGCGTTGTGTTGCGTTAGTTTGCATTGCGTTACTTTGTGTTGCGTTACTTTGCGTTGCGTTACTTTGCATTGTGTTACTTTGCGTTGCGTTACTTTGCGTTGCGTTACTTCGCGTTGTGTTACTTTGCATTGTGTTACTTTGCATTGTGTTACTTTGCGTTGTGTTGTAGAACATTGCGTGACTTTGCATTGTGTTACTTTGCGTTGCGTTACTTTGCGTTGCGTTACTTTGCATTGCGTTATTTTGCCTTGTGTTGTAATGTGTTGCGTTACTTTACGTTGTGTTACTTTTCGTTGTTACTTTGCGTTGTGTTACTTTGCCTTGTATTGTAGTGCGTTGCATTGCGTTACTTTGTGTTGTGTTACTTTGCCTTGCGTTGCATTGCGTTACTTTGCGTTGCATTACTTTGCGTTGCGTTACTTTGCGTTGCGTTACTTTGCGTTGTGTTACTTTGCGTTGCGTTACTTTGCGTTGCGTTACTTTGCGTTGTGTTACTTTACGTTGCGTTACTTTGCGTTGCGTTACTCTGCGTTGCGTTACTTTGCGTTGCGTAACTTTGCGTTGTTACTTTGCATTGTGTTGTAGTACGTTGTGTTACTTTGCGTTGTTTTAGTTTGTTTTCCGTTACTTTGTGTTGTGTTACTTTGTGTTGTGTTACTTTGTGTTGTGTTACTTTGCGTTGCGTTACTTTGCGTTGTTACTTTGCATTGTGTTGTAGTACGTTGTGTTACTTTGCGTTGCGTTACTTTGCGTTGCATCAATTTGCGTTGCGTTACTTTGCATTACGTTACTTTGCCTTGTGTTGTAATGTGTTGCGTTACTTTGACTTGATTTGTAGTGCGTTTTATTACTTTGCATTGTGTTACTTTGCGTTGTGTTACTTTGCGTTGCGTTACTTTGCGTTGCGTTACTTTGCCTTGTGTTATAGCACGTTGTGTTACTTTGCGTTGTTTTAGTTTGTCTTGCGTTACTTAGTGTTGTGTTACTTTGCGTTGTGTTACTTTGCATTGTGTTACTTTGCGTTGTGTTACTTTACGTTGCGTTACTTTGGGTTGTATTACTTTGCGTTGTAGTACTTTGCGTTGTGTTACTTTGCCTTGCGTTACTTTGCGTTGAGTTACTTTGCGTTGAGTTACTTTACGTTGCGTTACTTTGCGTTTTGTTACTTTGCGTTGTGTTACTTTGCCTTGTGTTGTAGTGCGTTGCATTGCGTTACTTTGCGTTGTGTTACTTTGCGTTCCGTTTCTTTGCGTTGCGTTACTTTGCGTTGTTACTTTGCATTGTGTTGTAGTACGTTGTGTTACTTTGCGTTGTTTTAGTTTGTTTTGCGTTACTTTGTGTTGTGTTACTTTGTGTTGTGTTACTTTGCGTTGTGTTACTTTGCGTTGTCTTACTTTGCGTTGCGTTACTTTGCGTTGCGTTACTTTACGTTGCGTTACTTTGCGTTGTGTTACTTTGCATTGTGTTGTAGTACGTTGTGTTACTTTGAATTGTTTTAGTTTGTTTTGCGTTACTTTGTGTTGTGTTACTTTGTGTTGTGTTACTTTGCATTGTGTTACTTTGGGTTGTGTTGTAGAACATTGCTGACTTTACATAGTGTTACTTTGCATTGCGTTACTTTGCGTTGCGTTACTTTGCATTGCGTTATT
Organism: Pterois miles; assembly: GCA_947000775.1. NCBI lineage: Eukaryota > Metazoa > Chordata > Actinopteri > Perciformes > Scorpaenidae > Pterois > Pterois miles. Next base: position 92,559 of record CAMQGK010000123.1, read on the forward strand.
TTGCCTTGCGTTGTAATGTGTTGCGTTACTTTATGTTGTGTTACTTTGCGTTGTGTTAGTTTGCGTTGTGTTACTTTGCGTTGCGTTACTTTGGGTTGCGTTACTTTGGGTTGTGTTACTTTGCGTTGTGTTACTTTGCGTTGTGTTGCTTTGCCTTGCGTTACTTTGCGTTACGTTACTTTGCCTTGTGTTGTATTGTGTTGCGTTACTTTGCGTTGTGTTACTTTGCGTTGTGTTACTTTGCGTTGTGTTACTTTGCGTTTTGTTACTTTGCCTTGTGTTGTAGTGCGTTGCATTGCGTTACTTTGCGTTGTGTTACTTTGCGTTGCGTTACTTTGCGTTGTGTTACTTTGCGTTGTGTTACTTTGCGTTGCGTTACTTTGCGTTGCGTTACTTTGCGTTGTGTTACTTTGCCTTGTGTTACTTTGCGTTGTGTTGTAGAACATTGCGTGACTTTGCATTGTGTTACTTTGCGTTGCGTTACTTTGCCTTGCGTTACTTTGCCTTGCGTTACTTTGCCTTGTGTTGTAATATGTTGCATTACTTTGCGTTGTGTTACTTTGCGTTGTTACTTTGCGTTGTGTTACTTTGCATTGCATTACTTTGCGTTACATTACTTTCCATTGTGTTACTTAGTGTTGTGTTACTTTGCGTTGTGTTACTTTGCGTTGTGTTACTTTGCGTTGTGTTACTTTTCGTTGCGTTACTTTGCCTTGATTTGTAGTGCGTTGTGTTACTTTGCATTGTGTTACTTTGCGTTGTTACTTTGCCTTGTGTTACTTTGCATTGTGTTATAGTTGTAGCACGTTGTGTTACTTTGCATTGTTTTTGTTTGTCTTGCGTTACTTAGTGTTGTGTTACTTTGCGTTGTGTTACTTTGCATTGTGTTACTTTGCGTTGTGTTACTTTGCGTTGCGTTACTTTGGGTTGTATTACTTTGCCTTGCGTTACTTTGCGTTGCGTTACTTTGCGTTGCGTTACTTTGCGTTGTTACTTTGCATTGTGTTGTAGTACGTTGTGTTACTTTCCGTTGTTTTAGTTTGTTTTGCGTTACTTTGTGTTGTGTTACTTTGTGTTGTGTTACTTTGCCTTGCGTTACTTTGCGTTGCGTTACTTTGCGTTGCGTTACTTTGCGTTGCGTTACTTTGCGTTGCGTTACTTTGCGTTGTTACTTTGCATTGTGTTGTAGTACGTTGTGTTACTTTGCGTTGTTTTAGTTTGTTTTGCGTTACTTTGCGTTGCGTTACTTTGCCTTGTGTTATAGCACGTTGCATTACTTTGCGTTGCGTTACTTTGCGTTGTGTTACTTTGCGTTGCGTTACTTTGCCTTTTGTTGTAGCACGTTGCATTCCTTTGCGTTGCGTTACTTTGTGTTGCGTTACTTTGCGTTGGGTTACTTTGCGTTGCGTTTCTTTACGTTGCGTTACTTTGCCTTGTGTTGTAGTGCGTTGCGTTACTTTGCGTTTTGTTACTTTGCCTTGTGTTGTAGTGCGTTGCATTACTTTGCGTTGTGTTACTTTGCATTGCGTTACTTTGCGTTGTGTTACTTTGCGTTGTGTTACTTTGCGTTGTGTTATAGTTGTAGCACGTTGTGTTACTTTGCGTTGTTTTTGTTTGTCTTGCGTTACTTAGTGTTGTGTTACTTTGCGTTGTGTTACTTTGCATTGTGTTACTTTGCGTTGTGTTACTTTGCGTTGCGTTACTTTGGGTTGTATTACTTTGCCTTGCGTTACTTTGCGTTGCGTTACTTTGCGTTGCGTTACTTTGCGTTGCGTTACTTTGCGTTGCGTTACTTTGCGTTGTTACTTTGCATTGTGTTGTAGTACGTTGTGTTACTTTGCGTTGTTTTAGTTTGTTTTGCGTTACTTTGTGTTGTGTTACTTTGTGTTGTGTTACTTTGCGTTGCGTTACTTTGCGTTGCGTTACTTTGCGTTGCGTTACTTTGCGTTGCGTTACTTTGCGTTGTTACTTTGCATTGTGTTGTAGTACGTTGTGTTACTTTGCGTTGTTTTAGTTTGTTTTGCGTTACTTTCCGTTGCGTTACTTTGCATTGTGTTACTTTGCGTTGTATTACTTTGCGTTGCGTTACTTTAGGTTGTACTTCTTTGTGTTGTGTTACTTTGCGTTGCGTTACTTTGCCTTGTGTTATAGCATGTTGCATTACTTTGCGTTGCGTTGCTTTGCGTTGCGTTACTTTGCGTTGCGTTACTTTGCGTTACTTTGCGTTGCGTTACTTTGCCTTGTGTTATAGCACGTTGCATTACTTTGCGTTGCGTTACTTTGCGTTGTGTTACTTTGCGTTGCGTTACTTTGCCTTGTGTTGTAGCACGTTGCATTACTTTGCGTTGCTTTACTTTGTGTTGCGTTACTTTGCGTTGGGTTACTTTGCGTTGGGTTACTTTGCGTTGCGTTACTTTGCGTTGCGTTACTTTGCGTTGCTTTACTTTGCCTTGTGTTGTAGTGCGTTGCGTTACTTTGCGTTGTGTTACTTTGCCTTGTGTTGTAGTGCGTTGAGTTGCATTACTTTGCGTTGTGTTACTTTGCATTGCGTTGCTTTGCCTTGTGTTGTAGTGCGTTGTGTTACTTTACGTTGCGTTACTTTGCGTTGTGTTACTTTGCCTTGTGTTACTTTGCCTTGTGTTACTTTGCCTTGTGTTGAAGTGCGTTGCGTTGCGTTACTTTGCGTTGCGTTACTTTGCGTTGTGTTACTTTGCGTTGTGTTACTTTGCCTTGTGTTGTAGTGCATTGCATTGCGTTACTTTGCGTTGCGTTACTTTGCGTTGCGTTACTTTGCGTTGTTACTTTGCATTGTGTTGTAGTACGTTGTGTTACTTTGCGTTGTTTTAGTTTGTTTTGCGTTACTTTGTGTTGTGTTACTTTGTGTTGCGTTACTTTGCGTTGCATTACTTTGCGTTGTGTTACTTTGCGTTGCGTTACTGTGCATTGCGTTACTTTGCGTTGCGTTACTTTGCGTTGCATTAATTTGCGTTGCGTTACTTTGCGTTACGTTACTTTGCCTTGTGTTGTAATGTATTGCATTACTTTGCGTTGTGTTACTTTGCGTTGTGTTACTTTGCGTTGTGTTGTAGAACATTGCGTGACTTTGCATTGTGTTACTTTGTGTTGCGTTACTTTGCGTTGCGTTACTTTGCCTTGCGTTACTTTGCGTTGTGTTACTTTGCGTTGTTACTTTGCGTTGTGTTACTTTGCATTGCGTTACTTTGCATTGCATTACTTTGCATTGCGTTACTTTGTGTTGTGTTACTTTGTGTTGTGTTACTTTGTGTTGTGTTACTTTGCGTTGTATTGTAGTACGTTGCGTTGCATTACTTTGCGTTGTGTTACTTTGCCTTGATTTGTAGTACGTTGTGTTACTTTGCATTGTGTTACTTTGCGTTGTGTTACTTTGCTTGTGTTACTTTGCGTTGTTTTATAGTGCGTTGTGTTACTTTTCGTTGCGTTACTTTGCATTGTGTTACTTTGCGTTGTGTTACTTTGCGTTGTGTTACTTTGTCTTGTGTTGTAGTGCGTTGCGTTGCGTTAGTTTGCGTTGCGTTAGTTTGCGTTGTGTTACTTTGCCTTGATTTGTAGTACGTTGTGTTACTTTGCATTGTGTTACTTTGCGTTGTGTTACTTTGCCTTGTGTTACTTTGCGTTGTTTTATAGTGCGTTGTGTTACTTTTCGTTGCGTTACTTTGCATTGTGTTACTTTGCGTTGTGTTACTTTGCGTTGTGTTACTTTGCGTTGTGTTACTTTGCGTTGTGTTACTTTGCCTTGTGTTGTAGTGCGTTGCGTTGCGTTAGTTTGCGTTAAGTTACTTTGTGTTGCGTTACTTTGCGTTGCGTTACTTTGCGTTGTGTTACTTTGCGTTGCGTTACTTTGCGTTACGTTACTTCGCGTTGTGTTACTTTGCATTGTGTTACTTTGCGTTGTTACTTTGCCTTGTGTTACTTTGCTTTGTGTTACTTTGCATTGTGTTATAGTTGTAGCACGTTGTGTTACTTTGCGTTGTTTTTGTTTGTCTTGCGTTACTTAGTGTTGTGTTACTTTGCGTTGTGTTACTTTGCATTGTGTTACTTTGCATTGTGTTACTTTGCGTTGTGTTACTTTGCGTTCCGTTACTTTGGGTTGTATTACTTTGCGTTGTGTTACTTTGTGTTGTGTTACTTTGCGTTTTGTTACTTTGCGTTTTGTTACTTTGCGTTGTGTTACTTTGCGTTGTGTTACTTTGCGTTGTGTTACTTTGCGTTAAGTTACTTTGCATTGCTTTACTTTGCGTTGCGTTACTCTGCGTTGCGTTAATTTGCGTTGCGTTACTTTGCGTTGTTACTTTGCATTGTGTTGTAGTACGTTGTGTTACTTTGCTGTGTTTTAGTTTGTTTTGAGTTACTTTTGTTTTGTGTTACTTTGTGTTGTGTTACTTTGCGTTGCGTTACTTTGCGTTGCGTTACTTTGCGTTGCGTTACTTTGCGTTATGTTACTTTGCGTTACGTTACTTTGCGTTACGTTACTTTGCGTTACGTTACTTTGCCTTGTGTTGTAATGTGTTGCGTTACTTTGCGTTGTGTTACTTTGCGTTGTGTTACTTTGCGTTGCGTTACTTTGGTTTGTATTACTTTGCGTTGTGTTACTTTGCGTTTTCTTACTTTGCCTTGCGTTACTTTGCGTTGAGTTACTTTGCGTTGCGTTACTTTGCATTTTGTTACTTTGCGTTGTGTTACTTTGCGTTGCGTTACTCTGCGTTGCGTTACTCTGCGTTGCGTTACTTTGCGTTGTGTTACTTTGCGTTGCTTTACTTTGCGTTGCGTTACTTTGCGTTGTTACTTTGCATTGTGTTGTAGTACGTTGTGTTACTTTGCGTTGTTTTAGTTTGTTTTGCGTTACTTTTGTGTTGTGTTACTTTGTGTTGTGTTACTTTGCGTTGCGTTACTTTGCGTTGTTACTTTGCATTGTGTTGTAGTACGTTGTTTTACTTTGCGTTGCGTTACTTTGCGTTGCGTTAATTTGCGTTGCGTTACTTTGCGTTACTTTGCGTTACGTTACTTTGCGTTACTTTACTTTGCCTTGTGTTGTAATGTGTTGCGTTACTTTGCATTGTGTTACTTTGCGTTGTGTTACTTTGCGTTGTGTTACTTTGCGTTGTGTTACTTTGCCTTGCGTTACTTTGCGTTGAGTTACTTTGCGTTGCGTTACTTTGCGTTTTGTTACTTTGCGTTGTGTTACTTTGCGTTGTGTTACTTTGCATTGCGTTACTTTGCTTTGCTTTACTTTGCGTTGCGTTACTCTGCGTTGCGTTACTCTGCGTTGCGTTACTTTGCGTTGTGTTACTTTGCGTTGCGTTAATTTGCGTTGCGTTACTTTGCATTGTTACTTTGCATTGTGTTGTAGTACGTTGTGTTACTTTGCGTTGTTTTAGTTTGTTTTGAGTCACGTTTGTGTTGTTTTACTTTGTGTTGTGTTACTTTGCGTTGCGTTACTTTGCGTTGTTACTTTGCATTGTGTTGTAGTACGTTGTTTTACTTTGCGTTGCGTTACTTTGCGTTGCGTTAATTTGCGTTGCGTTACTTTGCGTTACGTTACTTTGCGTTACGTTACTTTGCGTTACGTTACTTTGCCTTGTGTTGTAATGTGTTGCGTTACTTTGCGTTGTGTTACTTTGCGTTGTGTTACTTTGCGTTGTGTTACTTTGCGTTGCGTTACTTTGGGTTGCATTACTTTGCGTTGTGTTACTTTGCGTTGTGTTACTTTGCGTTGCGTTACTCTGCGTTGCGTTACTCTTCGTTGCGTTACTTTGCGTTGTGTTACTTTGCGTTGCGTTACTTTGCGTTGCGTTACTTTGCGTTGCGTTACTTTGCGTTGTTACTTTGCATTGTGTTGTAGTACGTTGTGTTACTTTGCGTTGTTTTAGTTTGTTTTGCGTTACTTTTGTGTTGTGTTACTTTGTGTTGTGTTACTTTGCGTTGCGTTACTTTGCGTTGTTACTTTGCATTGTGTTGTAGTATGTTGTTTTACTTTGCGTTGCGTTACTTTGCGTTGCGTTACTTTGGGTTGTATTACTTTGCGTTGTGTTACTTTGCGTTGTGTTACTTTGCGTTTTGTTACTTTGCCTTGCGTTACTTTGCGTTGAGTTACTTTGCGTTGCATTATTTTGCATTTTGTTACTTTGCGTTGTGTTACTTTGCGTTGCGTTACTCTGCGTTGCGTTACTCTGCGTTGCGTTACTTTGCGTTGTGTTACTTTGCGTTGCTTTACTTTGCGTTGCGTTACTTTGCGTTGTTACTTTGCATTGTGTTGTAGTACGTTGTGTTACTTTGCGTTGTTTTAGTTTGTTTTGCGTTACTTTTGTGTTGTGTTACTTTGTGTTGTGTTACTTTGCGTTGCGTTACTTTGCGTTGTGTTACTTTGCGTTGCGTTACTTTGCCTTGCGTTAATTTGCGTTGCGTTACTTTGCGTTACGTTACTTTGTCTTGTGTTGTAATGTGTTGCGTTACTTTGCATTGTGTTACGTTACTCTGCGTTGCGTTACTTTGCGATGCGTTACTTTGCGTTGCGTTACTTTGCGTTGCGTTACTTTGCGTTGCGTTACTCTGCGTTGTTACTTTGCATTGTGTTGTAGCACGTTGTGTTACTTTGCGTTGTTTTAGTTTGTTTTGCGTTACTTTTGTGTTGTGTTACTTTGTGTTGTGTTACTTTGCGTTGCGTTACTTTGCGTTGTTACTTTGCATTGTGTTGTAGTACGTTCTTTTACTTTGCGTTGCGTTACTTTGCGTTGTGTTAATTTGCGTTGCGTTACTTTGCGTTACGTTACTTTGCGTTACTTTACTTTGCCTTGTGTTGTAATGTGTTGCGTTACTTTGCATTGTGTTACTTTGCGTTGTGTTACTTTGCGTTGTGTTACTTTGCGTTGTGTTACTTTGCCTTGCGTTACTTTGCGTTGAGTTACTTTGCGTTGCGTTACTTTGCGTTTTGTTACTTTGCGTTGTGTTACTTTGCGTTGTGTTACTTTGCATTGCGTTACTTTGCTTTGCTTTACTTTGCGTTGCGTTACTCTGCGTTGCGTTACTCTGCGTTGCGTTACTCTGCGTTGCGTTACTTTGCGTTGTGTTACTTTGCGTTGCGTTAATTTGCGTTGCGTTACTTTGCATTGTTACTTTGCATTGTGTTGTAGTACGTTGTGTTACTTTGCGTTGTTTTAGTTTGTTTTGAGTTACTTTTGTGTTGTGTTACTTTGTGTTGTGTTACTTTGCGTTGCGTTACTTTGCGTTGTTACTTTGCATTGTGTTGTAGTACGTTGTTTTACTTTGCGTTGCGTTACTTTGCGTTGCGTTACTTTGCATTGTTACTTTGCATTGTGTTGTAGTACGTTGTGTTACTTTGCGTTGTTTTAGTTTGTTTTGAGTTACTTTTGTGTTGTGTTACTTTGTGTTGTGTTACTTTGCGTTGCGTTACTTTGCGTTGTTACTTTGCATTGTGTTGTAGTACGTTGTTTTACTTTGCGTTGCGTTACTTTGCGTTGCGTTAATTTGCGTTGCGTTACTTTGCGTTACTTTACTTTGCGTTACGTTACTTTGCGTTACGTTACTTTGCGTTACGTTACTTTGTCTTGTGTTACTTTGCGTTGTGTTACTTTGCGTTGTGTTACTTTGCGTTGCGTTACTTTGGGTTGCATTACTTTGCGTTGTGTTACTTTGCGTTGCGTTACTTTGCGTTGCGTTACTTTGCGTTGTTACTTTGCATTGTGTTGTAGTACGTTGTGTTACTTTGCGTTGTTTTAGTTTGTTTTGCGTTACTTTTGTGTTGTGTTACTTTGTGTTGTGTTACTTTGCGTTGCGTTACTTTGCGTTGTTACTTTGCATTGTGTTGTAGTATGTTGTTTTACTTTGCGTTGCGTTACTTTGCGTTGCGTTACTTTGCGTCGCGTTACTTTGGGTTGTATTACTTTGCGTTGTGTTACTTTGCGTTGTGTTACTTTGCGTTGTGTTACTTTGGGTTGTATTACTTTGCCTTGCGTTACTTTGCGTTGCGTTACTTTGCGTTGCGTTACTTTGCGTTGTTACTTTGCCTTGTGTTACTTTGCCTTGTGTTACTTTGCATTGTGTTATAGTTGTAGCACGTTGTGTTACTTTGCGTTGTTTTTGTTTGTCTTGCGTTACTTAGTGTTGTGTTACTTTGCGTTGTGTTACTTTGCATTGTGTTACTTTGCGTTGTGTTACTTTGCGTTGCGTTACTTTGGGTTGTATTACTTTGCCTTGCGTTACTTTGCGTTGCGTTACTTTGCGTTGCGTTACTTTGCGTTGCGTTACTTTGCGTTGTTACTTTGCATTGTGTTGTAGTACGTTGTGTTACTTTGCGTTGTTTTAGTTTGTTTTGCGTTACTTTGTGTTGTGTTACTTTGTGTTGTGTTACTTTGCGTTGCGTTACTTTGCGTTGCGTTACTTTGCGTTGTTACTTTGCATTGTGTTGTAGTACGTTGTGTTACTTTGCGTTGTTTTAGTTTGTTTTGCGTTACTTTCCGTTGCGTTACTTTGCATTGTGTTACTTTGCGTTGTATTACTTTGCGTTGCGTTACTTTAGGTTGTACTTCTTTGTGTTGTGTTACTTTGCGTTGCGTTACTTTGCCTTGTGTTATAGCATGTTGCATTACTTTGCGTTGCGTTGCTTTGCGTTGCGTTACTTTGCGTTGCGTTACTTTGCGTTACTTTGCGTTGCGTTACTTTGCCTTGTGTTATAGCACGTTGCATTACTTTGCGTTGCGTTACTTTGCGTTGTGTTACTTTGCGTTGCGTTACTTTGCCTTGTGTTGTAGCACGTTGCATTACTTTGCGTTGCTTTACTTTGTGTTGCGTTACTTTGCGTTGGGTTACTTTGCGTTGGGTTACTTTGCGTTGCGTTACTTTGCGTTGCGTTACTTTGCGTTGCTTTACTTTGCCTTGTGTTGTAGTGCGTTGCGTTACTTTGCGTTGTGTTACTTTGCCTTGTGTTGTAGTGCGTTGAGTTGCATTACTTTGCGTTGTGTTACTTTGCATTGCGTTGCTTTGCCTTGTGTTGTAGTGCGTTGTGTTACTTTACGTTGCGTTACTTTGCGTTGTGTTACTTTGCCTTGTGTTACTTTGCCTTGTGTTACTTTGCCTTGTGTTGAAGTGCGTTGCGTTGCGTTACTTTGCGTTGCGTTACTTTGCGTTGTGTTACTTTGCGTTGTGTTACTTTGCCTTGTGTTGTAGTGCATTGCATTGCGTTACTTTGCGTTGCGTTACTTTGCGTTGCGTTACTTTGCGTTGTTACTTTGCATTGTGTTGTAGTACGTTGTTTTACTTTGCGTTGTTTTAGTTTGTTTTGCGTTACTTTGTGTTGTGTTACTTTGTGTTGCGTTACTTTGCGTTGCATTACTTTGCGTTGTGTTACTTTGCGTTGCGTTACTGTGCATTGCGTTACTTTGCGTTGCGTTACTTTGCGTTGCATTAATTTGCGTTGCGTTACTTTGCGTTACGTTACTTTGCCTTGTGTTGTAATGTATTGCATTACTTTGCGTTGTGTTACTTTGCGTTGTGTTACTTTGCGTTGTGTTGTAGAACATTGCGTGACTTTGCATTGTGTTACTTTGTGTTGCGTTACTTTGCGTTGCGTTACTTTGCCTTGCGTTACTTTGCGTTGTGTTACTTTGCGTTGTTACTTTGCGTTGTGTTACTTTGCATTGCGTTACTTTGCATTGCATTACTTTGCATTGCGTTACTTTGTGTTGTGTTACTTTGTGTTGTGTTACTTTGTGTTGTGTTACTTTGCGTTGTATTGTAGTACGTTGCGTTGCATTACTTTGCGTTGTGTTACTTTGCCTTGATTTGTAGTACGTTGTGTTACTTTGCATTGTGTTACTTTGCGTTGTGTTACTTTGCTTGTGTTACTTTGCGTTGTTTTATAGTGCGTTGTGTTACTTTTCGTTGCGTTACTTTGCATTGTGTTACTTTGCGTTGTGTTACTTTGCGTTGTGTTACTTTGTCTTGTGTTGTAGTGCGTTGCGTTGCGTTAGTTTGCGTTGCGTTAGTTTGCGTTGCGTTACTTTGTGTTGCGTTACTTTGCGTTGCGTTACTTTGCGTTGTGTTACTTTGCGTTCCGTTACTTTGCGTTGCGTTACTTCGCGTTGTGTTACTTTGCATTGTGTTACTTTGCGTTGTTACTTTGCCTTGTGTTACTTTGCCTTGTGTTACTTTGCATTGTGTTATAGTTGTAGCACGTTGTGTTACTTTGCGTTGTTTTTGTTTGTCTTGCGTTACTTAGTGTTGTGTTACTTTGCGTTGTGTTACTTTGCATTGTGTTACTTTGCGTTGTGTTACTTTGCGTTGCGTTACTTTGGGTTGTATTACTTTGCGTTGTGTTACTTTGTGTTGTGTTACTTTGCCTTGCGTTACTTTGCGTTGCGTTACTTTGCGTTGCGTTACTTTGCGTTGTTACTTTGCATTGTGTTGTAGTATGTTGTTTTACTTTGCGTTGCGTTACTTTGCGTTGCGTTACTTTGCGTTGCGTTACTTTGGGTTGTATTACTTTGCGTTGTGTTACTTTGCGTTGTGTTACTTTGCGTTGTGTTACTTTGGGTTGTATTACTTTGCCTTGCGTTACTTTGCGTTGCGTTACTTTGCGTTGCGTTACTTTGCGTTGTTACTTTGCCTTGTGTTACTTTGCCTTGTGTTACTTTGCATTGTGTTATAGTTGTAGCACGTTGTGTTACTTTGCGTTGTTTTTGTTTGTCTTGCGTTACTTAGTGTTGTGTTACTTTGCGTTGTGTTACTTTGCATTGTGTTACTTTGCGTTGTGTTACTTTGCGTTGCGTTACTTTGGGTTGTATTACTTTGCCTTGCGTTACTTTGCGTTGCGTTACTTTGCGTTGCGTTACTTTGCGTTGTTACTTTGCATTGTGTTGTAGTACGTTGTGTTACTTTGCGTTGTTTTAGTTTGTTTTGCGTTACTTTGTGTTGTGTTACTTTGTGTTGTGTTACTTTGCGTTGCGTTACTTTGCGTTGCGTTACTTTGCGTTGCGTTACTTTGCGTTGTTACTTTGCATTGTGTTGTAGTACGTTGTGTTACTTTGCGTTGTTTTAGTTTGTTTTGCGTTACTTTCCGTTGCGTTACTTTGCATTGTGTTACTTTGCGTTGTATTACTTTGCGTTGCGTTACTTTAGGTTGTACTTCTTTGTGTTGTGTTACTTTGCGTTGCGTTACTTTGCCTTGTGTTATAGCATGTTGCATTACTTTGCGTTGCGTTGCTTTGCGTTGCGTTACTTTGCGTTGCGTTACTTTGCGTTACTTTGCGTTGCGTTACTTTGCCTTGTGTTATAGCACGTTGCATTACTTTGCGTTGCGTTACTTTGCGTTGTGTTACTTTGCGTTGCGTTACTTTGCCTTGTGTTGTAGCACGTTGCATTACTTTGCGTTGCTTTACTTTGTGTTGCGTTACTTTGCGTTGGGTTACTTTGCGTTGGGTTACTTTGCGTTGCGTTACTTTGCGTTGCGTTACTTTGCGTTGCTTTACTTTGCCTTGTGTTGTAGTGCGTTGCGTTACTTTGCGTTGTGTTACTTTGCCTTGTGTTGTAGTGCGTTGAGTTGCATTACTTTGCGTTGTGTTACTTTGCATTGCGTTGCTTTGCCTTGTGTTGTAGTGCGTTGTGTTACTTTACGTTGCGTTACTTTGCGTTGTGTTACTTTGCCTTGTGTTACTTTGCCTTGTGTTACTTTGCCTTGTGTTGAAGTGCGTTGCGTTGCGTTACTTTGCGTTGCGTTACTTTGCGTTGTGTTACTTTGCGTTGTGTTACTTTGCCTTGTGTTGTAGTGCATTTCATTGCGTTACTTTGCGTTGCGTTACTTTGCGTTGCGTTACTTTGCGTTGTTACTTTGCATTGTGTTGTAGTACGTTGTGTTACTTTGCGTTGTTTTAGTTTGTTTTGCGTTACTTTGTGTTGTGTTACTTTGTGTTGCGTTACTTTGCGTTGCATTACTTTGCGTTGTGTTACTTTGCGTTGCGTTACTGTGCATTGCGTTACTTTGCGTTGCGTTACTTTGCGTTGCATTAATTTGCGTTGCGTTACTTTGCGTTACGTTACTTTGCCTTGTGTTGTAATGTATTGCATTACTTTGCGTTGTGTTACTTTGCGTTGTGTTACTTTGCGTTGTGTTGTAGAACATTGCGTGACTTTGCATTGTGTTACTTTGTGTTGCGTTACTTTGCGTTGCGTTACTTTGCCTTGCGTTACTTTGCGTTGTGTTACTTTGCGTTGTTACTTTGCGTTGTGTTACTTTGCATTGCGTTACTTTGCATTGCATTACTTTGCATTGCGTTACTTTGTGTTGTGTTACTTTGTGTTGTGTTACTTTGTGTTGTGTTACTTTGCGTTGTATTGTAGTACGTTGCGTTGCATTACTTTGCGTTGTGTTACTTTGCCTTGATTTGTAGTACGTTGTGTTACTTTGCATTGTGTTACTTTGCGTTGTGTTACTTTGCTTGTGTTACTTTGCGTTGTTTTATAGTGCGTTGTGTTACTTTTCGTTGCGTTACTTTGCATTGTGTTACTTTGCGTTGTGTTACTTTGCGTTGTGTTACTTTGTCTTGTGTTGTAGTGCGTTGCGTTGCGTTAGTTTGCGTTGCGTTAGTTTGCGTTGCGTTACTTTGTGTTGCGTTACTTTGCGTTGCGTTACTTTGCGTTGTGTTACTTTGCGTTCCGTTACTTTGCGTTGCGTTACTTCGCGTTGTGTTACTTTGCATTGTGTTACTTTGCGTTGTTACTTTGCCTTGTGTTACTTTGCCTTGTGTTACTTTGCATTGTGTTATAGTTGTAGCACGTTGTGTTACTTTGCGTTGTTTTTGTTTGTCTTGCGTTACTTAGTGTTGTGTTACTTTGCGTTGTGTTACTTTGCATTGTGTTACTTTGCGTTGTGTTACTTTGCGTTGCGTTACTTTGGGTTGTATTACTTTGCGTTGTGTTACTTTGTGTTGTGTTACTTTGCCTTGCGTTACTTTGCGTTGCGTTACTTTGCGTTGCGTTACTTTGCGTTGTTACTTTGCATTGTGTTGTAGTACGTTGTGTTACTTTGCGTTGTTTTAGTTTGTTTTGCGTTACTTTGTGTTGTGTTACTTTGTGTTGTGTTACTTTGCATTGTGTGACTTTGCGTTGTGTTACTTTGCGTTGTGTTACTTTCCGTTGCGTTACTTTGCATTGTGTTACTTTGCATTGTGTTACTTTGCGTTGTATTACTTTGCGTTGCGTTACTTTAGGTTGTATTACTTTGTGTTGTGTTACTTTGCGTTGCGTTACTTTGCCTTGTGTTATAGCATGTTGCATTACTTTGCGTTGCGTTGCGTTGCGTTGCTTTGCGTTGCGTTACTTTGCGTTGCGTTACTTTGCGTTACTTTGCGTTGCGTTACTTTGCCTTGTGTTATAGCACGTTGCATTACTTTGCGTTGCGTTACTTTGCGTTGTGTTACTTTGCGCTGCGTTACTTTGCCTTGTGTTGTAGCACGTTGCATTACTTTGCGTTGCTTTACTTTGTGTTGCGTTACTTTGCGTTGGGTTAATTTACGTTGCGTTACTTTGCGTTGCGTTACTTTGCGTTGCGTTACTTTGTCTTGTGTTGTAGTGCGTTGAGTTGCATTACTTTGCGTTGTGTTACTTTGCATTGCGTTGCTTTGCCTTGTGTTGTAGTGCGTTGTGTTACTTTACGTTGCGTTACTTTGCGTTGCGTTACTTTGCGTTGCGTTACTTTGCGTTGCGTTACTTTGCGTTGCGTTACTTTGCGTTGCGTTACTTTGCGTTGCGTTACTTTGCTTTGTGTTATTTCGCGTTGTGTTACTTGGCGTTGTGTTACTTTGCCTTGTGTTGAAGTGCGTTGCGTTACTTTGCGTTGCGTTACTTTGCGTTGCGTTACTTTGCGTTGCGTTACTTTGCGTTGTGTTACTTTGCGTTGTGTTACTTTGCGTTGTGTTGTAGAACATTGCGTGACTTTTCATTGTGTTACTTTGCGTTGCGTTACTTTGCGTTGCGTTACTTTGTGTTGCGTTACTTTGCCTTGTGTTGAAGTGCGTTGCGTTGCGTTACTTTGCGATGCATTACTTTGCGTTGCGTTACTTTGCGTGGCGTTACTTTGCGTTGCGTTACTTTGCGTTGCGTTACTTTGCTTTGTGTTATTTCGCGTTGTGTTACTTGGCGTTGTGTTACTTTGCTTTGTGTTGAAGTGCGTTGCGTTACTTTGCGTTGCGTTACTTTGCGTTGCGTTACTTTGCGTTGCGTTACTTTGCGTTGCGTTACTTCGCGTTGTGTTACTTTGCGTTGTGTTACTTTGCATTGTGTTGTAGTACGTTGTTTTACTTTGCGTTGCGTTACTTTGCGTTGCGTTAATTTGCGTTGCGTTACTTTGCGTTGCGTTACTTTGCGTTGCGTTACTTTGCTTTGCGTTACTTTGCGTTGCGTTACTTTGCGTTGCGTTACTTTGCGTTGCGTTACTTTGCGTTGCGTTACTTTGGGTTGTGTTACTTTGCGTTGTGTTACTTTGCGTTGTGTTACTTTGCCTTGCGTTACTTTGCGTTACGTTACTTTGCCTTGTGTTGTAATGTGTTGCGTTACTTTGCGTTGCGTTACTTTGCGTTGTGTTACTTTGCGTTGTTACTTTGCATTGTGTTGTAATGTGTTGCGTTACTTTGCGTTGTGTTACTTTGCGTTGTGTTACTTTGCGTTGTGTTACTTTGCCTTGCGTTACTTTGCGTTACGTTACTTTGCCTTGTGTTGTAATGTGTTGCGTTACTTTGCGTTGCGTTACTTTGCGTTGCGTTACTTTGGGTTGTATTACTTTGAGATGTGTTACTTTGCGTTGTGTTAGTTTGCCTTGTGTTGTAGTCTGTTGCATTGCGTTACTTTGCGTTGTGTTACTTTGCGTTGCGTTACTTTGCGTTGCGTTACTTTGCGTTGCGTTACTTTGCGTTGCGTTACTTTGCGTTGTTACTTTGCATTGTGTTGTAGTACGTTGTGTTACTTTGCGTTGTTTTATTATTTTTTGCCTTACTTTGTGTTGTGTTACTTTGCGTTGTGTTACTTTGCGTTGCGTTACTTTGCGTTGCGTTACTTTGCGTTGCGTTACTCTGCGTTGCGTTACTTTGCGTTGTGTTGTAGAACATTGCGTGACTTTGCATTGTGTTACTTTGCGTTGCGTTACTTTGCGTTGCGTTACTTTGCCTTGCGTTACTTTGCCTTGTGTTGTAATGTGTTGCATTACTTTGCGTTGTGTTACTTTGCGTTGTTACTTTGCGTTGTCTTACTTTGCATTGTATTGTAGTACGTTGCGTTGCATTACTTTGCGTTGTGTTACTTTGCCTTGATTTGTAGTGCGTTGTGTTACTTTACGTTGCGTTACTTTGCGTTGTGTTACTTTGCGTTGTGTTACTTTGCGTTGTGTTACTTTGCGTTGTGTTACTTTGCGTTGTGTTACTTTGCGTTGTGTTACTTTGCCTAGTGTTGTAGTGCGTTGTGTTACTTTACGTTGCGTTACTTTGCGTTGTGTTACTTTGCGTTGTGTTACTTTGCGTTGTGTTACTTTGCGTTGTGTTACTTTGCGTTGTATTGTAGTACGTTGCGTTGCATTACTTTGCGTTGTGTTACTTTGCCTTGATTTGTAGTACGTTGTGTTACTTTGCATTGTGTTACTTTGCGTTGTGTTATAGTGCGTTGTGTTACTTTTAGTTGCGTTACTTTGCATTGTGTTACTTTGCGTTGTGTTACTTTGCCTTGTGTTACTTTGCCTTGTGTTGTAGTGCGTTGTGTTGCGTTAGTTTGCATTGCGTTACTTTGTGTTGCGTTACTTTGCGTTGCGTTACTTTGCATTGTGTTACTTTGCGTTGCGTTACTTTGCGTTGCGTTACTTCGCGTTGTGTTACTTTGCATTGTGTTACTTTGCATTGTGTTACTTTGCGTTGTGTTGTAGAACATTGCGTGACTTTGCATTGTGTTACTTTGCGTTGCGTTACTTTGCGTTGCGTTACTTTGCATTGCGTTATTTTGCCTTGTGTTGTAATGTGTTGCGTTACTTTACGTTGTGTTACTTTTCGTTGTTACTTTGCGTTGTGTTACTTTGCCTTGTATTGTAGTGCGTTGCATTGCGTTACTTTGTGTTGTGTTACTTTGCCTTGCGTTGCATTGCGTTACTTTGCGTTGCATTACTTTGCGTTGCGTTACTTTGCGTTGTGTTACTTTACGTTGCGTTACTTTGCGTTGCGTTACTCTGCGTTGCGTTACTCTGCGTTGCGTTACTTTGCGTTGCGTAACTTTGCGTTGTTACTTTGCATTGTGTTGTAGTACGTTGTGTTACTTTGCGTTGTTTTAGTTTGTTTTCCGTTACTTTGTGTTGTGTTACTTTGTGTTGTGTTACTTTGTGTTGTGTTACTTTGCGTTGCGTTACTTTGCGTTGTTACTTTGCATTGTGTTGTAGTACGTTGTGTTACTTTGCGTTGCGTTACTTTGCGTTGCATCAATTTGCGTTGCGTTACTTTGCATTACGTTACTTTGCCTTGTGTTGTAATGTGTTGCGTTACTTTGACTTGATTTGTAGTGCGTTTTATTACTTTGCATTGTGTTACTTTGCGTTGTGTTACTTTGCGTTGCGTTACTTTGCGTTGCGTTACTTTGCCTTGTGTTATAGCACGTTGTGTTACTTTGCGTTGTTTTAGTTTGTCTTGCGTTACTTAGTGTTGTGTTACTTTGCGTTGTGTTACTTTGCATTGTGTTACTTTGCGTTGTGTTACTTTACGTTGCGTTACTTTGGGTTGTATTACTTTGCGTTGTAGTACTTTGCGTTGTGTTACTTTGCCTTGCGTTACTTTGCGTTGAGTTACTTTGCGTTGAGTTACTTTACGTTGCGTTACTTTGCGTTTTGTTACTTTGCGTTGTGTTACTTTGCCTTGTGTTGTAGTGCGTTGCATTGCGTTACTTTGCGTTGTGTTACTTTGCGTTCCGTTTCTTTGCGTTGCGTTACTTTGCGTTGTTACTTTGCATTGTGTTGTAGTACGTTGTGTTACTTTGCGTTGTTTTAGTTTGTTTTGCGTTACTTTGTGTTGTGTTACTTTGTGATGTGTTACTTTGCGTTGTGTTACTTTGCGTTGTCTTACTTTGCGTTGCGTTACTTTGCGTTGCGTTACTTTACGTTGCGTTACTTTGCGTTGTGTTACTTTGCATTGTGTTGTAGTACGTTGTGTTACTTTGAATTGTTTTAGTTTGTTTTGCGTTACTTTGTGTTGTGTTACTTTGTGTTGTGTTACTTTGCATTGTGTTACTTTGGGTTGTGTTGTAGAACATTGCTGACTTTACATAGTGTTACTTTGCATTGCGTTACTTTGCGTTGCGTTACTTTGCATTGCGTTATTTTGCCTTGCGTTGTAATGTGTTGCGTTACTTTATGTTGTGTTACTTTGCGTTGTGTTAGTTTGCGTTGTGTTACTTTGCGTTGCGTTACTTTGGGTTGCGTTACTTTGGGTTGTGTTACTTTGCGTTGTGTTACTTTGCGTTGTGTTGCTTTGCCTTGCGTTACTTTGCGTTACGTTACTTTGCCTTGTGTTGTATTGTGTTGCGTTACTTTGCGTTGTGTTACTTTGCGTTGTGTTACTTTGCGTTTTGTTACTTTGCCTTGTGTTGTAGTGCGTTGCATTGCGTTACTTTGCGTTGTGTTACTTTGCGTTGCGTTACTTTGCGTTGTGTTACTTTGCGTTGTGTTACTTTGCGTTGCGTTACTTTGCGTTGCGTTACTTTGCGTTGTGTTACTTTCCCTTGTGTTACTTTGCGTTGTGTTGTAGAACATTGCGTGACTTTGCATTGTGTTACTTTGCGTTGCGTTACTTTGCCTTGCGTTACTTTGCCTTGCGTTACTTTGCCTTGTGTTGTAATATGTTGCATTACTTTGCGTTGTGTTACTTTGCGTTGTTACTTTGCGTTGTGTTACTTTGCATTGCATTACTTTGCGTTACATTACTTTCCATTGTGTTACTTAGTGTTGTGTTACTTTGCGTTGTGTTACTTTGCGTTGTGTTACTTTGCGTTGTGTTACTTTTCGTTGCGTTACTTTGCCTTGATTTGTAGTGCGTTGTGTTACTTTGCATTGTGTTACTTTGCGTTGTTACTTTGCCTTGTGTTACTTTGCCTTGTGTTACTTTGCATTGTGTTATAGTTGTAGCACGTTGTGTTACTTTGCATTGTTTTTGTTTGTCTTGCGTTACTTAGTGTTGTGTTACTTTGCGTTGTGTTACTTTGCATTGTGTTACTTTGCGTTGTGTTACTTTGCGTTGCGTTACTTTGGGTTGTATTACTTTGCCTTGCGTTACTTTGCGTTGCGTTACTTTGCGTTGCGTTACTTTGCGTTGTTACTTTGCATTGTGTTGTAGTACGTTGTGTTACTTTCCGTTGTTTTAGTTTGTTTTGCGTTACTTTGTGTTGTGTTACTTTGTGTTGTGTTACTTTGCCTTGCGTTACTTTGCGTTGCGTTACTTTGCGTTGCGTTACTTTGCGTTGCGTTACTTTGCGTTGCGTTACTTTGCGTTGTTACTTTGCATTGTGTTGTAGTACGTTGTGTTACTTTGCGTTGTTTTAGTTTGTTTTGCGTTACTTTGCGTTGCGTTACTTTGCCTTGTGTTATAGCACGTTGCATTACTTTGCGTTGCGTTACTTTGCGTTGTGTTACTTTGCGTTGCGTTACTTTGCCTTTTGTTGTAGCACGTTGCATTCCTTTGCGTTGCGTTACTTTGTGTTGCGTTACTTTGCGTTGGGTTACTTTGCGTTGCGTTTCTTTACGTTGCGTTACTTTGCCTTGTGTTGTAGTGCGTTGCGTTACTTTGCGTTTTGTTACTTTGCCTTGTGTTGTAGTGCGTTGCATTACTTTGCGTTGTGTTACTTTGCATTGTGTTACTTTGCGTTGTGTTACTTTGCGTTGTGTTACTTTGCGTTGTGTTATAGTTGTAGCACGTTGTGTTACTTTGCGTTGTTTTTGTTTGTCTTGCGTTACTTAGTGTTGTGTTACTTTGCGTTGTGTTACTTTGCATTGTGTTACTTTGCGTTGTGTTACTTTGCGTTGCGTTACTTTGGGTTGTATTACTTTGCCTTGCGTTACTTTGCGTTGCGTTACTTTGCGTTGCGTTACTTTGCGTTGCGTTACTTTGCGTTGTTACTTTGCATTGTGTTGTAGTACGTTGTGTTACTTTGCGTTGTTTTAGTTTGTTTTGCGTTACTTTGTGTTGTGTTACTTTGTGTTGTGTTACTTTGCGTTGCGTTACTTTGCGTTGCGTTACTTTGCGTTGCGTTACTTTGTGTTGCGTTACTTTGCGTTGTTACTTTGCATTGTGTTGTAGTACGTTGTGTTACTTTGCGTTGTTTTAGTTTGTTTTGCGTTACTTTCCGTTGCGTTACTTTGCATTGTGTTACTTTGCGTTGTATTACTTTGCGTTGCGTTACTTTAGGTTGTACTTCTTTGTGTTGTGTTACTTTGCGTTGCGTTACTTTGCCTTGTGTTATAGCATGTTGCATTACTTTGCGTTGCGTTGCTTTGCGTTGCGTTACTTTGCGTTGCGTTACTTTGCGTTACTTTGCGTTGCGTTACTTTGCCTTGTGTTATAGCACGTTGCATTACTTTGCGTTGCGTTACTTTGCGTTGTGTTACTTTGCGTTGCGTTACTTTGCCTTGTGTTGTAGCACGTTGCATTACTTTGCGTTGCTTTACTTTGTGTTGCGTTACTTTGCGTTGGGTTACTTTGCGTTGGGTTACTTTGCGTTGCGTTACTTTGCGTTGCGTTACTTTGCGTTGCTTTACTTTGCCTTGTGTTGTAGTGCGTTGCGTTACTTTGCGTTGTGTTACTTTGCCTTGTGTTGTAGTGCGTTGAGTTGCATTACTTTGCGTTGTGTTACTTTGCATTGCGTTGCTTTGCCTTGTGTTGTAGTGCGTTGTGTTACTTTACGTTGCGTTACTTTGCGTTGTGTTACTTTGCCTTGTGTTACTTTGCCTTGTGTTACTTTGCCTTGTGTTGAAGTGCGTTGCGTTGCGTTACTTTGCGTTGCGTTACTTTGCGTTGTGTTACTTTGCGTTGTGTTACTTTGCCTTGTGTTGTAGTGCATTGCATTGCGTTACTTTGCGTTGCGTTACTTTGCGTTGCGTTACTTTGCGTTGTTACTTTGCATTGTGTTGTAGTACGTTGTGTTACTTTGCGTTGTTTTAGTTTGTTTTGCGTTACTTTGTGTTGTGTTACTTTGTGTTGCGTTACTTTGCGTTGCATTACTTTGCGTTGTGTTACTTTGCGTTGCGTTACTGTGCATTGCGTTACTTTGCGTTGCGTTACTTTGCGTTGCATTAATTTGCGTTGCGTTACTTTGCGTTACGTTACTTTGCCTTGTGTTGTAATGTATTGCATTACTTTGCGTTGTGTTACTTTGCGTTGTGTTACTTTGCGTTGTGTTGTAGAACATTGCGTGACTTTGCATTGTGTTACTTTGTGTTGCGTTACTTTGCGTTGCGTTACTTTGCCTTGCGTTACTTTGCGTTGTGTTACTTTGCGTTGTTACTTTGCGTTGTGTTACTTTGCATTGCGTTACTTTGCATTGCATTACTTTGCATTGCGTTACTTTGTGTTGTGTTACTTTGTGTTGTGTTACTTTGTGTTGTGTTACTTTGCGTTGTATTGTAGTACGTTGCGTTGCATTACTTTGCGTTGTGTTACTTTGCCTTGATTTGTAGTACGTTGTGTTACTTTGCATTGTGTTACTTTGCGTTGTGTTACTTTGCTTGTGTTACTTTGCGTTGTTTTATAGTGCGTTGTGTTACTTTTCGTTGCGTTACTTTGCATTGTGTTACTTTGCGTTGTGTTACTTTGCGTTGTGTTACTTTGTCTTGTGTTGTAGTGCGTTGCGTTGCGTTAGTTTGCGTTGCGTTAGTTTGCGTTGCGTTACTTTGTGTTGCGTTACTTTGCGTTGCGTTACTTTGCGTTGTGTTACTTTGCGTTCCGTTACTTTGCGTTGCGTTACTTCGCGTTGTGTTACTTTGCATTGTGTTACTTTGCGTTGTTACTTTGCCTTGTGTTACTTTGCCTTGTGTTACTTTGCATTGTGTTATAGTTGTAGCACGTTGTGTTACTTTGCGTTGTTTTTGTTTGTCTTGCGTTACTTAGTGTTGTGTTACTTTGCGTTGTGTTACTTTGCATTGTGTTACTTTGCGTTGTGTTACTTTGCGTTGCGTTACTTTGGGTTGTATTACTTTGCGTTGTGTTACTTTGTGTTGTGTTACTTTGCCTTGCGTTACTTTGCGTTGCGTTACTTTGCGTTGCGTTACTTTGCGTTGTTACTTTGCATTGTGTTGTAGTACGTTGTGTTACTTTGCGTTGTTTTAGTTTGTTTTGCGTTACTTTGTGTTGTGTTACTTTGTGTTGTGTTACTTTGCATTGTGTGACTTTGCGTTGTGTTACTTTGCGTTGTGTTACTTTCCGTTGCGTTACTTTGCATTGTGTTACTTTGCATTGTGTTACTTTGCGTTGTATTACTTTGCGTTGCGTTACTTTAGGTTGTATTACTTTGTGTTGTGTTACTTTGCGTTGCGTTACTTTGCCTTGTGTTATAGCATGTTGCATTACTTTGCGTTGCGTTGCGTTGCGTTGCTTTGCGTTGCGTTACTTTGCGTTGCGTTACTTTGCGTTACTTTGCGTTGCGTTACTTTGCCTTGTGTTATAGCACGTTGCATTACTTTGCGTTGCGTTACTTTGCGTTGTGTTACTTTGCGCTGCGTTACTTTGCCTTGTGTTGTAGCACGTTGCATTACTTTGCGTTGCTTTACTTTGTGTTGCGTTACTTTGCGTTGGGTTAATTTACGTTGCGTTACTTTGCGTTGCGTTACTTTGCGTTGCGTTACTTTGTCTTGTGTTGTAGTGCGTTGAGTTGCATTACTTTGCGTTGTGTTACTTTGCATTGCGTTGCTTTGCCTTGTGTTGTAGTGCGTTGTGTTACTTTACGTTGCGTTACTTTGCGTTGCGTTACTTTGCGTTGCGTTACTTTGCGTTGCGTTACTTTGCGTTGCGTTACTTTGCTTTGTGTTATTTCGCGTTGTGTTACTTGGCGTTGTGTTACTTTGCCTTGTGTTGAAGTGCGTTGCGTTACTTTGCGTTGCGTTACTTTGCGTTGCGTTACTTTGCGTTGCGTTACTTTGCGTTGCGTTACTTTGCGTTGTGTTACTTTGCGTTGTGTTACTTTGCGTTGTGTTGTAGAACATTGCGTGACTTTTCATTGTGTTACTTTGCGTTGCGTTACTTTGCGTTGCGTTACTTTGTGTTGCGTTACTTTGCCTTGTGTTGAAGTGCGTTGCGTTGCGTTACTTTGCGATGCATTACTTTGCGTTGCGTTACTTTGCGTGGCGTTACTTTGCGTTGCGTTACTTTGCGTTGCGTTACTTTGCTTTGTGTTATTTCGCGTTGTGTTACTTGGCGTTGTGTTACTTTGCTTTGTGTTGAAGTGCGTTGCGTTACTTTGCGTTGCGTTACTTTGCGTTGCGTTACTTTGCGTTGCGTTACTTTGCGTTGCGTTACTTCGCGTTGTGTTACTTTGCGTTGTGTTACTTTGCATTGTGTTGTAGTACGTTGTTTTACTTTGCGTTGCGTTACTTTGCGTTGCGTTAATTTGCGTTGCGTTACTTTGCGTTGCGTTACTTTGCGTTGCGTTACTTTGCTTTGCGTTACTTTGCGTTGCGTTACTTTGCGTTGCGTTACTTTGCGTTGCGTTACTTTGCGTTGCGTTACTTTGGGTTGTGTTACTTTGCGTTGTGTTACTTTGCGTTGTGTTACTTTGCCTTGCGTTACTTTGCGTTACGTTACTTTGCCTTGTGTTGTAATGTGTTGCGTTACTTTGCGTTGCGTTACTTTGCGTTGTGTTACTTTGCGTTGTTACTTTGCATTGTGTTGTAATGTGTTGTGTTACTTTGCGTTGTGTTACTTTGCGTTGTGTTACTTTGCGTTGTGTTACTTTGCCTTGCGTTACTTTGCGTTACGTTACTTTGCCTTGTGTTGTAATGTGTTGCGTTACTTTGCGTTGCGTTACTTTGCGTTGTGTTACTTTGCGTTGTGTTACTTTGCGTTGCGTTACTTTGGGTTGTATTACTTTGAGATGTGTTACTTTGCGTTGTGTTAGTTTGCCTTGTGTTGTAGTCTGTTGCATTGCGTTACTTTGCGTTGTGTTACTTTGCGTTGCGTTACTTTGCGTTGCGTTACTTTGCGTTGCGTTACTTTGCGTTGCGTTACTTTGCGTTGTTACTTTGCATTGTGTTGTAGTACGTTGTGTTACTTTGCGTTGTTTTATTATTTTTTGCCTTACTTTGTGTTGTGTTACTTTGCGTTGTGTTACTTTGCGTTGCGTTACTTTGCGTTGCGTTACTTTGCGTTGCGTTACTCTGCGTTGCGTTACTTTGCGTTGTGTTGTAGAACATTGCGTGACTTTGCATTGTGTTACTTTGCGTTGCGTTACTTTGCGTTGCGTTACTTTGCCTTGCGTTACTTTGCCTTGTGTTGTAATGTGTTGCATTACTTTGCGTTGTGTTACTTTGCGTTGTTACTTTGCGTTGTCTTACTTTGCATTGTATTGTAGTACGTTGCGTTGCATTACTTTGCGTTGTGTTACTTTGCCTTGATTTGTAGTGCGTTGTGTTACTTTACGTTGCGTTACTTTGCGTTGTGTTACTTTGCGTTGTGTTACTTTGCGTTGTGTTACTTTGCGTTGTGTTACTTTGCGTTGTGTTACTTTGCGTTGTGTTACTTTGCGTTGTGTTACTTTGCCTAGTGTTGTAGTGCGTTGTGTTACTTTACGTTGCGTTACTTTGCGTTGTGTTACTTTGCGTTGTGTTACTTTGCGTTGTGTTACTTTGCGTTGTGTTACTTTGCGTTGTGTTACTTTGCGTTGTATTGTAGTACGTTGCGTTGCATTACTTTGCGTTGTGTTACTTTGCCTTGATTTGTAGTACGTTGTGTTACTTTGCATTGTGTTACTTTGCGTTGTGTTATAGTGCGTTGTGTTACTTTTAGTTGCGTTACTTTGCATTGTGTTACTTTGCGTTGTGTTACTTTGCCTTGTGTTACTTTGCCTTGTGTTGTAGTGCGTTGTGTTGCGTTAGTTTGCATTGCGTTACTTTGTGTTGCGTTACTTTGCGTTGCGTTACTTTGCATTGTGTTACTTTGCGTTGCGTTACTTTGCGTTGCGTTACTTCGCGTTGTGTTACTTTGCATTGTGTTACTTTGCATTGTGTTACTTTGCGTTGTGTTGTAGAACATTGCGTGACTTTGCATTGTGTTACTTTGCGTTGCGTTACTTTGCGTTGCGTTACTTTGCATTGCGTTATTTTGCCTTGTGTTGTAATGTGTTGCGTTACTTTACGTTGTGTTACTTTTCGTTGTTACTTTGCGTTGTGTTACTTTGCCTTGTATTGTAGTGCGTTGCATTGCGTTACTTTGTGTTGTGTTACTTTGCCTTGCGTTGCATTGCGTTACTTTGCGTTGCATTACTTTGCGTTGCGTTACTTTGCGTTGCGTTACTTTGCGTTGCGTTACTTTGCGTTGTGTTACTTTGCGTTGCGTTACTTTGCGTTGCGTTACTTTGCGTTGTGTTACTTTACGTTGCGTTACTTTGCGTTGCGTTACTCTGCGTTGCGTTACTTTGCGTTGCGTAACTTTGCGTTGTTACTTTGCATTGTGTTGTAGTACGTTGTGTTACTTTGCGTTGTTTTAGTTTGTTTTCCGTTACTTTGTGTTGTGTTACTTTGTGTTGTGTTACTTTGTGTTGTGTTACTTTGCGTTGCGTTACTTTGCGTTGTTACTTTGCATTGTGTTGTAGTACGTTGTGTTACTTTGCGTTGCGTTACTTTGCGTTGCATCAATTTGCGTTGCGTTACTTTGCATTACGTTACTTTGCCTTGTGTTGTAATGTGTTGCGTTACTTTGACTTGATTTGTAGTGCGTTTTATTACTTTGCATTGTGTTACTTTGCGTTGTGTTACTTTGCGTTGCGTTACTTTGCGTTGCGTTACTTTGCCTTGTGTTATAGCACGTTGTGTTACTTTGCGTTGTTTTAGTTTGTCTTGCGTTACTTAGTGTTGTGTTACTTTGCGTTGTGTTACTTTGCATTGTGTTACTTTGCGTTGTGTTACTTTACGTTGCGTTACTTTGGGTTGTATTACTTTGCGTTGTAGTACTTTGCGTTGTGTTACTTTGCCTTGCGTTACTTTGCGTTGAGTTACTTTGCGTTGAGTTACTTTACGTTGCGTTACTTTGCGTTTTGTTACTTTGCGTTGTGTTACTTTGCCTTGTGTTGTAGTGCGTTGCATTGCGTTACTTTGCGTTGTGTTACTTTGCGTTCCGTTTCTTTGCGTTGCGTTACTTTGCGTTGTTACTTTGCATTGTGTTGTAGTACGTTGTGTTACTTTGCGTTGTTTTAGTTTGTTTTGCGTTACTTTGTGTTGTGTTACTTTGTGTTGTGTTACTTTGCGTTGTGTTACTTTGCGTTGTCTTACTTTGCGTTGCGTTACTTTGCGTTGCGTTACTTTACGTTGCGTTACTTTGCGTTGTGTTACTTTGCATTGTGTTGTAGTACGTTGTGTTACTTTGAATTGTTTTAGTTTGTTTTGCGTTACTTTGTGTTGTGTTACTTTGTGTTGTGTTACTTTGCATTGTGTTACTTTGGGTTGTGTTGTAGAACATTGCTGACTTTACATAGTGTTACTTTGCATTGCGTTACTTTGCGTTGCGTTACTTTGCATTGCGTTATTTTGCCTTGCGTTGTAATGTGTTGCGTTACTTTATGTTGTGTTACTTTGCGTTGTGTTAGTTTGCGTTGTGTTACTTTGCGTTGCGTTACTTTGGGTTGCGTTACTTTGGGTTGTGTTACTTTGCGTTGTGTTACTTTGCGTTGTGTTGCTTTGCCTTGCGTTACTTTGCGTTACGTTACTTTGCCTTGTGTTGTATTGTGTTGCGTTACTTTGCGTTGTGTTACTTTGCGTTGTGTTACTTTGCGTTTTGTTACTTTGCCTTTTGTTGTAGTGCGTTGCATTGCGTTACTTTGCGTTGTGTTACTTTGCGTTGCGTTACTTTGCGTTGTGTTACTTTGCGTTGTGTTACTTTGCGTTGCGTTACTTTGCGTTGCGTTACTTTGCGTTGTGTTACTTTGCCTTGTGTTACTTTGCGTTGTGTTGTAGAACATTGCGTGACTTTGCATTGTGTTACTTTGCGTTGCGTTACTTTGCCTTGCGTTACTTTGCCTTGCGTTACTTTGCCTTGTGTTGTAATATGTTGCATTACTTTGCGTTGTGTTACTTTGCGTTGTTACTTTGCGTTGTGTTACTTTGCATTGCATTACTTTGCGTTACATTACTTTCCATTGTGTTACTTAGTGTTGTGTTACTTTGCGTTGTGTTACTTTGCGTTGTGTTACTTTGCGTTGTGTTACTTTTCGTTGCGTTACTTTGCCTTGATTTGTAGTGCGTTGTGTTACTTTGCATTGTGTTACTTTGCGTTGTTACTTTGCCTTGTGTTACTTTGCCTTGTGTTACTTTGCATTGTGTTATAGTTGTAGCACGTTGTGTTACTTTGCATTGTTTTTGTTTGTCTTGCGTTACTTAGTGTTGTGTTACTTTGCGTTGTGTTACTTTGCATTGTGTTACTTTGCGTTGTGTTACTTTGCGTTGCGTTACTTTGGGTTGTATTACTTTGCCTTGCGTTACTTTGCGTTGCGTTACTTTGCGTTGCGTTACTTTGCGTTGTTACTTTGCATTGTGTTGTAGTACGTTGTGTTACTTTCCGTTGTTTTAGTTTGTTTTGCGTTACTTTGTGTTGTGTTACTTTGTGTTGTGTTACTTTGCCTTGCGTTACTTTGCGTTGCGTTACTTTGCGTTGCGTTACTTTGCGTTGCGTTACTTTGCGTTGCGTTACTTTGCGTTGTTACTTTGCATTGTGTTGTAGTACGTTGTGTTACTTTGCGTTGTTTTAGTTTGTTTTGCGTTACTTTGCGTTGCGTTACTTTGCCTTGTGTTATAGCACGTTGCATTACTTTGCGTTGCGTTACTTTGCGTTGTGTTACTTTGCGTTGCGTTACTTTGCCTTTTGTTGTAGCACGTTGCATTCCTTTGCGTTGCGTTACTTTGTGTTGCGTTACTTTGCGTTGGGTTACTTTGCGTTGCGTTTCTTTACGTTGCGTTACTTTGCCTTGTGTTGTAGTGCGTTGCGTTACTTTGCGTTTTGTTACTTTGCCTTGTGTTGTAGTGCGTTGCATTACTTTGCGTTGTGTTACTTTGCATTGCGTTACTTTGCGTTGTGTTACTTTGCGTTGTGTTACTTTGCGTTGTGTTACTTTGCGTCGTGTTAATTAGCTTTGTGTTGAAGTGCGTTGCGTTACTTTGCGTTGCGTTACTTTGCGTTGTGTTACTTTGCGTTGCGTTACTTTGCGTTGCGTTACTTTGCGTTACTTTGCGTTGTGTTACTTTGCGTTGCGTTACTTTGGGTTGCGTTACTTTGGGTTGTGTTACTTTGCGTTGTGTTACTTTGCCTTGCGTTACTTTGCGTTACGTTACTTTGCCTTGTGTTGTAATGTGTTGCGTTACTTTGCGTTGCGTTACTTCGCGTTGTGTTACTTTGCGTTGCATTAATTTCCATTGCGTTACTTTGTGTTGTGTTACTTTGTGTTGTGTTACTTTGCGTTGTGTTACTTTGCGTTGCGTTACTTTGCCTTGATTTGTAGTGCGTTGTGTTACTTTGCATTGTGTTACTTTGCGTTGCGTTACTTTGACTTGATTTGTAGTGCGTTTTATTACTTTGCATTGTGTTACTTTGCGTTGTGTTACTTTGCTTTGCGTTGCGTTACTTTGCCTTGTGTTATAGCACGTTGTGTTACTTTGCGTTGTTTTAGTTTTTCTTGCGTTACTTAGTGTTGTGTTACTTTGCGTTGTGTTACTTTGCATTGTGTTACTTTGCGTTGTGTTACTTTGCGTTGCGTTACTTTGGGTTGTATTACTTTGCGTTGTGTTACTTTGCGTTGTGTTACTTTGCCTTGCGTTACTTTGCGTTGAGTTACTTTGCGTTGCGTTACTTTGCGTTTTGTTACTTTGCGTTGTGTTACTTTGCATTGCGTCACTTTGGGTTGTATTACTTTATGTTGTGTTACTTTGCGTTGCGTTACTTTGCCTTGTGTTATAGCATGTTGCATTACTTTGCGTTGCGTTACTTTGCGTTGCGTTACTTTGCGTTGCGTTACTTTGCGTTGCGTTACTTTGCGTTGCCTTACTTTGCCTTGTGTTATAGCACGTTGCATTACTTTGCGTTGCGTTACTTTGCGTTGTGTTACTTTGCGTTGCGTTACTTTGCCTTGTGTTGTAGCACGTTGCATTCCTTTGCGTTGCGTTACTTTGTGTTGCGTTACTTTGCGTTGGGTTACTTTGCGTTGCGTTTCTTTGCGTTGCGTTACTTTGCCTTGTGTTGTAGTGCGTTGCGTTACTTTGCGTTGTGTTACTTTGCCTTGTGTTGTAGTGCGTTGCGTTGCATTACTTTGCGTTGTGTTACTTTGCATTGCGTTACTTTGCGTTGTGTTACTTTGCGTTGTGTTAATTAGCTTTGTGTTGAAGTGCGTTGATTTACTTTGCGTTGCGTTACTTTGCGTTGTGTTACTTTGCGTTGTGTTACTTTGCGTTGTGTTACTTTGCGTTGTGTTACTTTGCGTTGTGTTAATTAGCTTTGTGTTGAAGTGCGTTGATTTACTTTGCGTTGCGTTACTTTGTGTTGTGTTACTTTGCGTTGCGTTCCTTTGCGTTGCGTTACTTTGCGTTGCGTTACTTTGCGTGGCGTTACTTTGCGTTGTGTTACTTTGCGTTGCGTTACTTTGCGTTGCGTTACTTTGCGTTGTTACTTTGCATTGTGTTGTAGTACGTTGTGTTACTTTGCGTTGCGTTACTTTGCGTTGCGTTAATTTGCGTTGCGTTAATTTGCGTTGCGTTTCTTTGCGTTGCGTTACTTTGCGTTGCGTTACTTTGCCTTGTGTTACTTTGCGTTGTTACTTTGCATTGTGTTGTAGTACGTTGTGTTACTTTGCGTTGTTTTATTTTTTTTTTGCGTTACTTTGTGTTGTGTTACTTTGTGTTGTGTTACTTTGTGTTGTGTTACTTTGCGTTGTGTTACTTTGCGTTGTGTTACTTTGCATTGCGTTACTTTGCGTTGCCTTACTTTGCGTTGCGTTACTCTGCGTTGCGTTACTTTGCGTTGTGTTACTTTGCGTTGTGTTACTTTGCGTTGTGTTACTTTGCGTTGTGTTGTAGAACATTGCGTGACTTTGCATTGTGTTACTTTGCGTTGCGTTACTTTGCGTTGCGTTACTTTGCCTTGCGTTACTTTGCCTTGTGTTGTAATGTGTTGCATTACTTTGCGTTGTGTTACTTTGCGTTGTTACTTTGCATTGTGTTACTTTGCATTGTATTGTAGTACGTTGCGTTGCATTACTTTGCGTTGTGTTACTTTTCCTTGATTTGTAGTGCGTTGTGTTACTTTACGTTGCGTTACTTTGCGTTGTGTTACTTTGCGTTGTGTTACTTTGCGTTGTGTTACGTTGCCTTGTGTTGTAGAACGTTGTGTTACTTTACGTTGCGTTACTTTGCGTTGTGTTACTTTGCGTTGTGTTACTTTGCGTTGTGTTACTTTGCGTTGTATTGTAGTACGTTGCGTTGCATTACTTTGCGTTGTGTTACTTTGCCTTGATTTGTAGTACGTTGTGTTACTTTGCATTGTGTTACTTTGCGTTGTGTTACTTTGCCTTGTGTTACTTTGCGTTGTGTTATAGTGCGTTGTGTTACTTTTCGTTGCGTTACTTTGCATTGTGTTACTTTGCCTTGTGTTACTTTGCCTTGTGTTACTTTGCCTTGTGTTGTAGTGCGTTGCGTTGCGTTAGTTTGCGTTGCGTTACTTTGTGATGCGTTACTTTGCGTTGCGTTACTTTGCATTGTGTTACTTTGCGTTGCGTTACTTTGCGTTGCGTTACTTTGCATTGCGTTATTTTGCCTTGTGTTGTAATGTGTTGCGTTTGCGTTGTGTTACTTTTCGTTGTTACTTTGCGTTGTGTTACTTTGCATTGCGTTTCTTTGCGTTGCATTACTTTCCATTGCGTTACTTTGGGTTGTGTTACTTTTCGTTGTTACTTTGCGTTGTGTTACTTTGCATTGCGTTTCTTTGCGTTGCATTACTTTCCATTGCGTTACTTTGGGTTGTGTTACTTTGCGTTGTGTTACTTTGCCTTGCGTTACTTTGCGTTACGTTACTTTGCCTTGTGTTGTAATGTGTTGCGTTACTTTGCGTTGCGTTACTTCGCGTTGTGTTACTTTGCGTTGCATTACTTTCCATTGCGTTACTTTGTGTTGTGTTACTTTGTGTTGTGTTACTTTGCGTTGTGTTACTTTGCGTTGCGTTACTTTGCCTTGATTTGTAGTGCGTTGTGTTACTTTGCATTGTGTTACTTTGCGTTGCGTTACTTTGACTTGATTTGTAGTGCGTTTTATTACTTTGCATTGTGTTACTTTGCATTGTGTTACTTTGCCTTGTGTTACTTTGCGTTGTGTTACTTTGCTTTGCGTTGCGTTACTTTGCCTTGTGTTATAGCACGTTGTGTTACTTTGCGTTCTTTTAGTTTTTCTTGCGTTACTTAGTGTTGTGTTACTTTGCGTTGTGTTACTTTGCATTGTGTTACTTTGCGTTGGGTTACTTTGCGTTGCGTTTCTTTGCGTTGCGTTACTTTGCCTTGTGTTGTAGTGCGTTGCGTTACTTTGCGTTGTGTTACTTTGCCTTGTGTTGTAGTGCGTTGCGTTGCATTACTTTGCGTTGTGTTACTTTGCATTGCGTTACTTTGCGTTGTGTTACTTTGCGTTGTGTTAATTAGCTTTGTGTTGAAGTGCGTTGATTTACTTTGCGTTGCGTTACTTTGCGTTGTGTTACTTTGCGTTGTGTTACTTTGCGTTGTGTTACTTTGCGTTGTGTTACTTTGCGTTGTGTTAATTAGCTTTGTGTTGAAGTGCATTGATTTACTTTGCGTTGCGTTACTTTGTGTTGTGTTACTTTGCGTTGCGTTCCTTTGCGTTGCGTTACTTTGCGTTGCGTTACTTTGCGTGGCGTTACTTTGCGTGGCGTTACTTTGCGTTGTGTTACTTTGCGTTGCGTTACTTTGCGTTGCGTTACTTTGCGTTGTTACTTTGCATTGTGTTGTAGTACGTTGTGTTACTTTGCGTTGCGTTACTTTGCGTTGCGTTAATTTGCGTTGCGTTAATTTGCGTTGCGTTTCTTTGCGTTGCGTTACTTTGCGTTGCGTTACTTTGCCTTGTGTTACTTTGCGTTGTTACTTTGCATTGTGTTGTAGTACGTTGTGTTACTTTGCGTTGTTTTATTTTTTTTTGCGTTACTTTGTGTTGTGTTACTTTGTGTTGTGTTACTTTGTGTTGTGTTACTTTGTGTTGTGTTACTTTGCGTTGTGTTACTTTGCGTTGTGTTACTTTGCATTGCGTTACTTTGCGTTGCCTTACTTTGCGTTGCGTTACTCTGCGTTGCGTTACTTTGCGTTGTGTTACTTTGCGTTGTGTTACTTTGCGTTGTGTTACTTTGCGTTGTGTTGTAGAACATTGCGTGACTTTGCATTGTGTTACTTTGCGTTGCGTTACTTTGCGTTGCGTTACTTTGCCTTGCGTTACTTTGCCTTGTGTTGTAATGTGTTGCATTACTTTGCGTTGTGTTACTTTGCGTTGTTACTTTGCATTGTGTTACTTTGCATTGTATTGTAGTACGTTGCGTTGCATTACTTTGCGTTGTGTTACTTTTCCTTGATTTGTAGTGCGTTGTGTTACTTTACGTTGCGTTACTTTGCGTTGTGTTACTTTGCGTTGTGTTACTTTGCGTTGTGTTACGTTGCCTTGTGTTGTAGAACGTTGTGTTACTTTACGTTGCGTTACTTTGCGTTGTGTTACTTTGCGCTGTGTTACTTTGCGTTGTGTTACTTTGCGTTGTATTGTAGTACGTTGCGTTGCATTACTTTGCGTTGTGTTACTTTGCCTTGATTTGTAGTACGTTGTGTTACTTTGCATTGTGTTACTTTCCGTTGTGTTACTTTGCCTTGTGTTACTTTGCGTTGTGTTATAGTGCGTTGTGTTACTTTTCGTTGCGTTACTTTGCATTGTGTTACTTTGCGTTGTGTTACTTTGCCTTGTGTTACTTTGCCTTGTGTTGTAGTGCGTTGCGTTGCGTTAGTTTGCGTTGCGTTACTTTGTGATGCGTTACTTTGCGTTGCGTTACTTTGCATTGTGTTACTTTGCGTTGCGTTACTTTGCGTTGCGTTACTTTGCATTGCGTTATTTTGCCTTGTGTTGTAATGTGTTGCGTTTGCGTTGTGTTACTTTTCGTTGTTACTTTGCGTTGTGTTACTTTGCATTGCGTTTCTTTGCGTTGCATTACTTTCCATTGCGTTACTTTGTGTTGTGTTACTTTGTGTTGTGTTATTTTGCGTTGTGTTACTTTGCGTTGCGTTACTTTGCCTTGATTTGTAGTGCGTTGTGTTACTTTGCATTGTGTTACTTTGCGTTGCGTTACTTTGACTTGATTTGTAGTGCGTTTTTTTACTTTGCATTGTGTTACTTTGCCTTGTGTTACTTTGCGTTGTGTTACTTTGCGTTGTGTTATAGTGCGTTGTGTTACTTTTCGTTGCGTTACTTTGCATTGTGTTACTTTGCGTTGTGTTACTTTGCCTTGTGTTACTTTGCCTTGTGTTGTAGTGCGTTGCGTTGCGTTAGTTTGCGTTGCGTTACTTTGTGTTGCGTTACTTTGTGTTGCGTTACTTTGCGTTGCGTTACTTTGCATTGTGTTACTTTGCGTTGCGTTACTTTGCGTTGTGTTGTAGAACATTGCGTGACTTTGCATTGTGTTACTTTGCGTTGCGTTACTTTGCGTTGTGTTACTTTGCCTTGTGTTACTTTGCCTTGTGTTGTAGTGCGTTGCGTTGCGTTAGTTTGCATTGCGTTACTTTGTGTTGCGTTACTTTGCGTTGTGTTACTTTGCATTGTGTTACTTTGCGTTGTGCTGTAGAACATTGCGTGACTTTGCATTGTGTTACTTTGCGTTGCGTTACTTTGCGTTGCGCTACTTTGCATTGCGTTATTTTGCCTTGTGTTGTAATGTGTTGCGTTACTTTACGTTGTGTTACTTTTCGTTGTTACTTTGCGTTGTGTTACTTTACATTGCGTTACTTTGCGTTGCATTACTTTCCATTGCGTTACTTTGTGTTGTGTTACTTTGTGTTGTGTTACTTTGCGTTGTGTTACTTTGCGTTGCGTTACTTTGCCTTGATTTGTAGTGCGTTGTGTTACTTTGCATTGTGTTACTTTGCGTTGCGTTACTTTGACTTGATTTGTAGTGCGTTTTATTACTTTGCATTGTGTTACTTTGCATTGTGTTACTTTGCCTTGTGTTACTTTGCGTTGTGTTACTTTGCTTTGCGTTGCGTTACTTTGCCTTGTGTTATAGCACGTTGTGTTACTTTGCGTTGTTTTAGTTTTTCTTGCGTTACTTAGTGTTGTGTTACTTTGCGTTGTGTTACTTTGCATTGTGTTACTTTGCGTTGTGTTACTTTGCGTTGCGTTACTTTGGGTTGTATTACTTTGCGTTGTGTTACTTTGCGTTGTGTTACTTTGCCTTGCGTTACTTTGCGTTGAGTTACTTTGCGTTGCGTTACTTTGCGTTTTGTTACTTTGCGTTGTGTTACTTTGCATTGCGTCACTTTGGGTTGTATTCCTTTGTGTTGTGTTACTTTGCGTTGCGTTACTTTGCCTTGTGTTATAGCATGTTGCATTACTTTGCGTTGCGTTACTTTGCGTTGCGTTACTTTGCGTTGCGTTACTTTGCGTTGCCTTACTTTGCCTTGTGTTATAGCACGTTGCATTACTTTGCGTTGCGTTACTTTGCGTTGTGTTACTTTGCGTTGCGTTACTTTGCCTTGTGTTGTAGCACGTTGCATTCCTTTGCGTTGCGTTACTTTGTGTTGCGTTACTTTGCGTTGGGTTACTTTGCGTTGCGTTTCTTTGCGTTGCGTTACTTTGCCTTGTGTTGTAGTGCGTTGCGTTACTTTGCGTTGTGTTACTTTGCCTTGTGTTGTAGTGCGTTGCGTTGCATTACTTTGCGTTGTGTTACTTTGCATTGCGTTACTTTGCGTTGTGTTACTTTGCGTTGTGTTAATTAGCTTTGTGTTGAAGTGCGTTGATTTACTTTGCGTTGCGTTACTTTGCGTTGTGTTACTTTGCGTTGTGTTACTTTGCGTTGTGTTACTTTGCGTTGTGTTAATTAGCTTTGTGTTGAAGTGCGTTGATTTACTTTGCGTTGCGTTACTTTGTGTTGTGTTACTTTGCGTTGCGTTCCTTTGCGTTGCGTTACTTTGCGTTGCGTTACTATGCGTGGCGTTACTTTGCGTTGTGTTACTTTGCGTTGCGTTACTTTGCGTTGCGTTACTTTGCGTTGTTACTTTGCATTGTGTTGTAGTACGTTGTGTTACTTTGCGTTGCGTTACTTTGCGTTGCGTTAATTTGCGTTGCGTTTCTTTGCGTTGCGTTACTTTGCGTTGCGTTACTTTGCCTTGTGTTACTTTGCGTTGTTACTTTGCATTGTGTTGTAGTACGTTGTGTGACTTTGCGTTTTATTTTTTTTTTGCGTTACTTTGTGTTGTGTTACTTTGTGTTGTGTTACTTTGTGTTGTGTTACTTTGTGTTGTGTTACTTTGCGTTGTGTTACTTTGCGTTGTGTTACTTTGCATTGCGTTACTTTGCGTTGCCTTACTTTGCGTTGCGTTACTCTGCGTTGCGTTACTTTGCGTTGTGTTACTTTGCGTTGTGTTACTTTGCGTTGTGTTACTTTGCGTTGTGTTGTAGAACATTGCGTGACTTTGCATTGTGTTACTTTGCGTTGCGTTACTTTGCGTTGCGTTACTTTGCCTTGCGTTACTTTGCCTTGTGTTGTAATGTGTTGCATTACTTTGCGTTGTGTTACTTTGCGTTGTTACTTTGCATTGTGTTACTTTGCATTGTATTGTAGTACGTTGCGTTGCATTACTTTGCGTTGTGTTACTTTTCCTTGATTTGTAGTGCGTTGTGTTACTTTACGTTGCGTTACTTTGCGTTGTGTTACTTTGCGTTGTGTTACTTTGCGTTGTGTTACGTTGCCTTGTGTTGTAGAACGTTGTGTTACTTTACGTTGCGTTACTTTGCGTTGTGTTACTTTGCGTTGTGTTACTTTGCGTTGTGTTACTTTGCGTTGTATTGTAGTACGTTGCGTTGCATTACTTTGCGTTGTGTTACTTTGCCTTGATTTGTAGTACGTTGTGTTACTTTGCATTGTGTTACTTTGCGTTGTGTTACTTTGCCTTGTGTTACTTTGCGTTGTGTTATAGTGCGTTGTGTTACTTTTCGTTGCGTTACTTTGCATTGTGTTACTTTGCGTTGTGTTACTTTGCCTTGTGTTACTTTGCCTTGTGTTGTAGTGCGTTGCGTTGCGTTAGTTTGCGTTGCGTTACTTTGTGATGCGTTACTTTGCGTTGCGTTACTTTGCATTGTGTTACTTTGCGTTGCGTTACTTTGCGTTGCGTTACTTTGCATTGCGTTATTTTGCCTTGTGTTGTAATGTGTTGCGTTACTTTGCGTTGTGTTACTTTTCGTTGTTACTTTGCGTTGTGTTACTTTGCATTTCGTTTCTTTGCGTTGCATTACTTTCCATTGCGTTACTTTGTGTTGTGTTACTTTGTGTTGTGTTATTTTGCGTTGTGTTACTTTGCGTTGCGTTACTTTGCCTTGATTTGTAGTGCGTTGTGTTACTTTGCATTGTGTTACTTTGCGTTGCGTTACTTTGACTTGATTTGTAGTGCGTTTTTTTACTTTGCATTTTGTTACTTTGCCTTGTGTTACTTTGCGTTGTGTTACTTTGCTTTGCGTTGCGTTACTTTGCGTTGTGTTATAGCACGTTGTGTTACTTTGCATTGTGTTACTTTGCGTTGTGTTACTTTGCGTTGCGTTACTTTGGGTTGTATACTTTGCGTTGTGTTACTTTGCGTTGTGTTACTTTGCCTTGCGTTACTTTGCGTTGAGTTACTTTGCGTTTTGTTACTTTGCGTTGTGTTACTTTGCGTTGCGTCACTTTGGGTTGTATTACTTTGTGTTGCATTACTTTGTGTTGCATTACTTCGCGTTGCGTTACTTTGCGTTGCGTTACTTTGCGTTGCGTTACTTTGCGTTGCGTTACTTTGCCTTGTGTTATAGCACGTTGCATTACTTTGCGTTGCGTTACTTTGCGTTGTGTTACTTTGCGTTGCGTTACTTTGCCTTGTGTTGTAGCACGTTGCATTCCTTTGCGTTGCATTACTTTGTGTTGCGTTACTTTGCGTTGGGTTACTTTGCGTTGCGTTTCTTTACGTTGCGTTACTTTGCCTTGTGTTGTAGTGCGTTGCGTTACTTTGCGTTTTGTTACTTTGCCTTGTGTTGTAGTGCGTTGCATTACTTTGCGTTGTGTTACTTTGCATTGCGTTACTTTGCGTTGTGTTACTTTGCGTTGTGTTACTTTGCGTTGTGTTACTTTGCGTTGTGTTAATTAGCTTTGTGTTGAAGTGCGTTGCGTTAATTTGCGTTGCGTTACTTTGCGTTGTGTTACTTTGCGTTGCGTTACTTTGCGTTGCGTTAATTTGCGTTGCGTTACTTTGCGTTGCGTTACTTTGTCTTGTGTTGTAATGTGTTGCGTTACTTTGCATTGTGTTACTCTGCGTTGCGTTACTCTGCGTTGCGTTACTTTGCGATGCGTTACTTTGCGTTGCGTTACTTTGCGTTGCGTTACTTTGCGTTGCGTTACTCTGCGTTGTTACTTTGCATTGTGTTGTAGCACGTTGTGTTACTTTGCGTTGTTTTAGTTTGTTTTGCGTTACTTTTGTGTTGCGTTACTTTGTGTTGTGTTACTTTGCGTTGTGTTACTTTGCGTTTTGTTGCTTTGCGTTGTGTTACTTTGCGTTGTGTTACTTTGCCTTGTGTTGTAGTGCGTTGCA
Organism: Pterois miles; assembly: GCA_947000775.1. Lineage (NCBI taxonomy): Eukaryota > Metazoa > Chordata > Actinopteri > Perciformes > Scorpaenidae > Pterois > Pterois miles. The sequence continues at coordinate 129,660 of CAMQGK010000123.1, forward strand.
TTGCGTTACTTTGTGTTGTGTTACTTTGCCTTGCGTTGCATTGCGTTACTTTGCGTTGCGTTACTTTGCGTTGCGTTACTTTGCGTTGCGTTACTTTGCGTTGTGTTACTTTGCGTTGCGTTACTTTGCGTTGCGTTACTTTGCGTTGCGTTACTCTGCGTTGCGTTACTTTGCGTTGCGTTACTTTGCGTTGTTACTTTGCATTGTGTTGTAGTACGTTGTGTTACTTTGCGTTGTTTTAGTTTTTTTTGCGTTACTTTGTGTTGTGTTACTTTGTGTTGTGTTACTTTGTGTTGTGTTACTTTGCGTTGCGTTACTTTGCGTTGTTACTTTGCATTGTGTTGTAGTACGTTGTGTTACTTTGCGGAGCGTTACTTTGCGTTGCGTTAATTTGCGTTGCGTTACTTTGCGTTGCGTTAATTTGCGTTGCGTTACTTTGCGTTCCGTTACTTTGCCTTGTGTTGTAATGTGTTGCGTTACTTTGCGTTGTGTTACTTTGCGTTGTGTTACTTTGTATTGCGTTACTTTACGTTGAGTTACTTTGCGTTGCGTTACTTTGCGTTGTGTTACTTTGCCTTGTGTTACTTTGCCTTGTGTTGTAGTGCGTTGCATTGCGTTACTTTGCGTTGTGTTACTTTGCCTTGCGTTACTTTGCGTTGAGTTACTTTGCGTTGCGTTACTTGGCGTTTTGTTACTTTGCGTTGTGTTACTTTGCGTTGTGTTACTTTGCCTTGTGTTGTAGTGCGTTGCATTGCGTTACTTTGCGTTGTGTTACTTTGCGTTGCGTTACTTTGGGTTGTATTACTTTGCCTTGTGTTACTTTGCGTTGCGTTACTTTGCGTTGCGTTACTTTGCGTTGCGTTACTTTGCGTTGTTACTTTGCATTGTGTTGTAGTACGTTGTGTTACTTTGCGTTGTTTTAGTTTGTTTTGCGTTACTTTGTGTTGTGTTACTTTGTGTTGTGTTACTTTGCCTTGCGGTACTTTGCGTTGCGTTACTTTGCGTTGCGTTACTTTGCGTTGCGTTACTTTGCGTTGTTACTTTGCATTGTGTTGTAGTACGTTGTGTTACTTTGCGTTGTTTTAGTTTGTTTTGCGTTACTTTCCGTTGCGTTACTTTGCATTGTGTTACTTTGCGTTGCGTTACTTTAGGTTGTACTACTTTGCGTTGCGTTGCTTTGCGTTGCGTTACTTTGCGTTGCGTTACTTTGCGTTACTTTGCGTTGCGTTACTTTGCCTTGTGTTGTAGCACGTTGCATTACTTTGCGTTGCTTTACTTTGTGTTGCGTTACTTTGCGTTGGGTTACTTTGCGTTGCGTTACTTTGCGTTGCGTTACTTTGCGTTGCGTTACTTTGCCTTGTGTTGTAGTGCGTTGCGTTACTTTGCGTTGTGTTACTTTGCCTTGTGTTGTAGTGCGTTGAGTTGCATTACTTTGCGTTGTGTTACTTTGCATTGCGTTGCTTTGCCTTGTGTTGTAGTGCGTTGTGTTACTTTACGTTGCGTTACTTTGCGTTGTGTTACTTTGCCTTGTGTTACTTTGCCTTGTGTTGAAGTGCGTTGCGTTGCGTTACTTTGCGTTGCGTTACTTTGCGTTGCGTTACTTTGCGTTGCGTTACTTTGCTTTGTGTTATTTTGCGTTGTGTTACTTGGCGTTGTGTTACTTTGCCTTGTGTTGAAGTGCGTTGCGTTACTTTGCGTTGCGTTACTTTGCGTTGCGTTACTTTGCGTTGCGTTACTTTGCCTTGTGTTACTTTGCGTTGTGTTACTTTGCGTTGTGTTACTTTGCCTTGTGTTACTTTGCGTTGCGTTACTTTGCGTTGCTTTACTTTCCGTTGTTACTTTGCATTGTGTTGTAGTACGTTGTGTTACTTTGCGTTGCGTTACTTTGCGTTGCGTTAATTTGCGTTGCGTTACTTTGCGTTGCGTTACTTTGCGTTGCGTTACTTTGCCTTGTGTTACTTTGCGTTGTTACTTTGCATTGTGTTGTAGTACGTTGTGTTACTTTGCGTTGTTACTTTGCCTTGTGTTGTAATGTGTTGCGTTACTTTGCGTTGTGTTACTTTGCGTTGTGTTACTTTGCGTTGTGTTACTTTGCGTTGCGTTACTTTGGGTTGCGTTACTTTGGGTTGTGTTACTTTGCGTTGTGTTACTTTGCGTTGTGTTACTTTGCCTTGCGTTACTTTGCGTTACGTTACTTTGCCTTGTGTTGTAATGTGTTGCGTTACTTTGCGTTGCGTTACTTTGCGTTGTGTTACTTTGCGTTGCGTTACTTTGGGTTGTATTACTTTGAGTTGTGTTACTTTGCGTTGTGTTACTTTGTCTTGTGTTGTAGTGCGTTGCATTGCGTTACTTTGCGTTGTGTTACTTTGCGTTGCGTTACTTTGCGTTGCGTTACTTTGCGTTGCGTTACTTTGCGTTGCGTTACTTTGCGTTGTTACTTTGCATTGTGTTGTAGTACGTTGTGTTACTTTGCATTGTTTTATTTTTTTTGCGTTACTTTGCGTTGTGTTACTTTGCGTTGTGTTACTTTGCGTTGCGTTACTTTGCGTTGCGTTACTCTGCGTTGCGTTACTTTGCGTTGTGTTACTTTGCGTTGTGTTACTTTGCGTTGTGTTGTAGAACATTGCGTGACTTTGCATTTTGTTACTTTGCGTTGTGTTACTTTGCGTTGTGTTACGTTGCCTTGTGTTGTAGTGCGTTGTGTTACTTTACGTTGCGTTACTTTGCGTTGTGTTACTTTGCTTTGTGTTACTTTGCGTTGTGTTACTTTGCGTTGTGTTACTTTGCGTTGTATTGTAGTACGTTGCGTTGCATTACTTTGCCTTGATTTGTAGTACGTTGTGTTACTTTGCATTGTGTTACTTTGCGTTGTGTTACTTTGCCTTGTGTTACTTTGCGTTGTGTTATAGTGAGTTGTGTTACTTTTCGTTGCGTTACTTTGCATTGTGTTACTTTGCGTTGTGTTACTTTGCCTTGTGTTACTTTGCCTTGTGTTGTAGTGCGTTGCGTTGCGTTAGTTTGCGTTGCGTTACTTTGTGTTGCGTTACTTTGTGTTGCGTTACTTTGCGTTGCGTTACTTTGCATTGTGTTACTTTGCGTTGCGTTACTTTGCGTTGTGTTGTAGAACATTGCGTGACTTTGCATTGTGTTACTTTGCGTTGCGTTACTTTGCGTTGTGTTACTTTGCCTTGTGTTACTTTGCCTTGTGTTGTAGTGCGTTGCGTTGCGTTAGTTTGCATTGCGTTACTTTGTGTTGCGTTACTTTGCGTTGTGTTACTTTGCATTGTGTTACTTTGCGTTGTGCTGTAGAACATTGCGTGACTTTGCATTGTGTTACTTTGCGTTGCGTTACTTTGCGTTGCGCTACTTTGCATTGCGTTATTTTGCCTTGTGTTGTAATGTGTTGCGTTACTTTACGTTGTGTTACTTTTCGTTGTTACTTTGCGTTGTGTTACTTTACATTGCGTTACTTTGCGTTGCATTACTTTCCATTGCGTTACTTTGTGTTGTGTTACTTTGTGTTGTGTTACTTTGCGTTGTGTTACTTTGCGTTGCGTTACTTTGCCTTGATTTGTAGTGCGTTGTGTTACTTTGCATTGTGTTACTTTGCGTTGCGTTACTTTGACTTGATTTGTAGTGCGTTTTATCACTTTGCATTGTGTTACTTTGCATTGTGTTACTTTGCCTTGTGTTACTTTGCGTTGTGTTACTTTGCTTTGCGTTGCGTTACTTTGCCTTGTGTTATAGCACGTTGTGTTACTTTGCGTTGTTTTAGTTTTTCTTGCGTTACTTAGTGTTGTGTTACTTTGCGTTGTGTTACTTTGCATTGTGTTACTTTGCGTTGTGTTACTTTGCGTTGCGTTACTTTGGGTTGTATTACTTTGCGTTGTGTTACTTTGCGTTGTGTTAATTTGCTTTGCGTTACTTTGCGTTGAGTTACTTTGCGTTGCGTTACTTTGCGTTTTGTTACTTTGCGTTGTGTTACTTTGCATTGCGTCACTTTGGGTTGTATTACTTTGTGTTGTGTTACTTTGCGTTGCGTTACTTTGCGTTGCGTTACTTTGCGTTGCCTTACTTTGCCTTGTGTTATAGCACGTTGCATTACTTTGCGTTGCGTTACTTTGCGTTGTGTTACTTTGCGTTGCGTTACTTTGCCTTGTGTTGTAGCACGTTGCATTCCTTTGCGTTGCGTTACTTTGTGTTGCGTTACTTTGCGTTGGGTTACTTTGCGTTGCGTTTCTTTGCGTTGCGTTACTTTGCCTTGTGTTGTAGTGCGTTGCGTTACTTTGCGTTGTGATACTTTGCCTTGTGTTGTAGTGCGTTGCGTTGCATTACTTTGCGTTGTGTTACTTTGCATTACGTTACTTTGCGTTGTGTTACTTTGCGTTGTGTTAATTAGCTTTGTGTTGAAGTGCGTTGATTTACTTTGCGTTGCGTTACTTTGCGTTGTGTTACTTTGCGTTGTGTTACTTTGCGTTGTGTTACTTTGCGTTGTGTTACTTTGCGTTGCGTTACTTTGCCTTGATTTGTAGTGCGTTGTGTTACTTTGCATTGTGTTACTTTGCGTTGCGTTACTTTGACTTGATTTGTAGTGCGTTTTTTTTTACTTTGCATTGTGTTACTTTGCCTTGTGTTACTTTGCGTTGTGTTACTTTGCGTTGTGTTATAGTGCGTTGTGTTACTTTTCGTTGCGTTACTTTGCATTGTGTTACTTTGCGTTGTGTTACTTTGCCTTGTGTTACTTTGCCTTGTGTTGTAGTGCGTTGCGTTGCGTTAGTTTGCGTTGCGTTACTTTGTGTTGGGTTACTTTGTGTTGCGTTACTTTGCGTTGCGTTACTTTGCATTGTGTTACTTTGCGTTGCGTTACTTTGCGTTGTGTTGTAGAACATTGCGTGACTTTGCATTGTGTTACTTTGCGTTGCGTTACTTTGCGTTGTGTTACTTTGCCTTGTGTTACTTTGCCTTGTGTTGTAGTGCGTTGCGTTGCGTTAGTTTGCATTGCGTTACTTTGTGTTGCGTTACTTTGCGTTGTGTTACTTTGCATTGTGTTACTTTGCGTTGTGCTGTAGAACATTGCGTGACTTTGCATTGTGTTACTTTGCGTTGCGTTACTTTGCGTTGCGCTACTTTGCATTGCGTTATTTTGCCTTGTGTTGTAATGTGTTGCGTTACTTTACGTTGTGTTACTTTTCGTTGTTACTTTGCGTTGTGTTACTTTACATTGCGTTACTTTGCGTTGCATTACTTTCCATTGCGTTACTTTGTGTTGTGTTACTTTGTGTTGTGTTACTTTGCGTTGTGTTACTTTACGTTGCGTTACTTTGCCTTGATTTGTAGTGCGTTGTGTTACTTTGCATTGTGTTACTTTGCGTTGCGTTACTTTGACTTGATTTGTAGTGCGTTTTATTACTTTGCATTGTGTTACTTTGCATTGTGTTACTTTGCCTTGTGTTACTTTGCGTTGTGTTACTTTGCTTTGCGTTGCGTTACTTTGCCTTGTGTTATAGCACGTTGTGTTACTTTGCGTTGTTTTAGTTTTTCTTGCGTTACTTAGTGTTGTGTTACTTTGCGTTGTGTTACTTTGCATTGTGTTACTTTGCGTTGTGTTACTTTGCGTTGCGTTACTTTGGGTTGTATTACTTTGCGTTGTGTTACTTTGCGTTGTGTTACTTTGCCTTGCGTTACTTTGCGTTGAGTTACTTTGCGTTGCGTTACTTTGCGTTTTGTTACTTTGCGTTGTGTTACTTTGCATTGCGTCACTTTGGGTTGTATTACTTTGTGTTGTGTTACTTTGCGTTGCGTTACTTTGCCTTGTGTTATAGCATGTTGCATTACTTTGCGTTGCGTTACTTTGCGTTGCGTTACTTTGCGTTGCGTTACTTTGCGTTGCCTTACTTTGCCTTGTGTTATAGCACGTTGCATTACTTTGCGTTGCGTTACTTTGCGTTGTGTTACTTTGCGTTGCGTTACTTTGCCTTGTGTTGTAGCACGTTGCATTCCTTTGCGTTGCGTTACTTTGTGTTGCGTTACTTTGCGTTGGGTTACTTTGCGTTGCGTTTCTTTGCGTTGCGTTACTTTGCCTTGTGTTGTAGTGCGTTGCGTTACTTTGCGTTGTGTTACTTTGCCTTGTGTTGTAGTGCGTTGCGTTGCATTACTTTGCGTTGTGTTACTTTGCATTGCGTTACTTTGCGTTGTGTTACTTTGCGTTGTGTTAATTAGCTTTGTGTTGAAGTGCGTTGATTTACTTTGCGTTGCGTTACTTTGCGTTGTGTTACTTTGCGTTGTGTTACTTTGCGTTGTGTTACTTTGCGTTGTGTTAATTAGCTTTGTGTTGAAGTGCGTTGATTTACTTTGCGTTGCGTTACTTTGTGTTGTGTTACTTTGCGTTGCGTTCCTTTGCGTTGCGTTACTTTGCGTTGCGTTCCTTTGCGTGGCGTTACTTTGCGTTGTGTTACTTTGCGTTGCGTTACTTTGCATTGCGTTACTTTGCGTTGTTACTTTGCATTGTGTTGTAGTACGTTGTGTTACTTTGCGTTGCGTTACTTTGCGTTGCGTTAATTTGCGTTGCGTTTCTTTGCGTTGCGTTACTTTGCGTTGCGTTACTTTGCCTTGTGTTACTTTGCGTTGTTACTTTGCATTGTGTTGTAGTACGTTGTGTGACTTTGCGTTTTATTTTTTTTTGCGTTACTTTGTGTTGTGTTACTTTGTGTTGTGTTACTTTGTGTTGTGTTACTTTGTGTTGTGTTACTTTGCGTTGTGTTACTTTGCGTTGTGTTACTTTGCATTGCGTTACTTTGCGTTGCCTTACTTTGCGTTGCGTTACTCTGCGTTGCGTTACTTTGCGTTGTGTTACTTTGCGTTGTGTTACTTTGCGTTGTGTTACTTTGCGTTGTGTTGTAGAACATTGCGTGACTTTGCATTGTGTTACTTTGCGTTGCGTTACTTTGCGTTGCGTTACTTTGCCTTGCGTTACTTTGCCTTGTGTTGTAATGTGTTGCATTACTTTGCGTTGTGTTACTTTGCGTTGTTACTTTGCATTGTGTTACTTTGCATTGTATTGTAGTACGTTGCGTTGCATTACTTTGCGTTGTGTTACTTTTCCTTGATTTGTAGTGCGTTGTGTTACTTTACGTTGCGTTACTTTGCGTTGTGTTACTTTGCGTTGTGTTACTTTGCGTTGTGTTACGTTGCCTTGTGTTGTAGAACGTTGTGTTACTTTACGTTGCGTTACTTTGCGTTGTGTTACTTTGCGTTGTGTTACTTTGCGTTGTGTTACTTTGCGTTGTATTGTAGTACGTTGCGTTGCATTACTTTGCGTTGTGTTACTTTGCCTTGATTTGTAGTACGTTGTGTTACTTTGCATTGTGTTACTTTGCGTTGTGTTACTTTGCCTTGTGTTACTTTGCGTTGTGTTATAGTGCGTTGTGTTACTTTTCGTTGCGTTACTTTGCATTGTGTTACTTTGCCTTGTGTTACTTTGCCTTGTGTTACTTTGCCTTGTGTTGTAGTGCGTTGCGTTGCGTTAGTTTGCGTTGCGTTACTTTGTGATGCGTTACTTTGCGTTGCGTTACTTTGCATTGTGTTACTTTGCGTTGCGTTACTTTGCGTTGCGTTACTTTGCATTGCGTTATTTTGCCTTGTGTTGTAATGTGTTGCGTTACTTTGCGTTGTGTTACTTTTCGTTGTTACTTTGCGTTGTGTTACTTTGCATTTCGTTTCTTTGCGTTGCATTACTTTCCATTGCGTTACTTTGTGTTGTGTTACTTTGTGTTGTGTTACTTTGCGTTGTGTTACTTTACGTTGCGTTACTTTGCCTTGATTTGTAGTGCGTTGTGTTACTTTGCATTGTGTTACTTTGCGTTGCGTTACTTTGACTTGATTTGTAGTGCGTTTTATTACTTTGCATTGTGTTACTTTGCATTGTGTTACTTTGCCTTGTGTTACTTTGCGTTGTGTTACTTTGCTTTGCGTTGCGTTACTTTGCCTTGTGTTATAGCACGCTGTGTTACTTTGCGTTGTTTTAGTTTTTCTTGCGTTACTTAGTGTTGTGTTACTTTGCGTTGTGTTACTTTGCATTGTGTTACTTTGCGTTGTGTTACTTTGCGTTGCGTTACTTTGGGTTGTATTACTTTGCGTTGTGTTACTTTGCGTTGTGTTACTTTGCCTTGCGTTACTTTGCGTTGAGTTACTTTGCGTTGCGTTACTTTGCGTTTTGTTACTTTGCGTTGTGTTACTTTGCATTGCGTCACTTTGGGTTGTATTACTTTGTGTTGTGTTACTTTGCGTTGCGTTACTTTGCCTTGTGTTATAGCATGTTGCATTACTTTGCGTTGCGTTACTTTGCGTTGCGTTACTTTGCGTTGCGTTACTTTGCGTTGCCTTACTTTGCCTTGTGTTATAGCACGTTGCATTACTTTGCGTTGCGTTACTTTGCGTTGCGTTACTTTGCGTTGTGTTACTTTGCCTTGTGTTGTAGTGCGTTGCGTTGCATTACTTTGCGTTGTGTTACTTTGCATTGCGTTACTTTGCGTTGTGTTACTTTGCGTTGTGTTAATTAGCTTTGTGTTGAAGTGCGTTGATTTACTTTGCGTTGCGTTACTTTGCGTTGTGTTACTTTGCGTTGTGTTACTTTGCGTTGTGTTACTTTGCGTTGTGTTAATTAGCTTTGTGTTGAAGTGCGTTGATTTACTTTGCGTTGCGTTACTTTGTGTTGTGTTACTTTGCGTTGCGTTCCTTTGCGTTGCGTTACTTTGCGTTGCGTTACTTTGCGTGGCGTTACTTTGCGTTGTGTTACTTTGCGTTGCGTTACTTTGCGTTGCGTTACTTTGCGTTGTTACTTTGCGTTGCGTTACTTTGCGTTGCGTTACTTTGCGTTGTTACTTTGCATTGTGTTGTAGTACGTTGTGTTACTTTGCGTTGCGTTACTTTGCGTTGCGTTAATTTGCGTTGCGTTTCTTTGCGTTGCGTTACTTTGCGTTGCGTTACTTTGCCTTGTGTTACTTTGCGTTGTTACTTTGCATTGTGTTGTAGTACGTTGTGTGACTTTGCGTTTTATTTTTTTTTGCGTTACTTTGTGTTGTGTTACTTTGTGTTGTGTTACTTTGTGTTGTGTTACTTTGTGTTGTGTTACTTTGCGTTGTGTTACTTTGCGTTGTGTTACTTTGCATTGCGTTACTTTGCGTTGCCTTACTTTGCGTTGCGTTACTCTGCGTTGCGTTACTTTGCGTTGTGTTACTTTGCGTTGTGTTACTTTGCGTTGTGTTACTTTGCGTTGTGTTGTAGAACATTGCGTGACTTTGCATTGTGTTACTTTGCGTTGCGTTACTTTGCGTTGCGTTACTTTGCCTTGCGTTACTTTGCCTTGTGTTGTAATGTGTTGCATTACTTTGCGTTGTGTTACTTTGCGTTGTTACTTTGCATTGTGTTACTTTGCATTGTATTGTAGTACGTTGCGTTGCATTACTTTGCGTTGTGTTACTTTTCCTTGATTTGTAGTGCGTTGTGTTACTTTACGTTGCGTTACTTTGCGTTGTGTTACTTTGCGTTGTGTTACTTTGCGTTGTGTTACGTTGCCTTGTGTTGTAGAACGTTGTGTTACTTTACGTTGCGTTACTTTGCGTTGTGTTACTTTGCGTTGTGTTACTTTGCGTTGTGTTACTTTGCGTTGTATTGTAGTACGTTGCGTTGCATTACTTTGCGTTGTGTTACTTTGCCTTGATTTGTAGTACGTTGTGTTACTTTGCATTGTGTTACTTTGCGTTGTGTTACTTTGCCTTGTGTTACTTTGCGTTGTGTTATAGTGCGTTGTGTTACTTTTCGTTGCGTTACTTTGCATTGTGTTACTTTGCCTTGTGTTACTTTGCCTTGTGTTACTTTGCCTTGTGTTGTAGTGCGTTGCGTTGCGTTAGTTTGCGTTGCGTTACTTTGTGATGCGTTACTTTGCGTTGCGTTACTTTGCATTGTGTTACTTTGCGTTGCGTTACTTTGCGTTGCGTTACTTTGCATTGCGTTATTTTGCCTTGTGTTGTAATGTGTTGCGTTACTTTGCGTTGTGTTACTTTTCGTTGTTACTTTGCGTTGTGTTACTTTGCATTTCGTTTCTTTGCGTTGCATTACTTTCCATTGCGTTACTTTGTGTTGTGTTACTTTGTGTTGTGTTACTTTGCGTTGTGTTACTTTACGTTGCGTTACTTTGCCTCGATTTGTAGTGCGTTGTGTTACTTTGCATTGTGTTACTTTGCGTTGCGTTACTTTGACTTGATTTGTAGTGCGTTTTATTACTTTGCATTGTGTTACTTTGCATTGTGTTACTTTGCCTTGTGTTACTTTGCGTTGTGTTACTTTGCTTTGCGTTGCGTTACTTTGCCTTGTGTTATAGCACGTTGTGTTACTTTGCGTTGTTTTAGTTTTTCTTGCGTTACTTAGTGTTGTGTTACTTTGCGTTGTGTTACTTTGCATTGTGTTACTTTGCGTTGTGTTACTTTGCGTTGCGTTACTTTGGGTTGTATTACTTTGCGTTGTGTTACTTTGCGTTGTGTTACTTTGCCTTGCGTTACTTTGCGTTGAGTTACTTTGCGTTGCGTTACTTTGCGTTTTGTTACTTTGCATTGCGTCACTTTGGGTTGCATTACTTTGCGTTGCGTTACTTTGCGTTGCGTTACTTTGCGTTGCGTTACTTTGCGTTGCCTTACTTTGCCTTGTGTTATAGCACGTTGCATTACTTTGCGTTGCGTTACTTTGCGTTGTGTTACTTTGCGTTGCGTTACTTTGCCTTGTGTTGTAGCACGTTGCATTCCTTTGCGTTGCGTTACTTTGTGTTGCGTTACTTTGCGTTGGGTTACTTTGCGTTGCGTTTCTTTGCGTTGCGTTACTTTGCCTTGTGTTGTAGTGCGTTGCGTTACTTTGCGTTGTGTTACTTTGCCTTGTGTTGTAGTGCGTTGCGTTGCATTACTTTGCGTTGTGTTACTTTGCATTGCGTTACTTTGCGTTGTGTTACTTTGCGTTGTGTTAATTAGCTTTGTGTTGAAGTGCGTTGATTTACTTTGCGTTGCGTTACTTTGCGTTGTGTTACTTTGCGTTGTGTTACTTTGCGTTGTGTTACTTTGCGTTGTGTTAATTAGCTTTGTGTTGAAGTGCGTTGATTTACTTTGCGTTGCGTTACTTTGTGTTGTGTTACTTTGCGTTGCGTTCCTTTGCGTTGCGTTACTTTGCGTTGCGTTACTTTGCGTGGCGTTACTTTGCGTTGTGTTACTTTGCGTTGCGTTACTTTGCGTTGCGTTACTTTGCGTTGTTACTTTGCATTGTGTTGTAGTACGTTGTGTTACTTTGCGTTGCGTTACTTTGCGTTGCGTTAATTTGCGTTGCGTTTCTTTGCGTTGCGTTACTTTGCGTTGCGTTACTTTGCCTTGTGTTACTTTGCGTTGTTACTTTGCATTGTGTTGTAGTACGTTGTGTGACTTTGCGTTTTATTTTTTTTTGCGTTACTTTGTGTTGTGTTACTTTGTGTTGTGTTACTTTGTGTTGTGTTACTTTGTGTTGTGTTACTTTGCGTTGTGTTACTTTGCGTTGTGTTACTTTGCATTGCGTTACTTTGCGTTGCCTTACTTTGCGTTGCGTTACTCTGCGTTGCGTTACTTTGCGTTGTGTTACTTTGCGTTGTGTTACTTTGCGTTGTGTTACTTTGCGTTGTGTTGTAGAACATTGCGTGACTTTGCATTGTGTTACTTTGCGTTGCGTTACTTTGCGTTGCGTTACTTTGCCTTGCGTTACTTTGCCTTGTGTTGTAATGTGTTGCATTACTTTGCGTTGTGTTACTTTGCGTTGTTACTTTGCATTGTGTTACTTTGCATTGTATTGTAGTACGTTGCGTTGCATTACTTTGCGTTGTGTTACTTTTCCTTGATTTGTAGTGCGTTGTGTTACTTTACGTTGCGTTACTTTGCGTTGTGTTACTTTGCGTTGTGTTACTTTGCGTTGTGTTACGTTGCCTTGTGTTGTAGAACGTTGTGTTACTTTACGTTGCGTTACTTTGCGTTGTGTTACTTTGCGTTGTGTTACTTTGCGTTGTGTTACTTTGCGTTGTATTGTAGTACGTTGCGTTGCATTACTTTGCGTTGTGTTACTTTGCCTTGATTTGTAGTACGTTGTGTTACTTTGCATTGTGTTACTTTGCGTTGTGTTACTTTGCCTTGTGTTACTTTGCGTTGTGTTATAGTGCGTTGTGTTACTTTTCGTTGCGTTACTTTGCATTGTGTTACTTTGCCTTGTGTTACTTTGCCTTGTGTTACTTTGCCTTGTGTTGTAGTGCGTTGCGTTGCGTTAGTTTGCGTTGCGTTACTTTGTGATGCGTTACTTTGCGTTGCGTTAATTTGCATTGTGTTACTTTGCGTTGCGTTACTTTGCGTTGCGTTACTTTGCATTGCGTTATTTTGCCTTGTGTTGTAATGTGTTGCGTTACTTTGCGTTGTGTTACTTTTCGTTGTTACTTTGCGTTGTGTTACTTTGCATTTCGTTTCTTTGCGTTGCATTACTTTCCATTGCGTTACTTTGTGTTGTGTTACTTTGTGTTGTGTTATTTTGCGTTGTGTTACTTTGCGTTGCGTTACTTTGCCTTGATTTGTAGTGCGTTGTGTTACTTTGCATTGTGTTACTTTGCGTTTCGTTACTTTGACTTGATTTGTAGTGCGTTTTTTTACTTTGCATTTTGTTACTTTGCCTTGTGTTACTTTGCGTTGTGTTACTTTGCTTTGCGTTGCGTTACTTTGCGTTGTGTTATAGCACGTTGTGTTACTTTGCATTGTGTTACTTTGCGTTGTGTTACTTTGCGTTGCGTTACTTTGGGTTGTATTACTTTGCGTTGTGTTACTTTGCGTTGTGTTACTTTGCCTTGTGTTGTAGTGCGTTGCGTTGCATTACTTTGCGTTGTGTTACTTTGCATTGCGTTACTTTGCGTTGTGTTACTTTGCGTTGTGTTAATTAGCTTTGTGTTGAAGTGCGTTGATTTACTTTGCGTTGCGTTACTTTGCATTGCGTTACTTTGCGTTGTGTTACTTTGCGTTGTGTTAATTAGCTTTGTGTTGAAGTGCGTTGATTTACTTTGCGTTGCGTTACTTTGTGTTGTGTTACTTTGCGTTGCGTTCCTTTGCGTTGCGTTACTTTGCGTTGCGTTACTTTGCGTGGCGTTACTTTGCGTTGTGTTACTTTGCGTTGCGTTACTTTGCGTTGCGTTACTTTGCGTTGTTACTTTGCATTGTGTTGTAGTACGTTGTGTTACTTTGCGTTGCGTTACTTTGCGTTGCGTTAATTTGCGTTGCGTTTCTTTGCGTTGCGTTACTTTGCGTTGCGTTACTTTGCCTTGTGTTACTTTGCGTTGTTACTTTGCATTGTGTTGTAGTACGTTGTGTGACTTTGCGTTTTATTTTTTTTTTGCGTTACTTTGTGTTGTGTTACTTTGTGTTGTGTTACTTTGTGTTGTGTTACTTTGTGTTGTGTTACTTTGCGTTGTGTTACTTTGCGTTGTGTTACTTTGCATTGCGTTACTTTGCGTTGCCTTACTTTGCGTTGCGTTACTCTGCGTTGCGTTACTTTGCGTTGTGTTACTTTGCGTTGTGTTACTTTGCGTTGTGTTACTTTGCGTTGTGTTGTAGAACATTGCGTGACTTTGCATTGTGTTACTTTGCGTTGCGTTACTTTGCGTTGCGTTACTTTGCCTTGCGTTACTTTGCCTTGTGTTGTAATGTGTTGCATTACTTTGCGTTGTGTTACTTTGCGTTGTTACTTTGCATTGTGTTACTTTGCATTGTATTGTAGTACGTTGCGTTGCATTACTTTGCGTTGTGTTACTTTTCCTTGATTTGTAGTGCGTTGTGTTACTTTACGTTGCGTTACTTTGCGTTGTGTTACTTTGCGTTGTGTTACTTTGCGTTGTGTTACGTTGCCTTGTGTTGTAGAACGTTGTGTTACTTTACGTTGCGTTACTTTGCGTTGTGTTACTTTGCGTTGTGTTACTTTGCGTTGTGTTACTTTGCGTTGTATTGTAGTACGTTGCGTTGCATTACTTTGCGTTGTGTTACTTTGCCTTGATTTGTAGTACGTTGTGTTACTTTGCATTGTGTTACTTTGCGTTGTGTTACTTTGCCTTGTGTTACTTTGCGTTGTGTTATAGTGCGTTGTGTTACTTTTCGTTGCGTTACTTTGCATTGTGTTACTTTGCGTTGTGTTACTTTGCCTTGTGTTACTTTGCCTTGTGTTGTAGTGCGTTGCGTTGCGTTAGTTTGCGTTGCGTTACTTTGTGATGCGTTACTTTGCGTTGCGTTACTTTGCATTGTGTTACTTTGCGTTGCGTTACTTTGCGTTGCGTTACTTTGCATTGCGTTATTTTGCCTTGTGTTGTAATGTGTTGCGTTACTTTGCGTTGTGTTACTTTTCGTTGTTACTTTGCGTTGTGTTACTTTGCGTTTTGTTGCTTTGCGTTGTGTTACTTTGCGTTGTGTTACTTTGCCTTGTGTTGTAGTGCGTTGCATTGCGTTACTTTGTGTTGTGTTACTTTGCCTTGCGTTGCATTGCGTTACTTTGCGTTGCGTTACTTTGCGTTGCGTTACTTTGCGTTGCGTTACTTTGCGTTGTGTTACTTTGCGTTGCGTTACTTTGCGTTGCGTTACTTTGCGTTACTTTGCGTTGCGTTACTCTGCGTTGCGTTACTTTGCGTTGCGTTACTTTGCGTTGTTACTTTGCATTGTGTTGTAGTACGTTGTGTTACTTTGCGTTGTTTTAGTTTGTTTTGCGTTACTTTGTGTTGTGTTACTTTGTGTTGTGTTACTTTGCGTTGCGTTACTTTGCGTTGTTACTTTGCATTGTGTTGTAGTACGTTGTGTTACTTTGCGGAGCGTTACTTTGCGTTGCGTTAATTTGCGTTGCGTTACTTTGCGTTGCGTTAATTTGCGTTGCGTTACTTTGCGTTACGTTACTTTGCCTTGTGTTGTAATGTGTTGCGTTACTTTGCGTTGTGTTACTTTGCGTTGTGTTACTTTGTATTGCGTTACTTTGGGTTGTATTACTTTGCGTTGTGTTACTTTGCGTTGTGTTACTTTGCCTTGCGTTACTTTGCGTTGAGTTACTTTGCGTTGCGTTACTTTGCGTTGTGTTACTTTGCCTTGTGTTACTTTGCCTTGTGTTGTAGTGCGTTGCATTGCGTTACTTTGCGTTGTGTTACTTTGCCTTGCGTTACTTTGCGTTGAGTTACTTTGCGTTGCGTTACTTGGCGTTTTGTTACTTTGCGTTGTGTTACTTTGCGTTGTGTTACTTTGCCTTGTGTTGTAGTGCGTTGCATTGCGTTACTTTGCGTTGTGTTACTTTGCGTTGCGTTACTTTGGGTTGTATTACTTTGCCTTGCGTTACTTTGCGTTGCGTTACTTTGCGTTGCGTTACTTTGCGTTGTTACGTTGCATTGTGTTGTAGTACGTTGTGTTACTTTGCGTTGTTTTAGTTTGTTTTGCGTTACTTTGTGTTGTGTTACTTTGTGTTGTGTTACTTTGCCTTGCGGTACTTTGCGTTGCGTTACTTTGCGTTGCGTTACTTTGCGTTGCGTTACTTTGCGTTGTTACTTTGCATTGTGTTGTAGTACGTTGTGTTACTTTGCGTTGTTTTAGTTTGTTTTGCGTTACTTTCCGTTGCGTTACTTTGCATTGTGTTACTTTGCGTTGCGTTACTTTAGGTTGTACTACTTTGCGTTGCGTTGCTTTGCGTTGCGTTACTTTGCGTTGCGTTACTTTGCGTTACTTTGCGTTGCGTTACTTTGCCTTGTGTTGTAGCACGTTGCATTACTTTGCGTTGCTTTACTTTGTGTTGCGTTACTTTGCGTTGGGTTACTTTGCGTTGCGTTACTTTGCGTTGCGTTACTTTGCGTTGCGTTACTTTGCCTTGTGTTGTAGTGCGTTGCGTTACTTTGCGTTGTGTTACTTTGCCTTGTGTTGTAGTGCGTTGAGTTGCATTACTTTGCGTTGTGTTACTTTGCATTGCGTTGCTTTGCCTTGTGTTGTAGTGCGTTGTGTTACTTTACGTTGCGTTACTTTGCGTTGTGTTACTTTGCCTTGTGTTACTTTGCCTTGTGTTGAAGTGCGTTGCGTTGCGTTACTTTGCGTTGCGTTACTTTGCGTTGCGTTACTTTGCGTTGCGTTACTTTGCGTTGCGTTACTTTGCGTTGCGTTACTTTGCTTTGTGTTATTTTGCGTTGTGTTACTTGGCGTTGTGTTACTTTGCCTTGTGTTGAAGTGCGTTGCGTTACTTTGCGTTGCGTTACTTTGCGTTGCGTTACTTTGCGTTGCGTTACTTTGCCTTGTGTTACTTTGCGTTGTGTTACTTTGCGTTGTGTTACTTTGCCTTGTGTTACTTTGCGTTGCGTTACTTTGCGTTGCTTTACTTTGCGTTGTTACTTTGCATTGTGTTGTAGTACGTTGTGTTACTTTGCGTTGCGTTACTTTGCGTTGCGTTAATTTGCGTTGCGTTACTTTGCGTTGCGTTACTTTGCGTTGCGTTACTTTGCCTTGTGTTACTTTGCGTTGTTACTTTGCATTGTGTTGTAGTACGTTGTGTTACTTTGCGTTGTTACTTTGCCTTGTGTTGTAATGTGTTGCGTTACTTTGCGTTGTGTTACTTTGCGTTGTGTTACTTTGCGTTGTGTTACTTTGCGTTGCGTTACTTTGGGTTGCGTTACTTTGGGTTGTGTTACTTTGCGTTGTGTTACTTTGCGTTGTGTTACTTTGCCTTGCGTTACTTTGCGTTACGTTACTTTGCCTTGTGTTGTAATGTGTTGCGTTACTTTGCGTTGCGTTACTTTGCGTTGTGTTACTTTGCGTTGCGTTACTTTGGGTTGTATTACTTTGAGTTGTGTTACTTTGCGTTGTGTTACTTTGTCTTGTGTTGTAGTGCGTTGCATTGCGTTACTTTGCGTTGTGTTACTTTGCGTTGCGTTACTTTGCGTTGCGTTACTTTGCGTTGCGTTACTTTGCGTTGCGTTACTTTGCGTTGTTACTTTGCATTGTGTTGTAGTACGTTGTGTTACTTTGCATTGTTTTATTTTTTTTGCGTTACTTTGCGTTGTGTTACTTTGCGTTGTGTTACTTTGCGTTGCGTTACTTTGCGTTGCGTTACTCTGCGTTGCGTTACTTTGCGTTGTGTTACTTTGCGTTGTGTTACTTTGCGTTGTGTTGTAGAACATTGCGTGACTTTGCATTTTGTTACTTTGCGTTGTGTTACTTTGCGTTGTGTTACGTTGCCTTGTGTTGTAGTGCGTTGTGTTACTTTACGTTGCGTTACTTTGCGTTGTGTTACTTTGCTTTGTGTTACTTTGCGTTGTGTTACTTTGCGTTGTGTTACTTTGCGTTGTATTGTAGTACGTTGCGTTGCATTACTTTGCCTTGATTTGTAGTACGTTGCGTTACTTTGCGTTGCATTACTTTGCGTTGCGTTACTTTGCGTTGTGTTACTTTGCCTTGTGTTACTTTGCGTTGTGTTATAGTGCGTTGTGTTACTTTTCGTTGCGTTACTTTGCATTGTGTTACTTTGCGTTGTGTTACTTTGCCTTGTGTTACTTTGCCTTGTGTTGTAGTGCGTTGCGTTGCGTTAGTTTGCGTTGCGTTACTTTGTGTTGCGTTACTTTGTGTTGCGTTACTTTGCGTTGCGTTACTTTGCATTGTGTTACTTTGCGTTGCGTTACTTTGCGTTGTGTTGTAGAACATTGCGTGACTTTGCATTGTGTTACTTTGCGTTGCGTTACTTTGCATTGTGTTACTTTGCCTTGTGTTACTTTGCCTTGTGTTGTAGTGCGTTGCGTTGCGTTAGTTTGCATTGCGTTACTTTGTGTTGCGTTACTTTGCGTTGTGTTACTTTGCGTTGCGTTACTTTGCGTTGCGTTGCTTTGCGTTGCGTTACTTTGCGTTGTTACTTTGCATTGTGTTGTAGTACGTTGTGTTACTTTGCGTTGTTTTAGTTTGTTTTGCGTTACTTTGTGTTGTGTTACTTTGTGTTGTGTTACTTTGTGTTGTGTTACTTTGTGTTGTGTTACTTTGCGTTGCGTTACTTTGCGTTGTTACTTTGCATTGTGTTGTAGTACGTTGTGTTACTTTGCGGAGCGTTACTTTGCGTTGCGTTAATTTGCGTTGCGTTACTTTGCGTTGCGTTAATTTGCGTTGCGTTACTTTGCGTTACGTTACTTTGCCTTGTGTTGTAATGTGTTGCGTTACTTTGCGTTGTGTTACTTTGCGTTGTGTTACTTTGCGTTGTGTTACTTTGTATTGCGTTACTTTGGGTTGTATTACTTTGCGTTGTGTTACTTTGCGTTGTGTTACTTTGCCTTGCGTTACTTTGCGTTGAGTTACTTTGCGTTGCGTTACTTTGCGTTGTGTTACTTTGCCTTGTGTTACTTTGCCTTGTGTTGTAGTGCGTTGCATTGCGTTACTTTGCGTTGTGTTACTTTGCCTTGCGTTACTTTGCGTTGCGTTACTTTGCATTGCGTTACTTTGCGTTGCGTTACTTTGCGTTGCGTTAATTTGCGTTGCGTTACTTTGCGTTACGTTACTTTGCCTTGTGTTGTAATGTATTGCATTACTTTGCGTTGTGTTACTTTGCGTTGTGTTATTTTGCGTTGTATTGTAGTACGTTGCGTTGCATTACTTTGCGTTGTGTTACTTTGCCTTGATTTGTAGTACGTTGTGTTACTTTGCATTGTGTTACTTTGCGTTGTGTTACTTTGCCTTGTGTTACTTTGCGTTGTGTTATAGTGCGTTGTGTTACTTTTCGTTGCGTTACTTTGCATTGTGTTACTTTGCGTTGTGTTACTTTGCCTTGTGTTACTTTGCCTTGTGTTGTAGTGCGTTGCGTTGCGTTAGTTTGCGTTGCGTTACTTTGTGATGCGTTACTTTGCGTTGCGTTACTTTGCATTGTGTTACTTTGCGTTGCGTTACTTTGCGTTGCGTTACTTTGCATTGCATTATTTTGCCTTGTGTTGTAATGTGTTGCGTTACTTTGCGTTGTGTTACTTTTCGTTGTTACTTTGCGTTGTGTTACTTTGCATTGCGTTTCTTTGCGTTGCATTACTTTCCATTGCGTTACTTTGTGTTGTGTTACTTTGTGTTGTGTTACTTTGCGTTGTGTTACTTTGCGTTGCGTTACTTTGCCTTGATTTGTAGTGCGTTGTGTTACTTTGCATTGTGTTACTTTGCGTTGCGTTACTTTGACTTGATTTGTAGTGCATTTTTTTACTTTGCATTGTGTTACTTTGCATTGTGTTACTTTGCCTTGTGTTACTTTGCGTTGTGTTACTTTGCTTTGCGTTGCGTTACTTTGCGTTGTGTTATAGCACGTTGTGTTACTTTGCATTGTGTTACTTTGCGTTGTGTTACTTTGCGTTGCGTCACTTTGGGTTGTATTACTTTGTGTTGCGTTACTTTGCGTTGAGTTACTTTGCGTTTTGTTACTTTGCGTTGTGTTACTTTGCGTTGCGTCACTTTGGGTTGTATTACTTTGTGTTGCATTACTTTGTGTTGCATTACTTTGCGTTGCGTTACTTTGCGTTGCGTTACTTTGCGTTGCGTTACTTTGCGTTGCGTTACTTTGCCTTGTGTTATAGCACGTTGCATTACTTTGCGTTGCGTTACTTTGCGATGTGTTACTTTGCGTTGCGTTACTTTGCCTTGTGTTGTAGCACGTTGCATTCCTTTGCGTTGCGTTACTTTGTGTTGCGTTACTTTGCGTTGGGTTACTTTGCGTTGCGTTTCTTTACGTTGTGTTACTTTGCCTTGTGTTGTAGTGCGTTGCGTTACTTTGCGTTTTGTTACTTTGCCTTGTGTTGTAGTGCGTTGCATTACTTTGCGTTGTGTTACTTTGCATTGCGTTACTTTGCGTTGTGTTACTTTGCGTTTTGTTGCTTTGCATTGTGTTACTTTGCGTTGTGTTACTTTGCCTTGTGTTGTAGTGCGTTGCATTGCGTTACTTTGCGTTGTGTTACTTTGCCTTGCGTTACTTTGCGTTACGTTACTTTGCCTTGTGTTGTAATGTGTTGCGTTACTTTGCGTTGCGTTACTTTGCGTTGTGTTACTTTGCGTTGCGTTACTTTGGGTTGTATTACTTTGAGTTGTGTTACTTTGCGTTGTGTTACTTTGTCTTGTGTTGTAGTGCGTTGCATTGCGTTACTTTGCGTTGTGTTACTTTGCGTTGCGTTACTTTGCGTTGCGTTACTTTGCGTTGCGTTACTTTGCGTTGCGTTACTTTGCGTTGTTACTTTGCATTGTGTTGTAGTACGTTGTGTTACTTTGCATTGTTTTATTTTTTTTGCGTTACTTTGCGTTGTGTTACTTTGCGTTGTGTTACTTTGCGTTGCGTTACTTTGCGTTGCGTTACTCTGCGTTGCGTTACTTTGCGTTGTGTTACTTTGCGTTGTGTTACTTTGCGTTGTGTTGTAGAACATTGCGTGACTTTGCATTTTGTTACTTTGCGTTGTGTTACTTTGCGTTGTGTTACGTTGCCTTGTGTTGTAGTGCGTTGTGTTACTTTACGTTGCGTTACTTTGCGTTGTGTTACTTTGCTTTGTGTTACTTTGCGTTGTGTTACTTTGCGTTGTGTTACTTTGCGTTGTATTGTAGTACGTTGCGTTGCATTACTTTGCCTTGATTTGTAATACGTTGTGTTACTTTGCATTGTGTTACTTTGCGTTGTGTTACTTTGCCTTGTGTTACTTTGCGTTGTGTTATAGTGCGTTGTGTTACTTTTCGTTGCGTTACTTTGCATTGTGTTACTTTGCGTTGTGTTACTTTGCCTTGTGTTACTTTGCCTTGTGTTGTAGTGCGTTGCGTTGCGTTAGTTTGCGTTGCGTTACTTTGTGTTGCGTTACTTTGTGTTGCGTTACTTTGCGTTGCGTTACTTTGCATTGTGTTACTTTGCATTGCGTTACTTTGCGTTGTGTTGTAGAACATTGCGTGACTTTGCATTGTGTTACTTTGCGTTGCGTTACTTTGCGTTGTGTTACTTTGCCTTGTGTTACTTTGCCTTGTGTTGTAGTGCGTTGCGTTGCGTTAGTTTGCATTGCGTTACTTTGTGTTGCGTTACTTTGCGTTGTGTTACTTTGCATTGTGTTACTTTGCGTTGTGCTGTAGAACATTGCGTGACTTTGCATTGTGTTACTTTGCGTTGCGTTACTTTGCGTTGCGCTACTTTGCATTGCGTTATTTTGCCTTGTGTTGTAATGTGTTGCGTTACTTTACGTTGTGTTACTTTTCGTTGTTACTTTGCGTTGTGTTACTTTACATTGCGTTACTTTGCGTTGCATTACTTTCCATTGCGTTACTTTGTGTTGTGTTACTTTGTGTTGTGTTACTTTGCGTTGTGTTACTTTGCGTTGCGTTACTTTGCCTTGATTTGTAGTGCGTTGTGTTACTTTGCATTGTGTTACTTTGCGTTGCGTTACTTTGACTTGATTTGTAGTGCGTTTTATTACTTTGCATTGTGTTACTTTGCATTGTGTTACTTTGCCTTGTGTTACTTTGCGTTGTGTTACTTTGCTTTGCGTTGCGTTACTTTGCCTTGTGTTATAGCACGTTGTGTTACTTTGCGTTGTTTTAGTTTTTCTTGCGTTACTTAGTGTTGTGTTACTTTGCGTTGTGTTACTTTGCATTGTGTTACTTTGCGTTGTGTTACTTTGCGTTGCGTTACTTTGGGTTGTATTACTTTGCGTTGTGTTACTTTGCGTTGTGTTAATTTGCTTTGCGTTACTTTGCGTTGAGTTACTTTGCGTTGCGTTACTTTGCGTTTTGTTACTTTGCGTTGTGTTACTTTGCATTGCGTCACTTTGGGTTGTATTACTTTGTGTTGTGTTACTTTGCGTTGCGTTACTTTGCCTTGTGTTATAGCATGTTGCATTACTTTGCGTTGCGTTACTTTGCGTTGCGTTACTTTGCGTTGCGTTACTTTGCGTTGCCTTACTTTGCCTTGTGTTATAGCACGTTGCATTACTTTGCGTTGCGTTACTTTGCGTTGTGTTACTTTGCGTTGCGTTACTTTGCCTTGTGTTGTAGCACGTTGCATTCCTTTGCGTTGCGTTACTTTGTGTTGCGTTACTTTGCGTTGGGTTACTTTGCGTTGGGTTACTTTGCGTTGCGTTTCTTTGCGTTGCGTTACTTTGCCTTGTGTTGTAGTGCGTTGCGTTACTTTGCGTTGTGATACTTTGCCTTGTGTTGTAGTGCGTTGCGTTGCATTACTTTGCGTTGTGTTACTTTGCATTACGTTACTTTGCGTTGTGTTACTTTGCGTTGTGTTAATTAGCTTTGTGTTGAAGTGCGTTGATTTACTTTGCGTTGCGTTACTTTGCGTTGTGTTACTTTGCGTTGTGTTACTTTGCGTTGTGTTACTTTGCGTTGTGTTACTTTGCGTTGTGTTAATTAGCTTTGTGTTGAAGTGCGTTGATTTACTTTGCGTTGCGTTACTTTGTGTTGTGTTACTTTGCGTTGCGTTCCTTTGCGTTGCGTTACTTTGCGTTGCGTTACTTTGCGTGGCGTTACTTTGCGTTGTGTTACTTTGCGTTGCGTTACTTTGCGTTGCGTTACTTTGCGTTGTTACTTTGCATTGTGTTACTTTGCGTTGCGTTACTTTGCGTTGCGTTACTTTGCGTTGTTACTTTGCATTGTGTTGTAGTACGTTGTGTTACTTTGCGTTGCGTTACTTTGCGTTGCGTTAATTTGCGTTGCGTTTCTTTGCGTTGCGTTACTTTGCGTTGCGTTACTTTGCCTTGTGTTACTTTGCGTTGTTACTTTGCATTGTGTTGTAGTACGTTGTGTTACTTTGCGTTGTTTTATTTTTTTTTTTGCGTTACTTTGTGTTGTGTTACTTTGTGTTGTGTTACTTTGTGTTGTGTTACTTTGCGTTGTGTTACTTTGCGTTGTGTTACTTTGCATTGCGTTACTTTGCGTTGCCTTACTTTGCGTTGCGTTACTCTGCGTTGCGTTACTTTGCGTTGTGTTACTTTGCGTTGTGTTACTTTGCGTTGTGTTACTTTGCGTTGTGTTGTAGAACATTGCGTGACTTTGCATTGTGTTACTTTGCGTTGCGTTACTTTGCGTTGCGTTACTTTGCCTTGCGTTACTTTGCCTTGTGTTGTAATGTGTTGCATTACTTTGCGTTGTGTTACTTTGCGTTGTTACTTTGCATTGTGTTACTTTGCATTGTATTGTAGTACGTTGCGTTGCATTACTTTGCGTTGTGTTACTTTTCCTTGATTTGTAGTGCGTTGTGTTACTTTACGTTGCGTTACTTTGCGTTGTGTTACTTTGCGTTGTGTTACTTTGCGTTGTGTTACGTTGCCTTGTGTTGTAGAACGTTGTGTTACTTTACGTTGCGTTACTTTGCGTTGTGTTACTTTGCGTTGTGTTACTTTGCGTTGTGTTACTTTGCGTTGTGTTACTTTGCGTTGTATTGTAGTACGTTGCGTTGCATTACTTTGCGTTGTGTTACTTTGCCTTGATTTGTAGTACGTTGTGTTACTTTGCATTGTGTTACTTTGCGTTGTGTTACTTTGCCTTGTGTTACTTTGCGTTGTGTTATAGTGCGTTGTGTTACTTTTCGTTGCGTTACTTTGCATTGTGTTACTTTGCGTTGTGTTACTTTGCCTTGTGTTACTTTGCCTTGTGTTGTAGTGCGTTGCGTTGCGTTAGTTTGCGTTGCGTTACTTTGTGATGCGTTACTTTGCGTTGCGTTACTTTGCATTGTGTTACTTTGCGTTGCGTTACTTTGCGTTGCGTTACTTTGCATTGCGTTATTTTGCCTTGTGTTGTAATGTGTTGCGTTACTTTGCGTTGTGTTACTTTTCGTTGTTACTTTGCGTTGTGTTACTTTGCATTGCGTTTCTTTGCGTTGCATTACTTTCCATTGCGTTACTTTGTGTTGTGTTACTTTGTGTTGTGTTATTTTGCGTTGTGTTACTTTGCGTTGCGTTACTTTGCCTTGATTTGTAGTGCGTTGTGTTACTTTGCATTGTGTTACTTTGCGTTGCGTTACTTTGACTTGATTTGTAGTGCGTTTTTTTACTTTGCATTGTGTTACTTTGCCTTGTGTTACTTTGCGTTGTGTTACTTTGCTTTGCGTTGCGTTACTTTGCGTTGTGTTATAGCACGTTGTGTTACTTTGCATTGTGTTACTTTGCGTTGTGTTACTTTGCGTTGCGTTACTTTGGGTTGTATTACTTTGCGTTGTGTTACTTTGCGTTGTGTTACTTTGCCTTGCGTTACTTTGCCTTGAGTTACTTTGCGTTTTGTTACTTTGCGTTGTGTTACTTTGCGTTGCGTCACTTTGGGTTGTATTACTTTGTGTTGCATTACTTTGTGTTGCATTACTTTGCGTTGCGTTACTTTGCGTTGCGTTACTTTGCGTTGCGTTACTTTGCGTTGCGTTACTTTGCCTTGTGTTATAGCACGTTGCATTACTTTGCGTTGCGTTACTTTGCGTTGTGTTACTTTGCGTTGCGTTACTTTGCCTTGTGTTGTAGCACGTTGCATTCCTTTGCGTTGCGTTACTTTGTGTTGCGTTACTTTGCGTTGGGTTACTTTGCGTTGCGTTTCTTTACGTTGCGTTACTTTGCCTTGTGTTGTAGTGCGTTGCGTTACTTTGCGTTTTGTTACTTTGCATTGCGTTACTTTGCGTTGTGTTACTTTGCGTTGTGTTACTTTGCGTTGTGTTACTTTGCGTCGTGTTAATTAGCTTTGTGTTGAAGTGCGTTGCGTTACTTTGCGTTGCGTTACTTTGCGTTGTGTTACTTTGCGTTGCGTTACTTTGCGTTGCGTTAATTTGCGTTGCGTTACTTTGCGTTACGTTACTTTGTCTTGTGTTGTAATGTGTTGCGTTACTTTGCATTGTGTTACTCTGCGTTGCGTTACTCTGCGTTGCGTTACTTTGCGATGCGTTACTTTGCGTTGCGTTACTTTGCGTTGCGTTACTCTGCGTTGTTACTTTGCATTGTGTTGTAGCACGTTGTGTTACTTTGCGTTGTTTTAGTTTGTTTTGCGTTACTTTTGTGTTGCGTTACTTTGCGTTGTGTTACTTTGCGTTGTGTTACTTTGCGTTTTGTTGCTTTGCGTTGTGTTACTTTGCGTTGTGTTACTTTGCCTTGTGTTGTAGTGCGTTGCATTGCGTTACTTTGTGTTGTGTTACTTTGCCTTGCGTTGCATTGCGTTACTTTGCGTTGCGTTACTTTGCGTTGCGTTACTTTGCGTTGCGTTACTTTGCGTTGCGTTACTTTGCGTTGCGTTACTTTGCGTTGCGTTACTTTGCGTTGCGTTGCTTTGCGTTGTTACTTTGCATTGTGTTGTAGTACGTTGTGTTACTTTGCGTTGTTTTAGTTTGTTTTGCGTTACTTTGTGTTGTGTTACTTTGTGTTGTGTTACTTTGTGTTGTGTTACTTTGCGTTGCGTTACTTTGCGTTGTTACTTTGCATTGTGTTGTAGTACGTTGTGTTACTTTGCGGAGCGTTACTTTGCGTTGCGTTAATTTGCGTTGCGTTACTTTGCGTTGCGTTAATTTGCGTTGCGTTACTTTGCGTTACGTTACTTTGCCTTGTGTTGTAATGTGTTGCGTTACTTTGCGTTGTGTTACTTTGCGTTGTGTTACTTTGCGTTGTGTTACTTTGTATTGCGTTACTTTGGGTTGTATTACTTTGCGTTGTGTTACTTTGCGTTGTGTTACTTTGCCTTGCGTTACTTTGCGTTGAGTTACTTTGCGTTGCGTTACTTTGCGTTGTGTTACTTTGCCTTGTGTTACTTTGCCTTGTGTTGTAGTGCGTTGCATTGCGTTACTTTGCGTTGTGTTACTTTGCCTTGCGTTACTTTGCGTTGAGTTACTTTGCGTTGCGTTACTTGGCGTTTTGTTACTTTGCGTTGTGTTACTTTGCGTTGTGTTACTTTGCCTTGTGTTGCAGTGCGTTGCATTGCGTTACTTTGCGTTGTGTTACTTTGCGTTGCGTTACTTTGCGTTGCGTTACTTTGCGTTGCGTTACTCTGCGTTGCGTTACTTTGCGTTGCGTTACTTTGCGTTGTTACTTTGCATTGTTACTTTGCATTGTGTTGTAGTACGTTGTGTTACTTTGCGTTGTTTTACTTTGCGTTGTGTTACTTTGCGTTGTGTTACTTTGTATTGCGTTACTTTGGGTTGTATTACTTTGCGTTGTGTTACTTTGCGTTGTGTTACTTTGCCTTGCGTTACTTTGCGTTGAGTTACTTTGCGTTGCGTTACTTTGCGTTGTGTTACTTTGCCTTGTGTTACTTTGCCTTGTGTTGTAGTGCGTTGCATTGCGTTACTTTGCGTTGTGTTACTTTGCCTTGCGTTACTTTGCGTTGCGTTACTTTGCATTGCGTTACTTTGCGTTGCGTTACTTTGCGTTGCGTTAATTTGCGTTGCGTTACTTTGCGTTACGTTACTTTGCCTTGTGTTGTAATGTATTGCATTACTTTGCGTTGTGTTACTTTGCGTTGTGTTATTTTGCGTTGTGTTGTAGAACATTGCGTGACTTTGCATTGTGTTACTTTGTGTTGCGTTACTTTGCGTTGCGTTACTTTGCCTTGCGTTACTTTGCCTTGTGTTACTTTGCGTTGTGTTATAGTGCGTTGTGTTACTTTTCGTTGCGTTACTTTGCATTGTGTTACTTTGCGTTGTGTTACTTTGCCTTGTGTTACTTTGCGTTGCGTTGCGTTAGTTTGCGTTAGTTTGCGTTGCGTTACTTTGTGATGCGTTACTTTGCGTTGCGTTACTTTGCATTGTGTTACTTTGCGTTGCGTTACTTTGCGTTGCGTTACTTTGCATTGCATTATTTTGCCTTGTGTTGTAATGTGTTGCGTTACTTTGCGTTGTGTTACTTTTCGTTGTTACTTTGCGTTGTGTTACTTTGCATTGCGTTTCTTTGCGTTGCATTACTTTCCATTGCGTTACTTTGTGTTGTGTTACTTTGTGTTGTGTTACTTTGCGTTGTGTTACTTTGCGTTGCGTTACTTTGCCTTGATTTGTAGTGCGTTGTGTTACTTTGCGTTGCGTTACTTTGGGTTGTATTACTTTGCGTTGTGTTACTTTGCGTTGTGTTACTTTGCCTTGCGTTACTTTGCGTTGAGTTACTTTGCGTTGCGTTACTTTGCGTTTTGTTACTTTGCGTTGTGTTACTTTGCGTTGTGTTACTTTGCCTTGTGTTGTAGTGCGTTGCATTGCGTTACTTTGTGTTGTGTTACTTTGCCTTGCGTTGCATTGCGTTACTTTGCGTTGCGTTACTTTGCGTTGCGTTACTTTGCATTGCGTTACTTTGCGTTGCGTTACTTTGCGTTGCGGTACTTTGCGTTGCGTTACTTTGCGTTGCGTTACTTTGCGTTGTTACTTTGCATTGTGTTGTAGTACGTTGTGTTACTTTGCGTTGTTTTAGTTTGTTTTGCGTTACTTTGTGTTGCGTTACTTTGCGTTGTGTTACTTTGCGTTGCGTTACTTTGCGTTGCGTTACTTTGCGTTGTGTTACTTTGCGTTGTGTTACTTTGCGTTGCGTTACTTTGCGTTGCGTTACTTTGCGTTGTGTTACTTTGCGTTGTGTTACTTTGCGTTCTGTTGTAGAACATTGCGTGACTTTGCATTGTGTTACTTTGCGTTGCGTTACTTTGCCTTGCGTTACTTTGCCTTGCGTTACTTTGCCTTGTGTTGTAATGTGTTGCATTACTTTGCGTTGTGTTACTTTGCGTTGTTACTTTACGTTGCGTTACTTTGCGTTGCGTTACTTTGCGTTGCGTTACTTTGCGTTGTTACTTTGCATTGTGTTGTAGTACGTTGTGTTACTTTGCGTTGTTTTAGTTTGTTTTGCGTTACTTTCCGTTGCGTTACTTTGCATTGTGTTACTTTGCGTTGTATTACTTTGCGTTGCGTTACTTTAGGTTGTACTACTTTGTGTTGTGTTACTTTGCGTTGCGTTACTTTGCCTTGTGTTATAGCATGTTGCATTACTTTGCGTTGCGTTGCTTTGCGTTGCGTTACTTTGCGTTGCGTTACTTTGCGTTACTTTGCGTTGCGTTACTTTGCCTTGTGTTATAGCACGTTGCATTACTTTGCGTTGCGTTACTTTGCGTTGTGTTACTTTGCGTTGCGTTACTTTGCCTTGTGTTATAGCACGTTGCATTACTTTGCGTTGCGTTACTTTGCGTTGTGTTACTTTGCGTTGCGTTACTTTGCCTTGTGTTGTAGCACGTTGCATTACTTTGCGTTGCTTTACTTTGTGTTGCGTTACTTTGCGTTGGGTTACTTTGCGTTGCGTTACTTTGCGTTGCGTTACTTTGCGTTGCGTTACTTTGCCTTGTGTTGTAGTGCGTTGCGTTACTTTGCGTTGTGTTACTTTGCCTTGTGTTGTAGTGCGTTGAGTTGCATTACTTTGCGTTGTGTTACTTTGCATTGCGTTGCTTTGCCTTGTGTTGTAGTGCGTTGTGTTACTTTACGTTGCGTTACTTTGCGTTGTGTTACTTTGCCTTGTGTTACTTTGCCTTGTGTTACTTTGCCTTGTGTTGAAGTGCGTTGCGTTGCGTTACTTTGCGTTGCGTTACTTTGCGTTGCGTTACTTTGCGTTGCGTTACTTTGCGTTGCGTTACTTTGCGTTGTGTTACTTTGCGTTGCGTTAATTTGCGTTGCGTTACTTTGCGTTGTTACTTTGCATTGTGTTGTAGTACGTTGTGTTACTTTGCGTTGTTTTAGTTTGTTTTGAGTTACTTTTGTGTTGTGTTACTTTGTGTTGTGTTACTTTGTGTTGTGTTACTTTGCGTTGCGTTACTTTGCGTTGTTACTTTGCATTGTGTTGTAGTACGTTGTTTTACTTTGCGTTGCGTTACTTTGCGTTGCGTTAATTTGCGTTGCGTTACTTTGCGTTACGTTACTTTGCGTTACGTTACTTTGCGTTACGTTACTTTGCGTTACGTTACTTTGCCTTGTGTTGTAATGTGTTGCGTTACTTTGCGTTGTGTTACTTTGCGTTGCGTTACTTTGGGTTGCATTACTTTGCGTTGTGTTACTTTGCGTTGTGTTACTTTGCGTTGCGTTACTCTGCGTTGCGTTACTCTGCGTTGCGTTACTTTGCGTTGTGTTACTTTGCGTTGCGTTACTTTGCGTTGCGTTACTTTGCGTTGCGTTACTTTGCGTTGTTACTTTGCATTGTGTTGTAGTACGTTGTGTTACTTTGCGTTGTTTTAGTTTGTTTTGCGTTACTTTTGTGTTGTGTTACTTTGTGTTGTGTTACTTTGCGTTGCGTTACTTTGCGTTGTTACTTTGCATTGTGTTGTAGTATGTTGTTTTACTTTGCGTTGCGTTACTTTGCGTTGCGTTACTTTGGGTTGTATTACTTTGCGTTGTGTTACTTTGCGTTGTGTTACTTTGCCTTGCGTTACTTTGCGTTGAGTTACTTTGCATTGCGTTACTTTGCGTTTTGTTACTTTGCGTTGTGTTACTTTGCGTTGTGTTACTTTGCCTTGTGTTGTAGTGCGTTGCATTGCGTTACTTTGCGTTGTGTTACTTTGCCTTGCGTTGCATTGCGTTACTTTGCGTTGCGTTACTTTGCGTTGCGTTACTTTGCCTTGTGTTGTAATGTGTTGCGTCACTTTGCGTTGTGTTACTTTGCGTTGTGTTACTTTGCGTTGTGTTACTTTGCGTTGCGTTACTTTGGGTTGTATTACTTTGCGTTGTGTTACTTTGCGTTGTGTTACTTTGCCTTGCGTTACTTTGCGTTGAGTTACTTTGCGTTGCGTTACTTTGCGTTTTGTTACTTTGCGTTGTGTTACTTTGCGTTGTGTTACTTTGCCTTGTGTTGTAGTGCGTTGCATTGCGTTACTTTGTGTTGTGTTACTTTGCCTTGCGTTGCATTGCGTTACTTTGCGTTGCGTTACTTTGCGTTGCGTTACTTTGCATTGCGTTACTTTGCGTTGCGTTACTTTGCGTTGCGGTACTTTGCGTTGCGTTACTTTGCGTTGCGTTACTTTGCGTTGTTACTTTGCATTGTGTTGTAGTACGTTGTGTTACTTTGCGTTGCGTTACTTTAGGTTGTACTACTTTGTGTTGTGTTACTTTGCGTTGCGTTACTTTGCCTTGTGTTATAGCATGTTGCATTACTTTGCGTTGCGTTGCGTTACTTTGCGTTGCGTTACTTTGCGTTACTTTGCGTTGCGTTACTTTTTCTTGTGTTATAGCACGTTGCATTACTTTGCGTTGGGTTACTTTGCGTTGTGTTACTTTGCGTTGCGTTACTTTGCCTTGTGTTGTAGAACGTTGCATTACTTTGCGTTGCTTTACTTTGTGTTGCGTTACTTTGCGTTGGGTTACTTTGCGTTGGGTTACTTTGCGTTGCGTTACTTTGCGTTGCGTTACTTTGCGTTGCGTTACTTTGCCTTGTGTTGTAGTGCGTTGCGTTACTTTGCGTTGTGTTACTTTGCCTTGTGTTGTAGTGCGTTGAGTTGCATTACTTTGCGTTGTGTTACTTTGCATTGCGTTGCTTTGCCTTGTGTTGTAGTGCGTTGTGTTACTTTACGTTGCGTTACTTTGCGTTGTGTTACTTTGCCTTGTGTTACTTTGCCTTGTGTTGAAGTGCGTTGCGTTGCGTTACTTTGCGTTGCGTTACTTTGCGTTGCGTTACTTTGCGTTGCGTTACTTTGCGTTGCGTTACTTTGCTTTGTGTTATTTCGCGTTGTGTTACTTGGCGTTGTGTTACTTTGCCTTGTGTTGAAGTGCGTTGCGCTACTTTGCATTGCGTTATTTTGCCTTGTGTTGTAATGTGTTGCGTTACTTTACGTTGTGTTACTTTTCGTTGTTACTTTGCGTTGTGTTACTTTACATTGCGTTACTTTGCGTTGCATTACTTTCCATTGCGTTACTTTGTGTTGTGTTACTTTGTGTTGTGTTACTTTGCGTTGTGTTACTTTGCGTTGCGTTACTTTGCCTTGATTTGTAGTGCGTTGTGTTACTTTGCATTGTGTTACTTTGCGTTGCGTTACTTTGACTTGATTTGTAGTGCGTTTTATTACTTTGCATTTTGTTACTTTGCATTGTGTTACTTTGCCTTGTGTTACTTTGCGTTGTGTTACTTTGCTTTGCGTTGCGTTACTTTGCCTTGTGTTATAGCACGTTGTGTTACTTTGCGTTGTTTTAGTTTTTCTTGCGTTACTTAGTGTTGTGTTACTTTGCGTTGTGTTACTTTGCATTGTGTTACTTTGCGTTGTGTTACTTTGCGTTGCGTTACTTTGGGTTGTATTACTTTGCGTTGTGTTACTTTGCGTTTTGTTACTTTGCCTTGCGTTACTTTGCGTTGAGTTACTTTGCGTTGCGTTACTTTGCGTTTTGTTACTTTGCGTTGTGTTACTTTGCATTGCGTCACTTTGGGTTGTATTACTTTGTGTTGTGTTACTTTGCGTTGCGTTACTTTGCCTTGTGTTATAGCATGTTGCATTACTTTGCGTTGCGTTACTTTGCGTTGCGTTACTTTGCGTTGCGTTACTTTGCGTTGCGTTACTTTGCGTTGCGTTACTTTGCGTTGCGTTACTTTGCCTTGTGTTATAGCACGTTGCATTACTTTGCGTTGCGTTACTTTGCGTTGTGTTACTTTGCGTTGCGTTACTTTGCCTTGTGTTGTAGCACGTTGCATTCCTTTGCGTTGCGTTACTTTGTGTTGCGTTACTTTGCGTTGGGTTACTTTGCGTTGCGTTTCTTTGCGTTGCGTTACTTTGCCTTGTGTTGTAGTGCGTTGCGTTAGTTTGCGTTGTGTTACTTTGCCTTGTGTTGTAGTGCGTTGCGTTGCATTACTTTGCGTTGTGTTACTTTGCATTGCGTTACTTTTCGTTGTGTTACTTTGCGTTGTGTTAATTAGCTTTGTGTTGAAGTGCGTTGATTTACTTTGCGTTGCGTTACTTTGCGTTGTGTTACTTTGCATTGTTTTAGTTTGTTTTGCGTTACTTTGTGTTGTGTTACTTTGCGTTGCGTTCCTTTGCGTTGCGTTCCTTTGCGTTGCGTTACTTTGCGTTGCGTTACTTTGCGTTGCGTTACTTTGCGTTGTGTTACTTTGCGTTGCGTTACTTTGCGTTGCGTTACTTTGCGTTGTTACTTTGCATTGTGTTGTAGTACGTTGTGTTACTTTGCGTTGTTTTATTTTTTTTTTGCGTTACTTTGTGTTGTGTTACTTTGTGTTGTGTTACTTTGTGTTGTGTTACTTTGTGTTGTGTTACTTTGCGTTGTGTTACTTTGCGTTGTGTTGTAGAACATTGCGTGACTTTGCATTGTGTTACTTTGCGTTGCGTTACTTTACGTTGCGTTACTTTGCCTTGCGTTACTTTGCCTTGTGTTGTAATGTGTTGCATTACTTTGCGTTGTGTTACTTTGCGTTGCTACTTTGCATTGTGTTACTTTGCATTGTATTGTAGTACGTTGCGTTGCATTACTTTGCGTTGTGTTACTTTGCCTTGATTTGTAGTACGTTGTGTTACTTTGCATTGTGTTACTTTGCGTTGTGTTACTTTGCCTTGTGTTACTTTGCGTTGTGTTATAGTGCGTTGTGTTACTTTTCGTTGCGTTACTTTGCATTGTGTTACTTTGCGTTGTGTTACTTTGCCTTGTGTTACTTTGCCTTGTGTTGTAGTGCGTTGCGTTGCGTTAGTTTGCGTTGCGTTACTTTGTGATGCGTTACTTTGCGTTGTGTTATAGCACGTTGTGTTACTTTGCATTGTGTTACTTTGCGTTGTGTTACTTTGCGTTGCGTTACTTTGGGTTGTATTACTTTGCGTTGTCTT
The DNA here is from genome assembly GCA_947000775.1 of Pterois miles. Taxonomy (NCBI): domain Eukaryota; kingdom Metazoa; phylum Chordata; class Actinopteri; order Perciformes; family Scorpaenidae; genus Pterois; species Pterois miles. Next base: position 162,467 of record CAMQGK010000123.1, read on the forward strand.
ACTTTGCGTTGTGTTACTTTTCCTTGCGTTACTTTGTGATGCGTTACTTTGCGTTGCGTTAATTTGCATTGTGTTACTTTGCGTTGCGTTACTTTGCATTGCGTTACTTTGCATTGCGTTATTTTGCCTTGTGTTGTAATGTGTTGCGTTACTTTGCGTTGTGTTACTTTTCGTTGTTACTTTGCGTTGTGTTACTTTGCATTGCGTTTCTTTGCGTTGCATTACTTTCCATTGCGTTACTTTGTGTTGTGTTACTTTGTGTTGTGTTACTTTGCATTGTGTTACTTTGCGTTGCGTTACTTTGCCTTGATTTGTAGTGCGTTGTGTTACTTTGCATTGTGTTACTTTGCGTTGCGTTACTTTGACTTGATTTGTAGTGCGTTTTTTTTTACTTTGCATTGTGTTACTTTGCATTGTGTTACTTTGCCTTGTGTTACTTTGCGTTGTGTTACTTTGCTTTGCGTTGCGTTACTTTGCATTGTGTTATAGCACGTTGTGTTACTTTGCATTGTGTTACTTAGCGTTGTGTTACTTTGCGTTGCGTTACTTTGGGTTGTATTACTTTGCGTTGTGTTACTTTGCGTTGTGTTACTTTGCCTTGCGTTACTTTGTGTTGAGTTACTTTGCGTTGCGTTACTTTGCGTTTTGTTACTTTGCGTTGTGTTACTTTGCGTTGCGTCACTTTGGGTTATATTACTTTGTGTTGCGTTACTTTGCGTTGCGTTACTTTGCGTTGTGTTACTTTGCGTTGCGTTACTTTGCCTTGTGTTGTAGCACGTTGCATTCCTTTGCGTTGCGTTACTTTGTGTTGCGTTACTTTGCGTTGGGTTACTTTGCGTTGCGTTTCTTTACGTTGCGTTACTTTGCCTTGTGTTGTAGTGCGTTGCGTTACTTTGCGTTGTGTTACTTTGCCTTGTGTTGTAGTGCGTTGCATTACTTTGCGTTGTGTTACTTTGCATTGCGTTACTTTGCGTTGTGTTACTTTGCGTTGTGTTACTTTGCGTTGTGTTAATTAGCTTTGTGTTGAAGTGCGTTGCGTTACTTTGCGTTGAGTTACTTTGCGTTGCGTTACTTTGCGTTGCGTTACTTTGCGTTGCGTTACTTTGCGTTGCGTTACTTTGCGTTGTGTTACTTTGCGTTGTGTTACTTTGCGTCGTGTTACTTTGCCTTGTGTTGAAGTGCGTTGCGTTGCGTTACTTTGCGTTGCGTTACTTTGCGTTGCGTTACTTTGCTTTGTCTTACTTCGCGTTGTGTTACTTTGCGTTGTGTTACTTTGCGTTGTGTTACTTTGCCTTGTGTTGAAGTGCGTTGTGTTACTTTGCGTTGCGTTACTTTGCGTTGCGTTACTTTGCGTTGCGTTACTTCGCGTTGTGTTACTTTGCGTTGTGTTACTTTGCATTGTGTTGTAGTACGTTGTGTTACTTTGTGTTGTGTTACTTTGCATTGTGTTACTTTGGGTTGTGTTGTAGAACATTGCTGACTTTGCATAGTGTTACTTTGCATTGCGTTACTTTGCGTTGCGTTACTTTGCATTGCGTTATTTTGCCTTGCGTTGTAATGTGTTGCGTTACTTTTTGTTGTGTTACTTTGCGCTGTGTTACTTTGCATTGTGTTTCTTTGTTTTGTGTTACTTTGCGTCGTGTTACTTTGCGTTGCGTTAGTTTGCCTTGATTTGTAGTGCGTGGTGTTACTTTGCGTTGTATTACTTTGCGTTGTCTTACTTTGCGTTGTGTTACTTTTCCTTGCGTTACTTTGTGATGCGTTACTTTGCGTTGCGTTAATTTGCATTGTGTTACTTTGCGTTGCGTTACTTTGCATTGCGTTACTTTGCATTGCGTTATTTTGCCTTGTGTTGTAATGTGTTGCGTTACTTTGCGTTGTGTTACTTTTCGTTGTTACTTTGCGTTGTGTTACTTTGCATTGCGTTTCTTTGCGTTGCATTACTTTCCATTGCGTTACTTTGTGTTGTGTTACTTTGTGTTGTGTTACTTTGCGTTGTGTTACTTTGCGTTGCGTTACTTTGCCTTGATTTGTAGTGCGTTGTGTTACTTTGCATTGTGTTACTTTGCGTTGCGTTACTTTGACTTGATTTGTAGTGCGTTTTTTTACTTTGCATTGTGTTACTTTGCATTGTGTTAATTTGCCTTGTGTTACTTTGCGTTGTGTTACTTTGCTTTGCGTTGCGTTACTTTGCGTTGTGTTATAGCACGTTGTGTTACTTTGCATTGTGTTACTTTGCGTTGTGTTACTTTGCGTTGCGTTACTTTGGGTTGTATTACTTTGCGTTGTGTTACTTTGCGTTGTGTTACTTTGCCTTGCGTTACTTTGCGTTGAGTTACTTTGCGTTGCGTTACTTTGCGTTTTGTTACTTTGCGTTGAGTTACTTTGCGTTGCGTTACTTTGCGTTTTGTTACTTTGCGTTGTGTTACTTTGCGTTGCGTTACTTTGCGTTGCGTTACTTTGCGTTGCGTTACTTTGCGTTGCGTTACTTTGCCTTGTGTTATAGCACGTTGCATTACTTTGCGTTGCGTTACTTTGCGTTGCGTTACTTTGCGTTGCGTTACTTTGCGTTGCGTTACTTTGCCTTGTGTTATAGCACGTTGCATTACTTTGCGTTGCGTTACTTTGCGTTGTGTTACTTTGCGTTGCGTTACTTTGCCTTGTGTTACTTTGCATTGCGTTATTTTGCCTTGCGTTGTAATGTGTTGCGTTACTTTTTGTTGTGTTACTTTGCGCTGTGTTACTTTGCATTGTGTTTCTTTGTTTTGTGTTACTTTGCGTCGTGTTACTTTGCGTTGCGTTAGTTTGCCTTGATTTGTAGTGCGTGGTGTTACTTTGCGTTGTATTACTTTGCGTTGTCTTACTTTGCGTTGTGTTACTTTTCCTTGCGTTACTTTGCGTTGCGTTATTTTGCCTTGCGTTGTAATGTGTTGCGTTACTTTGTGTTGTGTTACTTTGCGCTGTGTTACTTTGCATTGCGTTACTTTGCATTGCGTTACTTTGCATTGCATTACTTTGCATTGTGTTTCTTTGTTTTGTGTTACTTTGCGTCGTGTTACTTTGCGTTGCGTTAGTTTGCCTTGATTTGTAGTGCGTGGTGTTACTTTGCGTTGTATTACTTTGCGTTGTTACTTTGCATTGTGTTGTAGTACGTTGTGTTACTTTGTGTTGTTTTAGTTTGTTTTGCGTTACTTTGTGTTGTGTTACTTTGTGTTGTGTTACTTTGTGTTGTGTTACTTTGCGTTGGGTTACTTTGCGTTGTGTTACTTTGCGTTGCATTACTTTGCATTGTGTTACTTTGCGTTGTATTACTTTGTGTTGTGTTACTTTGCATTGCGTTACTTTGCCTTGTGTTATAGCACGTTGCATTACTTTGCGTTGCGTTACTTTGCGTTGTGTTACTTTGCGTTGCGTTACTTTGCCTTGTGTTGTAGCACGTTGCATTACTTTGCGTTGCGTTACTTTGTGTTGCGTTACTTTGCGTTGCGTTACTTTGCGTTGCGTTACTTTGCGTTGCGTTACTTTGCCTTGTGTTGTAGTGCGTTGCGTTACTTTGCGTTGTGTTACTTTTCCATGTGTTGTAGTGCGTTGCGTTGCATTACTTTTCGTTGTGTTACTTTGCATTGCGTTACTTTGCGTTGTGTTACTTTGCGTTGTGTTACTTTGCGTTGTGTTAATTTGCTTTGTGTTGAAGTGCGTTGCGTTTCTTTTCCTTGTGTTGTAGTGCATTGCGTTGCATTACTTTTCGTTGTGTTACTTTGCATTGCGTTACTTTGCGTTGTGTTACTTTGCGTTGTGTTAATTTGCTTTGTGTTGAAGTGCGTTGCGTTACTTTGCGTTGCGTTACTTTGCGTTGTGTTCCTTTGCGTTGCGTTACTTTGCGTTGTGTTACTTTGCGTTGTGTTACTTTGCCTTGTGTTGAAGTGTGTTGCGTTGCGTTAGTTTGCGTTGCGTTACTTTGCGTTGCGTTACTTTGCTTTGTCTTACTTCGCGTTGTGTTACTTTGCGTTGTGTTACTTTGCGTTGTGTTACTTTGCCTTGTGTTGAAGTGCGTTGCGTTACTTTGCATTGCGTTACTTTGCGTTGCGTTACTTTGCGTTGCGTTACTTTGCGTTGCGTTACTTTGCGTTGTGTTACTTTGCGTTGTGTTGTAGAATATTGCGTTGTCTTACTTTGCGTTTTGTTACTTTGCGATGTGTTACTTTGCGTTGTGTTACTTTGCCTTGTGTTGTAGTGCGTTGCGTTGCGTTAGTTTGAGTTGTGTTACTTTGCGTTGCGTTACTTTGCGTTGCGTTAATTTGCGTTGCGTTACTTTGCGTTACGTTACTTTGCCTTGTGTTGTAATGTGTTGCGTTACTTTGCGTTGTGTTACTTTGCGTTGTTACTTTGTGTTGTGTTACTTTGCATTGCGTTACTTTGCGTTGCATTACTTTGCATTGCGTTACTTTGCGTTGTGTTACTTTGCGTTGTGTTACTTTGCCTTGTCTTACTTTGCGTTGCGTTACTTTGGGTTGTGTTACTTTGCGTTGTGTTACTTTGCCTTGTGTTGTAGTGCGTTGCGTTGCGTTAGTTTGAGTTGTGTTACTTTGCCTTGTGTTACTTTGCGTTGCGTTACTTTGGGTTGTATTACTTTGCGTTGTGTTACTTTGCGTTGTGTTACTTTGCCTTGCGTTACTTTGCGTTGAGTTACTTTGCGTTGAGTTACTTTGTGTTTCGTTACTTTGCGTTTTGTTACTTTGCGTTGTGTTACTTTGCGTTGTGTTACTTTGCCTTGTGTTGTAGTGCGTTGCATTGCATTACTTTGCGTTGTGTTACTTTGCGTTGCGTTACTTTGCGTTGCGTTACTTTGCGTTGCGTTACTTTGCGTTGCGTTACTTTGCATTGTGTTGTAGTACGTTGTGTTACTTTGCGTTGCGTTACTTGGCGTTGCGTTACTTTGCGTTGTGTTACTTTGCATTGAGTTACTTTGCGTTGAGTTACTTTGGGTTGTATTACTTTGCGTTGTGTTACTTTGTGTTGTGTTACTTTGCCTTGCGTTACTTTGCGTTGAGTTACTTTGCGTTGAGTTACTTTGCGTTGCGTTACTTTGCGTTTTGTTACTTTGCGTTGTGTTACTTTGCGTTGCGTTACTTTGCGTTGCGTTACTTTGCGTTGTTACTTTGCATTGTGTTGTAGTACGTTGTGTTACTTTGCGTTGTTTTAGTTTGTGTTGTGTTACTTTGTGTTGTGTTACTTTGTGTTGTGTTACTTTGCGTTTCGTTACTCTGCGTTGTGTTACTTTGCGTTGCGTTACTTTGCGTTGCGTTACTTTGCGTTGTGTTACTTTGCGTTGCGTTACTTTGCGTTGCGTTACTTTGCGTTGCGTTACTTTGCGTTGCGTTACTTTGCGTTGTTACTTTGCATTGTGTTGTAGTAAGTTGTGTTACTTTGCGTTGTTTTAGTTTGTTTTGCGTTACTTTGTGTTGTGTTACTTTGCGTTGCGTTACTTTGCGTTGTTACTTTGCATTGTGTTGTAGTACGTTGTGTTACTTTGCGTTGCGTTACTTTGCGTTGCGTTAATTTGCGTTGCGTTACTTTGCGTTACGTTACTTTGCCTTGTTTTGTAATGTGTTGCGTTACTTTGCGTTGTGTTACTTTGCGTTGTGTTACTTTGCGTTGTGTTACTTTGCGTTGCGTTACTTTGTGTTGCGTTACTTTGGGTTGTATTACTTTGCGTTTTGTTACTTTGTGTTGTGTTACGTTGCCTTGCATTAGTTTGCGTTGTTACTTTGCGTTGCGTTACTTTGCGTTTTGTTACTTTTCGTTGTGTTACTTTGCGTTGTGTTACTTTGCCTTGTGTTGTAGTGCGTTGCATTGCGATACTTTGCGTTTTGTTACTTTGCGTTGCGTTACTTTGCGTTGCGTTACTTTGCGTTCTTACTTTGCATTGTGTTGTAGTACGTTGCGTTACTTTGCGTTGCGTTACTTTAAGTTGCGTTACTTTGCATTGTGTTACTTTGCATTGTGTTACTTTGCATTGTGTTGTAGTACGTTGTGTTACTTTGCGTTGTTTTAGTTTGTTTTGCGTTACTTTGTGTTGTGTTACTTTGTGTTGTGTTACTTTGTGTTGTGTTACTTTGCATTGTGTTACTTTGGGTTGTGTTGTAGAACATTGCTGACTTTGCATAGTGTTACTTTGCATTGCGTTACTTTGTGTTGCGTTACTTTGCGTTGCGTTACTTTGCATTGCGTTATTTTGCCTTGCGTTGTAATGTGTTGCGTTACTTTGTGTTGTGTTACTTTGCGCTGTGTTACTTTGCATTGCGTTACTTTGCGTTGCGTTACTTTGCCTTGATTTGTAGTGCGTTGTGTTACTTTTTGTTGTATTACTTTGCGTTGTATTACTTTGCGTTGTGTTACGTTGCGATGTGTTACTTTGCGTTGTGTTACTTTCCCTTGTGTTGTAGTGCGTTGCGTTGCGTTAGTTTGAGTTGTGTTACTTTGCGTTGTGTTTCTTTGCGTTGCGTTAATTTGCGTTGCGTTACTTTGCGTTACGTTACGTTGCCTTGTGTTGTAATGTGTTGCGTTACTTTGCGTTGTGTTACTTTGCGTTGTTACTTTGTGTTGTGTTACTTTGCATTGCGTTACTTTGCGTTGTATTACTTTGCGTTGTGTTACGTTGCGATGTGTTACTTTGCGTTGTGTTACTTTCCCTTGTGTTGTAGTGCGTTGCGTTGCGTTAGTTTGAGTTGTGTTACTTTGCGTTGTGTTTCTTTGCGTTGCGTTAATTTGCGTTGCGTTACTTTGCGTTGCGTTACGTTGCCTTGTGTTGTAATGTGTTGCGTTACTTTGCGTTGTGTTACTTTGCGTTGTTACTTTGTGTTGTGTTACTTTGCGTTGTGTTTCTTTGCGTTGCGTTAATTTGCGTTGCGTTACTTTGCGTTACGTTACGTTGCCTTGTGTTGTAATGTGTTGCGTTACTTTGCGTTGTGTTACTTTGCGTTGTTACTTTGCATTGCGTTACTTTGCGTTGTATTACTTTGCGTTGTGTTACGTTGCGATGTGTTACTTTGCGTTGTGTTACTTTCCCTTGTGTTGTAGTGCGTTGCGTTGCGTTAGTTTGAGTTGTGTTACTTTGCGTTGTGTTTCTTTGCGTTGCGTTAATTTGCGTTGCGTTACTTTGCGTTACGTTACGTTGCCTTGTGTTGTAATGTGTTGCGTTACTTTGCGTTGTGTTACTTTGCGTTGTTACTTTGTGTTGTGTTTCTTTGCATTGCGTTACTTTGCGTTGCATTACTTTGCATTGCGTTACTTTGCGTTGTGTTACTTTGCGTTGTGTTACTTTGCGTTACGTTACTTTGCCTTGTGTTGTAATGTGTTGCGTTACTTTGCGTTGTGTTACTTTGCGTTGTTACTTTGTGTTGTTACTTTGCATTGTGTTGTAGTACGTTGTGTTACTTTGCGTTGTTTTAGTTTGTTTTGCGTTACTTTGGGTTGTATTACTTTGCGTTGTGTTACTTTGCGTTGTGTTACTTTGCCTTGCGTTACTTTGCGTTGCGTTACTTTGCGTTTTGTTACTTTGCGTTGTGTTACTTTGCGTTGTGTTACTTTGCCTTGTGTTGTAGTGCGTTGCATTGCGTTACTTTGCGTTGCGTTGCTTTGCGTTGCGTTACTTTGCGTTGCGTTACTTTGCGTTGCGTTACTTTGCGTTGTGTCACTTTGCATTGTGTTGTAGTACGTTGTGTTACTTTGCGTTGCGTTACTTTGCGTTGCGTTACTTTGCGTTGTTACTTTGCATTGTGTTGTAGTACGTTGTGTTACTTTGCGTTGTTTTAGTTTGTTTTGCGTTACTTTGTGTTGTTTTACTTTGCGTTGCGTTACTTTGCGTTGTTACTTTGCAATGTGTTGTAGTACGTTGTGTTACTTTGCGTTGCGTTACTTTGGGTTGTATTACTTTGCGTTGTGTTACTTTGCGTTGTGTTACTTTGCCTTGCGTTAGTTTGCGTTGAGTTACTTTTCGTTGCGTTACTTTGCGTTTTGTTACTTTTCGTTGTGTTACTTTGCGTTGTGTTACTTTGCCTTGTGTTGTAGTGTGTTGCATTGCGTTACTTTGCGTTGTGTTACTTTGCCTTGCGTTACTTTGCGTTGCGTTACTTTGCGTTTTTTTACTTTGCGTTGTGTTACTTTGCCTTGTGTTGTAGTGCGTTGCATTGCGATACTTTGCGTAGTGTTACTTTGCGTTGCGTTACTTTGCGTTGCGTTACTTTGCGTTGTTACTTTGCATTGTGTTGTAGTACGTTGTGTTACTTTGCGTTGTTTTAGTTTGTTTTGCGTTACTTTGTGTTGTGTTACTTTGTGTTGTGTTACTTTGTGTTGTGTTACTTTGCGTTGTGTTACTTTGCGTTGTATTGTAGTACGTTGCGTTGCATTACTTTGCGTTGTGTTACTTTGCCTTGATTTGTAGTACGTTGTGTTACTTTGCGTTGTGTTACTTTGCGTTGCGTTAATTTGCGTTGCGTTACTTTGCGTTACGTTACTTTGCGTTACGTTACTTTGCATTGCGTTACTTTGCGTTGCATTACTTTGCATTGCGTTACTTTGCGTTGTGTTACTTTGCGTTGTGTTACTTTGCCTTGCGTTACTTTGCCTTGCGTTACTTTGCCTTGCGTTACTTTGCCTTGTGTTGTAATGTGTTGCATTACTTTGCGTTGTGTTACTTTGCGTTGTTACTTTGCGTTGTGTTACTTTGCATTGCGTTACTTTGCGTTGCATTACTTTGCATTGCGTTACTTTGCCTTGATTTGTAGTACGTTGTGTTACTTTGCGTTGTGTTACTTTGCGTTGTTACTTTGCATTGTGTCGTAGTACGTTGTGTTACTTTTTGTTGTTTTAGTTTGTTTTGCGTTACTTTGTGTTGTGTTACTTTGTGTTGTGTTACTTTGTGTTGTATTACTTTGTGTTGTGTTACTTTGCGTTGTGTTACTTTGCGTTGTGTTACTTTGCGTTGTATTACTTTGTGTTGTGTTACTTTGCATTGCGTTACTTTGCCTTGTGTTATAGCACGTTGCATTACTTTGCGTTGCGTTACTTTGCGTTGTGTTACTTTGCGTTGCGTTACTTTGCCTTGTGTTGTAGCACGTTGCATTACTTTGCGTTGCGTTACTTTGTGTTGCGTTACTTTGCGTTGCGTTACTTTGCGTTGCGTTACTTTGCGTTACTTTGCCTTGTGTTGTAGTGCGTTGCGTTACTTTGCGTTGTGTTACTTTTCCATGTGTTGTAGTGCGTTGCGTTGCATTACTTTTCGTTGTGTTACTTTGCGTTGCGTTACTTTGCCTTGTTACTTTGTGTTGCGTTACTTTGCGTTGCATTACTTTGCATTGCGTTACTTTGCGTTGTGTTACTTTGCGTTGTGTTACTTTGCCTTGTCTTACTTTGCGTTGCGTTACTTTGGGTTGTGTTACTTTGCGTTGTGTTACTTTGCCTTGTGTTGTAGTGCGTTGCGTTGCGTTAGTTTGAGTTGTGTTACTTTGCCTTGTGTTACTTTGCGTTGCGTTACTTTGGGTTGTATTACTTTGCGTTGTGTTACTTTGCGTTGTGTTACTTTGCCTTGCGTTACTTTGCGTTGAGTTACTTTGCGTTGAGTTACTTTGTGTTTCGTTACTTTGCGTTTTGTTACTTTGCGTTGTGTTACTTTGCATTGTGTTACTTTGCCTTGTGTTGTAGTGCGTTGCATTGCATTACTTTGCGTTGTGTTACTTTGCGTTGCGTTACTTTGCGTTGCGTTACTTTGCGTTGCGTTACTTGGCGTTGCGTTACTTTGCGTTGTGTTGCTTTGCATTGTGTTACTTTGCCTTGCGTTACTTTGCGTTGAGTTACTTTGCGTTGCGTTACTTTGCGTTTTGTTACTTTGCGTTGTGTTACTTTGCCTTGTGTTGTAGTGCATTACATTGCGTTACTTTGCGTTGTGTTACTTTGCGTTGCGTTGCTTTGCGTTGTTACTTTGCATTGTGTTGTAGTACGTTGTGTTACTTTGCGTTGTTTTAGTTTGTGTTTTGTTACTTTGTGTTGTGTTACTTTGTGTTGTGTTACTTTGCGTTGCGTTACTCTGCGTTGTGTTACTTTGCGTTGCGTTACTTTGCGTTGCGTTACTTTGCGTTGTGTTACTTTGCGTTGCGTTACTTTGCGTTGCGTTACTTTGCGTTGCGTTACTTTGCGTTGTTACTTTGCATTGTGTTGTAGTAAGTTGTGTTACTTTGCGTTGCGTTACTTTGCGTTGCGTTACTTTGCGTTGCGTTAATTTGCGTTGCGTTACTTTGCGTTACGTTACTTTGCCTTGTTTTGTAATGTGTTGCGTTACTTTGCGTTGTGTTACTTTGCGTTGTGTTACTTTGCGTTGCGTTACTTTGCGTTGCGTTACTTTGGGTTGTATTACTTTGCGTTTTGTTACTTTGTGTTGTGTTACTTTGCCTTGCATTAGTTTGCGTTGTTACTTTGCGTTGCGTTACTTTGCGTTTTGTTACTTTTCGTTGTGTTACTTTGCGTTGTGTTACTTTGCCTTGTGTTGTAGTGCGTTGCATTGCGATACTTTGCGTTTTGTTACTTTGCGTTGCGTTACTTTGCGTTGCGTTACTTTGTGTTCTTACTTTGCATTGTGTTGTAGTACGTTGCGTTACTTTGCGTTGCGTTACTTTAAGTTGCGTTACTTTGCATTGTGTTACTTTGCATTGTGTTACTTTGCATTGTGTTGTAGTACGTTGTGTTACTTTGCGTTGTTTTAGTTTGTTTTGCGTTACTTTGTTTTGTGTTACTTTGCGTCGTGTTACTTTGCGTTGCGTTAGTTTGCCTTGATTTGTAGTGCGTGGTGTTACTTTGCGTTGTATTACTTTGCGTTGTCTTACTTTGCGTTGTGTTACTTTTCCTTGTGTTACTTTGCGTTGCGTTATTTTGCCTTGCGTTGTAATGTGTTGCGTTACTTTGTGTTGTGTTACTTTGCGCTGTGTTACTTTGCATTGCGTTACTTTGCGTTGCATTACTTTGCATTGTGTTTCTTTGTTTTGTGTTACTTTGCGTCGTGTTACTTTGCGTTGCGTTAGTTTGCCTTGATTTGTAGTGCGTGGTGTTACTTTGCGTTGTATTACTTTGCGTTGTCTTACTTTGCGTTGTGTTACTTTTCCTTGCATTACTTTGCGTTGCGTTACTTTGCCTTGTGTTGTAGTGGCTTGCGTTACTTTGCGTTGTGTTACTTTGCCTTGTGTTGTAGTGCGTTGCGTTGCATTACTTTGCGTTGTGTTACTTTGCGTTGCGTTAATTTGCGTTGTTTTACTTTGCGTTACGTTACTTTGCATTGCGTTACTTTGCGTTGCATTACTTTGCATTGCGTTACTTTGCGTTGTGTTACTTTGCGTTGTGTTACTTTGCGTTGTGTTACTTTGCCTTGCGTTACTTTGCCTTGCGTTACTGTGCCTTGCGTTACTTTGCCTTGTGTTGTAATGTGTTGCATTACTTTGCGTTGTGTTACTTTGCGTTGTTACTTTGTGTTGTGTTACTTTGCATTGCGTTACTTTGCGTTGCATTACTTTGCATTGCGTTACTTTGCCTTGATTTGTAGTACGTTGTGTTACTTTGCGTTGTGTTACTTTGCGTTGTTACTTTGCATTGTGTTGTAGTACGTTGTGTTACTTTGTGTTGTTTTAGTTTGTTTTGCGTTACTTTGCGTTGTGTTACTTTGTGTTGTGTTACTTTGTGTTGTATTACTTTGTGTTGTGTTACTTTGCGTTGTGTTACTTTGCGTTGTGTTACTTTGCGTTGCGTTACTTTGCATTGTGTTACTTTGCGTTGTATTACTTTTTGTTGTGTTACTTTGCATTGCGTTACTTTGCCTTGTGTTATAGCACGTTGCATTACTTTGCGTTGCGTTACTTTGCGTTGTGTTACTTTGCGTTGCGTTACTTTGCCTTGTGTTGTAGCACGTTGCATTACTTTGCGTTGCGTTACTTTGTGTTGCGTTACTTTGCGTTGCGTTACTTTGCGTTGCGTTACTTTGCGTTGCGTTACTTTGCCTTGTGTTGTAGTGCGTTGCGTTACTTTGCGTTGTGTTACTTTTCCATGTGTTGTAGTGCGTTGCGTTGCATTACTTTTCGTTGTGTTACTTTGCATTGCGTTACTTTGCGTTGTGTTACTTTGCGTTGTGTTACTTTGCGTTGTGTTACTTTGCGTTGTGTTACTTTGCGTTGTGTTAATTTGCTTTGTGTTGAAGTGCGTTGCGTTTCTTTTCCTTGTGTTGTAGTGCGTTGCGTTGCATTACTTTTCGTTGTGTTACTTTGCATTGCGTTACTTTGCGTTGTGTTACTTTGCGTTGTGTTAATTTGCTTTGTGTTGAAGTGCGTTGCGTTACTTTGCGTTGCGTTACTTTGCGTTGTGTTCCTTTGCGTTGCGTTACTTTGCGTTGTGTTACTTTGCGTTGTGTTACTTTGCCTTGTGTTGAAATGTGTTGCGTTGCGTTAGTTTGCGTTGCGTTACTTTGCGTTGCGTTACTTTGCTTTGTCTTACTTCGCGTTGTGTTACTTTGCGTTGTGTTACTTTGCGTTGTGTTACTTTGCCTTGTGTTGAAGTGCGTTGCGTTACTTTGCATTGCGTTACTTTGCGTTGCGTTACTTTGCGTTGCGTTACTTTGCGTTGTGTTACTTTGCGTTGTGTTGTAGAATATTGCGTTGTCTTACTTTGCGTTTTGTTACTTTGCGATGTGTTACTTTGCGTTGTGTTACTTTGCCTTGTGTTGTAGTGCGTTGCGTTGCGTTAGTTTGAGTTGTGTTACTTTGCGTTGCGTTACTTTGCGTTGCGTTAATTTGCGTTGCGTTACTTTGCGTTACGTTACTTTGCCTTGTGTTGTAATGTGTTGCGTTACTTTGCGTTGTGTTACTTTGCGTTGTTACTTTGTGTTGTGTTACTTTGCATTGCGTTACTTTGCGTTGCATTACTTTGCATTGCGTTACTTTGCGTTGTGTTACTTTGCGTTGTGTTACTTTGCATTGCGTTACTTTGCGTTGCGTTAGTTTGAGTTGTGTTACTTTGCCTTGTGTTACTTTGCGTTGCGTTACTTTGGGTTGTATTACTTTGCGTTGTGTTACTTTGCCTTGCGTTACTTTGCGTTGAGTTACTTTGCGTTGAGTTACTTTGTGTTTCGTTACTTTGCGTTTTGTTACTTTGCGTTGTGTTACTTTGCGTTGTGTTACTTTGCCTTGTGTTGTAGTGCGTTGCATTGCATTACTTTGCGTTGTGTTACTTTGCGTTGCGTTACTTTGCGTTGCGTTACTTTGCGTTGCGTTACTTTGCGTTGCGTTACTTTGCATTGTGTTGTAGTACGTTGTGTTACTTTGCGTTGCGTTACTTGGCGTTGCGTTACTTTGCGTTGTGTTGCTTTGCATTGTGTTACTTTGCGTTGCGTTACTTTGGGTTGTATTACTTTGCGTTGCGTTACTTTGCGTTGCGTTACTTTGCCTTGTGTTGTAATGTGTTGCATTACTTTGCGTTGTGTTACTTTGCGTTGTTACTTTGCGTTGTTTTAGTTTGTTTTGCGTTTCTTTGTGTTGTGTTACTTTGTGTTGTGTTACTTTGCATTGCGTTACTTTGCGTTGCGTTACTTTGCGTTGTTACTTTGCATTGTGTTGTAGAACATTGCGTGACTTTGCATTGTGTTACTTTGCGTTGCGTTACTTTGCGTTGCGTTACTTTGCCTTGCGTTACTTTGCCTAGTGTTGTAATGTGTTGCATTACTTTGCGTTGTGTTACTTTGCGTTGTTACTTTGCGTTGTGTTACTTTGCATTGTGTTACTTTGCGTTGTGTTATAGTGCGCTGTGTTACTTTTCGTTGCGTTACTTTGCATTGTGTTACTTTGCGTTGTTTTACTTTGCGTTGTGTTACTTTGCCTTGTGTTGTAGTGCGTTGCGTTACTTTGCGTTTTGTTACTTTGCGTTGTGTTACTTTGCGTTGTGTTGTAGAACATTGCGTGACTTTGCATTGTGTTACTTTGCGTTGCGTTACTTTGCGTTGCGTTACTTTGCCTTGCGTTACTTTGCCTTGTGTTGTAATGTGTTGCATTACTTTGCGTTGTTACTTTGCGTTGTGTTACTTTGCATTGCGTTACTTTGCGTTGCATTACTTTGCAATGCGTTACTTTGCCTTGATTTGTAGTATGTTGTGTTACTTTGCGTTGTGTTACTTTGCGTTTTTTGTAGTACGTTGCGTTGCATTACTTTGCGTTGTGTTACTTTGGCTTGATTTGTAGTACGTTGTGTTACTTTGCGTTGTGTTACTTTGCGTTGTATTGTAGTACGTTGCGTTGCATTACTTTGCGTTGTGTTACTTTGGCTTGATTTGTAGTATGATGTGTTACTTTGCGTTGTGTTACTTTGCATTGTGTTACTTTGCGTTGTGTTATAGTGCGTTGTGTTACTTTTCGTTGCGTTACCTTGCGTTTTGTTACTTTTCGTTGTGTTACTTTGCGTTGTGTTACTTTGCCTTGTGTTGTAGTGTGTTGAATTGCGTTACTTTGCGTTGTGTTACTTTGCCTTGCGTTACTTTGCATTGAGTTACTTTGCGTTGCGTTACTTTGCGTTTTGTTACTTTGCGTTGTGTTACTTTGCGTTGTGTTACTTTGCCTTGTGTTGTAGTGCATTGCATTGCGTTACTTTGCGTTGCGTTACTTTGCGTTGCGTTACTTTGCCTTGTGTTGTAATGTGTTGCATTACTTTGCCTTGTGTTACTTTGCGTTGTTACTTTGCGTTGTTTTAGTTTGTTTTGCATTACTTTGTGTTGTGTTACTTTGTGTTGTGTTACTTTGTGTTGTGTTACTTTGTGTTGTGTTACTTTGCGTTGTGTTACTTTGCGTTACGTTACTTTGCCTTGTGTTGTAATGTGTTGCGTTACTTTGCGTTGTGTTACTTTGCGTTGTTACTTTGTGTTGTGTTACTTTGCATTGCGTTACTTTGCGTTGCATTACTTTGCATTGCGTTACTTTGCGTTGTGTTACTTTGCGTTGTGTTACTTTGCCTTGTGTTACTTTGCGTTGCGTTACTTTGGGTTGTATTACTTTGCGTTGTGTTACTTTGCGTTGTGTTACTTTGCCTTGCGTTACTTTGCGTTGAGTTACTTTGCGTTGAGTTACTTTGTGTTGCGTTACTTTGCGTTTTGTTACTTTGCGTTGTGTTACTTTGCGTTGTGTTACTTTGCCTTGTGTTGTAGTGCGTTGCATTGCGTTACTTTGCGTTGCGTTACTTTGCGTTGCGTTACTTTGCGTTGCGTTACTTTGCGTTGTGTCACTTTGCATTGTGTTGTAGTACGTTGTGTTACTTTGCGTTGCGTTACTTTGCGTTGTGTTACTTTGCGTTGTGTTACTTTGCGTTGCGTTACTTTGCGTTGTGTTACTTTGCGTTGCGTTACTTTGGGTTGTATTACTTTGCGTTGTGTTACTTTGCGTTGTGTTACTGTGCCTTGCGTTACTTTGCGTTGAGTTACTTTGCGTTGCGTTACTTTGCGTTTTGTTACTTTGCATTGTGTTACTTTGCGTTGTGTTACTTTGCCTTGTGTTGTAGTGCGTTGCATTGCGTTACTTTGCGTTGTGTTACTTTGCGTTGCGTTACTTTGCGTTGCGTTACTTTGCGTTGCGTTACTTTGCGTTATTACTTTGCATTGTGTTGTAGTACGTTGTGTTACTTTGCCTTGTTTTAGTTTGTTTTGCGTTACTTTGTGTTGTGTTACTTTGTGTTGTGTTACTTTGCGTTGCGTTACTTTGCGTTGTGTTACTTTGCGTTGTGTTACTTTGCGTTGCGTTACTTTGCGTTGTTACTTTGCATTGTGTTGTAGTACGTTGTGTTACTTTGCGTTGCGTTACTTTGCGTTGCGTTCATTTGCGTTGCGTTACTTTGCGTTGTTACTTTGCATTGTGTTGTAGTACGTTGTGTTACTTTGCGTTGTTTTAGTTTGTTTTGCGTTACTTTGTGTTGTGTTACTTTGCGTTGCGTTACTTTGCGTTGTTACTTTGCATTGTGTTGTAGTACGTTGTGTTACTTTGCGTTGCGTTACTTTGCGTTGCGTTAATTTGCGTTGCGTTACTTTGCGTTACTTTGCGTTACGTTACTTTGCCTTGTTTTGTAATATGTTGCGTTACTTTGCGTTGTGTTACTTTGCGTTGTGTTACTTTGCGTTGCGTTACTTTGGGTTGTATTACTTTGCGTTGTGTTACTTTGCCTTGATTTGTAGTACGTTGTGTTTGTGTTACTTTGCGTTTGTTTTACTTTGCGTTGTATTGTAGTACGTTGCGTTGCATTACTTTGCGTTGTGTTACTTTGCCTTGATTTGTAGTACGTTGTGTTACTTTGCGTTGTGTTACTTTGCATTGTGTTACTTTGCGTTGTGTTACTTTGCGTTGCGTTACTTTGCGTTGCGTTACTTTGCCTTGTGTTGTAATGTGTTGCATTACTTTGCGTTGTGTTACTTTGCGTTGTTACTTTGCGTTGTTTTAGTTTGTTTTGCGTTACTTTGTGTTGTGTTACTTTGTGTTGTGTTACTTTGCGTTGTGTTATTTTGCGTTGCGTTACTCTGCGTTGCGTTACTTTGCGTTGCGTTACTTTGGGTTGTATTACTTTGCGTTGTGTTACTTTGCGTTGTGTTACTGTGCCTTGCGTTACTTTGCGTTGAGTTACTTTGCGTTGCGTTACTTTGCGTTTTGTTACTTTGCATTGTGTTACTTTGCGTTGTGTTACTTTGCCTTGTGTTGTAGTGCGTTGCATTGCGTTACTTTGCGTTGTGTTACTTTGCGTTGCGTTACTTTGCGTTGCGTTACTTTGCGTTATTACTTTGCATTGTGTTGTAGTACGTTGTGTTACTTTGCCTTGTTTTAGTTTGTTTTGCGTTACTTTGTGTTGTGTTACTTTGTGTTGTGTTACTTTGCGTTGCGTTACTTTGCGTTGTGTTACTTTGCGTTGTGTTACTTTGCGTTGCGTTACTTTGCGTTGTTACTTTGCATTGTGTTGTAGTACGTTGTGTTACTTTGCGTTGCGTTACTTTGCGTTGCGTTAATTTGCGTTGCGTTACTTTGCGTTGTTACTTTGCATTGTGTTGTAGTACGTTGTGTTACTTTGCGTTGTTTTAGTTTGTTTTGCGTTACTTTGTGTTGTGTTACTTTGCGTTGCGTTACTTTGCGTTGTTACTTTGCATTGTGTTGTAGTACGTTGTGTTACTTTGCGTTGCGTTACTTTGCGTTGCGTTAATTTGCGTTGCGTTACTTTGCGTTACTTTGTGTTACGTTACTTTGCCTTGTTTTGTAATGTGTTGCGTTACTTTGCGTTGTGTTACTTTGCGTTGTGTTACTTTGCGTTGCGTTACTTTGGGTTGTATTACTTTGCGTTGTGTTACTTTGCCTTGATTTGTAGTACGTTGTGTTTGTGTTACTTTGCGTTGTTTTACTTTGCGTTGTATTGTAGTACGTTGCGTTGCATTACTTTGCGTTGTGTTACTTTGCCTTGATTTGTAGTACGTTGTGTTACTTTGCGTTGTGTTACTTTGCATTGTGTTACTTTGCGTTGTGTTACTTTGCGTTGCGTTACTTTGCGTTGCGTTACTTTGCCTTGTGTTGTAATGTCTTGCATTACTTTGCGTTGTGTTACTTTGCGTTGTTACTTTGCGTTGTTTTAGTTTGTTTTGCGTTACTTTGTGTTGTGTTACTTTGCGTTGTGTTACTTTGCGTTGTATTGTAGTACATTGCGTTGCGTTACTTTGCGTTGTTACTTTGCATTGTGTTGTAGAACATTGCGTGACTTTGCATTGTGTTACTTTGCGTTGCGTTACTTTGCGTTGCGTTACTTTGCGTTGCGTTACTTTGCCTTGCGTTACTTTGCCTTGTGTTGTAATGTGTTGCATTACTTTGCGTTGTGTTACTTTGCGTTGTTACTTTGCGTTGTGTTACTTTGCATTGCGTTACTTTGCGTTGCATTACTTTGCATTGCGTTACTTTGCCTTGATTTGTAGTACGTTGTGTTACTTTGCGTTGTGTTACTTTGCGTTGTATTGTAGTACGTTGTGTTGCATTACTTTGCGTTGTGTTACTTTGCCTTGATTTGTAGTACGTTGTGTTACTTTGCGTTGTGTTACTTTGCATTGTGTTACTTTGCGTTGTGTTATAGTGCGCTGTGTTACTTTGCGTTGCGTTACTTTGCATTGTGTTACTTTGCGTTGTTTTACTTTGCCTTTGTGTTACTTTGCGTTGTGTTGTAGTGCGTTGCGTTACTTTGCGTTGTGTTACTTTGCGTTGTGTTACTTTGCGTTGTGTTGTAGAACATTGCGTTACTTTGCATTGTGTTACTTTGCGTTGCGTTACTTTGCGTTGCGTTACTTTGCCTTGCGTTACTTTGCCTTGTGTTGTAATGTGTTGCATTACTTTGCGTTGTGTTACTTTGCGTTGTTACTTTGCGTTGTGTTACTTTGCATTGCGTTACTTTGCGTTGCATTACTTTGCATTGCGTTACTTTGCCTTGATTTGTAGTACGTTGTGTTACTTTGCGTTGTGTTACTTTGCGTTGTATTGTAGTACGTTGCGTTGCATTACTTTGCGTTGTGTTACTTTGGCTTGATTTGTAGTACGTTGTGTTAATTTGCGTTGTGTTCCTTTGCGTTGTGTTACTTTGCGTTGTGTTACTTTGCCTTGTGTTGTAGTGTGTTGCATTGCGTTACTTTGCGTTGTGTTACTTTGCCTTGCGTTACTTTGCGTTGAGTTACTTTGCGTTGCGTTACTTTGCGTTTTGTTACTTTGCGTTGTGTTACTTTGCGTTGTGTTACTTTGCCTTGTGTTGTAGTGCGTTGCATTGCGATACTTTGCGTTGTGTTACTTTGCGTTGCGTTACTTTGCGTTGTTACTTTGCATTGTGTTGTAGTACGTTGTGTTACTTTGCGTTGTTTTAGTTTGTTTTGCGTTACTTTGTGTTCTGTTACTTTGTGTTCTGTTACTTTGTGTTGTGTTACTTTGCGTTGTGTTACTTTGCGTTGTATTGTAGTACGTTGCGTTGCATTACTTTGCGTTGTGTTACTTTGCCTTGATTTGTAGTACGTTGTGTTACTTTGCGTTGTGTTACTTTGCGTTGTGTTACTTTGAATTGTGTTACTTTGCGTTGTGTTACTTTGCGTTGCGTTACTTTGCGTTGCGTTACTTTGCGTTGCGTTACTTTGCCTTGTGTTGTAATGTGTTGCATTACTTTGCGTTGTGTTACTTTGCGTTGTTACTTTGCGTTGTTTTAGTTTGTTTTGCGTTACTTTGTGTTGTGTTACTTTGTGTTGTGTTACTTTGCGTTGTGTTACTTTGCGTTGTTACTTTGCGTTACGTTACTTTGCCTTGTGTTGTAATGTGTTGCGTTACTTTGCGTTGTGTTACTTTGCGTTGTTACTTTGTGTTGTGTTACTTTGCATTGCGTTACTTTGCGTTGCATTACTTTGCATTGCGTTACTTTGCGTTGTGTTACTTTGCGTTGTGTTACTTTGCCTTGTGTTACTTTGCGTTGCGTTACTTTGGGTTGTATTACTTTGCGTTGTGTTACTTTGCGTTGTGTTACTTTGCCTTGCGTTACTTTGCGTTGAGTTACTTTGCGTTGAGTTACTTTGCGTTGAGTTACTTTGTGTTGCGTTACTTTGCGTTTTGTTACTTTGCGTTGTGTTACTTTGCGTTGTGTTACTTTGCCTTGTGTTGTAGTGCGTTCCATTGCGTTACTTTGCATTGCGTTACTTTGCGTTGCGTTACTTTGCGTTGCGTTACTTTGCGTTGTGTCACTTTCCATTGTGTTGTAGTACGTTGTGTTACTTTGCGTTGCGTTACTTTGCGTTGTGTTACTTTGCGTTGTGTTACTTTGCGTTGTGTTACTTTGCGTTGCATTACTTTGGGTTGTATTACTTTGCGTTGTGTTACTTTGCGTTGTGTTACTGTGCCTTGCGTTACTTTGCGTTGCGTTACTTTGCGTTGCGTTACTTTGCGTTTTGTTACTTTGCCTTGTGTTACTTTGCCTTGTGTTGTAGTGCATTGCATTGCGTTACTTTGCGTTGTGTTACTTTGCGTTGCGTTACTTTGCGTTGCGTTACTTTGCGTTGCGTTACTTTGCGTTGTTACTTTGCATTGTGTTGTAGTACGTTGTGTTGCTTTGCCTTGTTTTAGTTTGTTTTGCGTTACTTTGTGTTGTGTTACTTTGCGTTGCGTTACTTTGCGTTGTGTTACTTTGCGTTGTGTTACTTTGCGTTGCGTTACTTTGCGTTGTTACTTTGCATTGTGTTGTAGTACGTTGTGTTACTTTGCGTTGCGTTTCTTTGCGTTGCGTTAATTTGCGTTGCGTTACTTTGCGTTGTTACTTTGCATTGTGTTGTAGTACGTTGTGTTACTTTGCGTTGTTTTAGTTTGTTTTGCGTTACTTTGTGTTGTGTTACTTTGCGTTGCGTTACTTTGCGTTGTTACTTTGCATTGTGTTGTAGTACGTTGTGTTACTTTGCGTTGCGTTACTTTGCGTTGCGTTAATTTGCGTTGCGTTACTTTGCGTTACGTTACTTTGCGTTGTTTTGTAATGTGTTGCGTTATTTTGCGTTGTGTTACTTTGCGTTGTGTTACTTTGCGTTGCGTTACTTTGGGTTGTATTACTTTGCGTTGTGTTACTTTGCGTTGTGTTACTTTGCCTTGCGTTAGTTTGCGTTGAGTTACTTTTCGTTGCGTTACTTTGCGTTTTGTTACTTTTCCTTGTGTTACTTTGCGTTGTGTTACTTTGCCTGGTGTTGTAGTGTGTTGCATTGCGTTACTTTGCGTTGTGTTACTTTGCCTTGCGTTACTTTGCGTTGAGTTACTTTGCGTTGCGTTACTTTGCGTTGTGTTACTTTGAATTGTGTTACTTTGCGTTGTGTTACTTTGCGTTGCGTTACTTTGCGTTGCGTTACTTTGCGTTGCGTTACTTTGCGTTGCGTTACTTTGCGTTGTGTTACTTTGCGTTGTTACTTTGCGTTGTTTTAGTTTGTTTTGCGTTACTTTGTGTTGTGTTACTTTGTGTTGTGTTACTTTGCGTTGTGTTACTTTGCGTTGTTACTTTGCGTTACGTTACTTTGCCTTGTGTTGTAATGTGTTGCGTTACTTTGCGTTGTGTTACTTTGCGTTGTTACTTTGTGTTGTGTTACTTTGCGTTGCGTTACTTTGCGTTGCGTTACTTTGCATTGCGTTACTTTGCGTTGTGTTACTTTGCGTTGTGTTACTTTGCCTTGTGTTACTTTGCGTTGCGTTACTTTGGGTTGTATTACTTTGCGTTGTGTTACTTTGCGTTGTGTTACTTTGCCTTGCGTTACTTTGCGTTGAGTTACTTTGCGTTGAGTTACTTTGCGTTGAGTTACTTTGTGTTGCGTTACTTTGCGTTTTGTTACTTTGCGTTGTGTTACTTTGCGTTGTGTTACTTTGCCTTGTGTTGTAGTGCGTTGCATTGCGTTACTTTGCATTGCGTTACTTTGCGTTGCGTTACTTTGCGTTGCGTTACTTTGCGTTGTGTCACTTTCCATTGTGTTGTAGTACGTTGTGTTACTTTGCGTTGCGTTACTTTGCGTTGTGTTACTTTGCGTTGTGTTACTTTGCGTTGTGTTACTTTGCGTTGCATTACTTTGGGTTGTATTACTTTGCGTTGTGTTACTTTGCGTTGTGTTACTGTGCCTTGCGTTACTTTGCGTTGCGTTACTTTGCGTTGCGTTACTTTGCGTTTTGTTACTTTGCCTTGTGTTACTTTGCCTTGTGTTGTAGTGCATTGCATTGCGTTACTTTGCGTTGTGTTACTTTGCGTTGCGTTACTTTGCGTTGCGTTACTTTGCGTTGCGTTACTTTGCGTTGTTACTTTGCATTGTGTTGTAGTACGTTGTGTTGCTTTGCCTTGTTTTAGTTTGTTTTGCGTTACTTTGTGTTGTGTTACTTTGCGTTGCGTTACTTTGCGTTGTGTTACTTTGCGTTGTGTTACTTTGCGTTGCGTTACTTTGCGTTGTTACTTTGCATTGTGTTGTAGTACGTTGTGTTACTTTGCGTTGCGTTTCTTTGCGTTGCGTTAATTTGCGTTGCGTTACTTTGCGTTGTTACTTTGCATTGTGTTGTAGTACGTTGTGTTACTTTGCGTTGTTTTAGTTTGTTTTGCGTTACTTTGTGTTGTGTTACTTTGCGTTGCGTTACTTTGCGTTGTTACTTTGCATTGTGTTGTAGTACGTTGTGTTACTTTGCGTTGCGTTACTTTGCGTTGCGTTAATTTGCGTTGCGTTACTTTGCGTTACGTTACTTTGCGTTGTTTTGTAATGTGTTGCGTTATTTTGCGTTGTGGTACTTTGCGTTGTGTTACTTTGCGTTGCGTTACTTTGGGTTGTATTACTTTGCGTTGTGTTACTTTGCGTTGTGTTACTTTGCCTTGCGTTAGTTTGCGTTGAGTTACTTTTCGTTGCGTTACTTTGCGTTTTGTTACTTTTCCTTGTGTTACTTTGCGTTGTGTTACTTTGCCTGGTGTTGTAGTGTGTTGCATTGCGTTACTTTGCGTTGTGTTACTTTGCCTTGCGTTACTTTGCGTTGAGTTACTTTGCGTTGCGTTACTTTGCGTTGCGTTACTTTGCGTTGTTACTTTGCATTGTGTTGTAGTACGTTGTGTTACTTTGCGTTGTTTTAGTTTGTTTTGCGTTACTTTGTGTTGTGTTACTTTGTGTTGTGTTACTTTGTGTTGTGTTACTTTGTGTTGTTTTACTTTGCGTTGTGTTACTTTGCGTTGTATTGTAGTACGTTGCGTTGCATTACTTTGCGTTGTGTTACTTTGCCTTGATTTGTAGTACGTTGTGTTACTTTGCGTTGTGTTACTTTGCATTGTGTTACTTTGCGTTGTGTTACTTTGCGTTGCGTTACTTTGCGTTGCGTTACTTTGCCTTGTGTTGTAATGTGTTGCATTACTTTGCGTTGTGTTACTTTGCGTTGTTACTTTGTGTTGTGTTACTTTGCATTGCGTTACTTTGCGTTGCATTACTTTGCATTGCGCTACTTTGCGTTGTGTTACTTTGCGTTGTGTTACTTTGCCTTGTGTTACTTTGCGTTGCGTTACTTTGGGTTGTATTACTTTGCGTTGTGTTACTTTGCGTTGTGTTACTTTGCCTTGCGTTACTTTGCGTTGAGTTACTTTGCGTTGAGTTACTTTGTGTTGCGTTACTTTGCGTTTTGTTACTTTGCGTTGTGTTACTTTGCGTTGTGTTACTTTGCCTTGTGTTGTAGTGCGTTGCATTGCGTTACTTTGCGTTGCGTTACTTTGCGTTGCGTTACTTTGCGTTGCGTTACTTTGCGTTGTGTTACTTTGCGTTGTGTTACTTTGCGTTGCGTTACTTTGGGTTGTATTACTTTGCGTTGTGTTACTTTGCGTTGTGTTACTGTACCTTGCGTTACTTTGCGTTGAGTTACTTTGCGTTGCGTTACTCTGCGTTTTGTTACTTTGCGTTGTGTTACTTTGCGTTGTGTTACTTTGCCTTGTGTTGTAGTGCGTTGCATTGCGTTACTTTGCGTTGTGTTACTTTGCGTTGCGTTACTTTGCGTTGCCTTACTTTGCGTTGCGTTACTTTGCGTTGTTACTTTGCATTGTGTTGTAGTACGTTGTGTTACTTTGCCTTGTTTTAGTTTGTTTTGCGTTACTTTGTGTTGTGTTACTTTGTGTTGTGTTACTTTGCGTTGCGTTACTTTGCGTTGTGTTACTTTGCGTTGTGTTACTTTGCGTTGCGTTACTTTGCGTTGTTACTTTGCATTGTGTTGTAGTACGTTGTGTTACTTTGCGTTGCGTTACTTTGCGTTGCGTTAATTTGCGTTGCGTTACTTTGCGTTGTTACTTTGCATTGTGTTGTAGTACGTTGTGTTACTTTGCGTTGTTTTAGTTTGTTTTGCGTTACTTTGTGTTGTGTTACTTTGCGTTGCGTTACTTTGCGTTGTTACTTTGCATTGTGTTGTAGTACGTTGTGTTACTTTGCGTTGCGTTACTTTGCGTTGCGTTACTTTGCGTTGCGTTAATTTGCGTTGCGTTACTTTGCGTTACGTTACTTTGCCTTGTTTTGTAATGTGTTGCGTTACTTTGCGTTGTGTTACTTTGCGTTGTGTTACTTTGCGTTGCGTTACTTTGGGTTGTATTACTTTGCGTTGTGTTACTTTGCCTTGATTTGTAGTACATTGTGTTTGTGTTACTCTGCGTTGTGTTACTTTGCGTTGTATTGTAGTACGTTGCGTTGCATTACTTTGCGTTGTGTTACTTTGCCGTGATTTGTAGTACGTTGTGTTACTTTGCGTTGTGTTACTTTGCATTGTGTTACTTTGCGTTGTGTTACTTTGCGTTGCGTTACTTTGCGTTGCGTTACTTTGCCTTGTGTTGTAATGTGTTGCATTACTTTGCGTTGTGTTATTTTGCGTTGTTACTTTGCGTTGTTTTAGTTTGTTTTGCGTTACTTTGTGTTGTGTTACTTTGTGTTGTGTTACTTTGTGTTGTGTTACTTTGTGTTGTGTTACTTTGCGTTGTGTTACTTTGCGTTGTATTGTAGTACATTGCGTTGCGTTACTTTGCGTTGTTACTTTGCATTGTGTTGTAGTACGTTGTGTTACTTTGCTTTGTTTTAGTTTGTTTTGCGTTACTTTGCGTTGTGTTACTTTGCGTTGTGTTACTTTGCGTTGCGTTACTTTGCGTTGTTACTTTGCATTGTGTTGTAGTACGTTGTGTTACTTTGCGTTGCGTTTCTTTGCGTTGCGTTAATTTGCGTTGCGTTACTTTGTGTTGTTACTTTGCATTGTGTTGTAATGTGTTGCATTACTTTCCGTTGTGTTACTTTGCGTTGTTACTTTGCGTTGTGTTACTTTGCATTGCGTTACTTTGCGTTGCATTATTTTGCATTGCGTTACTTTGCCTTGATTTGTAGTTCATTGTGTTACTTTGCGTTGTGTTACTTTGCGTTGTATTGTAGTACGTTGCGTTGCATTACTTTGCGTTGTGTTACTTTGCCTTGATTTGTAGTACGTTGTGTTACTTTGCGTTGTGTTACTTTGCATTGTGTTACTTTGCGTTGTGTTATAGTGCGCTGT
Organism: Pterois miles; assembly: GCA_947000775.1. Classification (NCBI taxonomy): domain Eukaryota; kingdom Metazoa; phylum Chordata; class Actinopteri; order Perciformes; family Scorpaenidae; genus Pterois; species Pterois miles. The sequence continues at coordinate 187,567 of CAMQGK010000123.1, forward strand.
GTTACTTTGCGTTGCGTTACTTTGCATTGTGTTACTTTGCGTTGTTTTACTTTGCGTTGTGTTACTTTGCCTTGTGTTGTAGTGCGTTGCGTTACTTTGCGTTGTGTTACTTTGCGTTGTGTTACTTTGCGTTGTGTTGTAGAACATTGCGTTACTTTGCATTGTGTTACTTTGCGTTGCGTTACTTTGCGTTGCGTTACTTTGCGTTGCGTTACTTTGCCTTGCGTTACTTTGCCTTGTGTTGTAATGTGTTGTATTACTTTGCGTTGTGTTACTTTGCGTTGTTACTTTGCGTTGTGTTACTTTGCATTGCGTTACTTTGCGTTGCATTACTTTGCATTGCGTTACTTTGCCTTGATTTTTTAGTACGTTGTGTTACTTTGCGTTGTGTTACTTTGCGTTGTGTTACTTTGCGTTGTATTGTAGTACGTTGCGTTGCATTACTTCGCGTTGTGTTACTTTGGCTTGATTTGTAGTACGTTGTGTTACTTTGCGTTGTGTTACTTTGCGTTGTATTGTAGTACGTTGCGTTGCATTACTTTGCGTTGTGTTACTTTGGCTTGATTTGTAGTACGTTGTGTTACTTTGCGTTGTGTTACTTTGCATTGTGTTACTTTGCGTTGTGTTATAGTGCGTTGTGTTACTTTTCGTTGCGTTACTTTGCGTTTTGTTACTTTTCGTTGTGTTACTTTGCGTTGTGTTACTGTGCCTTGTGTTGTAGTGTGTTGCATTGCGTTACTTTGCGTTGAGTTACTTTGCGTTGCGTTACTTTGCGTTTTGTTATTTTGCGTTGTGTTACTTTGCGTTGTGTTACTTTGCCTTGTGTTGTAGTACGTTGTGTTACTTTGCGTTGTTTTAGTTTGTTTTGCGTTACTTTGTGTTGTGTTACTTTGCGTTGTGTTACTTTGCGTTGTATTGTAGTACGTTGCTTTGCATTACTTTGCGTTGTGTTACTTTGCCTTGATTTGTAGTACGTTGTGTTACTTTGCGTTGTGTTACTTTGCGTTGTGTTACTTTGAATTGTGTTACTTTGCGTTGTGTTACTTTGCGTTGCGTTACTTTGCGTTGCGTTACTTTGCGTTGCGTTACTTTGCCTTTTGTTGTAATGTGTTGCATTACTTTGCGTTGTGTTACTTTGCGTTGTTACTTTGCGTTGTTTTAGTTTGTTTTGCGTTACTTTGTGTTGTGTTACTTTGCGTTGTGTTACTTTGCGTTACGTTACTTTGCCTTGTGTTGTAATGTGTTGCGTTACTTTGCGTTGTGTTACTTTGCGTTGTTACTTTGTGTTGTGTTACTTTGCATTGCGTTACTTTGCGTTGCATTACTTTGCATTGCGTTACTTTGCGTTGTGTTACTTTGCGTTGTGTTACTTTGCCTTGTGTTACTTTGCGTTGCGTTACTTTGGGTTGTATTACTTTGCGTTGTGTTACTTTGCGTTGTTACTTTGCCTTGCGTTACTTTGCGTTGAGTTACTTTGCGTTGAGTTACTTTGTGTTGCGTTACTTTGCGTTTTGTTACTTTGCGTTTTGTTACTTTGCGTTGTGTTACTTTGCCTTGTGTTGTAGTGCGTTGCATTGCGTTACTTTGCCTTGCGTTACTTTGCGTTGCGTTACTTTGCGTTGTGTCACTTTGCATTGTGTTGTAGTACGTTGTGTTACTTTGCGTTGCGTTACTTTGCGTTGTGTTACTTTGCGTTGTGTTACTTTGCGTTGCGTTACTTTGGGTTGTATTACTTTGCGTTGTGTTACTTTGCGTTGTGTTACTGTACCTTGCGTTACTTTGCGTTGAGTTACTTTGCGTTGCGTTACTTTGCGTTGCGTTACTTTGCGTTGTACTTTGCGTTGTGTTACTTTGCCTTGTGTTGTAGTGCGTTGCATTGCGTTACTTTGCGTTGTGTTACTTTGCGTTGCGTTACTTTGCGTTGCGTTACTTTGCGTTGCGTTACTTTGCGTTGTTACTTTGCATTGTGTTGTAGTACGTTGTGTTACTTTGCCTTGTTTTAGTTTGTTTTGCGTTACTTTGTGTTGTGTTACTTTGTGTTGTGTTACTTTGCGTTGCGTTACTTTGCGTTGTGTTACTTTGCGTTGTGTTACTTTGCGTTGCGTTACTTTGCGTTGTTACTTTGCATTGTGTTGTAGTACGTTGTGTTACTTTGCGTTGCGTTTCTTTGCGTTGCGTTAATTTGCGTTGCGTTACTTTGTGTTGTTACTTTGCATTGTGTTGTAGTACGTTGTGTTACTTTGCGTTGTTTTAGTTTGTTTTGCGTTACTTTGTGTTGTGTTACTTTGCGTTGCGTTACTTTGCGTTATTACTTTGCATTGTGTTGTAGTACGTTGTGTTACTTTGCGTTGCGTTACTTTGCGTTGCGTTAATTTGCGTTGCGTTACTTTGCGTTACGTTACTTTGCCTTGTTTTGTAATGTGTTGCGTTACTTTGCGTTGTGTTACTTTGCGTTGCGTTACTTTGGGTTGTATTACTTTGCGTTGTGTTACTTTGCGTTGTGTTACTTTGCCTTGCGTTAGTTAGCGTTGAGTTACTTTTCGTTGCGTTACTTTGCGTTTTGTTACTTTTCCTTGTGTTACTTTGCGTTGTGTTACTTTGCCTTGTGTTGTAGTGTGTTGCATTGCGTTACTTTGCGTTGTGTTACTTTGCCTTGCGTTACTTTGCGTTGAGTTACTTTGCGTTGCGTTACTTTGCGTTTTGTTACTTTGCGTTGTGTTGCTTTGCGTTGTGTTACTTTGCCTTGTGTTGTAGTGCGTTGCATTGCGATACTTTGCGTTGTGTTACTTTGCGTTGCGTTACTTTGCGTTGCGTTACTTTGCGTTTTTACTTTGCATTGTGTTGTAGTACGTTGTGTTACTTTGCGTTGTTTTAGTTTGTTTTGCGTTACTTTGTGTTGTGTTACTTTGTGTTGTGTTACTTTGCGTTGTGTTACTTTGCGTTGTATTGTAGTACGTTGCGTTGCATTACTTTGCGTTGTGTTACTTTGCCTTGATTTGTAGTACGTTGTGTTACTTTGCGTTGTGTTACTTTGCATTGTGTTACTTTGCGTTGTGTTACTTTGCGTTGCGTTACTTTGCGTTCCGTTACTTTGCCTTGTGTTGTAATGTGTTGCATTACTTTGCGTTGTGTTACTTTGCGTTGTTACTTTGCGTTGTTTTAGTTTGTTTTGCGTTACTTTGTGTTGTGTTACTTTGTGTTGTGTTACTTTGTGTTGTGTTACTTTGCGTTGTGTTACTTTGCGTTGTATTGTAGTACGTTGCGTTGCGTTACTTTGCGTTGTTACTTTGCATTGTGTTGTAGTACGTTGTGTTACTTTGCGTTGTTTTAGTTTGTTTTGCGTTACTTTGTGTTGTGTTACTTTGTGTTATAGTGCGTTGTGTTACTTTTCGTTGCGTTACTTTGCATTGTGTTACTTTGCGTTGTTTTACTTTGCGTTGTGTTACTTTGCCTTGTGTTGTAGTGCGTTGCGTTACTTTGCGTTGTGTTACTTTGCGTTGTGTTACTTTGCGTTGTGTTGTAGAACATTGCGTGACTTTGCATTGTGTTACTTTGCGTTGCGTTACTTTGCGTTGCGTTACTTTGCGTTGCGTTACTTTGCGTTGCGTTACTTTGCCTTGCGTTACTTTGCCTTGTGTTGTAATGTGTTGCATTACTTTGCGTTGTGTTACTTTGCGTTGTTACTTTGCGTTGTGTTACTTTGCATTGCGTTACTTTGCGTTGCATTACTTTGCATTGCGTTACTTTGCCTTGATTTGTAGTACGTTGTGTTACTTTGCGTTGTGTTACTTTGCGTTGTATTGTAGTACGTTGCGTTGCATTACTTTGCGTTGTGTTACTTTGCCTTGATTTGTAGTACGTTGTGTTACTTTGCGTTGTGTTACTTTGCATTGTGTTACTTTGCGTTGTGTTACTTTGCATTGTGTTACTTTGCGTTGTTTTACTTTGCGTTGTGTTACTTTGCCTTCTGTTGTAGTGCGTTGCGTTACTTTGCGTTGTGTTACTTTGCGTTGTGTTACTTTGCGTTGCGTTACTTTGCGTTGCGTTACTTTGTCTTGTGTTGTAGCACGTTGTGTTACTTTGCATTGTTTTAGTTTGTCTTGCGTTACTTTGTGTTGTGTTACTTTGCATTTTGTTACTTTGCGTTGTGTTACTTTGCTTTGTGTTACTTTGCGTTCCGTTACTTTGGGTTGTATTACTTTAAGTTGTGTTACTTTGCGTTGTGTTACTTTGCCTTGCGTTACTTTGTCTTGCGTTACTTTGCGTTGCGTTACTTTGCGTTTTGTTACTTTGCGTTGTGTTACTTTGCCTTGTGTTACTTTGCGTTGCGTTACTTTGCGTTGCGTTACTTTGCGTTGCGTTACTTTGTCTTGTGTTGTAATTTCTTGCGTTACTTTGCGTTGTGTTACTTTGCGTTGTGTTACTTTGCGTTGTGTTACTTTGCGTTGTGTTACTTTGCGTTGCGTTACTTTGCGTTGCGTTACTTCGCGTTGTTTTACTTTGCATTGTGTTACTTTGCGTTGTGTTGTAGAACATTGCGTCACTTTGCATCGTGTTACTTTGCGTTGTGTTACTTTGCCTTGCGTTACTTTGCCTTGCGTTACTTTGCCTTGTGTTGTAATGTCTTGCGTTACTTTGCGTTGTGTTACTTAGCGTTGTTACTTTGCGTTGTGTTACTTTGCATTGCGTTACTTTGGGTTGCATTATTTTGCATTGCATTACTTTGTGTTGTGTTACTTTGCGTTGCGTTACTTTGCGTTGTGTTACTTTGCGTTGTGTTACTTTGCGTTGCGTTACTTTGCGTTGCGTTACTTTGCGTTGCGTTACTTTGCGTTGTGTTACTTTGCGTTGTGTTACTTTGCTTTGCGTTACTTTGCGTTGCGTTACTTTGCCTTGTGTTGTAATTACTTGCGTTACTTTGCGTTGTGTTACTTTGCGTTGCGTTACTTTGCGTTGCGTTACTTTGCCTTGTGTTGTAATTACTTGCGTTACTTTGCGTTGTGTTACTTTGCGTTGTGTTACTTTGCGTTGCGTTACTTTGCGTTGCGTTACTTCGCGTTGTGTTACTTTGCGTTGTGTTACTTTGCGTTGTGTTGTAGAACATTGCGTGACTTTGCATTGTGTTACTTTGCGTTGCGTTACTTTGCGTTGCGTTACTTTGCGTTGCGTTACTTTGCGTTGTGTTACTTTGCGTTGTTACTTTGCGTTGTTTTAGTTTGTTTTGCGTTACTTTGTGTTGTGTTACTTTGTGTTGTGTTACTTTGTGTTGTGTTACTTTGCGTTGTGTTACTTTGCGTTGTATTGTAGTACGTTGCGTTGCGTTACTTTGCGTTGTTACTTTGCATTGTGTTGTAGTACGTTGTGTTACTTTGCGTTGTTTTAGTTTGTTTTGCGTTACTTTGTGTTGTGTTACTTTGTGTTATAGTGCGTTGTGTTACTTTTCGTTGCGTTACTTTGCATTGTGTTACTTTGCGTTGTTTTACTTTGCGTTGTGTTACTTTGCCTTGTGTTGTAGTGCGTTGCGTTACTTTGCGTTGTGTTACTTTGCGTTGTGTTACTTTGCGTTGTGTTACTTTGCGTTGTGTTGTAGAACATTGCGTGACTTTGCATTGTGTTACTTTGCGTTGCGTTACTTTGCGTTGCGTTACTTTGCGTTGCGTTACTTTGCGTTGCGTTACTTTGCCTTGCGTTACTTTGCCTTGTGTTGTAATGTGTTGCATTACTTTGCGTTGTGTTACTTTGCGTTGTTACTTTGCGTTGTGTTACTTTGCAATGCGTTACTTTGCGTTGCATTACTTTGCATTGCGTTACTTTGCCTTGATTTGTAGTACGTTGTGTTACTTTGCATTGTGTTACTTTGCGTTGTATTGTAGTACGTTGCGTTGCATTACTTTGCGTTGTGTTACTTTGCCTTGATTTGTAGTACGTTGTGTTACTTTGCGTTGTGTTACTTTGCATTGTGTTACTTTGCGTTGTGTTACTTTGCATTTTGTTACTTTGCGTTGTTTTACTTTGCGTTGTGTTACTTTGCCTTGTGTTGTAGTGCGTTGCGTTACTTAGCGTTGTGTTACTTTGCGTTGTGTTACTTTGCGTTGTGTTACTTTGCGTTGCGTTACTTTGTCTTGTGTTGTAGCACGTTGTGTTACTTTGCATTGTTTTAGTTTGTCTTGCGTTACTTTGTGTTGTGTTACTTTGCATTTTGTTACTTTGCGTTGTGTTACTTTGCTTTGTGTTACTTTGCGTTCCGTTACTTTGGGTTGTATTACTTTAAGTTGTGTTACTTTGCGTTGTGTTACTTTGCCTTGCGTTACTTTGTCTTGCGTTACTTTGCGTTGCTTTACTTTGCGTTTTGTTACTTTGCGTTGTGTTACTTTGCCTTGTGTTACTTTGCGTTGCGTTACTTTGCGTTGCGTTACTTTGCGTTGCGTTACTTTGCGTTGCGTTACTTTGCCTTGTGTTGTAATTTCTTGCGTTACTTTGCGTTGTGTTACTTTGCGTTGTGTTACTTTGCGTTGTGTTACTTTGCGTTGTGTTACTTTGCGTTGCGTTACTTTGCGTTGCGTTACTTCGCGTTGTTTTACTTTGCATTGTGTTACTTTGCGTTGTGTTGTAGAACATTGCGTCACTTTGCATCGTGTTACTTTGCGTTGTGTTACTTTGCCTTGCGTTACTTTGCCTTGTGTTGTAGTGCGTTGCGTTGCGTTAGTTTGAGTTTCGTTACTTTGCGTTGTGTTACTTTGCGTTGCGTTACTATGCGTTGCGTTACTTTGCGTTACGTTACTTTGCCTTGTGTTGTAATGTGTTGCGTTACTTTGCGTTGTGTTACTTTGCGTTGTTACTTTGCGTTGTGTTACTTTGCATTGCGTTACTTTGCGTTGCATTACTTTGCATTGCGTTACTTTGTGTTGTGTTACTTTGAGTTGTGTTACTTTGCGTTGTGTTACTTTGCGTTGCGTTACTTTGCCTTGATTTGTAGTGCGTTGTGTTACTTTGCATTGTTACTTTGCGTTGTGTTACTTTGCGTTGTGTTACTTTGGGTTGTGTTACTTTGCCTTGTGTTACTTTGTGTTGTGTTATAGTGCGTTGTCTTACTTTGCGTTGCGTTACTTTGCGTTGCGTTACTTTGCGTTACGTTACTTTGCCTTGTGTTGTAATGTGTTGCGTTACTTTGCGTTGTGTTACTTTGCGTTGTTACTTTGCGTTGTGTTACTTTGCATTGCGTTACTTTGCCTTGCATTACTTTGCATTGCGTTACTTTTTGTTGTGTTACTTTGAGTTGTGTTACTTTGTGTTTTGTTACTTTGCGTTGCGTTACTTTGCCTTGATTTGTAGTGCGTTGTGTTACTTTGCATTGTTACTTTGCGTTGTGTTACTTTGCCTTGTGTTACTTTGCGTTGTGTTATAGTGCGTTGCGTTACTTTGCGTTGCGTTACTTTGCTTTGTGTTATTTCGCGTTGTGTTACTTGGCGTTGTGTTACTTTGCCTTGTGTTGAAGTGCGTTGCGTTACTTTGCGTTGCGTTACTTTGCGTTGCGTTACTTTGCGTTGTGTTACTTTGCGTTGTGTTACTTTGTGTTGTGTTGTAGAACATTGCGTGACTTTTCATTGTGTTACTTTGCGTTGCGTTACTTTGCGTTGCGTTACTTTGCCTTGTGTTACTTTGCGTTGCGTTACTTTGCCTTGTGTTACTTTGCATTGTTACTTTGCATTGTGTTGTAGTACGTTGTGTTACTTTGCGTTGTTACTTTGCCTTGTGTTGTAATGTGTTGCTTTACTTTGCGTTGTGTTACTTTGCGTTGTGTTACTTTGCGTTGCGTTACTTTGGGTTGCGTTACTTTGGGTTGTGTTACTTTGCGTTGTGTTACTTTGCGTTGTGTTACTTTGCCTTGCGTTACTTTGCGTTACGTTACTTTGCCTTGTGTTGTAATGTGTTGCGTTACTTTGCGTTGTGTTACTTTGCGTTGTGTTACTTTGCGTTGTGTTACTTTGCGTTGCGTTACTTTGGGTTGTATTACTTTGAGTTGTGTTACTTTGCGTTGTGTTACTTTGCCTTGTGTTGTAGTGCGTTGCATTGCGTTACTTTGCGTTGTGTTACTTTGCGTTACGTTACTTTGCGTTGCGTTACTTTGCGTTGCGTTACTTTGCGTTGCGTTACTTTGCGTTGTTACTTTGCATTGTGTTGTAGTACGTTGTGTTACTTTGCGTTGTTTTAGTTTGTTTTGCGTTACTTTGTGTTGTGTTACTTTGCGTTGTGTTACTTTGCGTTGCGTTACTTTGCATTGCGTTACTTTGCATTGCGTTACTTTGCGTTGCGTTACTTTGCATTGCGTTATTTTGTGTTGTGTTACTTTGCGTTGTGTTGTAGTACGTTGCGTTGCATTACTTTGCGTTGTGTTACTTTGCCTTGATTTGTAGTGCGTTGTGTTACATTACGTTGCGTTACTTTGCGTTTTGTTACTTTGCGTTGTGTTACTTTGCGTTGTGTTACTTTGCCTTGTGTTGAAGTGCGTTTCGTTGCGTTACTTTGGGTTGCGTTACTTTGCCTTGTGTTGTAATGTGTTGCGTTACTTCGCGTTGTGTTACTTTGAGTTGTCTTACTTTGCGTTTTGTTATTTTGCGTTGTGTTACTTCGCGTTGTGTTACTTTTCCTTGTGTTACTTTGCGTTTTGTTACTTTGCTTTGTGTTGTAATGTGTTGCGTTACTTTGCGTTGCATTACTTTGCCTTGTGTTGTAATATGTTGCGTTACTTTGCGTTGTGTTACTTTGTGTTGTGTTACTTTAAGTTTTGTTACTTTGTGTTGTGTTACTTCGCGTTGCGTTACTTCGCGTTGTGTTACTTTGCCTTGTGTTACTTTGCCTTGTGTTGTAGTGCGTTGCGTTGCATTACTTTGCGTTGCGTTACTTTGCGTTGCGTTACTTTGTGTTGTGTTACTTTGTGTTGTGTTACTTTGTGTTGTGTTACTTTGCGTTGTGTTACTTTGCTTTGTGTTGTAATGTGTTGGGTTACTTTGCGTTGGGTTACTTTGCGTTGGGTTACTTTGCGTTGCGTTACTTTGCGTTGCGTTACTTTGCGTTGCGTTACTTTGTGTGGCGTTACTTTGCGTTGCGTTACTTTGCGTTACTTTGCGTTGTGTTACTTTGCCTTGTGTTGTAATGTGTTGCATTACTTTGTGTTGTGTTCCTTCGCATTGCGTTACTTTGCCTTGTGTTGTACCACGTTGCATTATTTTTCGTTGCGTTACTTTGCGTTGCGTTACTTTGCGTTGTGTTACTTTGCGTTGTGTTACTTTGCGTTGCCTTACTTTGCGTTGTGTTACTTTGCGTTGCGTTACTTTGCGTTGTGTTAGTTTGCGTTGTGTTGTAGAACATTGCGTGACTTTTCATTGTGTTACTTTGCGTTGCGTTACTTTGCGTTGCGTTACTTTGCGTTACGTTACTTTGCCTTGTGTTACTTTGCGTTGTGTTACTTTGCGTTGTGTTACTTTGCGTTGTGTTACTTTGCGTTGTGTTACTTTGCCTTGTGTTGTATTGCGTTGCGTTGCGTTAGTTTGAGTTTCGTTACTTTGCGTTGTGTTACTTTGCGTTGCGTTACTATGCGTTGCGTTAATTTGCGTTGCGTTACTTTGCGTTACGTTACTTTGCGTTACGTTACTTTGCCTTGTGTTGTAATGTGTTGCGTTACTTTGCGTTGTGTTAGTTTGCGTTGTTACTTTGTGTTGTGTTACTTTGCATTGCGTTACTTTGCGTTGCATTACTTTGCCTTGATTTTTAGTGCGTTGTGTTACTTTGCCTTGTGTTGTAATGTGTTGCATTACTTTGTGTTGTGTTCCTTCGCATTGCGTTACTTTGCCTTGTGTTGTACCACGTCGCATTATTTTTCGTTGCCTTACTTTGCGTTGCGTTACTTTGCGTTGCGTTACTTTGCGTTGTGTTACTTTGCGTTGCCTTACTTTGCGTTGCGTTACTTTGCGTTGCGTTACTTTGCGTTGTGTTACTTTGCGTTGTGTTGTAGAACATTGCGTGACTTTTCATTGTGTTACTTTGCGTTGCGTTACTTTGCGTTGCGTTACTTTGCGTTGCGTTACTTTGCGTTACGTTACTTTGCCTTGTGTTACTTTGTGTTGTGTTACTTTGCGTTGTGTTACTTTGCGTTGTGTTACTTTGCGTTGTGTTACTTTGCCTTGTGTTGTAGTGCGTTGCGTTGCGTTAGTTTGAGTTTCGTTACTTTGCGTTGTGTTACTTTGCGTTGCGTTACTATGCGTTGCGTTAATTTGCGTTGCGTTACTTTGCGTTGCGTTACTTTGCCTTGTGTTGTAATGTGTTGCGTTACTTTGCGTTGTGTTAGTTTGCGTTGTTACTTTGTGTTGTGTTACTTTGCGTTGTGTTACTTTGCGTTGTGTTACTTTGCCTTGTGTTACTTTGTGTTGTGTTATAGTGCGTTGTGTTACTTTGCGTTGCGTTACTTTGCGTTGCATTACTTTGCGTTGCGTTACTTTGCGTTGCGTTACTTTGCGTTACGTTACTTTGCCTTGTGTTGTAATGTGTTGCGTTACTTTGCGTTGTGTTACTTTGCGCTGTTACTTTGCGTTGTGTTACTTTGCGTTGTTACTTTGCGTTGTGTTACTTTGCATTGCGTTACTTTGCGTTGCATTACTTTGCATTGCGTTACTTTATGTTGTGTTACTATGAGTTATGTTACTTTGCGTTGTGTTACTTTGCGTTGCGTTACTTTGCCTTGATTTGTAGTGCGTTGTGTTAAAGTGCGTTGCGTTACTTTGCGTTGTGTTACTTTGCGTTGCGTTACTTTGCGTTGTGTTACTTTGCGTTGTGTTACTTTGCGTTGTGTTACTTTGCGTTGTGTTGTAGAACATTGCGTGACTTTGCATTGTGTTACTCTGCGTTGCGTTACTTTGCGTTGCGTTACTTTGCGTTGTGTTACTTTGCATTCTGTTATAGTGCGTTGTGTTACTTTGCGTTGTGTTACTTTGCGTTACGTTACTTTGCGTTGCATTACTTTGCGTTGCGTTACTTTGCGTTTTTACTTTGCATTGTGTTGTAGTACGTTGTGTTACTTTGCGTTGTTTTAGTTTGTTTTGCATTACTTTGTGTTGTGTTACTTTGTGTTGTGTTACTTTGCATTGTGTGATTTTGTGTTGTGTTACTTTGCGTTGTGTTACTTTGCGTTGCGTTACTTTGCATTGTGTTACTTTGCGTTGTATTACTTTGCGTTGCGTTACTTTGGGTTGTATTACTTTGTGTTGTGTTACTTTGCGTTGCGTTACTTTGCCTTGTGTTATAGCATGTTGCATTACTTTGCGTTGCGTTGCTTTGCGTTGCGTTACTTTGCGTTGCGTTACTTTGCGTTGCATTACTTTGCATTGCGTTACTTTGTGTTGTGTTACTTTGCGTTGTGTTACTTTGCGTTGCGTTACTTTGCCTTGATTTGTAGTGCGTTGTGTTACTTTGCATTGTTACTTTGCCTTGTGTTACTTTGCCTTGTGTTACTTTGCCTTGTGTTACTTTGTGTTGTGTTATAGTGCGTTGTGTTACTTTGCGTTGCGTTACTTTGCGTTGCGTTACTTTGCGTTGCGTTACTTTGCGTTGCGTTACTTTGCGTTACGTTACTTTGCCTTGTGTTGTAATGTGTTGCGTTACTTTGCGTTGTGTTACTTTGCGTTGTTACTTTGCGTTGTGTTACTTTGCATTGCGTTACTTTGCGTTGCATTACTTTGCATTGCGTTACTTTGTGTTGTGTTACTTTGAGTTGTGTTACTTTGCGTTGTGTTACTTTGCGTTGCGTTACTTTGCCTTGATTTGTAGTGCGTTGTGTTACTTTGCATTGTTACTTTGCGTTGTGTTACTTTGCGTTGTGTTACTTTGGGTTGTGTTACTTTGCCTTGTGTTACTTTGTGTTGTGTTATAGTGCGTTGTCTTACTTTGCGTTGCGTTACTTTGCGTTGCGTTACTTTGCGTTGCGTTACTTTGCGTTACGTTACTTTGCCTTGTGTTGTAATGTGTTGCGTTACTTTGCGTTGTGTTACTTTGCGTTGTTACTTTGCGTTGTGTTACTTTGCATTGCGTTACTTTGCGTTGCATTACTTTCCATTGCGTTACTTTGTATTGTGTTACTTTGCGTTGTGTTACTTTGCGTTGCGTTACTTTGCCTTGATTTGTAGTGCGTTGAGTTACTTTGCATTGTTACTTTGCGTTGTGTTACTTTGCCTTGTGTTACTTTGCGTTGTGTTATAGTGCGTTGCGTTACTTTGCGTTGTGTTACTTTTCGTTGCGTTACTTTGCGTTGTGTTACTTTGAGTTGTGTTACTTTGCGTTGTGTTACTTTGCGTTGCGATACTTTGCCTTGATTTGTAGTGTGTTGTGTTACTTTGCATTGTTACTTTGCGTTGTGTTACTTTGCCTTGTGTTACTTTGCGTTGTGTTATAGTGCGTTGCGTTACTTTGCGTTGTGTTACTTTGCGTTGCGTTACTTTGCGTTGTGTTACTTTGCGTTGTGTTACTTTGCGTTGTGTTACTTTGCGTTGTGTTGTAGAACATTGCGTGACTTTGCATTGTGTTACTCTGCGTTGCGTTACTTTGCGTTGCGTTACTTTGCGTTGCGTTACTTTGCCTTGTGTCGTAATGTGTTGCGTTACTTTGCGTTGTGTTACTTTGCGTTGTTACTTTGCGTTGTGATACTTTCCGTTGCGTTACTTTGCCTTGTGTTACTTTGCGTTGTGTTACTTTGCATTCTGTTATAGTGCGTTGTGTTACTTTGCGTTGTGTTACTTTGCGTTACGTTACTTTGCGTTGCATTACTTTGCGTTGCGTTACTTTGCGTTTTTACTTTGCATTGTGTTGTAGTACGTTGTGTTACTTTGCGTTGTTTTAGTTTGTTTTGCATTACTTTGTGTTGTGTTACTTTGTGTTCTGTTACTTTGCATTGTGTGATTTTGCGTTGTGTTACTTTGCGTTGTGTTACTTTGCGTTGCGTTACTTTGCATTGTGTTACTTTGCGTTGTATTACTTTGCGTTGCGTTACTTTGGATTGTATTACTTTGTGTTGTGTTACTTTGCGTTTCGTTACTTTGCCTTGTGTTATAGCATGTTGCATTACTTTGCGTTGCGTTGCTTTGCGTTGCGTTACTTTGCGTTGCGTTACTTTGCGTTGCGTTACTTTGCGTTGCGTTACTTTGCATTGCGTTACTTTGTGTTGTGTTACTTTGCGTTGTGTTACTTTGCGTTGCGTTACTTTGCCTTGATTTGTAGTGCGTTGTGTTACTTTGCATTGTTACTTTGCCTTGTGTTACTTTGCCTTGTGTTACTTTGCCTTGTGTTACTTTGTGTTGTGTTATAGTGCGTTGTGTTACTTTGCGTTGCGTTACTTTGCGTTGCGTTACTTTGCGTTGCGTTACTTTGCGTTACGTTACTTTGCCTTGTGTTGTAATGTGTTGCGTTACTTTGCGTTGTGTTACTTTGCGTTGTTACTTTGCGTTGTGTTACTTTGCATTGCGTTACTTTGCGTTGCATTACTTTGCATTGTGTTACTTTGTGTTGTGTTACTTTGAGTTGTGTTACTTTGCGTTGTGTTACTTTGTGTTGCGTTACTTTGCCTTGATTTGTAGTGCGTTTTATTACTTTGCATTGTTACTTTGCGTTGTGTTACTTTGCCTTGTGTTACTTTGCGTTGTGTTACTTTGCGTTGTGTTATAGTGCGTTGCGTTACTTTGCATTGCGGTACTTTGCGTTGTGTTACTTTGCGTTGTGCTACTTTGCCTTGTGTTGTAGTGCGTTGCGTTGCGTTAGTTTGAGTTGCGTTACTTTCCGTTGTGTTACTTTGCGTTGCGTTACTTTGCGTTGTGTTACTTTGCGTTGTGTTACTTTGCGTTGTGTTGTAGAACATTGCGTGACTTTGCATTGTCTTACTCTGCGTTGCGTTACTTTGCCTTGTGTCGTAATGTGTTGCGTTACTTTGCGTTGTGTTACTTTACGTTGTGTTACTTTCCGTTGCGTTACTTTCCGTTGCGTTACTTTGCCTTGTGTTACTTTGCGTTGTGTTACTTTGCATTCTGTTATAGTGCGTTGTGTTACTTTGCGTTGTGTTACTTTGCGTTGCGTTACTTTGCGTTGCGTTACTTTGCGTTGCGTTACTTTTCCTTGTGTTGTAGCACGTTGTGTTACTTTGCATTGTTTTAGTTTGTCTTGCGTTACTTTGTGTTGTGTTACTTTGCATTTTGTTACTTTGCGCTGTGTTACTTTGCATTGTGTTACTTTGCGTTGTGTTACTTTGCGTTGCGTTACTTTGCGTTGTATTACTTTGCGTTGTGTTACTTTGCGTTGTGTTACTTTGCGTTGTGTTACTTTGCGTTGTGTTACTTTGCATTGTGTTACTTTGCGTTGTGTTGTAGAACATTGCGTGACTTTGCATTGTGTTACTCTGCGTTGCGTTACTTTGCGTTGCGTTACTTTGCGTTGTGTTACTTTGCATTCTGTTATAGTGCGTTGTGTTACTTTGCGTTGTGTTACTTTGCGTTACGTTACTTTGCGTTGCATTACTTTGCGTTGCGTTACTTTGCGTTTTTACTTTGCATTGTGTTGTAGTACGTTGTGTTACTTTGCGTTGTTTTAGTTTGTTTTGCATTACTTTGTGTTGTGTTACTTTGTGTTGTGTTACTTTGCATTGTGTGATTTTGTGTTGTGTTACTTTGCGTTGTGTTACTTTGCGTTGCGTTACTTTGCATTGTGTTACTTTGCGTTGTATTACTTTGCGTTGCGTTACTTTGGGTTGTATTACTTTGTGTTGTGTTACTTTGCGTTGCGTTACTTTGCCTTGTGTTATAGCATGTTGCATTACTTTGCGTTGCGTTGCTTTGCGTTGCGTTACTTTGCGTTGCGTTACTTTGCGTTGCATTACTTTGCATTGCGTTACTTTGTGTTGTGTTACTTTGCGTTGTGTTACTTTGCGTTGCGTTACTTTGCCTTGATTTGTAGTGCGTTGTGTTACTTTGCATTGTTACTTTGCCTTGTGTTACTTTGCCTTGTGTTACTTTGTGTTGTGTTATAGTGCGTTGTGTTACTTTGCGTTGCGTTACTTTGCGTTGCGTTACTTTGCGCTGCGTTACTTTGCGTTACGTTACTTTGCCTTGTGTTGTAATGTGTTGCGTTACTTTGCGTTGTGTTACTTTGCGTTGTTACTTTGCGTTGTGTTACTTTGCATTGCGTTACTTTGCGTTGCATTACTTTGCATTGCGTTACTTTGTGTTGTGTTACTTTGAGTTGTGTTACTTTGCGTTGTGTTACTTTGCGTTGCGTTACTTTGCCTTGATTTGTAGTGCGTTGTGTTACTTTGCATTGTTACTTTGCGTTGTGTTACTTTGCGTTGTGTTACTTTGGGTTGTGTTACTTTGCCTTGTGTTACTTTGTGTTGTGTTATAGTGCGTTGTCTTACTTTGCGTTGCGTTACTTTGCGTTGCGTTACTTTGCGTTGCGTTACTTTGCGTTACGTTACTTTGCCTTGTGTTGTAATGTGTTGCGTTACTTTGCGTTGTGTTACTTTGCGTTGTTACTTTGCGTTGTGTTACTTTGCATTGCGTTACTTTGCGTTGCATTACTTTCCATTGCGTTACTTTGTATTGTGTTACTTTGCGTTGTGTTACTTTGCGTTGCGTTACTTTGCCTTGATTTGTAGTGCGTTGAGTTACTTTGCATTGTTACTTTGCGTTGTGTTACTTTGCCTTGTGTTACTTTGCGTTGTGTTATAGTGCGTTGCGTTACTTTGCGTTGTGTTACTTTTCGTTGCGTTACTTTGCGTTGTGTTACTTTGAGTTGTGTTACTTTGCGTTGTGTTACTTTGCGTTGCGATACTTTGCCTTGATTTGTAGTGCGTTGTGTTACTTTGCATTGTTACTTTGCGTTGTGTTACTTTGCCTTGTGTTACTTTGCGTTGTGTTATAGTGCGTTGCGTTACTTTGCGTTGTGTTACTTTGCGTTGCGTTACTTTGCGTTGTGTTACTTTGCGTTGTGTTACTTTGCGTTGTGTTACTTTGCGTTGTGTTACTTTGCGTTGTGTTGTAGAACATTGCGTGACTTTGCATTGTGTTACTCTGCGTTGCGTTACTTTGCGTTGCGTTACTTTGCGTTGCGTTACTTTGCCTTGTGTCGTAATGTGTTGCGTTACTTTGCGTTGTGTTACTTTGCGTTGCG
Organism: Pterois miles; assembly: GCA_947000775.1. Lineage (NCBI taxonomy): Eukaryota > Metazoa > Chordata > Actinopteri > Perciformes > Scorpaenidae > Pterois > Pterois miles. Next base: position 203,764 of record CAMQGK010000123.1, read on the forward strand.
TTACTTTGCCTTGTGTCGTAATGTGTTGCGTTACTTTGCGTTGTGTTACTTTGCGTTGTTACTTTGCGTTGTGATACTTTCCGTTGCGTTACTTTGCCTTGTGTTACTTTGCGTTGTGTTACTTTGCATTCTGTTATAGTGCGTTGTGTTACTTTGCGTTGTGTTACTTTGCGTTACGTTACTTTGCGTTGCATTACTTTGCGTTGCGTTACTTTGCGTTTTTACTTTGCATTGTGTTGTAGTACGTTGTGTTACTTTGCGTTGTTTTAGTTTGTTTTGCATTACTTTGTGTTGTGTTACTTTGTGTTCTGTTACTTTGCATTGTGTGATTTTGCGTTGTGTTACTTTGCGTTGTGTTACTTTGCGTTGCGTTACTTTGCATTGTGTTACTTTGCGTTGTATTACTTTGCGTTGCGTTACTTTGGATTGTATTACTTTGTGTTGTGTTACTTTGCGTTTCGTTACTTTGCCTTGTGTTATAGCATGTTGCATTACTTTGCGTTGCGTTGCTTTGCGTTGCGTTACTTTGCGTTGCGTTACTTTGCGTTGCGTTACTTTGCGTTGCGTTACTTTGCATTGCGTTACTTTGTGTTGTGTTACTTTGCGTTGTGTTACTTTGCGTTGCGTTACTTTGCCTTGATTTGTAGTGCGTTGTGTTACTTTGCATTGTTACTTTGCCTTGTGTTACTTTGCCTTGTGTTACTTTGCCTTGTGTTACTTTGTGTTGTGTTATAGTGCGTTGTGTTACTTTGCGTTGCGTTACTTTGCGTTGCGTTACTTTGCGTTGCGTTACTTTGCGTTACGTTACTTTGCCTTGTGTTGTAATGTGTTGCGTTACTTTGCGTTGTGTTACTTTGCGTTGTTACTTTGCGTTGTGTTACTTTGCATTGCGTTACTTTGCGTTGCATTACTTTGCATTGTGTTACTTTGTGTTGTGTTACTTTGAGTTGTGTTACTTTGCGTTGTGTTACTTTGTGTTGCGTTACTTTGCCTTGATTTGTAGTGCGTTTTATTACTTTGCATTGTTACTTTGCGTTGTGTTACTTTGCCTTGTGTTACTTTGCGTTGTGTTACTTTGCGTTGTGTTATAGTGCGTTGCGTTACTTTGCATTGCGGTACTTTGCGTTGTGTTACTTTGCGTTGTGCTACTTTGCCTTGTGTTGTAGTGCGTTGCGTTGCGTTAGTTTGAGTTGCGTTACTTTCCGTTGTGTTACTTTGCGTTGCGTTACTTTGCGTTGTGTTACTTTGCGTTGTGTTACTTTGCGTTGTGTTGTAGAACATTGCGTGACTTTGCATTGTCTTACTCTGCGTTGCGTTACTTTGCCTTGTGTCGTAATGTGTTGCGTTACTTTGCGTTGTGTTACTTTACGTTGTGTTACTTTCCGTTGCGTTACTTTCCGTTGCGTTACTTTGCCTTGTGTTACTTTGCGTTGTGTTACTTTGCATTCTGTTATAGTGCGTTGTGTTACTTTGCGTTGTGTTACTTTGCGTTGCGTTACTTTGCGTTGCGTTACTTTGCGTTGCGTTACTTTTCCTTGTGTTGTAGCACGTTGTGTTACTTTGCATTGTTTTAGTTTGTCTTGCGTTACTTTGTGTTGTGTTACTTTGCATTTTGTTACTTTGCGCTGTGTTACTTTGCATTGTGTTACTTTGCGTTGTGTTACTTTGCGTTGCGTTACTTTGCGTTGTATTACTTTGCGTTGTGTTACTTTGCGTTGTGTTACTTTGCGTTGTGTTACTTTGCGTTGTGTTACTTTGCGTTGTGTTACTTTGCGTTGTGTTGTAGAACATTGCGTGACTTTGCATTGTGTTACTCTGCGTTGCGTTACTTTGCGTTGCGTTACTTTGCGTTGTGTTACTTTGCATTCTGTTATAGTGCGTTGTGTTACTTTGCGTTGTGTTACTTTGCGTTACGTTACTTTGCGTTGCATTACTTTGCGTTGCGTTACTTTGCGTTTTTACTTTGCATTGTGTTGTAGTACGTTGTGTTACTTTGCGTTGTTTTAGTTTGTTTTGCATTACTTTGTGTTGTGTTACTTTGTGTTGTGTTACTTTGCATTGTGTGATTTTGTGTTGTGTTACTTTGCGTTGTGTTACTTTGCGTTGCGTTACTTTGCATTGTGTTACTTTGCGTTGTATTACTTTGCGTTGCGTTACTTTGGGTTGTATTACTTTGTGTTGTGTTACTTTGCGTTGCGTTACTTTGCCTTGTGTTATAGCATGTTGCATTACTTTGCGTTGCGTTGCTTTGCGTTGCGTTACTTTGCGTTGCGTTACTTTGCGTTGCATTACTTTGCATTGCGTTACTTTGTGTTGTGTTACTTTGCGTTGTGTTACTTTGCGTTGCGTTACTTTGCCTTGATTTGTAGTGCGTTGTGTTACTTTGCATTGTTACTTTGCCTTGTGTTACTTTGCCTTGTGTTACTTTGCCTTGTGTTACTTTGTGTTGTGTTATAGTGCGTTGTGTTACTTTGCGTTGCGTTACTTTGCGTTGCGTTACTTTGCGTTGCGTTACTTTGCGTTACGTTACTTTGCCTTGTGTTGTAATGTGTTGCGTTACTTTGCGTTGTGTTACTTTGCGTTGTTACTTTGCGTTGTGTTACTTTGCATTGCGTTACTTTGCGTTGCATTACTTTGCATTGCGTTACTTTGTGTTGTGTTACTTTGAGTTGTGTTACTTTGCGTTGTGTTACTTTGCGTTGCGTTACTTTGCCTTGATTTGTAGTGCGTTGTGTTACTTTGCATTGTTACTTTGCGTTGTGTTACTTTGCGTTGTGTTACTTTGGGTTGTGTTACTTTGCCTTGTGTTACTTTGTGTTGTGTTATAGTGCGTTGTCTTACTTTGCGTTGCGTTACTTTGCGTTGCGTTACTTTGCGTTGCGTTACTTTGCGTTACGTTACTTTGCCTTGTGTTGTAATGTGTTGCGTTACTTTGCGTTGTGTTACTTTGCGTTGTTACTTTGCGTTGTGTTACTTTGCATTGCGTTACTTTGCGTTGCATTACTTTCCATTGCGTTACTTTGTATTGTGTTACTTTGCGTTGTGTTACTTTGCGTTGCGTTACTTTGCCTTGATTTGTAGTGCGTTGAGTTACTTTGCATTGTTACTTTGCGTTGTGTTACTTTGCCTTGTGTTACTTTGCGTTGTGTTATAGTGCGTTGCGTTACTTTGCGTTGTGTTACTTTTCGTTGCGTTACTTTGCGTTGTGTTACTTTGAGTTGTGTTACTTTGCGTTGTGTTACTTTGCGTTGCGATACTTTGCCTTGATTTGTAGTGCGTTGTGTTACTTTGCATTGTTACTTTGCGTTGTGTTACTTTGCCTTGTGTTACTTTGCGTTGTGTTATAGTGCGTTGCGTTACTTTGCGTTGTGTTACTTTGCGTTGCGTTACTTTGCGTTGTGTTACTTTGCGTTGTGTTACTTTGCGTTGTGTTACTTTGCGTTGTGTTGTAGAACATTGCGTGACTTTGCATTGTGTTACTCTGCGTTGCGTTACTTTGCGTTGCGTTACTTTGCGTTGCGTTACTTTGCCTTGTGTCGTAATGTGTTGCGTTACTTTGCGTTGTGTTACTTTGCGTTGTTACTTTGCGTTGTGATACTTTCCGTTGCGTTACTTTGCCTTGTGTTACTTTGCGTTGTGTTACTTTGCATTCTGTTATAGTGCGTTGTGTTACTTTGCGTTGTGTTACTTTGCGTTACGTTACTTTGCGTTGCATTACTTTGCGTTGCGTTACTTTGCGTTTTTACTTTGCATTGTGTTGTAGTACGTTGTGTTACTTTGCGTTGTTTTAGTTTGTTTTGCATTACTTTGTGTTGTGTTACTTTGTGTTCTGTTACTTTGCATTGTGTGATTTTGCGTTGTGTTACTTTGCGTTGTGTTACTTTGCGTTGCGTTACTTTGCATTGTGTTACTTTGCGTTGTATTACTTTGCGTTGCGTTACTTTGGATTGTATTACTTTGTGTTGTGTTACTTTGCGTTTCGTTACTTTGCCTTGTGTTATAGCATGTTGCATTACTTTGCGTTGCGTTGCTTTGCGTTGCGTTACTTTGCGTTGCGTTACTTTGCGTTGCGTTACTTTGCGTTGCGTTACTTTGCATTGCGTTACTTTGTGTTGTGTTACTTTGCGTTGTGTTACTTTGCGTTGCGTTACTTTGCCTTGATTTGTAGTGCGTTGTGTTACTTTGCATTGTTACTTTGCCTTGTGTTACTTTGCCTTGTGTTACTTTGCCTTGTGTTACTTTGTGTTGTGTTATAGTGCGTTGTGTTACTTTGCGTTGCGTTACTTTGCGTTGCGTTACTTTGCGTTGCGTTACTTTGCGTTACGTTACTTTGCCTTGTGTTGTAATGTGTTGCGTTACTTTGCGTTGTGTTACTTTGCGTTGTTACTTTGCGTTGTGTTACTTTGCATTGCGTTACTTTGCGTTGCATTACTTTGCATTGTGTTACTTTGTGTTGTGTTACTTTGAGTTGTGTTACTTTGCGTTGTGTTACTTTGTGTTGCGTTACTTTGCCTTGATTTGTAGTGCGTTTTATTACTTTGCATTGTTACTTTGCGTTGTGTTACTTTGCCTTGTGTTACTTTGCGTTGTGTTACTTTGCGTTGTGTTATAGTGCGTTGCGTTACTTTGCATTGCGGTACTTTGCGTTGTGTTACTTTGCGTTGTGCTACTTTGCCTTGTGTTGTAGTGCGTTGCGTTGCGTTAGTTTGAGTTGCGTTACTTTCCGTTGTGTTACTTTGCGTTGCGTTACTTTGCGTTGTGTTACTTTGCGTTGTGTTACTTTGCGTTGTGTTGTAGAACATTGCGTGACTTTGCATTGTCTTACTCTGCGTTGCGTTACTTTGCCTTGTGTCGTAATGTGTTGCGTTACTTTGCGTTGTGTTACTTTACGTTGTGTTACTTTCCGTTGCGTTACTTTCCGTTGCGTTACTTTGCCTTGTGTTACTTTGCGTTGTGTTACTTTGCATTCTGTTATAGTGCGTTGTGTTACTTTGCGTTGTGTTACTTTGCGTTGCGTTACTTTGCGTTGCGTTACTTTGCGTTGCGTTACTTTTCCTTGTGTTGTAGCACGTTGTGTTACTTTGCATTGTTTTAGTTTGTCTTGCGTTACTTTGTGTTGTGTTACTTTGCATTTTGTTACTTTGCGCTGTGTTACTTTGCATTGTGTTACTTTGCGTTGTGTTACTTTGCGTTGCGTTACTTTGCGTTGTATTACTTTGCGTTGTGTTACTTTGCGTTGTGTTACTTTGCGTTGTGTTAATTTGCCTTGCGTTACTTTGCCTTGCGTTACTTTGCGTTTTGTTACTTTGCGTTTTGTTACTTTGCGTTGTGTTACTTTGCCTTGTGTGACTTTGCGTTGCGTTACTTTGCCTTGTGTTGTAATTTCTTGCGTTACTTTGCGTTGTGTTACTTTGCGTTGTGTTACTTTGCGTTGTTACTTTGCGTTGTGTTACTTTGCATTGCGTTACTTTGCGTTGCATTACTTTGCATTGCGTTACTTTGTGTTGTGTTACTTTGAGTTGTGTTACTTTGCGTTGTGTTACTTTGCGTTGCGTTACTTTGCCTTGATTTGTAGTGCGTTGTGTTACTTTGCATTGTTACTTTGCGTTGTGTTACTTTGCGTTGTGTTACTTTGCGTTGTCTTACTTTGCCTTGTGTTACTTTGTGTTGTGTTATAGTGCGTTGTCTTACTTTGCGTTGCGTTACTTTGCGTTGCGTTACTTTGCGTTGCGTTACTTTGCGTTACGTTACTTTGCCTTGTGTTGTAATGTGTTGCGTTACTTTGCGTTGTGTTACTTTGCGTTGTTACTTTGCGTTGTGTTACTTTGCATTGCGTTACTTTGCCTTGCATTACTTTGCATTGCGTTACTTTGTGTTGTGTTACTTTGAGTGGTGTTACTTTGCGTTTTGTTACTTTGCGTTGCGTTACTTTGCCTTGATTTGTAGTGCGTTGTGTTACTTTGCATTGTTACTTTGCGTTGTGTTACTTTGCCTTGTGTTACTTTGCGTTGTGTTATAGTGCGTTGCGTTACTTTGCGTTGTGTTACTTTTCGTTGCGTTACTTTGCGTTGTGTTACTTTGAGTTGTGTTACTTTGCGTTGTGTTACTTTGCGTTGCGTTACTTTGCCTTGATTTGTAGTGCGTTGTGTTACTTTGCATTGTTACTTTGCGTTGTGTTACTTTGCCTTGTGTTACTTTGCGTTGTGTTATACTGCGTTGCGTTACTTTGCATTGTGTTACTTTGCGTTGCGTTACTTTGCGTTGTGTTACTTTGCGTTGTGTTACTTTGCGTTGTGTTACTTTGCGTTGTGTTGTAGAACATTGCGTGACTTTGCATTGTGTTACTCTGCGTTGCGTTACTTTGCGTTGCGTTACTTTGCGTTGCGTTACTTTGCCTTGTGTCGTAATGTGTTGCGTTACTTTGCGTTGTGTTACTTTGCGTTGTTACTTTGCGTTGTGATACTTTCCGTTGCGTTACTTTGCGTTGTGTTACTTTGCGTTGTGTTACTTTGCGTTACGTTACTTTGCGTTGCATTACTTTGCGTTGCGTTACTTTGCGTTTTTACTTTGCATTGTGTTGTAGTACGTTGTGTTACTTTGCGTTGTTTTAGTTTGTTTTGCATTACTTTGTGTTTTGTTACTTTGTGTTGTGTTACTTTGCATTGTGTGATTTTGCGTTGTGTTACTTTGCGTTGTGTTACTTTGCGTTGCGTTACTTTGCATTGTGTTACTTTGCGTTGTATTACTTTGCGTTGCGTTACTTTGGATTGTATTACTTTGTGTTGTGTTACTTTGCGTTGCGTTACTTTGCCTTGTGTTATAGCATGTTGCATTACTTTGCGTTGCGTTGCTTTGCGTTGCGTTACTTTGCGTTGCGTTACTTTGCGTTGCGTTACTTTGCGTTGCGTTACTTTGCGTTGCATTACTTTGCATTGCGTTACTTTGTGTTGTGTTACTTTGCGTTGTGTTACTTTGCGTTGCGTTACTTTGCCTTGATTTGTAGTGCGTTGTGTTACTTTGCATTGTTACTTTGCCTTGTGTTACTTTGCCTTGTGTTACTTTGCCTTGTGTTACTTTGTGTTGTGTTATAGTACGTTGTGTTACTTTGCGTTGCGTTACTTTGCGTTGCGTTACTTTGCGTTGCGTTACTTTGCGTTGCGTTACTTTGCGTTGCGTTACTTTGCGTTACGTTACTTTGCCTTGTGTTGTAATGTGTTGCGTTACTTTGCGTTGTGTTACTTTGCGTTGTTACTTTGCGTTGTGTTACTTTGCATTGCGTTACTTTGCGTTGCATTACTTTGCATTGCGTTACTTTGTGTTGTGTTACTTTGAGTTGTGTTACTTTGCGTTGTGTTACTTTGTGTTGCGTTACTTTGCCTTGATTTGTAGTGCGTTTTATTACTTTGCATTGTTACTTTGCGTTGTGTTACTTTGCCTTGTGTTACTTTGCGGTGTGTTACTTTGCGTTGTGTTATAGTGCGTTGCGTTACTTTGCATTGCGGTACTTTGCGTTGTGTTACTTTGCGTTGTGCTACTTTGCCTTGTGTTGTAGTGCGTTGCGTTGCGTTAGTTTTAGTTGCGTTACTTTCCGTTGTGTTACTTTGCGTTGCGTTACTTTGCGTTGTGTTACTTTGCGTTGTGTTACTTTGCGTTGTGTTGTAGAACATTGCGTGACTTTGCATTGTCTTACTCTGCGTTGCGTTACTTTGCGTTGCGTTACTTTGCGTTGCGTTACTTTGCCTTGTGTCGTAATGTGTTGCGTTACTTTGCGTTGTGTTACATTACGTTGTGTTACTTTCCGTTGCATTACTTTCCGTTGCGTTACTTTGCCTTGTGTTACTTTGCGTTGTGTTACTTTGCATTCTGTTATAGTGCGTTGTGTTACTTTGCGTTGTGTTACTTTGCGTTGCGTTACTTTGCGTTGCGTTACTTTGCGTTGCGTTACTTTTCCTTGTGTTGTAGCACGTTGTGTTACTTTGCATTGTTTTAGTTTGTCTTGCGTTACTTTGCGTTGTATTACTTTGCGTTGTGTTACTTTGCGTTGTGTTACTTTGCGTTGTGTTACTTTGCATATTGTGACTTTGCGTTGTGTTACTTTGCGTTGTGTTACTTTGCGTTGCGTTACTTTGCATTGTGTTACTTTGCGTTGTATTACTTTGCGTTGCGTTACTTTGGGTTGTATTACTTTGTGTTGTGTTACTTTGCGTTGCGTTACTTTGCCTTGTGTTATAGCATGTTGCATTACTTTGCGTTGCGTTGCTTTGCATTGCGTTACTTTGCATTGCGTTACTTTGCGTTGCTTTACTTTGCATTGCGTTACTTTGCGTTGCATTACTTTGCATTGCGTTACTTTGTGTTGTGTTACTTTGAGTTGTGTTACTTTGCGTTGTGTTACTTTGCGTTGTGTTACTTTGCGTTGCGTTACTTTGCGTTGCGTTACTTTGCCTTGATTTGTAGTGCGTTGTGTTACTTTGCATTGTTACTTTGCCTTGTGTTACTTTGTATTGTGTTATAGTGCGTTGTGTTACTTTGCGTTGCGTTACCTTGCGTTGCGTTACTTTGCGTTGCGTTACTTTGCGTTACGTTACTTTGCCTTGTGTTGTAATGTGTTGCGTTACTTTGCGTTGTGTTACTTTGCGTTGTTACTTTGCGTTGTGTTACTTTGCATTGCGTTACTTTGCGTTGCATTACTTTGCATTGCGTTACTTTGTGTTGTGTTACTTTGAGTTGTGTTACTTTGAGTTGTGTTACTTTGCGTTGTGTTACTTTGTGTTGCGTTACTTTGCCTTGATTTGTAGTGCGTTGTGTTACTTTGCATTGTTACTTTGCCTTGTGTTACTTTGCGTTGTGTTACTTTGCGTTGTTTTATAGTGCGTTGCGTTACTTTGCATTGCGGTACTTTGCGTTGTGTTACTTTGCGTTGTGTTACTTTGCGTTGCGTTACTTTGCATTGCGTTACTTCGCGTTGTGTTACTTTGCTTTGTGTTACTTTGCGTTGTGTTGTAGAACATTGCGTGACTTTTCAATGTGTTACTTTGCGTTGCGTTACTTTGCGTTGCGTTACTTTGCCTTGCGTTACTTTGCCTTGTGTTGTAATGTGTTGCGTTACTTTGCGTTGTGTTACTTTGCGTTGTATTGCAGTACGTTGCGTTGCATTACTTTGCGTTGTGTTACTTTGCCTTGATTTGTAGTGCGTTGTGTTACTTTGCATTGTGTTACTTTGCGTTTTGTTACTTTGCATTGTGTTACTTTGTCTTGTCTTGTAGTGCGTTGCGTTGCGTTAGTTTGCGTTGCGTTACTTTGTGTTGCGTTACTTTGTGTTGTGTTACTATGTGTTGCGTTACTTTGCGTTGTGTTACTTTGCGTTGTTTTACTTTGCGTTGTGTTACTTTGCGTTGTGTTGTAGAACATTGCGTGACTTTGCATTGTGTTACTCTGCGTTGCGTTACTTTGCGTTGCGTTACTTTGCCTTGTGTTGTAATGTGTTGCGTTACTTTGCGTTGTGTTACTTTGCGTTGTGTTACTTTGCGTTGTTACTTTGCGTTGTGTTACTTTGCATTGCGTTACTTTGCGTTGCATTACTTCGCATTGTGTTGTAGTATGTTGTTTTACTTTGCGTTGCGTTACTTTGCGTTGTGTTACTTAGCGTTATATTGCTTTGCCTTGCGTTACTTTGCGTTGAGTTACTTTGTGTTGCGTTACTTTGCGTTTTGTTACTTTGCGTTGTGTTACTTTGCGTTGTGTTACTTTGCGTTAAGTTACTTTGCTTTGCTTTACTTTGCGTTGCATTACTCTGCGTTGCGTTACTCTGCGTTGCGTTACTTTGCGTTGTGTTACTTTGCGTTGCGTTAATTTGCGTTGCGTTACTTTGCGTTGTTGCTTTGCATTGTGTTGTAGTATGTTGTGTTACTTTGCGTTGTTTTAGTTTGTTTTGTGTTACTTTGTGTTGTGTTACTTTGCGTTGCGTTACTTTGTGTTGCGTTACTTTGCGTTGTGTTACTTTGCGTTGTTACTTTGCATTGTGTTGTAGTACGTTGTTTTACTTTGCGTTGCGTTACTTTGCGTTGCGATAATTTGCGTTGCGTTACTTTGCGTTACGTTACTTTGCGTTACGTTACTTTGCGTTACGTTACTTTGCGTTACGTTACTTTGCCTTGTGTTGTAATGTGTTGCGTTACTTTGCGTTGTGTTACTTTGCGTTGTGTTACTTTGCGTTGTGTTACTTTGCGTTGTGTTACTTTGCGTTGCGTTACTTTGGGTTGTATTACTTTGCGTTGTGTTACTTTGCGTTGTGTTACTTTGCCTTGCGTTACTTTGCGTTGAGTTACTTTGCGTTGCGTTACTTTGCGTTTTGTTACTTTGCGTTGCGTTACTTTGCGTTGCGTTACTCTGCGTTGCGTTACTCTGCGTTGCGTTACTTTGCGTTGTGTTACTTTGCGTTGCTTTACTTTGCGTTGCGTTACTTTGCGTTGTTACTTTGCATTGTGTTGTAGTACGTTGTGTTACTTTGCGTTGTTTTAGTTTGTTTTGCGTTACTTTTGTGTTGTGTTACTTTGTGTTGTGTTACTTTGCGTTGCGTTACTTTGCGTTGTTACTTTGCATTGTGTTGTAGTATGTTGTTTTACTTTGCGTTGCGTTACTTTGCGTTGTGTTACTTTGCGTCGCGTTACTTTGCGTTGCGTTACTTTGCGTTGCGTTAATTTGCGTGCGTTACTTTGCGTTACGTTACTTTGTCTTGTGTTGTAATGTGTTGCGTTACTTTGCATTGTGTTACTCTGCGTTGCGTTACTCTGCGTTGCGTTACTTTGCGTTGCGTTACTCTGCGTTGTTGCTTTGCATTGTGTTGTAGCACGTTGTGTTACTTTGCGTTGTTTTAGTTTGTTTTGCGTTACTTTTGTGTTGTGTTACTTTGTGTTGTGTTACTTTGCGTTGCGTTACTTTGCGTTGTTACTTTGCATTGTGTTGTAGTACGTTGTTTTACTTTGCGTTGCGTTACTTTGCGTTGCGTTAATTTGCGTTGCGTTACTTTGCGTTACGTTACTTTGCGTTACTTTACTTTGCCTTGTGTTGTAATGTGTTGCGTTACTTTGCGTTGTGTTACTTTGCGTTGTGTTACTTTGCGTTGTGTTACTTTGCGTTGCGTTACTTTGGGTTGTATTACTTTGCGTTGTGTTACTTTGCGTTGTGTTACTTTGCCTTGCGTTACTTTGCGTTGAGTTACTTTGCGTTGCGTTACTTTGCGTTTTGTTACTTTGCGTTGTGTTACTTTGCGTTGTGTTACTTTGCGTTGTGTTACTTTGCGTTGTGTTACTTTGCGTTGTGTTACTTTGCCTTGTGTTTTAGTGCGCTGCATTGCGTTACTTTGTGTTGTGTTACTTTGCCTTGCGTTGCATTGCGTTACTTTGCGTTGCGTTACTTTGCGTTGCGTTACTTTGCGTTGCGTTACTTTGCGTTGTGTTACTTTGCGTTGCGTTACTTTGCGTTGTGTTACTTTGCGTTGCGTTACTTTGCATTGCGTTACTCTGCGTTGCGTTACTTTGCGTTGTTACTTTGCGTTGTTACTTTGCATTGTGTTGTAGTACGTTGTGTTACTTTGCGTTGTTTTAGTTTGTTTTGCGTTACTTTGTGTTGTGTTACTTTGTGTTGTGTTACTTTGCGTTGCGTTACTTTGCGTTGTTACTTTGCATTGTGTTGTAGTACGTTGTGTTACTTTGCGTTGCGTTACTTTGCGTTGCGTTAATTTGCGTTGCGTTACTTTGCGTTACGTTACTTTGCCTTGTGTTGTAATGTGTTGCGTTACTTTGCGTTGTGTTACTTTGCGTTGTGTTACTTTGTATTGCGTTACTTTGGGTTGTATTACTTTGCGTTGTGTTACTTTGCGTTGTGTTACTTTGCCTTGCGTTACTTTGCGTTGAGTTACTTTGCGTTGCGTTACTTTGCGTTTTGTTACTTTGCGTTGTGTTACTTTGCGTTGTGTTACTTTGCGTTGTGTTACTTTGCCTTGTGTTGTAGTGCGTTGCATTGCGTTACTTTGCGTTGTGTTACTTTGCCTTGCGTTACTTTGCGTTGAGTTACTTTGCGTTGCGTTACTTGGTGTTTTGTTACTTTGCGTTGTGTTACTTTGCGTTGTGTTACATTGCCTTGTGTTGTAGTGCGTTGCATTGCGTTACTTTGCGTTGTGTTACTTTGCGTTGCGTTACTTTGCGTTGCGTTACTTTGCGTTGTTACTTTGCATTGTGTTGTAGTACGTTGTGTTACTTTGCGTTGTTTTAGTTTGTTTTGCGTTACTTTGTGTTGTGTTACTTTGTGTTGTGTTACTTTGTGTTGCGTTACTTTGCGTTGCGTTACTTTGCGTTGTGTTACTTTGCGTTGCGTTACTTTGCATTGCGTTACTTTGCGTTGCGTTACTTTGCGTTGCGTTAATTTGCGTTGCGTTACTTTGCGTTACGTTACTTTGCCTTGTGTTGTAATGTATTGCATTACTTTGCGTTGTGTTACTTTGCGTGTGTTATTTTGCGTTGTGTTGTAGAACATTGCGTGACTTTGCATTGTGTTACTTTGTGTTGCGTTACTTTGCGTTGCGTTACTTTGCCTTGCGTTACTTTGCCTTGTGTTGTAATGTGTTGCATTACTTTGCGTTGTGTTACTTTGCGTTGTTACTTTGCGTTGTGTTACTTTGCATTGCGTTACTTTGCGTTGCATTACTTTGCATTGCGTTGCTTTGTGTTGTGTTAGTTTGTGTTGTGTTACTTTGCGTTGTATTGTAGTACGTTGCGTTGCATTACTTTGCGTTGTGTTACTTTGCCTTGATTTGTAGTACGTTGTGTTACTTTGCATTGTGTTACTTTGCGTTGTGTTACTTTGCGTTGTGTTACTTTGCGTTGTGTTACTTTGCCTTGTGTTGTAGTGCGTTGCGTTGCGTTAGTTTGCGTTGCGTTACTTTGTGTTGCGTTACTTTGTGTTGCGTTACTTTGCGTTGCGTTACTTTGCGTTGTGTTACTTTGCGTTGCGTTACTTTGCGTTGCGTTACTTCGCGTTGTGTTACTTTGCATTGTGTTACTTTGCGTTGTTACTTTGCCTTGTGTTACTTTGCATTGTGTTATAGTTGTAGCACGTTGTGTTACTTTGCGTTGTTTTTGTTTGTGTTGCGTTACTTGGTGTTTTGTTACTTTGCGTTGTGTTACTTTGCGTTGTGTTACATTGCCTTGTGTTGTAGTGCGTTGCATTGCGTTACTTTGCATTGTGTTACTTTGCGTTGCGTTACTTTGCGTTGCGTTACTTTGCGTTGTTACTTTGCATTGTGTTGTAGTACGTTGTGTTACTTTGCGTTGTTTTAGTTTGTTTTGCGTTACTTTGTGTTGTGTTACTTTGTGTTGCGTTACTTTGCGTTGCGTTACTTTGCGTTGTGTTACTTTGCGTTGCGTTACTTTGCATTGCGTTACTTTGCGTTGCGTTACTTTGCGTTGCGTTAATTTGCGTTGCGTTACTTTGCGTTACGTTACTTTGCCTTGTGTTGTAATGTATTGCATTACTTTGCGTTGTGTTACTTTGCGTTGTGTTATTTTGCGTTGTGTTGTAGAACATTGCGTGACTTTGCATTGTGTTACTTTGTGTTGCGTTACTTTGCGTTGCGTTACTTTGCCTTGCGTTACTTTGCCTTGTGTTGTAATGTGTTGCATTACTTTGCGTTGTGTTACTTTGCGTTGTTACTTTGCGTTGTGTTACTTTGCATTGCGTTACTTTGCGTTGCATTACTTTGCATTGCGTTACTTTGTGTTGTGTTAGTTTGTGTTGTGTTACTTTGCGTTGTATTGTAGTACGTTGCGTTGCATTACTTTGCGTTGTGTTACTTTGCCTTGATTTGTAGTACGTTGTGTTACTTTGCATTGTGTTATTTTGCGTTGTGTTACTTTGCCTTGTGTTACTTTGCGTTGTTTTATAGTGCGTTGTGTTACTTTTCGTTGCGTTACTTTGCATTGTGTTACTTAGCGTTGTGTTACTTTGCGTTGTGTTTCTTTGCATTGTGTTACTTTGCCTTGTGTTGTAGTGCGTTGCGTTGCGTTAGTTTGCGTTGCGTTACTTTGTGTTGCGTTACTTTGTGTTGCGTTACTTTGCGTTGCGTTACTTTGCGTTGTGTTACTTTGCGTTGCGTTACTTTGCGTTGCGTTACTTCGCGTTGTGTTACTTTGCATTGTGTTACTTTGCGTTGTTACTTTGCCTTGTGTTACTTTGCCTTGTGTTACTTTGCATTGTGTTATAGTTGTAGCACGTTGTGTTACTTTGCGTTGTTTTTGTTTGTCTTGCGTTACTTAGTGTTGTGTTAGTTTGTGTTGTGTTACTTTGCGTTGTATTGTAGTACGTTGCGTTGCATTACTTTGCGTTGTGTTACTTTGCCTTGATTTGTAGTACGTTGTGTTACTTTGCATTGTGTTATTTTGCGTTGTGTTACTTTGCCTTGTGTTACTTTGCGTTGTTTTATAGTGCGTTGTGTTACTTTTCGTTGCGTTACTTTGCATTGTGTTACTTAGCGTTGTGTTACTTTGCGTTGTGTTTCTTTGCATTGTGTTACTTTGCCTTGTGTTGTAGTGCGTTGCGTTGCGTTAGTTTGCGTTGCGTTACTTTGTGTTGCGTTACTTTGTGTTGCGTTACTTTGCGTTGCGTTACTTTGCGTTGTGTTACTTTGCGTTGCGTTACTTTGCGTTGCGTTACTTCGCGTTGTGTTACTTTGCATTGTGTTACTTTGCGTTGTTACTTTGCCTTGTGTTACTTTGCCTTGTGTTACTTTGCATTGTGTTATAGTTGTAGCACGTTGTGTTACTTTGCGTTGTTTTTGTTTGTCTTGCGTTACTTAGTGTTGTGTTACTTTGCGTTGTGTTACTTTGCATTGTGTTACTTTGCATTGTGTTACTTTGCATTGTGTTACTTTGCGTTGTGTTACTTTGCGTTGCGTTACTTTGGGTTGTATTATTTTGCGTTGTGTTACTTTGTGTTGTGTTACTTTGCCTTGCGTTACTTTGCGTTGCGTTACTTTGCGTTGCGTTACTTTGCGTTGTTACTTTGCATTGTGTTGTAGTACGTTGTGTTACTTTGCGTTGTTTTAGTTTGTTTTGCGTTACTTTGTGTTGTGTTACTTTGTGTTGTGTTACTTTGTGTTGTGTTACTTTGTGTTGTGTTACTTTGCATTGTGTGACTTTACGTTGTGTTACTTTGCGTTGTGTTACTTTCCGTTGTGTTACTTTGCGTTATGTTGCTTTGCCTTGCGTTACTTTGCGTTGAGTTACTTTGCGTTGCGTTACTTTGCGTTTTGTTACTTTGCGTTGTGTTACTTTGCGTTGTGTTACTTTGCGTTAAGTTACTTTGCGTTGCTTTACTTTGCGTTGCTTTACTTTGCGTTGCGTTACTCTGCGTTGCGTTACTCTGCGTTGCGTTACTCTGCGTTGCGTTACTCTGCGTTGCGTTATTTTGCGTTGTGTTACTTTGCGTTGCGTTAATTTGCGTTGCGTTACTTTGCGTTGTTACTTTGCATTGTGTTGTAGTACGTTGTGTTACTTTGCGTTGTTTTAGTTTGTTTTGAGTTACTTTTGTTTTGTGTTACTTTGCGTTGCGTTACTTTGCGTTGCGTTACTTTGCGTTGTTACTTTGCATTGTGTTGTAATGTGTTACGTTACTTTGCGTTGTGTTACTTTGCGTTGTGTTACTTTGCGTTGTGTTACTTTGCGTTGCGTTACTTTGGGTTGTATTACTTTGCGTTGTGTTACTTTGCGTTTTGTTACTTTGCGTTGTGTTACTTTGCGTTGCGTTACTCTGCGTTGCGTTACTCTGCGTTGCGTTACTTTGCGTTGTGTTACTTTGCGTTGCTTTACTTTGCGTTGCTTTACTTTGCGTTGTTACTTTGCATTGTGTTGTAGTACGTTGTGTTACTTTGCGTTGTTTTAGTTTGTTTTGCGTTACTTTTGTGTTGTGTTACTTTGCGTTGCATTACTTTGCGTTGTTACTTTGCGTTGTTTTAGTTTGTTTTGCGTTACTTTTGTGTTGTGTTACTTTGTGTTGTCTTACTTTGCGTTGCGTTACTTTGCGTTGTTACTTTGCATTGTGTTGTAGTATGTTGTTTTATTTTGCGTTGTGTTACTTTGCGTTGCGTTACTTGGCGTTGCGTTACTTTGCGTTGCATTAATTTGCGTTGCGTTACTTTGCGTTACGTTACTTTGTCTTGTGTTGTAATGTGTTGCGTTACTTTGCATTGTGTTACTCTGCGTTGCGTTACTCTGCGTTGCGTTACTTTGCGATGCGTTACTTTGCGATGCGTTACTTTGCGTTGTGTTACTCTGCGTTGTTACTTTGCATTGTGTTGTAGCACGTTGTGTTACTTTGCGTTGTTTTAGTTTGTTTTGCGTTACTTTTGTGTTGTGTTACTTCGTGTTGTGTTACTTTGCGTTGCGTTACTTTGCGTTGTTACTTTGCATTGTGTTGTAGTACGTTGTTTTACTTTGCGTTGCGTTACTTTGCGTTGCGTTAATTTGCGTTACTTTGTGTTGCGTTACTTTGCGTTGCGTTACTTTGCGTTGTGTTACTTTGCGTTGCGTTACTTTGCATTGCGTTACTTTGCGTTGCGTTACTTTGCGTTGCGTTAATTTGCGTTGCGTTACTTTGCGTTACGTTACTTTGCCTTGTGTTGTAATGTATTGCATTACTTTGCGTTGTGTTACTTTGCGTTGTGTTATTTTGCGTTGTGTTGTAGAACATTGCGTGACTTTGCATTGTGTTACTTTGTGTTGCGTTACTTTGCGTTGCGTTACTTTGCCTTGCGTTACTTTGCCTTGTGTTGTAATGTGTTGCATTACTTTGCGTTGTGTTACTTTGCGTTGTTACTTTGCGTTGTGTTACTTTGCATTGCGTTACTTTGCGTTGCATTACTTTGCATTGCGTTACTTTGTGTTGTGTTAGTTTGTGTTGTGTTACTTTGCGTTGTATTGTAGTACGTTGCGTTGCATTACTTTGCGTTGTGTTACTTTGCCTTGATTTGTAGTACGTTGTGTTACTTTGCATTGTGTTATTTTGCGTTGTGTTACTTTGCCTTGTGTTACTTTGCGTTGTTTTATAGTGCGTTGTGTTACTTTTCGTTGCGTTACTTTGCATTGTGCTACTTAGCGTTGTGTTACTTTGCGTTGTGTTTCTTTGCATTGTGTTACTTTGCCTTGTGTTGTAGTGCGTTGCGTTGCGTTAGTTTGCGTTGCGTTACTTTGTGTTGCGTTACTTTGTGTTGCGTTACTTTGTGTTGCGTTACTTTGCGTTGCGTTACTTTGCGTTGTGTTACTTTGCGTTGCGTTACTTTGCGTTGCGTTACTTCGCGTTGTGTTACTTTGCATTGTGTTACTTTGCGTTGTTACTTTGCCTTGTGTTACTTTGCATTGTGTTATAGTTGTAGCACGTTGTGTTACTTTGCGTTGTTTTTGTTTGTTTTGCGTTACTTTGTGTTGTGTTACTTTGTGTTGTGTTACTTTGTGTTGTGTTACTTTGCATTGTGTGACTTTGCGTTGTGTTACTTTGCGTTGTGTTACTTTCCGTTGTGTTACTTTGCGTTATGTTGCTTTGCCTTGCGTTACTTTGCGTTGAGTTACTTTGCGTTGCGTTACTTTGCGTTTTGTTACTTTGCGTTGTGTTACTTTGCGTTGTGTTACTTTGCGTTAAGTTACTTTGCGTTGCTTTACTTTGCGTTGCTTTACTTTGCGTTGCGTTACTCTGCGTTGCGTTACTCTGCGTTGTGTTACTTTGCGTTGCGTTAATTTGCGTTGCGTTACTTTGCGTTGTTACTTTGCATTGTGTTGTAGTACGTTGTGTTACTTTGCGTTGTTTTAGTTTGTTTTGAGTTACTTTTGTTTTGTGTTACTTTGTGTTGTGTTACTTTGCGTTGCGTTACTTTGCGTTGCGTTACTTTGCGTTGTTACTTTGCATTGTGTTGTAATGTGTTACGTTACTTTGCGTTGTGTTACTTTGCGTTGTGTTACTTTGCGTTGTGTTACTTTGCGTTGCGTTACTTTGGGTTGTATTACTTTGCGTTGTGTTACTTTGCGTTGTGTTACTTTGCCTTGCGTTACTTTGCGTTGCGTTACTTTGCGTTTTGTTACTTTGCGTTGTGTTACTTTGCGTTGCGTTACTCTGCGTTGCGTTACTCTGCGTTGCGTTACTCTGCGTTGCGTTACTTTGCGTTGTGTTACTTTGCGTTGCTTTACTTTGCGTTGCTTTACTTTGCGTTGTTACTTTGCATTGTGTTGTAGTACGTTGTGTTACTTTGCGTTGTTTTAGTTTGTTTTGCGTTACTTTTGTGTTGTGTTACTTTGCGTTGCGTTACTTTGCGTTGTTACTTTGCGTTGTTTTAGTTTGTTTTGCGTTACTTTTGTGTTGTGTTACTTTGTGTTGTCTTACTTTGCGTTGCGTTACTTTGCGTTGTTACTTTGCATTGTGTTGTAGTATGTTGTTTTATTTTGCGTTGTGTTACTTTGCGTTGCGTTACTTTGCGTTGCGTTACTTTGCGTTGCGTTAATTTGCGTTGCGTTACTTTGCATTACGTTACTTTGTCTTGTGTTGTAATGTGTTGCGTTACTTTGCATTGTGTTACTCTGCGTTGCGTTACTCTGCGTTGCGTTACTTTGCGATGCGTTACTTTGCGATGCGTTACTTTGCGTTGTGTTACTCTGCGTTGTTACTTTGCATTGTGTTGTAGCACGTTGTGTTACTTTGCGTTGTTTTAGTTTGTTTTGCGTTACTTTTGTGTTGTGTTACTTCGTGTTGTGTTACTTTTGTGTTGTGTTACTTCGTGTTGTGTTACTTTGCGTTGCGTTAATTTGCGTTGTTACTTTGCATTGTGTTGTAGTACGTTGTTTTACTTTGTGTTGCGTTACTTTGCGTTGCGTTAATTTGCGTTACTTTGCGTTGCGTTACTTTGCGTTACGTTACTTTGCGTTACGTTACTTTGGGTTGCATTACTTTGCGTTGTGTTACTTTGCGTTGTGTTACTTTGCGTTGCGTTACTCTGCGTTGCGTTACTCTGCGTTGCGTTACTTTGCGTTGTGTTACTTTGCGTTGTGTTACTTTGCGTTGCGTTACTTTGCGTTGCGTTACTTTGCGTTGTTACTTTGCATTGTGTTGTAGTACGTTGTGTTACTTTGCGTTGTTTTAGTTTGTTTTGCGTTACTTTTGTGTTGTGTTACTTTGTGTTGTGTTACTTTGCGTTGCGTTACTTTGCGTTGTTACTTTGCATTGTGTTGTAGTATGTTGTTTTACTTTGCGTTGCGTTACTTTGCGTTGCGTTACTTTGGGTTGTATTACTTTGCGTTGTGTTACTTTGCGTTGTGTTACTTTGCCTTGCGTTACTTTGCGTTGAGTTACTTTGCATTGCGTTACTTTGCGTTTTGTTACTTTGCGTTGTGTTACTTTGCGTTGTGTTACTTTGCCTTGTGTTGTAGTGCGTTGCATTGCGTTACTTTGCGTTGTGTTACTTTGCCTTGCGTTGCATTGCGTTACTTTGCGTTACGTTACTTTGCGTTGCGTTACTTTGCGTTGCGTTACTTTGCGTTGCGTTACTTTGCGTTGCGTTACTTTGCCTTGTGTTGTTATGTGTTGCGTCACTTTGCGTTGTGTTACTTTGCGTTGTGTTACTTTGCGTTGCGTTACTTTGGGTTGTATTACTTTGCGTTGTGTTACTTTGCGTTGTGTTACTTTGCCTTGTGTTGAAGTGCGTTGCATTGCGTTACTTTGTGTTGTGTTACTTTGCCTTGCGTTTCATTGCGTTACTTTGCGTTACTTTGCGTTGCGTTACTTGGCGTTGCGTTACTTTGCGTTGCGTTACTTTGCGTTGTGTTACTTTGCGTTGCGTTACTTTGCGTTGTGTTACTTTGCGTTGCGTTACTTTGCGTTGCGTTACTTTGCCTTGTGTTGTAATGTATTGCATTACTTTGCGTTGTGTTACTTTGCGTTGTGTTGTAGAACATTGCGTGACTTTGCATTGTGTTACTTTGTGTTGCGTTACTTTGCGTTGCGTTACTTTGCCTTGCGTTACTTTGCCTTGTGTTGTAATGTGTTGCATTACTTTGCGTTGTGTTACTTTGCGTTGCATTACTTTGCGTTGTGTTACTTTGCGTTGTGTTACTTTGCGTTGTGTTACTTTGCGTTGTATTGTAGTACGTTGCGTTGCATTACTTTGCGTTGTGTTACTTTGCCTTGATTTGTAGTACGTTGTGTTACTTTGCATTGTGTTACTTTGCGTTGTGTTACTTTGCCTTGTGTTACTTTGCGTTGTGTTATAGTGCGTTGTGTTACTTTTCGTTGCGTTACTTTGCATTGTGTTACTTTGCGTTGTGTTACTTTGCCTTGTGTTACTTTGCCTTGTGTTGTAGTGCGTTGCGTTGCGTTAGTTTGAGTTGCGTTACTTTGTGATGCGTTACTTTGCGTTGCGTTACTTTGCATTGTGTTACTTTGCGTTGCGTTACTTTGCGTTGCGTTACTTTGCATTGCGTTATTTTGCCTTGTGTTGTAATGTGTTGCGTTACTTTGCATTGTGTTACTTTGCGTTGCGTTACTTTGACTTGATTTGTAGTGCTTTTTTTTTACTTTGCATTGTGTTACTTTGCATTGTGTTACTTTGCCTTGTGTTACTTTGCGTTGTGTTACTTTGCATTGCGTTTCTTTGCGTTGCATTACTTTCCATTGCGTTACTTTGTG
The DNA here is from genome assembly GCA_947000775.1 of Pterois miles. Lineage (NCBI taxonomy): Eukaryota > Metazoa > Chordata > Actinopteri > Perciformes > Scorpaenidae > Pterois > Pterois miles. The sequence continues at coordinate 224,482 of CAMQGK010000123.1, forward strand.
TTGTGTTACTTTGTGTTGTGTTACTTTGCGTTGTGTTACTTTGCGTTGCGTTACTTTGCCTTGATTTGTAGTGCGTTGTGTTACTTTGCATTGTGTTACTTTGCGTTGCGTTACTTTGACTTGATTTGTAGTGCTTTTTTTTTACTTTGCATTGTGTTACTTTGCATTGTGTTACTTTGCCTTGTGTTACTTTGCGTTGTGTTACTTTGCTTTGCGTTGCGTTACTTTGCGTTGTGTTATAGCACGTTGTGTTACTTTGCATTGTGTTACTTTGCGTTGTGTTACTTTGCGTTGCGTTACTTTGGGTTGTATTACTTTGCGTTGTGTTACTTTGCGTTGTGTTACTATGCCTTGCGTTACTTTGCGTTGAGTTACTTTGCGTTGCGTTACTTTGCGTTTTGTTACTTTGCGTTGTGTTACTTTGCGTTGCGTCACTTTGGGTTGTATTACTTTGTGTTGCATTACTTTGCGTTGCGTTACTTTGCGTTGCGTTACTTTGCGTTGCGTTACTTTGCGTTGCGTTACTTTGCGTTGCGTTACTTTGCCTTGTGTTATAGCACGTTGCATTACTTTGCGTTGCGTTACTTTGCGTTGTGTTACTTTGCGTTGCGTTACTTTGGGTTGTATTACTTTGCGTTGTGTTACTTTGCGTTGTGTTACTTTGCGTTGTGTTGTAGTACGTTGCGTTGCATTACTTTGCGTTGTGTTACTTTGCCTTGATTTGTAGTGCGTTGTGTTACATTACGTTGCGTTACTTTGCGTTTTGTTACTTTGCGTTGTGTTACTTTGCGTTGTGTTACTTTGCCTTGTGTTGAAGTGCGTTTCGTTGCGTTACTTTGCGTTGCGTTACTTTGCGTTGCGTTACTTTGCGTTGCGTTACTTTGCGTTGTGTTACTTTGCGTTGTGTTACTTTGCGTTGCGTTACTTTGCGTTGTGTTACTTTGCGTTGTGTTACTTCGCGTTGTGTTACTTTGCGTTGTGTTACTTTGCGTTGTGTTGTAGAACATTGCGTGACTTTTCAATGTGTTACTTTGCGTTGCGTTACTTTGCGTTGCGTTACTTTGCGTTACGTTACTTTGCCTTGTGTTGTAATGTGTTGCGTTACTTTGCGTTGTGTTACTTTGCGTTGCGTTACTTTGCGTTGTGTTACTTTGCGTTGTGTTACTTTGCGTTGTGTTACTTTGTGTTGTGTTACTTTGCGTTGCGTTACTTTTCGTTGTGTTACTTTGCGTTGTGTTACTTTGCGTTGTGTTACTTTGCGTTGCGTTACTTTGCGTTGCGTTACTTTGTGTTGCGTTACTTTGCCTTGTGTTGTAGAACATTGCGTGACTTTGCATTGTGTTACTTTGTGTTGCGTTACTTTGCGTTGCGTTACTTTGCGTTGCGTTACTTTGCCTTGCGTTACTTTGCCTTGTGTTGTAATGTGTTGCCTTACTTTGCGTTGTGTTACTTTGCGTTGTGTTACTTTGCGTTGTGTTACTTTGCGTTGTTACTTTGCGTTGTGTTACTTTGCATTGCGTTACTTTGCGTTGCATTACTTCGCATTGCGTTACTTTGTGTTGTGTTACTTTGTGTTGTGTTACTTTGCGTTGTGTTACTTTGCGGTGCGTTACTTTGAGTTGCGTTACTTTTCCTTGATTTGTAGTGCGTTGTGTTACTTTACATTGCGTTACTTTGCGTAGAACATTGCGTGACTTTGCATTGTGTTACTTTGCGTTGTGTTACTTTGCGTTGTTACTTTGCGTTGTGTTACTTTGCATTGCGTTACTTTGCGTTGCATTACTTTGCGTTGTGTTACTTTGCCTTGATTTTTAGTGCGTTGTGTTACATTACGTTGCGTTACTTTGCGTTTTGTTACTTTGCGTTGTGTTACTTTGCGTTGTGTTACTTTGCCTTGTGTTGAAGTGCGTTTCGTTGCGTTACTTTGCGTTGCGTTACTTTGCGTTGCGTTACTTTGCGTTACGTTACTTTGCGTTGCGTTACTTTGCGTTGCGTTACTTTACGTTACTTTACTTTGCCTTGTGTTGTAATGTGTTGCGTTACTTTGCGTTGTGTTACTTTGCGTTGCGTTACTTTGCGTTGTGTTACTTTGCGTTGTGTTACTTTGCGTTGCGTTACTTTTCGTTGTGTTACTTTGCGTTGTGTTACTTTGCGTTGTGTTAATTTGCGTTGCGTTACTTTGCGTTGTGTTACTTTGCGTTGTGTTACTTTGCATTGCGTTACTTTGCGTTGCATTACTTCGCATTGCGTTACTTTGTGTTGTGTTACTTTGTGTTGTGTTACTTTGTGTTGTGTTACTTTGCGTTGTGTTACTTTGCATTGTGTTATAGTGCGTTGTGTTACTTTGCGTTGCATTACTTTGCGTTGCATTACTTTGCGTTGCGTTACTTTGCCTTGTGTTGTAGCACGTTGTGTTACTTTGCGTTGTTTTTGTTTGTCTTGCGTTACTTAGTGTTGTGTTACTTTGCGTTGTGTTACTTTGCATTGTGTTACTTTGCGTTGTGTTATTTTGCGTTGCATTACTTTGGGTTGTATTACTTTGCATTGTTACTTTGCCTTGTGTTACTTTGCCTTGTGTTACTTTGCCTTGTGTTACTTTGTGTTGTGTTATAGTGCGTTGTGTTACTTTGCGTTGCGTTACTTTACGTTGCGTTACTTTGCGTTACGTTACTTTGCCTTGTGTTGTAATGTGTTGCGTTACTTTGCGTTATGTTACTTTGCGTTGTTACTTTGCGTTGTGTTACTTTGCATTGCGTTACTTTGTGTTGTGTTACTTTTGTTGTGTTACTTTGGGTTGTGTTACTTTGCGTTGTGTTACTTTGTGTTGCGTTACTTTGCCTTGATTTGTAGTTTGTTGTGTTACTTTGCATTGTTACTTTGCGTTGTGTTACTTTGCCTTGTGTTACTTTGCGTTGTGTTAGTTTGTGTTGTGTTTCTTTACGTTGTGTTGTAGTACGTTGCGTTGCATTACTTTGCGTTGTGTTACTTTGCCTTGATTTGTAGTGCGTTGTGTTACATTACGTTGCGTTACATTACGTTGCGTTACATTACGTTGCGTTACATTACGTTGCGTTACATTACGTTGCGTTACTTTGCGTTTTGTTACTTTGCGTTGTGTTACTTTGCGTTGTGTTACTTTGCCTTGTGTTGAAGTGCGTTTCGTTGCGTTACTTTGCGTTGCGTTACTTTGCGTTGCGTTACTTTGCGTTGCGTTACTTTGCGTTGCGTTACATTGCGTTGTGTTACTTTGCGTTGCGTTACTTTGCGTTGCGTTACTTTGCGTTGTGTTGTAGAACATTGCGTGACTTTTCAATGTGTTACTTTGCGTTGCGTTACTTTGCGTTGCGTTACTTTGCGTTACGTTACTCTGCCTTGTGTTGTAATGTGTTGCGTTACTTTGCATTAGGTTACTTTGCGTTGCGTTACTTTGCGTTGCGTTACTTTGCCTTGCGTTACTTTGCCTTGTTTTGTAATGTGTTGCGTTACTTTGCGTTGTGTTACTTTGCGTTGTATTGCAGTACGTTGCGTTGCATTACTTTGCGTTGTGTTACTTTGCCTTGATTTGTAGTGCGTTGTGTTACTTTGCATTGTGTTACTTTGCGTTGTGTTACTTTGCGTTGTGTTACTTTGCGTTGTGTTACTTTGCCTTGTCTTATAGTGCGTTGCGTTGCGTTAGTTTGCGTTGCGTTACTTTGCGTTGTGTTACTTTGTGTTGCGTTACTTTGCGTTGTGTTACTTTACATTGTGTTACTTTGCATTGTGTTGTAGTACGTTGTGTTACTTTGCGTTGTTTTAGTTTGTTTTGCATTACTTTGTGTTGTGTTACTTTGTGTTGTGTTACTTTGTGTTGTGTTACTTTGCATTGTGTGATTTTGCGTTGTGTTACTTTGCGTTGTGTTACTTTGCGTTGCGTTACTTTGCATTGTGTTACTTTGCGTTGCGTTACTTTGCCTTGTGTTATAGCATGTTGCATTACTTTGCGTTGCGTTGCTTTGCGTTGCGTTACTTTGCGTTGCGTTACTTTGCGTTGCTTTACTTTGCATTGTGTTACTTTGCGTTGCATTACTTTGCATTGCGTTACCTTGTGTTGTGTTACTTTGAGTTGTGTTACTTTGCGTTGTGTTACTTTGCGTTGCGTTACTTTGCCTTGATTTGTAGTGCGTTGTTTTACTTTGCATTGTTACCTTGCCTTGTGTTACTTTGCCTTGTGTTACTTTGCCTTGTGTTACTTTGTGTTGTGTTATAGTGCGTTGTGTTACTTTGCGTTGCGTTACTTTGCGTTGCGTTGCGTTACTTTGCGTTGCGTTACTTTGCGTTACGTTACTTTGCCTTGTGTTGTAATGTGTTGCGTTACTTTGCGTTGTGTTACTTTGCGTTGTTACTTTGCGTTGTGTTACTTTGCATTGTGTTACTTTGCGTTGCATTACTTTGCATTGCGTTACTTTGTGTTGTGTTACTTTGAGTTGTGTTACTTTGTGTTGCGTTACTTTGCCTTGATTTGTAGTGCGTTGCGTTACTTTGCATTGCGGTACTTTGCGTTGTGTTACTTTGCGTTGTGTTACTTTGCCTTGTGTTGTAGTGCGTTGCGTTGCGTTAGTTTCCGTTGTGTTACTTTGCGTTGCGTTACTTTGCGTTGCGTTACTTTGCGTTGTGTTACTTTGCGTTGTGTTACTTTGCGTTGTGTTGTAGAGCATTGCGTGACTTTGCATTGTCTTACTCTGCGTTGCGTTACTTTGCGTTGCGTTACTTTGCCTTGCGTTACTTTGCCTTGTGTTGTAATGTGTTGCGTTACTTTGCGTTGTGTTACTTTGCGTTGTATTGCAGTACGTTGCGTTGCATTACTTTGCGTTGTGTTACTTTGCCTTAATTTGTAGTGCGTTGTGTTACTTTGCATTGTGTTACTTTGCGTTGTGTTACTTTGCGTTGTGTTACTTTGCCTTGTCTTGTAGTGCGTTGCGTTGCGTTAGTTTGCGTTGCGTTACTTTGCGTTGTGTTACTTTGTGTTGCGTTACTTTGCGTTGTGTTACTTTACATTGTGTTACTTTGCGTTGTGTTACTTTGCCTTGTGTTACTTTGCGTTGTGTTGCTTTGCCTTGTGTTGTAGTATGTTGCATTGCATTACTTTGCGTTGCGTTACTTTGCGTTGCGTTACTTTGCGTTGCGTTACTTTGCCTTGTGTTGTAATGTGTTGCGTTACTTCGCGTTGTGTTACTTTGAGTTGTCTTACTTTGCGTTTTGTTATTTTGCGTTGTGTTACTTCGCGTTGTGTTACTTTTCCTTGTGTTACTTTGCGTTTTGTTACTTTGCTTTGTGTTGTAATGTGTTGCGTTACTTTGCGTTGCATTACTTTGCCTTGTGTTGTAATGTGTTGCGTTACTTTGCGTTGTGTTACTTTGTGTTGTGTTACTTTACGTTTTGTTACTTTGTGTTGTGTTACTTTGCGTTGCGTTACTTCGCGTTGTGTTACTTTGCCTTGTGTTACTTTGCCTTGTGTTGTAGTATGTTGCATTGCATTACTTTGCGTTGCGTTACTTTGCGTTGTGTTAATTTGCGTTGCATTGCTTTGCCTTGTGTTGTAATGTGTTGCGTTACTTTGCGTTGTCTTATTTTGCGTTACATTACTTTGTGTTGCTTTACTTTGCCTTGTGTTGTAATGTGTTGCGTTACTTTGCGTTGTGTTACTTTGCGTTGCGTTACTTTGCGTTGCGTTACTTTGCGTTGCGTAATTTGCGTTGCGTTACTTTGCGTTGCGTTACTTTGCCTTGTGTTGTATTGCGTTGCGTTGCATTACTTTGCATTGCGTTACTTTGCGTTGCATTACTTTGTATTGCGTTACTTTGCCTTGTGTTGTAATGTGTTGCGTTACTTTGCGTTGCGTTACTTTGCATTGTTACTTTGCGCTGCATTACTTTGCGTTGCGTTACTTTGCCTTGTGTTGTATTGCGTTGCGTTGCATTACTTTGCATTGCGTTACTTTGCGTTGTCTTACTTTGCGTTGCGTTACTTTGCTTTGTGTTGTATTGCGTTGCGTTGCATTACTTTGCATTGCGTTACTTTGCGTTGCATTACTTTGCATTGCGTTACTTTGCCTTGTGTTGTAGTGCATTTTGTTACTTTGCGTTGCGTTACTTTGCGTTGCGTTACTTTGCGTTGCGTTACTTTGCGTTGAGTTACTTTGCGTTGCGTTACTTTGCCTTGTGCTACTTTGCGTTGTGTTACTTTCTTTTGCGTTACTTTGCCTTGCGTTGTAGTGCGTTGCGTTGCGTTACTTTGCGTTGCATTACTTTGCGTTGCATTACTTTGCGTTGCATTACTTTGCGTTGCGTTACTTTGCCTTGTGCTACTTTTCGTTGTGTTACTTTCTTTTGATTTACTTTGCCTTGTGTTGTATTGCATTGCGTTGTGTTACTTTGCGTTGCATTACTTTGGCTTGCGTTACTTTGCCTTGCGTTACTTTGTGTTTTGCTGTAGTACGCTGCATTGTAGTGCGATGCGTTGTAGTGCGTTTTGTTGCGTTAATTTAAGTTGGTACTTTGCATTGTGTTACTTTGCGTTTTGTTACTTTGCGTTGTGTTACTTTACCTTTTGTTTTAGTGCGTTGCGTTACATTACTTTGTGTTGTTACTTTGCGTTGCGTTACTTTACCTTGTGTTGTAGAATGTTGTGTTGTGTTACTTTGGGTTGTGTTACTTTGGGTTGTGTTACTTTGTGTTGCGTTACTTTGTGTTGCGTTACTTTGCGTTGCGTTACTTTGCGTTGTGTTGTAATGTGTTGCGTTACTTTGCGTTGTGTTACTTTGCCTTGTGTTGTAGAACGTTGTGTTGTGTTACTTTGGGTTGTGTTACTTTGTGTTGCATTACTTTGTGTTGCGTTACTTTGCGTTGCGTTACTTTGCGTTGCGTTACTATGCCTTGTGTTGTAGAACGTTGTGTTACTTTGCGTTGTGTTACTTTGCGTTGTGTTACTTTGTCTTGTGTTGTAATGTGTTGCGTTACTTTGCGGTGCGTTACTTTGTCTTGTGTTGTAATGTGTTGCGTTACTTTGCGTTGCGTTACTTTGCATTGCGTTACTTTGCGTTGTGTTACTTTGCATTGCGTTACTTTGCCTTGTGTTGTAGCACGTTGCATTACTTTGCGTTGCGTTAATTTGCATTGCGTTACTTTGCGTTGTCTTACTTTGCGTTGCGTTACTTTGCCTTGTTTTGCAGTGCGTTGTGTTACTTTGCCTTGTGTTACTTTGCGTTCCGTTACTTTGCGTTGTTTTGTAGTGCGTTGCATTACTTTGCCTTGTGTTGTAATGTGTTGCATTACTTTGCCCTGTGTTACTTTGCGTTGCGTTACTTTGCCTTGTGTTGTAGAAAGTTGCGCTAGTTTGTGTTGTGTTACTTTGCGTTGCGTTACTTTGCTTTGCGTTACTTTGCATTGTGTTACTTTGCGTTGTGTTACTTTGCGTTGCGTTACTTTGCCTTTTGTTGTAGTGCATTTTGTTACTTTGTGTTGCGTTACTTTGCGTTGTGTTACTTTAAGTTGCGTTACTTTGCGTTGCGTTACTTTGCGTTGCGTTGCATTACTTTGCGTTACGTTATCTTGCGTTGCGTTACTTTGCATTGTGTTCCTTTGCGTTGTGTCACTTTGCGTTACGTTACTTTGCCATGTGTTGTAGTGCGTTGTGTTACTTTACCTTGTGTTACTTTGCGTTGCGTTACTTTGCGTTGTGTTGTAGTGCGTTGCGTTACTTTGCCTTGTGTTGTAGTGTGTTGCGTTACTTAGCGTTGAGTTACTTTGCATTGCATTACTTTTCCTTGTGTTGTAGAAAGTTGCGTTAGTTTGTGTTGTGTTAATTTGCATTGCGTTACTTTGCTTTGCGTTTCTTTGCATTGTGTTACTTTGCATTGTGTTACTTTGCGTTGCGTTACTTTGCATTGTGTTGTAGTGCATTGCGTTACTTTGCGTTGCGTTACTTTGCGTTGCGTTACTTTGCATTGTGTTACTTTGCCTTGTGTTACTTTGTTTTGCGTCACTTTGCCTTCCACTAGAAAGCTTTGTTAAAGATCTTAAATTAAATCTTAAATTATTAAGCATTGTTTAACTTCAATGGGTTCTTCTGAACATGGCTTCTCTTACCTACTCCTTGCTGCCAGAGACCTGGCAGCACTTCCTCTCACATCGCTGAGCCACATTTGGCTTGAGGGAGGAAGCAGTTGAGACCCTCAGTGAGGCCTGAAGGTGATCATCAGTGAGTCTGGACCTGTACTTGTGCACCAAACTTTCTCTTCACTTCAGGCTTTGAAAAAGACACGATTGAGGCTGTGTGACAAGAGATATATTCATTCCACTTGGTGTCACTCTGCAATAAAGTTGTGCCTGCTGTGTTTGTGTTGCCCTGCAATTACACCAGCAAACTGCTGGTTGGCAGCGGCATCTCTATGAGTTTCCTTCTTCTTCTTGTACTACAAACAGAAACTGAGCAGAGTTGGAGCTAGTAACTGCTGAACATCTTTTGCTGACATTACTAGAATGCCGAAAACAGAGAATATACCTGAGTGGATTTACGTGAACATTGAAAAGATGAAGGCAGAGAGAAGTTGAACTTTCTGTGGCTGTCTTGGCCACTCAGCACTGCTGAGAGACTGGACCAATCACAGCTGTTGAGGTGTGCGTCACTGCGACGTGTAGTTACATTTCTGGAGAGGCGCACGTCAGGCCACGGCGTCAATTCAACGCAGAAGTATAAATCAAGCTTTAATAAAGTTTCATTTTTATCTGCATTGGATTATGGTGATCTGCTTTACACGAAGGCCTGACCAGAGCCTGAAGAGGCTGGATACTGGTCACCACTGTGCGTTACGTTTCCTTACTGGTGTAACGTCCGCTAAACATAGGTGATGGGTTTCCTTGTCTTTCATGTTTATTGTGTGCACTTCCTGTTTGATTGTGAAATCCTAACCCTCCCTCTCGTTTCAGTGCACTTCACTTCCTGCCTGCATGCTCCCGCCCCTCTGAATGAATGACTTCACTGACCCACTTTTCGTCTCCACTCACCTGCGTCTGATCGTCTTCCCCCGCCCCTGATCGTGTCCACCTGTTGATAGTTAATCACTCCCCTCACGGTATTTAAGCTGTGTTCCCCTGCCCTTCTGTGCCAGTTCGTTTTGATCCTCCGTGACAAACAACCAGCGTTTTTCCTAGTGCATTCCGACTTCCGTGTACCGAGTATTCTGCTTGTGTTTTTCGACCCCTGAGTTTTGCCTGCCGGTTTGGATTTTGTCTGCCTGATTGACTGCCTTCACGTGTACCGACCCTTGCCTGGTAATAAACTGTCAGCGTTGATTGAATCTGCCTGTCCTCTGAGTTGTGCTTTTGAGTTCTGTTCTGCCTGCCTTAGTCCGGCGTTACATCGACGAACACCTCCAGGAGCTGCCGTTAACGGGCGTGGCCAGTGCTGGTACTGGATCCCAGGCTACTCCATCCTGTGCTGCCTTGGAGTCAGCAGGGTCGACGCTGGAATGAAGGCAGTTAGTTGTTAGGCGTGTCTCCTCGCCACCAGCTTCAACAGTCTTCAGTGATTCCTATCTGAGTAATACCGGTGGGACTGAAGATGGGACCCGTTAAACGGAGAGCTGGTCGGTATATCCCAACAGGCGTATATCGCTGGCTCTAACAAAGTGTTTCATTTGTCAAGCTGTACATGTTCCCTGTCAGTCCTTTACAACCCATTTACGAATGGATCCCAGTTTCTATCCCAGCACCAGGTTTAAGTTGGTTTGTGAACGAGGTCGCTGTAGGCGTCAGTTTTCAACATATTCTGGGTTCAAAAACACTTAATTAGTGTGGATGAGAAGGATTCTTGTCAAAGTGCTGATGCAGCAAACTCAGAGTCATTTCAAGCTGATTTTCAGTCTCCAAGATGCTACAGAAGTTGCTGGAACAAGTGTCATGCAGAGCCCAGAGGCTGGCTGTTTTCAGAGCAATGGATCAAGTGAAAGAAACAAAGAAAATACAGAAAAAATCTGCACCTCAACTGTAGTGGCAATCTTTCCTCATCCTGGCTCCAGTACTCCGCTTTTACCACCACTATTCAGCAGTCCCTTGGCAATAAGCTTGACACTAAAGGATCTTCTGAGGCTCTAACTCTGTTCAAAAAACTTTACTTATGCAAATAAAAACAAAGGTACAAAATTCTCTTTTGGGCTCAACTTGGCGTATGGTCAAAAAACTGTCTTCCTCCTTTGGCTGCTTCACCTGGTCTGAGAGCTACAAGGCTGTGATGTGACCAGTAGCATCATTAAAGGAGCATTTCCACCAGCATTTTTAAAGGAAACCCACTAAACCACCACCAGCAGGATCAATATGGCTCTTACATTTCCAGCCCCTAATTGCTTATGTTAAATGCAAAACAATTACCAAATATTATCCAACATGAGAGCCATATAACATTCAACATATTATTTATGGTGCTGTTACATGTACATCATAATACACAAAGATGAAAAACTATATACATAACCTCTTATTCTCCTTTTCAAAGTGTTCGTATTGCATGTTTCAGCAGGCACAGTTTGTTTATAGGTCTGTCCAGTACGTTAGTCTTAGTCTTCACGCTGACTCGCCTCACTGCACCACTGGAGTCTGGTAATGTCTTTATCACTCCACCCATATTCCAGGAGTTGTGAGGGGCAGCTTCGAGCATTATCAGGACAATATCTCCTGGCAAGAAGTCCTTTTGCGGTGTGAGCCACTTTTGTCGCTCCTGAAGCAGCGGCAAATATTCTCTCGTCCATCTAGTCCAAAACAGATGGGCCACATACTGTGTGTGTCTCCATCGCCGCCGTGCACACTGATCATCTTTGTCAAAGAGCCCTGGTGGAATGTTGGGTTGTGTTTTCATCAGTAACAGATGATTCGGTGTTAAGGCCTCCACATCATTAGGGTCATCTGATGAGTGTGTTATTGGTCTGTTATTGATGATGGCTTCAACTTCACACATTACAGTCTGGAGTCCTTCATCATCTAGTGTCTGTTGCTGTAACACAGAGTTCAAAACTTTTCTTACAGTACGGATTTGTCTTTCCCACACGCCGCCTTGGTGTGAGGCCGCTCGGGTATTGAAAATCCACTTGATGCCCTTTTTTGTCATGGCGTTTTGTATTTTGATCTGGTCCAGGTTTTCCATGCTTTGTGCAGATCTTTTTCTGCTGTAACCAAGTTTGTTCCATTGTCTGAGCGTATCATTTTTACTTGTCCCCTTCTGCATATAAACCTACGTATGGCGTTGATGCAGGAATCTGTATCCAGGCTGTGAGCTATCTCAATGTGAACAGCTCTTACAGTGAGACAAGTGAACATCACACCATATCGTTTAACAAGGCTTCTTCCACGTTTAACTTCAAATGGCCCGAAGAAGTCAACCCCCGCGTTGGTAAGGGGTGGCTGATCAGGTAGTAGCCTGTCTTCAGGCATGTCTGCCATTCTTTGTCTTCCAGCTTTAGCATTGAGCCTTCTGTACACAATGCACTTGGAGATAATCCTTCTTACAGCTGAGTTAGCTTGAGGGATCCAGTGTTTTTGTGGCAGCATTGCTAGTATATAGTTGCGACCACAGTGCCCAACTTCTTGGTGGAGGTGTTGCAGTATCAGGCTGGCTATAGGTGAACTTTTAGCGAGGATGGCTGGGTGTTTAGCCTCTTGTGGCATTTCAGCTTTATTAAGCCGGCCTCCAACTCTTAGTATACCATCCTGCAACATGGGGTCAAGTTGGTAGATCTGGCTCTTTTTCTTGATTGGAGCATTTCCTCTCAGAGCACAGATTTCTTCAGTGTAGTCCTGTAATTGACTCATCCATATGAGCTCTGTTTCTGCTTCAGTCAGCTCTACCAGTGTCAACGCATGCTGTCAAATTGTTGATTTGAATTTCAAGCTTGAGCTTGTTCTGATTTTCGGGGTCTCAGACTGACTGATGGTAGTTTCGAGCTCCTTTCTCTTGTTTTTCAGTAGCCTTAGTGTCTCTTTTAGTCTGAGAAACCTTGCAACCGCCTTTTTTAGTCGTTGCCATGTCGAGTAGTAAGCGATAAGCTTATTGATAGTGTCGTAGCCCTCTTGTGTGCTAGTTGTGATCACTCTGGCACATGTTGTGATTTCCGGGTCTTCTTCTGTTGTCAAATCCTTTTCATTCAGTTGTTCTGGCCACTCATGCTCGGGTTTCAGCATGAAAGCCGGGCCGTGTATCCAGACTTTGTTCTGCATGAACCTGTTCACCTTGACTCCTCTTGAGCCCTGATCTGCTGGATTTAGCGAGTTCACATAGCGCCACTGGGTAGGATGAGACTGATCTCTTATTGTAGTGACTCTGTTCGCTACAAAAGTTTTGAAGCGAGCACTTTCATTTGAAAGATATGTGAGCACTGTAGTGCTATCAGTCCAGAAGACAGATTCCTGTAATGGGACCTTAAGCTCCTGTCTCAACATCCTGTCCATTTTGACAGCCACGACTGCCGCCGTCAGCTCCAGTCTTGGTATTGTGACGTGTTTCAGAGGTGTCACTCTTGATTTTCCAAGTAAAAGGGAACAGTGTTTTTTGTTTTCATGACTAGTAAGCAATATGTAGGAAGCTGTAGCATATCCATCCTCACTAGCATCAGCAAAGTGATGCAACTGAGCTGATTGTGTGGATCCAAACTCTTCTGTTTTGATGCATCTGGGTATGATGAACTCTGCCAAACTCTCCAAGTCTGCTAACCATTCATGCCGTCTTTTTGCATGTTTACCTTCAATCTTTTCATCCCAATTATGTTTCTTTTTGCACAGGTTGCGCAAGATGAGTTTTGCTCTTAATGTGAGTGGTGCCAAAAAGCCGAGGGGGTCGAAGACAGCACTTACTGTGGATAAGATTCCACGTCTGGTGACAGGCTTGTTTTGCATGTTTATCTGGAAGTTGAACCTGTCAGTCTCTGTGCACCACTGCACACCAAGCGCACGCTCCACTGGGAGTGTGTCGTGTCTCAAGTTTTGGATGTCCAAAGGTAAGACATCCAAAACACAGGCCTCTAGATTTCAGGAAGTCTATCCGTTCTAAGTTTGTCAGCTCTTTAATTCTACTGCAGACAGAAAGAGCTTGATGCTTCTGGCAGAATAGGCCAGGTTTGTGAAAGGCTGTTACACCTTTTACAGGGCTGCTTCTCTTTGCAGTTGCCTCCATGGTTGTGTCCTGCACACTTGTAGCAAATGTGCTTTCTCTGTGTCCCATCTTCCTGATGTTTCTTTCTTTTGTAGCCTTTTCTTTTCCTCTGATGGTTCGTGAACCTTCTATAACATCTCCAAAAAGAGGATCCAAGGCTACCTTTGCTTGCCGATCAATGAAGTCGACTAGGTGAGAAAACCTTGCTCGTCCTCTTCCTGTCTCATGGATTTCAAATGCAGTTGTTCTCCACTTCTCTCTTATCTTGTAGGGAAGCTTTGAAATAAGATAAGATAAGATAAGATAAGATATTCCTTTATTAGTCCCACAGTGGGGAAATTTACACGTTACAGCAGCAATACAAATAAAAATAAATTAGTATATACATAATAGAAAATAGAAAAAAGTAAAGACAGAAAAAAAAAAAAAAAAAAAAAAAAATGTGTCCATCATATCAATGATATAATTGTATAAAGTCCTTATTGCACTTATGTCCGGTGAGTTTGTTGTGAATGTGACTGTGTATGTGGTCTACTGGGAGCAGTGCTGGTTGTGGAGTCTAACAGCTGCAGGCAGGAAGGACCTTCTGTAACGCTCCTTCGTACACTTAGGGTGTAGCAGCCTGTCACTGAAGGAGCTCTCCAGAGCTCTGATGGTGTCTCTCATGGGGTGGGAGTCCTTCTCCATCATGGATGACAGCTTAGCCATCGTCCTCCTCTCTCCCACCACCTGCACTGAGTCCAGAGAGCATCCCAGGACAGAGCTGGCCCTTTTGATAATCTTATCCAGCCTCTTCCTGTCTGCAGCTGTGATGCTGCTGCCCCAGCAAACCACTCCATAAAATATGGCTGATGCCACAACAGTGTCATAAAATGTTTTCAATAGTGTCCCCTGCACTCCAAAAGACCTCAGTCTCCTGAGCAGGTACAGCCTGCTCTGGCCTTTCTTATGGAGTGCAGAGGAGTTTGTTGTCCAGTCCAGTTTATTGTTCAGGTGAACACCCAGGTATTTATAAGATGTCACCATCTCAATGTCTGATCCCTGAATGTTCACCGGTGTTGGAGGGGGATGAGTTTGCCTGCGGAAATCCACCACCAGCTCTTTAGTTTTCCCTGCGTTGATCTGGAGGTGGTTCCGCAGGCACCAGTCCACGAAGTCCTGGGAGAGTTCTCTGTACTCCCCATCGTCCCCATCAGTGATGAGGCCGACGATAGCAGAGTCGTCAGAGAACTTCTGCAGGTGACAGGTTGGTGAGTTGTAAGTGAAGTCTGCAGTGTAGAGCGTGAAGAGGAACGGAGCCAGAACCGTTCCCTGCGGGGCCCCCACACTGCAGACCACCGTGTCTGAAATGAAGTCCTGTGTCCTCACAAACTGTGGGCGGTTTGTGAGGTAGTCCAGTATCCAGGATGTAAGATGTTGATCTACCCCTGCAGTCTCCAGTTTGTCCCCCAGAAGTGTCGGCTGGATGGTGTTGAATGCACTGGAGAAATCAAAGAACATGATCCTCACAGTGCTCCCAGGCTTCTCCAGGTGAGACAGAGCTCGGTCCACAAGGAAGATGACGGCATCATCCACCCCAATGCCAGGTTGATAGGCAAACTGTAGTGGGTCCATGGATGGACTCACCACAGGGCGGAGATGTTGGAGGACCAGGCGCTCCAGGGCCTTCATCAGGTGGGATGTTAATGCCACCGGCCTGAAGCTGCTGGGGTCCTTGGGGTGTGGGGTCTTGGGCACAGGTACCACGCAGGATGTCTTCCACAGTTGTGGTACCTTCCTCAGCTTCAGGCTCAGGTTGAATAGACGTCCAAAAGTCCCACACAGCTGATCTGCGCAGGACTTCAGGAGCCTGGAGCTGATGCCATCTGGACCCGTAGCCTTCCTCACGTTCATCTTCTTGAGCTGGTTCTTCACCTGAAGTGTTGTGAAGGACAAACTGGAGCAGGGGGGCTGTGTGTCAGAGGCAGAGGAGGGGGGTGGGGGGGTAGAGTTGTGTAGTGGAGCAGAGGGGGGTTGTCTGTGTGACGGGTCTGCTGGAGCCATAGGTAGAGCTGTAGGTGTCGATGTCAGTGGGGGGGCTATTGTTGTGCTGAAGGTGGTGAAGGAGGAGGAGGAGGGGGGGCACTGTCTTGAAGAGGGAGATGGAGGGGGCTGCAGCAGGGTGGACTGGGCCGGGGGAGGGGTAGGTGTAGGTGACTCATTGAACCTGTTAAAGTAGTGGTTCAAATCATTCACCCACTTTAGGTCTCCCACAGCCTTGGAGTCTGGTTTCTTGTGGCCTGAGATGGTTTTTAGGCCTTTCCAGACTCCACTGATGTTGTTCTGCTGCAACTGTTCCTCCATCTTCTTCCTGTAGCTGTTCTTCCCCTCCCTGATTTTCCTCCTTAGCTCCCTCTGAACAGCCTTCAGCTCCTCCTTATTTCCTGATCTAAAGGCCCTCGTCTTCTCCTTCAGGAGGGCCTTTATATCAGGATTAATCCACGGCTTGTTGTTGGAAAAACACCTTACCGTCCTGGTTGGTAAGGTGTTTTCCATGCAGAAGTTTATGTAGTCCGTGATGCAGCCCGTCAGTCCGTCTATGTCCTCCCCATGAGAGTCCCAGAGTTCCTCCCACACTGTTGTGCTGAAACAGTCCTGCAGAGCTTCCT
The DNA here is from genome assembly GCA_947000775.1 of Pterois miles. Classification (NCBI taxonomy): domain Eukaryota; kingdom Metazoa; phylum Chordata; class Actinopteri; order Perciformes; family Scorpaenidae; genus Pterois; species Pterois miles. Next base: position 240,303 of record CAMQGK010000123.1, read on the forward strand.
CAGCTTCCTTGGACCATGTCCTCACTGTGGGGGAGACGGCTGGTTCTCTGTGTACCAGGGGTCTGTACACAGGCTGGAGATGAACCAGGTTGTGGTCTGATCTTCCCAGGGGGGAGGGGGGATGATGTGTATGCCTCCTTGCAGTTGGCATACAATAAGTCCAGGATTTTATTGTCCCGTGTGCAGCATGACACATACTGGGTGAAAGTTGGTAGAGTGGAGGACAGAGAGACATGATTAAAGTCTCCAGAGACCAGGAGGAGGGCCTGAGGGTGCTGTGTCTGCAGCCTGCTAGTGACTGAATAGAGGACATCACAAGCTGTGTCACCGTTAGCAGAGGGGGGAACATACACTGCCATCATAATAACATGTGTAAATTCCCTCGGTAAATAATACGGCCTCATGCTAAGAGCGAGCAGCTCGATGTCCCTGCTGCAGTGTTGTTCTTTAACAGTGATGTGACCAGGGTTACACCATCTATCATTCACAAACACCGCCAGACCTCCTCCTTTCCTCTTACCGCTGTCTCTCGTCCTGTCCGCCCGCACCAACTTAAACCCGTCCAGCTCCGTCACCGCGTCCGTGGTCGCCGCCGTCAGCCACGTCTCGGTGAACACCATCATGCTGCACTCCCGATATTCCCTCTGATGTCGAGTCAGCGCCGCCAGCTCGTCCATCTTGTTGGGGAGAGATCTCACATTCCCCATCAAAACAGACGGGAGGATTGGTTTGTATTTCATCCTCCGTGCGCGACGCTGAGCTCCAGCCCGACATCCTCTTCTTCTCCTCTTTATCTCCGGGGGAACAGCGGGTCTTTCCTCTGGGTGCAGGGGCGCTGTGTTGCGGAGCGCCAACAGCTGATCCCTGGTGTAAACAATGGGTCCGCTCGTCAGGTCCCCGCACACGGACGTAAACATCGTGGAAAGTAGTGAAAAGTTACGACCAAAGCTGCTGCTTTGGTCTCCATAATTCCAGAAAGACTGTTGAGTTAGAGGACTTAATAATGGCAAATGAAAGAAAAGAATAAAAAGTTTTTGAAGAGAAAAACTCTAGAACGAGCAGGAGCTGCTGTAACAGGCGGCCACTCACGCAGCGCCATGTTTGCTAACTCACGGGTTATCCATGTCTTCCATGAACTCAATATCATCGATCGTATTCCTACATCCAATCAGAAAGAGAGCATAGGCACTCAGCGATTTACCATCTTCTGCTCTGATCTGAGGCCATCTCAAGGCTTTCTCCATGTATGCGTTTGCTATCTTCAACTCATCACCATATTGCCTCTGGAGTAACTTTCTGGCCTCATGGTAGCCTCTGTCAGCTGACATATGCTCACAGCTACCAACAAGTTCTTGCGGCTCCCCGCTGGTATACTGCTCCATGTAGTACAACTTGTCCTGATGACTGTCAGTGTTGCTATCCACCGCATGCTCAAAGGCCCTGATGAAAGACTTGTAAGTGAGAGGGTCACCTTTAAAAACTGGAATGCCTTTAGAAGGGACATAAGAGCTTGTCTGTTGCCTTACAAGCATCTCAGAAATAGCATTTTGCTTCTGCATGACTTCATATAGTCCTCTTTCATTGCTTGCTGTCTGTGGGTGGCTATTGCCACGAGGTTCATTTGGTTTTGTGTCTGGTAAAAATTGCACCAACAAACCAGGAACATGTGCTGTGTGTTCTCCTGCAGCAGCATTTGAGATTAGCAGAGCACCATCACTCTCTTCTTTCAGCCTACATTGTGGATGCTTCTTTGACAGATTACTGTAAGTGCTTCCTTCATATTCCTCAAACACCTTGAGCTTTACCTTGGACTCTGCAATAGCTGTGTTAAGAGCAAGCTGTTCCATTTTAGCCTTCAGCTGCAGCTGTCTGATCTCCAGCTCTCGTTTCTTTTCTAAAGCTGCTGAACGTGCCATCAAGGCTGCATGCTCTGCTTCTTCCTTCATACGCTCTGAAGACCCAGTCATTGTTGATGAAGCAGCTGAGGATTTCTTTTTATTACGATGACAACTTCTTGCAGCTTGAGCTACGCTGTCTCCTGTTTTGATGTCATCCTGACTGATCCTGTCTCCTGGTTATCATTTGCACCTTGAACTTCATTTGCATTATTTTTATCTGTTGATTTCTTTCTCATTGCAGCACACCAGTTTTCAGTGTTCTCAACAAATTCTTTCAAAGGTGCTGTTCTTGGTTCATACCAGTTATGCTGATCTGCTTGGCCTTCATCTTCATCCAGTAAAGCAACAACTGCAGCATTTATATCCAATCATCAAGTTTTAAATTATCAATGTTTTTCATCATGCCTGTCAGCTGAGATAATTTACCTCTTCTGGATCCAATGAGCTGCTTATTTTGTCATCCACTGCTTTCTTTGTGGGCCTTGGCGCCCTCTTCTGGTCAGAATCCTCCATGTCCACAGCACAGACCACTTGACTCAGATTCAGCTTAGAAACAGGGCAAGCTAATGTCCAGCAGTGTCTTCACATGCACATCATTTTTCCACAAACAGCTGACATCCACAATCCTCTTCAGTGAAATGCATTCACCATATATGCGCTGCACAGCTCCGACAGGCTCCGACGAGCAGCACTGAAGGAGGTAATTAAAGCCCACTGACTCCAGCCCGCCAGCTCTCCTTATGTTAGCTTACTTAGCAGTTGACAACATGTTGCAAAGCATCCACTAGCTTACTTTTTCCAGTATGAGGGCTTGTGTTGGTTCCTCATCCATGCGTTAATCCTCGTTAGTCCGTTCTTCTTTCCAAGAGTGGAGTTTTTTGACTCACATGTAGTGGCAGTCTTTCCTCATTTTTACCACCACTATTCAGCAGTCCCTTGGCAATAAGCTTGACACTAAAGGATCTTCTGAGGCTCTAACTCCGTTCAAAAAACTTTACTTATGCAAATAAAAACAAAGGTACAAAATTCTCTTTATGGCTCAACTTGGCGTATGGTCAAAAACTGTCTTGCTCCTTTGGCTGCTTAACCTGGTCTGAGAGCTACAAGGCTGTGATGTGACCAGTAGCATCATTAAAGGAGCATTTCCACCAGCATTTTTAAAGGAAACCCACTAAACCACCACCAGCAGGATCAATATGGCTCTTACATCAATTAATGCTAAACTCAAGGAAGTGGTATGGCAGATAGTCTGGTTTCAACTATTGTCAGTGATCTGCAAGAACTTGGGACTGAACTGCCTCCCAAATCCAACATGAAGTGCTGTCTGCTGCATAAAGACGATCCTGTAAGATCTACGTTGAGTAAAAGTCTGGAGAATGTTGAAAACCCATTTAGCTTTAACACTGAGACTAAAAGGATGAAATACTTCAGTGAAAAATGGGGGGTTGTGGAGCCAGTAGAAAAGATCTTAGGAGTTTGATATGATACAAGGAGAAATAAGCAAACAGGTACGTCTGATCAAGTCCCAGTGAATGACACGTTTGTTTACATTCCAGTTATGGAAACAATCAAATTTAAGAAGAAGAAGAAGAACCTTTATTAGTCCCACTAAGGGAAATTCAATTTTTACACTTAACTTATACACGGTACATGCAGACCTGAACACACACATGCAACAATGGAGACACGTCAGAGTGAAGGGGCTGCTCCTGATAAGCACCCCGAGCAGTTGGGGGTTTGGTGCCTTGCTCAGGGGCACCTCGGCAGTACCCAAGAGGTAAACTGACACCTCTCCAGCAACCAGTTCACACTCAGTTCTTGGTCCATGTCGGGACTTGAACCGGTGACCCTCCGGTTCCCAAGACAACTCCCTAGAGACTGAGCTACTGCCGCCCCCAGACAAATCTTTAATCCCCAGAGGAAAATTCAGGAAATTAGGTTCCACCGAGATTTGAACTCGGATCGCTGGATTCAGAGTCCAGAGTGCTAACCATTACACCATGGAACCACTGTATATATATGTGATATTTGTAAACTGCTTGTGTATCAAACACTGGCAGATATGAAGACTTCTGCGATGGAAGTTATTTTAAGACTCATCCATTGTTCTCTAAACAACAGACTTTACAGATTCAGCTGTACTATGATGACTTTGAAACTGCTCACCCACTGGGGTCAAAACCTGGTATTTACAAAATGGCTGCTCTCAATTTAGTCCTCAGAAATCTGCCACCAAAGTTTAACTCTGCTGTGATGAACATTCATTTGGTTGCACTGTTTGATACAGAAGATGTGAACAAATCTGGTTTGATCCCATTCTACAGCCTCTGATCAATGACATGAAAACACTGGAGAGTCCTGGCATTGATTTGCCTTTCTCCACTGAAAAAGTCTATGATACTGTATGTCAGATAACAGGGGACAATGTGGGAATGCACAGTATTTTAGGTTTTACAGAGTCTTTTAGTGGACGTTATATCTGTCGTTTGTGTTTGATGGAAAAACATGACGGCCAAAATGTTAACAGTGAGGATGATCCCAAGATAATCTTGGTGGAAAAGAGCTTTTTGAAATGCACTACAATGAGCTGCAGTCAGACCCACAGCAGTTATCAGTGTTTGGTTTGAGTTTGTTGCAAGGGCCATTTCTGTTAATACAGTGAGAATATTTGATTGTGTTCCTGACAATGTGCAGCTGCCACTTGCATAGACGGAGTAAGAAAAGGTGGTGTAATGGGATGTTTAAAAGGCCCTTTTGTAGGTACAGCTGTGGCTTATGGCCATACCACCCTGAACACGCCCGATCTCGTTTGATCTCGGAAGCTAAGCAGGGTCGGGCCTGGTCAGTACTTGGATGGGAGACCGCTTGGGAATATCAGGTGCTGTAAGCTTTTCACTTCTCATTACAAACAGCAGAGGGCTCTGCTGCTTGGTCTTCGGACGCTGACGGGCACAGATGACAGTCAGTAGAATGGCTGTACACACACTATGTCAGTTTGTTTCAAAATCTTTTTCAAGAGTACATCATGAGTTACAGGTGTAGCTGTGGCAGACTGAAGTTGTTGGCCTTTCTTTTAGTTTCCCCCTGTTTGTATAAAATAAAATGTTATTCAACAATTAAAGGCCAGGGCATGTTCAGAATTCTCGATGGAGGAGAAAGACACACAATAATTCCAATGAGGACAACACAACGACAAGTTAAAATCACAACACTGATATATTGAGGAAAAGAAGAGTTACAGAGCTCTGGAGGATACTTCTGTTAGCCTTAGCGTCTGAACTAGTACATAGAGTTCGGTTCTCAGCTGTTCAGCAGTCAGAGTCCCGTCTGTCTGATCAAATCCTCCTCTTCTTATAGTGAACAAATCATGTGACTGTGTCTGCAGGTGCGTGCGAGGTTTAGGGTAAGTGTGTATTGCTGTTGGGTCCGGCGGTCCAGCGTAGGTGGGTCGTTATCTTGTCGTCCAGTACTTGTTTCTTCTTTCCACATTCTTGGGCCTGCTGGTGCCTGATTGTCGTAACCTTGGTCCCTGTTTCACTGATAATACTCATGTGAAAGCTTCATTTGTGTTATTGTTCCCAGAATGAATGTTCATGTGCTGTAGTAAGCAGCTGTATTTAGAATGATAGATTGCGGTTAATAGCGTTATACATTAGATTAATATATATCTGATCAGGTGACATATATTTACACTACAGCTCCCCCTGTTGAACTCAGATCCCTGAGTTCATCTACACTATATCTATTGATTAATGCTCTCCTGTCACCTGTAGATATCCTGATTCTAAGGGATTTGCTCTTCTCTACCATTCATGCAGCTGAGTATATGCGGTGTGTGCTTGTGTTTATGCTTCCCTCAGCCCAACCCAGGACCGCCGACTACAACAACGCTGGCGAGCCTGTGCCCTCAGCCCGACCCAGGACGACCGACAAACCCAACGCTGGCGAGCCTGTGCCCTCAGCCCGACCCAGGACGACCGACAAACCCAACGCTGGCGAGCCTGTGCCCTGAGCCTGACCCAGGGCGACGGACAAACCCAATGCAGGCGAGCCTGTGCCCTCAGCCCGAACCAGGACGACCGACTACAACAACGCTGGCGAGCCTGTGCCCTCAGACTGACCAAGAACGACCGACTACAACAACGCTGGCTAGCCTGTGCCCTCAGCCCGACCCAGGACGACCGACTACAACAACGCTGGCGAGCCTCTGCCCTCAGCCCGACCCAGGATGACCGACTACAACAACGCTGGTGAGCCTGTGCCCTCAGCCCTACCCAGGACCGCCGACTACAACAACCCTGGCGAGCCTGTGCCCTCAGCCCGACACAGGACCGCCGACGACAACAACGCTGGCGAGCCTGTGCCCTCAGCCCGACACAGGACCGCCGACTACAGCAACGCTGGCGAGCCTGTGCCCTCAGCCCGACACAGGACCGCCGACTACAACAACGCTGGCGAGCATGTGCCCTCAGCCCGACCCAGGACCGCCGACTACAACAACGCTGGCGAGCCTGTGCCCTCAGCCCGACCCAGGACGACCGACTACAACAACGCTGGCAAGCCTGTGCCCTCAGCCCGACCGAGGACCGCCGACTACAAAAACGCTGGCGATCCTGTGCCCTCAGCCCGACCCAGAACCGCCGACTCCAACAACGCTGGCGAGCCTGTGCCCTCAGCCCGACCCAGGACCGCCGACTACAACAACCTTGGCGAGCCTGTGCCCTCAGCCCGACCCAGGACCGCCGACTACAACAACCCTGGCGAGCCTGTGCCATCAGCCCGAACCAGGACCGCCGACTACAACAACGCTGGCGAGCCTGTGCCCTCAGCCCGACCCAGGACCGCCGACTACAACAACGCTGGCGAGCCTGTACCCTCAGCCCGACCCAGGACCGCCGACTACAACAACGCTGGCGAGCCTGTGCCCTCAGCCCGACCACGGACTGCCGACTACAACAACGCTGGCGAGCCTGTGCCTTCAGCCCGACCCAGGATCACCGACTAGAACAACGCTGGAGAGCCTGTGCCCTCAGCCCAACCCAGGACGACCGACAAACCCAACGCTGGCGAGCCTGTGCCCTGAGCCTGACCCAGGGCGACGGACAAACCCAACGCAGGCGAGCCTGTGCCCTCAGCCCGACCCAGGACGACCGACTACAACAACGCTGGCGAGCCTGTGCCCTCAGCCCGACCCAGGATCGCCGACTACAACAACGTTGGCGAGCCTGTGCCTTCAGCCCGACTGAGGACAGCAGACTAGTACAACCCTGGCGAGCCTGTGCCCTCAGCCGGACCCAGGACCGCCGACTACAACAACGCTGGCGAGCCTGTGCCCTCAGCCCGACCCAGGACCGACGACTACAACAACGCTGGCGAGCCTATGCCCTCAGCCCGACCCATGACCGCCGACTACAACAACGCTGGCGAGCCTGTGCCCTCAGCCTGACCCAGGACCGCCGACTAACACAACACTGGCGAGCCTGTGCCCTCAGCCCGACCCAGGACCGCCGACTACAACAACGCTGGCGAGCCTGTGCCCTCAGCCCGACCCAGTACCGCCAACTACAACAACGCTGGCGAGCCTGTGCCCTCAGCCCGACCCAGGATCGCCGACTACAACAACGCTGGAGAGCCTGTGCCCTCAGCCCGACCCAGGACGACCGACAAACCCAACGCTGGCGAGCCTGTGCCCTCAGCCCGACCCAGGACGACCGACACACCCAACGCTGGCGAGCCTGTGCCCTGAGCCTGACCCAGGGCGACGGACAAACCCAACGCAGGCGAGCCTGTGCCCTCAGCCCGACCCAGGACGACCGACTACAACAACGCTGGCGAGCCTGTGCCCTCAGCCCGACCAAGAACGACCGACTACAACAACGCTGGCGAGCCTGTGCCCTCAGCCCGACCCAGGACGACCAACTACAACAACGCTGACGAGCCTGTGCCCTCAGCCCGACACAGGACCGCCGACTACATCAACGCTGGCGAGCCTGTGCCCTCAGCCCGACCCAGGACCGCCGACTACAACAACGCTGGCGAGCCTGCGCCCTCAGCCCGACCCAGTACCGCCGACTACAACAACGCTGGCGAGCCTGTGCCTTCAGCCCGACTGAGGACAGCCGACTAGAGCAACCCTGGCGAGCCTGTGCCATCAGCCCGAACCAGGACTGCCGACTACAACAACGCTGGCGAGCCTGTGCCCTCAGCCCGACCCAGGACCGACGACTACAACAATGCTGGCGAGCCTGTGCCCTCAGCCCGACCCAGGACCGCCGACTACAACAACGCTGGCGAGCCTGTGCCCTCAGCCCGACCCAGGACCGCCGACTACAACAACGCTGGCGAGCCTGTGCCCTCAGCCCGACCCAGGACCGACGACTACAACAATGCTGGCGAGCCTGTGCCCTCAGCCCGACCCAGGACCGCCGACTACAACAACGCTGGCGAGCCTGTGCCCTCAGCCTGACCCAGGACCGCCGACTAACACAACACTGGCGAGCCTGTGCCCTCAGCCCGACCCAGGACCGCCGACTACAACAACACTGGCGAGCCTGTGCCCTCAGCCCGACTGAGGACAGCCGACTAGAGCAACCCTGGCGAGACTGTGCCATCAGCCCGAACCAGGACTGCCGACTACAACAACGCTGGCGAGCCTGTGCCCTCAGCCCGACTCAGGACCGCCGACTACAACAACGCTGGCGAGCCTGTGCCCTCAGCCCGACCCAGGACCGACGACTACAACAACGCTGGCGAGCCTGTGCCCTCAGCCCGACCCAGGACGACCGACACACCCAACGCTGGCGAGCCTGTGCCCTGAGCCTGACCCAGGGCGACGGACAAACCCAACGCAGGCGAGCCTGTGCCCTCAGCCCGACCCAGAACGACCGATTACAACAACGCTGGCGAGCCTGTGCCCTCAGCCCGACCAAGAACGACCTACTACAACAACGCTGGCGAGCCTGTGCCCTCAGCCCGACCCAGGACCGCCGACTACAAAAACGCTGGCGAGCCTGTGCCCTCAGCCCGACCCAGGACCGCCGACTACAACAACGCTGGCGAGCCTGTGCCCTCAGCCCGACCCAGGGCCGCCGACTAACACAACACTGGCGAGCCTGTGCCCTCAGCCCGACCCAGGACCACCGACTACAAAAACGCTGGCGAGCCTGTGTCCTCAGCCCGACCAGGACCGCCAACTACAACAACGCTGGCGAGCCTGTGCCCTCAGCCCGACCCAGGATCGCCGACTACAACAACGCTGGCGAGCCTGTGCCTTCAGCCCGACTGAGGACAGCAGACTAGTACAACCCTGGCGAGCCTGTGCCCTCAGCCGGACCCAGGACCGCCGACTACAACAACGCTGGCGAGCCTGTGCCCTCAGCCCGACCCAGGACCGCCGACTACAACAACGCTGGCGAGCCTGTGCCCTCAGCCCGACCCAGTACCGCCAACTACAACAACGCTGGCGAGCCTGTGCCCTCAGCCCGACCCAGGATCGCCGACTACAACAACGCTGGAGAGCCTGTGCCCTCAGCCCGACCCAGGACGACCGACAAACCCAACGCTGGCGAGCCTGTGCCCTCAGCCCGACCCAGGACGACCGACACACCCAACGCTGGCGAGCCTGTGCCCTGAGCCTGACCCAGGGCGACGGACAAACCCAACGCAGGCGAGCCTGTGCCCTCAGCCCGACCCAGGACGACCGACTACAACAACACTGGCGAGCCTGTGCCCTCAGCCCGACCAAGAACGACCGACTACAACAACGCTGGCGAGCCTGTGCCCTCAGCCCGACCCAGGACGACCAACTACAACAACGCTGACGAGCCTGTGCCCTCAGCCCGACACAGGACCGCCGACTACATCAACGCTGGCGAGCCTGTGCCCTCAGCCCGACCCAGGACCGCCGACGACAACAACGCTGGCGAGCCTGCGCCCTCAGCCCGACCCAGTACCGCCGACTACAACAACGCTGGCGAGCCTGTGCCTTCAGCCCGACTGAGGACAGCCGACTAGAGCAACCCTGGCGAGCCTGTGCCATCAGCCCGAACCAGGACTGCCGACTACAACAACGCTGGCGAGCCTGTGCCCTCAGCCCGACCCAGGACCGACGACTACAACAATGCTGGCGAGCCTGTGCCCTCAGCCCGACCCAGGACCGCCGACTACAACAACGCTGGCGAGCCTGTGCCCTCAGCCCGACCCAGGACCGCCGACTACAACAACGCTGGCGAGCCTGTGCCCTCAGCCCGACCCAGGACCGACGACTACAACAATGCTGGCGAGCCTGTGCCCTCAGCCCGACCCAGGACCGCCGACTACAACAACGCTGGCGAGCCTGTGCCCTCAGCCTGACCCAGGACCGCCGACTAACACAACACTGGCGAGCCTGTGCCCTCAGCCCGACCCAGGACCGCCGACTACAACAACACTGGCGAGCCTGTGCCCTCAGCCCGACTGAGGACAGCCGACTAGAGCAACCCTGGCGAGACTGTGCCATCAGCCCGAACCAGGACTGCCGACTACAACAACGCTGGCGAGCCTGTGCCCTCAGCCCGACTCAGGACCGCCGACTACAACAACGCTGGCGAGCCTGTGCCCTCAGCCCGACCCAGGACCGACGACTACAACAACGCTGGCGAGCCTGTGCCCTCAGCCCGACCCAGGACGACCGACACACCCAACGCTGGCGAGCCTGTGCCCTGAGCCTGACCCAGGGCGACGGACAAACCCAACGCAGGCGAGCCTGTGCCCTCAGCCCGACCCAGAACGACCGATTACAACAACGCTGGCGAGCCTGTGCCCTCAGCCCGACCAAGAACGACCTACTACAACAACGCTGGCGAGCCTGTGCCCTCAGCCCGACCCAGGACCGCCGACTACAAAAACGCTGGCGAGCCTGTGCCCTCAGCCCGACCCAGGACCGCCGACTACAACAACGCTGGCGAGCCTGTGCCCTCAGCCCGACCCAGGGCCGCCGACTAACACAACACTGGCGAGCCTGTACCCTCAGCCCGACCCAGGACCGCCGACTACAACAACGCTGGCGAGCCTGTGCCCTCAGCCCGACCACGGACTGCCGACTACAACAACGCTGGCGAGCCTGTGCCTTCAGCCCGACCCAGGATCACCGACTAGAACAACGCTGGAGAGCCTGTGCCCTCAGCCCAACCCAGGACGACCGACAAACCCAACGCTGGCGAGCCTGCGCCCTGAGCCTGACCCAGGGCGACGGACAAACCCAACGCAGGCGAGCCTGTGCCCTCAGCCCGACCCAGGACGACCGACTACAACAACGCTGGCGAGCCTGTGCCCTCAGCCCGACCCAGGATCGCCGACTACAACAACGTTGGCGAGCCTGTGCCTTCAGCCCAACTGAGGACAGCAGACTAGTACAACCCTGGCGAGCCTGTGCCCTCAGCCGGACCCAGGACCGCCGACTACAACAACGCTGGCGAGCCTGTGCCCTCAACCCGACCCAGGACCGCCGACTAACACAACACTGGCAAGCCTGTGCCCTCAGCCCGACCCAGGACCGCCGACTACAAAAACGCTGGCGAGCCTGTGTCCTCAGCCCGACCAGGACCGCCAACTACAACAACGCTGGCGAGCCTGTGCCCTCAGCCCGACCCAGGACGACCGACAAACCCAGCGCTGGGGAGCCTGTGCCCTCAGCCCGACCCAGGACGACCGACACACCCAACGCTGGCGAGCCTGTGCCCTGAGCCTGACCCAGGGCGACGGACAAACCCAACGCAGGCGAGCCTGTGCCCTCAGCCCGACCCAGGACGACCGACTACAACAACGCTGGAGAGCCTGTGCCCTCAGCCCGACCAAGAACGACCGACTACAACAACGCTGGCGAGCCTGTGCCCTCAGCCCGACCCAGGACCGCCGACTAACACAACGCTGGCGAGCCTGTGCCCTCAGCCCGACCCAGGACCGCCGACTACAACAACGCTGGCGAGCCTGTGCCCTCAGCCCGACCCAGGATCGCCGACTACAACAACGCTGGAGAGCCTGTGCCCTCAGCCCGACCCAGGACGACCGACAAACCCAACGCTGGCGAGCCTGTGCCCTCAGCCCGACCCAGGACGACCGACACACCCAACGCTGGCAAGCCTGTGCCCTGAGCCTGACCCAGGGCGACGGACAAACCCAACGCAGGCGAGCCTGTGCCCTCAGCCCGACCCAGAACGACCGACTACAACAACGCTGGCGAGCCTGTGCCCTCAGCCCGACCAAGAACGACCGACTACAACAACGCTGGCGAGCCTGTGCCCTCAGCCCGACCCAGGACCGCCGACTACAAAATCGCTGGCGAGTCTGTGCCCTCAGCCCGACCCAGGACCGCCGACTACAACAACGCTGGCGACCCTGTGCCCTCAGCCCGACCCAGTTCCGCCGACTACAACAACGCTGGCGAGCCTGTGCCTTCTGCCCGACTGAGGACAGCCGACTAGAACAACCCTGGCGAGCCTGTGCCCTCAGCCGAACCCAGGACCGCCGACTACAACAACGCTGGCGAGCCTGTGCCCTCAGCCCGACCCAGGACCGCCGACTAACACAACGCTGGCAAGCCTGTGCCCTCAGCCCGACCCAGGACCGCCGACTACAAAAACGCTGGCGAGCCTGTGCCCTCAGCCCGACCAGGACCGCCAACTACAACAACGCTGGCGAGCCTGTGCCCTCAGCCCGACCCAGGATCGCCGACTACAACAACGCTGGAGAACCTGTGCCCTCAGCCCGACCCAGGACGACCGACAAACCCAACGCTGGGGAGCCTGTGCCCTCAGCCCGACCCAGGACGACCGACACACCCAACGCTGGCGAGCCTGTGCCCTGAGCCTGACCCAGGGCGACGGACAAACCCAACGCAGGCGAGCCTGTGCCCTCAGCCCGACCCAGGACGACCGACTACAACAACGCTGGCGAGCCTGTGCCCTCAGCCCGACCAAGAACGACCGACTACAACAACGCCGGCGAGCCTGTGCCCTCAGCCCGACCCAGGACCGCCGACTACAAAAACGCTGGCGAGCCTGTGCCCTCAGCCCGACCCAGGACCGCCGACTACAACAACGCTGGCGAGCCTGTGCCCTCAGCCCGACCCAGTACCGCCGACTACAACAACGCTGGCAAGCCTGTGCCTTCTGCCTGACTGAGGACAGCCTACTAGAACAACCCTGGTGAGCCTGTGCCCTCAGCCGAACCCAGGACCGCCGACTACAACAACGCTGGCGAGCCTGTACCCTCAGCCCGACCCAGGACCGCCGACTAACACAACGCTGGCAAGCCTGTGCCCTCAGCCCGACCCAGGACCGCCGACTACAAAAACGCTGGCGAGCCTGTGCCCTCAGCCCGACCAGGACCGCCAACTACAACAACGCTGGAGAGCCTGTGCCCACAGCCCGACCCAGGACGACCGACAAACCCAACGCTGGGGAGCCTGTGCCCTCAGCCCGACCCAGGACGACCGACACACCCAACGCTGGCGAGCCTGTGCCCTGAGCCTGACCCAGGGCGACGGACAAACCCAACGCAGGCGAGCCTGTGCCCTCAGCCCGACCCAGAACGACCGACTACAACAACGCTGGCGAGCCTGTGCCCTCAGCCCGACCAAGAACGACCGACTACAACAACGCTGGCGAGCCTGTGCCCTCAGCCCGACCCAGGACCGCCGACTACAAAATCGCTGGCGAGTCTGTGCCCTCAGCCCGACCCAGGACCGCCGACTACAACAACGCTGGCGACCCTGTGCCCTCAGCCCGACCCAGTTCCGCCGACTACAACAACGCTGGCGAGCCTGTGCCTTCTGCCCGACTGAGGACAGCCGACTAGAACAACCCTGGCGAGCCTGTGCCCTCAGCCGAACCCAGGACCGCCGACTACAACAACGCTGGCGAGCCTGTGCCCTCAGCCCGACCCAGGACCGCCGACTAACACAACGCTGGCAAGCCTGTGCCCTCAGCCCGACCCAGGACCGCCGACTACAAAAACGCTGGCGAGCCTGTGCCCTCAGCCCGACCAGGACCGCCAACTACAACAACGCTGGCGAGCCTGTGCCCTCAGCCTGACCCAGGATCGCCGACTACAACAACGCTGGAGAACCTGTGCCCTCAGCCCGACCCAGGACGACCGACAAACCCAACGCTGGGGAGCCTGTGCCCTCAGCCCGACCCAGGACGACCGACACACCCAACGCTGGCGAGCCTGTGCCCTGAGCCTGACCCAGGGCGACGGACAAACCCAACGCAGGCGAGCCTGTGCCCTCAGCCCGACCCAGGACGACCGACTACAACAATGCTGGCGAGCCTGTGCCCTCAGCCCGACCAAGAACGACCGACTACAACAACGCTGGCGAGCGTGTGCCCTCAGCCCGACCCAGGACCGCCGACTACAAAAACGCTGGCGAGCCTGTGCCCTCAGCCCGACCCAGGACCGCCGACTACAACAACGCTGGCGAGCCTGTGCCCTCAGCCCGACCCAGTACCGTCGACTACAACAACGCTGGCAAGCCTGTGCCTTCTGCCCGACTGAGGACAGCCGACTAGAACAACCCTGGTGAGCCTGTGCCCTCAGCCGAACCCAGGACCGCCGACTACAACAACGCTGGCGAGCCTGTGCCCTCAGCCCGACCCAGGACCGCCGACTAACACAACGCTGGCAAGCCTGTGCCCTCAGCCCGACCCAGGACTGCCGACTACAAAAACGCTGGCGAGCCTGTGCCCTCAGCCCGACCAGGACCGCCAACTACAACAACGCTGGCGAGCCTGTGCCCTCAGCCCGACCCAGGATCGCCGACTACAACAACGCTGGAGAGCCTGTGCCCTCAGCCCGACCCAGGACGACCGACAAACCCAACGCTGGGGAGCCTGTGCCCTCAGCCCGACCCAGGACGACCGACACACCCAACGCTGGCGAGCCTGTGCCCTGAGCCTGACCCAGGGCGACGGACAAACCCAACGCAGGCGAGCCTGTGCCCTCAGCCCAACACAGGACGACCGACTACAACAACGCTGGCGAGCCTGTGCCCTCAGCCTGACCAAGAACGACCGACTACAACAACGCTGGCGAGCCTGTGCCCTCAGCCCGACCCAGTACCGCCGACTACAAAAATGCTGGCGAGCCTGTGCCCTCAGCCCGACCCAGGACCGCCGACTACAACAACGCTGGCGAGCCTGTGCCCTCAGCCCGACCCAGTACCGCCGACTACAACAACGCTGGCGAGCCTGTGCCTTCAGCCCGACTGAGGACAGCCGACTAGAACAACCCTGGCGAGCCTGTGCCATCAGCCCGAACCAGGACTGCCGACAACAACAACGCTGGCGAGCCTGTGCCCTCAGCCCGACTCAGGACCGCCGACTACAACAACGCTGGCGAGCCTGTGCCCTCAGCCCGACCCAGGACCGCCGACTGCAACAACGCTGGCGAGCCTGTGCCCTCAGCCCGACCCAGGACCGCCGACTACAACAACGCTGGCGAGCCTGCGCCCTCAGCCCGACCCAGTACCGCCGACTACAACAACGCTGGCGAGCCTGTGCCTTCAGCCCGACTGAGGACAGCCGACTAGAGCAACCCTGGCGAGCCTGTGCCATCAGCCCGAACCAGGACTGCCGACTACAACAACGCTGGCGAGCCTGTGCCCTCAGCCTGACTCAGGACCGCCGACTACAACAACGCTGGCGAGCCTGTGCCCTCAGCCCGACCCAGGACCGACGACTACAACAACGCTGGCGAGCCTATGCCCTCAGCCCGACCCAGGACCGCCGACTACAACAACGCTGGCGAGCCTGTGCCCTCAGCCTGACCCAGGACCGCCGACTAACACAACACTGGCGAGCCTGTGCCCTCAGCCCGACCCAGGACCGCCGACTACAACAACGCAGGCGAGCCTGTGCCCTCAGCCCGACCCAGGACCGCCAACTACAACAACGCTGGCGAGCCTGTGCCCTCAGCCCGACCCAGGATCGGCGACTACAACAACGCTGGAGAGCCTGTGCCCTCAGCCCGACCCAGGACGACCGACAAACCCAACGCTGGCGAGCCTGTGCCCTCAGCCCGACCCAGGACGACCGACACACCCAACGCTGGCGAGCCTGTGCCCTGAGCCTGACCCAGGGCGACGGACAAACCCAACGCAGGCGAGCCTGTGCCCTCAGCCCGACCCAGGACGACCGACTACAACAACGCTGGCGAGCCTGTGCCCTCAGCCCGACCAAGAACGACCGACTACAACAACGCTGGCGAACCTGTGCCCTCAGCCCGACCCAGGACGACCAACTACAACAACGCTGGCGAGCCTGTGCCCTCAGCCCGACACAGGACCGCCGACTACAACAATGCTGGCGAGCCTGTGCCCTCAGCCCGACCCAGAAGCGCCGACTACGACAACGCTGGCGAGCCTGTGCCTTCAGCCCGACTGAGGACAGCCGACTAGAACAACCCTGGCGAGCCTGTGCCATCAGCCCGAACCAGGACCGCCGACTACAACAACGCTGGCGAGCCTGTGCCCTCAGCCCGACTCAGGACCGCCGACTACAACAACGCTGGCGAGCCTGTGACCTCAGCCCGACCCAGGACCGCCGACTACAACAACGCTGGCGAGCCTGTGCCCTCAGCCCGACCCAGGACCGCCGACTACAACAACGCTGGCGAGCCTGTGCCCTCAGCCCGACCCAGGACCGCCGATTAACACAACGCTGGCTAGCCTGTGCCCTCAGCCCGACCCAGGACCGCCGACGACAA
The DNA here is from genome assembly GCA_947000775.1 of Pterois miles. Classification (NCBI taxonomy): domain Eukaryota; kingdom Metazoa; phylum Chordata; class Actinopteri; order Perciformes; family Scorpaenidae; genus Pterois; species Pterois miles. The sequence goes on from CAMQGK010000123.1 coordinate 256,943, forward strand.
CAACGCTGGCGAGCCTGTGCCCTCAGCCCGACCAGGACCGCCTACTACAACAACGCTGGCGAGCCTGTGCCGTCAGCCCGACCCAGGATCGCCGACTACAACAACGCTGGAGAGCCTGTGCCCTCAGCCCGACCCAGGACGACCGACAAACCCAACGCTGGCGAGCCTGTGCCCTCAGCACGACCCAGGACGACCGACATACCCAACGCTGGCGAGCCTGTGCCCTGAGCCTGACCCAGGGCGACGGACAAACCCAACGCAGGCGAGCCTGTGCCCTCAGCCCGACCCAGAACGACCGACTACAACAACGCTGGCGAGCCTGTGCCCTCAGCCCGACAAAGAACGACCGACTACAACAACGCTGGCGAGCCTGTGTCCTCAGCCCGACCCAGGACCGCCGACTACAAAAACGCTGGCGAGCCTGTGCCCTCAGCCCGACCCAGGACCGCCGACTACAACAACGCTGGCGAGCCTGTGCCCTCAGCCCGACCCAGTATCGCCGACTACAACAACGCTGGCGAGCCTGTGCCTTCAGCCCGACTGAGGACAGCCGACTAGAACAACCCTGGCGAGCCTGTGCCCTCAGCCGGACCCAGGACCGCCGACTACAACAACGCTGGCGAGCCTGTGCCCTCAGCCCGACCCAGGACCGCCGACTAACACAACGCTGGCGAGCCTGTGCCCTCAGCCCGACCAAGGACCGCCGACTACAAAAACGCTGGCGAGCCTGTGTCCTCAGCCCGACCAGGACCGCCAACTACAACAACGCTGGCGAGCCTGTGCCCTCAGCCCGACCCAGGATCGCCGACTACAACAACGCTGGAGAGCCTGTGCCCTCAGCCCGACCCAGGACGACCGACAAACCCAACGCTGGGGAGCCTGTGCCCTCAGCCCGACCCAGGACGACCGACACACCCAACGCTGGCGAGCCTGTGCCCTGAGCCTGACCCAAGGCGACGGACAAACCCAACGCAGGCGAGCCTGTGCCCTCAGCCCGACCAAGGACCGCCGACTACAAAAACGCTGGCGAGCCTGTGTCCTCAGCCCGACCAGGACCGCCAACTACAACAACGCTGGCGAGCCTGTGCCCTCAGCCCGACCCAGGATCGCCGACTACAACAACGCTGGAGAGCCTGTGCCCTCAGCCCGACCCAGGACGACCGACAAACCCAACGCTGGGGAGCCTGTGCCCTCAGCCCGACCCAGGACGACCGACACACCCAACGCTGGCGAGCCTGTGCCCTGAGCCTGACCCAGGGCGACGGACAAACCCAACGCAGGCGAGCCTGTGCCCTCAGCCCGACCAAGGACGACCGACTACAACAACGCTGGCGAGCCTGTGCCCTCAGCCCGACCAAGAACGACCGACTACAACAACGCTGGCGAGCCTGTGCCCTCAGCCCGACCCAGGACGACCGACAAACCCAACGCTGGGGAGCCTGTGCCCTCAGCCCGACCCAGGACGACCGACACACCCAACGCTGGCGAGCCTGTGCCCTCAGCCCGACCCAGGACGACCGACTACAACAACGCTGGCGAGCCTGTGCCCTCAGCCCGACCAAGAACGACCGACTACAACAACGCTGGCGAGCCTGTGCCCTCAGCCCGACCCAGGACCGCCGACTACAAAAATGCTGGCGAGCCTGTGCCCTCAGCCCGACCCAGGACCGCCGACTACAACAACGCTGGCGAGCCTGTGCCCTCAGCCCGACCCAGTACCGCCGACTACAACAACGCTGGCGAGCCTGTGCCTTCAGCCCGACTGAGGACAGCCGACTAGAACAACCCTGGCGAGCCTGTGCCATCAGCCCGAACCAGGACTGCCGACAACAACAACGCTGGCGAGCCTGTGCCCTCAGCCCGACTCAGGACCGCCGACTACAACAACACTGGCGAGCCTGTGCCCTCAGCCCGACCCAGGACCGCCGACTGCAACAACGCTGGCGAGCCTGTGCCCTCAGCCCGACCCAGGACCGCCGACTACAACAACGCTGGCGAGCCTGCGCCCTCAGCCCGACCCAGTACCGCCAACTACAACAACGCTGGCGAGCCTGTGCCTTCAGCCCGACTGAGGACAGCCGACTAGAGCAACCCTGGCGAGCCTGTGCCATCAGCCCGAACCAGGACTGCCGACTACAACAACGCTGGCGAGCCTGTGCCCTCAGCCCGACTCAGGACCGCCGACTACAACAACGCTGGCGAGCCTGTGCCCTCAGCCCGACCCAGGACCGACGACTACAACAACGCTGGCAAGCCTGTGCCCTCAGCCCGACCGAGGACCGCCGACTACAAAAACGCTGGCGATCCTGTGCCCTCAGCCCGACCCAGAACCGCCGACTCCAACAACGCTGGCGAGCCTGTGCCCTCAGCCCGACCCAGGACCGCCGACTACAACAACCTTGGCGAGCCTGTGCCCTCAGCCCGACCCAGGACCGCCGACTACAACAACCCTGGCGAGCCTGTGCCATCAGCCCGAACCAGGACCGCCGACTACAACAACGCTGGCGAGCCTGTGCCCTCAGCCCGACCCAGGACCGCCGACTACAACAACGCTGGCGAGCCTGTGCCCTCAGCCCGACCCAGGACCGCCGACTACAACAACGCTGGCGAGCCTGTGCCCTCAGCCCGACCACGGACTGCCGACTACAACAACGCTGGCGAGCCTGTGCCTTCAGCCCGACCCAGGATCACCGACTAGAACAACGCTGGAGAGCCTGTGCCCTCAGCCCAACCCAGGACGACCGACAAACCCAACGCTGGCGAGCCTGTGCCCTGAGCCTGACCCAGGGCGACGGACAAACCCAACGCAGGCGAGCCTGTGCCCTCAGCCCGACCCAGGACGACCGACTACAACAACGCTGGCGAGCCTGTGCCCTCAGCCCGACCCAGGATCGCCGACTACAACAACGTTGGCGAGCCTGTGCCTTCAGCCCGACTGAGGACAGCAGACTAGTACAACCCTGGCGAGCCTGTGCCCTCAGCCGGACCCAGGACCGCCGACTACAACAACGCTGGCGAGCCTGTGCCCTCAGCCCGACCCAGGACCGACGACTACAACAACGCTGGCGAGCCTATGCCCTCAGCCCGACCCATGACCGCCGACTACAACAACGCTGGCGAGCCTGTGCCCTCAGCCTGACCCAGGACCGCCGACTAACACAACACTGGCGAGCCTGTGCCCTCAGCCCGACCCAGGACCGCCGACTACAACAACGCTGGCGAGCCTGTGCCCTCAGCCCGACCCAGGACGACCGACAAACCCAACGCTGGCGAGCCTGTGCCCTCAGCCCGACCCAGGACGACCGACACACCCAACGCTGGCGAGCCTGTGCCCTGAGCCTGACCCAGGGCGACGGACAAACCCAACGCAGGCGAGCCTGTGCCCTCAGCCCGACCCAGGACGACCGACTACAACAACGCTGGCGAGCCTGTGCCCTCAGCCCGACCAAGAACGACCGACTACAACAACGCTGGCGAGCCTGTGCCCTCAGCCCGACCCAGGACGACCAACTACAACAACGCTGACGAGCCTGTGCCCTCAGCCCGACACAGGACCGCCGACTACATCAACGCTGGCGAGCCTGTGCCCTCAGCCCGACCCAGGACCGCCGACTACAACAACGCTGGCGAGCCTGCGCCCTCAGCCCGACCCAGTACCGCCGACTACAACAACGCTGGCGAGCCTGTGCCTTCAGCCCGACTGAGGACAGCCGACTAGAGCAACCCTGGCGAGCCTGTGCCATCAGCCCGAACCAGGACTGCCGACTACAACAACGCTGGCGAGCCTGTGCCCTCAGCCCGACCCAGGACCGACGACTACAACAATGCTGGCGAGCCTGTGCCCTCAGCCCGACCCAGGACCGCCGACTACAACAACGCTGGCGAGCCTGTGCCCTCAGCCCGACCCAGGACCGCCGACTACAACAACGCTGGCGAGCCTGTGCCCTCAGCCCGACCCAGGACCGACGACTACAACAATGCTGGCGAGCCTGTGCCCTCAGCCCGACCCAGGACCGCCGACTACAACAACGCTGGCGAGCCTGTGCCCTCAGCCTGACCCAGGACCGCCGACTAACACAACACTGGCGAGCCTGTGCCCTCAGCCCGACCCAGGACCGCCGACTACAACAACACTGGCGAGCCTGTGCCCTCAGCCCGACTGAGGACAGCCGACTAGAGCAACCCTGGCGAGACTGTGCCATCAGCCCGAACCAGGACTGCCGACTACAACAACGCTGGCGAGCCTGTGCCCTCAGCCCGACTCAGGACCGCCGACTACAACAACGCTGGCGAGCCTGTGCCCTCAGCCCGACCCAGGACCGACGACTACAACAACGCTGGCGAGCCTGTGCCCTCAGCCCGACCCAGGACGACCGACACACCCAACGCTGGCGAGCCTGTGCCCTGAGCCTGACCCAGGGCGACGGACAAACCCAACGCAGGCGAGCCTGTGCCCTCAGCCCGACCCAGAACGACCGATTACAACAACGCTGGCGAGCCTGTGCCCTCAGCCCGACCAAGAACGACCTACTACAACAACGCTGGCGAGCCTGTGCCCTCAGCCCGACCCAGGACCGCCGACTACAAAAACGCTGGCGAGCCTGTGCCCTCAGCCCGACCCAGGACCGCCGACTACAACAACGCTGGCGAGCCTGTGCCCTCAGCCCGACCCAGGGCCGCCGACTAACACAACACTGGCGAGCCTGTGCCCTCAGCCCGACCCAGGACCACCGACTACAAAAACGCTGGCGAGCCTGTGTCCTCAGCCCGACCAGGACCGCCAACTACAACAACGCTGGCGAGCCTGTGCCCTCAGCCCGACCCAGGATCGCCGACTACAACAACGCTGGCGAGCCTGTGCCTTCAGCCCGACTGAGGACAGCAGACTAGTACAACCCTGGCGAGCCTGTGCCCTCAGCCGGACCCAGGACCGCCGACTACAACAACGCTGGCGAGCCTGTGCCCTCAGCCCGACCCAGGACCGCCGACTACAACAACGCTGGCGAGCCTGTGCCCTCAGCCCGACCCAGTACCGCCAACTACAACAACGCTGGCGAGCCTGTGCCCTCAGCCCGACCCAGGATCGCCGACTACAACAACGCTGGAGAGCCTGTGCCCTCAGCCCGACCCAGGACGACCGACAAACCCAACGCTGGCGAGCCTGTGCCCTCAGCCCGACCCAGGACGACCGACACACCCAACGCTGGCGAGCCTGTGCCCTGAGCCTGACCCAGGGCGACGGACAAACCCAACGCAGGCGAGCCTGTGCCCTCAGCCCGACCCAGGACGACCGACTACAACAACACTGGCGAGCCTGTGCCCTCAGCCCGACCAAGAACGACCGACTACAACAACGCTGGCGAGCCTGTGCCCTCAGCCCGACCCAGGACGACCAACTACAACAACGCTGACGAGCCTGTGCCCTCAGCCCGACACAGGACCGCCGACTACATCAACGCTGGCGAGCCTGTGCCCTCAGCCCGACCCAGGACCGCCGACGACAACAACGCTGGCGAGCCTGCGCCCTCAGCCCGACCCAGTACCGCCGACTACAACAACGCTGGCGAGCCTGTGCCTTCAGCCCGACTGAGGACAGCCGACTAGAGCAACCCTGGCGAGCCTGTGCCATCAGCCCGAACCAGGACTGCCGACTACAACAACGCTGGCGAGCCTGTGCCCTCAGCCCGACCCAGGACCGACGACTACAACAATGCTGGCGAGCCTGTGCCCTCAGCCCGACCCAGGACCGCCGACTACAACAACGCTGGCGAGCCTGTGCCCTCAGCCCGACCCAGGACCGCCGACTACAACAACGCTGGCGAGCCTGTGCCCTCAGCCCGACCCAGGACCGACGACTACAACAATGCTGGCGAGCCTGTGCCCTCAGCCCGACCCAGGACCGCCGACTACAACAACGCTGGCGAGCCTGTGCCCTCAGCCTGACCCAGGACCGCCGACTAACACAACACTGGCGAGCCTGTGCCCTCAGCCCGACCCAGGACCGCCGACTACAACAACACTGGCGAGCCTGTGCCCTCAGCCCGACTGAGGACAGCCGACTAGAGCAACCCTGGCGAGACTGTGCCATCAGCCCGAACCAGGACTGCCGACTACAACAACGCTGGCGAGCCTGTGCCCTCAGCCCGACTCAGGACCGCCGACTACAACAACGCTGGCGAGCCTGTGCCCTCAGCCCGACCCAGGACCGACGACTACAACAACGCTGGCGAGCCTGTGCCCTCAGCCCGACCCAGGACGACCGACACACCCAACGCTGGCGAGCCTGTGCCCTGAGCCTGACCCAGGGCGACGGACAAACCCAACGCAGGCGAGCCTGTGCCCTCAGCCCGACCCAGAACGACCGATTACAACAACGCTGGCGAGCCTGTGCCCTCAGCCCGACCAAGAACGACCTACTACAACAACGCTGGCGAGCCTGTGCCCTCAGCCCGACCCAGGACCGCCGACTACAAAAACGCTGGCGAGCCTGTGCCCTCAGCCCGACCCAGGACCGCCGACTACAACAACGCTGGCGAGCCTGTGCCCTCAGCCCGACCCAGGGCCGCCGACTAACACAACACTGGCGAGCCTGTACCCTCAGCCCGACCCAGGACCGCCGACTACAACAACGCTGGCGAGCCTGTGCCCTCAGCCCGACCACGGACTGCCGACTACAACAACGCTGGCGAGCCTGTGCCTTCAGCCCGACCCAGGATCACCGACTAGAACAACGCTGGAGAGCCTGTGCCCTCAGCCCAACCCAGGACGACCGACAAACCCAACGCTGGCGAGCCTGCGCCCTGAGCCTGACCCAGGGCGACGGACAAACCCAACGCAGGCGAGCCTGTGCCCTCAGCCCGACCCAGGACGACCGACTACAACAACGCTGGCGAGCCTGTGCCCTCAGCCCGACCCAGGATCGCCGACTACAACAACGTTGGCGAGCCTGTGCCTTCAGCCCAACTGAGGACAGCAGACTAGTACAACCCTGGCGAGCCTGTGCCCTCAGCCGGACCCAGGACCGCCGACTACAACAACGCTGGCGAGCCTGTGCCCTCAACCCGACCCAGGACCGCCGACTAACACAACACTGGCAAGCCTGTGCCCTCAGCCCGACCCAGGACCGCCGACTACAAAAACGCTGGCGAGCCTGTGTCCTCAGCCCGACCAGGACCGCCAACTACAACAACGCTGGCGAGCCTGTGCCCTCAGCCCGACCCAGGACGACCGACAAACCCAGCGCTGGGGAGCCTGTGCCCTCAGCCCGACCCAGGACGACCGACACACCCAACGCTGGCGAGCCTGTGCCCTGAGCCTGACCCAGGGCGACGGACAAACCCAACGCAGGCGAGCCTGTGCCCTCAGCCCGACCCAGGACGACCGACTACAACAACGCTGGAGAGCCTGTGCCCTCAGCCCGACCAAGAACGACCGACTACAACAACGCTGGCGAGCCTGTGCCCTCAGCCCGACCCAGGACCGCCGACTAACACAACGCTGGCGAGCCTGTGCCCTCAGCCCGACCCAGGACCGCCGACTACAACAACGCTGGCGAGCCTGTGCCCTCAGCCCGACCCAGGATCGCCGACTACAACAACGCTGGAGAGCCTGTGCCCTCAGCCCGACCCAGGACGACCGACAAACCCAACGCTGGCGAGCCTGTGCCCTCAGCCCGACCCAGGACGACCGACACACCCAACGCTGGCAAGCCTGTGCCCTGAGCCTGACCCAGGGCGACGGACAAACCCAACGCAGGCGAGCCTGTGCCCTCAGCCCGACCCAGAACGACCGACTACAACAACGCTGGCGAGCCTGTGCCCTCAGCCCGACCAAGAACGACCGACTACAACAACGCTGGCGAGCCTGTGCCCTCAGCCCGACCCAGGACCGCCGACTACAAAATCGCTGGCGAGTCTGTGCCCTCAGCCCGACCCAGGACCGCCGACTACAACAACGCTGGCGACCCTGTGCCCTCAGCCCGACCCAGTTCCGCCGACTACAACAACGCTGGCGAGCCTGTGCCTTCTGCCCGACTGAGGACAGCCGACTAGAACAACCCTGGCGAGCCTGTGCCCTCAGCCGAACCCAGGACCGCCGACTACAACAACGCTGGCGAGCCTGTGCCCTCAGCCCGACCCAGGACCGCCGACTAACACAACGCTGGCAAGCCTGTGCCCTCAGCCCGACCCAGGACCGCCGACTACAAAAACGCTGGCGAGCCTGTGCCCTCAGCCCGACCAGGACCGCCAACTACAACAACGCTGGCGAGCCTGTGCCCTCAGCCCGACCCAGGATCGCCGACTACAACAACGCTGGAGAACCTGTGCCCTCAGCCCGACCCAGGACGACCGACAAACCCAACGCTGGGGAGCCTGTGCCCTCAGCCCGACCCAGGACGACCGACACACCCAACGCTGGCGAGCCTGTGCCCTGAGCCTGACCCAGGGCGACGGACAAACCCAACGCAGGCGAGCCTGTGCCCTCAGCCCGACCCAGGACGACCGACTACAACAACGCTGGCGAGCCTGTGCCCTCAGCCCGACCAAGAACGACCGACTACAACAACGCCGGCGAGCCTGTGCCCTCAGCCCGACCCAGGACCGCCGACTACAAAAACGCTGGCGAGCCTGTGCCCTCAGCCCGACCCAGGACCGCCGACTACAACAACGCTGGCGAGCCTGTGCCCTCAGCCCGACCCAGTACCGCCGACTACAACAACGCTGGCAAGCCTGTGCCTTCTGCCTGACTGAGGACAGCCTACTAGAACAACCCTGGTGAGCCTGTGCCCTCAGCCGAACCCAGGACCGCCGACTACAACAACGCTGGCGAGCCTGTACCCTCAGCCCGACCCAGGACCGCCGACTAACACAACGCTGGCAAGCCTGTGCCCTCAGCCCGACCCAGGACCGCCGACTACAAAAACGCTGGCGAGCCTGTGCCCTCAGCCCGACCAGGACCGCCAACTACAACAACGCTGGAGAGCCTGTGCCCACAGCCCGACCCAGGACGACCGACAAACCCAACGCTGGGGAGCCTGTGCCCTCAGCCCGACCCAGGACGACCGACACACCCAACGCTGGCGAGCCTGTGCCCTGAGCCTGACCCAGGGCGACGGACAAACCCAACGCAGGCGAGCCTGTGCCCTCAGCCCGACCCAGAACGACCGACTACAACAACGCTGGCGAGCCTGTGCCCTCAGCCCGACCAAGAACGACCGACTACAACAACGCTGGCGAGCCTGTGCCCTCAGCCCGACCCAGGACCGCCGACTACAAAATCGCTGGCGAGTCTGTGCCCTCAGCCCGACCCAGGACCGCCGACTACAACAACGCTGGCGACCCTGTGCCCTCAGCCCGACCCAGTTCCGCCGACTACAACAACGCTGGCGAGCCTGTGCCTTCTGCCCGACTGAGGACAGCCGACTAGAACAACCCTGGCGAGCCTGTGCCCTCAGCCGAACCCAGGACCGCCGACTACAACAACGCTGGCGAGCCTGTGCCCTCAGCCCGACCCAGGACCGCCGACTAACACAACGCTGGCAAGCCTGTGCCCTCAGCCCGACCCAGGACCGCCGACTACAAAAACGCTGGCGAGCCTGTGCCCTCAGCCCGACCAGGACCGCCAACTACAACAACGCTGGCGAGCCTGTGCCCTCAGCCTGACCCAGGATCGCCGACTACAACAACGCTGGAGAACCTGTGCCCTCAGCCCGACCCAGGACGACCGACAAACCCAACGCTGGGGAGCCTGTGCCCTCAGCCCGACCCAGGACGACCGACACACCCAACGCTGGCGAGCCTGTGCCCTGAGCCTGACCCAGGGCGACGGACAAACCCAACGCAGGCGAGCCTGTGCCCTCAGCCCGACCCAGGACGACCGACTACAACAATGCTGGCGAGCCTGTGCCCTCAGCCCGACCAAGAACGACCGACTACAACAACGCTGGCGAGCGTGTGCCCTCAGCCCGACCCAGGACCGCCGACTACAAAAACGCTGGCGAGCCTGTGCCCTCAGCCCGACCCAGGACCGCCGACTACAACAACGCTGGCGAGCCTGTGCCCTCAGCCCGACCCAGTACCGTCGACTACAACAACGCTGGCAAGCCTGTGCCTTCTGCCCGACTGAGGACAGCCGACTAGAACAACCCTGGTGAGCCTGTGCCCTCAGCCGAACCCAGGACCGCCGACTACAACAACGCTGGCGAGCCTGTGCCCTCAGCCCGACCCAGGACCGCCGACTAACACAACGCTGGCAAGCCTGTGCCCTCAGCCCGACCCAGGACTGCCGACTACAAAAACGCTGGCGAGCCTGTGCCCTCAGCCCGACCAGGACCGCCAACTACAACAACGCTGGCGAGCCTGTGCCCTCAGCCCGACCCAGGATCGCCGACTACAACAACGCTGGAGAGCCTGTGCCCTCAGCCCGACCCAGGACGACCGACAAACCCAACGCTGGGGAGCCTGTGCCCTCAGCCCGACCCAGGACGACCGACACACCCAACGCTGGCGAGCCTGTGCCCTGAGCCTGACCCAGGGCGACGGACAAACCCAACGCAGGCGAGCCTGTGCCCTCAGCCCAACACAGGACGACCGACTACAACAACGCTGGCGAGCCTGTGCCCTCAGCCTGACCAAGAACGACCGACTACAACAACGCTGGCGAGCCTGTGCCCTCAGCCCGACCCAGTACCGCCGACTACAAAAATGCTGGCGAGCCTGTGCCCTCAGCCCGACCCAGGACCGCCGACTACAACAACGCTGGCGAGCCTGTGCCCTCAGCCCGACCCAGTACCGCCGACTACAACAACGCTGGCGAGCCTGTGCCTTCAGCCCGACTGAGGACAGCCGACTAGAACAACCCTGGCGAGCCTGTGCCATCAGCCCGAACCAGGACTGCCGACAACAACAACGCTGGCGAGCCTGTGCCCTCAGCCCGACTCAGGACCGCCGACTACAACAACGCTGGCGAGCCTGTGCCCTCAGCCCGACCCAGGACCGCCGACTGCAACAACGCTGGCGAGCCTGTGCCCTCAGCCCGACCCAGGACCGCCGACTACAACAACGCTGGCGAGCCTGCGCCCTCAGCCCGACCCAGTACCGCCGACTACAACAACGCTGGCGAGCCTGTGCCTTCAGCCCGACTGAGGACAGCCGACTAGAGCAACCCTGGCGAGCCTGTGCCATCAGCCCGAACCAGGACTGCCGACTACAACAACGCTGGCGAGCCTGTGCCCTCAGCCTGACTCAGGACCGCCGACTACAACAACGCTGGCGAGCCTGTGCCCTCAGCCCGACCCAGGACCGACGACTACAACAACGCTGGCGAGCCTATGCCCTCAGCCCGACCCAGGACCGCCGACTACAACAACGCTGGCGAGCCTGTGCCCTCAGCCTGACCCAGGACCGCCGACTAACACAACACTGGCGAGCCTGTGCCCTCAGCCCGACCCAGGACCGCCGACTACAACAACGCAGGCGAGCCTGTGCCCTCAGCCCGACCCAGGACCGCCAACTACAACAACGCTGGCGAGCCTGTGCCCTCAGCCCGACCCAGGATCGGCGACTACAACAACGCTGGAGAGCCTGTGCCCTCAGCCCGACCCAGGACGACCGACAAACCCAACGCTGGCGAGCCTGTGCCCTCAGCCCGACCCAGGACGACCGACACACCCAACGCTGGCGAGCCTGTGCCCTGAGCCTGACCCAGGGCGACGGACAAACCCAACGCAGGCGAGCCTGTGCCCTCAGCCCGACCCAGGACGACCGACTACAACAACGCTGGCGAGCCTGTGCCCTCAGCCCGACCAAGAACGACCGACTACAACAACGCTGGCGAACCTGTGCCCTCAGCCCGACCCAGGACGACCAACTACAACAACGCTGGCGAGCCTGTGCCCTCAGCCCGACACAGGACCGCCGACTACAACAATGCTGGCGAGCCTGTGCCCTCAGCCCGACCCAGAAGCGCCGACTACGACAACGCTGGCGAGCCTGTGCCTTCAGCCCGACTGAGGACAGCCGACTAGAACAACCCTGGCGAGCCTGTGCCATCAGCCCGAACCAGGACCGCCGACTACAACAACGCTGGCGAGCCTGTGCCCTCAGCCCGACTCAGGACCGCCGACTACAACAACGCTGGCGAGCCTGTGACCTCAGCCCGACCCAGGACCGCCGACTACAACAACGCTGGCGAGCCTGTGCCCTCAGCCCGACCCAGGACCGCCGACTACAACAACGCTGGCGAGCCTGTGCCCTCAGCCCGACCCAGGACCGCCGATTAACACAACGCTGGCTAGCCTGTGCCCTCAGCCCGACCCAGGACCGCCGACGACAACAACGCTGGCGAGCCTGTGCCCTCAGCCCGACCAGGACCGCCTACTACAACAACGCTGGCGAGCCTGTGCCGTCAGCCCGACCCAGGATCGCCGACTACAACAACGCTGGAGAGCCTGTGCCCTCAGCCCGACCCAGGACGACCGACAAACCCAACGCTGGCGAGCCTGTGCCCTCAGCACGACCCAGGACGACCGACATACCCAACGCTGGCGAGCCTGTGCCCTGAGCCTGACCCAGGGCGACGGACAAACCCAACGCAGGCGAGCCTGTGCCCTCAGCCCGACCCAGAACGACCGACTACAACAACGCTGGCGAGCCTGTGCCCTCAGCCCGACAAAGAACGACCGACTACAACAACGCTGGCGAGCCTGTGTCCTCAGCCCGACCCAGGACCGCCGACTACAAAAACGCTGGCGAGCCTGTGCCCTCAGCCCGACCCAGGACCGCCGACTACAACAACGCTGGCGAGCCTGTGCCCTCAGCCCGACCCAGTATCGCCGACTACAACAACGCTGGCGAGCCTGTGCCTTCAGCCCGACTGAGGACAGCCGACTAGAACAACCCTGGCGAGCCTGTGCCCTCAGCCGGACCCAGGACCGCCGACTACAACAACGCTGGCGAGCCTGTGCCCTCAGCCCGACCCAGGACCGCCGACTAACACAACGCTGGCGAGCCTGTGCCCTCAGCCCGACCAAGGACCGCCGACTACAAAAACGCTGGCGAGCCTGTGTCCTCAGCCCGACCAGGACCGCCAACTACAACAACGCTGGCGAGCCTGTGCCCTCAGCCCGACCCAGGATCGCCGACTACAACAACGCTGGAGAGCCTGTGCCCTCAGCCCGACCCAGGACGACCGACAAACCCAACGCTGGGGAGCCTGTGCCCTCAGCCCGACCCAGGACGACCGACACACCCAACGCTGGCGAGCCTGTGCCCTGAGCCTGACCCAAGGCGACGGACAAACCCAACGCAGGCGAGCCTGTGCCCTCAGCCCGACCAAGGACCGCCGACTACAAAAACGCTGGCGAGCCTGTGTCCTCAGCCCGACCAGGACCGCCAACTACAACAACGCTGGCGAGCCTGTGCCCTCAGCCCGACCCAGGATCGCCGACTACAACAACGCTGGAGAGCCTGTGCCCTCAGCCCGACCCAGGACGACCGACAAACCCAACGCTGGGGAGCCTGTGCCCTCAGCCCGACCCAGGACGACCGACACACCCAACGCTGGCGAGCCTGTGCCCTGAGCCTGACCCAGGGCGACGGACAAACCCAACGCAGGCGAGCCTGTGCCCTCAGCCCGACCAAGGACGACCGACTACAACAACGCTGGCGAGCCTGTGCCCTCAGCCCGACCAAGAACGACCGACTACAACAACGCTGGCGAGCCTGTGCCCTCAGCCCGACCCAGGACGACCGACAAACCCAACGCTGGGGAGCCTGTGCCCTCAGCCCGACCCAGGACGACCGACACACCCAACGCTGGCGAGCCTGTGCCCTCAGCCCGACCCAGGACGACCGACTACAACAACGCTGGCGAGCCTGTGCCCTCAGCCCGACCAAGAACGACCGACTACAACAACGCTGGCGAGCCTGTGCCCTCAGCCCGACCCAGGACCGCCGACTACAAAAATGCTGGCGAGCCTGTGCCCTCAGCCCGACCCAGGACCGCCGACTACAACAACGCTGGCGAGCCTGTGCCCTCAGCCCGACCCAGTACCGCCGACTACAACAACGCTGGCGAGCCTGTGCCTTCAGCCCGACTGAGGACAGCCGACTAGAACAACCCTGGCGAGCCTGTGCCATCAGCCCGAACCAGGACTGCCGACAACAACAACGCTGGCGAGCCTGTGCCCTCAGCCCGACTCAGGACCGCCGACTACAACAACACTGGCGAGCCTGTGCCCTCAGCCCGACCCAGGACCGCCGACTGCAACAACGCTGGCGAGCCTGTGCCCTCAGCCCGACCCAGGACCGCCGACTACAACAACGCTGGCGAGCCTGCGCCCTCAGCCCGACCCAGTACCGCCAACTACAACAACGCTGGCGAGCCTGTGCCTTCAGCCCGACTGAGGACAGCCGACTAGAGCAACCCTGGCGAGCCTGTGCCATCAGCCCGAACCAGGACTGCCGACTACAACAACGCTGGCGAGCCTGTGCCCTCAGCCCGACTCAGGACCGCCGACTACAACAACGCTGGCGAGCCTGTGCCCTCAGCCCGACCCAGGACCGACGACTACAACAACGCTGGCGAGCCTGTGCCCTCAGCCCGACCCAGGACCGCCGACTACAACAACGCTGGCGAGCCCGTGCCCTCAGCCTGACCCAGGACCGCCGACTAACACAACACTGGCGAGCCTGTGCCCTCAGCCCGACCCAGGACCGCCGACTACAACAACGCTGGCGAGCCTGTGCCCTCAGCCCGACCCAGGACCGCCGACTACAACAACGCTGGCGAGCCTGTGCCCTCAGCCCGACCCAGGATCGCCGACTACAACAATGCTGGAGAGCCTGTGCCCTCAGCCCGACCCAGGACGACCGACAAACCCAACGCTGGCGAGCCTGTGCCCTCAGCCCGACCCAGGACGACCGACACACCCAACGCTGGCGAGCCTGTGCCCTGAGGCTGACCCAGGGCGACGGACAAACCCAACGCAGGCGAGCCTGTGCCCTCAGCCCGACCCAGGACGACCGACTACAACAACGCTGGCGAGCCTGTGCCCTCAGCCCGACCCTGGACCGCCGATTACAACAACGCTGGCGAGCCTGTGCCCTCAGCCCGACCCAGGACCGCCGACTACAACAACGCTGGCGAGCCTGTGCCCTCAGCCCGACCCAGGACCGCCGACTAACACAACGCTGGCGAGCCTGTGCCCTCAGCCCGACCCAGGACCGCCGACTACAAAAACGCTGGTGAGCCTGTGCCCTCAGCCCGACCAGGACCGCCAACTACAACAACGCTGGCGAGCCTGTGCCCTCAGCCCGACCCAGAAGCGCCGACTACGACAACGCTGGTGAGCCTGTGCCTTCAGCCCGACTGAGGACAGCCGACTAGAACAACCCTGGCGAGCCTGTGCCATCAGCCCGAACCAGGACCGCCGACTACAACAACGCTGGCGAGCCTGTGCCCTCAGCCCGACCCAGGACCGCCGATTAACACAACGCTGGCTAGCCTGTGCCCTCAGCCCGACCCAGGACCGCCGACGACAACAACGCTGGCGAGCCTGTGCCCTCAGCCCGACCAGGACCGCCTACTACAACAACGCTGGCGAGCCTGTGCCGTCAGCCCGACCCAGGATCGCCGACTACAACAACGCTGGAGAGCCTGTGCCCTCAGCCCGACCCAGGACGACCGACAAACCCAACGCTGGCGAGCCTGTGCCCTCAGCACGACCCAGGACGACCGACATACCCAACACTGGCGAGCCTGTGCCCTGAGCCTGACCCAGGGCGACGGACAAACCCAACGCAGGCGAGCCTGTGCCCTCAGCCCGACCCAGAACGACCGACTACAACAACGCTGGCGAGCCTGTGCCCTCAGCCCGACAAAGAACGACCGACTACAACAACGCTGGCGAGCCTGTGTCCTCAGCCCGACCCAGGACCGCCGACTACAAAAACGCTGGCGAGCCTGTGCCCTCAGCCCGACCCAGGACCGCCGACTACAACAACGCTGGCAAGCCTGTGCCCTCAGCCCGACCCAGTATCGCCGACTACAACAACGCTGGCGAGCCTGTGCCTTCAGCCCGACTGAGGACAGCCGACTAGAACAACCCTGGCGAGCCTGTGCCCTCAGCCGGACCCAGGACCGCCGACTACAACAACGCTGGCAAGCCTGTGCCCTCAGCCCGACCCAGGACCGCCGACTAACACAACGCTGGCGAGCCTGTGCCCTCAGCCCGACCAAGGACCGCCGACTACAAAAACGCTGGCGAGCCTGTGTCCTCAGCCCGACCAGGACCGCCAACTACAACAACGCTGGCGAGCCTGTGCCCTCAGCCCGACCCAGGATCGCCGACTACAACAACGCTGGAGAGCCTGTGCCCTCAGCCCGACCCAGGACGACCGACAAACCCAACGCTGGGGAGCCTGTGCCCTCAGCCCGACCCAGGACGACCGACACACCCAACGCTGGCGAGCCTGTGCCCTGAGCCTGACCCAGGGCGACGGACAAACCCAACGCAGGCGAGCCTGTGCCCTCAGCCCGACCAAGGACCGCCGACTACAAAAACGCTGGCGAGCCTGTGTCCTCAGCCCGACCAGGACCGCCAACTACAACAACGCTGGCGAGCCTGTGCCCTCAGCCCGACCCAGGATCGCCGACTACAACAACGCTGGAGAGCCTGTGCCCTCAGCCCGACCCAGGACGACCGACAAACCCAAAGCTGGGGAGCCTGTGCCCTCAGCCCGACCCAGGACGGCCGACACACCCAACGCTGGCGAGCCTGTGCCCTGAGCCTGACCCAGGGCGACGGACAAACCAAACGCAGGCGAGCCTGTGCCCTCAGCCCGACCCAGGACGACCGACTACAACAACGCTGGCGAGCCTGTGCCCTCAGCCCGACCAAGAACGACCGACTACAACAACGCTGGCGAGCCTGTGCCCTCAGCCCGACCCAGGACGACCGACAAACCCAACGCTGGGGAGCCTGTGCCCTCAGCCCGACCCAGGACGACCGACACACCCAACGCTGGCGAGCCTGTGCCCTCAGCCCGACCCAGGACGACCGACTACAACAACGCTGGCGAGCCTGTGCCCTCAGCCCGACCAAGAACGACCGACTACAACAACGCTGGCGAGCCTGTGCCCTCAGCCCGACCCAGGACCGCCGACTACAAAAATGCTGGCGAGCCTGTGCCCTCAGCCCGACACAGGACCGCCGACTACAACAACGCTGGCGAGCCTGTGCCCTCAGCCCGACCCAGTACCGCCGACTACAACAACGCTGGCGAGCCTGTGCCTTCAGCCCGACTGAGGACAGCCGACTAGAACAACCCTGGCGAGCCTGTGCCATCAGCCCGAACCAGGACTGCCGACAACAACAACGCTGGCGAGCCTGTGCCCTCAGCCCGACTCAGGACCGCCGACTACAACAACACTGGCGAGCCTGTGCCCTCAGCCCAACCCAGGACCGCCGACTGCAACAACGCTGGCGAGCCTGTGCCCTCAGCCCGACCCAGGACCGCCGACTACAACAACGCTGGTGAGCCTGCGCCCTCAGCCCGACCCAGTACCGCCAACTACAACAACGCTGGCGAGCCTGTGCCTTCAGCCCGACTGAGGACAGCCGACTAGAGCAACCCTGGCGAGCCTGTGCCATCAGCCCGAACCAGGACTGCCGACTACAACAACGCTGGCGAGCCTGTGCCCTCAGCCCGACTCAGGACCGCCGACTACAACAACGCTGGCGAGCCTGTGCCCTCAGCCCGACCCAGGACCGACGACTACAACAACGCTGGCGAGCCTGTGCCCTCAGCCCGACCCAGGACCGCCGACTACAACAACGCTGGCGAGCCCGTGCCCTCAGCCTGACCCAGGACCGCCGACTAACACAACACTGGCGAGCCTGTGCCCTCAGCCCGACCCAGGACCGCCGACTACAACAACGCTGGCGAGCCTGTGCCCTCAGCCCGACCCAGGACCGCCAACTACAACAACGCTGGCGAGCCTGTGCCCTCAGCCCGACCCAGGATCGCCGACTACAACAACGCTGGAGAGCCTGTGCCCTCAGCCCGACCCAGGACGACCGACAAACCCAACGCTGGCGAGCCTGTGCCCTCAGCCCGACCCAGGACGACCGACACACCCAACGCTGGCGAGCCTGTGCCCTGAGCCTGACCCAGGGCGACGGACAAACCCAACGCAGGCGAGCCTGTGCCCTCAGCCCGACCCAGGACGACCGACTACAACAACGCTGGCGAGCCTGTGCCCTCAGCCCGACCCTGGACCGCCGATTACAACAACGCTGGCGAGCCTGTGCCCTCAGCCCGACCCAGGACCGCCGACTACAACAACGCTGGCGAGCCTGTGCCCTCAGCCCGACCCAGGACCGCCGACTAACACAACGCTGGCGAGCCTGTGCCCTCAGCCCGACCCAGGACGGCCGACACACCCAACGCTGGCGAGCCTGTGCCCTGAGCCTGACCCAGGGCGACGGACAAACCAAACGCAGGCGAGCCTGTGCCCTCAGCCCGACCCAGGACGACCGACTACAACAACGCTGGCGAGCCTGTGCCCTCAGCCCGACCAAGAACGACCGACTACAACAACGCTGGCGAGCCTGTGCCCTCAGCCCGACCCAGGACGACCGACAAACCCAACGCTGGGGAGCCTGTGCCCTCAGCCCGACCCAGGACGACCGACACACCCAACGCTGGCGAGCCTGTGCCCTCAGCCCGACCCAGGACGACCGACTACAACAACGCTGGCGAGCCTGTGCCCTCAGCCCGACCAAGAACGACCGACTACAACAACGCTGGCGAGCCTGTGCCCTCAGCCCGACCCAGGACCGCCGACTACAAAAATGCTGGCGAGCCTGTGCCCTCAGCCCGACACAGGACCGCCGACTACAACAACGCTGGCGAGCCTGTGCCCTCAGCCCGACCCAGTACCGCCGACTACAACAACGCTGGCGAGCCTGTGCCTTCAGCCCGACTGAGGACAGCCGACTAGAACAACCCTGGCGAGCCTGTGCCATCAGCCCGAACCAGGACTGCCGACAACAACAACGCTGGCGAGCCTGTGCCCTCAGCCCGACTCAGGACCGCCGACTACAACAACACTGGCGAGCCTGTGCCCTCAGCCCAACCCAGGACCGCCGACTGCAACAACGCTGGCGAGCCTGTGCCCTCAGCCCGACCCAGGACCGCCGACTACAACAACGCTGGTGAGCCTGCGCCCTCAGCCCGACCCAGTACCGCCAACTACAACAACGCTGGCGAGCCTGTGCCTTCAGCCCGACTGAGGACAGCCGACTAGAGCAACCCTGGCGAGCCTGTGCCATCAGCCCGAACCAGGACTGCCGACTACAACAACGCTGGCGAGCCTGTGCCCTCAGCCCGACTCAGGACCGCCGACTACAACAACGCTGGCGAGCCTGTGCCCTCAGCCCGACCCAGGACCGACGACTACAACAACGCTGGCGAGCCTGTGCCCTCAGCCCGACCCAGGACCGCCGACTACAACAACGCTGGCGAGCCCGTGCCCTCAGCCTGACCCAGGACCGCCGACTAACACAACACTGGCGAGCCTGTGCCCTCAGCCCGACCCAGGACCGCCGACTACAACAACGCTGGCGAGCCTGTGCCCTCAGCCCGACCCAGGACCGCCAACTACAACAACGCTGGCGAGCCTGTGCCCTCAGCCCGACCCAGGATCGCCGACTACAACAACGCTGGAGAGCCTGTGCCCTCAGCCCGACCCAGGACGACCGACAAACCCAACGCTGGCGAGCCTGTGCCCTCAGCCCGACCCAGGACGACCGACACACCCAACGCTGGCGAGCCTGTGCCCTGAGCCTGACCCAGGGCGACGGACAAACCCAACGCAGGCGAGCCTGTGCCCTCAGCCCGACCCAGGACGACCGACTACAACAACGCTGGCGAGCCTGTGCCCTCAGCCCGACCCTGGACCGCCGATTACAACAACGCTGGCGAGCCTGTGCCCTCAGCCCGACCCAGGACCGCCGACTACAACAACGCTGGCGAGCCTGTGCCCTCAGCCCGACCCAGGACCGCCGACTAACACAACGCTGGCGAGCCTGTGCCCTCAGCCCGACCCAGGACCGCCGACTACAAAAACGCTGGTGAGCCTGTGCCCTCAGCCCGACCAGGACCGCCAACTACAACAACGCTGGCGAGCCTGTGCCCTTAGCCCGACCCAGGATCGCCGACTACAACAACGCTGGAGAGCCTGTGCCCTCAGCCCGACCCAGGACGACCGACAAACCCAACGCTGGCGAGCCTGTGCCCTCAGCCCGACCCAGGACGACCGACACACCCAACGCTGGCGAGCCTGTGCCCTGAGCCTGACCCAGGGCGACGGACAAACCCAACGCAGGCGAGCCTGTGCCCTCAGCCCGCCCAGGACGACCGACTACAACAATGCTGGCGAGCCTGTGCCCTCAGCCCGACCCAGGACGACCGACTACAACAACGCTGGCGAGCCTGTGCCCTCAGCCCGACCAAGAACGACCGACTACAACAACGCTGGCGAGCCTGTGCCCTCAGCCCGACCCAGGACGACCGACAAACCCAAAGCTGGGGAGCCTGTGCCCTCAGCCCGACCCAGGACGACCGACACACCCAACGCTGGCGAGCCTGTGCCCTCAGCCCGACCCAGGACGACCGACTACAACAACGCTGGCGAGCCTGTGCCCTCAGCCCGACCAAGAACGACCGACTACAACAACGCTGGCGAGCCTGTGCCCTCAGCCTGACCCAGGACCGCCGACTACAAAAATGCTGGCGAGCCTGTGCCCTCAGCCCGACCCAGGACCGCCGACTACAACAACGCTGGCGAGCCTGTGCCCTCAGCCCGACCCAGTACCGCCGACTACAACAACGCTGGCGAGCCTGTGCCTTCAGCCCGACTGAGGACAGCCGACTAGAACAACCCTGGCGAGCCTGTGCCATCAGCCCGAACCAGGACTGCCGACAACAACAACGCTGGCGAGCCTGTGCCCTCAGCCCGACTCAGGACCGCCGACTACAACAACACTGGCGAGCCTGTGCCCTCAGCCCGACCCAGGACCGCCGACTGCAACAACGCTGGCGAGCCTGTGCCCTCAGCCCGACCCAGGACCGCCGACTACAACAACGCTGGCGAGCCCGTGCCCTCAGCCTGACCCAGGACCGCCGACTAACACAACACTGGCGAGCCTGTGCCCTCAGCCCGACCCAGGACCGCCGACTACAACAACGCTGGCGAGCCTGTGCCCTCAGCCCGACCCAGGACCGCCAACTACAACAACGCTGGCGAGCCTGTGCCCTCAGCCCGACCCAGGATCGCCGACTACAACAACGCTGGAGAGCCTGTGCCCTCAGCCCGACCCAGGACGACCGACAAACCCAACGCTGGCGAGCCTGTGCCCTCAGCCCGACCCAGGACGACCGACACACCCAACGCTGGCGAGCCTGTGCCCTGAGCCTGACCCAGGGCGACGGACAAACCCAACGCAGGCGAGCCTGTGCCCTCAGCCCGACCCAGGACGACCGACTACAACAACGCTGGCGAGCCTGTGCCCTCAGCCCGACCCTGGACCGCCGATTACAACAACGCTGATGAGCCTGTGCCCTCAGCCCGACCCAGGACCGCCGACTACAACAACGCTGGCGAGCCTGTGCCCTCAGCCCGACCCAGGACCGCCGACTAACACAACGCTGGCGAGCTTGTGCCCTCAGCCCGACCCAGGACCGCCGACTACAAAAACGCTGGTGAGCCTGTGCCCTCAGCCCGACCAGGACCGCCAACTACAACAACGCTGGCGAGCCTGTGCCCTTAGCCCGACCCAGGATCGCCGACTACAACTACGCTGGAGAGCCTGTGCCCTCAGCCCGACCCAGGACGACCGACAAACCCAACGCTGGCGAGCCTGTGCCCTCAGCCCGACCCAGGACGACCGACACACCCAACGCTGGCGAGCCTGTGCCCTGAGGCTGACCCAGGGCGACGGACAAACCCAACGCAGGCGAGCCTGTGCCCTCAGACCGCCCAGGACGACCGACTACAACAATGCTGGCGAGCCTGTGCCCTCAGCCCGACCCAGGACGACCGACTACAACAACGCTGGCGAGCCTGTGCCCTCAGCCCGACCAAGAACGACCGACTACAACAACGCTGGCGAGCCTGTGCCCTCAGCCCGACCCAGGACGACCGACAAACCCAACGCTGGGGAGCCTGTGCCCTCAGCCCGACCCAGGACGACCGACACACCCAACGCTGGCGAGCCTGTGCCCTCAGCCCGACCCAGGACGACCGACTACAACAACGCTGGCGAGCCTGTGCCCTCAGCCCGACCAAGAACGACCGACTACAACAACGCTGGCGAGCCTGTGCCCTCAGCCCGACCCAGGACCGCCGACTACAACAACGCTGGCGAGCCTGTGCCCTCAGCCCGACCCAGTACCGCCGACTACAACAACACTGGCGAGCCTGTGCCTTCAGCCCGACTGAGGACAGCCGACTAGAACAACCCTGGCGAGCCTGTGCCATCAGCCCGAACCAGGACTGCCGACAACAACAACGCTGGCGAGCCTGTGCCCTCAGCCCGACTCAGGACCGCCGACTACAACAACACTGGCGAGCCTGTGCCCTCAGCCCGACCCAGGACCGCCGACTGCAACAACGCTGGCGAGCCTGTGCCCTCAGCCCGACCCAGGACCGCCGACTACAACAACGCTGGCGAGCCTGCGCCCTCAGCCCGACCCAGTACCGCCAACTACAACAACGCTGGCGAGCCTGTGCCTTCAGCCCGACTGAGGACAGCCGACTAGAGCAACCCTGGCGAGCCTGTGCCATCAGCCCGAACCAGGACTGCCGACTACAACAACGCTGACGAGCCTGTGCCCTCAGCCCGACTCAGGACCGCCGACTACAACAACGCTGGCGAGCCTGTGCCCTCAGCCCGACCCAGGACCGACGACTACAACAACGCTGGCGAGCCTGTGCCCTCAGCCCGACCCAGGACCGCCGACTACAACAACGCTGGCGAGCCTGTGCCCTCAGCCCGACCCAGGACCGCCAACTACAACAACGCTGGCGAGCCTGTGCCCTCAGCCCGACCCAGGACGACCGACAAACCCAACGCTGGCGAGCCTGTGCCCTCAGCCCGACCCCGGACGACCGACACACACAACGCTGGCGAGCCTGTGCCCTGAGCCTGACCCAGGGCGACGGACAAACCCAACGCAGGCGAGCCTGTGCCCTCAGCCCGACCCAGGACGACCGACTTCAACAACGCTGGCGAGCCTGTGCCCTCAGCCCGACCCTGGACCGCCGATTACAACAACGCTGGCGAGCCTATGCCCTCAGCCCGACCCAGGACCGCCGACTACAACAACGCTGGCGAGCCTGTGCCCTCAGCCCGACCCAGGACCGCCGACTAACACAACGCTGGCGAGCCTGTGCCCTCAGCCCGACCCAGGACCGCCGACAGCAAAAACGCTGGTGAGCCTGTGCCCTCAGCCCGACCAGGACCGCCAACTACAACAACGCTGGCGAGCCTGTGCCCTTAGCCTGACCCAGGATCGCCGACTACAACAACGCTGGAGAGCCTGTGCCCTCAGCCCGACCCAGGACGACCGACAAACCCAACGCTGGCGAGCCTGTGCCCTCAGCCCGACCCAGGACGACCGACACACCCAACGCTGGCGAGCCTGTGCCCTGAGCCTGACCCAGGGCGACGGACAAACCCAACGCAGGCGAGCCTGTGCCCTCAGCCCGCCCAGGACGACCGACTACAACAATGCTGGCGAGCCTGTGCCCTCAGCCCGACCAAGAACGACCGACTACAACAACGCTGGCGAGCCTGTGCCCTCAGCCAAACCCAGGACCGCCGACTACAACAACGCTGGCGAGCCTGTGCCCTCAGCCCGACCCAGGACCGCCGACTACAACAACGCTGGCGAGCCTGTGCCCTCAGCCCGACCCAGTACCGCCGACTACAACAACGCTGGCGAGCCTGTGCCTTCAGCCCGACTGAGGACAGCCGACTAGAACAACCCTGGCGAGCCTGTGCCATCAGCCCGAAACAGGACTGCCGACAACAACAACGCTGGCGAGCCTGTTCCCTCAGCCCGACCCAGGACGACCGACAAACCCAACGCTGGCGAGCCTGTGCCCTCAGCCCGACCCAGGACGACCGACACACCCAACGCTGGCGAGCCTGTGCCCTGAGCCTGACCCAGGGCGACGGACAAACCCAACGCAGGCGAGCCTGTGCCCTCAGCCCGACCAGGAACGCCGACTACAACAACGCTGGCGAGCCTGTGCCCTCAGCCCGACTGAGGACAGCCGACTAGAGCAACCCTGGCGAGCCTGTGCCATCAGCCCGAACCAGGACTGCCGACTACAACAACGCTGGCGAGCCTGTGCCTTCAGCCCGACTCAGGACCGCCGACTACAACAACGCTGGAGAGCCTGTGCCCTCAGCCCGACCCAGGACGACCGACAAACCCAACGCTGGCGAGCCTGTGCCATCAGCCCGACCCAAGACGACCGACACACCCAACGCTGGCGAGCCTGTGCCCTGAGCCTGACCCAGGGCGACGGACAAACCCAATGCAGGCGAGCCTGTGCCCTCAGCCCGACTGAGGACAGCCGACTAGAGCAACCCTGGCGAGCCTGTGCCATCAGCCCGAACCAGGACTGCCGACTACAACAACGCTGGCGAGCCTGTGCCCTCAGCCCGATTCAGGACCGCCGACTACAACAACGCTGGCGAGCCTGTGCCCTCAGCCCGACCCAGGACCGACGACTACAACAACGCTGGCGAGCCTGTGCCCTCAGCCCGACTGAGGACAGCCGACTAGAGCAACCCTGGCGAGCCTGTGCCATCAGCCCGAACCAGGACTGCCGACTACAACAACGCTGGCGAGCCTGTGCCTTCAGCCCGACTCAGGACCGCCGACTACAACCCGCCGACTACAACAACGCTGGCGAGCCTGTGCCCTCAGCCCGACCCAGGACCGCCGACTACAACAACGCTGGCGAGCCTGTGCCCTCAGCCCGACCCAGGACCGCCGACTACAACAACGCTGGCGAGCCTGTGACCTCAGCCTGACACAGGACCGCCGACACACCCAACGCTGGCGAGCCTGTGCCCTCAGCCCGACCAGGAACGCCGACTACAACAACGCTGGCGAGCCTGTGCCCTCAGCCCGACCCATGACCGCCGACTACAACAACGCTGGCGAGCCTGTGCCTTCAGCCCGACTGAGGACAGCCGACGAGAACAACCCTGGCGAGCCTGTGCCATCAGCCCGAACCAGGACCGCCGACTACAACAACGCTGGCGAGCCTGTGCCCTCAGCCCGACCCAGGACCGCCGACTACAACAACGCTGGCGAGCCTGTGCCCTCAGCCCGACCCAGGACCGCCGACTACAACAACGCTGGCGAGCCTGTGCCCTCAGCCTGACCCAGGACCGCCGACACTCCCAACGCTGGCGAGCCTGTGCCCTCAGCCCGACAAGGAACGCCAACTACAACAACGCTGGCGAGCCTGTGCCCTCAGCCCGACCCAGGATCGCCGACTACAACAACGCTGGAGAGCCTGTGCCCTCAGCCCGACCCAGGACGACCGACAAACCCAACGCTGGCGAGCCTGTGCCCTCAGCCCGACCCAAGACGACCGACACACCCAACGCTGGCGAGCCTGTGCCCTGAGCCTGACCCAGGGCGACGGACAAACCCAACGCAGGCGAGCCTGTGCCCTCAGCCCGACTGAGGACAGCCGACTAGAGCAACCCTGGCGAGCCTGTGCCATCAGCCCGAACCAGGACTGCCGACTACAACAACGCTGGCGAGCCTGTGCCCTCAGCCCGACTCAGGACCGCCGACTACAACAACGCTGGCGAGCCTGTGCCCTCAGCCCGACCCAGGACCGACGACTACAACAACGCTGGCGAGCCTGTGCCCTCAGCCCGACCCAGGACCGCCGACTACAACAACGCTGGAGAGCTTGTGCCCTCAGCCCGACCCAGGACGACCGACAAACCCAACGCTGGCGAGCCTGTGCCCTCAGCCCGACCCAGGACGACCGACACACCCAACGCTGGCGAGCCTGTGCCCTGAGCCTGACCCAGGACGACGGACAAACCCAACGCAGGCGAGCCTGTGCCCTCAGCCCGACCCAGGACGACCGACTACAACAACGCTGTTGAGCCTGTGCCCTCAGCCCGACCAAGAACGACCGACTACAACAACGCTGGCGAGCCTGTGCCCTCAGCCCGACCCAGGACGACCAACTACAACAACGCTGGCGAGCCTGTGCCCTCAGCCCGACACAGGACCGCCGACTACAACAACGCTGGCGAGCCTGTGCCCTCAGCCCGACCCAGGACCGCCGACTACAACAACGCTGGCGAGCCTGTGCCTTCAGCCCGACTGAGGACAGCCGACTAGAACAACCCTGGCGAGCCTGTGCCATCAGCCCGAACCAGGACCGCCGACTACAACAACGCTGGCGAGCCTGTGCCCTCAGCCCGACTCAGGACCGCCGACTACAACAACACTGGCGAGCCTGTGCCCTCAGCCCGACCCAAGACCGCCGACTACAACAACGCTGGCGAGCCTGTGCCCTCAGCCCGACCCAGGACCGCCGACTACAACAACGCTGGCGAGCCTGTGCCCTCAGCCCGACCCAGGACCGCCGACTACAACAAGGCTGGAGAGCCTGTGCCCTCAGCCCGACCCAGGACCGCCGACTAACACAACGCTGGCGAGCCTGTGCCCTCAGCCCGACCCAGGACCGCCGACTACAACAACGCTGGCGAGCCTGTGCCCTCAGCCCGACCAGGACCGCCAACTACAACAACGCTGGCGAGCCTGTGCCCTCAGCCCGACCCAGGATCGCCGACTACAACAACGCTGGAGAGCCTGTGCCCTCAGCCCGACCCAGGACGACCGACAAACCCAACGCTGGCGAGCCTGTGCCTTCAGCAAGACCCAGGACGACCGACACACCCAACGCTGGCGAGCCTGTGCCCTGAGCCTGACCCAGGGCGACGGACAAACCCAACGCAGGCGAGCCTGTGCCCTCAGCCCGACCCAGAACGACCGACTACAACAACGCTGGCGAGCCTGTGCCCTCAGACCGACCAAGAACGACCTACTACAACAACGCTGGCGAGCCTGTGCCCTCAGCCCGACCCAGGACCGCCGACTACAAAAACGCTGGCGAGCCTGTGCCCTCAGCCCGACCCAGGGCCGCCGACTAACACAACACTGGCGAGCCTGTGCCCTCAGCCCGACCCAGGACCACCGACTACAAAAACGCTGGCGAGCCTGTGTCCTCAGCCCGACCAGGACCGCCAACTACAACAACGCTGGCGAGCCTGTGCCCTCAGCCCGACCCAGGATCGCCGACTACAACAACGCTGGCGAGCCTGTGCCTTCAGCCCGACTGAGGACAGCCGACTAGAGCAACCCTGGCGAGCCTGTGCCATCAGCCCGAACCAGGACTGCCGACTACAACAACGCTGGCGAGCCTGTGCCCTCAGCCCGACTCAGGACCGCCGACTACAACAACGCTGGTGAGCCTGTGCCCTCAGCCCGACCCAGGACCGACGACTACAACAACGCTGGCGAGCCTGTGCCCTCAGCCCGACCAGGACCGCCAACTACAACAACGCTGGAGAGCCTGTGCCCTCAGCCCGACCCAGGACGACCGACTACAACAACGCTGGAGAGCCTGTGCCCTCAGCCCGACCCAGGACGACCGACAAACCCAACGCTGGCGAGCCTGTGCCCTCAGCAAGACCCAGGACGACCGACACACCCAACGCTGGCGAGCCTGTGCCCTGAGCCTGACCCAAGGCGACGGACAAACCCAACGCAGGCGAGCCTGTGCCCTCAGCCCGACCCAGAACGACCGACTACAACAACGCTGGCGAGCCTGTGCCCTCAGACCGACCAAGAACGACCTACTACAACAACGCTGGCGAGCCTGTGCCCTCAGCCCGACCCAGGACCGCCGACTACAAAAACGCTGGCGAGCCTGTGCCCTCAGCCCGACCCAGGACCGCCGACTACAACAACGCTGGCGAGCCTGTGCCCTCAGCCCGACCCAGGGCCGCCGACTAACACAACACTGGCGAGCCTGTGCCCTCAGCCCGACCCAGGACCACCGACTACAAAAACGCTGGCGAGCCTGTGTCCTCAGCCCGACCAGGACCGCCAACTACAACAACGCTGGCAAGCCTGTGCCCTCAGCCCGACCCAGGATCGCCGACTACAACAACGCTGGCGAGCCTGTGCCTTCAGCCCGACTGAGGACAGCCGACTAGAGCAACCCTGGCGAGCCTGTGCCATCAGCCCGAACCAGGACTGCCGACTACAACAACGCTGGCGAGCCTGTGCCCTCAGCCCGACTCAGGACCGCCGACTACAACAACGCTGGTGAGCCTGTGCCCTCAGCCCGACCCAGGACCGACGACTACAACAACGCTGGCGAGCCTGTGCCCTCAGCCCGACTCAGGACCGCCGACTACAACAACGCTGGAGAGCCTGTGCCCTCAGCCCGACCCAGGACGACCGACAAACCCAACGCTGGCGAGCCTGTGCCCTCAGCCCGACCCAGGACGACCGACACACCCAACGCTGGCGAGCCTGTGCCCTGAGCCTGTGCCCTGAGCCTGACCCAGGACGACGGACAAACCCAACGCAGGCGAGCCTGTGCCCTCAGCCCGACCCAGGACGACAGACTACAACAACGCTGGTGAGCCTGTGCCCTCAGCCCGACCAAGAACGACCGACTACAACAACGCTGGCGAGCCTGTGCCCTCAGCCCGACCCAGGACGACCAACTACAACAACGCTGGCGAGCCTGTGCCCTCAGCCCGACACAGGACCGCCGACTACAACAACGCTGGCGAGCCTGTGCCCTCAGCCCGACCCAGGACCGCCGACTACAACAACGCTGGCGAGCCTGTGCCTTCAGCCCGACTGAGGACAGCCGACTAGAACAACCCTGGCGAGCCTGTGCCATCAGCCCGAACCAGGACCGCCGACTACAACAACGCTGGCGAGCCTGTGCCCTCAGCCCGACCCAGGACCGCCGACTACAACAACGCTGGCGAGCCTGTGCCCTCAGCCCGACCAAGAACGACCGACTACAACAACGCTGGCGAGCCTGTGCCCTCAGCCCGACCCAGGACCGCCGACTACAAAATCGCTGGCGAGTCTGTGCCCTCAGCCCGACCCAGTACCGCCGACTACAACAACGCTGGAGAGCCTGTGCCTTCTGCCCGACTGAGGACAGCCGACTAGAACAACCCTGGCGAGCCTGTGCCCTCAGCCCGACCCAGGACCGCCGACTACAACAACGCTGGCAAGCCTGTGCCCTCAGCCCGACCCAGGACCGCCGACTACAAAAACGCTGGCGAGCCTGTGCCCTCAGCCCGACCCGGACCGCCAACTACAACAACGCTGGCGAGCCTGTGCCCTCAGCCCGACCCAGGATCGCCGACTACAACAACGCTGGCGACCCTGTGCCCTCAGCCCGACCCAGTACCGCCGACTACAACAACGCTGGA
Source organism: Pterois miles (assembly GCA_947000775.1). Classification (NCBI taxonomy): domain Eukaryota; kingdom Metazoa; phylum Chordata; class Actinopteri; order Perciformes; family Scorpaenidae; genus Pterois; species Pterois miles. The sequence continues at coordinate 286,530 of CAMQGK010000123.1, forward strand.
GAGCCTGTGCCTTCTGCCCGACTGAGGACAGCCGACTAGAACAACCCTGGCGAGCCTGTGCCCTCAGCCCGACCCAGGACCGCCGACTAACACAACGCTGGAGAACCTGTGCCCTCAGCCCGACCCAGGACCGCCGACTACAAAAACGCTGGCGAGCCTGTGCCCTCAGCCCGACCCGGACCGCCAACTACAACAACGCTGGCGAGCCTGTGCCCTCAGCCCGACCCAGGATCGCCGACTACAACAACGCTGGAGAACCTGTGCCCTCAGCCCGACCCAGGATCGCCGACTACAACAACGCTGGAGAACCTGTGCCCTCAGCCCGACCCAGGACGACCGACAAACCCAACGCTGGGGAGCCTGTGCCCTCAGCCCGACCCAGGACGACCGACACACCCAACGCTGGCGAGCCTGTGCCCTGAGCCTGACCCAGGGCGACGGACAAACCCAACGCAGGCGAGCCTGTGCCCTCAGCCCGACCCAGGACGACCGACTACAACAACGCTGGCGAGCCTGTCCCCTCAGCCTGACCAAGAACGACCGACTACAACAACGCTGGCGAGCCTGTGCCCTCAGCCCGACCCAGGACCGCCGACTACAAAAACGCTGGCAAGCCTGTGCCCTCAGCCCGACCCAGGATCGCCGACTACAACAACGCTGGCGAGCCTGTGCCTTCAGCCCGACTGAGGACAGCCGACTAGAGCAACCCTGGCGAGCCTGTGCCATCAGCCCGAACCAGGACTGCCGACTACAACAACGCTGGCGAGCCTGTGCCCTCAGCCCGACTCAGGACCGCCGACTACAACAACGCTGGTGAGCCTGTGCCCTCAGCCCGACCCAGGACCGACGACTACAACAACGCTGGCGAGCCTGTGCCCTCAGCCCGACTCAGGACCGCCGACTACAACAACGCTGGAGAGCCTGTGCCCTCAGCCCGACCCAGGACGACCGACAAACCCAACGCTGGCGAGCCTGTGCCCTCAGCCCGACCCAGGACGACCGACACACCCAACGCTGGCGAGCCTGTGCCCTGAGCCTGACCCAGGACGACGGACAAACCCAACGCAGGCGAGCCTGTGCCCTCAGCCCGACCCAGGACGACAGACTACAACAACGCTGGTGAGCCTGTGCCCTCAGCCCGACCAAGAACGACCGACTACAACAACGCTGGCGAGCCTGTGCCCTCAGCCCGACCCAGGACGACCAACTACAACAACGCTGGCGAGCCTGTGCCCTCAGCCCGACACAGGACCGCCGACTACAACAACGCTGGCGAGCCTGTGCCCTCAGCCCGACCCAGGACCGCCGACTACAACAACGCTGGCGAGCCTGTGCCTTCAGCCCGACTGAGGACAGCCGACTAGAACAACCCTGGCGAGCCTGTGCCATCAGCCCGAACCAGGACCGCCGACTACAACAACGCTGGCGAGCCTGTGCCCTCAGCCCGACCCAGGACCGCCGACTAACACAACGCTGGCAAGCCTGTGCCCTCAGCCCGACCCAGGACCGCCGACTACAAAAACGCTGGCGAGCCTGTGCCCTCAGCCCGACCCGGACCGCCAACTACAACAACGCTGGCGAGCCTGTGCCCTCAGCCCGACCCAGGATCGCCGACTACAACAACGCTGGCGACCCTGTGCCCTCAGCCCGACCCAGTACCGCCGACTACAACAACGCTGGAGAGCCTGTGCCTTCTGCCCGACTGAGGACAGCCGACTAGAACAACCCTGGCGAGCCTGTGCCCTCAGCCCGACCCAGGACCGCCGACTAACACAACGCTGGCAAGCCTGTGCCCTCAGCCCGACCCAGGACCGCCGACTACAAAAACGCTGGCGAGCCTGTGCCCTCAGCCCGACCCGGACCGCCAACTACAACAACGCTGGCGAGCCTGTGCCCTCAGCCCGACCCAGGATCGCCGACTACAACAACGCTGGAGAACCTGTGCCCTCAGCCCGACCCAGGATCGCCGACTACAACAACGCTGGAGAACCTGTGCCCTCAGCCCGACCCAGGACGACCGACAAACCCAACGCTGGGGAGCCTGTGCCCTCAGCCCGACCCAGGACGACCGACACACCCAACGCTGGCGAGCCTGTGCCCTGAGCCTGACCCAGGGCGAAGGACAAACCCAACGCAGGCGAGCCTGTGCCCTCAGCCCGACCCAGGACGACCGACTACAACAACGCTGGCGAGCCTGTCCCCTCAGCCCGACCAAGAACGACCGACTACAACAACGCTGGCGAGCCTGTGCCCTCAGCCCGACCCAGGACCGCCGACTACAAAAACGCTGGCGAGCCTGTGCCCTCAGCCTGACCCAGGATCGCCGACTACAACAACGCTGGCGAGCCTGTGCCTTCAGCCCGACTGAGGACAGCCGACTAGAGCAACCCTGGCGAGCCTGTGCCATCAGCCCGAACCAGGACTGCCGACTACAACAACGCTGGCGAGCCTGTGCCCTCAGCCCGACTCAGGACCGCCGACTACAACAACGCTGGTGAGCCTGTGCCCTCAGCCCGACCCAGGACCGACGACTACAACAACGCTGGCGAGCCTGTGCCCTCAGCCCGACTCAGGACCGCCGACTACAACAACGCTGGAGAGCCTGTGCCCTCAGCCCGACCCAGGACGACCGACAAACCCAACGCTGGCGAGCCTGTGCCCTCAGCCCGACCCAGGACGACCGACACACCCAACGCTGGCGAGCCTGTGCCCTGAGCCTGACCCAGGACGACGGACAAACCCAACGCAGGCGAGCCTGTGCCCTCAGCCCGACCCAGGACGACAGACTACAACAACGCTGGTGAGCCTGTGCCCTCAGCCCGACCAAGAACGACCGACTACAACAACGCTGGCGAGCCTGTGCCCTCAGCCCGACCCAGGACGACCAACTACAACAACGCTGGCGAGCCTGTGCCCTCAGCCCGACACAGGACCGCCGACTACAACAACGCTGGCGAGCCTGTGCCCTCAGCCCGACCCAGGACCGCCGACTACAACAACGCTGGCGAGCCTGTGCCTTCAGCCCGACTGAGGACAGCCGACTAGAACAACCCTGGCGAGCCTGTGCCATCAGCCCGAACCAGGACCGCCGACTACAACAACGCTGGCGAGCCTGTGCCCTCAGCCCGACCCAGGACCGCCGACTAACACAACGCTGGCAAGCCTGTGCCCTCAGCCCGACCCAGGACCGCCGACTACAAAAACGCTGGCGAGCCTGTGCCCTCAGCCCGACCCGGACCGCCAACTACAACAACGCTGGCGAGCCTGTGCCCTCAGCCCGACCCAGGATCGCCGACTACAACAACGCTGGCGACCCTGTGCCCTCAGCCCGACCCAGTACCGCCGACTACAACAACGCTGGAGAGCCTGTGCCTTCTGCCCGACTGAGGACAGCCGACTAGAACAACCCTGGCGAGCCTGTGCCCTCAGCCCGACCCAGGACCGCCGACTAACACAACGCTGGCAAGCCTGTGCCCTCAGCCCGACCCAGGACCGCCGACTACAAAAACGCTGGCGAGCCTGTGCCCTCAGCCCGACCCGGACCGCCAACTACAACAACGCTGGCGAGCCTGTGCCCTCAGCCCGACCCAGGATCGCCGACTACAACAACGCTGGAGAACCTGTGCCCTCAGCCCGACCCAGGATCGCCGACTACAACAACGCTGGAGAACCTGTGCCCTCAGCCCGACCCAGGACGACCGACAAACCCAACGCTGGGGAGCCTGTGCCCTCAGCCCGACCCAGGACGACCGACACACCCAACGCTGGCGAGCCTGTGCCCTGAGCCTGACCCAGGGCGAAGGACAAACCCAACGCAGGCGAGCCTGTGCCCTCAGCCCGACCCAGGACGACCGACTACAACAACGCTGGCGAGCCTGTCCCCTCAGCCCGACCAAGAACGACCGACTACAACAACGCTGGCGAGCCTGTGCCCTCAGCCCGACCCAGGACCGCCGACTACAAAAACGCTGGCGAGCCTGTGCCCTCAGCCTGACCCAGGACCGCCGACTACAACAACGCTGGCGAGCCTGTGCCCTCAGCCCGACCCAGTACCGCCGACTACAACAACGCTGGCAAGCCTGTGCCTTCTGCCCGACTGAGGACAGCCGACTAGAACAACCCTGGTGAGCCTGTGCCCTCAGCCGAACCCAGGACCGCCTACTACAACAACGCTGGCGAGCCTGTGCCCTCAGCCCGACCCAGGACCGCCGACTAACACAACGCTGGCAAGCCTGTGCCCTCAGCCCGACCCAGGACCGCCGACTACAAAAACGCTGGCGAGCCTGTGCCCTCAGCCCGACCAGGACCGCCAACTACAACAACGCTGGCGAGCCTGTGCCCTCAGCCCGACCCAGGATCGCCGACTACAACAACGCTGGAGAGCCTGTGCCCTCAGCCCGACCCAGGACGACCGACAAACCCAACGCTGGGGAGCCTGTGCCCTGAGCCTGACCCAGGGCGACGGACAAACCCAACGCAGGCGAGCCTGTGCCCTCAGCCCGACCCAGGACGACCGACTACAACAACGCTGGCGAGCCTGTGCCCTCAGCCCGACCAAGAACGACCGACTACAACAACGCTGGCGAGCCTGTGCCCTCAGCCCGACCCAGGACCGCCGACTACAAAAATGCTGGCGAGCCTGTGCCCTCAGCCCGACCCAGGACCGCCGACTACAACAACGCTGGCGAGCCTGTGCCCTCAGCCCGACCCAGTACCGCCGACTACAACAACGCTGGCGAGCCTGTGCCTTCAGCCCGACTGAGGACAGCCGACTAGAACAACCCTGGCGAGCCTGTGCCATCAGCCCGAACCAGGACTGCCGACAACAACAACGCTGGCGAGCCTGTGCCCTCAGCCCGACTCAGGACCGCCGACTACAACAACGCTGGCGAGCCTGTGCCCTCAGCCCGACCCAGGACCGCCGACTGCAACAACGCTGGCGAGCCTGTGCCCTCAGCCCGACCCAGGACCGCCGACTACAACAACGCTGGCGAGCCTGCGCCCTCAGCCCGACCCAGTACCGCCGACTACAACAACGCTGGCGAGCCTGTGCCTTCAGCCCGACTGAGGACAGCCGACTAGAGCAACGCTGGCGAGCCTATGCCCTCAGCCCGACCCAGGACCGCCGACTACAACAACGCTGGCGAGCCTGTGCCCTCAGCCCGACCCAGGACCGCCAACTACAACAACGCTGGCGAGCCTGTGCCCTCAGCCCGACCCAGGATCGCCGACTACAACAACGCTGGAGAGCCTGTGCCCTCAGCCCGACCCAGGACGACCGACAAACCAACGCTGGCGAGCCTGTGCCCTCAGCCCGACCCAGGACGACCGACACACCCAACGCTGGCGAGCCTGTGCCCTGAGCCTGACCCAGGGCGACGGACAAACCCAACGCAGGCGAGCCTGTGCCCTCAGCCCGACCCAGGACGACCGACTACAACAACGCTGGAGAACCTGTGCCCTCAGCCCGACCCAGGATCGCCGACTACAACAACGCTGGAGAACCTGTGCCCTCAGCCCGACCCAGGACGACCGACAAACCCAACGCTGGGGAGCCTGTGCCCTCAGCCCGACCCAGGACGACCGACACACCCAACGCTGGCGAGCCTGTGCCCTGAGCCTGACCCAGGGCGACGGACAAACCCAACGCAGGCGAGCCTGTGCCCTCAGCCCGACCCAGGACGACCGACTACAACAACGCTGGCGAGCCTGTGCCCTCAGCCCGACCAAGAACGACCGACTACAACAACGCTGGCGAGCCTGTGCCCTCAGCCCGACCCAGGACCGCCGACTACAAAAACGCTGGCGAGCCTGTGCCCTCAGCCCGACCCAGGATCGCCGACTACAACAACGCTGGAGAGCCTGTGCCCTCAGCCCGACCCAGGACGACCGACAAACCCAACGCTGGCGAGCCTGTGCCCTCAGCCCGACCCAGGACGACTGACACACCCAACGCTGGCGAGCCTGTGCCCTGAGCCTGACCCAGGGCGACGGACAAACCCAACGCAGGCGAGCCTGTGCCCTCAGCCCGACCCAGAACGACCGACTACAACAACGCTGGCGAGCCTGTGCCCTCAGCCCGACCCAGGACGACCGACAAACCCAACGCTGGCGAGCCTGTGCCCTCAGCCCGACCCAGGACGACCGACACACCCAACGCTGGCAAGCCTGTGCCCTCAGCCCGACCCAGGACCGCCGACTAACACAACGCTGGCGAGCCTGTGCCCTCAGCCCGACCCAGGACCGCCGACAACAAAAACGCTGGTGAGCCTGTGCCCTCAGCCCGACCAGGACCGCCAACTACAACAACGCTGGCGAGCCTGTGCCCTTAGCCCGACCCAGGATCGCCGACTACAACAACGCTGGAGAGCCTGTGCCCTCAGCCCGACCCAGGACGACCGACAAACCCAACGCTGGCGAGCCTGTGCCCTCAGCCCGACCCAGGACGACCGACACACCCAACGCTGGCGAGCCTGTGCCCTGAGCCTGACCCAGGGCGACGGACAAACCCAACGCAGGCGAGCCTGTGCCCTCAGCCCGCCCAGGACGACCGACTACAACAATGCTGGCGAGCCTGTGCCCTCAGCCCGACCAAGAACGACCGACTACAACAACGCTGGCGAGCCTGTGCCCTCAGCCCAACCCAGGACCGCCGACTACAACAACGCTGGCGAGCCTGTGCCCTCAGCCCGACCCAGGACCGCCGACTACAACAACGCTGGCGAGCCTGTGCCCTCAGCCCGACCCAGTACCGCCGACTACAACAACGCTGGCGAGCCTGTGCCTTCAGCCCGACTGAGGACAGCCGACTAGAACAACCCTGGCGAGCCTGTGCCATCAGCCCGAAACAGGACTGCCGACAACAACAACGCTGGCGAGCCTGTGCCCTCAGCCCGACCCAGGACGACAGACAAACCCAACGCTGGCGAGCCTGTGCCCTCAGCCCGACCCAGGACGACCGACACACCCAACGCTGGCGAGCCTGTGCCCTGAGCCTGACCCAGGGCGACGGACAAACCCAACGCAGGCGAGCCTGTGCCCTCAGCCCGACCAGGAACGCCGACTACAACAACGCTGGCGAGCCTGTGCCCTCAGCCCGACTGAGGACAGCCGACTAGAGCAACCCTGGCGAGCCTGTGCCATCAGCCCGAACCAGGACTGCCGACTACAACAACGCTGGCGAGCCTGTGCCCTCAGCCCGACTCAGGACCGCCGACTACAACAACGCTGGCGAGCCTGTGCCCTCAGCCCGACCCAGGACCGCCGACTACAACAACGCTGGCGAGCCTGTGCCCTCAGCCCGACCCAGGACCGCCGACTACAACAACGCTGGCGAGCCTGTGACCTCAGCCTGACACAGGACCGCCGACACACCCAACGCTGGCGAGCCTGTGCCCTCAGCCCGACCAGGAACGCCGACTACAACAACGCTGGCGAGCCTGTGCCCTCAGCCCGACCCATGACCGCCGACTACAACAACGCTGGCGAGCCTGTGCCTTCAGCCCGACTGAGGACAGCCGACGAGAACAACCCTGGCGAGCCTGTGCCATCAGCCCGAACCAGGACCGCCGACTACAACAACGCTGGCGAGCCTGTGCCCTCAGCCCGACCCAGGACCGCCGACTACAACAACGCTGGCGAGCCTGTGCCCTCAGCCCGACCCAGGACCGCCGACTACAACAACGCTGGCGAGCCTGTGCCCTCAGCCTGACCCAGGACCGCCGACACACCCAACGCTGGCGAGCCTGTGCCCTCAGCCCGACAAGGAACGCCAACTACAACAACGCTGGCGAGCCTGTGCCCTCAGCCCGACCCAGGATCGCCGACTACAACAACGCTGGAGAGCCTGTGCCCTCAGCCCGACCCAGGACGACCGACAAACCCAACGCTGGCGAGCCTGTGCCCTCAGCCCGACCAAAGACGACCGACACACCCAACGCTGGCGAGCCTGTGCCCTGAGCCTGACCCAGGGCGACGGACAAACCCAACGCAGGCGAGCCTGTGCCCTCAGCCCGACTGAGGACAGCCGACTAGAGCAACCCTGGCGAGCCTGTGCCATCAGCCCGAACCAGGACTGCCGACTACAACAACGCTGGCGAGCCTGTGCCCTCAGCCCGACTCAGGACCGCCGACTACAACAACGCTGGCGAGCCTGTGCCCTCAGCCCGACCCAGGACCGACGACTACAACAACGCTGGCGAGCCTGTGCCCTCAGCCCGACCCAGGACCGCCGACTACAACAACGCTGGAGAGCTTGTGCCCTCAGCCCGACCCAGGACGACCGACAAACCCAACGCTGGCGAGCCTGTGCCCTCAGCCCGACCCAGGACGACCGACACACCCAACGCTGGCGAGCCTGTGCCCTGAGCCTGACCCAGGACGACGGACAAACCCAACGCAGGCGAGCCTGTGCCCTCAGCCCGACCCAGGACGACCGACTACAACAACGCTGTTGAGCCTGTGCCCTCAGCCCGACCAAGAACGACCGACTACAACAACGCTGGCGAGCCTGTGCCCTCAGCCCGACCCAGGACGACCAACTACAACAACGCTGGCGAGCCTGTGCCCTCAGCCCGACACAGGACCGCCGACTACAACAACGCTGGCGAGCCTGTGCCCTCAGCCCGACCCAGGACCGCCGACTACAACAACGCTGGCGAGCCTGTGCCTTCAGCCCGACTGAGGACAGCCGACTAGAACAACCCTGGCGAGCCTGTGCCATCAGCCCGAACCAGGACCGCCGACTACAACAACGCTGGCGAGCCTGTGCCCTCAGCCCGACTCAGGACCGCCGACTACAACAACACTGGCGAGCCTGTGCCCTCAGCCCGACCCAAGACCGCCGACTACAACAACGCTGGCGAGCCTGTGCCCTCAGCCCGACCCAGGACCGCCGACTACAACAACGCTGGCGAGCCTGTGCCCTCAGCCCGACCCAGGACCGCCGACTACAACAAGGCTGGAGAGCCTGTGCCCTCAGCCCGACCCAGGACCGCCGACTAACACAACGCTGGCGAGCCTGTGCCCTCAGCCCGACCCAGGACCGCCGACTACAACAACGCTGGCGAGCCTGTGCCCTCAGCCTGACCAGGACCGCCAACTACAACAACGCTGGCGAGCCTGTGCCCTCAGCCCGACCCAGGATCGCCGACTACAACAACGCTGGAGAGCCTGTGCCCTCAGCCCGACCCAGGACGACCGACAAACCCAACGCTGGCGAGCCTGTGCCCTCAGCAAGACCCAGGACGACCGACACACCCAACGCTGGCGAGCCTGTGCCCTGAGCCTGACCCAGGGCGACGGACAAACCCAACGCAGGCGAGCCTGTGCCCTCAGCCCGACCCAGAACGACCGACTACAACAACGCTGGCGAGCCTGTGCCCTCAGACCGACCAAGAACGACCTACTACAACAACGCTGGCGAGCCTGTGCCCTCAGCCCGACCCAGGACCGCCGACTACAAAAACGCTGGCGAGCCTGTGCCCTCAGCCCGACCCAGGGCCGCCGACTAACACAACACTGGCGAGCCTGTGCCCTCAGCCCGACCAAGGACCACCGACTACAAAAACGCTGGCGAGCCTGTGTCCTCAGCCCGACCAGGACCGCCAACTACAACAACGCTGGCGAGCCTGTGCCCTCAGCCCGACCCAGGATCGCCGACTACAACAACGCTGGCGAGCCTGTGCCTTCAGCCCGACTGAGGACAGCCGACTAGAGCAACCCTGGCGAGCCTGTGCCATCAGCCCGAACCAGGACTGCCGACTACAACAACGCTGGCGAGCCTGTGCCCTCAGCCCGACTCAGGACCGCCGACTACAACAACGCTGGTGAGCCTGTGCCCTCAGCCCGACCCAGGACCGACGACTACAACAACGCTGGCGAGCCTGTGCCCTCAGCCCGACCAGGACCGCCAACTACAACAACGCTGGAGAGCCTGTGCCCTCAGCCCGACCCAGGACGACCGACTACAACAACGCTGGAGAGCCTGTGCCCTCAGCCCGACCCAGGACGACCGACAAACCCAACGCTGGCGAGCCTGTGCCCTCAGCAAGACCCAGGACGACCGACACACCCAACGCTGGCGAGCCTGTGCCCTGAGCCTGACCCAGGGCGACGGACAAACCCAACGCAGGCGAGCCTGTGCCCTCAGCCCGACCCAGAACGACCGACTACAACAACGCTGGCGAGCCTGTGCCCTCAGACCGACCAAGAACGACCTACTACAACAACGCTGGCGAGCCTGTGCCCTCAGCCCGACCCAGGACCGCCGACTACAAAAACGCTGGCGAGCCTGTGCCCTCAGCCCGACCCAGGACCGCCGACTACAACAACGCTGGCGAGCCTGTGCCCTCAGCCCGACCCAGGGCCGCCGACTAACACAACACTGGCGAGCCTGTGCCCTCAGCCCGACCCAGGACCACCGACTACAAAAACGCTGGCGAGCCTGTGTCCTCAGCCCGACCAGGACCGCCAACTACAACAACGCTGGCGAGCCTGTGCCCTCAGCCCGACCCAGGATCGCCGACTACAACAACGCTGGCGAGCCTGTGCCTTCAGCCCGACTGAGGACAGCCGACTAGAGCAACCCTGGCGAGCCTGTGCCATCAGCCCGAACCAGGACTGCCGACTACAACAACGCTGGCGAGCCTGTGCCCTCAGCCCGACTCAGGACCGCCGACTACAACAACGCTGGTGAGCCTGTGCCCTCAGCCCGACCCAGGACCGACGACTACAACAACGCTGGCGAGCCTGTGCCCTCAGCCCGACTCAGGACCGCCGACTACAACAACGCTGGAGAGCCTGTGCCCTCAGCCCGACCCAGGACGACCGACAAACCCAACGCTGGGCGAGCCTGTGCCCTCAGCCCGACCCAGGACGACCGACACACCCAACGCTGGCGAGCCTGTGCCCTGAGCCTGACCCAGGACGACGGACAAACCCAACGCAGGCGAGCCTGTGCCCTCAGCCCGACCCAGGACGACCGACTACAACAACGCTGGTGAGCCTGTGCCCTCAGCCCGACCAAGAACGACCGACTACAACAACGCTGGCGAGCCTGTGCCCTCAGCCCGACCCAGGACGACCAACTACAACAACGCTGGCGAGCCTGTGCCCTCAGCCCGACACAGGACCGCCGACTACAACAACGCTGGCGAGCCTGTGCCCTCAGCCCGACCCAGGACCGCCGACTACAACAACGCTGGCGAGCCTGTGCCTTCAGCCCGACTGAGGACAGCCGACTAGAACAACCCTGGCGAGCCTGTGCCATCAGCCCGAACCAGGACCGCCGACTACAACAACGCTGGCGAGCCTGTGCCCTCAGCCCGACTCAGGACCGCCGACTACAACAACGCTGGCGAGCCTGTGCCCTCAGCCCGACCCAAGACCGCCGACTACAACAACGCTGGCGAGCCTGTGCCCTCAGCCCGACCCAGGACCGCCGACTACAACAACGCTGGCGAGCCTGTGCCCTCAGCCCGACCCAGGACCGCCGACTACAACAACGCTGGCGAGCCTGTGCCCTCAGCCCGACCCAGGACCGCCGACTAACACAACGCTGGCGAGCCTGTGCCCTCAGCCCGACCCAGGATCGCCGACTAACACAACACTAGCGAGCCTGTGCCCTCAGCCCGACCCAGGACCACCGACTACAAAAACGCTGGCGAGCCTGTGCCCTCAGCAAGACCCAGGACGACCGACACACCCAACGCTGGCGAGCCTGTGCCCTGAGCCTGACCCAGGGCGACGGACAAACCCAACGCAGGCGAGCCTGTGCCCTCAGCCCGACCCAGAACGACCGACTACAACAACGCTGGCGAGCCTGTGCCCTCAGCCCGACCAAGAACGACCTACTACAACAACGCTGGCGAGCCTGTGCCCTCAGCCCGTCCCAGGACCGCCGACTACAAAAACGCTGGCGAGCCTGTGCCCTCAGCCCGACCCAGGACCGCCGACTACAACAACGCTGGCGAGCCTGTGCCCTCAGCCCGACCCAGGGCCGCCGACTAACACAACACTGGCGAGCCTGTGCCCTCAGCCCGACCCAGGACCACCGACTACAAAAACGCTGGCGAGCCTGTGTCCTCAGCCCGACCAGGACCGCCAACTACAACAACGCTGGCGAGCCTGTGCCCTCAGCCCGACCCAGGATCGCCGACTACAACAACGCTGGCGAGCCTGTGCCTTCAGCCCGACTGAGGACAGCAGACTAGTACAACCCTGGCGAGCCTGTGCCCTCAGCCCGACCCAGGACCGCCGACTACAACAACGCTGGCGAGCCTGTGCCCTCAGCCCGACCCAGGACCGCCGACTAACACAACACTGGCGAGCCTGTGCCCTCAGCCCGACCCAGGACCGCCGACTACAAAAACGCTGGCGAGCCTGTGTCCTCAGCCCGACCAGGACCGCCAACTACAACAACGCTGGCGAGCCTGTGCCCTCAGCCCGACCCAGGATCGCCGACTACAACAACGCTGGAGAGCCTGTGCCCTCAGCCCGACCCAGGACGACCGACAAACCCAGCGCTGGGGAGCCTGTGCCCTCAGCCCGACCCAGGACGACCGACACACCCAACGCTGGCGAGCCTGTGCCCTGAGCCTGACCCAGGGCGACGGACAAACCCAACGCAGGCGAGCCTGTGCCCTCAGCCCGACCCAGGACGACCGACTACAACAACGCTGGCGAGCCTGTGCCCTCAGCCCGACCAAGAACGACCGACTACAACAACGCTGGCGAGCCTGTGCCCTCAGCCCGACCCAGGACCGCCGACTAACACAACGCTGGCGAGCCTGTGCCCTCAGCCCGACCCAGGACCGCCGACTACAACAACGCTGGCGAGCCTGTGCCCTCAGCCCGACCCAGGATCGCCGACTACAACAACGCTGGAGAGCCTGTGCCCTCAGCCCGACCCAGGACGACCGACAAACCCAACGCTGGCGAGCCTGTGCCCTCAGCCCGACCCAGGACGACCGACACACCCAACGCTGGCGAGCCTGTGCCCTGAGCCTGACCCAGGGCGACGGACAAACCCAACGCAGGCGAGCCTGTGCCCTGAGCCCGACCCAGAACGACCGACTACAACAACGCTGGCGAGCCTGTGCCCTCAGCCCGACCAAGAACGACCGACTACAACAACGCTGGCGAGCCTGTGCCCTCAGCCCGACCCAGGACCGCCGACTACAAAATTGCTGGCGAGTCTGTGCCCTCAGCCCGACCCAGGACCGCCGACTACAACAACGCTGGCGAGCCTGTGCCCTCAGCCCGACCCAGTACCGCCGACTACAACAACGCTGGCAAGCCTGTGCCTTCTGCCCGACTGAGGACAGCCGACTAGAACAACCCTGGTGAGCCTGTGCCCTCAGCCGAACCCAGGACCGCCGACTACAACAACGCTGGCGAGCCTGTGCCCTCAGCCCGACCCAGGACCGCCGACTAACACAACGCTGGCAAGCCTGTGCCCTCAGCCCGACCCAGGACCGCCGACTACAAAAACGCTGGCGAGCCTATGCCCTCAGCCCGACCAGGACCGCCAACTACAACAACGCTGGAGAGCCTGTGCCCTCAGCCCGACCCAGGACGACCGACAAACCCAACGCTGGGGAGCCTGTGCCCTGAGCCTGACCCAGGGCGACGGACAAACCCAACGCAGGCGAGCCTGTGCCCTCAGCCCGACCCAGGACGACCGACTACAACAACGCTGGCGAGCCTGTGCCCTCAGCCCGACCAAGAACGACCGACTACAACAACGCTGGCGAGCCTGTGCCCTCAGCCCGACCCAGGACCGCCGACTACAAAAATGCTGGCGAGCCTGTGCCCTCAGCCCGACCCAGGACCGCCGACTACAACAACGCTGGCGAGCCTGTGCCCTCAGCCCGACCCAGTACCGCCGACTACAACAACGCTGGCGAGCCTGTGCCTTCAGCCCGACTGAGGACAGCCGACTAGAACAACCCTGGCGAGCCTGTGCCATCAGCCCGAACCAGGACTGCCGACAACAACAACGCTGGCGAGCCTGTGCCTTCAGCCCGACTGAGGACAGCCGACTAGAACAACCCTGACGAGCCTGTGCCATCAGCCCGAACCAGGACCGCCGACTACAACAACGCTGGCGAGCCTGTGCCCTCAGCCCGACCCAGGACCACCGACTACAAAAACGCTGGCGAGCCTGTGTCCTCAGCCCGACCAGGACTGCCAACTACAACAACGCTGGCGAGCCTGTGCCCTCAGCCCGACCCAGGATCGCCGACTACAACAACGCTGGCGAGCCTGTGCCTTCAGCCCGACTGAGGACAGCCGACTAGAGCAACCCTGGCGAGCCTGTGCCATCAGCCCGAACCAGGACTGCCGACTACAACAACGCTGGCGAGCCTGTGCCCTCAGCCCGACTCAGGACCGCCGACTACAACAACGCTGGTGAGCCTGTGCCCTCAGCCCGACCCAGGACCGACGACTACAACAACGCTGGCGAGCCTGTGCCCTCAGCCCGACCAGGACCGCCAACTACAACAACGCTGGAGAGCCTGTGCCCTCAGCCCGACCCAGGACGACCGACTACAACAACGCTGGAGAGCCTGTGCCCTCAGCCCGACCCAGGACGACCGACAAACCCAACGCTGGCGAGCCTGTGCCCTCAGCAAGACCCAGGACGACCGACACACCCAACGCTGGCGAGCCTGTGCCCTGAGCCTGACCCAGGGCGACGGACAAACCCAACGCAGGCGAGCCTGTGCCCTCAGCCCGACCCAGAACGACCGACTACAACAACGCTGGCGAGCCTGTGCCCTCAGACCGACCAAGAACGACCTACTACAACAACGCTGGCGAGCCTGTGCCCTCAGCCCGACCCAGGACCGCCGACTACAAAAACGCTGGCGAGCCTGTGCCCTCAGCCCGACCCAGGACCGCCGACTACAACAACGCTGGCGAGCCTGTGCCCTCAGCCCGACCCAGGGCCGCCGACTAACACAACACTGGCGAGCCTGTGCCCTCAGCCCGACCCAGGACCACCGACTACAAAAACGCTGGCGAGCCTGTGTCCTCAGCCCGACCAGGACCGCCAACTACAACAACGCTGGCGAGCCTGTGCCCTCAGCCCAACCCAGGATCGCCGACTACAACAACGCTGGCGAGCCTGTGCCTTCAGCCCGACTGAGGACAGCCGACTAGAGCAACCCTGGCGAGCCTGTGCCATCAGCCCGAACCAGGACTGCCGACTACAACAACGCTGGCGAGCCTGTGCCCTCAGCCCGACTCAGGACCGCCGACTACAACAACGCTGGTGAGCCTGTGCCCTCAGCCCGACCCAGGACCGACGACTACAACAACGCTGGCGAGCCTGTGCCCTCAGCCCGACTCAGGACCGCCGACTACAACAACGCTGGAGAGCCTGTGCCCTCAGCCCGACCCAGGACGACCGACAAACCCAACGCTGGGCGAGCCTGTGCCCTCAGCCCGACCCAGGACGACCGACACACCCAACGCTGGCGAGCCTGTGCCCTGAGCCTGACCCAGGACGACGGACAAACCCAACGCAGGCGAGCCTGTGCCCTCAGCCCGACCCAGGACGACCGACTACAACAACGCTGGTGAGCCTGTGCCCTCAGCCCGACCAAGAACGACCGACTACAACAACGCTGGCGAGCCTGTGCCCTCAGCCCGACCCAGGACGACCAACTACAACAACGCTGGCGAGCCTGTGCCCTCAGCCCGACACAGGACCGCCGACTACAACAACGCTGGCGAGCCTGTGCCCTCAGCCCGACCCAGGACCGCTGACTACAACAACGCTGGCGAGCCTGTGCCTTCAGCCCGACTGAGGACAGCCGACTAGAACAACCCTGGCGAGCCTGTGCCATCAGCCCGAACCAGGACCGCCGACTACAACAACGCTGGCGAGCCTGTGCCCTCAGCCCGACTCAGGACCGCCGACTACAACAACGCTGGCGAGCCTGTGCCCTCAGCCCGACCCAAGACCGCCGACTACAACAACACTGGCGAGCCTGTGCCCTCAGCCCGACCCAGGACCGCCGACTACAACAACGCTGGCGAGCCTGTGCCCTCAGCCCGACCCAGGACCGCCGACTACAACAACGCTGGCGAGCCTGTGCCCTCAGCCCGACCCAGAACCGCCGACTAACACAACGCTGGCGAGCCTGTGCCCTCAGCCCGACCCAGGATCGCCGACTAACACAACACTGGCGAGCCTGTGCCCTCAGCCCGACCCAGGACCACCGACTACAAAAACGCTGGCGAGCCTGTGCCCTCAGCAAGACCCAGGACGACCGACACACCCAACGCTTGCGAGCCTGTGCCCTGAGCCTGACCCAGGGCGACGGACAAACCCAACGCAGGCGAGCCTGTGCCCTCAGCCCGACCCAGAACGACCGACTACAACAACGCTGGCGAGCCTGTGCCCTCAGCCCGACCAAGAACGACCTACTACAACAACGCTGGCGAGCCTGTGCCCTCAGCCCGTCCCAGGACCGCCGACTACAAAAACGCTGGCGAGCCTGTGCCCTCAGCCCGACCCAGGACCGCCGACTACAACAACGCTGGCGAGCCTGTGCCCTCAGCCCGACCCAGGGCCGCCGACTAACACAACACTGGCGAGCCTGTGCCCTCAGCCCGACCCAGGACCACCGACTACAAAAACGCTGGCGAGCCTGTGTCCTCAGCCCGACCAGGACCGCCAACTACAACAACGCTGGCGAGCCTGTGCCCTCAGCCCGACCCAGGACCGCCGACTAACACAACACTGGCGAGCCTGTGCCCTCAGCCCGACCCAGGACCGCCGACTACAAAAACGCTGGCGAGCCTGTGTCCTCAGCCCGACCAGGACCGCCAACTACAACAACGCTGGCGAGCCTGTGCCCTCAGCCCGACCCAGGATCGCCGACTACAACAACGCTGGAGAGCCTGTGCCCTCAGCCCGACCCAGGACGACCGACAAACCCAGCGCTGGGGAGCCTGTGCCCTCAGCCCGACCCAGGACGACCGACACACCCAACGCTGGCGAGCCTGTGCCCTGAGCCTGACCCAGGGCGACGGACAAACCCAACGCAGGCGAGCCTGTGCCCTCAGCCCGACCCAGGACGACCGACTACAACAACGCTGGCGAGCCTGTGCCCTCAGCCCGACCAAGAACGACCGACTACAACAACGCTGGCGAGCCTGTGCCCTCAGCCCGACCCAGGACCGCCGACTAACACAACGCTGGCGAGCCTGTGCCCTCAGCCCGACCCAGGACCGCCGACTACAACAACGCTGGCGAGCCTGTGCCCTCAGCCCGACCCAGGATCGCCGACTACAACAACGCTGGAGAGCCTGTGCCCTCAGCCCGACCCAGGACGACCGACAAACCCAACGCTGGCGAGCCTGTGCCCTCAGCCCGACCCAGGACGACCGACACACCCAACGCTGGCGAGCCTGTGCCCTGAGCCTGACCCAGGGCGACGGACAAACCCAACGCAGGCGAGCCTGTGCCCTGAGCCCGACCCAGAACGACCGACTACAACAACGCTGGCGAGCCTGTGCCCTCAGCCCGACCAAGAACGACCGACTACAACAACGCTGGCGAGCCTGTGCCCTCAGCCCGACCCAGGACCGCCGACTACAAAATTGCTGGCGAGTCTGTGCCCTCAGCCCGACCCAGGACCGCCGACTACAACAACGCTGGCGAGCCTGTGCCCTCAGCCCGACCCAGTACCGCCGACTACAACAACGCTGGCAAGCCTGTGCCTTCTGCCCGACTGAGGACAGCCGACTAGAACAACCCTGGTGAGCCTGTGCCCTCAGCCGAACCCAGGACCGCCGACTACAACAACGCTGGCGAGCCTGTGCCCTCAGCCCGACCCAGGACCGCCGACTAACACAACGCTGGCAAGCCTGTGCCCTCAGCCCGACCCAGGACCGCCGACTACAAAAACGCTGGCGAGCCTATGCCCTCAGCCCGACCAGGACCGCCAACTACAACAACGCTGGAGAGCCTGTGCCCTCAGCCCGACCCAGGACGACCGACAAACCCAACGCTGGGGAGCCTGTGCCCTGAGCCTGACCCAGGGCGACGGACAAACCCAACGCAGGCGAGCCTGTGCCCTCAGCCCGACCCAGGACGACCGACTACAACAACGCTGGCGAGCCTGTGCCCTCAGCCCGACCAAGAACGACCGACTACAACAACGCTGGCGAGCCTGTGCCCTCAGCCCGACCCAGGACCGCCGACTACAAAAATGCTGGCGAGCCTGTGCCCTCAGCCCGACCCAGGACCGCCGACTACAACAACGCTGGCGAGCCTGTGCCCTCAGCCCGACCCAGTACCGCCGACTACAACAACGCTGGCGAGCCTGTGCCTTCAGCCCGACTGAGGACAGCCGACTAGAACAACCCTGGCGAGCCTGTGCCATCAGCCCGAACCAGGACTGCCGACAACAACAACGCTGGCGAGCCTGTGCCTTCAGCCCGACTGAGGACAGCCGACTAGAACAACCCTGACGAGCCTGTGCCATCAGCCCAAACCAGGACCGCCGACTACAACAACGCTGGCGAGCCTGTGCCCTCAGCCCGACCCAGGACCACCGACTACAAAAACGCTGGCGAGCCTGTGTCCTCAGCCCGACCGGGACTGCCAACTACAACAACGCTGGCGAGCCTGTGCCCTCAGCCCGACCCAGGATCGCCGACTACAACAACGCTGGCGAGCCTGTGCCTTCAGCCCGACTGAGGACAGCCGACTAGAGCAACCCTGGCGAGCCTGTGCCATCAGCCCGAACCAGGACTGCCGACTACAACAACGCTGGCGAGCCTGTGCCCTCAGCCCGACTCAGGACCGCCGACTACAACAACGCTGGTGAGCCTGTGCCCTCAGCCCGACCCAGGACCGACGACTACAACAACGCTGGCGAGCCTGTGCCCTCAGCCCGACCAGGACCGCCAACTACAACAACGCTGGAGAGCCTGTGCCCTCAGCCCGACCCAGGACGACCGACTACAACAACGCTGGAGAGCCTGTGCCCTCAGCCCGACCCAGGACGACCGACAAACCCAACGCTGGCGAGCCTGTGCCCTCAGCAAGACCCAGGACGACCGACACACCCAACGCTGGCGAGCCTGTGCCCTGAGCCTGACCCAGGGCGACGGACAAACCCAACGCAGGCGAGCCTGTGCCCTCAGCCCGACCCAGAACGACCGACTACAACAACGCTGGCGAGCCTGTGCCCTCAGACCGACCAAGAACGACCTACTACAACAACGCTGGCGAGCCTGTGCCCTCAGCCCGACCCAGGACCGCCGACTACAAAAACGCTGGCGAGCCTGTGCCCTCAGCCCGACCCAGGACCGCCGACTACAACAACGCTGGCGAGCCTGTGCCCTCAGCCCGACCCAGGGCCGCCGACTAACACAACACTGGCGAGCCTGTGCCCTCAGCCCGACCCAGGACCACCGACTACAAAAACGCTGGCGAGCCTGTGTCCTCAGCCCGACCAGGACCGCCAACTACAACAACGCTGGCGAGCCTGTGCCCTCAGCCCAACCCAGGATCGCCGACTACAACAACGCTGGCGAGCCTGTGCCTTCAGCCCGACTGAGGACAGCCGACTAGAGCAACCCTGGCGAGCCTGTGCCATCAGCCCGAACCAGGACTGCCGACTACAACAACGCTGGCGAGCCTGTGCCCTCAGCCCGACTCAGGACCGCCGACTACAACAACGCTGGTGAGCCTGTGCCCTCAGCCCGACCCAGGACCGACGACTACAACAACGCTGGCGAGCCTGTGCCCTCAGCCCGACTCAGGACCGCCGACTACAACAACGCTGGAGAGCCTGTGCCCTCAGCCCGACCCAGGACGACCGACAAACCCAACGCTGGGCGAGCCTGTGCCCTCAGCCCGACCCAGGACGACCGACACACCCAACGCTGGCGAGCCTGTGCCCTGAGCCTGACCCAGGACGACGGACAAACCCAACGCAGGCGAGCCTGTGCCCTCAGCCCGACCCAGGACGACCGACTACAACAACGCTGGTGAGCCTGTGCCCTCAGCCCGACCAAGAACGACCGACTACAACAACGCTGGCGAGCCTGTGCCCTCAGCCCGACCCAGGACGACCAACTACAACAACGCTGGCGAGCCTGTGCCCTCAGCCCGACACAGGACCGCCGACTACAACAACGCTGGCGAGCCTGTGCCCTCAGCCCGACCCAGGACCGCTGACTACAACAACGCTGGCGAGCCTGTGCCTTCAGCCCGACTGAGGACAGCCGACTAGAACAACCCTGGCGAGCCTGTGCCATCAGCCCGAACCAGGACCGCCGACTACAACAACGCTGGCGAGCCTGTGCCCTCAGCCCGACTCAGGACCGCCGACTACAACAACGCTGGCGAGCCTGTGCCCTCAGCCCGACCCAAGACCGCCGACTACAACAACACTGGCGAGCCTGTGCCCTCAGCCCGACCCAGGACCGCCGACTACAACAACGCTGGCGAGCCTGTGCCCTCAGCCCGACCCAGGACCGCCGACTACAACAACGCTGGCGAGCCTGTGCCCTCAGCCCGACCCAGGACCGCCGACTAACACAACGCTGGCGAGCCTGTGCCCTCAGCCCGACCCAGGATCGCCGACTAACACAACACTGGCGAGCCTGTGCCCTCAGCCCGACCCAGGACCACCGACTACAAAAACGCTGGCGAGCCTGTGCCCTCAGCAAGACCCAGGACGACCGACACACCCAACGCTGGCGAGCCTGTGCCCTGAGCCTGACCCAGGGCGACGGACAAACCCAACGCAGGCGAGCCTGTGCCCTCAGCCCGACCCAGAACGACCGACTACAACAACGCTGGCGAGCCTGTGCCCTCAGCCCGACCAAGAACGACCTACTACAACAACGCTGGCGAGCCTGTGCCCTCAGCCCGTCCCAGGACCGCCGACTACAAAAACGCTGGCGAGCCTGTGCCCTCAGCCCGACCCAGGACCGCCGACTACAACAACGCTGGCGAGCCTGTGCCCTCAGCCCGACCCAGGGCCGCCGACTAACACAACACTGGCGAGCCTGTGCCCTCAGCCCGACCCAGGACCACCGACTACAAAAACGCTGGCGAGCCTGTGTCCTCAGCCCGACCAGGACCGCCAACTACAACAACGCTGGCGAGCCTGTGCCCTCAGCCCGACCCAGGATCGCCGACTACAACAACGCTGTCGAGCCTGTGCCTTCAGCCCGACTGAGGACAGCAGACTAGTACAACCCTGGCGAGCCTGTGCCCTCAGCCGGACCCAGGACCGCCGACTACAACAACGCTGGCGAGCCTGTGCCCTCAGCCCGACCCAGGACCGCCGACTAACACAACACTGGCGAGCCTGTGCCCTCAGCCCGACCCAGGACCGCCGACTACAAAAACGCTGGCGAGCCTGTGTCCTCAGCCCGACCAGGACCGCCAACTACAACAACGCTGGCGAGCCTGTGCCCTCAGCCCGACCCAGGATCGCCGACTACAACAACGCTGGAGAGCCTGTGCCCTCAGCCCGACCCAGGACGACCGACAAACCCAGCGCTGGGGAGCCTGTGCCCTCAGCCCGACCCAGGACGACCGACACACCCAACGCTGGCGAGCCTGTGCCCTGAGCCTGACCCAGGGCGACGGACAAACCCAACGCAGGCGAGCCTGTGCCCTCAGCCCGACCCAGGACGACCGACTACAACAACGCTGGCGAGCCTGTGCCCTCAGCCCGACCAAGAACGACCGACTACAACAACGCTGGCGAGCCTGTGCCCTCAGCCCGACCCAGGACCGCCGACTAACACAACGCTGGCGAGCCTGTGCCCTCAGCCCGACCCAGGACCGCCGACTACAACAACGCTGGCGAGCCTGTGCCCTCAGCCCGACCCAGGATCGCCGACTACAACAACGCTGGAGAGCCTGTGCCCTCAGCCCGACCCAGGACGACCGACAAACCCAACGCTGGCGAGCCTGTGCCCTCAGCCCGACCCAGGACGACCGACACACCCAACGCTGGCGAGCCTGTGCCCTGAGCCTGACCCAGGGCGACGGACAAACCCAACGCAGGCGAGCCTGTGCCCTCAGCCCGACCCAGAACGACCGACTACAACAACGCTGGCGAGCCTGTGCCCTCAGCCCGACCAAGAACGACCGACTACAACAACGCTGGCGAGCCTGTGCCCTCAGCCCGACCCAGGACCGCCGACTACAAAATTGCTGGCGAGTCTGTGCCCTCAGCCCGACCCAGGACCGCCGACTACAACAACGCTGGCGAGCCTGTGCCCTCAGCCCGACCCAGTACCGCCGACTACAACAACGCTGGCAAGCCTGTGCCTTCTGCCCGACTGAGGACAGCCGACTAGAACAACCCTGGTGAGCCTGTGCCCTCAGCCGAACCCAGGACCGCCGACTACAACAACGCTGGCGAGCCTGTGCCCTCAGCCCGACCCAGGACCGCCGACTAACACAACGCTGGCAAGCCTGTGCCCTCAGCCCGACCCAGGACCGCCGACTACAAAAACGCTGGCGAGCCTATGCCCTCAGCCCGACCAGGACCGCCAACTACAACAACGCTGGAGAGCCTGTGCCCTCAGCCCGACCCAGGACGACCGACAAACCCAACGCTGGGGAGCCTGTGCCCTGAGCCTGACCCAGGGCGACGGACAAACCCAACGCAGGCGAGCCTGTGCCCTCAGCCCGACCCAGGACGACCGACTACAACAACGCTGGCGAGCCTGTGCCCTCAGCCCGACCAAGAACGACCGACTACAACAACGCTGGCGAGCCTGTGCCCTCAGCCCGACCCAGGACCGCCGACTACAAAAATGCTGGCGAGCCTGTGCCCTCAGCCCGACCCAGGACCGCCGACTACAACAACGCTGGCGAGCCTGTGCCCTCAGCCCGACCCAGTACCGCCGACTACAACAACGCTGGCGAGCCTGTGCCTTCAGCCCGACTGAGGACAGCCGACTAGAACAACCCTGGCGAGCCTGTGCCATCAGCCCGAACCAGGACTGCCGACAACAACAACGCTGGCGAGCCTGTGCCCTCAGCCCGACTCAGGACCGCCGACTACAACAACGCTGGCGAGCCTGTGCCCTCAGCCCGACCCAGGACCGCCGACTGCAACAACGCTGGCGAGCCTGTGCCCTCAGCCCGACACAGGACCGCCGACTACAACAACGCTGGCGAGCCTGCGCCCTCAGCCCGACCCAGTACCGCCGACTACAACAACGCTGGCGAGCCTGTGCCTTCAGCCCGACTGAGGACAGCCGACTAGAGCAACGCTGGCGAGCCTATGCCCTCAGCCCGACCCAGGACCGCCGACTACAACAACGCTGGCGAGCCTGTGCCCTCAGCCTGACCCAGGACCGCCGACTAACACAACACTGGCGAGCCTGTGCCCTCAGCCCGACCCAGGACCGCCGACTACAACAACGCTGGCGAGCCTGTGCCCTCAGCCCGACCCAGGACCGCCAACTACAACAACGCTGGCGAGCCTGTGCCCTCAGCCCGACCCAGGATCGCCGACTACAACAACGCTGGAGAGCCTGTGCCCTCAGCCCGACCCAGGACGACCGACAAACCCAACGCTGGCGAGCCTGTGCCATCAGCCCGACCCAGGACGACCGACACACCCAACGCTGGCGAGCCTGTGCCCTGAGCCTGACCCAGGGCGACGGACAAACCCAACGCAGGCGAGCCTGTGCCCTCAGCCCGACCCAGGACGACCGACTACAACAAAGCTGGCGAGCCTGTGCCCTCAGCCCGACCAAGAACGACCGACTACAACAACGCTGGCGAGCCTGTGCCCTCAGCCCGACCCAGGACGACCAACTACAACAACGCTGGCGAGCCTGTGCCCTCAGCCCGACACAGGACCGCCGACTACAACAATGCTGGCGAGCCTGTGCCCTCAGCCCGACCCAGGACCGCCGACTACAACAACGCTGGAGAGCCTGCGCCCTCAGCCCGACCCAGTACCGCCGACTACAACAACGCTGGCGAGCCTGTGCCCTCAGCCCGACCCAGGACCGACGACTACAACAACGCTGGCGAGCCTGTGCCCTCAGCCCGACCCAGGACCGCCGACTACAACAACGCTGGCGAGCCTGTGCCCTCAGCCTGACCCAGGACCGCCGACTAACACAACACTGGCGAGCCTGTGCCCTCAGCCCGACCCAGGACCGCCGACTACAACAACGCTGGCGAGCCTGTGCCCTCAGCCCGACTGAGGACAGCCGACTAGAGCAACCCTGGCGAGACTGTGCCATCAGCCCGAACCAGGACTGCCGACTACAACAACGCTGGCGAGCCTGTGCCCTCAGCCCGACTCAGGACCGCCGACTACAACAACGCTGGCGAGCCTGTGCCCTCAGCCTGACCCAGGACCGACGACTACAACAACGCTGGCGAGCCTGTGCCCTCAGCCCGACCCAGGACCGCCGACTACAACAACGCTGGAGAGCCTGTGCCCTCAGCCCGACCCAGGACGACCGACAAACCCAACGCTGGCGAGCCTGTGCCCTCAGCCCGACCCAGGACGACCGACACACCCAACGCTGGCGAGCCTGTGCCCTGAGCCTGACCCAGGACGACGGAAAAACCCAACGCAGGCGAGCCTGTGCCCTCAGCCCGACCCAGGACCGCCGACTAACACAACACTGGCGAGCCTGTGCCCTCAGCCCGACCCAGGACCGCCGACTACAAAAACGCTGGCGAGCCTGTGCCCTCAGCCCGACCCAGGACCGCCGACTACAACAACGCTGGCGAGCCTGTGCCCTCAGCCCGACCCAGTACCGCCGACTACAACAACGCTGGCAAGCCTGTGCCTTCTGCCCGACTGAGGACAGCCGACTAGAACAACCCTGGTGAGCCTGTGCCCTCAGCCGAACCCAGGACCGCCGACTACAACAACGCTGGCGAGCCTGTGCCCTCAGCCCGACCCAGGACCGCCGACTAACACAACGCTGGCAAGCCTGTGCCCTCAGCCCGACCCAGGACCGCCGACTACAAAAACGCTGGCGAGCCTGTGCCCTCAGCCCGACCAGGACCGCCAACTACAACAACGCTGGCGAGCCTGTGCCCTCAGCCCGACCCAGGATCGCCGACTACAACAACGCTGGAGAGCCTGTGCCCTCAGCCCGACCCAGGACGACCGACAAACCCAACGCTGGGGAGCCTGTGCCCTGAGCCTGACCCAGGGCGACGGACAAACCCAACGCAGGCGAGCCTGTGCCCTCAGCCCGACCCAGGACGACCGACTACAACAACGCTGGCGAGCCTGTGCCCTCAGCCCGACCAAGAACGACCGACTACAACAACGCTGGCGAGCCTGTGCCCTCAGCCCGACCCAGGACCGCCGACTACAAAAATGCTGGCGAGCCTGTGCCCTCAGCCCGACCCAGGACCGCCGACTACAACAACGCTGGCGAGCCTGTGCCCTCAGCCCGACCCAGTACCGCCGACTACAACAACGCTGGCGAGCCTGTGCCTTCAGCCCGACTGAGGACAGCCGACTAGAACAACCCTGGCGAGCCTGTGCCATCAGCCCGAACCAGGACTGCCGACAACAACAACGCTGGCGAGCCTGTGCCCTCAGCCCGACTCAGGACCGCCGACTACAACAACGCTGGCGAGCCTGTGCCCTCAGCCCGACCCAGGACCGCCGACTGCAACAACGCTGGCGAGCCTGTGCCCTCAGCCCGACCCAGGACCGCCGACTACAACAACGCTGGCGAGCCTGCGCCCTCAGCCCGACCCAGTACCGCCGACTACAACAACGCTGGCGAGCCTGTGCCTTCAGCCCGACTGAGGACAGCCGACTAGAGCAACGCTGGCGAGCCTATGCCCTCAGCCCGACCCAGGACCGCCGACTACAACAACGCTGGCGAGCCTGTGCCCTCAGCCCGACCCAGCACCGCCAACTACAACAACGCTGGCGAGCCTGTGCCCTCAGCCCGACCCAGGATCGCCGACTACAACAACGCTGGAGAGCCTGTGCCCTCAGCCCGACCCAGGACGACCGACAAACCCAACGCTGGCGAGCCTGTGCCCTCAGCCCGACCCAGGACGACCGACACACCCAACGCTGGCGAGCCTGTGCCCTGAGCCTGACCCAGGGCGACGGACAAACCCAACGCAGGCGAGCCTGTGCCCTCAGCCCGACCCAGGACGACCGACTACAACAACGCTGGAGAACCTGTGCCCTCAGCCCGACCCAGGATCGCCGACTACAACAACGCTGGAGAACCTGTGCCCTCAGCCCGACCCAGGACGACCGACAAACCCAACGCTGGGGAGCCTGTGCCCTCAGCCCGACCCAGGACGACCGACACACCCAACGCTGGCGAGCCTGTGCCCTGAGCCTGACCCAGGGCGACGGACAAACCCAACGCAGGCGAGCCTGTGCCCTCAGCCCGACCCAGGACGACCGACTACAACAACGCTGGCGAGCCTGTGCCCTCAGCCCGACCAAGAACGACCGACTACAACAACGCTGGCGAGCCTGTGCCCTCAGCCCGACCCAGGACCGCCGACTACAAAAACGCTGGCGAGCCTGTGCCCTCAGCCCGACCCAGGATCGCCGACTACAACAACGCTGGAGAGCCTGTGCCCTCAGCCCGACCCAGGACGACCGACAAACCCAACGCTGGCGAGCCTGTGCCCTCAGCCCGACCCAGGACGACTGACACACCCAACGCTGGCGAGCCTGTGCCCTGAGCCTGACCCAGGGCGACGGACAAACCCAACGCAGGCGAGCCTGTGCCCTCAGCCCGACCCAGAACGACCGACTACAACAACGCTGGCGAGCCTGTGCCCTCAGCCCGACCAAGAACGACCGACTACAACAACGCTGGCGAGCCTGTGCCCTCAGCCCGACCCAGGACCGCCGACTACAAAATCGCTGGCGAGTCTGTGCCCTCAGCCCGACCCAGGACCGCCGACTACAACAACGCTGGCGACCCTGTGCCCTCAGCCCGACCCAGTACCGCCGACTACAACAACGCTGGCGAGCCTGTGCCTTCTGCCCGACTGAGGACAGCCGACTAGAACAACCCTGGCGAGCCTGTGCCCTCAGCCCGACCCAGGACCGCCGACTAACACAACGCTGGCAAGCCTGTGCCCTCAGCCCGACCCAGGACCGCCGACTACAAAAACGCTGGCGAGCCTGTGCCCTCAGCCCGACCCGGACCGCCAACTACAACAACGCTGGCGAGCCTGTGCCCTCAGCCCGACCCAGGATCGCCGACTACAACAACGCTGGAGAACCTGTGCCCTCAGCCCGACCCAGGATCGCCGACTACAACAACGCTGGAGAACCTGTGCCCTCAGCCCGACCCAGGACGACCGACAAACCCAACGCTGGGGAGCCTGTGCCCTCAGCCCGACCCAGGACGACCGACACACCCAACGCTGGCGAGCCTGTGCCCTGAGCCTGACCCAGGGCGACGGACAAACCCAACGCAGGCGAGCCTGTGCCCTCAGCCCGACCCAGGACGACCGACTACAACAACGCTGGAGAGCCTGTGCCCTCAGCCCGACCAAGAACGACCGACGACAACAACGCTGGCGAGCCTGTGCCCTCAGCCCGACCCAGGACCGCCGACTACAAAAACGCTGGCGAGCCTGTGCCCTCAGCCCGACCCAGGACCGCCGACTACAACGACGCTGGCGAGCCTGTGCCCTCAGCCTGACCCAGTACCGCCGACTACAACAACGCTGGCAAGCCTGTGCCTTCTGCCCGACTGAGGACAGCCGACTAGAACAACCCTGGTGAGCCTGTGCCCTCAGCCGAACCCAGGACCGCCGACTACAACAACGCTGGCGAGCCTGTGCCCTCAGCCCGACCCAGGACCGCCGACTAACACAACGCTGGCAAGCCTGTGCCCTCAGCCCGACCCAGGACCGCCGACTACAAAAACGCTGGCGAGCCTGTGCCCTCAGCCCGACCAGGACCGCCAACTACAACAACGCTGGCGAGCCTGTGCCCTCAGCCCGACCCAGGATCGCCGACTACAACAACGCTGGAGAGCCTGTGCCCTCAGCCCGACCCAGGACGACCGACAAACCCAACGCTGGGGAGCCTGTGCCCTGAGCCTGACCCAGGGCGACGGACAAACCCAACGCAGGCGAGCCTGTGCCCTCAGCCCAACCCAGGACGACCGACTACAACAACGCTGGCGAGCCTGTGCCCTCAGCCCGACCAAGAACGACCGACTACAACAACGCTGGCGAGCCTGTGCCCTCAGCCCGACCCAGGACCGCCGACTACAAAAATGCTGGCGAGCCTGTGCCCTCAGCCCGACCCAGGACCGCCGACTACAACAACGCTGGCGAGCCTGTGCCCTCAGCCCGACCCAGTACCGCCGACTACAACAACGCTGGCGAGCCTGTGCCTTCAGCCCGACTGAGGACAGCCGACTAGAACAACCCTGGCGAGCCTGTGCCATCAGCCCGAACCAGGACTGCCGACAACAACAACGCTGGCGAGCCTGTGCCCTCAGACCGACTCAGGACCGCCGACTACAACAACGCTGGCGAGCCTGTGCCCTCAGCCCGACCCAGGACCGCCGACTGCAACAACGCTGGCGAGCCTGTGCCCTCAGCCCGACCCAGGACCGCCGACTACAACAACGCTGGCGAGCCTGCGCCCTCAGCCCGACCCAGTACCGCCGACTACAACAACGCTGGCGAGCCTGTGCCTTCAGCCCGACTGAGGACAGCCGACTAGAGCAACGCTGGCGAGCCTATGCCCTCAGCCCGACCCAGGACCGCCGACTACAACAACGCTGGCGAGCCTGTGCCCTCAGCCCGACCCAGGACCGCCAACTACAACAACGCTGGCGAGCCTGTGCCCTCAGCCCGACCCAGGATCGCCGACTACAACAACGCTGGAGAGCCTGTGCCCTCAGCCCGACCCAGGACGACCGACAAACCCAACGCTGGCGAGCCTGTGCCCTCAGCCCGACCCAGGACGACCGACACACCCAACGCTGGCGAGCCTGTGCCCTGAGCCTGACCCAGGGCGACGGACAAACCCAACGCAGGCGAGCCTGTGCCCTCAGCCCGACCCAGGACGACCGACTACAACAACGCTGGCGAGCCTGTGCCCTCAGCCCGACCAAGAACGACCGACTACAACAACGCTGGCGAGCCTGTGCCCTCAGCCCGACCCAGAACGACCAACTACAACAACGCTGGAGAGCCTGTGCCCTCAGCCCGACCCAGGACGACCGACAAACCCAACGCTGGGGAGCCTGTGCCCTGAGCCTGACCCAGGGCGACGGACAAACCCAACGCAGGCGAGCCTGTGCCCTCAGCCCAACCCAGGACGACCGACTACAACAACGCTGGCGAGCCTGTGCCCTCAGCCCGACCAAGAACGACCGACTACAACAACGCTGGCGAGCCTGTGCCCTCAGCCCGACCCAGGACCGCCGACTACAAAAATGCTGGCGAGCCTGTGCCCTCAGCCCGACCCAGGACCGCCGACTACAACAACGCTGGCGAGCCTGTGCCCTCAGCCCGACCCAGTACCGCCGACTACAACAACGCTGGCGAGCCTGTGCCTTCAGCCCGACTGAGGACAGCCGACTAGAACAACCCTGGCGAGCCTGTGCCATCAGCCCGAACCAGGACTGCCGACAACAACAACGCTGGCGAGCCTGTGCCCTCAGACCGACTCAGGACCGCCGACTACAACAACGCTGGCGAGCCTGTGCCCTCAGCCCGACCCAGGACCGCCGACTGCAACAACGCTGGCGAGCCTGTGCCCTCAGCCCGACCCAGGACCGCCGACTACAACAACGCTGGCGAGCCTGCGCCCTCAGCCCGACCCAGTACCGCCGACTACAACAACGCTGGCGAGCCTGTGCCTTCAGCCCGACTGAGGACAGCCGACTAGAGCAACGCTGGCGAGCCTATGCCCTCAGCCCGACCCAGGACCGCCGACTACAACAACGCTGGCGAGCCTGTGCCCTCAGCCCGACCCAGGACCGCCAACTACAACAACGCTGGCGAGCCTGTGCCCTCAGCCCGACCCAGGATCGCCGACTACAACAACGCTGGAGAGCCTGTGCCCTTAGCCCGACCCAGGACGACCGACAAACCCAACGCTGGCGAGCCTGTGCCCTCAGCCCGACCCAGGACGACCGACACACCCAACGCTGGCGAGCCTGTGCCCTGAGCCTGACCCAGGGCGACGGACAAACCCAACGCAGGCGAGCCTGTGCCCTCAGCCCGACCCAGGACGACCGACTACAACAACGCTGGCGAGCCTGTGCCCTCAGCCCGACCAAGAACGACCGACTACAACAACGCTGGCGAGCCTGTGCCCTCAGCCCGACCCAGAACGACCAACTACAACAACGCTGGCGAGCCTGTGCCCTCAGCCCGACACAGGACCGCCGACTACAACAATGCTGGCGAGCCTGTGCCCTCAGCCCGACCCAGGACCGCCGACTACAACAACGCTGGCGAGCCTGCGCCCTCAGCCCGACCCAGTACCGCCGACTACAACAACGCTGGCGAGCCTGTGCCCTCAGCCCGACCCAGGACCGACGACTACAACAACGCTGGCGAGCCTGCGCCCTCAGCCCGACCCAGGACCGCCGACTACAACAACGCTGGCGAGCCTGTGCCCTCAGCCTGACCCAGGACCGCCGACTAACACAACACTGGCGAGCCTGTGCCCTCAGCCCGACCCAGGACCGCCGACTACAACAACGCTGGCGAGCCTGTGCCCTCAGCCCGACTGAGGACAGCCGACTAGAGCAACCCTGGCGAGACTGTGCCATCAGCCCGAACCAGGACTGCCGACTACAACAACGCTGGCGAGCCTGTGCCCTCAGCCCGACTCAGGACCGCCGACTACAACAACGCTGGCGAGCCTGTGCCCTCAGCCCGACCCAGGACCGACGACTACAACAACGCTGGCGAGCCTGTGCCCTCAGCCCGACCCAGGACCGCCGACTACAACAACGCTGGAGAGCCTGTGCCCTCAGCCCGACCCAGGACGACCGACAAACCCGACGCTGGCGAGCCTGTGCCCTCAGCCCGACCCAGGACGACCGACACACCCAACGCTGGCGAGCCTGTGCCCTGAGCCTGACCCAGGACGACGGAAAAACCCAACGCAGGCGAGCCTGTGCCCTCAGCCCGACCCAGGACGACCGACTACAACAACGCTGGCGAGCCTGTGCCCTCAGCCCGACCAAGAACGACCGACTACAACAACGCTGGCGAGCCTGTGCCCTCAGCCCGACCCAGGACGACCAACTACAACAACGCTGGCGAGCCTGTGCCCTCAGCCCGACACAGGACCGCCGACTACAACAACGCTGGCGAGCCTGTGCCCTCAGCCCGACCCAGGACCGCCGACTACAACAACGCTGGCGAGCCTGTGCCTTCAGCCCGACTGAGGACAGCCGACTAGAACAACCCTGGCGAGCCTGTGCCATCAGCCCGAACCAGGACCGCCGACTACAACAACGCTGGCGAGCCTGTGCCCTCAGCCCGACTCAGGACCGCCGACTACAACAACGCTGGCGAGCCTGTGCCCTCAGCCCGACCCAAGACCGCCGACTACAACAACGCTGGCGAGCCTGTGCCCTCAGCCCGACCCAGGACCGCCGACTACAACAACGCTGGCGAGCCTGTGCCCTCAGCCCGACCCAGGACCGCCGACTATAACAACGCTGGTGAGCCTGTGCCCTCAGCCCGACCCAGGACCGCCGACTAACACAACGCTGGCGAGCCTGTGCCCTCAGCCCGACCCAGGACCGCCGACTACAAAAACGCTGGCGAGCCTGTGCCCTCAGCCCGACCAGGACCGCCAACTACAACAACGCTGGCGAGCCTGTGCCCTCAGCCCGACCCAGGATCGCCGACTACAACAACGCTGGAGAGCCTGTGCCCTCAGCCCGACCCAGGACGACCGACAAACCCAACGCTGGCGAGCCTGTGCCCTCAGCCCGACCCAGGACGACCGACACACCCAACGCTGGCGAGCCTGTGCCCTGAGCCTGACCCAGGGCGACGGACAAACCCAACGCAGGCGAGCCTGTGCCCTCAGCCCGACACAGGACCGCCGACTGCAACAACGCTGGTGAGCCTGTGCCCTCAGCCCGACCCATGACCGCCGACTACAACAACGCTGGCGAGCCTGTGCCTTCAGCCCGACTGAGGACAGCCGACGAGAACAACCCTGGCGAGCCTGTGCCATCAGCCCGAACCAGGACCGCCGACTACAACAACGCTGGCGAGTCTGTGCCCTCAGCCCGACTCAGGACCGCCGACTACAACAACGCTGGCGAGCCTGTGCCCTCAGCCGGACCCAGGACCGCCAACTACAACAACGCTGGCGAGCCTGTGCCCTCAGCCCGACCCAGGACCGCCGACTACAACAACGCTGGCGAGCCTGTGCCCTCAGCCCGACCCTATACCGCCGACTACAACAACGCTGGCGAGCCTGTGCCTTCAGCCCGACTGAGGACAGCCGACTAGAGCAACCCTGGCGAGCCTGTGCCATCAGCCCGAACCAGGACTGCCGACTACAACAACGCTGGCGAGCCTGTGCCCTCAGCCCGACCCAGGATCGCAGACTACAACATCGCTGGAGAGCCTGTGCCCTCAGCCCGACCCCGGACGACCGACAAACCCAACGCTGGCGAGCCTGTGCCCTCAGCCCGACCCAGGACGACCGACACACCCAACGCTGGCGAGCCTGTGCCCTGAGCCTGACCCAGGGCGAGGGACAAACCCAACGCAGGCGAGCCTGTGCCCTCAGCCCGACCCAGGACGACCGACTACAACAACGCTGGCGAGCCTGTGCCCTCAGCCCGACCAAGAACGACCGACTACAACAACGCATGCGAGCCTGTGCCCTCAGCCCGACCCAGGACGACCAACTACAACAACGCTGGCGAGCCTGTGCCCTCAGCCCGACACAGGACCGCCGACTACAACAACGCTGGCGAGCCTGTGCCTTCAGCCTGACCCAGGACCGCCGACTAGAACAACCCTGGCGAGCCTGTGCCATCAGCCCGAACCAGGACCGCCGACCGGTCCTGGGTCAGGCTGATGGACCACCGACTGTGCCCTCAGGACGGAAAAACCCAACGTAGGTGAGCCTGTGCCCTGAGCCTGACCCAGGACGACGGACACACCCAACGCTGGCGAGCCTGTGCCCTCAGCCCGACACAGGACCGCCGACTACAACAACGCAGGAGAGCCTGTGCCCTCAGCCCGACCCAGGACGACCAACTACAACAACGCTGGCGAGCCTGTGCCCTCAGCCCGACACAGGACCGCCGACTACAACAACGCTGGCGAGCCTGTGCCCTCAGCCCGACCCAGGACCGCCGACTACAACAACGCTGAGGAGTGTAGGACTGCAGCTGCTAATGTTACTACACATACAGATTCAGCACAATAGAAACAGATAAATAGAGAGGACAAGAAGATTATCAAGTAAAATAGGAAGAATTATATTTCTATGTTCATGTCCAACGATCCAAAAAGAAGCACACGAACAAAGAAAACGTCAATCTTATTAAATAACCACCATGTGGAGCTTGTGACGAGGCTCTGACTGCAGGTTCAGGCTTCTTCACAACCTGCTTCAACTCATATTAGCCCATTAGTTCACACATTCAATCAACTGGGAGCTTAAAAGGAAACATTTTAATGAACCAGACTGTTTCATAAGTAGCCACTTCACAAGCTAATTTAAAACCGATAAATATCTAAATCATCGTCAGACAATAGTCAGTGGGATCCAAGACTCCATTTTGGCCAATAACCACATGGACTGTTTACCTGCATTCAACCAAAGCCTGTTCAAATGTGACTGGCAAATACTACTCGGACTACAAATGGAAAGCACAATGCTTCCGGCAACAAAATCTTGTGATTTTTGAAACATACAAATGCAGAATCTGTTTAAAAGAGATTAAAAGATAAAGAGACTCTGAGGTCTACTCACAAAACCTCAGTGGCCTCTCTCTGACCTGCTGCCGGCTCTCGTTGCTGCTCCGTTTTGTGGAGGTGCTGCAGCCAGAAGTTCAGGGGGCCGACTCTACACAGCTTCTTCCCTCCATGGCAGTTTGCTCGGATCAACACTTGTGACAAACTGAGGCTGCTGTAAAGAAGCTGCCACAGCTGCTGATGCTGCTCCACAGGCTACAAATGTTGAGCAGATACCTGCAAGTGCCTGACAATCAGTCTCTGATGAACAGCAGCCCAATTCCAAATGAAGGATGAAGGAGGACTGGAACAGGAACAGCAACAGGGGAACCAGCGGGAACAGGAGGAAACACTCGTCACCCGGCCTGCCAAAAGCACTGCTGTGGGGACTGCCGGATGACAGGGGAGCAAAGTCCAACATCGTCATCATCATCCTCATAGCTCATGGTGTCATAACCAGAGTCATCCAGATCCTCTTCATCATCATCTTCATCATCATCAGAGGAAAGAGGGGGGATACACTCTTCTTCAGTCTCATCCTCAGGCGCCTCATCCTCGTCATCAGAGAAGATGTAGAGGCAGAGGTTGATGGGTCAGGTCAGCCGTGGGAGCACTTCAGCATGACGCTGTCTGAATTCAGAGAGGAGCCACCTGAGGGGACAACAAGATACATGATGTATTGTTTATTGTATACATACACATGAACAATGCTTTGATTGATCAATGAGATGATAAGAAGTTTGCTACCAGACACAAACTTTTATGCACAGATTTTCCACTGTTATTTGAGAAGGATTCAGATGATTGTACTCAGATCAATTTATAGAGCAAAATGCAACCACGTCAAAGACAATTATGGGGCCTGGGCAAGGCAACTGGTCTTTTATGAGAAGATAGTCTGAACACACCATCCCTTGATAAGTCCATTGAAACAGCTTAGAAGGGTTTGACTCCCAAAGCAAAAGTCCAATGGCATTGGCTGGATTACGTATAAGAAGACATCCAGAGGACTATTTACACAAAGCAAGAAAATAGCAGTTCACAAAAACACAGGCCTGTACAGTGTCCTACAGATCACTTTCCACTGACATGTAGTACAAAATCATATTTCACAAGCATCAGGACAAAGGAAATAAAATGGTTGTATTCAGTCAGACTGAGTTGCATTCAAAATCAGCAGTAATGTCTCTCCTACTAACAGTGAGTTCATCCATATTTGTGTAACAAACATAATAATCTTGTATATTCATGTTTTCTTTTACTAATCTATCTATCTTTTGGTTGACAGAACGGTCCAATTCAGATAAGCAATTAGTCACAACTCTGCTTATAATATAGTGTTTCCAAAAAACTAAGGAGAGGATGTTGGAGTGAACAGGTGGTTCAGAGAAAAGATTATTTTCCATGGTGCTATATGAATCCTTTCTATCATCCTACAAGATGTTGCATGTCTTCATTACTTCCTGTGATTTGCACTGAACTGTGTATAACGCTGAAATAGAGCCAGTTTGAGGAGTGTAGGACTGCAGCTGCTAATGTTACTACACATACAGATTCAGCACAACAGAAACAGATAAATAGAGAGGACAAGAAGATTATCAAGTAAAACAGGAAGAATTATATTTCTATGTTCATGTCCAACGATCCAACAAGAAGCACACAAACAAAGACAACGTCAATCTTATTAAATAACCAGCATGTGGAGCTTGTGAGGAGGCTCTGACTGCAGGTTCAGGCTTCTTCACAACCTGCTTCAACTCATATTAGTCCATTAGTTCACACATTCAATCAACTGGGAGCTTAAAAGGAAAGATTTTAATGAAAGCTGAACTCAATCAGCTAACTCCGCTCTCCACCGATAGGAGGCCGCCATGTTTGTTTACATTGGGACGTCCTGTAGGCGCTGAGACGTGAAGACGTCGTAACCATGGAGACGAATCAACAAACCAGGCCAGGCGCCATTTTGTTGTGTTTCAAATGTTTCAAAACCAAAGTAGCAAAAATTGACCCCGTCAAACCAAAACAAGAGTTTTTCCAAATCACTACATAGTTGTTACTACATGCTACACCACTGGCGGGAAATCCAGCCGGTTTCAACCGGAAACGTCCTGTTGGTGGCAGAATTAACAAATGTGTTTTCTCCAATATGGCCCATTTCATTGTATTCCTTTAAACGCAATAAAAAACACTCGCTTTGTACTGGAGACACGTTTAAGTGTTTAGATAGATACATTAATGACTCTAGAGAGAAAAACGTAAATTTAGGTCATGAAGTTTTCTTACCGTCAATGTCGTTGTCTGATACATCCGTAGCTCCAATCAGCAGGTGTCCGCCGCAGATCGGTGACTTCGGCCGACTGAAAACTAGTTTTTCCAGTTGTTTTCCTCTCCGGTAAATTAACGGTAATAATCCAG
This sequence comes from Pterois miles, assembly GCA_947000775.1. Lineage (NCBI taxonomy): Eukaryota > Metazoa > Chordata > Actinopteri > Perciformes > Scorpaenidae > Pterois > Pterois miles. Next base: position 322,900 of record CAMQGK010000123.1, read on the forward strand.
TAGTCCGCAGTAATCCACACGGTTCGGTCTCCAACAATTCAGCTTTCCTGCGTTCAGGTTTTACAGTCGCATATCTCCGCCGATCTCTCCTCCTGTCTACTCCGACTAAATGGAGATGGATGATTGACAGCTCTCCGTCAAAGTCCTGACGTTCCCTGACGCTGACTGACGCACGTGCGTCACTCGTGCGTGATAAGCACTTTGCGCGTGTTTCCTCGTTGCGTGCCAATAAAGCGTATTGAAGTGAGAGCCGTGTTTCGTGTCATATTGTCGTGTTTACCTGGTACAGCGGGCGGCGGGAAGCAGCTCAGTGTTCACAGGACGAAGAGGACTTTAGGACGACATGGACACGTGAGGAGAGCGTGAGGTGAGTGTTCACCATGGTGGACACGCGTCCGCTTCTGCTAAAAGGACAAAAACGAGCCCAGCATGGAGAACTTTCTCCAGATATTCATGAAAATGTTCCAGGACGTGCAGCAAAGAGATGAAGGAGGAGACACGTTTTATCAAACAGGTGAGTGTCAGAGGGACAGACATGCTGCCATTGTTAAAATCCAGGTGAGAGGTGAGCACTGTCCAGGCTTCAGACAAAGCTGCTAAACTAATGATGAACAAGTTGTCCTCCATAAAGCAGCCAGCTGATCTACAGGAGACTGACCATCCTGAGAGCACAGTCCAGTCCTCTGCTGGAGTTTGGGAGGATATGTGTATATTTTAATATTTCAGATGTGATTCAGAGAAACTACACAATATCTGGAGACAGAAGACATCGTTTAACTCCTAGTTTGTGGTTAAAATCCGTCTGCTGGTTACCAAAGTGTGGTAAACACAGATATAACATCTTTTGCACTGACATCATGTTTTTCTGTTTTCCTGTTTTGAGGAGCTCTGATCTGATGCTGGCAGGGAGAACTGAGAGGAGTTTTGACATTATGGAGGCTGTAGTTGACTTCCTATATGTAGTCCACATCAATGCTGGTGGATGGTCCTGGATCAGCTTCCTCCTCATCTTTCTGGCTCTTCTGTACTGGTGAGTAAATACTTGTAAATGTCTGTCTGTGATACTGCAGCTGCTGTGGAAATGAAGTCAGTTATGTATGGAGCAATAACATAAAGCACACACTGTGTAAATTCAGATATCCAGTACACTTCATTCATCAGATCTGATGTTTGCAGCTCTGCATGTTGGGTTTCCTATTTGAATATTATGGGGAAGCTCTTGAAGGAAGACCTGAAAATACTGTAAACCAGCCGGGAAGCAACTAACAGGAGGGTTGATCATGTTCCAATGTGAACTAATCATCAGTCAACATCTGGAGAGCTCACAGGACAACAGATCAATGGGCTGAATATTTGGGGATATTGGAAATGTTGCTCTTCTATATTCTCAGCTGTATTTGCTTTTATTATTTCATTCATGGACACAACTCTGTGCTCTGTCTATTAGATATTCAGTTCATCCCTTTTCGGCCCTTCTTGATGTGGCATCAAACCTCCAAAGCCAGCACCTTTCTTTGGAAACATATTCAGGTTTTGCCAGGTAAGATATTGCTGCAGTTTCCATCAAACTGAGATTTACCGATCAATCTCCAACCTAATGACTGCTAAATCTCTATCTGATCTAAGTCTTTAACTTCTGTCAGAATCTGTTTTGATTGGAAGATATTTTACTAACTAAAATAAGAACTGAAGCACTTTAAGTGTAAGAAAGGGAGCCATTTATTAACATCAAACTCTTAACAAAAATACAGCATGTTGGTGATGAAAAAGCTGACTTTTCCCACTGAAGCGGATCACTTAGTGATCCTGTGGTCTGGTCTTGTGGAGCCTGATCGGCAGCAGCTGGAGCTCAAAACAAGAGTCAGAACCGACAGGAGAATCCACTGTTTAGCATTGGCAGAACATTTTGGCAGATTTCACTGGGTGCTGCCCACATAATCAGCTGTGCTGCTCATCCCACAAATACATGATGCTTACAGGTTGGACATCGTTGTGAAGGGAAGTAAACAGGCTTTCCAACCATCTAAAGTACAATGACAATCAGCATCGGACCAACAGAGAAATAATCCACCAAACACTCATTTTGTAGTTTAATTTTTGTGCTACACAGATGTGTCTCTGCACAGCAGATTGTAATGTGATTTAGTTATCAGCACTCATTGGTCAGACAAGGTGGCCGTGGCCCCTGTAGCTCCCACCACACACATTTTACCAGCAAGTCTCAGTATCTTGAAATGAGGAAGTAGAGTCCAGATAAGCAGCAGGATTCAGTTGATCACAGTTTTTTCCACGTGGTCCCTGCTCTTTGTGAAAAGTGTTTTCTATCCAGATGATAAGGTGGTAGCATGTTGTCCAGTTCATTAGAGAAGGCCTGACCGGTGCCTACTTGTCTTTATTCCCTCTTCTAGCCCAGTATCACCCCCCTGCAGAGCTGCAGAGCCTCCCACACTTCTAGACGTACCGATGAGTCAGCAGAAACAACAACAGATGAAAACGGTGAGACAGCAAACCAGAATATCTGTGTATGAGTGATAAAGTTATTAAGATGTTATTTTGAAATGTAGCGCTGACTAAAATTAGATATAGCAAACAATATTTCATTCATTCACTGTTTGCTGAGAGCTGAGTTTTAATGTTGACGTTGTGATAAGCCGATGCAATGTTGTGTTAGCGATCCGCCGGCCCAGACTGTCTTTCAGAGGATGGAGCAGCTCAGTTTTAAAGATAGAGTGGAGATACTGCTATCATATTAAAATAGAAACCTAACAAGTTGTTGTACTCCTGACTGGACTTGACTTCTCCTCTGTTTTTTTCCTGTCCATGCCATCACAGTGGTAAAGAGCATTGATTATTATTTATTACAACTTTATTACATATGTATTTTTTCTGTGGTTCTACTTGACAGGTCCCAACATCTGCAGTTGCAGAGCTGCAGGGTGAGACCTCTGAAGAGGCTCACACATTATTCAGGATCGGTCCAGGCCTCCACAAAAGGTCCATCAACATTAGACTCACTTCAGCTCTAATTTGAATGCAAGTGCAATAATGTATGTACAGTACAGTATTTAGGCTTATTTTCCTACACAAGCTTTGTTCTTTTACAGTATTTGCAGGTTTTCCTGAATGTCCTACCAAAAAAAAGATCATTAAATTATTAATCACAATTATTTGGACAACAGTCAGCTAAAAAACACTAATTTGCTGCCTTACAGTGACTTGTGTACTTCTCTTTAGAAAGAGATGATTTAAAACAAGTCTTCTTCATTTCAAAGTGTCCTAAAAGGCTTTACATTTAATAACTGTGATGCCTTCATGACCTGTTTCTATCATCCAGCGTTTATGTTGCTCTGACATCATACTGTGTCATTTTTTCCTCCACAGTGAAACGAAACACTCTGAAGACAGATTGGGAAGCAGACTGAGACGGGAGGGAAACCAGCCAGTAAAGAAGCGGCCGAGATTAATGAAGTGTTTAAAATCCCTCTTGGATTAGCTGGAAATACATGTATAGCTGTATACGTTAGTGCTGCGTGTGATTCCATCTTAAACCTGCATTACAAGCATTACAGTCGTCCCACAACACACCTGTCCAGACGCTGCGAGCCACTATTGTGTCACAACTCCGAGTGTGAAAACCACTGTGCTGGAAGATGAATTACAGAGCTCACCGTGTCAGACCGACACTATCGAATGAAGCCAGTTCTTCTCCACAGGAAGTGTTGGTCCTAATGGCCAGTTTCACTGTTCTAATGTGTTTATATGGTAGCAGCTCTGTGTCATTCTTCATCAGTAGACCTATTCCAGATGCAGTATAGTCGGCAAACACAGTTATGCAGATGACTGACAATCATCAGTGAAGTTGTTGCCTCCATAAATCAGATGTCTGCTGTCTGGTATAATGTGTTTGCTGCAGCTCGTCACCTGGAGTGGAAGAGGCTTATCAGAAGGTTGAAGTTAGGTGCTGTTTCCTGCTGTTGTGTGTGTGTGTTTATATACTGTATATGTGGTGTATCTGTGTGTGTACAGACTGTACAGTCTATGGTATGTAGGCATACAGCTGTTCTATATTAAGGTTTATATTGATTTTAAAAATCCAACATATCAATATACTGTACACAACTTCAATGTTGTAAACGGGTAGAAAAGTGGACTATTATATTAATGCTGCAGTCTTGATAAGAGTTTACTGATCTCTGGTAGTTTTGGTGCTGCGTACATCTGAAACTGTGGCTCTGTGCTTCTGCAGTGGGATGAAGCTCATCTCCAATCAAACGGTCAAACTAGGCAGCGCTGATCAGATATGGATCAATATTCTGTTACTGTAATGACTATTTCTCTCCTCACATGTTTTCATAAACATCTTGTAGTTACTGTTAAGCTGTAAAATGAGAAAGTTTGTGACCCAGCAGCCATGTTGAAAACAGCCAAAACCAAGCAGCACCCACCAGCCGGAGCCCACTTTCTCAGACATTTCTGTTCTTCTTATTTGCTTTTGATAAACAAGGATGGAGCGTATGGCTCCAAATCAATATTTTCTTGATTTCTTTGTATAAACAGCTTCATAAATGCCATTAATTAAGTATATTCACTCCAATGTTTGTCACATTTTGTGTTAAATTGCCCTTAAATCCAGTTCCAGGTAATGTCAAATAGATCTCAGAGAGTTCAGTTTGTCTCTGTTCGTTCTTTCTTTTCTTTCAGTTCAACTGTCTTCCACATGGTATTCAAGGCACTTGGTCGTCCTGCTAACAGAACAGCAGTGTCTGTATTGAGTAACACTGCCACCTAGCGGAAATCATGTAACACAGCAACAAGTTCAGGGAAAACTGGCTGAATATGTGCAGACTGTAAGGCAGGATGTGTCCTGGCTGCACATCCTGAGCCTGTTGGACTGAGGAAAATAGATTTTTATCTGTCAATGTTTAACCCTCAGGAGTCTTTGGCTGTTTGTGAATACTTTAGATTTTACCTTTATGTACCACATAAAAATGTTTACCATGTCAATGTTTGGCATCTTTTTTATCAGCGCATCACCTCACAGTTATTCTTTTATCACTCTGACATACTGCATCAACATATTGGACCCAGAAACAACAAAACACATTAATTCAGATCAGGAAAATGATGATCATTATATATTTTTTTAATCAAACATTTCAAATGTGTCAAATGTGGATGTATACTGTCAAAAGGTCAAACTGAGATAAATCAAGGTGTTCAGTATCAATCAACTATTCACAACACAGGTGTAGCCCATAGGTGTCTGTCCTCCTTTTTATCCAAGCCTCTCTACTAAACAGTTGATCCACAGAGTGAAACAGGCCTGTTCAGAAAGCATCTCCACATGTGACTTGAGGGACCACTTGTGACCAGATCTCACTTCCCCACTCTATACGCAGAGAAACATGGAGTCAACATATGGCTGATACAGCAGACGTCACCACGTAATATTACAGGAGCGTCAGTAGTAATATCCTACATATTCATGAATTTGTGTACTTTCTATTAAAGGGCCCTTCAGTGTGGAGTTTGCATGTTCTCCCCTGTTAGATTCAGAAGAATCACAATCACCTTTATTGTCATTTTATTGTCTACAACCAAATTAGAGCGCAACTCCTTATACAGAATAAATAAATAATAATTAAATATGTACAGCTATGTATAAAAGGCAAGAAAATGTAAAAATGTAGAAAATATAGAAATGTAAAGGAGAGATTATGTAGAATTTAAAGATGAATTTATGTAAAAGTTGACTGAATATTGCACACAAGACGTTACTGCTCATGGGAAGGCTCAGTTATTGCACATAGTGAGATGAGCGGGATCAATAGAGCAGTTGTATGATTATTGTTTGTGATGGTTTATTGCAGTAATGGCTCTGGGAAAGAAGCTGTCCCTGAGCCTGCTGGTCTGGGTTTTATGTGGGTAGCGGGTCAAACAGGTGGTTACTGGGGTGGGATGCGTCCTTGATGATGCTGACAGCTCTGCTGAGGTAGCGAGAGCTGGCCATGTCCTCCAGGCTGGGCAGAGAGCAACCAGGGATCTTCTGGACCGTGTTGATCCCCCTCTGCAGCGCTCTCCTGTCTGCTGCTGAGCTCCCCACTGGGATGCAGGACACCAGGATGCTCTCCATGGTGGATCTGGAGAACATCACCAGCAGCGTCTCCTCCAGGTTGTTTCTCCTGAGCAGCCTCAGGAAGTGGAGCTCCATTTCACTAGCGTGGAGTTTCAAGGCAGCATTTTCATTTCAACACTGTGACATCTTGAACCAGTCAGTGATCTGATCACGGCGGCATGATGGTGACTCACTCTAATTTATTAAACTTGCTGATAGTTATAAAAGCTTTTACTCACAATTAGATTCAGATCTAATTCTTTAAAGTGAAGTTTTTGGCATCACTGATCAAAAATCCCATAATAACCTTTCAGCATGTTGTAATTCAGGTGCTGTGAGAGAAAACCAGACTTCTGCACCTCCTCATGGCTCTGTCTGGTCAGGCTTTAAAAAACCGAGGCTTTGACCAATCACAGGTCATTTCAGAGAGCAGAGTCATAAACATGTAAACCAACAAAGATACTTCCATAATTTCAGTCAAATACTACAATATTTTCTGCATATGATACAAAAATACATTTTAACTGTGTCTTGCGTCTTGGCATTTATAATTGGTTGTACTGGAATTTAGCACAGAAGTAAATGGTCTTGGAGATAATACAGTTGAAGCTGTGTCATGTTTAATGTATACTGTTTGTTTTTATTGCAGATTGACAGCTCAGTAGTTGGAGAAATAGATGATCCACTCTGGCTTCTTCCATTCCAGCCTATGGTGACAGGATTGCCAGCAGGCGTCTCTGTCTGGAAAAACAGAGGAGAGCTGGAGATGATCCAAAAAGGCTGTCCTTGTTTAAAAAAGTAAAAAACAAAATGGCCACAATGAGCAACAAAGACAGCGATCAAGGTTTTGAGGAGGAGAATACAGTTCAACCAACAAATATGCATCTAAAAAGTCATAAGAGAGCCCAGAAGACAACCAGAAAAAGTGAATTAGGGTGGATACATGACAACAAACAAGTCAGAAAACACAATGGTGGAGGAACCAGAGGTCTTGATATTAACAAGAATGCCACTAAAACTGAAACTCTGTCACAAGCTGAAAACCTGTTTTTCCCTGATGAAAAGTCAACAATGGGAAAGTGGGAAGAGTTCAGTCACAATATAGTTAACTTCCAGGAAGCACAAGTTGATGAGGATGTTAGTGTGGGAGAAAACTACCAGACACACAAATTGAGGTTGTGAAGATTTTATTAGTTCACAAAGACTCTGAGCAGTGAAGACGACCCAGAGGAAGGAGCTGATATACAGACAGATGAGCAACATGAAAACACAGCAGAATCAACAAGATCAACACACAAAGGAAGAGGTGGAGCAGCTGATAATGAAAAGACAGAACAGTGAAAATCAAATCCACAGAGTTGAAGATGATGAGCAAAACACTGCCACAATGTCAGCTGTTGTCTCTACTGCAGCTGTTCAGATTATTGATCTTACATCTCTGTGTAATTCATCAGAGCTCATTTTTCGTCCTTTGACAGGTGGGCCATTTTCAGGTGATCTTGACGATACACTCATACATGAGCCAATCCTCCCAATAGAAGAGGAACAAATAAACACCTCAACTCCTATTGATGCTGAGACAGCTTCTGCTAGACCACCAAGTCCTGCCAGTGAACGTTTGCATGTGACTGTGAAACTTCACAGAGTGACTCTCTTAGATGAACTGACTGCTCAGTTCAAGGATGAAGCAATGATGAGCTGCTCTGTGAAATACAGCTTCATTGATGACCTGGGGGCAGATGCTGATGGTGTGTCCAGGGATGTATATGCTGCCTTCTGGACTCAATTCATAGACTGTGCAGCTGAAGGTGCAGATGTGAGGGTGCCATCACTATCCCCAAAATGGCAAGAGGAGGAAAAAGGAGATCTGTTGGCAGGATATTGGCCAAGGGTGTCACGCCCCGAGATGGTTAAGTTACGTTTTTTTGTCCTTGTGGTTGTGAATGTTGTCCATTTCCTGTTTTACTTTGAAAACTAACTCTCCCTCTCGTTTCAGAGCACGTCACTTCCTGCCCTCCTGTTCTTCCGTGTTATGAATGAATGAGATTCCCTGACCTACTTTCCAACTACCCTCACCTGCGTCTGATCGTCTCCCCGCCCTGATTGTGTCCACCTGTCCATAGTTAGTCACTCCCCTCTTTAGTATTTAAGCTGTGTTCCCCTTCCCTTCTGTGCCAGTTCGTCTTCATATCTCCTAGAGATATTATTTTTTTTTAGAGATTGATTATTTTTCCCAGTGATCTAGACTCCTCGTGTTTTTGAATCTCTGCTCGTTTTTTGACCCTGCCTTTGCCTTAGCGATTTGGATTTGTTAGCCTGTGGGACTGATCTATTGTGTACCGACCTCTGCCTGTTGTATTAAAGATTAATGTTAACTTGGATCTGCTCTCCTTGTCGTGCGTTTGAGTCCAGCCTGTTATCCAGTGCCTCACAGTACGAACTGGCCATAACATGGACTCAGCCGACTCGGATCAGGTCCGATCCTCGCTCCACGCTCACGGAGCCCGGATCCACCGCCACAAGGAGCAACTCACAGCCGTATGTAACAGTATGCAACTTCTTACCGATAACCCAGAGAAGTTTCGCAGCACAATCGGCGAACAAGTGAGTCAGCTGGGAAACCAGATGCAAGCGTTACTAGGTCGGTTCGAGACGCTGAATGTGGACCGGCCGCCGCTTCTCCAGCGCCTTCGCCTCCACCGGTATCCACCGCCTCTCCCCACCTCGCCAAGCCAAAGAGATTTTCCGGTGAGTCTGCTAACTGTCACTCATTCCTAGTGCAGTGCAGCTTACATTTTGAATTACAGGCAGCTCAGTTTCCGACTGAGCGATCCAAAGTCGCCTTTATTATTACACACTTATCAGGCAGAGCAGAGGCATGGGCAACGGCAGAGTGGGTCCGCAGCTCCCCTGTGTGTTCGTCTTTAAGGTTCTTTACAGAAACGCTGCAGAAGATTTTTGACCACACCACGCCGGGTCGAGAAGCCGCCAGAGCCTTGGTCAGCCTCTGTCAGGCGAAACGGAGGATTTCCGACTACGCCATCGAGTTCCGAACGCTGGCCGCCGACAGTGGGTGGAACGACGCATCACTTATGGACACGTTCATCCACGGACTCTCGGACCAGGTGAAGGACCATTTGGCGCCCCTGGATCTCCCGGCGGACCCCGAGTCAGTCATCGCATTAGCCATTCACATTGATAACAGACTGTGGGAAAGAGAGAAGGAAAAGAGGAAGAGTTTCACTCCACCTCCTGGCCTGACGGGGCAGCCTAACCGGGCCCGCTCTGCCTGGAGCCCTCCTCCCACATCAGAGGCGAGTGGTCTCTCATCTCCCCCTAGTGTTCCTGAGGAGCCGATGCAGGTGGCCAGGGCCCGACTGACGCCAGAGGAACGACAGCGACGTCTACGGGAGGGAAGGTGTATTTATTGTGGACAGCTGGGACACTTTCTTTCAACGTGCCCAGTAAAAGATCAGGCTGAAGGAGAGGGCGCTGGTGAGCCAAACATCTTTTTGCAAATACTCCTCTCGACCACTAACCCAAGCCCAGCTCATTTCTCATTCCCAGGCATTAAATTATCCGGTGTTGGTGGACTCAGGTGCCGACGGGAATTTCATAGACTGGAGACTGGCTGATTCACTTGGCCTCAAGAGAATTCCCCTGCCTCAAGCACTTGAGGCTAGTGCACTAGATGGACGCTTACTGTGCCGGGTAACTTTCCACGTGTTTGACTCCCCCATTCACCCATTGGTTTTGGGTCTGCCATGGCTAATTGAGAATAAGCCTCACATTGACTGGTCTACTGGGAAGATACTGGGGTGGGGGGAAAATAAGGCTCTAACTCAGAACTCTTGTGTTTCTCAGTCCAAGTGGACTGAGCGTCCGACAGCACCTCTAATGGCTAAAGAGAGTACTACAGGGACTCCTGATGAACTAACACTTCCTGATTTGGCTGGGGTTCCTGCATGTTACAACGACCTGAAGGAGGTATTTAATAAAACCAAAGCCACATCTTTACCTCGTCATACGCCGTATGATTGTGCTATTGACCTCCTACCAGGCACTACTCCCCCCAGAGGCCGCTTGTATTCACTGTCCGCCCCTGAGAGAAAAGCCATCGACGATTACATTGAGACCTCGCTGGCAGCAGGGATAATCCGCCCTTCCTCTTCTCCGGCCGGAGCCGGATTTTTCTTTGTAGAAAAGAAGGACAAAACACTTCGGCCCCGCATTGACTATTGTGGCCTTAACGAAATTACCATTAGGAAAAGGTACCCCCTCCCTCTCATCTCCTCAGCATTTGAACTACTTAAGGGTGCTGAGGTATTCACAAAACTAGATCTTTGTAACGCCTACCACCTTGTGAGAATAAGGGAGGGGGGTGAATGGAAGACCGCCTTCAACACCCCCAGTGGACACTATGAGTACCTAGTCATGCCATTTGGACTTTCTAATGCCCCTGCAGTCTTCCAGTGTTTGGTCAATGATGTATTAAGAGACATGTTAAATCAATATGTTTTTGTTTATCTGGATGACATTGATTTTTTCCCCAGATCTGCAGACTCATGAGAGGCATGTTCGTCGTATCTTGCAGAGACTCGGAGACCACCAACTTTACATCAAGGCGGAGCAGTGTGAGTTTCACGCCACAAAAATCTTTTTTCTCGGGTTCGTTGTCACTCCTGACAACATTCAGATGGACCCGGAAAAGATCGGTGCAGTCGCCAATTGGTCGACCCCCACTAACCGCAAGTTAGTCCAGCGGTTCCTGGTGTTTGCAAATTTTTACAGAAGGTTCATAAGAAACTTTAGCTCTATTGCGGCGCCACTGCATACTCTCACTTCTCCGCAGAATAAGTTCGAGTGGTCACCCCAAGCAGAAAAGGCATTTAACAAACTGAAAGAATGTTTTTCCATAGCACCCATTCTGACTCTTCCTGAGCAGCAGCGACAGTTCGTAGTGGAGGTGGACGCCTCCGATACTGGCATTGCAGCTATATTGTCCCAGCGATCTCCTAGCGATAACAAGCTACGCCCCTGTGCCTTCTTCTCTAGGAAGCTCTCTCCAGCCGAGAGAAACTACGACATCGGAAACCGCTAATTATTGGCCGTTATAGCGGCTCTGGAAGAATGGCGCCACTGGCTTGAGGGGGCAGACCAGCCGTTCGTGGTCTGGACAGACCACAAAAATCGAGAATACATCCAAACGGCTAAACGTCTGAACTCCCGTCAAGCCAGGTGGGCGCTATTCTTCAATCGCTTTCACTTCACTTTGTCATACCGCCCAGGTTCGAAAAATGTCAAACCCGACGCACTGTCCCGCCTACATGACCCAGATCCTGCTCCTGAGACCCCATAATACATCGTTGCACCATCCTGTGTGGTGGGTGCTCTCACCTGGAGCATAGAGAATAAGGTAAAAGAGGCCTTAAGGGGGGTGAATGATCGTGCGTTTGAGTCCAGCCTGTTATCCAGTGCCTCACAGTACTGTGTTGCGTTACTTTGCCTTGTGTTACTTTGCCTTGTGTTGTAGTGCGTTGCGTTGCATTACTTTGGGTTGTGTTACTTTGCGTTGCGTTATTTGGCGTTGCATTACTTTCCGTTGCGTTACTTTGCTTTGTGATGTAATGTGTTGTGTTACTTTGCGTTGTGTTACTTTGCGTTGTGTTACTTTGCGTTGCGTTACCTTGCCTGGTGTTGTAGTGCGTTGTGTTACTTTACGCTGCGTTACTTTGCGTTGTGTTACTTTGTGTGTGTTACTTTGCGTTGTGTTACTTTGCGTTGCGTTACTTTGCGTTACGTTACTTTGCGTTGCGTTACTTTGCGTTGCGTTACTTTGCATTGTGTTACTTTGCATTGTGTTACTTTGCGTTGTATTGTAGTGCATTGCGTTGTATTACTTTGTGTTGTGTTACTTTGCGTTGTGATATTTTGCGTTGTGTTAATTTGCGTTGCGTTACTTTGCCTTGTGTTACTTTAAGTTGCGTTAGTTTGCGTTGTGTTAATTTGCCTTGTCTTGTAATATGTTGCGTTACTTTGCCTTGTGTTACTTTGCCTTGTGTTACTTTGCCTTGTGTTACTTTGCATTGTGTTGTAGTGCGTCGTGTTGCGTTACTTTGTGTTGTGTTACTTTACCTTGTGTTACTTTGTGTTGTGTTACTTTACGTTGTGTTAGTTTGCGTTGTGTTACTTTGCTTTGCGTTACTTTTCCTCGTGTTGTAGTTCGTTGCGTTACTTTGTGTTGTGTTACTTTGTGTTGTGTTACTTTGCGTTGTGTTACTTTGCCTTGTGTTGTAATGTGTTGCGTTACTTTGTGTTGCGTTACTTTGCGTTGCGTTACTTTAAGTTGAGTTACTTTGCGTTGTGTTGTAATGTGTTGCGTTACTTTGCGTTGTGTTACTTTGAGTTGTGTTGTAATGTGTTGCGTTACTTTGCGTTGTGTAACTTTGCGTTGTGTTACTTTGCGTTGTGTTACTTTGCGTTGTGTTACTTTGCGTTGTGTTACTTTGCATTGTTACTTTGCGTTGTGTTACTTTGCATTGCATTAGTTTGCGTTGTGTTGTAATGTGTTGCGTTACTTTGCGTTGTGTTACTTTGCGTTGTGTTGTAATGTGTTGCGTTACTTTGCGTTGTGTTACTTTGCGTTGCGTTACTTTGCATTGTGTTGCTTTGCATTGTGTTGTAGAACGTTGCGTGACTTTGCGTTGCGTTACTTTGCGTTGCGTTACTTTGCGTTGCGTTACTTTGCGTTGCGTTACTTTAAGTTGTGTTGTAATGTGTTGCGTTACTTTGCGTTGTGTTACTTTGCGTTGTGTTACTTTGCGTTGTGTTACTTTGCGTTGTGTTACTTTGCGTTGTTACTTTGCGTTGTGTTACTTTGCATTGCATTACTTTGCATTGCATTACTTTGCATTGCGTTACTTTGTGTTGTGTTACTTTGCGTTGCGTTACGTTGCCTTGATTTGTAGTGCGTTGTGTTACTTTGCATTGTGTTACTTTGCGTTGTGTTACTTTGCCTTGCGTTACTTTGTGTTGTGTTACTTCGCATTGTGTTAGTTTGCGTTGTGTTACTTTGCATTGTGTTACTTTGCATTGTGTTACTTTGCGTTGCGTAACTTTGGGTTGTGTTACTTTGCCTTGTGTTACTTTGTTATGCGTTAATTTACCTTGCGTTGTAGTGCGTTGCGTTACTTGGCGTTACGTTACTTTGCGTTGCGTTACTTTGCGTTGCGTTACTTTGCCTTGTGTTGTAGTGCGTTGCGTTGCGTTACTTTGCTTTGTGTTACTTTGCGTTGCATTACTTTGCCTTGTGTTGTAGTGCGTTGCGTTACTTTGCGTTGTGTTACTTTGCGTTGCGTTACTTTGCCTTGTGTTATAGCACGTCGCATTACTTTGCGTTTCGTTACTCTGCGTTGCAATACTTTGCATTGCGTTACTTTGTGTTGCGTTACTTTGCCTTGTGTTGTAGTGCGTTGCGTTACTTTGCTTTGTGTTACTTTGCATTGTGTTACTTTGCCTTGTGTTGTAGTGCGTTGCATTGCATTACTTTGCGTTGTGTTACTTTGCGTTGCGTTATTTTTCCTTGTGTTATAGCACGTTGCATTACTTTGCATTGCGTTGCTTTGCGTTGTGTTACTTTGCGTTGCGTTACTTTGCATTGCGTTCCTTTGCCTTGTCTTATAGCACGTTGCATTACTTTGCGTTGCGTTACTTTCCGTTGCGTTACTTTGCCTTGTGTTGTAGCACGTTTCATTACTTTGCGTTGGGTTATTTTGCGTTGGGTTACTTTGCGTTGGGTTACTTTGCGTTGCCTTACTTTGCGTTGCCTTACTTTCCGTTGCGTTACTTTGCCTTGTGTTGTAGCACGTTGCATTACTTTGCGTTGGGTTACTTTGCGTTGCGTTACTTTGCGTTGCGTTACTTTGCGTTGCGTTACTTTAAGTTGTGTTGTAATGTGTTGCGTTACTTTGCGTTGTGTTACTTTGCGTTGTGTTACTTTGCGTTGTGTTACTTTGCGTTGTTACTTTGCGTTGTGTTACTTTGCATTGCATTACTTTGCATTGCATTACTTTGCATTGCGTTACTTTGTGTTGTGTTACTTTGCGTTGCGTTACGTTGCCTTGATTTGTAGTGCGTTGTGTTACTTTGCATTGTGTTACTTTGCGTTGTGTTACTTTGCCTTGTGTTACTTTGCATTGTGTTACTTTGTGTTGCGTTACTTTGCCTTGTGTTGTAGCATGTTGTGTTACTTTGCGTTGTGTTAGTTTGTTTTGCGTTACTTTGTGTTGTGTTACTTTGCATTGTGTTAGTTTGCGTTGTGTTACTTTGCATTGTGTTACTTTGCGTTGTGTTACTTTGCGTTGCGTAACTTTGGGTTGTGTTACTTTGCCTTGTGTTACTTTGTTATGCGTTAATTTACCTTGCGTTGTAGTGCGTTGCGTTACTTGGCGTTGCGTTACTTTGCGTTGCGTTACTTTGCGTTGCGTTACTTTGCCTTGTGTTGTAGTGCGTTGCGTTGCGTTACTTTGCTTTGTGTTACTTTGCGTTGCATTACTTTGCCTTGTGTTGTAGTGCGTTGCGTTACTTTGCGTTGTGTTACTTTGCGTTGCGTTACTTTGCCTTGTGTTATAGCACGTCGCATTACTTTGCGTTTCGTTACTCTGCGTTGCAATACTTTGCATTGCGTTACTTTGTGTTGCGTTACTTTGCCTTGTGTTGTAGTGCGTTGCGTTACTTTGCTTTGTGTTACTTTGCATTGTGTTACTTTGCCTTGTGTTGTAGTGCGTTGCATTGCATTACTTTGCGTTGTGTTACTTTGCGTTGCGTTATTTTTCCTTGTGTTATAGCACGTTGCATTACTTTGCATTGCGTTGCTTTGCGTTGTGTTACTTTGCGTTGCGTTACTTTATATTGCGTTCCTTTGCCTTGTCTTATAGCACGTTGCATTACTTTGCGTTGCGTTACTTTCCGTTGCGTTACTTTGCCTTGTGTTGTAGCACGTTTCATTACTTTGCGTTGGGTTACTTTGCGTTGGGTTACTTTGCGTTGGGTTACTTTGCGTTGCCTTACTTTGCGTTGCCTTACTTTCCGTTGCGTTACTTTGCCTTGTGTTGTAGCACGTTGCATTACTTTGCGTTGGGTTACTTTGCGTTGCGTTACTTTGCCTTGTGTTGTAATGTGTTGTGTTACTTTGCGTTGTGTTACTTTGTGTTGTTACTTTGCATTGTGTTACTTTGCATTGCGTTACTTTGACTTGCATTACTTTGCATTGATTTGTAGTGCGTTGTGTTACTTTGCATTGTGTTACTTTGCGTTGTGTTACTTTGCCTTGTGTTACTTTGCGTTTTGTTACTTTGCCTTGTGTTGTTGTGCGTTGCGTTGCATTACTTTGCGTTGTTACTTTGCATTGCGTTACTTTGCCTTGTGTTGTAGCACGTTGTGTTACTTTGCGTTGTTTTAGTTTCTTTTGCGTTACTTTGTGTTGTGTTACTTTGTGTTGTGTTACTTTGCATTGTGTTACTTTGCGTTTTGTTACTTTGCGTTTTGTTATTTTGCGTTGCGTTACTTTGCATTGTGTTACTTTGCGTTGCGTTACTTTGCCTTGATTTGTAGTGCGTTGTGTTACTTTGCATTGTGTTACTTTGCGTTGTGTTACTTTGCCTTGTGTTACTTTGCGTTTTGTTACTTTGCCTTGTGTTGTTGTGCGTTGCGTTGCATTACTTTGCGTTGTTACTTTGCGTTGCGTTACTTTGCCTTGTGTTGTAGCACGTTGTGTTACTTTGCGTTGTTTTAGTTTCTTTTGCGTTACTTTGTGTTGTGCTACTTTGCATTGTGTTACTTTGCGTTTTGTTACTTTGCGTTTTGTTACTTTGCGTTGCGTTACTTTGTGTTGTGTTACTTTGTGTTGTGTTACTCTGCGTTTTGTTACTTTGCGTTGTGTTACTTTGCGTTGTGTTACTTTGCCTTGTGTTTCTTTGCCTTGTGTTGTAGTGCGTTGCGTTGCAATACTTTGTGTTGTGTTACTGTGACGACATCACCCTGTCTTAAGTTATGTATTTGTTTTGTCTCTCTCTTGTGTTTCATTTCATTATTGTCCATTTCCTGTTTTATTTTGATATTACTAACCTCCCTCTCATTTCAGATCACTGCACTTCCTGCCCTCATGTGTTCCACGCCCCTTGACCTACTTTCCTGCTCTGCACTTGTCTGGTCCCGCCCCTGATTGTGTCCACCTGTGAAGCGTTCAATCACTCCTCTTGTATATAATGTGTCTACTCCCTTCCTCATGTTGTCAGATTGTATTGGATCCTTATGGTGAAAGTCAGTCCCGCGTTCTCTCCTCGTGCTTGCCTCTTCGTGTTTTTTGACCCTTTGCCTGTCTTTGACCCTGCCTCTCGCTTAGCGTTTTTTGGACTTGTTTGTATCGTGGACTGCTTACCTGTGGACCGAACCATTTGCATTAAACCTGTTTTTGACCTTCCCTCAAGTCGTGCGTTTGAGTCCTGTTATATACTGACCTGGGTGCCACAGTTACTTTGCATTGCGTTGTGTTACTTTGTGTTGTGTTACTTTGTGTTGTGTTACTTTGCGTTGTGTTACTTTGCCTTGTGTTTTAGAACGTTGCGTTACTTTGCGTTGTGTTACTTTGCGTTGTGTTACTTTGCGTTGTGTTACTTTGCGTTTCGTTACTTTGCGTTACGTTACTGTGTTGCGTTACTTTGCATTGTGTTACTTTGCGTTGTGTCACTTTGTGTTGCGTTACTTTGCCTTATGTTGGACTGCGTTGTGTTACTTTGCGTTGTGTTACTTTGTTTTGCGTTGCTTTTTGTTGCGTTACATTGCATTGTGTTACTTTGCGTTGTGTCAATTTGCGTTGTGTACTTTGCCTTGTGTTGTAGGTCATTGCGTTACTTTGCGTTGTGTTACATTGACTTGTGTTGTAATGTGTTGCGTTACTTATTGTTGTGTTACTATGCATTGTGTTAATTTGCGTTGTGTTACTTTGCATCGGTTACGTTGCCTTGTGTTGTAATATGTTGCGTTAATTTGTGTTGTGTTGTGTTACTTTGCGTTGTGTTAGTTTGCGTTGTGTTACTTTGCATTGTGTTACTTTGCCTTGTGTTGTACTGCGTTGCTTAGCATTACTTTGCGTTGTGTTAATTTGCGTTGCGTTACTTTGCTTTGCGTTACTTTGCCTTGTGTTGTAGTTCGTTGCGTTACTTTGTGTTGTGTTACTTTGCGTTGCGTTAGTTTGCATTGTGTTAATTTGCCTTGTCTTGTAATGTGTTGCGTTAATTTGCGTTGTCTTACTTTGCCTTGTGTTACTTTGCCTTTTGTTACATTGCATTGTGTTGTAGCACGTTGCATTACTTTGCCTTGTGTTACTTTGCGTTTTGTTGTAGTGTGTTGCGTTACTTTGCGTTGTGTTACTTTGCGTTGCGTTACTTTGCATTGTGTTGCTTTGCATTGTGTTGTAGAACGTTGCGTGACTTTGCGTTGCTTTTACTTTGCGTTGTGTTACTTTGCGTTGCGTTACTTTAAGTTGTGTTGTAATGTGTTGCGTTACTTTGCGTTGCGTTACTTTGTGTTGTGTTACTTTGCGTTGCGTTACGTTGCCTTGATTTGTAGTGCGTTGTGTTACTTTGCATTGTGTTACTTTGCGTTGTGTTACTTTGCCTTGTGTTACTTTGCATTGTGTTACTTTGCGTTGCGTTACTTTGCCTTGTGTTGTAGCATGTTGTGTTACTTTGCGTTGTGTTAGTTTGTTTTGCGTTACTTTGTGTTGTGTTACTTTGCATTGTGTTAGTTTGCGTTGTGTTACTTTGCATTGTGTTACTTTGCATTGTGTTACTTTGCGTTGCGTTACTTTGCGTTGCGTTACTTTAAGTTGTGTTGTAATGTGTTGCGTTACTTTGCATTGTGTTACTTTGCGTTGTGTTACTTTGCGTTGTTACTTTGCGTTGTGTTACTTTGCATTGCATTACTTTGCATTGCATTACTTTGCATTGCGTTACTTTGTGTTGTGTTACTTTGCGTTGCGTTACGTTGCCTTGATTTGTAGTGCGTTGTGTTACTTTGCATTGTGTTACTTTGCGTTGTGTTACTTTGCATTGTGTTACTTTGCGTTGCGTTACTTTGCCTTGTGTTGTAGCATGTTGTGTTACTTTGCGTTGCGTAACTTTGGGTTGTGTTACTTTGCCTTGTGTTACTTTGTTATGCATTAATTTACCTTGCGTTGTAGTGCGTTGCGTTACTTGGCGTTGCGTTACTTTGCGTTGCGTTACTTTGCGTTGCGTTACTTTGCCTTGTGTTGTAGTGCATTGCGTTGCCTTACTTTGCCTTGTGTTGTAGTGCGTTGCATTGCATTACTTTGCGTTGTGTTACTTTGCGTTGCGTTATTTTTCCTTGTGTTATAGCACGTTGCATTACTTTGCGTTGCGTTGCTTTGCGTTGCGTTACTTTGCGTTGCGTTACTTTGCATTGCGTTCCTTTGCCTTGTCTTATAGCATGTTGCATTACTTTGCGTTGTGTTACTTTGCGTTGCGTTACTTTGCGTTGCGTTACTTTGCGTTGCGTTACTTTCCGTTGTGTTACTTTGCCTTGTGTTGTAGCACGTTGCATTACTTTGCGTTGGGTTACTTTGCGTTGGGTTACTTTGCGTTGTCTTACTTTGCCTTGTGATACTTTGCGTTGTGTTACTTTGCGTTGTGTTGTAATGTGTTACGTTACTTTGCGTTGTGTTACTTTGCGTTGTGTTACTTTGTGTTTTGTTACTTTGCTTTGTGTTACTTTGCATTGTGTTAATTTGCGTTGTGTTAATTTGCTTTGTGTTGTAATGTGTTGCGTTACTTAGCGTTGCATTACTTTGCCTTGTGTTGTAATGTGTTACGTTACTTTGCGTTGTGTTACTTTGCGTTGTGTTACTTTGCGTTGTGTTACTTTGCGTTGCGTTGCTTTGCCTTGTGTTGTATTGCGTTGTGTTACTTTGCGTTGTGTTACTTTGCCTTGTGTTGTAGAACGTTGCGTTACTTTGTGTTGTGTTACTTTGCGTTGTGTTACTCTGCGTTGTGTTACTTTGCCTTGTGTTGTAGTGCGTTGCATTGCGTTACTTTGCGTTGCGTTACTTTGCATTGCGTTACTTTAGGTTGCATTACTTTGCATTGCGTACTTTGTGTTGTGTTACTTTGCGTTGTGTTGTAGAACGTTGCGTGACTTTGCGTTGTGTTACTTTGCGTTGCGTTACTTTGCGTTGTGTTGTAGTGCGTTGCGTTGCGTTACTTTGCTTTGTGTTACTTTGCGTTGCGTTACTTTGCCTTGTGTTGTAGTGTGTTTCGTTACTTTGCGTTGCGTTACTTTGCGTTGCGTTACTTTGCGTTGCGTTACTTTGCGTTGCGTTACTTTGCATTGCGTTACTTTGCGTTGCGTAACTTTGCGTTGTTTTAGTTTGTTTTGCGTTACTTTGTGTTGTGTTACTTTGCATTGTGTTACTTTGCGTTGTGTTACTTTGCCTTGTGTTACTTTGCGTTGTGTTACTTTGCCTTGTGTTGTAGTGTGTTGCGTTGCATTACTTTGCGTTGGGTTACTTTGCGTTGCGTTACTTTGCCTTGTGTTGTAGCACATTGTGTTACTTTGCGTTGTGTTAGTTTGTTTTGCGTTACTTTGTGTTGTGTTACTTTGTGTAGTGTTACTTTGTGTTGTGTTACTTTTTGTTGTGTTACTTTGCGTTGTGTTACTTTGCGTTGCATTACTTTGCGCTGCTTTACTTTGCATTGTGTTATATTGCATTGTGTTACTTTGCGTTGCGTTACTTTGCGTTGTGTTACTTTGCGTTGTGTTACTTTGCGTTGTGTTACTTTGCGTTGTGTTACTTTGCCTTGTGTTACTTTGCGTTGCGTTACTTTGCGTTGTGTTGTAATGTGTTACGTTACTTTGCGTTGTGTTACTTTGCGTTGTGTTACTTTGCATTGTGTTAATTTGCGTTGTGTTAATTTGCTTTGTGTTGTAATGTGTTGCGTTACTTAGCATTGCATTACTTTGCCTTGTGTTGTAATGTGTTGTGTTACTTTGCGTTGTGTTACTTTGTGTTGTGTTACTTTGCGTTTTGTTACTTTGCCTTGTGTTGTAGTGTGTTGCGTTGCATCACTTTGCGTTGTGTTACTTTGCGTTGCGTTGCCTTGTGTTATATTGCGTTGTGTTACTTTGCGTTGTGTTACTTTGTTTTGCGTTACTTTGCCTTGTGTTGTATTGCGTTGTGTTACTTTGCTTTGCGTTGCTTTGCCTTGTGTTGTATTGCGTTGTGTTACTTTGCATTGTGTTACTTTGTTTTGCGTTATTTTTACTTGTGTTGTATTGCGTTGCGTTACTTTGCATTGTGTCACTTTGCATTGCGTTGCTTTGCATTGTGTTGTAGTGCATTGCGTTGCATCACTTTGCGTTGCGTTAGTTTGCGTTGCGTTACTTTGCGTTGCGTTACTTTGCCTTGTGTTGTAATGTGTTGCGTTACTTTGCGTTGTGTTATTTTGCGTTGTTAGTTTGCGTTGTGTTACTTTGCATTTCGTTACTTTGCATTGCTTAACTTTGCATTGCGTTACTTTGTGTTGTGTTACTTTGCATTGCGTTACTTTGCCTTGATTTGTAGTGCGTTGTGTTACTTTACATTGTGTTACTTTGCGCTGTGTTACTTTGCCTTGTGTTACTTTGCGTTGTGTTACTGTGCCTTGTGTTGTAGTGCTTTGCGTTGCTTACTTTGCGTTGTGTTACTTTGCGTGGCGTTACTTTGCCTTGTGTTGTAGCACGTTGTGTTACTTTGCGTTGTTTTAGTTTGTTTTGCGTTATTTTGTGTTGTGTTACTTTGCATTGTGTTACTTTGCGTTGTGTTAGTTTGCGTTGCGTTACTTTGCGTTGCGTTACTTTGCATTGTGTTACTTTGCATAGTGTTACTTTGTTTTGCGTTAATTTACCTTGTGTTATAGTGCGTTGCGTTACTTTGCGTTGCGTTACTTTGCCTTGTGTTGTAGTGCGTTGCGTTGTGTTACTTTGCTTTGTGTTACTTTGCGTTGCGTTACTTTGCCTTGTGTTGTAGTGAGTTGCGTTACGTTGTGTTTTGTTACTTTGCATTGCGTTACTTTGCCTTGTGTTGTAGCACATTGCATTACTTTGCGTTGCGTTACTTTGCCTTGTGTTGTAGTGCGTTGTGTTACTTTGCGTTGTGGTATTTTGCATTGCGTTACTTTGCCTTGTGTTGTAGTGCGTTGTGTTACTTTGCGTTGTGTTACTTTGCGTTGCGTTACTTCGCGTTGTGTTACTTTGCGTTGTGTTACTTTGCGTTGTGTTACTTTGCGTATTGTTACTTTGCCTTGTGTTGTAGTGCGTTGCGTTGCGTTACTTTGTGTTGCGTTACTTTGCGTTGCGTTACTTTGCGTTGCGTTATTTTGCGTTGCGTTACTTTGCGTTGTGTTACTTTGCGTTGTGTTGTAGAACGTTGCGTGACTTTGCGTTGTGTTAGTTTGCGTTGCGTTACTTTGCATTGCGTTACTTTGCCTTGTGTTACTTTGCGTTGTGTTACTTTGCGTTGTGTTACTTTGCGTTGTGTTACTTTGCGTTGTTACTTAACGTTGTGTTACTTTGCATTGCATTACTTTGCGTTGCATTACTTCGCAGAGTTACTTTGTGTTGTGTTACTTTGCGTTGCGTTACTTTGCATTGCGTTACTTTGCGTTGCGTTACTTTGCCTTGATTTGTAGTGCGTTGCGTTACGTTGTGTTGTGTTACGTTGTGTTGTGTTACTTTGCGTTTCGTTACTTTGCGTTTCGTTACTTTGCCTTGTGTTGTAGCACATTGCATTACTTTGCGTTGTTACTTTGCGTTGCGTTGATTTGCGTTGCGTTACTTTGCGTTGCGTTACTTTGCCTTGTGTTGTAGTGCGTTGCGTTACTTTGCGTTGTGTTACTTTGCCTTGTGTTGTAGTGCGTTGCGTAACATTACTTTGCGTTGTGTTAGTTTGCGTTGCGTTACTTGGCGTTTTGTTACTTTGCCTTGTATTGTAGTGTTTTGCGTTGTGTTACTTTGCGTTGCGTTACTTTGCGTTGCGTTACTTTTGCCTTGTGTTGTAATGTGTTGCGTTACTTTGCATTGTGTTACTTTGCGTTGTCACTTTGCATTGCGTTACTTTGTCTTGTGTTGTAGTGCGTTGTGTTAATTTGCGTTGTGGTATTTTGCATTGCGTTACTTTGCGTTGCGTTACTTTGCGTTGCGTTACTTTGCCTTGTGTCGTAGTGCGTTGCGTTACTTTGCGTTGTGTTACTTTGCCTTGTGTTGTAGTGCGTTGCGTAACATTACTTTGCGTTGTGTTACTTTGCGTTGCGTTACTTTGCGTTGCGTTACTTTGCGTTGCGTTACTTTGCGTTGCGTTACTTTGCGTTGCGTTACTTTGCCTTGTTTTGTAATCTGTTGCGTTACTTTGCGTTGTGTTTCTTTGCGCTGTGTTACTTTGCGTTGTGTTGTAGTGTGTTGCGTTACTTTACGTTGTTACTTTGCGTTGTATTAGTTTGCGTTGTGTTACTTTGTGTTGTGTTTCTTTGTGTTGTGTTACTTTGCGTTGTGTTACTCTGTTTTGCCTCACTTTGTGTTGCGTTACTTTGCATTGTGTTACTTTGTGTTGTGTCAGTTTGCGTTGCGTTACTTTGCCTTGTGTTGTAGTGCGTTGTGTTACTTTGTGTTGCGTTACTTTGTGTTGCGTTACTTTGTGTTGCGTTACTTTGCATTGTGTTACTTTGCATTGCGTTACTTTGCGTTGTGTCACTTTTCGTTACGTTACTTTGCCTTGTGTTGTAGTGCGTTGTGTTACTTTGCGTTGTTACTTTGTTTTTCGTTACTTTGCCTTGTGTTGTTGTGCGTTGTGTTACTTTACGTTGTGTTATTTTGTTTTGCGTTACTTTGCCTTGTGTTACTTTGCCTTGTGTTGTACTGCGTTGCGTTGCATTACTTTGCCTTGTGTTACTTTGCCCTGTGTTACTTTGCCTTGTGTTGTAGTGCGTTGCGTTGCGTTACTTTGCGTTGCATTACTTTGCATTGTGTTACTTTGCGTTGCGTTACTTTGCCTTGATTTGTAGTGCGTTGTGTTACTTTGCATTGTGTTACTTTGCGTTGTGTTACTTTGCCTTGTGTTACTTTGCGTTTTGTTACTTTGCCTTGTGTTGTTGTGCGTTGCGTTGCATTACTTTGCGTTGTTACTTTGCGTTGCGTTACTTTGCCTTGTGTTGTAGCACGTTGTGTTACTTTGCGTTGTTTTAGTTTCTTTTGCGTTACTTTGTGTTGTGCTACTTTGCATTGTGTTACTTTGCGTTTTGTTACTTTGCGTTTTGTTACTTTGCGTTGCGTTACTTTGCATTGTGTTACTTTGCGTTGCGTTACTTTGCGTTGCGTGACTTTGCGTTGCGTTACTTTGCCTTGTGTTGTAATGTGTTACGTTACTTTGCGTTGTGTTACTTTGCATTGTGTTACTTTGTGTTGTGTTACTTTGTGTTGTGTTACTCTGCGTTTTGTTACTTTGCATTGTGTTACTTTGCGTTGTGTTACTTTGCCTTGTGTTTCTTTGCCTTGTGTTGTAGTGCGTTGCGTTGCAATACTTTGTGTTGTGTTACTGTGACGACATCACCCTGTCTTAAGTTATGTATTTGTTTTGTCTCTCTCTTGTGTTTCATTTCATTATTGTCCATTTCCTGTTTTATTTTGATATTACTAACCTCCCTCTCATTTCAGATCACTGCACTTCCTGCCCTCATGTGTTCCACGCCCCTTGACCTACTTTCCTGCTCTGCACTTGTCTGGTCCCGCCCCTGATTGTGTCCACCTGTGAAGCGTTCAATCACTCCTCTTGTATATAATGTGTCTACTCCCTTCCTCATGTTGTCAGATTGTATTGGATCCTTATGGTGAAAGTCAGTCCCGCGTTCTCTCCTCGTGCTTGCCTCTTCGTGTTTTTTGACCCTTTGCCTGTCTTTGACCCTGCCTCTCGCTTAGCGTTTTTTGGACTTGTTTGTATCGTGGACTGCTTACCTGTGGACCGAACCATTTGCATTAAACCTGTTTTTGACCTTCCCTCAAGTCGTGCGTTTGAGTCCTGTTATATACTGACCTGGGTGCCACAGTTACTTTGCGTTGCGTTGCTTTGCCTTGTGTTGTATTGCGTTGTGTTACTTTGTGTTGTGTTACTTTGTGTTGTGTTACTTTGCGTTGTGTTACTTTGCCTTGTGTTTTAGAACGTTGCGTTACTTTGCGTTGTGTTACTTTGCGTTGTGTTACTTTGCGTTTCGTTACTTTGCGTTACGTTACTGTGTTGCGTTACTTTGCATTGTGTTACTTTGCGTTGTGTCACTTTGTGTTGCGTTACTTTGCCTTATGTTGGACTGCGTTGTGTTACTTTGCGTTGTGTTACTTTGTTTTGCGTTGCTTTTTGTTGCGTTACATTGCATTGTGTTACTTTGCGTTGTGTCAATTTGCGTTGTGTACTTTGCCTTGTGTTGTAGTTCATTGCGTTACTTTGCGTTGTGTTACATTGACTTGTGTTGTAATGTGTTGCGTTACTTATTGTTGTGTTACTATGCATTGTGTTAATTTGCGTTGTGTTACTTTGCATCGGTTACGTTGCCTTGTGTTGTAATATGTTGCGTTAATTTGTGTTGTGTTGTGTTACTTTGCGTTGTGTTAGTTTGCGTTGTGTTACTTTGCATTGTGTTACTTTGCCTTGTGTTGTACTGCGTTGCTTAGCATTACTTTGCGTTGTGTTAATTTGCGTTGCGTTACTTTGCTTTGCGTTACTTTGCCTTGTGTTGTAGTTCGTTACGTTACTTTGTGTTGTGTTACTTTGCGTTGCGTTAGTTTGCATTGTGTTAATTTGCCTTGTCTTGTAATGTGTTGCGTTAATTTGCGTTGTCTTACTTTGCCTTGTGTTACTTTGCCTTTTGTTACATTGCATTGTGTTGTAGCACGTTGCATTACTTTGCCTTGTGTTACTTTGCGTTTTGTTGTAGTGTGTTGCGTTACTTTGCGTTGTGTTACTTTGCGTTGCGTTACTTTGCATTGTGTTGCTTTGCATTGTGTTGTAGAACGTTGCGTGACTTTGCGTTGCTTTTACTTTGCGTTGTGTTACTTTGCGTTGCGTTACTTTAAGTTGTGTTGTAATGTGTTGCGTTACTTTGCGTTGCGTTACTTTGTGTTGTGTTACTTTGCGTTGCGTTACGTTGCCTTGATTTGTAGTGCGTTGTGTTACTTTGCATTGTGTTACTTTGCGTTGTGTTACTTTGCCTTGTGTTACTTTGCATTGTGTTACTTTGCGTTGCGTTACTTTGCCTTGTGTTGTAGCATGTTGTGTTACTTTGCGTTGTGTTAGTTTGTTTTGCGTTACTTTGTGTTGTGTTACTTTGCATTGTGTTAGTTTGCGTTGTGTTACTTTGCATTGTGTTACTTTGCATTGTGTTACTTTGCGTTGCGTTACTTTGCGTTGCGTTACTTTAAGTTGTGTTGTAATGTGTTGCGTTACTTTGCATTGTGTTACTTTGCGTTGTGTTACTTTGCGTTGTTACTTTGCGTTGTGTTACTTTGCATTGCATTACTTTGCATTGCATTACTTTGCATTGCGTTACTTTGTGTTGTGTTACTTTGTGTTGCGTTACGTTGCCTTGATTTGTAGTGCGTTGTGTTACTTTGCATTGTGTTACTTTGCGTTGTGTTACTTTGCATTGTGTTACTTTGCGTTGCGTTACTTTGCCTTGTGTTGTAGCATGTTGTGTTACTTTGCGTTGCGTAACTTTGGGTTGTGTTACTTTGCCTTGTGTTACTTTGTTATGCATTAATTTACCTTGCGTTGTAGTGCGTTGCGTTACTTTGCGTTGCGTTACTTTGCGTTGCGTTACTTTGCGTTGCGTTACTTTGCCTTGTGTTGTAGTGCATTGCGTTGCCTTACTTTGCCTTGTGTTGTAGTGCGTTGCATTGCATTACTTTGCGTTGTGTTACTTTGCGTTGCGTTATTTTTCCTTGTGTTATAGCACGTTGCATTACTTTGCGTTGCGTTGCTTTGCGTTGCGTTACTTTGCGTTGCGTTACTTTGCATTGCGTTCCTTTGCCTTGTCTTATAGCATGTTGCATTACTTTGCGTTGTGTTACTTTGCGTTGCGTTACTTTGCGTTGCGTTACTTTGCGTTGCGTTACTTTCCGTTGTGTTACTTTGCCTTGTGTTGTAGCACGTTGCATTACTTTGCGTTGGGTTACTTTGCGTTGGGTTACTTTGCGTTGGGTTACTTTGCGTTGTCTTACTTTGCCTTGTGTTACTTTGCGTTGTGTTACTTTGCGTTGTGTTGTAATGTGTTACGTTACTTTGCGTTGTGTTACTTTGCGTTGTGTTACTTTGTGTTTTGTTACTTTGCTTTGTGTTACTTTGCATTGTGTTAATTTGCGTTGTGTTAATTTGCTTTGTGTTGTAATGTGTTGCGTTACTTAGCGTTGCATTACTTTGCCTTGTGTTGTAATGTGTTACGTTACTTTGCGTTGTGTTACTTTGCGTTGTGTTACTTTGCGTTGTGTTACTTTGCGTTGCGTTGCTTTGCCTTGTGTTGTATTGCGTTGTGTTACTTTGCGTTGTGTTACTTTGCCTTGTGTTGTAGAACGTTGCGTTACTTTGTGTTGTGTTACTTTGCGTTGTGTTACTCTGCGTTGTGTTACTTTGCCTTGTGTTGTAGTGCGTTGCATTGCGTTACTTTGCGTTGCGTTACTTTGCATTGCGTTACTTTGCGTTGCATTACTTTGCATTGCGTACTTTGTGTTGTGTTACTTTGCGTTGTGTTGTAGAACGTTGCGTGACTTTGCGTTGCGTTACTTTGCGTTGTGTTACTTTGCGTTGCGTTACTTTGCCTTGTGTTGTAGTGCGTTGCGTTGCGTTACTTTGCTTTGTGTTACTTTGCGTTGCGTTACTTTGCCTTGTGTTGTAGTGCGTTTCGTTACTTTGCGTTGCGTTACTTTGCGTTGCGTTACTTTGCGTTGCGTTACTTTGCGTTGCGTTACTTTGCATTGCGTTACTTTGCGTTGCGTAACTTTGCGTTGTTTTAGTTTGTTTTGCGTTACTTTGTGTTGTGTTACTTTGCATTGTGTTACTTTGCGTTGTGTTACTTTGCCTTGTGTTACTTTGCGTTGTGTTACTTTGCCTTGTGTTGTAGTGTGTTGCGTTGCATTACTTTGCGTTGGGTTACTTTGCGTTGCGTTACTTTGCCTTGTGTTGTAGCACATTGTGTTACTTTGCGTTGTGTTAGTTTGTTTTGCGTTACTTTGTGTTGTGTTACTTTGTGTTGTGTTACTTTGTGTAGTGTTACTTTGTGTTGTGTTACTTTTTGTTGTGTTACTTTGCGTTGTGTTACTTTGCGTTGCATTACTTTGCGCTGCTTTACTTTGCATTGTGTTATATTGCATTGTGTTACTTTGCGTTGCGTTACTTTGCGTTGTGTTACTTTGCGTTGTGTTACTTTGCGTTGTGTTACTTTGCGTTGTGTTACTTTGCCTTGTGTTACTTTGCGTTGCGTTACTTTGCGTTGTGTTGTAATGTGTTACGTTACTTTGCGTTGTGTTACTTTGCGTTGTGTTACTTTGCATTGTGTTAATTTGCGTTGTGTTAATTTGCTTTGTGTTGTAATGTGTTGCGTTACTTAGCATTGCATTACTTTGCCTTGTGTTGTAATGTGTTGTGTTACTTTGCGTTGTGTTACTTTGTGTTGTGTTACTTTGCGTTTTGTTACTTTGCCTTGTGTTGTAGTGTGTTGCGTTGCATCACTTTGCGTTGTGTTACTTTGCGTTGCGTTGCCTTGTGTTATATTGCGTTGTGTTACTTTGCGTTGTGTTACTTTGTTTTGCGTTACTTTGCCTTGTGTTGTATTGCGTTGTGTTACTTTGCTTTGCGTTGCTTTGCCTTGTGTTGTATTGCGTTGTGTTACTTTGCATTGTGTTACTTTGTTTTGCGTTATTTTTACTTGTGTTGTATTGCGTTGCGTTACTTTGCATTGTGTCACTTTGCATTGCGTTGCTTTGCATTGTGTTGTAGTGCATTGCGTTGCATCACTTTGCGTTGCGTTAGTTTGCGTTGCGTTACTTTGCGTTGCGTTACTTTGCCTTGTGTTGTAATGTGTTGCGTTACTTTGCGTTGTGTTATTTTGCGTTGTTAGTTTGCGTTGTGTTACTTTGCATTTCGTTACTTTGCATTGCTTAACTTTGCATTGCGTTACTTTGTGTTGTGTTACTTTGCATTGCGTTACTTTGCCTTGATTTGTAGTGCGTTGTGTTACTTTACATTGTGTTACTTTGCGCTGTGTTACTTTGCCTTGTGTTACTTTGCGTTGTGTTACTGTGCCTTGTGTTGTAGTGCTTTGCGTTGCTTACTTTGCGTTGTGTTACTTTGCGTGGCGTTACTTTGCCTTGTGTTGTAGCACGTTGTGTTACTTTGCGTTGTTTTAGTTTGTTTTGCGTTATTTTGTGTTGTGTTACTTTGCATTGTGTTACTTTGCGTTGTGTTAGTTTGCGTTGCGTTACTTTGCGTTGCGTTACTTTGCATTGTGTTACTTTGCATAGTGTTACTTTGTTTTGCGTTAATTTACCTTGTGTTATAGTGCGTTGCGTTACTTTGCGTTGCGTTACTTTGCCTTGTGTTGTAGTGCGTTGCGTTGTGTTACTTTGCTTTGTGTTACTTTGCGTTGCGTTACTTTGCCTTGTGTTGTAGTGCGTTGCGTTACGTTGTGTTTTGTTACTTTGCATTGCGTTACTTTGCCTTGTGTTGTAGCACATTGCATTACTTTGCGTTGCGTTACTTTGCCTTGTGTTGTAGTGCGTTGTGTTACTTTGCGTTGTGGTATTTTGCATTGCGTTACTTTGCCTTGTGTTGTAGTGCGTTGTGTTACTTTGCGTTGTGTTACTTTGCGTTGCGTTACTTCGCGTTGTGTTACTTTGCGTTGTGTTACTTTGCGTTGTGTTACTTTGCGTTGTGTTACTTTGCGTATTGTTACTTTGCCTTGTGTTGTAGTGCGTTGCGTTGCGTTACTTTGTGTTGCGTTACTTTGCGTTGCGTTACTTTGCGTTGCGTTATTTTGCGTTGCGTTACTTTGCGTTGTGTTACTTTGCGTTGTGTTGTAGAACGTTGCGTGACTTTGCGTTGTGTTAGTTTGCGTTGCGTTACTTTGCATTGCGTTACTTTGCCTTGTGTTACTTTGCGTTGTGTTACTTAACGTTGTGTTACTTTGCATTGCATTACTTTGCGTTGCATTACTTCGCAGAGTTACTTTGTGTTGTGTTACTTTGCGTTGCGTTACTTTGCATTGCGTTACTTTGCGTTGCGTTACTTTGCCTTGATTTGTAGTGCGTTGCGTTACGTTGTGTTGTGTTACGTTGTGTTGTGTTACTTTGCGTTTCGTTACTTTGCGTTTCGTTACTTTGCCTTGTGTTGTAGCACATTGCATTACTTTGCGTTGTTACTTTGCGTTGCGTTGATTTGCGTTGCGTTACTTTGCGTTGCGTTACTTTGCGTTGCGTTACTTTGCCTTGTGTTGTAGTGCGTTGCGTTACTTTGCGTTGTGTTACTTTGCCTTGTGTTGTAGTGCGTTGCGTAACATTACTTTGCGTTGTGTTAGCTTGCGTTGCGTTACTTGGCGTTTTGTTACTTTGCCTTGTATTGTAGTGTTTTGCGTTGTGTTACTTTGCGTTGCGTTACTTTGCGTTGCGTTACTTTTGCCTTGTGTTGTAATGTGTTGCGTTACTTTGCATTGTGTTACTTTGCGTTGTCACTTTGCATTGCGTTACTTTGTCTTGTGTTGTAGTGCGTTGTGTTAATTTGCGTTGTGGTATTTTGCATTGCGTTACTTTGCGTTGCGTTACTTTGCGTTGCGTTACTTTGCCTTGTGTTGTAGTGCGTTGCGTTACTTTGCGTTGTGTTACTTTGCCTTGTGTTGTAGTGCGTTGCGTAACATTACTTTGCGTTGTGTAACTTTGCGTTGCGTTACTTTGCGTTGCGTTACTTTGCGTTGCGTTACTTTGCGTTGCGTTACTTTGCCTTGTGTTGTAATGTGTTGCGTTACTTTGCGTTGTGTTTCTTTGCGCTGTGTTACTTTGCGTTGTGTTGTAGTGTGTTGCGTTACTTTACGTTGTTACTTTGCGTTGTATTAGTTTGCGTTGTTTTACTTTGTGTTGTGTTACTTTGCGTTGTGTTACTCTGTTTTGCCTTACTTTGTATTGCGTTACTTTGCATTGTGTTACTTTGTGTTGTGTCAGTTTGCGTTGCGTTACTTTGCCTTGTGTTGAAGTGCGTTGTGTTACTTTGTGTTGCGTTACTTTGTGTTGCGTTACTTTGCATTGTGTTACTTTGCATTGTGTTACTTTGCGTTGTGTCACTTTTCGTTGCGTTACTTTGCCTAGTGTTGTAATGCTTTGTGTTACTTTGCGTTGTGTCAGTTTGCGTTGTTACTTTGCGTTGCGTTACTTTGCCTTATGTTGTAGAACGTTGCGTTACTTTGCGTTGTGTTACTTTGCGTTGTGTTACTTTGAGTTGCATTAGTTTGCATTGTGTTACTTTGCGTTTTGTCACTTTGCGTTGAATTACTTTGCCTTATGTTGTAGTGCGTTGTGTTACTTTGCGTTGCGTTACTTTGCCTTGTGTTGTAGAACGTTGCGTTACTTTGCGTTGTGTTACTTTGCGTTGCGTTACTTTGCGTTGCGTTACTTTGTGTTGTGTTGTAGTCGGTTGCGTCGTATTACTTTGCTTTGTGTTACTTTGCGTTGCATTACTTTGCCTTGTGTTGTAGTGCGTTGCGTTACTTTGCGTTGTGTTACTTTGCCTTGTGTTGTAGTGCGTTGTGTTACTTTGCGTTGTTATTTTGTTTTTCGTTACTTTGCCTTGTGTTGTTGTGCGTTGTGTTACTTTACGTTGTCTTATTTTGTTTTGCGTTACTTTGCCTTGTGTTACTTTGCCTTGTGTTGTACTGCGTTGCGTTGCATTACTTTGCCCTGTGTTACTTTGCCTTGTGTTGTAGTGCGTTGCGTTGCGTTACTTTGTGTTGCGTTACTTTGTGTTGCGTTACTTTGTGTTGCGTTACTTTGCGTTGTGTTACTTTGACTTGTGTTACTTAACATTGTGTTGTAGTGCGTTACGTTGCATTACTTTGCTTTGCGTTACTTTGCGTTGCGTTACTTTGCCTTGTGTTGTAGTGCGTTGTGGTATTTTGCATTGCGTTACTTTGCCTTGTGTTGTAATGTGTTGTGTTACTTTGCCTTTTGTTACTTTGTGTTGTGTTACTTTGCCTTGCGTTACTTTGCCTTGTGTTGTAATGTGTTGCGTTACTTTGCTTTGTGTTATATTGCGTTGCGTTACTTTGCATTGTGTTACTTTGCGTTGTTACTTTGCGTTGTGTCACTTTGCATTGTGTTACTTTGCCTTGTGTTGTAGTGCGTTGTGTTACTTTGCGTTGTGTTACTTTGCATTGCATTACTTTGCATTGCATTACTTTGCATTGCGTTACTTTGTGTTGTGTTACTTTGCGTTGCGTTACGTTGCCTTGATTTGTAGTGCGTTGTGTTACTTTGCATTGTGTTACTTTGCGTTGTGTTACTTTGCCTTGTGTTACTTTGCATTGTGTTACTTTGCGTTGCGTTACTTTGCCTTGTGTTGTAGCATGTTGTGTTACTTTGCGTTGTGTTAGTTTGTTTTGCGTTACTTTGTGTTGTGTTACTTCGCATTGTGTTAGTTTGCGTTGTGTTACTTTGCATTGTGTTACTTTGCATTGTGTTACTTTGCATTGTGTTACTTTGCGTTGCGTAACTTTGGGTTGTGTTACTTTGCCTTGTGTTACTTTGTTATGCGTTAATTTACCTTGCGTTGTAGTGCGTTGCGTTACTTGGCGTTACGTTACTTTGCGTTGCGTTACTTTGCGTTGCGTTACTTTGCCTTGTGTTGTAGTGCGTTGCGTTGCGTTACTTTGCTTTGTGTTACTTTGCGTTGCATTACTTTGCCTTGTGTTGTAGTGCGTTGCGTTACTTTGCGTTGTGTTACTTTGCGTTGCGTTACTTTGCCTTGTGTTATAGCACGTCGCATTACTTTGCGTTTCGTTACTCTGCGTTGCAATACTTTGCATTGCGTTACTTTGTGTTGCGTTACTTTGCCTTGTGTTGTAGTGCGTTGCGTTACTTTGCTTTGTGTTACTTTGCATTGTGTTACTTTGCCTTGTGTTGTAGTGCGTTGCATTGCATTACTTTGCGTTGTGTTACTTTGCGTTGCGTTATTTTTCCTTGTGTTATAGCACGTTGCATTACTTTGCATTGCGTTGCTTTGCGTTGTGTTACTTTGCGTTGCGTTACTTTGCATTGCGTTCCTTTGCCTTGTCTTATAGCACGTTGCATTACTTTGCGTTGCGTTACTTTCCGTTGCGTTACTTTGCCTTGTGTTGTAGCATGTTTCATTACTTTGCGTTGGGTTACTTTGCGTTGGGTTACTTTGCGTTGGGTTACTTTGCGTTGCCTTACTTTGCGTTGCCTTACTTTCCGTTGCGTTACTTTGCCTTGTGTTGTAGCACGTTGCATTACTTTGCGTTGCGTTACTTTGCGTTGCGTTACTTTGCGTTGCGTTACTTTAAGTTGTGTTGTAATGTGTTGCGTTACTTTGCGTTGTGTTACTTTGCGTTGTGTTACTTTGCGTTGTGTTACTTTGCGTTGTTACTTTGCGTTGTGTTACTTTGCATTGCATTACTTTGCATTGCATTACTTTGCATTGCGTTACTTTGTGTTGTGTTACTTTGCGTTGCGTTACGTTGCCTTGATTTGTAGTGCGTTGTGTTACTTTGCATTGTGTTACTTTGCGTTGTGTTACTTTGCCTTGTGTTACTTTGCATTGTGTTACTTTGCGTTGCGTTACTTTGCCTTGTGTTGTAGCATGTTGTGTTACTTTGCGTTGTGTTAGTTTGTTTTGCGTTACTTTGTGTTGTGTTACTTTGCATTGTGTTAGTTTGCGTTGTGTTACTTTGCATTGTGTTACTTTGCATTGTGTTACTTTGCGTTGCGTAACTTTGGGTTGTGTTACTTTGCCTTGTGTTACTTTGTTATGCGTTAATTTACCTTGCGTTGTAGTGCGTTGCGTTACTTGGCGTTGCGTTACTTTGCGTTGCGTTACTTTGCGTTGCGTTACTTTGCCTTGTGTTGTAGTGCGTTGCGTTGCGTTACTTTGCTTTGTGTTACTTTGCGTTGCATTACTTTGCCTTGTGTTGTAGTGCGTTGCGTTACTTTGCGTTGTGTTACTTTGCGTTGCGTTACTTTGCCTTGTGTTATAGCACGTCGCATTACTTTGCGTTTCGTTACTCTGCGTTGCAATACTTTGCATTGCGTTACTTTGTGTTGCGTTACTTTGCCTTGTGTTGTAGTGCGTTGCGTTACTTTGCTTTGTGTTACTTTGCATTGTGTTACTTTGCCTTGTGTTGTAGTGCGTTGCATTGCATTACTTTGCGTTGTGTTACTTTGCGTTGCGTTATTTTTCCTTGTGTTATAGCACGTTGCATTACTTTGCATTGCGTTGCTTTGCGTTGTGTTACTTTGCGTTGCGTTACTTTATATTGCGTTCCTTTGCCTTGTCTTATAGCACGTTGCATTACTTTGCGTTGCGTTACTTTCCGTTGCGTTACTTTGCCTTGTGTTGTAGCACGTTTCATTACTTTGCGTTGGGTTACTTTGCGTTGGGTTACTTTGCGTTGGGTTACTTTGCGTTGCCTTACTTTGCGTTGCCTTACTTTCCGTTGCGTTACTTTGCCTTGTGTTGTAGCACGTTGCATTACTTTGCGTTGGGTTACTTTGCGTTGCGTTACTTTGCGTTGCGTTACTTTGCCTTGTGTTGTAATGTGTTGTGTTACTTTGCGTTGTGTTACTTTGTGTTGTTACTTTGCATTGTGTTACTTTGCATTGCGTTACTTTGACTTGCATTACTTTGCATTGATTTGTAGTGCGTTGTGTTACTTTGCATTGTGTTACTTTGCGTTGTGTTACTTTGCCTTGTGTTACTTTGCGTTTTGTTACTTTGCCTTGTGTTGTTGTGCGTTGCGTTGCATTACTTTGCGTTGTTACTTTGCATTGCGTTACTTTGCCTTGTGTTGTAGCACGTTGTGTTACTTTGCGTTGTTTTAGTTTCTTTTGCGTTACTTTGTGTTGTGTTACTTTGTGTTGTGTTACTTTGCATTGTGTTACTTTGCGTTTTGTTACTTTGCGTTTTGTTATTTTGCGTTGCGTTACTTTGCATTGTGTTACTTTGCGTTGCGTTACTTTGCCTTGATTTGTAGTGCGTTGTGTTACTTTGCATTGTGTTACTTTGCGTTGTGTTACTTTGCCTTGTGTTACTTTGCGTTTTGTTACTTTGCCTTGTGTTGTTGTGCGTTGCGTTGCATTACTTTGCGTTGTTACTTTGCGTTGCGTTACTTTGCCTTGTGTTGTAGCACGTTGTGTTACTTTGCGTTGTTTTAGTTTCTTTTGCGTTACTTTGTGTTGTGCTACTTTGCATTGTGTTACTTTGCGTTTTGTTACTTTGCGTTTTGTTACTTTGCGTTGCGTTACTTTGCATTGTGTTACTTTGCGTTGCGTTACTTTGCGTTGCGTGACTTTGCGTTGCGTTACTTTGCCTTGTGTTGTAATGTGTTACGTTACTTTGCGTTGTGTTACTTTGCATTGTGTTACTTTGTGTTGTGTTACTTTGTGTTGTGTTACTCTGCGTTTTGTTACTTTGCGTTGTGTTACTTTGCGTTGTGTTACTTTGCCTTGTGTTTCTTTGCCTTGTGTTGTAGTGCGTTGCGTTGCAATACTTTGTGTTGTGTTACTGTGACGACATCACCCTGTCTTAAGTTATGTATTTGTTTTGTCTCTCTCTTGTGTTTCATTTCATTATTGTCCATTTCCTGTTTTATTTTGATATTACTAACCTCCCTCTCATTTCAGATCACTGCACTTCCTGCCCTCATGTGTTCCACGCCCCTTGACCTACTTTCCTGCTCTGCACTTGTCTGGTCCCGCCCCTGATTGTGTCCACCTGTGAAGCGTTCAATCACTCCTCTTGTATATAATGTGTCTACTCCCTTCCTCATGTTGTCAGATTGTATTGGATCCTTATGGTGAAAGTCAGTCCCGCGTTCTCTCCTCGTGCTTGCCTCTTCGTGTTTTTTGACCCTTTGCCTGTCTTTGACCCTGCCTCTCGCTTAGCGTTTTTTGGACTTGTTTGTATCGTGGACTGCTTACCTGTGTACCGAACCATTTGCATTAAACCTGTTTTTGACCTTCCCTCAAGTCGTGCGTTTGAGTCCTGTTATATACTGACCTGGGTGCCACAGTTACTTTGCGTTGCGTTGCTTTGACTTGTGTTGTATTGCGTTGTGTTACTTTGTGTTGTGTTACTTTGTGTTGTGTTACTTTGCGTTGTGTTACTTTGCCTTGTGTTTTAGAACGTTGCGTTACTTTGCGTTGTGTTACTTTGCGTTGTGTTACTTTGCGTTTCGTTACTTTGCGTTACGTTACTGTGTTGCGTTACTTTGCATTGTGTTACTTTGCGTTGTGTCACTTTGTGTTGCGTTACTTTGCCTTATGTTGGACTGCGTTGTGTTACTTTGCGTTGTGTTACTTTGTTTTGCGTTGCTTTTTGTTGCGTTACATTGTATTGTGTTACTTTGCATTGTGTCAATTTGCGTTGTGTACTTTGCCTTGTGTTGTAGTTCATTGCGTTACTTTGCGTTGTGTTACATTGACTTGTGTTGTAATGTGTTGCGTTACTTATTGTTGTGTTACTATGCATTGTGTTAATTTGCGTTGTGTTACTTTGCATCGGTTACGTTGCCTTGTGTTGTAATATGTTGCGTTAATTTGTGTTGTGTTGTGTTACTTTGCGTTGTGTTAGTTTGCGTTGTGTTACTTTGCATTGTGTTACTTTGCCTTGTGTTGTACTGCGTTGCTTAGCATTACTTTGCGTTGTGTTAATTTGCGTTGCGTTACTTTGCTTTGCGTTACTTTGCCTTGTGTTGTAGTTCGTTGCGTTACTTTGTGTTGTGTTACTTTGCGTTGCGTTAGTTTGCATTGTGTTAATTTGCCTTGTCTTGTAATGTGTTGCGTTAATTTGCGTTGTCTTACTTTGCCTTGTGTTACTTTGCCTTTTGTTACATTGCATTGTGTTGTAGCACGTTGCATTACTTTGCCTTGTGTTACTTTGCGTTTTGTTGTAGTGTGTTGCGTTACTTTGCGTTGTGTTACTTTGCGTTGCGTTACTTTGCATTGTGTTGCTTTGCATTGTGTTGTAGAACGTTGCGTGACTTTGCGTTGCTTTTACTTTGCGTTGTGTTACTTTGCGTTGCGTTACTTTAAGTTGTGTTGTAATGTGTTGCGTTACTTTGCGTTGCGTTACTTTGTGTTGTGTTACTTTGCGTTGCGTTACGTTGCCTTGATTTGTAGTGCGTTGTGTTACTTTGCATTGTGTTACTTTGCGTTGTGTTACTTTGCCTTGTGTTACTTTGCATTGTGTTACTTTGCGTTGCGTTACTTTGCCTTGTGTTGTAGCATGTTGTGTTACTTTGCGTTGTGTTAGTTTGTTTTGCGTTACTTTGTGTTGTGTTACTTTGCATTGTGTTAGTTTGCGTTGTGTTACTTTGCATTGTGTTACTTTGCATTGTGTTACTTTGCGTTGCGTTACTTTGCGTTGCGTTACTTTAAGTTGTGTTGTAATGTGTTGCGTTACTTTGCATTGTGTTACTTTGCGTTGTGTTACTTTGCGTTGTTACTTTGCGTTGTGTTACTTTGCATTGCATTACTTTGCATTGCATTACTTTGCATTGCGTTACTTTGTGTTGTGTTACTTTGCGTTGCGTTACGTTGCCTTGATTTGTAGTGCGTTGTGTTACTTTGCATTGTGTTACTTTGCGTTGTGTTACTTTGCATTGTGTTACTTTGCCTTGTGTTGTAGCATGTTGTGTTACTTTGCGTTGCGTAACTTTGGGTTGTGTTACTTTGCCTTGTGTTACTTTGTTATGCATTAATTTACCTTGCGTTGTAGTGCGTTGCGTTACTTGGCGTTGCGTTACTTTGCGTTGCGTTACTTTGCGTTGCGTTACTTTGCCTTGTGTTGTAGTGCATTGCGTTGCCTTACTTTGCCTTGTGTTGTAGTGCGTTGCATTGCATTACTTTGCGTTGTGTTACTTTGCGTTGCGTTATTTTTCCTTGTGTTATAGCACGTTGCATTATTTTGCGTTGCGTTGCTTTGCGTTGCGTTACTTTGCGTTGCGTTACTTTGCATTGCGTTCCTTTGCCTTGTCTTATAGCATGTTGCATTACTTTGCGTTGTGTTACTTTGCGTTGCGTTACTTTGCGTTGCGTTACTTTCCGTTGTGTTACTTTGCCTTGTGTTGTAGCACGTTGCATTACTTTGCGTTGGGTTACTTTGCGTTGGGTTACTTTGCGTTGTCTTACTTTGCCTTGTGTTACTTTGCGTTGTGTTACTTTGCGTTGTGTTGTAATGTGTTACGTTACTTTGCGTTGTGTTACTTTGCGTTGTGTTACTTTGTGTTTTGTTACTTTGCTTTGTGTTACTTTGCATTGTGTTAATTTGCGTTGTGTTAATTTGCTTTGTGTTGTAATGTGTTGCGTTACTTAGCGTTGCATTACTTTGCCTTGTGTTGTAATGTGTTACGTTACTTTGCGTTGTGTTACTTTGCGTTGTGTTACTTTGCGTTGTGTTACTTTGCGTTGCGTTGCTTTGCCTTGTGTTGTATTGCGTTGTGTTACTTTGCGTTGTGTTACTTTGCCTTGTGTTGTAGAACGTTGCGTTACTTTGTGTTGTGTTACTTTGCGTTGTGTTACTCTGCGTTGTGTTACTCTGCGTTGTGTTACTTTGCCTTGTGTTGTAGTGCGTTGCATTGCGTTACTTTGCGTTGCGTTACTTTGCATTGCGTTACTTTGCGTTGCATTACTTTGCATTGCGTACTTTGTGTTGTGTTACTTTGCGTTGTGTTGTAGAACGTTGCGTGACTTTGCGTTGCGTTACTTTGCGTTGTGTTACTTTGCGTTGCGTTACTTTGCCTTGTGTTGTAGTGCGTTGCGTTGCGTTACTTTGCTTTGTGTTACTTTGCGTTGCGTTACTTTGCCTTGTGTTGTAGTGCGTTTCGTTACTTTGCGTTGCGTTACTTTGCGTTGCGTTACTTTGCGTTGCGTTACTTTGCGTTGCGTTACTTTGCGTTGCGTTACTTTGCATTGCGTTACTTTGCGTTGCGTAACTTTGCGTTGTTTTAGTTTGTTTTGCGTTACTTTGTGTTGTGTTACTTTGCATTGTGTTACTTTGCGTTGTGTTACTTTGCCTTGTGTTACTTTGCGTTGTGTTACTTTGCCTTGTGTTGTAGTGTGTTGCGTTGCATTACTTTGCGTTGGGTTACTTTGCGTTGCGTTACTTTGCCTTGTGTTGTAGCACATTGTGTTACTTTGCGTTGTGTTAGTTTGTTTTGCGTTACTTTGTGTTGTGTTACTTTGTGTTGTGTTACTTTGTGTAGTGTTACTTTGTGTTGTGTTACTTTTTGTTGTGTTACTTTGCGTTGTGTTACTTTGCGTTGCATTACTTTGCGCTGCTTTACTTTGCATTGTGTTATATTGCATTGTGTTACTTTGCGTTGCGTTACTTTGCGTTGTGTTACTTTGCGTTGTGTTACTTTGCGTTGTGTTACTTTGCCTTGTGTTGTAGTGCGTTGCGTTGCAATACTTTGTGTTGTGTTACTGTGACGACATCACCCTGTCTTAAGTTATGTATTTGTTTTGTCTCTCTCTTGTGTTTCATTTCATTATTGTCCATTTCCTGTTTTATTTTGATATTACTAACCTCCCTCTCATTTCAGATCACTGCACTTCCTGCCCTCATGTGTTCCACGCCCCTTGACCTACTTTCCTGCTCTGCACTTGTCTGGTCCCGCCCCTGATTGTGTCCACCTGTGAAGCGTTCAATCACTCCTCTTGTATATAATGTGTCTACTCCCTTCCTCATGTTGTCAGATTGTATTGGATCCTTATGGTGAAAGTCAGTCCCGCGTTCTCTCCTCGTGCTTGCCTCTTCGTGTTTTTTGACCCTTTGCCTGTCTTTGACCCTGCCTCTCGCTTAGCGTTTTTTGGACTTGTTTGTATCGTGGACTGCTTACCTGTGTACCGAACCATTTGCATTAAACCTGTTTTTGACCTTCCCTCAAGTCGTGCGTTTGAGTCCTGTTATATACTGACCTGGGTGCCACAGTTACTTTGCGTTGCGTTGCTTTGACTTGTGTTGTATTGCGTTGTGTTACTTTGTGTTGTGTTACTTTGTGTTGTGTTACTTTGCGTTGTGTTACTTTGCCTTGTGTTTTAGAACGTTGCGTTACTTTGCGTTGTGTTACTTTGCGTTGTGTTACTTTGCGTTTCGTTACTTTGCGTTACGTTACTGTGTTGCGTTACTTTGCATTGTGTTACTTTGCGTTGTGTCACTTTGTGTTGCGTTACTTTGCCTTATGTTGGACTGCGTTGTGTTACTTTGCGTTGTGTTACTTTGTTTTGCGTTGCTTTTTGTTGCGTTACATTGTATTGTGTTACTTTGCATTGTGTCAATTTGCGTTGTGTACTTTGCCTTGTGTTGTAGTTCATTGCGTTACTTTGCGTTGTGTTACATTGACTTGTGTTGTAATGTGTTGCGTTACTTATTGTTGTGTTACTATGCATTGTGTTAATTTGCGTTGTGTTACTTTGCATCGGTTACGTTGCCTTGTGTTGTAATATGTTGCGTTAATTTGTGTTGTGTTGTGTTACTTTGCGTTGTGTTAGTTTGCGTTGTGTTACTTTGCATTGTGTTACTTTGCCTTGTGTTGTACTGCGTTGCTTAGCATTACTTTGCGTTGTGTTAATTTGCGTTGCGTTACTTTGCTTTGCGTTACTTTGCCTTGTGTTGTAGTTCGTTGCGTTACTTTGTGTTGTGTTACTTTGCGTTGCGTTAGTTTGCATTGTGTTAATTTGCCTTGTCTTGTAATGTGTTGCGTTAATTTGCGTTGTCTTACTTTGCCTTGTGTTACTTTGCCTTTTGTTACATTGCATTGTGTTGTAGCACGTTGCATTACTTTGCCTTGTGTTACTTTGCGTTTTGTTGTAGTGTGTTGCGTTACTTTGCGTTGTGTTACTTTGCGTTGCGTTACTTTGCATTGTGTTGCTTTGCATTGTGTTGTAGAACGTTGCGTGACTTTGCGTTGCTTTTACTTTGCGTTGTGTTACTTTGCGTTGCGTTACTTTAAGTTGTGTTGTAATGTGTTGCGTTACTTTGCGTTGCGTTACTTTGTGTTGTGTTACTTTGCGTTGCGTTACGTTGCCTTGATTTGTAGTGCGTTGTGTTACTTTGCATTGTGTTACTTTGCGTTGTGTTACTTTGCCTTGTGTTACTTTGCATTGTGTTACTTTGCGTTGCGTTACTTTGCCTTGTGTTGTAGCATGTTGTGTTACTTTGCGTTGTGTTAGTTTGTTTTGCGTTACTTTGTGTTGTGTTACTTTGCATTGTGTTAGTTTGCGTTGTGTTACTTTGCATTGTGTTACTTTGCATTGTGTTACTTTGCGTTGCGTTACTTTGCGTTGCGTTACTTTAAGTTGTGTTGTAATGTGTTGCGTTACTTTGCATTGTGTTACTTTGCGTTGTGTTACTTTGCGTTGTTACTTTGCGTTGTGTTACTTTGCATTGCATTACTTTGCATTGCATTACTTTGCATTGCGTTACTTTGTGTTGTGTTACTTTGCGTTGCGTTACGTTGCCTTGATTTGTAGTGCGTTGTGTTACTTTGCATTGTGTTACTTTGCGTTGTGTTACTTTGCATTGTGTTACTTTGCCTTGTGTTGTAGCATGTTGTGTTACTTTGCGTTGCGTAACTTTGGGTTGTGTTACTTTGCCTTGTGTTACTTTGTTATGCATTAATTTACCTTGCGTTGTAGTGCGTTGCGTTACTTGGCGTTGCGTTACTTTGCGTTGCGTTACTTTGCGTTGCGTTACTTTGCCTTGTGTTGTAGTGCATTGCGTTGCCTTACTTTGCCTTGTGTTGTAGTGCGTTGCATTGCATTACTTTGCGTTGTGTTACTTTGCGTTGCGTTATTTTTCCTTGTGTTATAGCACGTTGCATTACTTTGCGTTGCGTTGCTTTGCGTTGCGTTACTTTGCGTTGCGTTACTTTGCATTGCGTTCCTTTGCCTTGTCTTATAGCATGTTGCATTACTTTGCGTTGTGTTACTTTGCGTTGCGTTACTTTGCGTTGCGTTACTTTCCGTTGTGTTACTTTGCCTTGTGTTGTAGCACGTTGCATTACTTTGCGTTGGGTTACTTTGCGTTGGGTTACTTTGCGTTGTCTTACTTTGCCTTGTGTTACTTTGCGTTGTGTTACTTTGCGTTGTGTTGTAATGTGTTACGTTACTTTGCGTTGTGTTACTTTGCGTTGTGTTACTTTGTGTTTTGTTACTTTGCTTTGTGTTACTTTGCATTGTGTTAATTTGCGTTGTGTTAATTTGCTTTGTGTTGTAATGTGTTGCGTTACTTAGCGTTGCATTACTTTGCCTTGTGTTGTAATGTGTTACGTTACTTTGCGTTGTGTTACTTTGCGTTGTGTTACTTTGCGTTGTGTTACTTTGCGTTGCGTTGCTTTGCCTTGTGTTGTATTGCGTTGTGTTACTTTGCGTTGTGTTACTTTGCCTTGTGTTGTAGAACGTTGCGTTACTTTGTGTTGTGTTACTTTGCGTTGTGTTACTCTGCGTTGTGTTACTCTGCGTTGTGTTACTTTGCCTTGTGTTGTAGTGCGTTGCATTGCGTTACTTTGCGTTGCGTTACTTTGCATTGCGTTACTTTGCGTTGCATTACTTTGCATTGCGTACTTTGTGTTGTGTTACTTTGCGTTGTGTTGTAGAACGTTGCGTGACTTTGCGTTGCGTTACTTTGCGTTGTGTTACTTTGCGTTGCGTTACTTTGCCTTGTGTTGTAGTGCGTTGCGTTGCGTTACTTTGCTTTGTGTTACTTTGCGTTGCGTTACTTTGCCTTGTGTTGTAGTGCGTTTCGTTACTTTGCGTTGCGTTACTTTGCGTTGCGTTACTTTGCGTTGCGTTACTTTGCGTTGCGTTACTTTGCGTTGCGTTACTTTGCATTGCGTTACTTTGCGTTGCGTAACTTTGCGTTGTTTTAGTTTGTTTTGCGTTACTTTGTGTTGTGTTACTTTGCATTGTGTTACTTTGCGTTGTGTTACTTTGCCTTGTGTTACTTTGCGTTGTGTTACTTTGCCTTGTGTTGTAGTGTGTTGCGTTGCATTACTTTGCGTTGGGTTACTTTGCGTTGCGTTACTTTGCCTTGTGTTGTAGCACATTGTGTTACTTTGCGTTGTGTTAGTTTGTTTTGCGTTACTTTGTGTTGTGTTACTTTGTGTTGTGTTACTTTGTGTAGTGTTACTTTGTGTTGTGTTACTTTTTGTTGTGTTACTTTGCGTTGTGTTACTTTGCGTTGCATTACTTTGCGCTGCTTTACTTTGCATTGTGTTATATTGCATTGTGTTACTTTGCGTTGCGTTACTTTGCGTTGTGTTACTTTGCGTTGTGTTACTTTGCGTTGTGTTACTTTGCGTTGTGTTACTTTGCCTTGTGTTACTTTGCGTTGCGTTACTTTGCGTTGTGTTGTAATGTGTTACGTTACTTTGCGTTGTGTTACTTTGCGTTGTGTTAATTTGCTTTGTGTTGTAATGTGTTGCGTTACTTAGCATTGCATTACTTTGCCTTGTGTTGTAATGTGTTGTGTTACTTTGCGTTGTGTTACTTTGTGTTGTGTTACTTTGCGTTTTGTTACTTTGCCTTGTGTTGTAGTGTGTTGCGTTGCATCACTTTGCGTTGTGTTACTTTGCGTTGCGTTGCCTTGTGTTGTATTGCGTTGTGTTACTTTGCTTTGCGTTGCTTTGCCTTGTGTTGTATTGCGTTGTGTTACTTTGCATTGTGTTACTTTGTTTTGCGTTATTTTTACTTGTGTTGTATTGCGTTGCGTTACTTTGCATTGTGTCACTTTGCATTGCGTTGCTTTGCATTGTGTTGTAGTGCATTGCGTTGCATCACTTTGCGTTGCGTTAGTTTGCGTTGCGTTACTTTGCGTTGCGTTACTTTGCCTTGTGTTGTAATGTGTTGCGTTACTTTGCGTTGTGTTATTTTGCGTTGTTAGTTTGCGTTGTGTTACTTTGCATTTCGTTACTTTGCATTGCTTAACTTTGCATTGCGTTACTTTGTGTTGTATTACTTTGCATTGCGTTACTTTGCCTTGTGTTGTAATGTGTTGCGTTACTTTGCGTTGTGTTATTTTGCGTTGTTAGTTTGCGTTGTGTTACTTTGCATTTCGTTACTTTGCATTGCTTAACTTTGCATTGCGTTACTTTGTGTTGTGTTACTTTGCATTGCGTTACTTTGCCTTGATTTGTAGTGCGTTGTGTTACTTTACATTGTGT
Organism: Pterois miles; assembly: GCA_947000775.1. Lineage (NCBI taxonomy): Eukaryota > Metazoa > Chordata > Actinopteri > Perciformes > Scorpaenidae > Pterois > Pterois miles. Next base: position 366,541 of record CAMQGK010000123.1, read on the forward strand.
TACTTTGCGCTGTGTTACTTTGCCTTGTGTTACTTTGCGTTGTGTTACTGTGCCTTGTGTTGTAGTGCTTTGCGTTGCTTACTTTGCGTTGTGTTACTTTGCGTTGCGTTACTTTGCCTTGTGTTGTAGCATGTTGTGTTACTTTGCGTTGTGTTAGTTTGTTTTGCGTTACTTTGTGTTGTGTTACTTTGCATTGTGTTAGTTTGCGTTGTGTTACTTTGCATTGTGTTACTTTGCATTGTGTTACTTTGCGTTGCGTTACTTTGCGTTGCGTTACTTTAAGTTGTGTTGTAATGTGTTGCGTTACTTTGCATTGTGTTACTTTGCGTTGTGTTACTTTGCGTTGTTACTTTGCGTTGTGTTACTTTGCATTGCATTACTTTGCATTGCATTACTTTGCATTGCGTTACTTTGTGTTGTGTTACTTTGCGTTGCGTTACGTTGCCTTGATTTGTAGTGCGTTGTGTTACTTTGCATTGTGTTACTTTGCGTTGTGTTACTTTGCATTGTGTTACTTTGCGTTGCGTTACTTTGCCTTGTGTTGTAGCATGTTGTGTTACTTTGCGTTGCGTAACTTTGGGTTGTGTTACTTTGCCTTGTGTTACTTTGTTATGCATTAATTTACCTTGCGTTGTAGTGCGTTGCGTTACTTGGCGTTGCGTTACTTTGCGTTGCGTTACTTTGCGTTGCGTTACTTTGCCTTGTGTTGTAGTGCATTGCGTTGCCTTACTTTGCCTTGTGTTGTAGTGCGTTGCATTGCATTACTTTGCGTTGTGTTACTTTGCGTTGCGTTATTTTTCCTTGTGTTATAGCACGTTGCATTACTTTGCGTTGCGTTGCTTTGCGTTGCGTTACTTTGCGTTGCGTTACTTTGCATTGCGTTCCTTTGCCTTGTCTTATAGCATGTTGCATTACTTTGCGTTGTGTTACTTTGCGTTGCGTTACTTTGCGTTGCGTTACTTTCCGTTGTGTTACTTTGCCTTGTGTTGTAGCACGTTGCATTACTTTGCGTTGGGTTACTTTGCGTTGGGTTACTTTGCGTTGTCTTACTTTGCCTTGTGTTACTTTGCGTTGTGTTACTTTGCGTTGTGTTGTAATGTGTTACGTTACTTTGCGTTGTGTTACTTTGCGTTGTGTTACTTTGTGTTTTGTTACTTTGCTTTGTGTTACTTTGCATTGTGTTAATTTGCGTTGTGTTAATTTGCTTTGTGTTGTAATGTGTTGCGTTACTTAGCGTTGCATTACTTTGCCTTGTGTTGTAATGTGTTACGTTACTTTGCGTTGTGTTACTTTGCGTTGTGTTACTTTGCGTTGTGTTACTTTGCGTTGCGTTGCTTTGCCTTGTGTTGTATTGCGTAGTGTTACTTTGCGTTGTGTTACTTTGCCTTGTGTTGTAGAACGTTGCGTTACTTTGTGTTGTGTTACTTTGCGTTGTGTTACTCTGCGTTGTGTTACTCTGCGTTGTGTTACTTTGCCTTGTGTTGTAGTGCGTTGCATTGCGTTACTTTGCGTTGCGTTACTTTGCATTGCGTTACTTTGCGTTGCATTACTTTGCATTGCGTACTTTGTGTTGTGTTACTTTGCGTTGTGTTGTAGAACGTTGCGTGACTTTGCGTTGCGTTACTTTGCGTTGTGTTACTTTGCGTTGTGTTACTTTGCCTTGTGTTGTAGTGCGTTGCGTTGCGTTACTTTGCTTTGTGTTACTTTGCGTTGCGTTACTTTGCCTTGTGTTGTAGTGCGTTTCGTTACTTTGCGTTGCGTTACTTTGCGTTGCGTTACTTTGCGTTGCGTTACTTTGCGTTGCGTTACTTTGCATTGCGTTACTTTGCGTTGCGTAACTTTGCGTTGTTTTAGTTTGTTTTGCGTTACTTTGTGTTGTGTTACTTTGCATTGTGTTACTTTGCGTTGTGTTACTTTGCCTTGTGTTACTTTGCGTTGTGTTACTTTGCCTTGTGTTGTAGTGTGTTGCGTTGCATTACTTTGCGTTGGGTTACTTTGCGTTGCGTTACTTTGCCTTGTGTTGTAGCACATTGTGTTACTTTGCGTTGTGTTAGTTTGTTTTGCGTTACTTTGTGTTGTGTTACTTTGTGTAGTGTTACTTTGTGTTGTGTGACTTTTTGTTGTGTTACTTTGCGTTGTGTTACTTTGCGTTGCATTACTTTGCGCTGCTTTACTTTGCATTGTGTTATATTGCATTGTGTTACTTTGCGTTGCGTTACTTTGCGTTGTGTTACTTTGCGTTGTGTTACTTTGCGTTGTGTTACTTTGCGTTGTGTTACTTTGCCTTGTGTTACTTTGCGTTGCGTTACTTTGCGTTGTGTTGTAATGTGTTACGTTACTTTGCGTTGTGTTACTTTGCGTTGTGTTACTTTGCATTGTGTTAATTTGCGTTGTGTTAATTTGCTTTGTGTTGTAATGTGTTGCGTTACTTAGCATTGCATTACTTTGCCTTGTGTTGTAATGTGTTGTGTTACTTTGCGTTGTGTTACTTTGTGTTGTGTTACTTTGCGTTTTGTTACTTTGCCTTGTGTTGTAGTGTGTTGCGTTGCATCACTTTGCGTTGTGTTACTTTGCGTTGCGTTGCCTTGTGTTATATTGCGTTGTGTTACTTTGCGTTGTGTTACTTTGTTTTGCGTTACTTTGCCTTGTGTTGTATTGCGTTGTGTTACTTTGCTTTGCGTTGCTTTGCCTTGTGTTGTATTGCGTTGTGTTACTTTGCATTGTGTTACTTTGTTTTGCGTTATTTTTACTTGTGTTGTATTGCGTTGCGTTACTTTGCATTGTGTCACTTTGCATTGCGTTGCTTTGCATTGTGTTGTAGTGCATTGCGTTGCATCACTTTGCGTTGCGTTAGTTTGCGTTGCGTTACTTTGCGTTGCGTTACTTTGCCTTGTGTTGTAATGTGTTGCGTTACTTTGCGTTGTGTTATTTTGCGTTGTTAGTTTGCGTTGTGTTACTTTGCATTTCGTTACTTTGCATTGCTTAACTTTGCATTGCGTTACTTTGTGTTGTGTTACTTTGCATTGCGTTACTTTGCCTTGATTTGTAGTGCGTTGTGTTACTTTACATTGTGTTACTTTGCGCTGTGTTACTTTGCCTTGTGTTACTTTGCGTTGTGTTACTGTGCCTTGTGTTGTAGTGCTTTGCGTTGCTTACTTTGCGTTGTGTTACTTTGCGTTGCGTTACTTTGCCTTGTGTTGTAGCACGTTGTGTTACTTTGCGTTGTTTTAGTTTGTTTTGCGTTATTTTGTGTTGTGTTACTTTGCATTGTGTTACTTTGCGTTGTGTTAGTTTGCGTTGCGTTACTTTGCGTTGCGTTACTTTGCATTGTGTTACTTTGCATAGTGTTACTTTGTTTTGCGTTAATTTACCTTGTGTTATAGTGCGTTGCGTTACTTTGCGTTGCGTTACTTTGCCTTGCGTTACTTTGCCTTGTGTTGTAGTGCGTTGCGTTGTGTTACTTTGCTTTGTGTTACTTTGCGTTGCGTTACTTTGCCTTGTGTTGTAGTGCGTTGCGTTACGTTGTGTTGTGTTACTTTGCATTGCGTTACTTTGCCTTGTGTTGTAGCACATTGCATTACTTTGCGTTGCGTTACTTTGCCTTGTGTTGTAGTGCGTTGTGTTACTTTGCGTTGTGGTATTTTGCATTGCGTTACTTTGCCTTGTGTTGTAGTGCGTTGTGTTGCTTTGCGTTGCGTTACTTCGCGTTGTGTTACTTTGCGTTGTGTTACTTTGCGTTGTGTTACTTTGCGTTGTGTTACTTTGCGTTGTGTTACTTTGCGTATTGTTACTTTGCCTTGTGTTGTAGTGCGTTGCGTTGCGTTACTTTGTGTTGCGTTACTTTGCGTTGCGTTACTTTGCGTTGCGTTATTTTGCGTTGCGTTACTTTGCGTTGTGTTACTTTGCGTTGTGTTGTAGAACGTTGCGTGACTTTGCGTTGTGTTAGTTTGCGTTGCGTTACTTTGCATTGCGTTACTTTGCCTTGTGTTGTAATGTGTTGTGTTACTTTGCATTGCATTACTTTGCGTTGCATTACTTCGCAGAGTTACTTTGTGTTGTGTTACTTTGCGTTGCGTTACTTTGCATTGCGTTACTTTGCGTTGCGTTACTTTGCCTTGATTTGTAGTGCGTTGTGTTGTAGTGCGTTGCGTTACGTTGTGTTGTGTTACGTTGTGTTGTGTTACTTTGCGTTTCGTTACTTTGCGTTTCGTTACTTTGCCTTGTGTTGTAGCACATTGCATTACTTTGCGTTGTTACTTTGCGTTGCGTTGATTTGCGTTGCGTTACTTTGCGTTGCGTTACTTTGCGTTGCGTGACTTTGCCTTGTGTTGTAGTGCGTTGCGTTACTTTGCGTTGTGTTACTTTGCCTTGTGTTGTAGTGCGTTGCGTAACATTACTTTGCGTTGTGTTAGTTTGCGTTGCGTTACTTTGCGTTGCGTTACTTTTGCCTTGTGTTGTAATGTGTTGCGTTACTTTGCATTGTGTTACTTTGCGTTGTCACTTTGCATTGCGTTACTTTGTCTTGTGTTGTAGTGCGTTGTGTTAATTTGCGTTGTGGTATTTTGCATTGCGTTACTTTGCGTTGCGTTACTTTGCGTTGCGTTACTTTGCCTTGTGTTGTAGTGCGTTGCGTTACTTTGCGTTGTGTTACTTTGCCTTGTGTTGTAGTGCGTTGCGTAACATTACTTTGCGTTGTGTTACTTTGCGTTGCGTTACTTTGCGTTGCGTTACTTTGCGTTGCGTTACTTTGCGTTGCGTTACTTTGCCTTGTTTTGTAATCTGTTGTGTTACTTTGCGTTGTGTTTCTTTGCGCTGTGTTACTTTGCGTTGTGTTGTAGTGTGTTGCGTTACTTTACGTTGTTACTTTGCGTTGTATTAGTTTGCGTTGTGTTACTTTGTGTTGTTTTTCTTTGTGTTGTGTTACTTTGCATTGTGTTACTCTGTTTTGCCTCACTTTGTGTTGCGTTACTTTGCATTGTGTTACTTTGTGTTGTGTCAGTTTGCGTTGCGTTACTTTGCCTTGTGTTGTAGTGCGTTGTATTACTTTGTGTTGCGTTACTTTGTGTTGCGTTACTTTGTGTTGCGTTACTTTGCATTGTGTTACTTTGCATTGCGTTACTTTGCGTTGTGTCACTTTTCGTTACGTTACTTTGCCTTGTGTTGTAGTGCGTTGCGTTACTTTGCGTTGTGTTACTTTGTGTTGTGTTACTTTGCCTTGTGTTGTAGTGCGTTGTGTTACTTTGCGTTGTTACTTTGTTTTTCGTTACTTTGCCTTGTGTTGTTGTGCGTTGTGTTACTTTACGTTGTGTTATTTTGTTTTGCGTTACTTTGCCTTGTGTTACTTTGCCTTGTGTTGTACTGCGTTGCGTTGCATTACTTTGCCTTGTGTTACTTTGCCCTGTGTTACTTTGCCTTGTGTTGTAGTGCGTTGCGTTGCGTTACTTTGCGTTGCATTACTTTGCGTTGTGTTACTTTGCCTTGTGTTACTTAACATTGTGTTGTAGTGCGTTGCGTTGCATTACTTTGCTTTGCGTTACTTTGCGTTGCGTTACTTTGCCTTGTGTTGTATTGCGTTGTGATATTTTGCAGTGCGTTACTTTGCCTTGTGTTGTAATGTGTTGTGTTACTTTGCGTTTTGTTACTTTGTGTTGTGTTACTTTGCCTTGCGTTACTTTGCCTTGTGTTGTAATGTGTTGTGTTACTTTGCTTTGTGTTATATTGCGTTGCGTTACTTTGCATTGTGTTACTTTGCATTGTTACTTTGCGTTGTGTCACTTTGCATTGTGTTACTTTGCCTTGTGTTGTAGTGCGTTGTGTTACTTTGCGCTGTATTACTTTGCCTTGTGTTACTTTGCGTTGATTCACTTTGTATTGCGTTACTTTGCCTTGTGTTGTAGTGCGTTGTGTTACTTTGCGTTGTGGTATTTTGCATTGCGTTACTTTGCCTTGTGTTGTAGTGCGTTGTGTTACTTTGCGTTGTGTTACTTTGCGTTGCGTTACTTCGCGTTGTTACTTTGCGTTGTGTTACTTTGCGTATTGTTACTTTGCCTTGTGTTGTAGTGCGTTGCGTTGCATCACTTTGCGTTGTTACTTTGTTTTGCGTTATTTTGCCTTGTGTTGTATTGCGTTGCGTTACTTTGCTTTGTGTTACTTTGCGTTGCATTACTTTGCCTTGTGTTGTAGTGCGTTGCGTTGCATCACTTTGCGTTGCGTTACTTTGCGTTGTGTTACTTTGCGTTGCATTACTTTGCATTGCGTTACTTTGCGTTGCGTTACTTTGCGTTGCGTTACTTTGCGTTGCGTTAATTTGCGTTGCGTAACTTTGCGTTGTTTTAGTTTGTTTTGCGTTACGTTGTGTTGTGTTACTTTGCCTTGTGTTACTTTGCATTGTGTTACTTTGCGTTGCGTTACTTTGCGTTGCGTTACTTTGCCTTGTGTTGTAGCATGTTGTGTTACTTTGCGTTGTGTTAGTTTGTTTTGCGTTACTTTGTGTTGTGTTACTTTGCATTGTGTTAGTTTGCGTTGTGTTACTTTGCATTGTGTTACTTTGCATTGTGTTACTTTGCGTTGCGTTACTTTGCGTTGCGTTACTTTGCGTTGCGTTACTTTAAGTTGTGTTGTAATGTGTTGCGTTACTTTACGTTGTGTTACTTTGCGTTGTGTTACTTTGCGTTGTTACTTTGCGTTGTGTTACTTTGCATTGCATTACTTTGCATTGCATTACTTTGCATTGCGTTACTTTGTGTTGTGTTACTTTGCGTTGCGTTACGTTGCCTTGATTTGTAGTGCGTTGTGTTACTTTGCATTGTGTTACTTTGCGTTGTGTTACTTTGCATTGTGTTACTTTGCGTTGCGTTACTTTGCCTTGTGTTGTAGCATGTTTTGTTACTTTGCGTTGCGTAACTTTGAGTTGTGTTACTTTGCCTTGTGTTACTTTGTTATGCGTTAATTTACCTTGCGTTGTAGTTCGTTGCGTTACTTGGCATTGCGTTACTTTGCGTTGCGTTACTTTGCGTTGCGTTACTTTGCATTGCGTTCCTTTGCCTTGTCTTATAGCACGTTGCATTACTTTGCGTTGCGTTACTTTGCGTTGCGTTACTTTCCGTTGCGTTACTTTGCCTTGTGTTGTAGCACGTTGCATTACTTTGCGTTGGGTTACTTTGCGTTGCGTTACTTTGCGTTGTGTTACTTTGCCTTGTGTTGTAGTGCGTTGCGTTGTGTTACTTTGCTTTGTGTTACTTTGCGTTGCGTTACTTTGCCTTGTGTTGTAGTGCGTTGCGTTACGTTGTGTTGTGTTACTTTGCGTTTCGTTACTTTGCGTTTCGTTACTTTGCGTTTCGTTACTTTGCCTTGTGTTGTAGCACATTGCATTACTTTGCGTTGTTACTTTGCGTTGCGTTGATTTGCGTTACTTTGCGTTGCGTTACTTTGCGTTGCGTTACTTTGCCTTGTGTTGTAGTGCGTTGCGTTACTTTGCGTTGTGTTACTTTGCCTTGTGTTGTAGTGCGTTGCGTAACATTACTTTGCGTTGTGTTAGTTTGCGTTGCATTACTTTGCGTTGCGTTACTTTGCCTTGTGTTGTAGTGCATTGCGTTGCGTTACTTTGCCTTGTGTTGTAGTGCGTTGCATTACTTTGCGTTGTGTTACTTTGCGTTGCGTTATTTTTCCTTGTGTTATAGCACGTTGCATTACTTTGCGTTGCGTTGCTTTGCGTTGCGTTACTTTGCGTTGCGTTACTTTGCGTTGCGTTACTTTGCGTTGCGTTACTTTGCATTGCGTTCCTTTGCCTTGTCTTATAGCACGTTGCATTACTTTGCGTTGCGTTACTTTGCGTTGCGTTACTTTCCGTTGCGTTACTTTGCCTTGTGTTGTAGCACGTTGCATTACTTTGCGTTGGGTTACTTTGCGTTGGGTTACTTTGCGTTGCCTTACTTTGCGTTGCGTTACTTTGCCTTGTGTTGTAGTGCGTTGCATTACTTTGCGTTTTGTTACTTTGCGTTGCGTTACTTTGCTTTGCGTTACTTTGCGTTGCGTTACTTTGCCTTGTGTTGTAATGTGTTGTGTTACTTTGCGTTGTGTTACTTTCCGTTGTTACTTTGCGTTGTGTTACTTTGCATTGCGTTACTTTGAGTTGCATTACTTTGCATTGCGTACTTTGTGTTGTGTTACTTTGCGTTGTGTTACTTTGCGTTGTGTTACTTTGCGTTGCGTTACTTTGCCTTGATTTGTAGTGCGTTGTGTTACTTTGCATTGTGTTACTTTGCGTTGTGTTACTTTGCCTTGTGTTACTTTGCGTTTTGTTACTTTGCCTTGTGTTGTAGTGCGTTGCGTTGCATTACTTTGCGTTGTTACTTTGCGTTGCGTTACTTTGCCTTGTGTTGTAGCATGTTGTGTTACTTTGCGTTGTTTTAGTTTCTTTTGCGTTACTTTGTGTTGTGTTACTTTGCATTGTGTTACTTTGCATTGTGTTACTTTGCGTTGTGTTACTTTGCGTTTTGTTACTTTGCGTTGCGTTATTTTGCGTTGCGTTACTTTGCGTTGCGTTACTTTGCGTTGCGTTACTTTGCGTTGCGTTACTTTGCCTTGTGTTGTAGTGCGTTGCGTTGTGTTACTTTGCTTTGTGTTACTTTGCGTTGCGTTACTTTGCCTTGTGTTGTAGTGCGTTGCGTTACGTTGTGTTGTGTTACTTTGCGTTTCGTTACTTTGCGTTTCGTTACTTTGCGTTTCGTTACTTTGCCTTGTGTTGTAGCACATTGCATTACTTTGCGTTGTTACTTTGCGTTGCGTTGATTTGCGTTGCGTTACTTTGCGTTGCGTTACTTTGCGTTGCGTTACTTTGCCTTGTGTTGTAGTGCGTTGCGTTACTTTGCGTTGTGTTACTTTGCCTTGTGTTGTAGTGCGTTGCGTTACTTTGCGTTGTGTTACTTTGCCTTGTGTTGTAGTGCGTTGCATTACTTTGCGTTGTGTTACTTTGCGTTGCGTTATTTTTCCTTGTGTTATAGCACGTTGCATTACTTTGCGTTGCGTTGCTTTGCGTTGCGTTACTTTGCGTTGCGTTACTTTGCGTTGCGTTACTTTGCGTTGCGTTACTTTGCATTGCGTTCCTTTGCCTTGTCTTATAGCACGTTGCATTACTTTGCGTTGCGTTACTTTGCGTTGCGTTACTTTCCGTTGCGTTACTTTGCCTTGTGTTGTAGCACGTTGCATTACTTTGCGTTGGGTTACTTTGCGTTGGGTTACTTTGCGTTGCCTTACTTTGCGTTGCGTTACTTTGCCTTGTGTTGTAGTGCGTTGCATTACTTTGCGTTTTGTTACTTTGCGTTGCGTTACTTTGCGTTGCGTTACTTTGCGTTGCGTTACTTTGCCTTGTGTTGTAATGTGTTGTGTTACTTTGCGTTGTGTTACTTTCCGTTGTTACTTTGCGTTGTGTTACTTTGCATTGCGTTACTTTGAGTTGCATTACTTTGCATTGCGTACTTTGTGTTGTGTTACTTTGCGTTGTGTTACTTTGCGTTGTGTTACTTTGCGTTGCGTTACTTTGCCTTGATTTGTAGTGCGTTGTGTTACTTTGCATTGTGTTACTTTGCGTTGTGTTACTTTGCCTTGTGTTACTTTGCGTTTTGTTACTTTGCCTTGTGTTGTAGTGCGTTGCGTTGCATTACTTTGCGTTGTTACTTTGCGTTGCGTTACTTTGCCTTGTGTTGTAGCATGTTGTGTTACTTTGCGTTGTTTTAGTTTCTTTTGCGTTACTTTGTGTTGTGTTACTTTGCATTGTGTTACTTTGCATTGTGTTACTTTGCGTTGTGTTACTTTGCGTTTTGTTACTTTGCGTTGCGTTATTTTGCGTTGCGTTACTTTGCGTTGCGTTACTTTGCGTTGCGTTACTTTGCGTTGCGTTACTTTGCCTTGTGTTGTAGTGCGTTGCGTTGTGTTACTTTGCTTTGTGTTACTTTGCGTTGCGTTACTTTGCCTTGTGTTGTAGTGCGTTGCGTTACGTTGTGTTGTGTTACTTTGCGTTTCGTTACTTTGCGTTTCGTTACTTTGCGTTTCGTTACTTTGCCTTGTGTTGTAGCACATTGCATTACTTTGCGTTGTTACTTTGCTTTGCGTTGATTTGCGTTGCGTTACTTTGCGTTGCGTTACTTTGCGTTGCGTTACTTTGCCTTGTGTTGTAGTGCGTTGCGTTACTTTGCGTTGTGTTACTTTGCCTTGTGTTGTAGTGCGTTGCGTAACATTACTTTGCGTTGTGTTAGTTTGCGTTGCGTTACTTGGCGTTTTGTTACTTTGCCTTGTATTGTAGTGTTTTGCGTTGTGTTACTTTGCGTTGCGTTACTTTGCGTTGTGTTACTTTTGCCTTGTGTTGTAATGTGTTGCGTTACTTTGCATTGTGTTACTTTGCGTTGTCACTTTGCATTGCGTTACTGTGTCTTGTGTTGTAGTGCGTTGTGTTAATTTGCGTTGTGGTATTTTGCATTGCGTTACTTTGCGTTGCGTTACTTTGCGTTGCGTTACTTTGCCTTGTGTTGTAGTGCGTTGCGTTACTTTGCGTTGTGTTACTTTGCCTTGTGTTGTAGTGCGTTGCGTAACATTACTTTGCGTTGTGTTAGTTTGCGTTGCATTACTTTGCGTTGCGTTACTTTGCCTTGTGTTGTAGTGCATTGCGTTGCGTTACTTTGCCTTGTGTTGTAGTGCGTTGCATTACTTTGCGTTGTGTTACTTTGCGTTGCGTTATTTTTCCTTGTGTTATAGCACGTTGCATTACTTTGCGTTGCGTTGCTTTGCGTTGCGTTACTTTGCGTTGCGTTACTTTGCGTTGCGTTACTTTGCGTTGCGTTACTTTGCATTGCGTTCCTTTGCCTTGTCTTATAGCACGTTGCATTACTTTGCGTTGCGTTACTTTGCGTTGCGTTACTTTCCGTTGCGTTACTTTGCCTTGTGTTGTAGCACGTTGCATTACTTTGCGTTGGGTTACTTTGCGTTGGGTTACTTTGCGTTGCCTTACTTTGCGTTGCGTTACTTTGCCTTGTGTTGTAGTGCGTTGCATTACTTTGCGTTTTGTTACTTTGCGTTGCGTTACTTTGCGTTGCGTTACTTTGCGTTGCGTTACTTTGCCTTGTGTTGTAATGTGTTGTGTTACTTTGCGTTGCGTTACTTTGCCTTGTGTTGTAATGTGTTGTGTTACTTTGCATTGCGTTACTTTGAGTTGCATTACTTTGCATTGCGTACTTTGTGTTGTGTTACTTTGCGTTGTGTTACTTTGCTTTGTGTTACTTTGCGTTGCGTTACTTTGCCTTGATTTGTAGTGCGTTGTGTTACTTTGCATTGTGTTACTTTGCGTTGTGTTACTTTGCCTTGTGTTACTTTGCGTTTTGTTACTTTGCCTTGTGTTGTAGTGCGTTGCGTTGCATTACTTTGCGTTGTTACTTTGCGTTGCGTTACTTTGCCTTGTGTTGTAGCATGTTGTGTTACTTTGCGTTGTTTTAGTTTCTTTTGCGTTACTTTGTGTTGTGTTACTTTGCATTGTGTTACTTTGCGTTGTGTTACTTTGCGTTTTGTTACTTTGCGTTGCGTTACTTTGCGTTGCGTTACTTTGCGTTGCGTTACTTTGCGTTGCGTTACTTTGCGTTGCGTTACTTTGCCTTGTGTTGTAGTGCGTTGCGTTGTGTTACTTTGCTTTGTGTTACTTTGCGTTGCGTTACCTTGCCTTGTGTTGTAGTGCGTTGCGTTACGTTGTGTTGTGTTACTTTGTGTTGTGTTACTTTGCGTTTCGTTACTTTGCGTTTCGTTACTTTGCGTTTCGTTACTTTGCCTTGTGTTGTAGCACATTGCATTACTTTGCGTTGTTACTTTGCGTTGCGTTGATTTGCGTTGCGTTACTTTGCGTTGCGTTACTTTGCGTTGCGTTACTTTGCGTTGCGTTACTTTGCCTTGTGTTGTAGTGCGTTGCGTTACTTTGCGTTGTGTTACTTTGCCTTGTGTTGTAGTGCGTTGCGTAACATTACTTTGCGTTGTGTTAGTTTGCGTTGCGTTACTTGGCGTTTTGTTACTTTGCCTTGTATTGTAGTGTTTTGCGTTGTGTTACTTTGCGTTGCGTTACTTTGCGTTGCGTTACTTTTGCCTTGTGTTGTAATGTGTTGCGTTACTTTGCATTGTGTTACTTTGCGTTGTCACTTTGCATTGCGTTACTGTGTCTTGTGTTGTAGTGCGTTGTGTTAATTTGCGTTGTGGTATTTTGCATTGCGTTACTTTGCGTTGCGTTCCTTTGCCTTGTCTTATAGCACGTTGCATTACTTTGCGTTGCGTTACTTTGCGTTGCGTTACTTTCCGTTGCGTTACTTTGCCTTGTGTTGTAGCACGTTGCATTACTTTGCGTTGGGTTACTTTGCGTTGGGTTACTTTGCGTTGCGTTACTTTGCGTTGCGTTACTTTGCCTTGTGTTGTAGTGCGTTGCGTTACTTTGCGTTGTGTTACTTTGCCTTGTGTTGTAGTGCGTTGCGTAACATTACTTTGCGTTGTGTAACTTTGCGTTGCGTTACTTTGCGTTGCGTTACTTTGCGTTGCGTTACTTTGCGTTGCGTTACTTTGCCTTGTGTTGTAATGTGTTGCGTTACTTTGCGTTGTGTTTCTTTGCGCTGTGTTACTTTGCGTTGTGTTGTAGTGTGTTGCGTTACTTTACGTTGTTACTTTGCGTTGTATTAGTTTGCGTTGTGTTACTTTGTGTTGTGTTACTTTGTGTTGTGTTACTTTGTGTTGCGTTACTTTGTGTTGCGTTACTTTGTGTTGCGTTACTTTGCATTGTGTTACTTTGCATTGTGTTACTTTGCGTTTTGTCACTTTGCGTTGAATTACTTTGCCTTATGTTGTAGTGCGTTGTGTTACTTTGCGTTGTGTTACTCTGCGTTGTGTTACTTTGCGTTGCGTTACTTTGCCTTGTGTTGTAGAACGTTGCGTTACTTTGCGTTGTGTTACTTTGCGTTGCGTTACTTTGCGTTGCGTTACTTTGTGTTGTGTTGTAGTCGGTTGCGTCGTATTACTTTGCTTTGTGTTACTTTGCGTTGCATTACTTTGCCTTGTGTTGTAGTGCGTTGCGTTACTTTGCGTTGTGTTACTTTGCCTTGTGTTGTAGTGCGTTGTGTTACTTTGCGTTGTTATTTTGTTTTTCGTTACTTTGCCTTGTGTTGTTGTGCGTTGTGTTACTTTACGTTGTGTTATTTTTTTTTGCGTTACTTTGCCTTGTGTTACTTTGCCTTGTGTTGTACTGCGTTGCGTTGCATTACTTTGCCTTGTGTTACTTTGCCCTGTGTTACTTTGCCTTGTGTTGTAGTGCGTTGTGTTGCGTTACTTTGTGTTGCGTTACTTTGTGTTGCGTTACTTTGCGTTGTGTTACTTTGCCTTGTGTTACTTAACATTGTGTTGTAGTGCGTTGCGTTGTATTACTTTGCTTTGCGTTACTTTGCGTTGCGTTACTTTGCCTTGTGTTGTAGTGCGTTGTGGTATTTTGCATTGCGTTACTTTGCCTTGTGTTGTAATGTGTTGTGTTACTTTGCGTTTTGTTACTTTGTGTTGTGTTACTTTGCCTTGCGTTACTTTGCCTTGTGTTGTAATGTGTTGCGTTACTTTGCTTTGTGTTATATTGCGTTGCGTTACTTTGCATTGTGTTACTTTGCGTTGTTACTTTGCGTTGTTACTTTGCGTTGTGTCACTTTGCATTGTGTTACTTTGCCTTGTGTTGTAGTGCGTTGTGTTACTTTGCGCTGTATTACTTTGCCTTGTGTTACTTTGCCTTGTGTTGTAGCACGTTATGTTACTTTGTGTTTTTTTGTTTGTTTTGCGTTACTTTGTGTTGTGTTACTTTGCATTGTGTTGTAATGTGTTGCGTTACTTTGCATTGTGTTACTTTGCGTTGTTACTTTGCGGTGATTCACTTTGTATTGCGTTACTTTGCCTTGTGTTGTAGTGCGTTGTGTTACTTTGCGTTGTGGTATTTTGCATTGCGTTACTTTGCCTTGTGTTGTAGTGCGTTGTGTTACTTTGCGTTGTGTTACTTTGTGTTGCGTTACTTCGCGTTGTGTTACTTTGCGTTGTGTTACTTTGCGTATTGTTACTTTGCCTTGTGTTGTAGTGCGTTGCGTTACTTTGCGTTGTGTTACTTTGCGTTGCGTTGCTTTGCCTTGTGTTGTATTGCGTTGCGTTGCATCACTTTGCGTTGTTACTTTGTTTTGCGTTATTTTGCCTTGTGTTGTATTGCGTTGCGTTACTTTGCCTTGTGTTGTAGTGCGTTGCATTACTTTGCCTTGTGTTGTAGTGCGTTGCGTTGCATCACTTTGCGTTGCGTTACTTTGCGTTGTGTTACTTTGCGTTGCGTTACTTTGCATTGCGTTACTTTGCGTTGCGTTACTTTGCGTTGCGTTACTTTGCATTGCGTAACTTTGCGTTGTTTTAGTTTGTTTTGCATTACTTTGTGTTGTGTTACTTTGCCTTGTGTTACTTTGCATTGTGTTACTTTGCGTTGCGTTACTTTGCCTTGTGTTGTAGCATGTTGTGTTACTTTGCGTTGTGTTAGTTTGTTTTGCGTTACTTTGTGTTGTGTTACTTTGCATTGTGTTAGTTTGCGTTGTGTTACTTTGCATTGTGTTACTTTGCATTGTGTTACTTTGCGTTGCGTTACTTTGCGTTGCGTTACTTTAAGTTGTGTTGTAATGTGTTGCGTTACTTTGCGTTGTGTTACTTTGCGTTGTGTTACTTTGCGTTGTGTTACTTTGCGTTGTTACTTTGCGTTGTGTTACTTTGCATTGCATTACTTTGCATTGCATTACTTTGCATTGCGTTACTTTGTGTTGTGTTACTTTGCGTTGCGTTACGTTGCCTTGATTTGTAGTGCGTTGTGTTACTTTGCATTGTGTTACTTTGCGTTGTGTTACTTTGCATTGTGTTACTTTGCGTTGCGTTACTTTGCCTCGTGTTGTAGCATGTTGTGTTACTTTGCGTTGCGTAACTTTGGGTTGTGTTACTTTGCCTTGTGTTACTTTGTTATGCGTTAATTTACCTTGCGTTGTAGTGCGTTGCGTTACTTGGCATTGCGTTACTTTGCGTTGCGTTACTTTGCGTTGCGTTACATTGCCTTGTGTTGTAGTGCATTGCGTTGCGTTACTTTGCCTTGTGTTGTAGTGCGTTGCATTGTATTACTTTGCGTTGTGTTACTTTGCGTTGCGTTATTTTTCCTTGTGTTATAGCACGTTGCATTACTTTGCGTTGCGTTGCTTTGCGTTGCGTT
This sequence comes from Pterois miles, assembly GCA_947000775.1. Lineage (NCBI taxonomy): Eukaryota > Metazoa > Chordata > Actinopteri > Perciformes > Scorpaenidae > Pterois > Pterois miles. The sequence continues at coordinate 381,815 of CAMQGK010000123.1, forward strand.
ACTTTGCGTTGCGTTACTTTGCGTTGCGTTACTTTGCATTGCGTTCATTTGCCTTGTCTTATAGCACGTTGCATTACTTTGCGTTGCGTTACTTTGCGTTGCGTTACTTTCCGTTGCGTTACTTTGCCTTGTGTTGTAGCACGTTGCATTACTTTGCGTTGGGTTACTTTGCGTTGGGTTACTTTGCGTTGCCTTACTTTGCGTTGCGTTACTTTGCCTTGTGTTGTAGTGCGTTGCATTACTTTGCGTTGCCTTACTTTGCGTTGCGTTACTTTGCCTTGTGTTGTAGTGCGTTGCATTACTTTGCGTTTTGTTACTTTGCGTTGCGTTACTTTGCGTTGCGTTACTTTGCGTTGCGTTACTTTGCGTTGCGTTACTTTGCCTTGTGTTGTAATGTGTTGTGTTACTTTGCGTTGTGTTACTTTGCGTTGTTACTTTGCGTTGTGTTACTTTGCATTGCGTTACTTTGAGTTGCATTACTTTGCATTGCGTACTTTGTGTTGTGTTACTTTGCGTTGTGTTACTTTGCGTTGTGTTACTTTGCGTTGTGTTACTTTGCGTTGCGTTACTTTGCCTTGATTTGTAGTGCGTTGTGTTACTTTGCGTTGTGTTACTTTGCCTTGTGTTACTTTGCGTTTTGTTACTTTGCCTTGTGTTGTAGTGCGTTGCGTTGCATTACTTTGCGTTGTTACTTTGCGTTGCGTTACTTTGCCTTGTGTTGTAGCATGTTGTGTTACTTTGCGTTGTTTTAGTTTCTTTTGCGTTACTTTGTGTTGTGTTACTTTGCATTGTGTTACTTTGCGTTGTGTTACTTTGCGTTTTGTTACTTTGCGTTGCGTTACTTTGCGTTGCGTGACTTTGCGTTGCGTTACTTTGCGTTGCGTTACTTTGCGTTGCGTTGTAGTGCGTTGCGTTACGTTGTGTTGTGTTACTTTGCGTTTCGTTACTTTGTGTTTCGTTACTTTGCGTTTCGTTACGTTGCCTTGTGTTGTAGTGCGTTGCGTTACGTTGTGTTGTGTTACTTTGCGTTTCGTTACTTTGTGTTTCGTTACTTTGCGTTTCGTTACGTTGCCTTGTGTTGTAGCACATTGCATTACTTTGCGTTGTTACTTTGCGTTGCGTTGATTTGCGTTGCGTTACTTTGCGTTGCGTTACTTTGCGTTGCGTTACTTTGCGTTGCGTTACTTTGCCTTGTGTTGTAGTGCGTTGCGTTACTTTGCGTTGTGTTACTTTGCCTTGTGTTGTAGTGCGTTGCGTAACATTACTTTGCGTTGTGTTAGTTTGCGTTGCTTTACTTGGCGTTTTGTTACTTTGCCTTGTATTGTAGTGTTTTGCGTTGTGTTACTTTGCGTTGCGTTACTTTGCGTTGCGTTACTTTTGCCTTGTGTTGTAATGTGTTGCGTTACTTTGCATTGTGTTACTTTGCGTTGTCACTTTGCATTGCGTTACTTTGTCTTGTGTTGTAGTGCGTTGTGTTAATTTGCGTTGTGGTATTTTGCATTGCGTTACTTTGCGTTGCGTTACTTTGCCTTGTGTTGTAGTGCGTTGCGTTACTTTGCGTTGTGTTACTTTGCCTTGTGTTGTAGTGCGTTGCGTAACATTACTTTGCGTTGTCTAACTTTGCGTTGCGTTACTTTGCGTTGCGTTACTTTGCGTTGCGTTACTTTGCGTTGCGTTACTTTGCCTTGTGTTGTAATGTGTTGCGTTACTTTGCGTTGTGTTTCTTTGCGCTGTGTTACTTTGCGTTGTGTTGTAGTGTGTTGCGTTACTTTACGTTGTTACTTTGCGTTGTATTAGTTTGCGTTGTGTTACTTTGTGTTGTGTTACTTTGCGTTGTGTTACTCTGTTTTGCCTTACTTTGTGTTATGTCAGTTTGCGTTGCGTTACTTTGTGTTGCGTTACTTTGCATTGTGTTACTTTGCATTGTGTTACTTTGCGTTGTGTCACTTTTCGTTGCGTTACTTTGCCTAGTGTTGTAATGCTTTGTGTTACTTTGCGTTGTGTCAGTTTGCGTTGTTACTTTGCGTTGCGTTACTTTGCCTTATGTTGTAGAACGTTGCGTTACTTTGCGTTGTGTTACTTTGCGTTGTGTTACTTTGCGTTGTGTTACTTTGAGTTGCATTACTTTGCATTGTGTTACTTTGCGTTTTGTCACTTTGCGTTGAATTACTTTGCCTTATGTTGTAGTGCGTTGTGTTACTTTGCGTTGTGTTACTCTGCGTTGTGTTACTTTACGTTGCGTTACTTTGCCTTGTGTTGTAGAACGTTGCGTTACTTTGCGTTGTGTTACTTTGCGTTGCGTTACTTTGCGTTGCGTTACTTTGTGTTGTGTTGTAGTCGGTTGCGTCGTATTACTTTGCTTTGTGTTACTTTGGGTTGCATTACTTTGCCTTGTGTTGTAGTGCGTTGCGTTACTTTGCGATGTGTTACTTTGTGTTGTGTTACTTTGCCTTGTGTTGTAGTGCGTTGTGTTACTTTGCGTTGTTACTTCGTTTTTCGTTACTTTGCCTTGTGTTGTTGTGCGTTGTGTTACTTTACGTTGTGTTATTTTGTTTTGCGTTACTTTGCCTTGTTTTACTTTGCCTTGTGTTGTACTGCGTTGCGTTGCATTACTTTGCCTTGTGTTACTTTGCCCTGTGTTACTTTGCCTTGTGTTGTAGTGCGTTGCGTTGCGTTACTTTGCGTTGCGTTACTTTGCGTTGCGTTACTTTGCCTTGTGTTACTTAACATTGTGTTGCAGTGCGTTGCGTTGCATTACTTTGCTTTGCGTTACTTTGCGTTGCGTTACTTTGCCTTGTGTTGTAGTGCGTTGTGGTATTTTGCATTGCGTTACTTTGCCTTGTGTTGTAATGTGTTGTGTTACTTTGCGTTTTGTTACTTTGTGTTGTGTTACTTTGCCTTGCGTTACTTTGCCTTGTGTTGTAATGTGTTGCGTTACTTTGCCTTGTGTTGTAGTGCGTTGCATTACTTTGCCTTGTGTTGTAGTGCGTTGCGTTGCATCACTTTGCGTTGCGTTACTTTGCGTTGCGTTACTTTGCGTTGCGTTACTTTGCATTGCGTTACTTTGCGTTGCGTTACTTTGCGTTGCGTTACTTTGCATTGCGTAACTTTGCGTTGTTTTAGTTTGTTTTGCGTTACTTTGTGTTGTGTTACTTTGCCTTGTGTTACTTTGCATTGTGTTACTTTGCGTTGCGTTACTTTGCCTTGTGTTGTAGCATGTTGTGTTACTTTGCGTTGTGTTAGTTTGTTTTGCGTTACTTTGTGTTGTGTTACTTTGCATTGTGTTAGTTTGCGTTGTGTTACTTTGCATTGTGTTACTTTGCATTGTGTTACTTTGCGTTGTGTTACTTTGCATTGCATTACTTTGCATTGCATTACTTTGCATTGCGTTACTTTGTGTTGTGTTACTTTGCGTTGCGTTACGTTGCCTTGATTTGTAGTGCGTTGTGTTACTTTGCATTGTGTTACTTTGCGTTGTGTTACTTTGCATTGTGTTACTTTGCGTTGCGTTACTTTGCCTCGTGTTGTAGCATGTTGTGTTACTTTGCGTTGCGTAACTTTGGGTTGTGTTACTTTGCCTTGTGTTACTTTGTTATGCGTTAATTTACCTTGCGTTGTAGTGCGTTGCGTTACTTGGCATTGCGTTACTTTGCGTTGCGTTACTTTGCGTTGCGTTACATTGCCTTGTGTTGTAGTGCATTGCGTTGCGTTACTTTGCCTTGTGTTGTAGTGCGTTGCATTGTATTACTTTGCGTTGTGTTACTTTGCGTTGCGTTATTTTTCCTTGTGTTATAGCACGTTGCATTACTTTGCGTTGCGTTGCTTTGCGTTGCGTTACTTTGCGTTGCGTTACTTTGCGTTGCGTTACTTTGCATTGCGTTCATTTGCCTTGTCTTATAGCACGTTGCATTACTTTGCGTTGCGTTACTTTGCGTTGCGTTACTTTCCGTTGCGTTACTTTGCCTTGTGTTGTAGCACGTTGCATTACTTTGCGTTGGGTTACTTTGCGTTGGGTTACTTTGCGTTGCCTTACTTTGCGTTGCGTTACTTTGCCTTGTGTTGTAGTGCGTTGCATTACTTTGCGTTGCCTTACTTTGCGTTGCGTTACTTTGCCTTGTGTTGTAGTGCGTTGCATTACTTTGCGTTTTGTTACTTTGCGTTGCGTTACTTTGCGTTGCGTTACTTTGCGTTGCGTTACTTTGCGTTGCGTTACTTTGCCTTGTGTTGTAATGTGTTGTGTTACTTTGCGTTGTGTTACTTTGCGTTGTTACTTTGCGTTGTGTTACTTTGCATTGCGTTACTTTGAGTTGCATTACTTTGCATTGCGTACTTTGTGTTGTGTTACTTTGCGTTGTGTTACTTTGCGTTGTGTTACTTTGCGTTGCGTTACTTTGCCTTGATTTGTAGTGCGTTGTGTTACTTTGCGTTGTGTTACTTTGCCTTGTGTTACTTTGCGTTTTGTTACTTTGCCTTGTGTTGTAGTGCGTTGCGTTGCATTACTTTGCGTTGTTACTTTGCGTTGCGTTACTTTGCCTTGTGTTGTAGCATGTTGTGTTACTTTGCGTTGTGTTACTTTGCGTTGTGTTACTTTGAGTTGCATTACTTTGCATTGTGTTACTTTGCGTTTTGTCACTTTGCGTTGAATTACTTTGCCTTATGTTGTAGTGCGTTGTGTTACTTTGCGTTGTGTTACTCTGCGTTGTGTTACTTTACGTTGCGTTACTTTGCCTTGTGTTGTAGAACGTTGCGTTACTTTGCGTTGTGTTACTTTGCGTTGCGTTACTTTGCGTTGCGTTACTTTGTGTTGTGTTGTAGTCGGTTGCGTCGTATTACTTTGCTTTGTGTTACTTTGGGTTGCATTACTTTGCCTTGTGTTGTAGTGCGTTGCGTTACTTTGCGATGTGTTACTTTGTGTTGTGTTACTTTGCCTTGTGTTGTAGTGCGTTGTGTTACTTTGCGTTGTTACTTCGTTTTTCGTTACTTTGCCTTGTGTTGTTGTGCGTTGTGTTACTTTACGTTGTGTTATTTTGTTTTGCGTTACTTTGCCTTGTTTTACTTTGCCTTGTGTTGTACTGCGTTGCGTTGCATTACTTTGCCTTGTGTTACTTTGCCCTGTGTTACTTTGCCTTGTGTTGTAGTGCGTTGCGTTGCGTTACTTTGCGTTGCGTTACTTTGCGTTGCGTTACTTTGCCTTGTGTTACTTAACATTGTGTTGCAGTGCGTTGCGTTGCATTACTTTGCTTTGCGTTACTTTGCGTTGCGTTACTTTGCCTTGTGTTGTAGTGCGTTGTGGTATTTTGCATTGCGTTACTTTGCCTTGTGTTGTAATGTGTTGTGTTACTTTGCGTTTTGTTACTTTGTGTTGTGTTACTTTGCCTTGCGTTACTTTGCCTTGTGTTGTAATGTGTTGCGTTACTTTGCCTTGTGTTGTAGTGCGTTGCATTACTTTGCCTTGTGTTGTAGTGCGTTGCGTTGCATCACTTTGCGTTGCGTTACTTTGCGTTGTGTTACTTTGCGTTGCGTTACTTTGCATTGCGTTACTTTGCGTTGCGTTACTTTGCGTTGCGTTACTTTGCATTGCGTAACTTTGCGTTGTTTTAGTTTGTTTTGCGTTACTTTGTGTTGTGTTACTTTGCCTTGTGTTACTTTGCATTGTGTTACTTTGCGTTGCGTTACTTTGCCTTGTGTTGTAGCATGTTGTGTTACTTTGCGTTGTGTTAGTTTGTTTTGCGTTACTTTGTGTTGTGTTACTTTGCATTGTGTTAGTTTGCGTTGTGTTACTTTGCATTGTGTTACTTTGCATTGTGTTACTTTGCGTTGCGTTACTTTGCGTTGCGTTACTTTAAGTTGTGTTGTAATGTGTTGCGTTACTTTGCGTTGTGTTACTTTGCGTTGTGTTACTTTGCGTTGTGTTACTTTGCGTTGTTACTTTGCGTTGTGTTACTTTGCATTGCATTACTTTGCATTGCATTACTTTGCATTGCGTTACTTTGTGTTGTGTTACTTTGCGTTGCGTTACGTTGCCTTGATTTGTAGTGCGTTGTGTTACTTTGCATTGTGTTACTTTGCGTTGTGTTACTTTGCATTGTGTTACTTTGCGTTGCGTTACTTTGCCTCGTGTTGTAGCATGTTGTGTTACTTTGCGTTGCGTAACTTTGGGTTGTGTTACTTTGCCTTGTGTTACTTTGTTATGCGTTAATTTACCTTGCGTTGTAGTGCGTTGCGTTACTTGGCATTGCGTTACTTTGCGTTGCGTTACTTTGCGTTGCGTTACATTGCCTTGTGTTGTAGTGCATTGCGTTGCGTTACTTTGCCTTGTGTTGTAGTGCGTTGCATTGTATTACTTTGCGTTGTGTTACTTTGCGTTGCGTTATTTTTCCTTGTGTTATAGCACGTTGCATTACTTTGCGTTGCGTTGCTTTGCGTTGCGTTACTTTGCGTTGCGTTACTTTGCGTTGCGTTACTTTGCATTGCGTTCATTTGCCTTGTCTTATAGCACGTTGCATTACTTTGCGTTGCGTTACTTTGCGTTGCGTTACTTTCCGTTGCGTTACTTTGCCTTGTGTTGTAGCACGTTGCATTACTTTGCGTTGGGTTACTTTGCGTTGGGTTACTTTGCGTTGCCTTACTTTGCGTTGCGTTACTTTGCGTTGCGTTACTTTGCCTTGTGTTGTAGTGCGTTGCATTACTTTGCGTTGCCTTACTTTGCGTTGCGTTACTTTGCCTTGTGTTGTAGTGCGTTGCATTACTTTGCGTTTTGTTACTTTGCGTTGCGTTACTTTGCGTTGCGTTACTTTGCGTTGCGTTACTTTGCGTTGCGTTACTTTGCCTTGTGTTGTAATGTGTTGTGTTACTTTGCGTTGTGTTACTTTGCGTTGTTACTTTGCGTTGTGTTACTTTGCATTGCGTTACTTTGAGTTGCATTACTTTGCATTGCGTACTTTGTGTTGTGTTACTTTGCGTTGTGTTACTTTGCGTTGTGTTACTTTGCGTTGCGTTACTTTGCCTTGATTTGTAGTGCGTTGTGTTACTTTGCGTTGTGTTACTTTGCCTTGTGTTACTTTGCGTTTTGTTACTTTGCCTTGTGTTGTAGTGCGTTGCGTTGCATTACTTTGCGTTGTTACTTTGCGTTGCGTTACTTTGCCTTGTGTTGTAGCATGTTGTGTTACTTTGCGTTGTTTTAGTTTCTTTTGCGTTACTTTGTGTTGTGTTACTTTGCATTGTGTTACTTTGCGTTGTGTTACTTTGCGTTTTGTTACTTTGCGTTGCGTTACTTTGCGTTGCGTTACTTTGCGTTGCGTTACTTTGCGTTGCGTTACTTTGCGTTGCGTTGTAGTGCGTTGCGTTGTGTTACTTTGTGTTGCGTTACTTTGCCTTGTGTTGTAGTGCGTTGCGTTACGTTGTGTTGTGTTACTTTGCGTTTCGTTACTTTGTGTTTCGTTACTTTGCGTTTCGTTACGTTGCCTTGTGTTGTAGCACATTGCATTACTTTGCGTTGTTACTTTGCGTTGCGTTGATTTGCGTTGCGTTACTTTGCGTTGCGTTACTTTGCGTTGCGTTACTTTGCGTTGCGTTACTTTGCCTTGTGTTGTAGTGCGTTGCGTTACTTTGCGTTGTGTTACTTTGCCTTGTGTTGTAGTGCGTTGCGTAACATTACTTTGCGTTGTGTTAGTTTGCGTTGCTTTACTTGGCGTTTTGTTACTTTGCCTTGTATTGTAGTGTTTTGCGTTGTGTTACTTTGCGTTGCGTTACTTTGCGTTGCGTTACTTTTGCCTTGTGTTGTAATGTGTTGCGTTACTTTGCATTGTGTTACTTTGCGTTGTCACTTTGCATTGCGTTACTTTGTCTTGTGTTGTAGTGCGTTGTGTTAATTTGCGTTGTGGTATTTTGCATTGCGTTACTTTGCGTTGCGTTACTTTGCCTTGTGTTGTAGTGCGTTGCGTTACTTTGCGTTGTGTTACTTTGCCTTGTGTTGTAGTGCGTTGCGTAACATTACTTTGCGTTGTCTAACTTTGCGTTGCGTTACTTTGCATTGCGTTACTTTGCGTTGCGTTACTTTGCGTTGCGTTACTTTGCCTTGTGTTGTAATGTGTTGCGTTACTTTGCGTTGTGTTTCTTTGCGCTGTGTTACTTTGCGTTGTGTTGTAGTGTGTTGCGTTACTTTACGTTGTTACTTTGCGTTGTATTAGTTTGCGTTGTGTTACTTTGTGTTGTGTTACTTTGCGTTGTGTTACTCTGTTTTGCCTTACTTTGTGTTATGTCAGTTTGCGTTGCGTTACTTTGTGTTGCGTTACTTTGCATTGTGTTACTTTGCATTGTGTTACTTTGCGTTGTGTCACTTTTCGTTGCGTTACTTTGCCTAGTGTTGTAATGCTTTGTGTTACTTTGCGTTGTGTCAGTTTGCGTTGTTACTTTGCGTTGCGTTACTTTGCCTTATGTTGTAGAACGTTGCGTTACTTTGCGTTGTGTTACTTTGCGTTGTGTTACTTTGCGTTGTGTTACTTTGAGTTGCATTACTTTGCATTGTGTTACTTTGCGTTTTGTCACTTTGCGTTGAATTACTTTGCCTTATGTTGTAGTGCGTTGTGTTACTTTGCGTTGTGTTACTCTGCGTTGTGTTACTTTACGTTGCGTTACTTTGCCTTGTGTTGTAGAACGTTGCGTTACTTTGCGTTGTGTTACTTTGCGTTGCGTTACTTTGTGTTGTGTTGTAGTCGGTTGCGTCGTATTACTTTGCTTTGTGTTACTTTGGGTTGCATTACTTTGCCTTGTGTTGTAGTGCGTTGCGTTACTTTGCGATGTGTTACTTTGTGTTGTGTTACTTTGCCTTGTGTTGTAGTGCGTTGTGTTACTTTGCGTTGTTACTTCGTTTTTCGTTACTTTGCCTTGTGTTGTTGTGCGTTGTGTTACTTTACGTTGTGTTATTTTGTTTTGCGTTACTTTGCCTTGTGTTACTTTGCCTTGTGTTGTACTGCGTTGCGTTGCATTACTTTGCCTTGTGTTACTTTGCCCTGTGTTACTTTGCCTTGTGTTGTAGTGCGTTGCGTTGCGTTACTTTGCGTTGCGTTACTTTGCGTTGCGTTACTTTGCCTTGTGTTACTTAACATTGTGTTGCAGTGCGTTGCGTTGCATTACTTTGCTTTGCGTTACTTTGCGTTGCGTTACTTTGCCTTGTGTTGTAGTGCGTTGTGGTATTTTGCATTGCGTTACTTTGCCTTGTGTTGTAATGTGTTGTGTTACTTTGCGTTTTGTTACTTTGTGTTGTGTTACTTTGCCTTGCGTTACTTTGCCTTGTGTTGTAATGTGTTGCGTTACTTTGCTTTGTGTTATATTGCGTTGCGTTACTTTGCATTGTGTTACTTTGCGTTGTTACTTTGCGTTGTGTCACTTTGCATTGTTTTACTTTGCCTTGTGTTGTAGTGCGTTGTGTTACTTTGCGCTGTATTACTTTGCATTGTGTTACTTTGCCTTGTGTTGTAGCACGTTATGTTACTTTGTGTTTTTTTGTTTGTTTTGCGTTACTTTGTGTTGTGTTACTTTGCATTGTGTTGTAATGTGTTGCGTTACTTTGCATTGTGTTACTTTGCGTTGTTAATTTGCGTTGATTCACTTTGTATTGCGTTACTTTGCCTTGTGTTGTAGTGCGTTGTGTTACTTTGCGTTGTGGTATTTTGCATTGCGTTACTTTGCCTTGTGTTGTAGTGCGTTGTGTTACTTTGCGTTGCATTACTTTGCGCTGCGTTACTTTGCATTGTGTTATATTGCATTGTGTTACTTTGCGTTGCGTTACTTTGCGTTGTGTTACTTTGCGTTGTGTTATTTTGCTTTGTGTTGTAATGTGTTGCGTTACTTAGCGTTGCATTACTTTGCCTTGTGTTGTAATGTGTTGTGTTACTTTGCGTTGTGTTACTTTGTGTTGTGTTACTTTGCGTTTTGTTACTTTGCCTTGTGTTGTAGTGTGTTGCGTTGCATCACTTTGCGTTGTGTTACTTTGCGTTGTGTTGTAGCACATTGTGTTACTTTGCGTTGTGTTAGTTTGTTTTGCGTTACTTTGTGTTGTGTTACTTTGTGTAGTGTTACTTTGTGTTGTGTTACTTTTTGTTGTGTTACTTTGCGTTGTGTTACTTTGCGTTGCATTACTTTGCGCTGCGTTACTTTGCATTGTGTTATATTGCATTGTGTTACTTTGCGTTGCGTTACTTTGCGTTGCGTTACTTTGCGTTGTGTTACTTTGCGTTGTCTTACTTTGCCTTGTGTTACTTTGCGTTGCGTTACTTTGCGTTGTGTTGTAATGTGTTACGTTACTTTGCGTTGTGTTACTTTGCGTTGTGTTACTTTGCATTGTGTTAATTTGGGTTGTGTTATTTTGCTTTGTGTTGTAATGTGTTGCATTACTTAGCGTTGCATTACTTTGCCTTGTGTTGTAATGTGTTGTGTTACTTTGCGTTGTGTTACTTTGTGTTGTGTTACTTTGCGTTTTGTTACTTTGCCTTGTGTTGTAGTGTGTTGCGTTGCATCACTTTGCGTTGTGTTACTTTGCGTTGTGTTGCCTTGTGTTATATTGCGTTGTGTTACTTTGCGTTGTGTTACTTTGTTTTGCGTGACTTTGCCTTGTGTTGTATTGCGTTGTGTTACTTTGCTTTGCGTTGCTTTGCCTTGTGTTGTATTGCGTTGTGTTACTTTGCATTGTGTTACTTTGTTTTGCGTTATTTTTACTTGTGTTGTATTGCGTTGCGTTACTTTGCATTGTGTCACTTTGCATTGCGTTGCTTTGCTTTGTGTTGTAGTGCGTTTTGTTACTTTGCGTTGTGTTACTTTGCCTTGTGTTACTTTGCGTTATGTTACTTTGCCTTGTGTTGTAGTGCGTTGCGTTGCATCACTTTGCGTTGCGTTAGTTTGCGTTGCGTTACTTTGCGTTGCGTTACTTTGCGTTGTGTTACTTTGCGTTGTTAGTTTGCGTTGTGTTACTTTGTATTTCGTTACTTTGCATTGCTTAACTTTGCATTGCGTTACTTTGTGTTGTGTTACTTTGCATTGCGTTACTTTGCCTTGATTTGTAGTGCGTTGTGTTACTTTACATTGTGTTACTTTGCGCTGTGTTACTTTGCCTTGTGTTACTTTGCGTTGTGTTACTGTGCCTTGTGTTGTAGTGCTTTGCGTTGCTTACTTTGCGTTGTGTTACTTTGCGTGGCGTTACTTTGCCTTGTGTTGTAGCACGTTGTGTTACTTTGCGTTGTTTTAGTTTGTTTTGCGTTATTTTGTGTTGTGAAACTTTGCATTGTGTTACTTTGCGTTGTGTTAGTTTGCGTTGCGTTACTTTGCGTTGCGTTACTTTGCATTGTGTTACTTTGCCTTGTGTTGTAGTGTGTTGCGTTGCATCACTTTGCGTTGTGTTACTTTGCGTTGTGTTGCCTTGTGTTATATTGCGTTGTGTTACTTTGCGTTGTGTTACTTTGTTTTGCGTGACTTTGCCTTGTGTTGTATTGCGTTGTGTTACTTTGCTTTGCGTTGCTTTGCCTTGTGTTGTATTGCGTTGTGTTACTTTGCATTGTGTTACTTTGTTTTGCGTTATTTTTACTTGTGTTGTATTGCGTTGCGTTACTTTGCATTGTGTCACTTTGCATTGCGTTGCTTTGCTTTGTGTTGTAGTGCGTTTTGTTACTTTGCGTTGTGTTACTTTGCCTTGTGTTACTTTGCGTTATGTTACTTTGCCTTGTGTTGTAGTGCGTTGCGTTGCATCACTTTGCGTTGCGTTAGTTTGCGTTGCGTTACTTTGCGTTGCGTTACTTTGCGTTGTGTTACTTTGCGTTGTTAGTTTGCGTTGTGTTACTTTGTATTTCGTTACTTTGCATTGCTTAACTTTGCATTGCGTTACTTTGTGTTGTGTTACTTTGCATTGCGTTACTTTGCCTTGATTTGTAGTGCGTTGTGTTACTTTACATTGTGTTACTTTGCGCTGTGTTACTTTGCCTTGTGTTACTTTGCGTTGTGTTACTGTGCCTTGTGTTGTAGTGCTTTGCGTTGCTTACTTTGCGTTGTGTTACTTTGCGTGGCGTTACTTTGCCTTGTGTTGTAGCACGTTGTGTTACTTTGCGTTGTTTTAGTTTGTTTTGCGTTATTTTGTGTTGTGTTACTTTGCATTGTGTTACTTTGCGTTGTGTTAGTTTGCGTTGCGTTACTTTGCGTTGCGTTACTTTGCATTGTGTTACTTTGCATAGTGTTACTTTGTTTTGCGTTAATTTACCTTGTGTTATAGTGCGTTGCGTTCCTTTGCGTTGCGTTACTTTGCCTTGCGTTACTTTGCCTTGTGTTGTAGTGCGTTGCGTTGTGTTACTTTGCTTTGTGTTACTTTGCGTTGCGTTACTTTGCCTTGTGTTGTAGTGCGTTGCGTTACGTTGTGTTGTGTTACTTTGCATTGCGTTACTTTGCCTTGTGTTGTAGCACATTGCATTACTTTGCGTTGCGTTACTTTGCCTTGTGTTGTAGTGCATTGTGTTACTTTGCGTTGTGGTATTTTGCATTGCGTTACTTTGCCTTGTGTTGTAGTGCGTTGTGTTACTTTGCGTTGTGTTACTTTGCGTTGCGTTACTTCGCGTTGTGTTACTTTGCGTTGTGTTACTTTGCGTTGTGTTACTTTGCGTTGTTTTACTTTGCGTATTGTTACTTTGCCTTGTGTTGTAGTGCGTTGCGTTGCGTTACTTTGTGTTGCGTTACTTTGCGTTGCGTTACTTTGCGTTGCGTTATTTTGCGTTGCGTTACTTTGCATTGTGTTACTTTGCGTTGTGTTGTAGAACGTTGCTTGACTTTGCGTTGTGTTACTTTGCGTTGCGTTACGTTGCATTGCGTTACTTTGCCTTGTGTTGTAATGTGTTGTGTTACTTTGCGTTGTGTTACTTTGCGTTGTGTTACTTAGCGTTGTTACTTAACGTTGTGTTACTTTGCATTGCATTACTTTGCGTTGCATTACTTCGCATAGAGTTACTTTGTGTTGTGTTACTTTGCGTTGCGTTACTTTGCATTGCGTTACTTTGCGTTGCGTTACTTTGCCTTGATTTATAGTGCGTTGTGTTACTTTACATTGTGTTACTTTGCGTTGTGTTGCTTTGCCTTGTGTTGTAGTGCGTTGCGTTACGTTGTGTTGTGTTACTTTGCGTTTCGTTACTTTGCGTTTCGTTACTTTGCGTTTCGTTACTTTGCCTTGTGTTGTAGCACATTGCATTACTTTGCGTTGTTACTTTGCGTTGCGTTGATTTGCGTTGCGTTACTTTGCGTTGCGTTACTTTGCGTTGCGTTACTTTGCGTTGCGTTACTTTGCGTTGCGTTACTTTGCCTTGTGTTGTAGTGCGTTGCGTTACTTTGCGTTGTGTTACTTTGCCTTGTGTTGTAGTGCGTTGCGTAACATTACTTTGCGTTGTGTTAGTTTGCGTTGCGTTACTTGGCGTTTTGTTACTTTGCCTTGTATTGTAGTGTTTTGCGTTGTGTTACTTTGCGTTGCGTTACTTTGCGTTGCGTTACTTTTGCCTTGTGTTGTAATGTGTTGCGTTACTTTGCATTGTGTTACTTTGCGTTGTCACTTTGCATTGCGTTACTTTGTCTTGTGTTGTAGTGCATTGTGTTAATTTGCGTTGTGGTATTTTGCATTGCGTTACTTTGCGTTGCGTTACTTTGCGTTGCGTTACTTTGCCTTGTGTTGTAGTGCGTTGCGTTACTTTGCATTGTGTTACTTTGCCTTGTGTATTAGTGCGTTGCGTAACATTACTTTGCGTTGTGTTACTTTGCGTTGCGTTACTTTGCGTTGCGTTACTTTGCCTTGTGTTGTAATGTGTTGCGATACTTTGCGTTGTGTTTCTTTGCGCTGTGTTACTTTGCGTTGTGTTGTAGTGTGTTGCGTTACTTTACGTTGTTACTTTGCGTTGTATTAGTTTGCGTTGTGTTACTTTGTATTGTGTTACTTTGCGTTGTGTTACTCTGTTTTGCCTCACTTTGTGTTGCGTTACTTTGCATTGTGTTACTTTGTGTTGTGTCAGTTTGCGTTGCGTTACTTTGCCTTGTGTTGTAGTGCGTTGTGTTACTTTGTGTTGCGTTACTTTGTGTTGCGTTACTTTGCATTGTGTTACTTTGCATTGTGTTACTTTGCGTTGTGTCACTTTTCGTTGCGTTACTTTGCCTTGTGTTGTAGTGCGTTGCGTTACTTTGCGTTGTGTTACTTTGTGTTGTGTTACTTTGCCTTGTGTTGTAGTGCGTTGTGTTACTTTGCGTTGTTACTTTGTTTTTCGTTACTTTGCCTTGTGTTGTTGTGCGTTGTGTTACTTTACGTTGTGTTATTTTGTTTTGCGTTACTTTGCCTTGTGTTACTTTGCCTTGTGTTGTACTGCGTTGCGTTGCATTACTTTGCCTTGTGTTACTTTGCCCTGTGTTACTTTGCCTTGTGTTGTAGTGCGTTGCGTTGCGTTACTTTGCGTTGCGTTACTTTGCGTTGTGTTACTTTGCCTTGTGTTATTTAACATTGTGTTGTAGTGCGTTGCGTTGCATTACTTTGCTTTGCGTTACTTTGCGTTGCGTTACTTTGCCTTGTGTTGTAGTGCGTTGTGGTATTTTGCATTGCGTTACTTTGCCTTGTGTTGTAATGTGTTGTGTTACTTTGCGTTGTGTTACTTTGCGTTGTGTTACTTTGCGTTGTGTTGTAGAACGTTGCGTGACTTTGCGTTGTGTTACTTTGCGTTGCGTTACTTTGCATTGCGTTACTTTGCCTTGTGTTGTAATGTGTTGTGTTACTTTGCGTTGTGTTACTTTGCGTTGTGTTGCTTTGCCTTGTGTTGTAGTATGTTGCGTTGCATTACTTTGCGTTGTGTTACTTTGCGTTGCGTTACTTTGCCTTGTGTTGTAATGTGTTGCGTTAGTTTGCGTTGTGTTACTTTGTGGTGTGTTACTTTGCGTTGTGTTACTTTGTGTTGTGTTACTTTGGGTTGTATTACTTTGCGTTGTGTTACTTTGCGTTGTGTTACTTTGCGTTGCGTTACTTTGGGTTGTATTACTTTGCGTTGTGTTATTTTGCGTTGTGTTACTTTGCCTTGCGTTACTTTGCGTTGAGTTACTTTGCGTTGCGTTACTTTGTTTTCTGTTACTTTGCGTTGTGTTACTTTGTGTTGCGTTACTTTGTGTTGCGTTATTTTGTGTTGCGTTACTTTGCCTTGTGTTATAGCACTTTGCATTACTTTGCGTTGCGTTACTTTGCGTTGTGTTACTTTGCGTTGCGTTACTTTGCCTTGTGTTGTAGCACGTTGCATTACTTTGCGTTGTGTTACTTTGTGTTGCGTTACTTTGTGTTGCGTTACTTTGCGTTGCGTTACTTTGTGTTGCGTTACTTTGTGTTGCGTTACTTTGCATTGCGTTACTTTGCGTTGTGTTACTTTGCCTTGTGTGACTTTGCGTTGCGTTACTTTGCGTTGCGTTACTTTGCGTTGTGTTAATTTGCATTGTGTTACTTTGATTTGTGTTGTAGAACATTGCGTGACTTTGCATTGTGTTACTTTGCGTTGCGTTGCGTTGCGTTACTTTGCATTGCGTTATTTTGCCTTGTGTTGTAATGTGTTGCGTTACTTTGCGTTGTGTTCCCTTTCGTTGTTACTTTGCGTTGTGTTACTTTGCATTGCGTTACTTTGCGTTGCATTACTTTCCATTGCGTTACTTTGTGTTGTGTTACTTTGCGTTGTTTTAGTTTGTCTTGCGTTACTTAGTGTTGTGTTACTTTGCGTTGTGTTACTTTGCATTGTGTTACTTTGCGTTGTGTTACTTTGCGTTGTGTTACTTTGCGTTGCGTTACTTTGGGTTGTATTACTTTGCGTTGTGTTACTTTGCGTTGTGTTACTTTGCCTTGCGTTACTTTGCGTTGAGTTACTTTGCGTTGCGTTACTTTGCTTTCTGTTACTTTGCGTTGTGTTACTTTGTGTTGCGTTACTTTGTGTTGCGTTATTTTGTGTTGCGTTACTTTGCCTTGTGTTATAGCACTTTGCATTACTTTGCGTTGCGTTACTTTGCGTTGTGTTACTTTGCGTTGCGTTACTTTGCCTTGTGTTGTAGCACGTTGCATTACTTTGCGTTGTGTTACTTTGTGTTGCGTTACTTTGCGTTGCGTTACTTTGCATTGCGTTACTTTGCCTTGTGTTGTAGTGCGTTGCGTTGCATTACTTTGCGTTGTGTTACTTTGCATTGCGTTGCTTTGCGTTGTGTTGTAGTACGTTGTGTTACTTTACGTTGCGTTACTTTGCGTTGTGTTACTTTGCGCTGTGTTACTTTGCATTGCGTTACTTTGCGTTGCATTACTTTGAATTGCGTTGCTTTGCGTTGCGTTACTTTGCGTTGTGTTACTTTGCATTGTGTTGTAGTACGTTGTGTTACTTTACGTTGTTTTAGTTTGTTTTGCGTTACTTTGTGTTGTGTTACTTTGTGTTGTGTTACTTTGTGTTGTGTTACTTTGCGTTGTGTTACTTTGCGTTGCATTACTTTGGGTTGTATTACTTTGCGTTGTGTTACTTTGCGTTGTGTTACTTTGCCTTGCGTTACTTTGCCTTGCGTTACTTTGTGTTGCGTTACTTTGCGTTGCGTTACTTTGCGTTTTGTTACTTTGCGTTGTGTTACTTTGCTTTGTGTTACTTTGTGTTGCGTTACTTTGCCTTGTGTTGTAATTTCTTGCGTTACTTTGCGTTGTGTTACTTTGCGTTGTGTTACTTTGCGTTGTGTTGTAGAACATTGCGTCACTTTGCATTGTGTTACTTTGCGTTGCGTTACTTTGCGTTGCGTTACTTTGCCTTGCGTTACATTGCCTTGTGTTGTAATGTATTGCGTTACTTTGCATTGTGTTACTTTGCGTTGTGTTACTTTGCGTTGTTACTCTGCGTTGTGTTACTTTGCGTTGTGTTACTTTGCGTTGTGTTACTTTGCGTTGTGTTACTTTGCGTTGTGTTACTTTGCCTTGTGTTGAAGTGCGTTTCGTTGCGTTACTTTGCGTTGCGTTACTTTGCGTTGCTTTACTCTACGTTGCGTTACTTCGCGTTGTGTTACTTTGCGTTGTGTTACTTTGCGTTGTGTTGTAGAACATTGCGTGACTTTTCATTGTGTTACTTTGCGTTGCGTTACTTTGCGTTGGGTTACTTTGCGTTACGTTACTTTGCCTTGTGTTGTAATGTGTTGCGTTACTTTGCGTTGTGTTACTTTGCGTTGCGTTACTTTGCGTTGTGTTACTTTGCGTTGTGTTACTTTGCGTTGTGTTACTTTGCGTTGCGCTACTTTGCGTTGCGTTACTTTGGGTTGTATTACTTTGCGTTGTGTTACTTTGCGTTGTGTTACTTTGTGTTGCGTTACTTTGGGTTGCGTTACTTTGCGTTGTGTTACTTTGCGTTGCGTTACTTTGCGTTGCGTTACTTCGCGTTGTGTTACTTTGCATTGTGTTACTTTGCGTTGTGTTGTAGAACATTGCGTGACTTTGCATTGTGTTACTTTGCGTTGCGTTACTTTGCTTTGCGTTACTTTGCATTGCGTTATTTTGCCTTGTGTTGTAATGTGTTGCGTTACTTTGCGTTGTGTTACTTTTCGTTGTTACTTTGCGTTGTGTTACTTTCCATTGCGTTACTTTGTGTTGTGTTACTTTGCGTTGCGTTACTTTGACTTGATTTGTAGTGCGTTGTGTTAATTTGCATTGTGTTACTTTGCCTTGTGTTACTTTGCATTGTGTTACTTTGCGTTGCGTTACTTTGACTTGATTTGTAGTGCGTTGTGTTAATTTGCATTGTGTTACTATGCCTTGTGTTACTTTGTCTTGTGTTACTTTGTGTTGTGTTACTTTGCATTGTGTTATAGTGCGTTGTTACTTTGCGTTGTGTTACTTTGCGTTGCGTTACTTTGCGTTGCATTACTTTGCCTTGTGTTATAGCACGTTGTGTTACTTTGCGTTGTTTTAGTTTGTCTTGCGTTACTTAGTGTTGTGTTACTTTGCGTTGTGTTACTTTGCATTGTGTTACTTTGCGTTGTGTTACTTTGCGTTGCGTTACTTTGGGTTGTATTACTTTGTGTTGTGTTACTTTGCGCTGTGATACTTTGCCTTGCGTTACTTTGCGTTGTGTTACTTTGCGTTGTGTTGTAGAACATTGCGTCACTTTGCATTGTGTTACTTTGCGTTGCGTTACTTTGCCTTGTGTTATAGCATGTTGCATTACTTTGCGTTGCGTTGCGTTGCTTTGCTTTGCGTTGCGTTACTTTGCCTTGTGTTATAGCACGTTGCATTACTTTGCGTTGCGTTACTTTGCGTTGTGTTACTTTGCGTTGCGTTACTTTGCCTTGTGTTGTAGCACGTTGCATTACTTTGCGTTGCGTTACTTTGCGTTGTGTTACTTTGCGTTAGGTTACTTTGCGTTGCGTTACTTTGCGTTGCGTTACTTTGCCTTGTGTTGTAGTGCGTTGCGTTACTTTGCGTTGTGTTACTTTGCCTTGTGTTGTAGTGCGTTGCGTTGCATTACTTTGCGTTGTGTTACTTTGCGTTGCGTTACTTTGCGTTGCGTTACTTTGCTTTGTGTTACTTTGCGTTGCGTTACTTTGCCTTGTGTTGTAATTTCTTGCGTTACTTTGCGTTGTGTTACTTTGCGTTGTGTTACTTTGCGTTGCGTTACTTTGCGTTGCGTTACTTCGCGTTGTGTTACTTTGCGTTGTGTTACTTTGCGTTGTGTTACTTTGCATTGCGTTACTTTGTGTTGTGTTACTTTGCGTTGTGTTACTTTGCGTTGTGTTACTTTGCGTTGTGTTACTTTGCGTTGTGTTACTTTGCGTTGTGTTACTTTGCGTTGCGTTACTTTGCGTCGCGTTACTTTTCGTTGCGTTACTTTGCGTTGCGTTACTTTGCCTTGTGTTGTAATTACTTGCGTTACTTTGCATTGTGTTACTTTGCGTTGCGTTACTTTGCTTTGCGTTACTTAGTGTTGTGTTACTTTGTGTTGTGTTACTTTGTGTTGTGTTACTTTGTGTTGTGTTACTTTGTGTTGTGTTACTTTGCGTTGTGTTGTAGAACATTGTGTGACTTTGCATTGTTTTACTCTGCGTTGCGTTACTTTGCGTTGCGTTACTTTGCGTTGCGTTACTTTGCGTTGCGTTATTTTGCCTTGTGTCGTAATGTGTTGCGTTACTTTGCGTTGTGTTACTTTGCGTTGTGTTACTTTGCGTTGTTACTTTGCGTTGTTACTTTGCGTTGTGTTACTTTGCGTTGCATTACTTTGCGTTGCGTTACTTTGCCTTGAGTTGTAGCACATTGTGTTACTTTGCATTGTTTTAGTTTGTCTTGCGTTACTTTGTGTTGTGTTACTTTGCATTTTGTTACTTTGCGTTGTGTTACTTTGCATTGTGTTACTTTGCGTTGTGTTACTTTGCGTTGCGTTACTTTGGGTTGTATTACTTTGCGCTGTGTTACTTTGCCTTGCGTTACTTTGCCTTGAGTTACTTTGCGTTGCGTTACTTTGCGTTTTGTTACTTTGCGTTGTGTTACTTTGCCTTGTGTTACTTTGCGTTGCGTTACTTTGCGTTGCGTTACTTTGCCTTGTGTTGTAATTTCTTGCGTTACTTTGCGTTGTGTTACTTTGCGTTGTGTTACTTTGCGTTGTGTTACTTTGCGTTGTGTTACTTTGCGTTGCGTTACTTTGCGTTGCGTTACTTTGCGTTGTGTTACTTTGCGTTGTGTTGTAGAACATTGCGTCACTTTGCATTGTGTTACTTTGCGTTGCGTTACTTTGCCTTGTGTTATTGCATGTTGCATTACTTTGCGTTGCGTTACTTTGCGTTGCGTTACTTTGCCTTGTGTTGTAGTGCGTTGCGTTACTTTGCGTTGTGTTACTTTGCCTTGTGTTGTAGTGCGTTGCGTTGCATTACTTTGCGTTGTGTTACTTTGCGTTGCGTTACTTTGCGTTTTGTTACTTTGCGTTGTGTTACTTTGCTTTGTGTTACTTTGCGTTGCGTTACTTTGCCTTGTGTTGTAATTTCTTGCGTTACTTTGCGTTGTGTTACTTTGTGTTGTGTTACTTTGCGTTGCGTTACTTTGCGTTGCGTTACTTTGCGTTGCGTTACTTTGCGTTGCGTTACTTTGCTTTGTGTCGTAATGTGTTGCGTTACTTTGCGTGGTGTTACTTTGCGTTGTTACTTTGCGTTTTGTTACTTTGCGTTTTGTTACTTTGCGTTGCGTTACTTTGCCTTGTGTTACTTTGCGTTGTGTTACTTTGCATTCTGTTATAGTGCGTTGTGTTACTTTGCGTTGTGTTACTTTGCGTTGCGTTACTTTGCGTTGCGTTACTTTGCCTTGTGTTGTAGCACATTGTGTTACTTTGCATTGTTTTAGTTTGTCTTGCGTTACTTTGTGTTGTGTTACTTTGCATTTTGTTACTTTGCGTTGTGTTATTTGCATTGTGTTACTTTGCGTTGTGTTACTTTGCGTTGCGTTACTTTGGGTTGTATTACTTTGCGTTGTGTTACTTTGCGTTGTGTTACTTTGCGTTGTGTTACTTTGCGTTGTGTTACTTTGCCTTATGTTGTAGTGCGTTGCATTGCGTTCCTTTGTGTTGTGTTACTTTGCCTTGCGTTACTTTGCGTTGAGTGACTTTGCGTTGCGTTACTTTGCGTTTTGTTACTTTGCGTTGTGTTACTTTGTGTTGTGTTACTTTGCCTTGTGTTGTAGTGCGTTGCATTGCGTTACTTTGCGTTGTGTTACTTTGCGTTGCGTTACTTTGCGTTGCGTTACTTTGCGTTGCGTTACTTTGCCTTGTGTTGTGGCACATTGTGTTACTTTGCATTCTTTTAGTTTGTCTTGCGTTACTTTGTGTTGTGTTACTTTGCATTTTGTTACTTTGCGTTGTGTTACTTTGCATTGTGTTACTTTGCGTTGTGTTACTTTGCGTTGCGTTACTTTGGGTTGTATTACTTTGCGTTGTGTTACTTTGCCTTGCGTTACTTTGCCTTGCGTTACTTTGCGTTGCGTTACTTTGCGTTTTGTTACTTTGCGTTATGTTACTTTGCCTTGTGTTACTTTGCGTTGCGTTACTTTGCGTTGCGTTACTTTGCGTTGCGTTACTTTGCGTTGCGTTACTTTGCCTTGTGTTGTAATTTCTTGTGTTACTTTGCGTTGTGCTACTTTGCGTTGTGTTACTTTGCGTTGCGTTACTTCGCGTTGTGTTACTTTGCGTTGTGTTGTAGAACATTGCGTCACTTTGCATTGTGTTACTTTGCGTTGCGTTTCTTTGCCTTGTGTTATAGCATGTTGCATTACTTTGCGTTGCGTTGCTTTGCTTTGCGTTGCGTTACTTTGCCTTGTGTTATAGCACGTTGCATTACTTTGCGTTGCATTACTTTGCGTTGTGTTACTTTGCGTTGCGTAACTTTGCCTTGTGTTGTAGCACGTTGCATTACTTTGCGTTGCGTTACTTTGCGTTGTGTTACTTTGCGTTAGGTTACTTTGCGTTGCGTTACTTTGCGTTGCGTTACTTTGCCTTGTGTTGTAGTGCGTTGCGTTACTTTGCGTTGTGTTACTTTGCCTTGTGTTGTAGTGCGTTGCGTTGCGTTACTTTGTGTTGTGTTACTTTGCATTGCGTTGCTTTGCCTTGTGTTGTAGTGCGTTGCGTTACTTTGCGTTGTGTTACTTTGCCTTGTGTTGTAGTGCGTTGCGTTGCATTACTTTGCGTTGTGTTACTTTGCATTGCGTTGCTTTGCCTTGTGTTGTAGTGCGTTGTGTTACTTTGCGTTGTGTTACTTTGCGTTGTGTTACTTTGCGTTGTGTTACTTTGCCTTGTGTTGAAGTGCGTTGCGTTGCGTTACTTTGCGTTGCGTTACTTTGCGTTGCGTTACTTTGCGTTGTGTTAGTTTGCTTTGTGTTACTTTGCTTTGTGTTACTTCGCGCTGTGTTACTTGGCGTTGTGTTACTTTGCCTTGTGTTGAAGTGCGTTGCGTTACTTTGCGTTGCGTTAATTTGCGTTGCGTTACTTTGCGTTACGTTACTTTGCCTTGTGTTGTAATGTGTTGTGTTACTTTGCGTTGTGTTACTTTGCGTTGCGTTACTTTGGGTTGTATTACTTTGCGTTGTGTTACTTTGCGTTTTGTTACTTTGCCTTGCGTTACTTTGCGTTGAGTTACTTTGCGTTGCATTACTTTGCGTTTTGTTACTTTGCGTTGTGTTACTTTGCGTTGTGTTACTTTGCGTTGTGTTACTTTGCCTTGTGTTGTAGTGCGTTGCATTGCGTTACTTTGCGTTGTCTTACTTTGCGTTGCGTTACTTTGCGTTGCGTTACTTTGTGTTGCGTTACTTTGCGTTGTTACTTTGCATTTAGTTGTAGTACGTTGTGTTACTTTGCGTTGTTTTAGTTTGTTTTGCGTTACTTTGTGTTGTGTTACTTTGTGTTGTGTTACTTTGCGTTGCGTTACTTTGCGTTGTGTTACTTTGCGTTGTGTTACTTTGCGTTGCATTACTTTGCATTGCGTTACTTTGTGTTGTGTTACTTTGAGTTGTGTTACTTTGCATTGTTACTTTGCGTTGCGTTACTTTGCCTTGATTTGTAGTGCGTTGTGTTACTTTGCATTGTTACTTTGCCTTGTGTTACTTTGCCTTGTGTTACTTTGCGTTGTGTTACTTTGCGTTGTGTTACTTTGCCTTGTGTTGTAGTGCGTTGCGTTGCGTTAGTTTGAGTTGCGTTACTTTGCATTGCGTTACTTTGCGTTGTGTTACTTTGCGTTGCGTTACTTTGCGTTGTGTTACTTTGCGTTGTGTAACTCTGCGTTGTGTTGTGGAACATTGCGTGACTTTGCATTGTGTTACTCTGCATTGCGTTAAGTTGCGTTGCGTTACTTTGCGTTGCGTTACTTTGACTTGTGTTGTAATGTGCTGCGTTACTTTGCATTGCGTTACTTTGTGTTGTGTTCCTTTGTGTTGCGTTACTTTGCGTTGTTACTTTGCATTGTGTTGTAGTACGTTGTGTTACTTTGCGTTGCGTTAGTTTGGGTTGTATTACTTTGCGTTGTGTTACTTTGCGTTGTGTTACTTTGCGTTGTGTTACTTTGCGTTGTGTTACTTTGCCTTGTGTTGTAGTGCGTTGCGTTACGTTAGTTTGCTTTGCGTTACTTTGCATTCTGTTATAGTGCGTTGTGTTGCGTTACTTTGCATTGCGTTACTTTGCGTTGTGTTACTTTGCGTTGTGTGACTTTGCGTTGTTACTTTGCATTGTGTTGTAGTACATTGTGTTACTTTGCGTTTTTTTAGTTTGTTTTGCGTTACTTTGTGTTGTGTTACTTTGTGTTGTGTTACTTTGTGTTGTGTTACTTTGCGTTGTGTTACTTTGCATTGTGTTACTTTGCGTTGCGTCACTTTGCATTGTGTTACTTTGTGTTGTATTACTTTGCGTTGCGTCACTTTGGGTTGTATTACTTTGTGTTGTGTTACTTTGCATTGTGTTACTTTGCGTTGTGTTACTTTGCGTTGTGTTACTTTGTGTTGTGTTACTTTGCGTTGTGTTACTTTGCATTGTGTTACTTTGCGTTGCGTCACTTTGCGTTGTGTTACTTTGCACTGCGTTGCTTTGCCTTGTGTTTTAGTGCGTTGTGTTACTTTACGTTGCGTTACTTTGCGTTGTGTTACTTTGCGTTGTGTTACTTTGCGTTGTGTTACTTTGCCTTGTGTTGAAGTGCGTTGCGTTACGTTACTTTGCGTTGCGTTACTTTGCGTTGTGTTACTTTGCGTTGCGTTACTTTGCGTTGCGTTACTTTGCGTTGCGTTACTTCGCGTTGTGTTACTTTGCGTTGTGTTACTTTGCGTTGTGTTGTAGAACATTGCGTGACTTTGCATTGTGTTACTTTGCGTTGCGTTACTTTGCGTTGCGTTACTTTGCGTTGCGTTACTTTGCATTGCGTTATTTTGCCTTGTGTTGTAATGTGTTGCGTTACTTTGCGTTGTGTTACTTTGCGTTGTGTTGTAGAACATTGCGTGACTTTGCATTGTGTTACTTTGCGTTGCGTTACTTTGCGTTGCGTTACTTTGCATTGCGTTATTTTGCCTTGTGTTGTAATGTGTTGCGTTACTTTGCGTTGTGTTAATTTGCATTGTTACTTTGCATTGTGTTACTTTGCATTGCGTTACTTTGCGTTACATTACTTTCCATTGCGTTACTTTGTGTTGTGTTACTTTGCGTTGCGTTACTTTGCCTTGATTTGTAGTGCGTTGTGTTACTTTGCATTGTGTTACTTTGCGTTGTGTTACTTTGCCTTGTGTTACTTTGCGTTGTGTTACTTTGCATTGTGTTATAGTGCGTTGTTTTACTTTGCGTTGTGTTACTTTGCGTTGCGTTACTTTGCGTTGCGTTACTTTGCCTTGTGTTGTAGCACGTTGTGTTACTTTGCGTTGTTTTTGTTTGTCTTGCGTTACTTAGGGTTGTGTTACTTTGCATTGTGTTACTTTGCGTTGTGTTACTTTGCGTTGCGTTACTTTGGGTTGTATTACTTTGCGTTGTGTTACTTTGCGTTGTGTTACTTTGCCTTGCGTTACTTTCCGTTGAGTTACTTTGCGTTGCGTTACTTTGCGTTGCGTTACTTTGCGTTGTGTTACTTTGCGTTGTGTTACTTTGCGTTGCGTTACTTTGCATTGTGTTACTTTGCGTTGTATTACTTTGCGTTGCGTTACTTTGGGTTGTATTACTTTGTGTTGTGTTACTTTGCGTTGCGTTACTTTGCCTTGTGTTATAGCATGTTGCATTACTTTGCGTTGCGTTGCTTTGCGTTGCGTTACTTTGCGTTGCGTTACTTTGCGTTATGTTACTTTGCCTTGATTTGTAGTGCGTTGTGTTACTTTGCATTGTGTTACTTTGCGTTGTGTTATAGTGCGTTGTGTTACTTTGCGTTGTTTTACTTTGCCTTGTGTTGTAGTGCGTTGCGTTGCGTTAGTTTGCGTTGCGTTACTTTGTGTTGCGTTACTTTGCATTGCGTTACTTTGCGTTGTGTTACGTTGCGTTGTGTGACTTTGCGTTGCGTTACTTTGCGTTGCGTTACTTTGCGTTGTGTTACTTTGCATTGTGTTACTTTGATTTGTGTTGTAGAACATTGCGTGACTTTGCATTGTGTTACTTTGCGTTGCGTTGCGTTGCGTTACTTTGCATTGCGTTATTTTGCCTTGTGTTGTAATGTGTTGCGTTACTTTGCGTTGTGTTCCTTTTCGTCGTTACTTTGCGTTGTGTTACTTTGCATTGCGTTACTTTGCGTTGCATTACTTTCCATTGCGTTACTTTGTGTTGTGTTACTTTGCGTTGTGTTACTTTGCGTTGTGTTACTTTGCGTTGCGTTACTTTGCCTTGATTTGTAGTGTGTTGTGTTACTTTGCATTGTGTTACTTTGCGTTGTGTTACTTTGCATTGTGTTATAGTGCGTTGTGTTACTTTGCGATGTGTTACTTTGCATTGTGTTACTTTGCGTTTTATTACTTTGCGTTGCGTCACTTTGGGTTGTATTACTTTGTGTTGTGTTACTTTGCGTTGCGTTACTTTGCCTTGTGTTATAGCATGTTGCATTACTTTGTGTTGTGTTACTTTGCGTTGCGTTACTTTGCCTTGTGTTATAGCACGTTGCATTACTTTGCGTTGCGTTACTTTGCGTTGTGTTACTTTGCGTTGCGTTACTTTGCCTTGTGTTGTATCATGTTGCATTACTTTTCGTTGCGTTACTTTGCGTTGGGTTACTTTGCGTTGGGTTACTTTGCGTTGCGTTACTTCGCGTTGTGTTACTTTGCATTGTGTTACTTTGCGTTGTGTTGTAGAATATTGCGTGACTTTGCATTGTGTTACTTTGCGTTGCGTTACTTTGCATTGCGTTATTTTGCCTTGTGTTGTAATGTGTTGCGTTACTTTGCGTTGTGTTAATGCGCGTTGTTACTTTGCATTGTGTTACTTTGCATTGCGTTACTTTGCGTTACATTACTTTCCATTGCGTTACTTTGTGTTGTGTTACTTTGCGTTGCGCTACTTTGCCTTGATTTGTAGTGCGTTGTGTTACTTTGCATTGTGTTACTTTGCGTTGTGTTACTTTGCCTTGTGTTACTTTGCGTTGTGTTACTTTGCATTGTGTTGTAGTGCGTTGTTTTACTTTGCGTTGTGTTACTTTGCGTTGCGTTACTTTGCTATGCGTTACTTTGCCTTGTGTTGTAGCACGTTGTGTTACTTTGCGTTGTTTTTGTTTGTCTTGCGTTACTTAGGGTTGTGTTACTTTGCGTTGTGTTACTTTGAATTGTGTTACTTTGCGTTGTGTTACTTTGCGTTGCGGTACTTTGGGTTGTATTACTTTGCGTTGTATTACTTTGCGTTGTGTTACTTTGCGTTGTGTTACTTTGCCTTGTGTTGTAGTGCGTTGCATTGCGTTACTTTGCGTTGTGTTACTTTGCGTTACGTTACTTTGCGTTGCGTTACTTTGCGTTGAGTTACTTTGCGTTGTTACTTTGCATTGTGTTGTAGTATGTTGTGTTACTTTGCGTTGTTTTAGTTTGTTTTACGTTACATTGTGTTGTGTTACTTTGTGTTGTGTTACTTTGTGTTGTGTTACTTTTCATTGTGTGACTTTGCGTTGTGTTACTTTGCGTTGTGTTACTTTGCGTTGCGTTACTTTGCATTGTGTTACTTTGCGTTGTATTACTTTGCGTTGCGTTACTTTGGGTTGTATTACTTTGTGTTGTGTTACTTTGCGTTGCGTTACTTTGCCTTGTGTTATAGCATGTTGCATTACTTTGCGTTGCGTTGCTTTGCGTTGTGTTACTTTGCGTTATGTTACTTTGCCTTGATTTGTAGTGCGTTGTGTTACTTTGCATTGTGTTACTTTGCGTTGTGTTATAGTGCGTTGTGTTACTTTTCGTTGTGTTACTTTGCATTGTGTTACTTTGCGTTGTGTTACTTTGCGTTGTGTTACTTTGCCTTGTGTTGTAGTGCGTTGCGTTGCGTTAGTTTGCGTTGCGTTACTTTGTGTTGCGTTACTTTGCATTGCGTTACTTTGCGTTGTGTTACTTTGTCTTGTGTGACTTTGCGTTGCGTTACTTTGCGTTGCGTTACTTTGCGTTGTGTTAATTTGCAATGTGTTACTTTGATTTGTGTTGTAGAACATTGCGTGACTTTGCATTGTGTTACTTTGCGTTGCGTTGCGTTGCGTTACTTTGCATTGCGTTATTTTGCCTTGTGTTGTAATGTGTTGCGTTACTTTGCGTTGTGTTCCCTTTCGTTGTTACTTTGCGTTGTGTTACTTTGCATTGCGTTACTTTGCGTTGCATTACTTTCCATTGCGTTACTTTGTGTTGTGTTACTTTGCGTTGTTTTAGTTTGTCTTGCGTTACTTAGTGTTGTGTTACTTTGCGTTGTGTTACTTTGCATTGTGTTACTTTGCGTTGTGTTACTTTGCGTTGTGTTACTTTGCGTTGCGTTACTTTGGGTTGTATTACTTTGCGTTGTGTTACTTTGCGTTGTGTTACTTTGCCTTGCGTTACTTTGCGTTGAGTTACTTTGCGTTGCGTTACTTTGCTTTCTGTTACTTTGCGTTGTGTTACTTTGTGTTGCGTTACTTTGTGTTGCGTTACTTTGTGTTGCGTTATTTTGTGTTGCGTTACTTTGCCTTGTGTTATAGCACTTTGCATTACTTTGCGTTGCGTTACTTTGCGTTGCGTTACTTTGCGTTGTGTTACTTTGCGTTGCGTTACTTTGCCTTGTGTTGTAGCACGTTGCATTACTTTGCGTTGTGTTACTTTGTGTTGCGTTACTTTGCGTTGCATTACTTTGCATTGCGTTACTTTGCCTTGTGTTGTAGTGCGTTGCGTTGCATTACTTTGCGTTGTGTTACTTTGCATTGCGTTGCTTTGCGTTGTGTTGTAGTACATTGTGTTACTTTACGTTGCGTTACTTTGCGTTGTGTTACTTTGCGCTGTGTTACTTTGCATTGCGTTACTTTGCGTTGCATTACTTTGAATTGCGTTGCTTTGCGTTGCGTTACTTTGCGTTGTGTTACTTTGCATTGTGTTGTAGTACGTTGTGTTACTTTACGTTGTTTTAGTTTGTTTTGCGTTACTTTGTGTTGTGTTACTTTGTGTTGTGTTACTTTGTGTTGTGTTACTTTGTGTTGTGTTACTTTGCGTTGTGTTACTTTGCGTTGCATTACTTTGGGTTGTATTACTTTGCGTTGTGTTACTTTGCGTTGTGTTACTTTGCCTTGCGTTACTTTGCCTTGCGTTACTTTGTGTTGCGTTACTTTGCGTTGCGTTACTTTGCGTTTTGTTACTTTGCGTTTTGTTACTTTGCTTTGTGTTACTTTGCGTTGCGTTACTTTGCCTTGTGTTGTAATTTCTTGCGTTACTTTGCGTTGTGTTACTTTGCGTTGTGTTACTTTGCGTTGCGTTACTTTGCGTTGCGTTACTTCGCGTTGTGTTACTTTGCGTTGTGTTAATTTGCGTTGTGTTACTTTGCGTTGTGTTGTAGAACATTGCGTCACTTTGCATTGTGTTACTTTGCGTTGCGTTACTTTGCGTTGCGTTACTTTGCGTTGCGTTACTTTGCCTTGCGTTACTTTGCCTTGTGTTGTAATGTATTGCGTTACTTTGCATTGTGTTACTTTGCGTTGTGTTACTTTGCGTTGTTACTCTGCGTTGTGTTACTTTGCGTTGTGTTACTTTGCGTTGTGTTACTTTGCGTTGTGTTACTTTGCCTTGTGTTGAAGTGCGTTTCGTTGCGTTACTTTGCGTTGCGTTACTTTGCGTTGCGTTACTTTGCGTTGCTTTACTCTACGTTGCGTTACTTCGCGTTGTGTTACTTTGCGTTGTGTTACTTTGCGTTGTGTTACTTTGCGTTGTGTTGTAGAACATTGCGTGACTTTTCATTGTGTTACTTTGCGTTGCGTTACTTTGCGTTGGGTTACTTTGCGTTGGGTTACTTTGCGTTACGTTACTTTGCCTTGTGTTGTAATGTGTTGCGTTACTTTGCGTTGTGTTACTTTGCGTTGCGTTACTTTGCGTTGTGTTACTTTGCGTTGTGTTACTTTGCGTTTTGTTACTTTGCGTTGTGCTACTTTGCGTTGCGTTACTTTGGGTTGTATTACTTTGCGTTGTGTTACTTTGCGTTGTGTTACTTTGTGTTGCGTTACTTTGCGTTGCGTTACTTTGTGTTGTGTTACTTTGCGTTGCGTTACTTTGCGTTGCGTTACTTCGCGTTGTGTTACTTTGCATTGTGTTACTTTGCGTTGTGTTGTAGAACATTGCGTGACTTTGCATTGTGTTACTTTGCGTTGCGTTACTTTGCTTTGCGTTACTTTGCATTGCGTTATTTTGCCTTGTGTTGTAATGTGTTGCGTTACTTTGCGTTGTGTTACTTTTCGTTGTTACTTTGCGTTGTGTTACTTTCCATTGCGTTACTTTGTGTTGTGTTACTTTGTGTTGTGTTACTTTGTGTTGTGTTACTTTGCATTGTGTTACTTTGCGTTGCGTTACTTTGACTTGATTTGTAGTGCGTTGTGTTAATTTGCATTGTGTTACTTTGCCTTGTGTTACTTTGCATTGTGTTACTTTGCGTTGCATTACTTTGACTTGATTTGTAGTGCGTTGTGTTAATTTGCATTGTGTTACTTTGCCTTGTGTTACTTTGTGTTGTGTTACTTTGCATTGTGTTATAGTGCGTTGTTACTTTGCGTTGTGTTACTTTGCCTTGCGTTACTTTGCGTTGTGTTACTTTGCGTTGTGTTGTAGAACATTGCGTCACTTTGCATTGTGTTACTTTGCGTTGCGTTACTTTGCCTTGTGTTATAGCATGTTGCATTACTTTGCGTTGCGTTGCTTTGCTTTGCGTTGCGTTACTTTGCCTTGTGTTGTAGTGCGTTGCGTTACTTTGCGTTGTGTTACTTTGCCTTGTGTTGTAGTGCGTTGCGTTGTATTACTTTGCGTTGTGTTACTTTGCGTTGCGTTACTTTGCGTTGCGTTACTTTGCTTTGTGTTACTTTGCGTTGCGTTACTTTGCCTTGTGTTGTAATTTCTTGCGTTACTTTGCGTTGTGTTACTTTGCGTTGTGTTACTTTGCGTTGCGTTACTTTGCGTTGCGTTACTTCGCGTTGTGTTACTTTGCGTTGTGTTACTTTGCGTTGTGTTACTTTGCGTTGTTACTTTGCATTGTGTTACTTTGCATTGCGTTACTTTGCGTTGCATTACTTTGCATTGCGTTACTTTGTGTTGTGTTAATTTGCGTTGTGTTGTAGTACGTTGCGTTGCATTACTTTGCGTTGTGTTACTTTGCCTTGATTTGTAGTGCGTTGTGTTACTTTGTGTTGCGTTACTTTGTGTTGCGTTACTTTGTGTTGCGTTACTTTGCTTTGTGTTACTTGGCGTTGTGTTACTTGGCGTTGTGTTACTTTTCCTTGTGTTGAAGTGCGTTGCGTTACTTTGCGTTGCGTTACTTTGCGTTGCGTTACTTTGCGTTGTGTTACTATGCGTTGTGTTACTTTGCGTTGTGTTGTAGAACATTGCGTGACTTTTCATTGTGTTACTTTGCGTTGCGTTACTTTGCGTTACGTTACTTTGCGTTACGTTACTTTGCGTTGTGTTACTTTGCGTTGTGTTACTTTGCGTTGTGTTACTTTGCGTTGCATTACTTTGCGTTGCGTTACTTTGCGTTGCGTTACTTTGCGTTGTGTTACTTTGCGTTGTGTTACTTTGCTTTGCGTTACTTTGCGTTGCGTTACTTTGCCTTGTGTTGTAATTACTTGCGTTACTTTGCGTTGTGTTACTTTGCGTTGTGTTACTTTGCGTTGTGTTACTTTGCGTTGAGTTACTTTGCGTTGTGTTACTTTGCATTGTGTTACTTTGCGTTGTGTTTCTTTGCGTTGTGTTACTTTGCTTTGCGTTACTTTGCGTTGCGTTACTTTGCGTTGTGTTACTTTGCTTTGCGTTACTTTGCATTGCGTTACTTTGCCTTGTGTTGTAATTACTTGCGTTACTTTGCGTTGTGTTACTTTGTGTTGTGTTACTTTGCGTTGCGTTACTTTGCGTTGCGTTACTTCGCGTTGCGTTACTTTGCGTTGTGTTACTTTGCGTTGTGTTACTTTGCGTTGTGTTGTAGAACATTGCGTGACTTTGCATTGTGTTAATTTGCGTTGCGTTACTTTGCGTTGCGTTACTTTGCCTTGCGTTACTTTGCCTTGTGTTGAAATGTGTTCCATTACTTTGCGTTGTGTTACTTTGCGTTGTTACTTTGCGTTGTGTTACTTTGCATTGCGTTACTTTGCGTTGCATTACTTTGCATTGCGTTACTTTGTGTTGTTTTACTTTGCGTTGTGTTACTTTGCGTTGTGTTACTTTGCGTTGTGTTACTTTGCGTTGCGTTACTTTGCGTCGCGTTACTTTTCGTTGCGTTACTTTGCGTTGCGTTACTTTGCCTTGTGTTGTAATTACTTGCGTTACTTTGCATTGTGTTACTTTGCGTTGCGTTACTTTGCGTTGCGTTACTTTGCCTTGTGTTGTAATTACTTGCGTTACTTTGCGTTGTGTTACTTTGCGTTGTGTTACTTTGCTTTGCGTTACTTAGTGTTGTGTTACTTTGTGTTGTGTTACTTTGTGTTGTGTTACTTTGCGTTGTGTTACTTTGCGTTGTGTTACTTTGCGTTGCGCTACTTTGCGTTGCGTTACTTTGGGTTGTATTACTTTGCGTTGTGTTACTTTGCGTTGTGTTACTTTGTGTTGCGTTACTTTGCGTTGCGTTACTTTGCGTTGTGTTACTTTGCGTTGCGTTACTTTGCGTTGCGTTACTTTGCGTTGTGTTACTTTGCATTGTGTTACTTTGCGTTGTGTTGTAGAACATTGCGTGACTTTGCATTGTGTTACTTTGCGTTGCGTTACTTTGCTTTGCGTTACTTTGCATTGCGTTATTTTGCCTTGTGGTGTAATGTGTTGCGTTACTTTGCGTTGTGTTACTTTTCGTTGTTACTTTGCGTTGTGTTACTTTCCATTGCGTTACTTTGTGTTGTGTTACTTTGCGTTGCGTTACTTTGACTTGATTTGTAGTGCGTTGTGTTAATTTGCATTGTGTTACTTTGCCTTGTGTTACTTTGCATTGTGTTACTTTGCGTTGCGTTACTTTGACTTGATTTGTAGTGCGTTGTGTTAATTTGCATTGTGTTACTTTGCCTTGTGTTACTTTGCGTTAGGTTACTTTGCGTTGCGTTACTTTGCGTTGCGTTACTTTGCCTTGTGTTGTAGTGCGTTGCGTTACTTTGCGTTGTGTTACTTTGCCTTGTGTTGTAGTGCGTTGCGTTGCATTACTTTGCGTTGTGTTACTTTGCGTTGCGTTACTTTGCGTTGCGTTACTTTGTGTTGTGTTACTTTGTGTTGTGTTACTTTGCGTTGTGTTACTTTGCGTTGCATTACTTTGCGTTGCATTACTTTGCATTGCGTTACTTTGTGTTGTGTTACTTTGCGTTGTGTTGTAGTACGTTGCGTTGCATTACTTTGCGTTGTGTTAGTTTGCGTTGCGTTACTTTGCGTTGCGTTACTTCGCGTTGCGTTACTTTGCGTTGTGTTACTTTGTGTTGTGTTACTTTGCGTTGTGTTACTTTGCGTTGTGTTACTTTGCGTTGTGTTGTAGAACATTGCGTGACTTTGCATTGTGTTACTTTGCGTTGCGTTACTTTGCCTTGCGTTACTTTGCCTTGCGTTACTTTGCCTTTTGTTGTAATGTGTTGCATTACTTTGCGTTGTGTTACTTTGCGTTGTTACTTTGCGTTGTGTTACTTTGCATTGCGTTACTTTGCGTTGCATTACTTTGCATTGCGTTACTTTGTGTTGTGTTACTTTGCGTTGTGTTACTTTGCGTTGTGTTACTTTGCGTTGTGTTACTTTGCGTTGTGTTACTTTGCGTTGCGTTACTTTGCGTTGCGTTACTTTGCGTTGCGTTACTTTGCATTGCGTTACTTTGCCTTGTGTTGTAATTACTTGCGTTACTTTGCGTTGTGTTACTTTGCGTTGCGTTACTTTGCGTTGCGTTACTTTGCCTTGTGTTGTAATTACTTGCATTACTTTGCGTTGTGTTACCTTGCGTTGTGTTACTTTGCGTTGTGTTACTTTGCGTTGCGTTACTTTGTGTTGCGTTACTTTGTGTTGCGTTACTTTGTGTTGCGTTACTTTGCTTTGTGTTACTTGGCGTTGTGTTACTTGGCGTTGTGTTACTTTTCCTTGTGTTGAAGTCCGTTGCGTTACTTTGCGTTGCGTTACTTTGCGTTGCGTTACTTTGCGTTGCGTTACTTTGCGTTGCGTTACTTTGCGTTGTGTTACTATGCGTTGTGTTACTTTGCGTTGTGTTGTAGAACATTGCATGACTTTTCATTGTGTTACTTTGCGTTGCGTTACTTTGCGGTACGTTACTTTGCGTTATGTTACTTTGCGTTGTGTTACTTTGCGTTGTGTTACTTTGCGTTGCATTACTTTGCGTTGCGTTACTTTGCGTTGCGTTACTTTGCGTTGTGTTACTTTGCGTTGTGTTACTTTGCTTTGCGTTACTTTGCGTTGCGTTACTT
Organism: Pterois miles; assembly: GCA_947000775.1. Taxonomy (NCBI): domain Eukaryota; kingdom Metazoa; phylum Chordata; class Actinopteri; order Perciformes; family Scorpaenidae; genus Pterois; species Pterois miles. The sequence continues at coordinate 415,388 of CAMQGK010000123.1, forward strand.
TGCCTTGTGTTGTAATTACTTGCGTTACTTTGCGTTGTGTTACTTTGCGTTGTGTTACTTTGCGTTGAGTTACTTTGCGTTGTGTTACTTTGCATTGTGTTACTTTGCGTTGTGTTACTTTGCTTTGCGTTACTTTGCTTTGCGTTACTTTGCGTTGCGTTACTTTGCGTTTTGTTACTTTGCATTGTGTTACTTTGCGTTGTGTTACTTTGCGTTGTGTTACTTTGCTTTGCGTTACTTTGCGTTGCGTTACTTTGCCTTGATTTGTAGTGCGTTGTGTTAATTTGCATTGTGTTACTTTGCCTTGTGTTACTTTGCCTTGTGTTACTTTGTGTTGTGTTACTTTGCATTGTGTTATAGTGCGTTGTTACTTTGCGTTGTGTTACTTTGCGTTGCGTTACTTTGCGTTGCGTTACTTTGCCTTGTGTTATAGCACGTTGTGTTACTTTGCGTTGTTTTAGTTTGTCTTGCGTTACTTAGTGTTGTGTTACTTTGCGTTGTGTTACTTTGCATTGTGTTACTTTGCGTTGTGTTACTTTGCGTTGCGTTACTTTGGGTTGTATTACTTTGTGTTGTGTTACTTTGTGTTGTGTTACTTTGCCTTGCGTTACTTTGCGTTGTGTTACTTTGCGTTGTGTTGTAGAACATTGCGTCACTTTGCATTGTGTTACTTTGCGTTGCGTTACTTTGCCTTGTGTTATAGCATGTTGCATTACTTTGCGTTGCATTGCGTTGCTTTGCTTTGCGTTGCGTTACTTTGCCTTGTGTTGTAGCACGTTGCATTACTTTGCGTTGCGTTACTTTGCGTTGTGTTACTTTGCGTTGTGTTACTTTGCGTTGTGTTACTTTGCGTTGTGTTACTTTGCGTTGCGTTACTTTGCCTTGTGTTGTAGCACGTTGCATTACTTTGCGTTGCGTTACTTTGCGTTGTGTTACTTTGCTTTAGGTTACTTTGCGTTGCGTTACTTTGCGTTGCGTTACTTTGCCTTGTGTTGTAGTGCGTTGCGTTACTTTGCGTTGTGTTACTTTGCCTTGTGTTGTAGTGCGTTGCGTTGCATTACTTTGCGTTGTGTTACTTTGCGTTGCGTTACTTTGCGTTGTGTTACTTTGCGTTGCGTTACTTTGCCTTGTGTTGTAGCACGTTGCATTACTTTGCGTTGCGTTACTTTGCGTTGTGTTACTTTGCTTTAGGTTACTTTGCGTTGCGTTACTTTGCGTTGCGTTACTTTGCGTTGCGTTACTTTGCCTTGTGTTGTAGTGCGTTGCGTTACTTTGCGTTGTGTTACTTTGCCTTGTGTTGTAGTGCGTTGCGTTGCATTACTTTGCGTTGTGTTACTTTGCGTTGCGTTACTTTGCGTTGCGTTACTTTGTGTTGTGTTACTTTGCGTTGTGTTACTTTGCGTTGCATTACTTTGCGTTGCATTACTTTGCATTGCGTTACTTTGTGTTGTGTTACTTTGTGTTGTGTTACTTTGTGTTGTGTTGTAGTACGTTGCGTTGCATTACTTTGCGTTGTGTTACTTTGCCTTGATTTGTAGTGCGTTGTGTTACTTTGCGTTGCGTTACTTTGCGTTGCGTTACTTTGCCTTGTGTTGTAGTGCGTTGCGTTACTTTGCGTTGTGTTACTTTGCCTTGTGTTGTAGTGCGTTGCGTTGCATTACTTTGCGTTGTGTTACTTTGCGTTGCGTTACTTTGCGTTGCGTTACTTTGTGTTGTGTTACTTTGCGTTGCGTTACTTTGCGTTGCGTTACTTTGTGTTGTGTTACTTTGCGTTGTGTTACTTTGCGTTGCATTACTTTGCGTTGCATTACTTTGCATTGCGTTACTTTGTGTTGTGTTACTTTGCGTTGTGTTGTAGTACGTTGCGTTGCATTACTTTGCGTTGTGTTACTTTGCCTTGATTTGTAGTGCGTTGTGTTACTTTGCGTTGCGTTACTTTGCGTTGTGTTACTTTGCGTTGTGTTACTTTGCGTTGTGTTACTTTACGTTGTGTTGTAGAACATTGTGTGACTTTGCGTTGCGTTACTTTCCGTTGCGTTACTTTGCGTTGCGTTACTTTGCGTTGCGTTACTTTGCGTTGCGTTACTTTGCGTTACGTTACTCTGCCTTGTGTTGTAATGTGTTGCGTTACTTTGCGTTGTGTTACTTTGCGTTACGTTACTTTGCGTTGAGTTACTTTGCGTTGTGTTACTTTGCATTGTTTTACTTTGCGTTGCGTTACTTTGCGTTGTGTTACTTTGCGTTGTGTTACTTTGCGTTGTGTTACTTTGCTTTGCGTTACTTTGCGTTGCGTTACTTTGCCTTGTGTTGTAATTACTTGCGTTACTTTGCGTTGTTACTTTGCGTTGCGTTACTTTGCGTTGCGTTACTTCGCGTTGTGTTACTTTGCGTTGTGTTACTTTCTGTTGTGTTACTTTGCGTTGTGTTACTTTGCGTTGTGTTACTTTGCGTTGTGTTGTAGAACATTGCGTGACTTTGCATTGTGTTACTTTGCGTTGCGTTACTTTGCCTTGCGTTACTTTGCCTTGCAATACTTTGCCTTTTGTTGTAATGTGTTGCATTACTTTGCGTTGTGTTACTTTGCGTTGTTACTTTGCGTTGTGTTACTTTGCATTGCGTTACTTTGCGTTGCATTACTTTGCATTGCGTTACTTTGTGTTGTGTTACTTTGCGTTGTGTTACTTTGCGTTGTGTTACTTTGCGTTGTGTTACTTTGCGTTGTGTTACTTTGCGTTGTGTTACTTTGCGTTGCGTTACTTTGCGTTGCGTTACTTTGCGTTGCGTTACTTTGCATTGCGTTACTTTGCCTTGTGTTGTAATTACTTGCGTTATTTTGCGTTGTGTTACTTTGCGTTGCGTTACTTTGCGTTGCGTTTCTTTGCCTTGTGTTGTAATTACTTGCATTACTTTGCGTTGTGTTACCTTGCGTTGTGTTACTTTGCGTTGTGTTACTTTGCGTTGCGTTACTTTGTGTTGCGTTACTTTGTGTTGCGTTACTTTGCTTTGTGTTACTTGGCGTTGTGTTACTTGGCGTTGTGTTACTTTTCCTTGTGTTGAAGTGCGTTGCGTTACTTAGCGTTGCGTTACTTTGCGTTGCGTTACTTTGCGTTGCGTTACTTTGCGTTGTGTTACTATGCGTTGTGTTACTTTGCGTTGTGTTGTAGAACATTGCGTGACTTTTCATTGTGTTACTTTGCGTTGCGTTACTTTGCGTTACGTTACTTTGCGTTGTGTTACTTTGCGTTGTGTTACTTTGCGTTGTGTTACTTTGCGTTGCATTACTTTGCGTTGCGTTACTTTGCGTTGCGTTACTTTGCGTTGTGTTACTTTGCGTTGTGTTACTTTGCTTTGCGTTACTTTGCGTTGCGTTACTTTGCCTTGTGTTGTAATTACTTGCGTTACTTTGCGTTGTGTTACTTTGCGTTGTGTTACTTTGCGTTGAGTTACTTTGCGTTGTGTTACTTTGCATTGTGTTTCTTTGCGTTGTGTTACTTTGCGTTGTGTTACTTTGCGTTGCGTTACTTTGCGTTGTGTTACTTTGCATTGTGTTACTTTGCGTTGTGTTACTTTGCGTTGTGTTACTTTGCTTTGCGTTACTTTGCGTTGCGTTACTTTGCCTTGTGTTGTAATTACTTGCGTTACTTTGCGTTGTGTTACTTTGTGTTGTGTTACTTTGCGTTGCGTTACTTTGCGTTGCGTTACTTCGCGTTGCGTTACTTTGCGTTGTGTTACTTTGCGTTGTGTTACTTTGCGTTGTGTTGTAGAACATTGCGTGACTTTGCATTGTGTTAATTTGCGTTGCGTTACTTTGCGTTGCGTTACTTTGCCTTGCGTTACTTTGCCTTGTGTTGTAATGTGTTGCATTACTTTGCGTTGTGTTACTTTGCGTTGTTACTTTGCGTTGTGTTACTTTGCATTGCGTTACTTTGCGTTGCATTACTTTGCATTGCGTTACTTTGTGTTGTGTTACTTTGCGTTGTGTTACTTTGCGTTGTGTTACTTTGCGTTGTGTTACTTTGCGTTGCGTTACTTTGCGTCGAGTTACTTTTCGTTGCGTTACTTTGCGTTGCGTTACTTTGCGTTGCGTTACTTTGCCTTGTGTTGTAATTACTTGCGTTACTTTGCATTGTGTTACTTTGCGTTGCGTTACTTTGCTTTGCGTTACTTACTGTTGTGTTACTTTGTGTTGTGTTACTTTGCGTTGTGTTACTTTGCGTTGTGTTGTAGAACATTGTGTGACTTTGCATTGTTTTACTCTGCGTTGCGTTACTTTGCGTTGCGTTACTTTGCGTTGCGTTACTTTGCCTTGTGTCGTAATGTGTTGCGTTACTTTGCGTTGTGTTACTTTGCGTTGTGTTACTTTGCGTTGTTACTTTGCGTTGTGTTACTTTGCGTTGCGTTACTTTGCGTTGCGTTACTTTGCCTTGTGTTGTAGCACATTGTGTTACTTTGCATTGTTTTAGTTTGTCTTGCGTTACTTTGTGTTGTGTTACTTTGCATTTTGTTACTTTGCGTTGTGTTACTTTGCATTGTGTTACTTTGCGTTGTGTTACTTTGCGTTGCGTTACTTTGGGTTGTTTTACTTTGCGCTGTGTTACTTTGCCTTGCGTTACTTTGCCTTGAGTTACTTTGCGTTGCGTTACTTTGCGTTTTGTTACTTTGCGTTGTGTTACTTTGCCTTGTGTTACTTTGCGTTGCGTTACTTTGCGTTGCGTTACTTTGCCTTGTGTTGTAATTTCTTGCGTTACTTTGCGTTGTGTTACTTTGCGTTGTGTTACTTTGCGTTGTGTTACTTTGCGTTGCGTTACTTTGCGTTGCGTTACTTTGCGTTGTGTTACTTTGCGTTGTGTTGTAGAACATTGCGTCACTTTGCATTGTGTTACTTTGCGTTGCGTTACTTTGCCTTGTGTTATAGCATGTTGCATTACTTTGCGTTGCGTTACTTTGCGTTGCGTTACTTTGCCTTGTGTTGTAGTGCGTTGCGTTACTTTGCGTTGTGTTACTTTGCCTTGTGTTGTAGTGCGTTGCGTTGCATTACTTTGCGTTGTGTTACTTTGCGTTGCGTTACTTTGCGTTTTGTTACTTTGCGTTGTGTTACTTTGCTTTGTGTTACTTTGCGTTGCGTTACTTTGCCTTGTGTTGTAATTTCTTGCGTTACTTTGCGTTGCGTTACTTTGCGTTGCGTTACTTTGCGTTGCGTTACTTCGCGTTGTGTTACTTTGCGTTGTGTTACTTTGCGTTGTGTTACTTTGCGTTGTTACTTTGCATTGTGTTACTTTGCGTTGTGTTACTTTGCGTTGTGTTACTTTGCATTGCGTTACTTTGTGTTGTGTTACTTTGCGTTGTGTTGTAGTATGTTGTTTTACTTTGCGTTGCGTTACTTTGCATTGCGTTACTTTGCGTTGCGTTAATTTGCGTTGCGTTACTTTGCGTTACGTTACTTTGTCTTGTGTTGTAATGTGTTGCGTTACTTTGCGTTGTGTTACTCTGCGTTGCGTTACTCTGCGTTGCGTTACTTTGCGTTGCGTTACTTTGCGTTGCGTTACTTTGCGTTGCGTTACTTTGCGTTGCGTTACTTTGCGTTACGTTACTTTGCCTTGTGTTGTAATGTGTTGCGTTACTTTGCGTTGTGTTACTTTGCGTTGTGTTACTTTGCGTTGCGTTACTTTGGGTTGCGTTACTTTGGGTTGTGTTACTTTGCGTTGTGTTACTTTGCGTTGTGTTACTTTGCCTTGCGTTACTTTGCGTTGTGTTACTTTGCGTTGTGTTACTTTGCCTTGTGTTGTAGTGCGTTGCATTGCATTACTTTGCGTTGTGTTACTTTGCATTGCGTTACTTTGGGTTGCATTACTTTGGGTTGTGTTACTTTGCGTTGAGTTACTTTGCGTTGCGTTACTTTGCGTTTTGTTACTTTGCGTTGTGTTACTTTGCGTTGTGTTACTTTGCCTTGTGTTACTTTGCCTTGCGTTGTAGTGCGTTGCATTGTGTTACTTTGCGTTGCGTTACTTTGACTTGATTTGTAGTGCGTTGTGTTAATTTGCATTGTGTTACTTTGCCTTGTGTTACTTTGCCTTGTGTTACTTTGTGTTGTGTTACTTTGCATTGTGTTATAGTGCGTTGTTACTTTGCGTTGTGTTACTTTGCGTTGCGTTACTTTGCGTTGCGTTACTTTGCCTTGTGTTATAGCACGTTGTGTTACTTTGCGTTGTTTTAGTTTGTCTTGCGTTACTTAGTGTTGTGTTACTTTGCGTTGTGTTACTTTGCATTGTGTTACTTTGCGTTGTGTTACTTTGCGTTGCGTTACTTTGGGTTGTATTACTTTGTGTTGTGTTACTTTGCGTTGTGTTACTTTGCCTTGCGTTACTTTGCGTTGTGTTACTTTGCGTTGTGTTGTAGAACATTGCGTCACTTTGCATTGTGTTACTTTGCGTTGCGTTACTTTGCCTTGTGTTATAGCATGTTGCATTACTTTGCGTTGCGTTGCGTTGCTTTGCTTTGCGTTGCGTTACTTTGCCTTGTGTTGTAATTTCTTGCGTTACTTTGCGTTGTGTTACTTTGCGTTGCGTTACTTTGCGTTGCGTTACTTCGCGTTGTGTTACTTTGCGTTGTGTTACTTTGCGTTGTGTTACTTTGCGTTGTGTTACTTTGCGTTGTTACTTTGCATTGTGTTACTTTACGTTGTGTTACTTTGCGTTGTGTTACTTTGCGTTGTGTTACTTTGCATTGCGTTACTTTGCGTTGCATTACTTTGCATTGCGTTACTTTGTGTTGTGTTACTTTGCGTTGTGTTACTTTGTGTTGTGTTACTTTGTGATGTGTTACTTTGTGTTGTGTTACTTTGTGTTGTGTTACTTTGCGTTGTTTTAGTTTGTTTTGAGTTACTTTTGTGTTGTGTTACTTTGCGTTGTTACTTTGCATTGTGTTGTAGTACATTGTGTTACTTTGCGTTGTTTTAGTTTGTTTTGCGTTACTTTGTGTTGTGTTACTTTGTGTTGTGTTACTTTGTGTTGCGTTACTTTGCGTTGCGTTACTTTCCGTTACGTTACTTTGCCTTGTGTTGTAGTACGTTGTGTTACTTTGCGTTGTTTTAGTTTGTTTTGAGTTACTTTTGTGTTGTGTTACTTTGGGTTGTGTTACTTTGTGTTGCGTTACTTTGCGTTGTTACTTTGCCTTGTGTTGTAGTGCGTTGCATTGCGTTACTTTGCGTTGTGTTACTTTGCCTTGCGTTACTTTGCGTTGAGTTACTTTGCGTTGCGTTACTTTGCGTTTTGTTACTTTGCGATGTGTTACTTTGCGTTGTGTTACTTTGCCTTGTGTTGTAGTGCGTTGCATTGCGTTGCATTGTTGCATTGTTGCATTGTTACTTTTTCGTTTTTACTTTGCATTGTGTTGTAGTACGTTGTGTTACTTTGCGTTGTTTTAGTTTGTTTTGAGTTACTTTTGTGTTGTGTTACTTTGGGTTGTGTTACTTTGTGTTGCGTTACTTTGCGTTGTTACTTTGCATTGTGTTGTAGTACGTTGTTTTACTTTGCGTTGCGTTACTTTGCGTTGCGTTAATTTGCGTTGCGTTACTTTGCGTTACGTTACTTTACGTTACGTTACTTTGCCTTGTGTTGTAATGTGTTGCGTTACTTTGCGTTGTGTTACTTTGCGTTGTGTTACTTTGCGTTGAGTTACTTTGCGTTGCGTTACTTTGCGTTGCATTACTTTGCGTTGCGTTACTTTGCGTTGTGTTACTTTGCGTTGCGTTACTTTGCGTTGCGTTACTTTGCGTTGCGTTACTTTGCGTTTTTACTTTGCATTGTGTTGTAGTATGTTGTTTTACTTTGCGTTGCGTTACTTTGCATTGCGTTACTTTGCGTTACGTTACTTTGTCTTGTGTTGTAATGTGTTGCATTACTTTGCGTTGTGTTACTCTGCGTTGCGTTACTTTGCGTTGCGTTACTTTGCGTTGTGTTACTTTGGGTTGTGTTACTTTGTGTTGCGTTACTTTGCGTTGTTACTTTGCCTTGTGTTGTAGTGCGTTGCATTGCGTTACTTTGCGTTGTGTTACTTTGCCTTGCGTTACTTTGCGTTGAGTTACTTTGCGTTGCGTTACTTTGCGTTTTGTTACTTTGCGTTGTGTTACTTTGCGTTGTGTTACTTTGCCTTGTGTTGTAGTGCGTTGCATTGCGTTGCATTGCGTTACTTTGCGTTGTGTTACTTTGTGTTGCGTTACTTTGCGTTGCGTTACTTTGCGTTTTTACTTTGCATTGTGTTGTAGTACGTTGTGTTACTTTGCGTTGTTTTAGTTTGTTTTGAGTTACTTTTGTGTTGTGTTACTTTGGGTTGTGTTACTTTGTGTTGCGTTACTTTGCGTTGTTACTTTGCATTGTGTTGTAGTACGTTGTTTTACTTTGCGTTGCGTTACTTTGCGTTGCGTTAATTTGCTTTGCGTTACTTTGCGTTACGTTACTTTGCGTTACGTTACTTTGCCTTGTGTTGTAATGTGTTGCGTTACTTTGCGTTGTGTTACTTTGCGTTGTGTTACTTTGCGTTGTGTTACTTTGCGTTGCGTTACTTTGCGTTTTTACTTTGCATTGTGTTGTAGTATGTTGTTTTACTTTGCGTTGCGTTACTTTGCATTGCGTTACTTTGCGTTGCGTTAATTTGCGTTGCGTTACTTTGCGTTACGTTACTTTGTCTTGTGTTGTAATGTGTTGCATTACTTTGCGTTGTGTTACTCTGCGTTGCGTTACTTTGCGTTGCGTTACTTTGCGTTGCGTTACTTTGCGTTGCGTTACTCTGCGTTGCGTTACTCTGCGTTGTGTTACTTTGCGTTGTTACTTTGCATTGTGTTGTAGTACGTTGTGTTACTTTGCGTTGTTTTAGTTTGTTTTGCGTTATTTTGTGTTGTGTTACTTTGCGTTGTTACTTTGCATTGTGTTGTAGTACGTTGTGTTACTTTGCGTTGTTTTAGTTTGTTTTGCGTTATTTTGTGTTGTGTTACTTTGTGTTGTGTTACTTTGTGATGTGTTACTTTGCGTTGTGTTACTCTGCGTTGCGTTACTTTGCGTTGCGTTACTTTGCGTTGCGTTACTTTGCGTTGCGTTACTCTGCGTTGCGTTACTCTGCGTTGTGTTACTTTGCGTTGTGTTACTTTGCGTTGAGTTACTTTGCGTTGCGTTACTTTGCGTCGTTACTTTGCATTGTGTTGTAGTACGTTGTGTTACTTTGCGTTGTTTTAGTTTGTTTTGCGTTACTTTTGTGTTGTGTTACTTTGCGTTGCGTTACTTTGCGTTGTTACTTTGCATTGTGTTGTAGTACGTTGTGTTACTTTGCGTTGTTTTAGTTTGTTTTGCGTTACTTTGTGTTGCGTTACTTTGCGTTGTGTTACTTTGCCTTGCGTTACTTTGCGTTAAGTTACTTTGCATTGTGTTACTTTACGTTGAGTTACTTTGCGTTGCTTTACTTTGCATTTTGTTACTTTGCGTTGTGTTACTTTGCGTTGTGTTACTTTGCCTTGTGTTGTAGTGCGTTGCATTGCGTTACTTTGCGTTTTGTTACTTTGCGTTGCGTTACTTTGGGTTGCGTTACTTTGTGTTGTGTTACTTTGTGTTGTGTTACTTTGCGTTGCGTTATTTTGTGTTGTGTTACTTTGCGTTGTTACTTTGCATTGTGTTGTAGTACGTTGTGTTACTTTGCGTTGTTTTAGTTTGTTTTGCGTTATTTTGTGTTGTGTTACTTTGTGTTGTGTTACTTTGTGATGTGTTACTTTGCGTTGTGTTACTCTGCGTTGCGTTACTTTGCGTTGCGTTACTTTGCGTTGCGTTACTTTGCGTTGCGTTACTCTGCGTTGCGTTACTCTGCGTTGTGTTACTTTGCGTTGTGTTACTTTGCGTTGAGTTACTTTGCGTTGCGTTACTTTGCGTCGTTACTTTGCATTGTGTTGTAGTACGTTGTGTTACTTTGCGTTGTTTTAGTTTGTTTTGCGTTACTTTTGTGTTGTGTTACTTTGCGTTGCGTTACTTTGCGTTGTTACTTTGCATTGTGTTGTAGTACGTTGTGTTACTTTGCGTTGTTTTAGTTTGTTTTGCGTTACTTTGTGTTGCGTTACTTTGCGTTGTGTTACTTTGCCTTGCGTTACTTTGCGTTAAGTTACTTTGCATTGTGTTACTTTACGTTGAGTTACTTTGCGTTGCTTTACTTTGCATTTTGTTACTTTGCGTTGTGTTACTTTGCGTTGTGTTACTTTGCCTTGTGTTGTAGTGCGTTGCATTGCGTTACTTTGCGTTTTGTTACTTTGCGTTGCGTTACTTTGGGTTGCGTTACTTTGTGTTGTGTTACTTTGTGTTGTGTTACTTTGCGTTGCGTTACTTTGCGTTGTGTTACTTTGCGTTGCGTTACTTTGCGTTGCGTTACTTTGCGTTGCGTTACTTTGCGTTGCGTTACTTTGCGTTGTTACTTTGCATTGTGTTGTAGTACGTTGTCTTACTTTGCGTTGCGTTACTTTGCGTTGCGTTACTTTGCGTTGCGTTACTTTGCGTTGTGTCACTTTGCCTTGTGTTACTTTGCCTTGTGTTGTAGTGCGTTGCATTGTGTTACTTTGCGTTGCGTTACTTTGCGTTGTGTTACTTTGCGTTGCGTTACTTTGCGTTGCGTTACTTTGCGTTGCGTTACTTTGCGTTGCGTTACTTTGCGTTGTGTTACTTTGCGTTTTTAGTTTGCATTGTGTTGTAGTATGTTGTTTTACTTTGCGTTGCGTTACTTTGCATTGCGTTACTTTGCGTTGCGTTAATTTGCGTTGCGTTACTTTGCGTTACGTTACTTTGTCTTGTGTTGTAATGTGTTGCGTTACTTTGCGTTGTGTTACTCTGCGTTGCGTTAATTTGCGTTGTTACTTTGCATTGTGTTGTAGTACGTTCTGTTACTTTGCGTTGTTTTAGTTTGTTTTGCGTTACTTGGTGTTGTGTTACTTTGTGTTGTGTTACTTTGCGTTGCGTTACTTTGCCTTGTGTTGTAATGTGTTGCGTTACTTTGCGTTGCGTTACTTTGCGTTGCGTTACTTTGCGTTTTTACTTTGCATTGTGTTGTAGTATGTTGTTTTACTTTGCGTTGCATTACTTTGCATTGCGTTACTTTGCGTTGCGTTAATTTGCGTTGTTACTTTGCATTGTGTTGTAGTACGTTGTGTTACTTTGCGTTGTTTTAGTTTGTTTTGCGTTACTTTGTGTTGTGTTACTTTGTGTTGTGTTACTTTGTGTTGTGTGACTTTGCGTTGCGTTACTTTGCGTTGTGTTACTTTGCGTTGTGTTACTTTGCGTTGCGTTACTTTGCGTTGTGTTACTTTGCGTTGCGTTACTTTGCGTTGCGTTACTTTGCGTTGCGTTACTTTGCGTTGTTACTTTGCATTGTGTTGTAGTACGTTGTCTTACTTTGCGTTGCGTTACTTTACGTTGCGTTACTTTGCGTTGCGTTACTTTGCGTTGCGTTACTTTGCGTTGTGTTACTTTGCCTTGTGTTACTTTGCCTTGTGTTGTAGTGCGTTGCATTGTGTTACTTTGCGTTGTGTTACTTTGCGTTGTGTTACTTTGTGTTGTGTTACTTTGCGTTGCGTTACTTTGCGTTGTGTTACTTTGCGTTGCGTTACTTTGCGTTGCGTTACTTTGCGTTGCGTTACTTTGCGTTGTGTTACTTTGCGTTTTTACTTTGCATTGTGTTGTAGTATGTTGTTTTACTTTGCGTTGCGTTACTTTGCATTGCGTTACTTTGCGTTGCGTTAATTTGCGTTGCGTTACTTTGCGTTACGTTACTTTGTCTTGTGTTGTAATGTGTTGCGTTACTTTGCGTTGTGTTACTCTGCGTTGCGTTACTCTGCGTTGCGTTACTTTGCGTTGCGTTACTTTGCGTTGCGTTACTTTGCGTTGTGTTACTTTGCGTTGTGTTACTTTGCGTTGCATTACTTTGCGTTGCGTTACTTTGCGTTGTTACTTTGCATTGTGTTGTAGTACGTTGTGTTACTTTGCGTTGTTTTAGTTTGTTTTGCGTTAATTTGTGTTGTGTTACTTTGTGTTGTGTTACTTTGCGTTGTTTTAGTTTGTTTTGCGTTACTTTGTGTTGTGTTACTTTGTGTTGTGTTACTTTGTGTTGTGTTACTTTGTGTTGTGTTACTTTGTGTTGTGTTACTTTGCGTTGCATTACTTTGCGTTGTGTTACTTTGCGTTGCGTTACTTTGCGTTGCGTTACTTTGCGTTGCTTTGCGTTGCGTTACTTTGCGTTGTGTTGTAGTACGTTCTGTTACTTTGCGTTGTTTTAGTTTGTTTTGCGTTACTTGGTGTTGTGTTACTTTGTGTTGTGTTACTTTGCGTTGCGTTACTTTGCGTTGTGTTACTTTGCGTTGCGTTACTTTGCGTTGTGTTACTTTGCGTTGCGTTACTTTGCGTTGCGTTACTTTGCGTTGCGTTACTTTGCGTCGTTACTTTGCATTGTGTTGTAGTACGTTGTCTTACTTTGCGTTGCGTTACTTTGCGTTGCGTTACTTTGCGTTGCGTTACTTTGCGTTGCGTTACTTTGCGTTGTGTTACTTTGCGTTGTGTTACTTTGTGTTGTGTTACTTTGCGTTGCGTTACTTTGCGTTGTGTTACTTTGCGTTGCGTTACTTTGCGTTGCGTTACTTTGCGTTGTGTTACTTTGCGTTTTTACTTTGCATTGTGTTGTAGTATGTTGTTTTACTTTGCGTTGCGTTACTTTGCGTTGTTACTTTGCATTGTGTTGTAGTACGTTCTGTTACTTTGCGTTGTTTTAGTTTGTTTTGCGTTACTTGGTGTTGTGTTACTTTGTGTTGTGTTACTTTGCGTTGCGTTACTTTGCGTTGTGTTACTTTGCGTTGCGTTACTTTGCGTTGTGTTACTTTGCGTTGCGTTACTTTGCGTTGCGTTACTTTGTGTTGCGTTACTTTGCGTCGTTACTTTGCATTGTGTTGTAGTACGTTGTCTTACTTTGCGTTGCGTTACTTTGCGTTGCGTTACTTTGCGTTGCGTTACTTTGCGTTGCGTTACTTTGCGTTGTGTTACTTTGCGTTGTGTTACTTTGTGTTGTGTTACTTTGCGTTGCGTTACTTTGCGTTGTGTTACTTTGCGTTGCGTTACTTTGCGTTGCGTTACTTTGCGTTGCGTTACTTTGCGTTGTATTACTTTGCGTTTTTACTTTGCATTGTGTTGTAGTATGTTGTTTTACTTTGCGTTGCGTTACTTTGCATTGCGTTACTTTGCGTTGCGTTAATTTGCGTTGCGTTACTTTGCGTTACGTTACTTTGTCTTGTGTTGTAATGTGTTGCGTTACTTTGCGTTGTGTTACTCTGCGTTGCGTTACTCTGCGTTGCGTATTTTTTGCGTTGCGTTACTTTGCGTTGCGTTACTTTGCGTTGTGTTACTTTGCGTTGTGTTACTTTGCGTTGTTACTTTGCATTGTGTTGTAGTACGTTGTGTTACTTTGCGTTGTTTTAGTTTGTTTTGCGTTACTTTGTGTTGTGTTACTTTGTGTTGTGTTACTTTGTGTTGTGTTACTTTGTGTTTTGTTACTTTGTGTTGTGTTACTTTGCGTTGCGTTACTTTGCGTTGCGTTACTTTGCGTTGCGTTACTTTGCGTTACGTTACTTTGCCTTGTGTTGTAATGTGTTGCGTTACTTTGCGTTGTGTTACTTTGCGTTGTGTTACTTTGCGTTGTGTTCTTTGCGTTGTGTTACTTTGCGTTGCATTACTTTGCGTTGCGTTACTTTGCGTTGTTACTTTGCATTGTGTTGTAGTACGTTGTGTTACTTTGCGTTGTTTTAGTTTGTTTTGCGTTACTTTTGTGTTGTGTTACTTTGTGTTGTGTTACTTTGCGTTGCGTTACTTTGCGTTGTTACTTAGCATTGTGTTGTAGTATGTTGTGTTACTTTGCGTTGTTTTACTTTGCGTTGCGTTACTTTGCGTTGCGTTACTTTGCGTTGCGTTACTCTGCGTTGTGTTGTAGTGCGTTGCATTGCGTTGCATTGCGTTGCATTGCGTTACTTTGCGTTGTGTTACTTTGCGTTGCGTTACTTTGCGTTGCGTTACTTTGCGTTGCGTTACTTTGCGTTTTTACTTTGCATTGTGTTGTAGTACGTTGTGTTACTTTGCGTTGTTTTAGTTTGTTTTGAGTTACTTTTGTGTTGTGTTACTTTGGGTTGTGTTACTTTGTGTTGCGTTACTTTGCGTTGTTACTTTGCATTGTGTTGTAGTACGTTGTTTTACTTTGCGTTGCGTTACTTTGCGTTGCGTTAATTTGCGTTGCGTTACTTTGCGTTACGTTACTTTGCGTTGCGTTACTTTGCGTTGCGTTACTTTGCGTTGCGTTACTTTGCGTTGCGTTACTTTGCGTTTTTACTTTGCATTGTGTTGTAGTATGTTGTTTTACTTTGCGTTGCGTTACTTTGCGTTACGTTACTTTGTCTTGTGTTGTAATGTGTTGCGTTACTTTGCGTTGTGTTACTCTGCGTTGCGTTACTCTGCGTTGCGTTACTTTGCGTTGCGTTACTTTGCGTTGCGTTACTTTGCGTTGCGTTACTCTGCGTTGCGTTACTTTGCGTTGTGTTACTTTGCGTTGCGTTACTTTGCGTTGCGTTACTTTGCGTTGCGTTACTTTGCGTTGTTACTTTGCATTGTGTTGTAGTACGTTGTGTTACTTTGCGTTGTTTTAGTTTGTTTTGCGGTACTTTTGTGTTGTGTTACTTTGCGTTGCGTTTACTTTGCGTTGCGTTACTTTGCGTTGCGTTACTTTGCGTTGTTACTTTGCATTGTGTTGTAGTAAGTTGTCTTACTTTGCGTAGCGTTACTTTGCGTTGCGTTACTTTGCGTTGTGTTACTTTGCGTTGCGTTACTTTGGGTTGCGTTACTTTGGGTTGTGTTACTTTGCGTTGTGTTACTTTGCGTTGTGTTACTTTGCCTTGCGTTACTTTTGCGTTGTGTTACTTTGCGTTGTGTTACTTTGCGTTGTGTTACTTTGCGTTGCGTTACTTTGGGTTGCGTTACTTTGGGTTGTGTTACTTTGCGTTGTGTTACTTTGCGTTGTGTTACTTTGCCTTGCGTTACTTTTGCGTTGTGTTACTTTGCGTTGTGTTACTTTGCGTTGTGTTGCTTTGCGTTGCGTTACTTTGGGTTGCATTACTTTGGGTTGTGTTACTTTGCGTTGAGTTACTTTGCGTTGCGTTACTTTCCGTTTTGTTACTTTGCGTTGTGTTATTTTGCGTTGTGTTACTTTGCCTTGTGTTACTTTGCCTTGTGTTGTAGTGCGTTGCATTGTGTTACTTTGCGTTGTGTTACTTTGCGTTGTGTTACTTTGTGTTGTGTTACTTTGCGTTGCGTTACTTTGCGTTGTGTTACTTTGCGTTGCGTTACTTTGTGTTGTGTTACTTTGCGTTGTGTTACTTTGCGTTGTTACTTTGCATTGTGTTGTAGTACGTTGTGTTACTTTGCGTTGTTTTAGTTTGTTTTGCGTTACTTTGTGTTGTGTTACTTTGTGTTGTGTTACTTTGTGTTGTGTTACTTTGTGATGTGTTACTTTGTGTTGTGTTACTTTGTGTTGTGTTACTTTGCGTTGTTTTAGTTTGTTTTGAGTTACTTTTGTGTTGTGTTACTTTGCGTTGTTACTTTGCATTGTGTTGTAGTACGTTGTGTTACTTTGCGTTGTTTTAGTTTATTTTGCGTTACTTTGTGTTGTGTTACTTTGTGTTGTGTTACTTTGTGATGTGTTACTTTGCGTTGTGTTACTCTGCGTTGCGTTACTTTGCGTTGCGTTACTTTGCGTTGCGTTACTTTGCGTTGCGTTACTCTGCGTTGCGTTACTCTGCGTTGTGTTACTTTGCGTTGTGTTACTTTGCGTTGAGTTACTTTGCGTTGAGTTACTTTGCGTTGTTACTTTGCATTGTGTTGTAGTACGTTGTGTTACTTTGCGTTGTTTTAGTTTGTTTTGCGTTACTTTTGTGTTGTGTTACTTTGCGTTGCGTTACTTTGCGTTGTTACTTTGCATTGTGTTGTAGTACGTTGTGTTACTTTGCGTTGTTTTAGTTTGTTTTGCGTTACTTTGTGTTGCGTTACTTTGCGTTGTGTTACTTTGCCTTGCGTTACTTTGCGTTAAGTTACTTTGCATTGTGTTACTTTACGTTGAGTTACTTTGCGTTGCTTTACTTTGCATTTTGTTACTTTGCGTTGTGTTACTTTGCGTTGTGTTACTTTGCCTTGTGTTGTAGTGCGTTGCATTGCGTTACTTTGCGTTTTGTTACTTTGCGTTGCGTTACTTTGGGTTGCGTTACTTTGTGTTGTGTTACTTTGTGTTGTGTTACTTTGTGTTGCGTTACTTTGCGTTGTGTTACTTTGCGTTGCGTTACTTTGCGTTGCGTTACTTTGCGTTGTGTTACTTTGCGTTGGGTTACTTTGCGTTGCGTTACTTTGCGTTGCGTTACTTTGCGTTGCGTTACTTTGCGTTGTTGCTTTGCATTGTGTTGTAGTACGTTGTCTTACTTTGCGTTGCGTTACTTTGCGTTGCGTTACTTTGCTTTGCGTTACTTTGCGTTGCGTTACTTTGCGTTACGTTACTTTGCCTTGTGTTGTAATGTGTTGCGTTACTTTGCGTTGTGTTACTTTGCGTTGTGTTATATTGCGTTGTGTTACTTTGGGTTGCGTTACTTTGGGTTGTGTTACTTTGCGTTGTGTTACTTTGCGTTGTGTTACTTTGCCTTGCGTTACTTTGCGTTGTGTTACTTTGCGTTGTGTTACTTTGCCTTGTGTTGTAGTGCGTTGCATTGCGTTACTTTGCGTTGTGTTACTTTGCGTTGCGTTACTTTGCGTTGCGTTACTTTGGGTTGCATTACTTTGGGTTGTGTTACTTTGCGTTGAGTTACTTTGCGTTGCGTTACTTTGCGTTGTGTTACTTTGCGTTGCGTTACTTTGCGTTGCGTTACTTTGCGTTGCGTTACTTTGCGTTTTTACTTTACATTGTGTTGTAGTATGTTGTTTTACTTTGCGTTGCGTTACTTTGCATTGCGTTACTTTGCGTTGCGTTAATTTGCGTTGCGTTACTTTGCGTTACGTTACTTTGTCTTGTGTTGTAATGTGTTGCGTTACTTTGCGTTGTGTTACTCTGCGTTGCGTTACTCTGCGTTGCGTTACTCTGCGTTGCGTTACTTTGCGTTGCGTTACTTTGCATTGCGTTACTTTGCGTTGTGTTACTTTGCATTGCGTTACTTTGCGTTGTGTTACTTTGCGTTGCATTACTTTGCGTTGCGTTACTTTGCGTTGTTACTTTGCATTGTGTTGTAGTACGTTGTGTTACTTTGCGTTGTTTTACTTTGCCTTGCGTTACTTTGCGTTGAGTTACTTTGCGTTGCGTCACTTTGCGTTTTGTTACTTTGCGTTGTGTTACTTTGCCTTGTGTTGTAGTGCGTTGCATTGCGTTACTTTGCGTTGAGTTACTTTGCGTTGCGTTACTTTGCATTGCGTTACTTTTGCGTTGCGTTACTTTGCGTTGTTACTTTGCATTGTGTTGTAGTACGTTGTGTTACTTTGCGTTGTTTTAGTTTGTTTTGCGTTACTTTGTGTTGTGTTACTTTGTGTTGCGTTACTTTGCGTTGCGTTACTTTCCGTTACGTTACTTTGCCTTGTGTTGTAGTACGTTGTGTTACTTTGCGTTGTTTTAGTTTGTTTTGAGTTACTTTTGTGTTGTGTTACTTTGGGTTGTGTTACTTTGTGTTGCGTTACTTTGCGTTGTTACTTTGCCTTGTGTTGTAGTGCGTTGCATTGCGTTACTTTGCGTTGTGTTACTTTGCCTTGCGTTACTTTGCGTTGAGTTACTTTGCGTTGCGTTACTTTGCGTTTTGTTACTTTGCGATGTGTTACTTTGCGTTGTGTTACTTTGCCTTGCGTTGCATTGCGTTGCATTGCGTTACTTTGCGTTGTGTTACTTTGCGTTGCGTTACTTTGCGTTGCGTTACTCTGCGTTGCGTTACTTTTTCGTTTTTACTTTGCATTGTGTTGTAGTACGTTGTGTTACTTTGCGTTGTTTTAGTTTGTTTTGAGTTACTTTTGTGTTGTGTTACTTTGGGTTGTGTTACTTTGTGTTGCGTTACTTTGCGTTGTTACTTTGCATTGTGTTGTAGTACGTTGTTTTACTTTGCGTTGCGTTACTTTGCGTTGCGTTAATTTGCGTTACGTTACTTTGCCTTGTGTTGTAATGTGTTGCGTTACTTTGCGTTGTGTTACTATGCGTTGTGTTACTTTGCGTTGAGTTACTTTGCGTTGCGTTACTTTGCGTTGCATTACTTTGCGTTGCGTTACTTTGCGTTGTGTTACTTTGCGTTGCGTTACTTTGCGTTGCGTTACTTTGCGTTGCGTTACTTTGCGTTTTTACTTTGCATTGTGTTGTAGTATGTTGTTTTACTTTGCGTTGCGTTACTTTGCATTGCGTTACTTTGCGTTGCGTTAATTTGCGTTGCGTTACTTTGCGTTACGTTACTTTGTCTTGTGTTGTAATGTGTTGCATTACTTTGCGTTGTGTTACTCTGCGTTGCGTTACTTTGCGTTGCGTTACTTTGCGTTGCGTTACTTTGCGTTGCGTTACTCTGCGTTGCGTTACTCTGCGTTGTGTTACTTTGCGTTGTTACTTTGCATTGTGTTGTAGTACGTTGTGTTACTTTGCGTTGTTTTAGTTTGTTTTGCGTTACTTTGTGTTGTGTTACTTTGTGTTGTGTTACTTTGTGTTGTGTTACTTTGTGATGTGTTACTTTGTGTTGTGTTACTTTGTGTTGTGTTACTTTGCGTTGTTTTAGTTTGTTTTGAGTTACTTTTGTGTTGTGTTACTTTGGGTTGTGTTACTTTGTGTTGCGTTACTTTGCGTTGTTACTTTGCCTTGTGTTGTAGTGCGTTGCATTGCGTTACTTTGCGTTGTGTTACTTTGCCTTGCGTTACTTTGCGTTGAGTTACTTTGCGTTGCGTTACTTTGCGTTTTGTTACTTTGCGTTGTGTTACTTTGCGTTGTGTTACTTTGCCTTGTGTTGTAGTGCGTTGCATTGCGTTGCATTGCGTTACTTTGCGTTGTGTTACTTTGCGTTGCGTTACTTTGCGCTGCGTTACTTTGCGTTTTTACTTTGCATTGTGTTGTAGTACGTTGTGTTACTTTGCGTTGTTTTAGTTTGTTTTGAGTTACTTTTGAGTTACTTTTGTGTTGTGTTACTTTGGGTTGTGTTACTTTGTGTTGCGTTACTTTGCGTTGTTACTTTGCATTGTGTTGTAGTACGTTGTTTTACTTTGCGTTGCGTTACTTTGCGTTGCGTTAATTTGCTTTGCGTTACTTTGCGTTACGTTACTTTGCGTTACGTTACTTTGCCTTGTGTTGTAATGTGTTGCGTTACTTTGCGTTGTGTTACTTTGTGTTGCGTTACTTTGCGTTGCATTACTTTGCGTTGCGTTACTTTGCGTTGTGTTACTTTGCGTTGCGTTACTTTGCGTTGCGTTACTTTGCGTTTTTACTTTGCATTGTGTTGTAGTATGTTGTTTTACTTTGCGTTGCGTTACTTTGCATTGCGTTACTTTGCGTTGCGTTAATTTGCGTTGCGTTACTTTGCGTTACGTTACTTTGTCTTGTGTTGTAATGTGTTGCATTACTTTGCGTTGTGTTACTCTGCGTTGCGTTACTTTGCGTTGCGTTACTTTGCGTTGCGTTACTCTGCGTTGCGTTACTCTGCGTTGTGTTGCTTTGCGTTGTTACTTTGCATTGTGTTGTAGTACGTTGTGTTACTTTGCGTTGTTTTAGTTTGTTTTGCGTTACTTTGTGTTGTGTTACTTTGTGTTATGTTACTTTGTGTTGTGTTACTTTGTGATGTGTTACTTTGTGTTGTGTTACTTTGTGTTGTGTTACTTTGCGTTGTTTTAGTTTGTTTTGAGTTACTTTTGTGTTGTGTTACTTTGCGTTGTTACTTTGCATTGTGTTGTAGTACGTTGTGTTACTTTGCGTTGTTTTAGTTTGTTTTGCGTTATTTTGTGTTGTGTTACTTTGTGTTGTGTTACTTTGTGTTGTGTTACTTTGTGATGTGTTACTTTGCGTTGTGTTACTCTGCGTTGCGTTACTTTGCGTTGCGTTACTTTGCGTTGCGTTACTTTGCGTTGCGTTACTCTGCGTTGCGTTACTCTGCGTTGTGTTACTTTGCGTTGTGTTACTTTGCGTTGAGTTACTTTGCGTTGCGTTACTTTGCGTCGTTACTTTGCATTGTGTTGTAGTACGTTGTGTTACTTTGCGTTGTTTTAGTTTGTTTTGCGTTACTTTTGTGTTGTGTTACTTTGCGTTGCGTTACTTTGCGTTGTTACTTTGCATTGTGTTGTAGTACGTTGTGTTACTTTGCGTTGTTTTAGTTTGTTTTGCGTTACTTTGTGTTGCGTTACTTTGCGTTGTGTTACTTTGCCTTGCGTTACTTTGCGTTAAGTTACTTTGCATTGTGTTACTTTACGTTGAGTTACTTTGCGTTGCTTTACTTTGCATTTTGTTACTTTGCGTTGTGTTACTTTGCGTTGTGTTACTTTGCCTTGTGTTGTAGTGCGTTGCATTGCGTTACTTTGCGTTTTGTTACTTTGCGTTGCGTTACTTTGGGTTGCGTTACTTTGCGTTGTGTTACTTTGCGTTGCGTTACTTTGCGTTGTGTTACTTTGCGTTGCGTTACTTTGCGTTGCGTTACTTTGCGTTGCGTTACTTTGCGTTGCGTTACTTTGCATTGTGTTGTAGTACGTTGTCTTACTTTGCGTTGCGTTACTTTGCGTTGCGTTACTTTGCGTTGCGTTACTTTGCGTTGCGTTACTTTGCGTTGTGTCACTTTGCCTTGTGTTACTTTGCCTTGTGTTGTAGTGCGTTGCATTGTGTTACTTTGCGTTGCATTACTTTGCGTTGTTACTTTGCGTTGCGTTACTTTGCGTTGCGTTACTTTGCGTTGCGTTACTTTGCGTTGTGTTACTTTGCGTTTTTACTTTGCATTGTGTTGTAGTATGTTGTTTTACTCTGCGTTGCGTTACTTTGCGTTGCGTTACTTTGCGTTGCGTTACTTTGCGTTGTGTTACTTTGCGTTGTGTTACTTTGCGTTGCATTACTTTGCGTTGCGTTACTTTGCGTTGTTACTTTGCATTGTGTTGTAGTACGTTGTGTTACTTTGCGTTGTTTTAGTTTGTTTTGCGTTACTTTGTGTTGTGTTACTTTGTGTTGTGTTACTTTGTGTTGTGTTACTTTGTGTTGTGTTACTTTGTGCTGTGTTACTTTGTGATGTGTTACTTTGTGTTGTGTTACTTTGTGTTGTGTTACTTTGCGTTGCATTACTTTGCGTTGTGTTACTTTGCGTTGCGTTACTTTGCGTTGCGTTACTTTGCATTGCGTTGCTTTGCGTTGCGTTACTTTGCGTTGCGTTACTTTGCGTTTTTACTTTGCATTGTGTTGTAGTATGTTGTTTTACTTTGCGTTGCGTTACTTTGCATTGCGTTACTTTGCATTGCGTTAATTTGCGTTGTTACTTTGCATTGTGTTGTAGTACGTTCTGTTACTTTGCGTTGTTTTAGTTTGTTTTGCGTTACTTGGTGTTGTGTTACTTTGCGTTGCGTTACTTTGCCTTGTGTTGTAATGTGTTGCGTTACTTTGCGTTGCGTTACTTTGCGTTGCGTTACTTTGCGTTTTTACTTTGCATTGTGTTGTAGTATGTTGTTTTACTTTGCGTTGCATTACTTTGCATTGCGTTACTTTGCGTTGCGTTAATTTGCGTTGTTACTTTGCATTGTGTTGTAGTACGTTGTGTTACTTTACGTTGTTTTAGTTTGTTTTGCGTTACTTTGTGTTGTGTTACTTTGTGTTGTGTTACTTTGTGTTGTGTTACTTTGTGTTGTGTTACTTTGTGTTGCGTTACTTTGCGTTGCGTTACTTTGCGTTGTGTTACTTTGCGTTGCGTTACTTTGCGTTGCGTTACTTTGCGTTGTGTTACTTTGCGTTGCGTTACTTTGCGTTGCGTTACTTTGCGTTGCGTTACTTTGCGTTGTTACTTTGCATTGTGTTGTAGTACGTTGTCTTACTTTGCGTTGCGTTACTTTGCGTTGCGTTACTTTGCGTTGCGTTACTTTGCGTTGTGTTACTTTGCCTTGTGTTACTTTGCCTTGTGTTGTAGTGCGTTGCATTGTGTTACTTTGCGTTGTGTTACTTTGCGTTGTGTTACTTTGTGTTGTGTTACTTTGCGTTGCGTTACTTTGCGTTGTGTTACTTTGCGTTGCGTTACTTTGCGTTGCGTTACTTTGCGTTGCGTTACTTTGCGTTGTGTTACTTTGCGTTTTTACTTTGCATTGTGTTGTAGTATGTTGTTTTACTTTGCGTTGCGTTACTTTGCGTTGCGTTACTTTGCGTTGCGTTACTTTGCGTTGCGTTACTTTGCGTTTTTACTTTGCATTGTGTTGTAGTATGTTGTTTTACTTTGCGTTGCGTTACTTTGCGTTACGTTACTTTGTCTTGTGTTGTAATGTGTTGAGTTACTTTGCGTTGTGTTACTCTGCGTTGCGTTACTCTGCGTTGCGTTACTTTGCGTTGCGTTACTTTGCGTTGCGTTACTTTGTGTTGCGTTACTCTGCGTTGCGTTACTTTGCGTTGTGTTACTTTGCGTTGCGTTACTTTGCGTTGCGTTACTTTGCGTTGCGTTACTTTGCGTTGTTACTTTGCATTGTGTTGTAGTACGTTGTGTTACTTTGCGTTGTTTTAGTTTGTTTTGCGGTACTTTTGTGTTGTGTTACTTTGCGTTGCGTTACTTTGCGTTGCGTTACTTTGCGTTGCGTTACTTTGCGTTGTTACTTTGCATTGTGTTGTAGTAAGTTGTCTTACTTTGCGTTGCGTTACTTTGCGTTGCGTTACTTTGCGTTGTGTTACTTTGCGTTGCGTTACTTTGGGTTGCGTTACTTTGGGTTGTGTTACTTTGCGTTGTGTTACTTTGCGTTGTGTTACTTTGCCTTGCGTTACTTTTGCGTTGTGTTACTTTGCGTTGTGTTACTTTGCGTTGTGTTACTTTGCGTTGCGTTACTTTGGGTTGCGTTACTTTGGGTTGTGTTACTTTGCGTTGTGTTACTTTGCGTTGTGTTACTTTGCCTTGCGTTACTTTTGCGTTGTGTTACTTTGCGTTGTGTTACTTTGCGTTGTGTTGCTTTGCGTTGCGTTACTTTGGGTTGCATTACTTTGGGTTGTGTTACTTTGCGTTGAGTTACTTTGCGTTGCGTTACTTTGCGTTTTGTTACTTTGCGTTGTGTTATTTTGCGTTGTGTTACTTTGCCTTGTGTTACTTTGCCTTGTGTTGTAGTGCGTTGCATTGTGTTACTTTGCGTTGTGTTACTTTGTGTTGTGTTACTTTGCGTTGCGTTACTTTGCGTTGTGTTACTTTGCGTTGCGTTACTTTGTGTTGTGTTACTTTGCGTTGTGTTACTTTGCGTTGTTACTTTGCATTGTGTTGTAGTACGTTGTGTTACTTTGCGTTGTTTTAGTTTGTTTTGCGTTACTTTGTGTTGTGTTACTTTGTGTTGTGTTACTTTGTGTTGTGTTACTTTGTGATGTGTTACTTTGTGTTGTGTTACTTTGTGTTGTGTTACTTTGCGTTGTTTTAGTTTGTTTTGAGTTACTTTTGTGTTGTGTTACTTTGCGTTGTTACTTTGCATTGTGTTGTAGTACATTGTGTTACTTTGCGTTGTTTTAGTTTATTTTGCGTTACTTTGTGTTGTGTTACTTTGTGTTGTGTTACTTTGTGATGTGTTACTTTGCGTTGTGTTACTCTGCGTTGCGTTACTTTGCGTTGCGTTACTTTGCGTTGCGTTACTTTGCGTTGCGTTACTCTGCGTTGCGTTACTCTGCGTTGTGTTACTTTGCGTTGTGTTACTTTGCGTTGAGTTACTTTGCGTTGAGTTACTTTGCGTTGTTACTTTGCATTGTGTTGTAGTACGTTGTGTTACTTTGCGTTGTTTTAGTTTGTTTTGCGTTACTTTTGTGTTGTGTTACTTTGCGTTGCGTTACTTTGCGTTGTTACTTTGCATTGTGTTGTAGTACGTTGTGTTACTTTGCGTTGTTTTAGTTTGTTTTGCGTTACTTTGTGTTGCGTTACTTTGCGTTGTGTTACTTTGCCTTGCGTTACTTTGCGTTAAGTTACTTTGCATTGTGTTACTTTACGTTGAGTTACTTTGCGTTGCTTTACTTTGCATTTTGTTACTTTGCGTTGTGTTACTTTGCGTTGTGTTACTTTGCCTTGTGTTGTAGTGCGTTGCATTGCGTTACTTTGCGTTTTGTTACTTTGCGTTGCGTTACTTTGGGTTGCGTTACTTTGTGTTGTGTTACTTTGTGTTGTGTTACTTTGTGTTGTGTTACTTTGCGTTGCGTTACTTTGCGTTGTGTTACTTTGCGTTGCGTTACTTTGCGTTGTGTTACTTTGCGTTGGGTTACTTTGCGTTGCGTTACTTTGCGTTGCGTTACTTTGCGTTGCGTTACTTTGCGTTGTTACTTTGCATTGTGTTGTAGTACGTTGTCTTACTTTGCGTTGCGTTACTTTGCGTTGCGCTACTTTGCTTTGCGTTACTTTGCGTTGCGTTACTTTGCGTTACGTTACTTTGCCTTGTGTTGTAATGTGTTGCGTTACTTTGCGTTGTGTTACTTTGCGTTGTGTTATATTGCGTTGTGTTACTTTGGGTTGCGTTACTTTGGGTTGTGTTACTTTGCGTTGTGTTACTTTGCGTTGTGTTACTTTGCCTTGCGTTACTTTGCGTTGTGTTACTTTGCGTTGTGTTACTTTGCCTTGTGTTGTAGTGCGTTGCATTGCGTTACTTTGCGTTGTGTTACTTTGCGTTGCGTTACTTTGCGTTGCGTTACTTTGGGTTGCATTACTTTGGGTTGTGTTACTTTGCGTTGAGTTACTTTGCGTTGCGTTACTTTGCGTTGTGTTACTTTGCGTTGCGTTACTTTGCGTTGCGTTACTTTGCGTTGCGTTACTTTGCGTTGCGTTACTTTGCGTTTTTACTTTACATTGTGTTGTAGTATGTTGTTTTACTTTGCGTTGCGTTACTTTGCATTGCGTTACTTTGCGTTGCGTTAATTTGCGTTGCGTTACTTTGCGTTACGTTACTTTGTCTTGTGTTGTAATGTGTTGCGTTACTTTGCGTTGTGTTACTCTGCGTTGCGTTACTCTGCGTTGCGTTACTCTGCGTTGCGTTACTTTGCGTTGCGTTACTTTGCATTGCGTTACTTTGCGTTGTGTTACTTTGCATTGCGTTACTTTGCGTTGTGTTACTTTGCGTTGCATTACTTTGCGTTGCGTTACTTTGCGTTGTTACTTTGCATTGTGTTGTAGTACGTTGTGTAACTTTGCGTTGTTTTACTTTGCCTTGCGTTACTTTGCGTTGAGTTACTTTGCGTTGCGTCACTTTGCGTTTTGTTACTTTGCGTTGTGTTACTTTGCCTTGTGTTGTAGTGCGTTGCATTGCGTTACTTTGCGTTGAGTTACTTTGCGTTGCGTTACTTTGCATTGCGTTACTTTTGCGTTGCGTTACTTTGCGTTGTTACTTTGCATTGTGTTGTAGTACGTTGTGTTACTTTGCGTTGTTTTAGTTTGTTTTGCGTTACTTTGTGTTGTGTTACTTTGTGTTGTGTTACTTTGTGTTGCGTTACTTTGCGTTGCGTTACTTTCCGTTACGTTACTTTGCCTTGTGTTGTAGTACGTTGTGTTACTTTGCGTTGTTTTAGTTTGTTTTGAGTTACTTTTGTGTTGTGTTACTTTGGGTTGTGTTACTTTGTGTTGCGTTACTTTGCGTTGTTACTTTGCCTTGTGTTGTAGTGCGTTGCATTGCGTTACTTTGCGTTGTGTTACTTTGCCTTGCGTTACTTTGCGTTGAGTTACTTTGCGTTGCGTTACTTTGCGTTTTGTTACTTTGCGATGTGTTACTTTGCGTTGTGTTACTTTGCCTTGTGTTGTAGTGCGTTGCATTGCGTTGCATTGCGTTACTTTGCGTTGTGTTACTTTGCGTTGCGTTACTTTGCGTTGCGTTACTTTGCGTTGCGTTACTTTTTCGTTTTTACTTTGCATTGTGTTGTAGTACGTTGTGTTACTTTGCGTTGTTTTAGTTTGTTTTGAGTTACTTTTGTGTTGTGTTACTTTGTGTTGCGTTACTTTGCGTTGTTACTTTGCATTGTGTTGTAGTACGTTGTTTTACTTTGCGTTGCGTTACTTTGCGTTGCGTTAATTTGCGTTGCGTTACTTTGCGTTACGTTACTTTGCGTTACGTTACTTTGCCTTGTGTTGTAATGTGTTGCGTTACTTTGCGTTTTGTTACTATGCGTTGTGTTACTTTGCGTTGAGTTACTTTGCGTTGCGTTACTTTGCGTTGCATTACTTTGCGTTGCGTTACTTTGCGTTGTGTTACTTTGCGTTGCGTTACTTTGCGTTGCGTTCCTTTGCGTTGCGTTACTTTGCGTTTTTACTTTGCATTGTGTTGTAGTATGTTGTTTTACTTTGCGTTGCGTTACTTTGCATTGCGTTACTTTGCGTTGCGTTAATTTGCGTTGCGTTACTTTGCGTTACGTTACTTTGTCTTGTGTTGTAATGTGTTGCATTACTTTGCGTTGTGTTACTCTGCGTTGCGTTACTTTGCGTTGCGTTACTTTGCGTTGCGTTACTTTGCGTTGCGTTACTCTGCGTTGCGTTACTCTGCGTTGTGTTACTTTGCGTTGTTACTTTGCATTGTGTTGTAGTACGTTGTGTTACTTTGCGTTGTTTTAGTTTGTTTTGCGTTACTTTGTGTTGTGTTACTTTGTGTTGTGTTACTTTGTGTTGTGTTACTTTGTGATGTGTTACTTTGTGTTGTGTTACTTTGTGTTGTGTTACTTTGCGTTGTTTTAGTTTGTTTTGAGTTACTTTTGTGTTGTGTTACTTTGGGTTGTGTTACTTTGTGTTGCGTTACTTTGCGTTGTTACTTTGCCTTGTGTTGTAGTGCGTTGCATTGCGTTGCATTGCGTTACTTTGCGTTGTGTTACTTTGCGTTGCGTTACTTTGCGCTGCGTTACTTTGCGTTTTTACTTTGCATTGTGTTGTAGTACGTTGTGTTACTTTGCGTTGTTTTAGTTTGTTTTGAGTTACTTTTGAGTTACTTTTGTGTTTTGTTACTTTGGGTTGTGTTACTTTGTGTTGCGTTACTTTGCGTTGTTACTTTGCATTGTGTTGTAGTACGTTGTTTTACTTTGCGTTGCGTTACTTTGCGTTGCGTTAATTTGCTTTGCGTTACTTTGCGTTACGTTACTTTGCGTTACGTTACTTTGCCTTGTGTTGTAATGTGTTGCGTTACTTTGTGTTGTGTTACTTTGTGTTGTGTTACTTTGTGTTGCGTTACTTTGCGTTGCATTACTTTGCGTTGCGTTACTTTGCGTTGTGTTACTTTGCGTTGCGTTACTTTGCGTTGCGTTACTTTGCGTTTTTACTTTGCATTGTGTTGTAGTATGTTGTTTTACTTTGCGTTGCGTTACTTTGCATTGCGTTACTTTGCGTTGCGTTAATTTGCGTTGCGTTACTTTGCGTTACGTTACTTTGTCTTGTGTTGTAATGTGTTGCATTACTTTGCGTTGTGTTACTCTGCGTTGCGTTACTTTGCGTTGCGTTACTTTGCGTTGCGTTACTTTGCGTTGCGTTACTCTGCGTTGCGTTACTCTGCGTTGTGTTGCTTTGCGTTGTTACTTTGCATTGTGTTGTAGTACGTTGTGTTACTTTGCGTTGTTTTAGTTTGTTTTGCGTTACTTTGTGTTGTGTTACTTTGTGTTATGTTACTTTGTGTTGTGTTACTTTGTGATGTGTTACTTTGTGTTGTGTTACTTTGTGTTGTGTTACTTTGCGTTGTTTTAGTTTGTTTTGAGTTACTTTTGTGTTGTGTTACTTTGCGTTGTTACTTTGCATTGTGTTGTAGTACGTTGTGTTACTTTGCGTTGTTTTAGTTTTTTTTGCGTTATTTTGTGTTGTGTTACTTTGTGTTGTGTTACTTTGTGTTGTGTTACTTTGTGATGTGTTACTTTGCGTTGTGTTACTCTGCGTTGCGTTACTTTGCGTTGCGTTACTTTGCGTTGCGTTACTTTGCGTTGCGTTACTCTGCGTTGCGTTACTCTGCGTTGCGTTACTCTGCGTTGTGTTACTTTGCGTTGTGTTACTTTGCGTTGAGTTACTTTGCGTTGCGTTACTTTGCGTCGTTACTTTGCATTGTGTTGTAGTACGTTGTGTTACTTTGCGTTGTTTTAGTTTGTTTTGCGTTACTTTTGTGTTGTGTTACTTTGCGTTGCGTTACTTTGCGTTGTTACTTTGCATTGTGTTGTAGTACGTTGTGTTACTTTGCGTTGTTTTAGTTTGTTTTGCGTTACTTTGTGTTGCGTTACTTTGCGTTGTGTTACTTTGCCTTGCGTTACTTTGCGTTAAGTTACTTTGCATTGTGTTACTTTACGTTGAGTTACTTTGCGTTGCTTTACTTTGCATTTTGTTACTTTGCGTTGTGTTACTTTGCGTTGTGTTACTTTGCCTTGTGTTGTAGTGCGTTGCATTGCGTTACTTTGCGTTTTGTTACTTTGCGTTGCGTTACTTTGGGTTGCGTTACTTTGTGGTGTGTTACTTTGCGTTGTGTTACTTTGCGTTGCGTTACTTTGCGTTGTGTTACTTTGCGTTGCGTTACTTTGCGTTGCGTTACTTTGCGTTGCGTTACTTTGCGTTGCGTTACTTTGCGTTGTTACTTTGCATTGTGTTGTAGTACGTTGTCTTACTTTGCGTTGCGTTACTTTGCGTTGCGTTACTTTGCGTTGCGTTACTTTGCGTTGCGTTACTTTGCGTTGTGTCACTTTGCCTTGTGTTACTTTGCCTTGTGTTGTAGTGCGTTGCATTGTGTTACTTTGCGTTGTTACTTTGCGTTGCGTTACTTTGCGTTGCGTTACTTTGCGTTGCGTTACTTTGCGTTGTGTTACTTTGCGTTTTTACTTTGCATTGTGTTGTAGTATGTTGTTTTACTTTGCGTTGCGTTACTTTGCATTGCGTTACTTTGCGTTGCGTTAATTTGCGTTGCGTTACTTTGCGTTACGTTACTTTGTCTTGTGTTGTAATGTGTTGCGTTACTTTGCGTTGTGTTACTCTGCGTTGCGTTACTCTGCGTTGCGTTACTTTGCGTTGCGTTACTTTGCGTTGCGTTACTTTGCGTTGTGTTACTTTGCGTTGTGTTACTTTGCGTTGCATTACTTTGCGTTGCGTTACTTTGCGTTGTTACTTTGCATTGTGTTGTAGTACGTTGTGTTACTTTGCGTTGTTTTAGTTTGTTTTGCGTTACTTTGTGTTGTGTTACTTTGTGTTGTGTTACTTTGTGTTGTGTTACTTTGCCTTGTGTTGTAGTGCGTTGCATTGCGTTACTTTGCGTTTTGTTACTTTGCGTTGCGTTACTTTGGGTTGCGTTACTTTGTGTTGTGTTACTTTGTGTTGTGTTACTTTGCGTTGCGTTACTTTGCGTTGTGTTACTTTGCGTTGCGTTACTTTGCGTTGCGTTACTTTGCGTTGTGTTACTTTGCGTTGGGTTACTTTGCGTTGCGTTACTTTGCGTTGCGTTACTTTGCGTTGCGTTACTTTGCGTTGTTACTTTGCATTGTGTTGTAGTACGTTGTCTTACTTTGCGTTGCGTTACTTTGCGTTGCGTTACTTTGCTTTGCGTTACTTTGCGTTGCGTTACTTTGCGTTACGTTACTTTGCCTTGTGTTGTAATGTGTTGCGTTACTTTGCGTTGTGTTACTTTGCGTTGTGTTGTATTGCGTTGTGTTACTTTGGGTTGCGTTACTTTGGGTTGTGTTACTTTGCGTTGTGTTACTTTGCGTTGTGTTACTTTGCCTTGCGTTACTTTGCGTTGTGTTACTTTGCGTTGTGTTACTTTGCCTTGTATTGTAGTGCGTTGCATTGCGTTACTTTGCGTTGTGTTACTTTGCGTTGCGTTACTTTGCGTTGCGTTACTTTGGGTTGCATTACTTTGGGTTGTGTTACTTTGCGTTGAGTTACTTTGCGTTGCGTTACTTTGCGTTGTGTTACTTTGCGTTGCGTTACTTTGCGTTGCGTTACTTTGCGTTGCGTTACTTTGCGTTTTTACTTTACATTGTGTTGTAGTATGTTGTTTTACTTTGCGTTGCGTTACTTTGCATTGCGTTACTTTGCGTTGCGTTAATTTGCGTTGCGTTACTTTGCGTTACGTTACTTTGTCTTGTGTTGTAATGTGTTGCGTTACTTTGCGTTGTGTTACTCTGCGTTGCGTTACTCTGCGTTGCGTTACTCTGCGTTGCGTTACTTTGCATTGCGTTACTTTGCGTTGTGTTACTTTGCATTGCGTTATTTTGCGTTGTGTTACTTTGCGTTGCATTACTTTGCGTTGCGTTACTTTGCGTTGTTACTTTGCATTGTGTTGTAGTACGTTGTGTTACTTTGCGTTGTTTTACTTTGCGTTGCGTTACTTTGCATTGCGTTACTTTGCGTTGCGTTACTCTGTGTTGCGTTACTCTGCGTTACGTTACTTTGCCTTGTGTTGTAATGTGTTGCGTTACTTTGTGTTGTGTTACTTTGCGTTGTGTTACTTTGCGTTGCGTTACTTTGGGTTGTATTACTTTGCGTTGTGTTACTTTGCGTTGTTTTACTTTGCCTTGCGTTACTTTGCGTTGAGTTACTTTGCGTTGCGTCACTTTGCGTTTTGTTACTTTGCGTTGTGTTACTTTGCCTTGTGTTGTAGTGCGTTGCATTGCATTACTTTGCGTTGAGTTACTTTGCGTTGCGTTACTTTGCATTGCGTTACTTTTGCGTTGCGTTACTTTGCGTTGTTACTTTGCATTGTGTTGTAGTACGTTGTGTTACTTTGCGTTGTTTTAGTTTGTTTTGCGTTACTTTGTGTTGTTTTACTTTGTGTTGTGTTACTTTGTGTTGCGTTACTTTGCGTTGCGTTACTTTCCGTTACGTTACTTTGCCTTGTGTTGTAGTACGTTGTGTTACTTTGCGTTGTTTTAGTTTGTTTTGAGTTACTTTTGTGTTGTGTTACTTTGGGTTGTGTTACTTTGTGTTGCGTTACTTTGCGTTGTTACTTTGCCTTGTGTTGTAGTGCGTTGCATTGCGTTACTTTACGTTGTGTTACTTTGCGTTGCGTTACTTTGCGTTGCGTTACTTTTTCGTTTTTACTTTGCATTGTGTTGTAGTACGTTGTGTTACTTTGCGTTGTTTTAGTTTGTTTTGAGTTACTTTTGTGTTGTGTTACTTTGGGTTGTGTTACTTTGTGTTGCGTTACTTTGCGTTGTTACTTTGCATTGTGTTGTAGTACGTTGTTTTACTTTGCGTTGCGTTACTTTGCGTTGCGTTAATTTGCGTTGCGTTACTTTGCGTTACGTTACTTTGCGTTACGTTACTTTGCCTTGTGTTGTAATGTGTTGCGTTACTTTGCGTTGTGTTACTTTGCGTTGTGTTACTTTGCGTTGAGTTACTTTGCGTTGCGTTACTTTGCGTTGCATTACTTTGCGTTGCGTTACTTTGCGTTGTGTTACTTTGCGTTGCGTTACTTTGCGTTGCGTTACTTTGCGTTGCGTTACTTTGCGTTTTTACTTTGCATTGTGTTGTAGTATGTTGTTTTACTTTGCGTTGCGTTACTTTGCATTGCGTTACTTTGCGTTGCGTTAATTTGCGTTGCGTTACTTTGCGTTACGTTACTTTGTCTTGTGTTGTAATGTGTTGCATTACTTTGCGTTGTGTTACTCTGCGTTGCGTTACTTTGCGTTGCGTTACTTTGCGTTGCGTTACTTTGCGTTGCGTTACTCTGCGTTGCGTTACTCTGCGTTGTGTTACTTTGCGTTGTTACTTTGCATTGTGTTGTAGTACGTTGTGTTACTTTGCGTTGTTTTAGTTTGTTTTGCGTTACTTTGTGTTGTGTTACTTTGTGTTGTGTTACTTTGTGTTGTGTTACTTTGTGATGTGTTACTTTGTGTTGTGTTACTTTGTGTTGTGTTACTTTGCGTTGTTTTAGTTTGTTTTGAGTTACTTTTGTGTTGTGTTACTTTGGGTTGTGTTACTTTGTGTTGCGTTACTTTGCGTTGTTACTTTGCCTTGTGTTGTAGTGCGTTGCATTGCGTTACTTTGCGTTGTGTTACTTTGCCTTGCGTTACTTTGCGTTGAGTTACTTTGCGTTGCGTTACTTTGCGTTTTGTTACTTTGCGTTGTGTTACTTTGCGTTGTGTTACTTTGCCTTGTGTTGTAGTGTGTTGCATTGCGTTGCATTGCGTTACTTTGCGTTGTGTTACTTTGCGTTGCGTTACTTTGCGTTGCGTTACTTTGCGTTTTTACTTTGCATTGTGTTGTAGTACGTTGTGTTACTTTGCGTTGTTTTAGTTTGTTTTGAGTTACTTTTGTGTTGTGTTACTTTGGGTTGTGTTACTTTGTGTTGCGTTACTTTGCGTTGTTACTTTGCATTGTGTTGTAGTACGTTGTTTTACTTTGCGTTGCGTTACTTTGCGTTGCGTTAATTTGCTTTGCGTTACTTTGCGTTATGTTACTTTGCGTTACGTTACTTTGCCTTGTGTTGTAATGTGTTGCGTTACTTTGCGTTGTGTTACTTTGCGTTGTGTTACTTTGCGTTGTGTTACTTTGCGTTGAGTTATTTTGCGTTGCGTTACTTTGCGTTGCATTACTTTGCGTTGCGTTACTTTGCGTTGTGTTACTTTGCGTTGCGTTACTTTGCGTTGCGTTACTTTGCGTTTTTACTTTGCATTGTGTTGTAGTATGTTGTTTTACTTTGCGTTGCGTTACTTTGCATTGCGTTACTTTGCGTTGCGTTAATTTGCGTTGCGTTACTTTGCGTTACGTTACTTTGTCTTGTGTTGTAATGTGTTGCATTACTTTGCGTTGTACTTTGCGTTGTCTTACTCTTGTTGTGTTTTTACTTTGCATTGTGTTGTAGTATGTTGTTTTACTTTGCGTTGCATTACTTTGCGTTGTGTTACTTTGCGTTGCGTTACTTTGCGTTGCGTTACTTTGCATTGCGTTGCTTTGCGTTGCGTTACTTTGCATTGTGTTACTTTGCGTTGCGTTACTTTGCGTTGCGTTACTTTGCGTTTTTACTTTGCATTGTGTTGTAGTATGTTGTTTTACTTTGCGTTGCGTTACTTTGCATTGCGTTACTTTGCGTTGCGTTAATTTGCGTTGTTACTTTGCATTGTGTTGTAGTACGTTCTGTTACTTTGCGTTGTTTTAGTTTGTTTTGCGTTACTTGGTGTTGTGTTACTTTGTGTTGTGTTACTTTGCGTTGCGTTACTTTGCCTTGTGTTGTAATGTGTTGCGTTACTTTGCGTTGCGTTACTTTGCGTTGCGTTACTTTGCGTTTTTACTTTGCATTGTGTTGTAGTATGTTGTTTTACTTTGCGTTGCATTACTTTGCATTGCGTTACTTTGCGTTGCGTTAATTTGCGTTGTTACTTTGCATTGTGTTGTAGTACGTTGTGTTACTTTGCGTTGTTTTAGTTTGTTTTGCGTTACTTTGTGTTGTGTTACTTTGTGTTGTGTTACTTTGTGTTGTGTTACTTTGTGTTGTGTTACTTTGCGTTGCGTTACTTTGCGTTGCGTTACTTTGCGTTGCGTTACTTTGCGTTGCGTTACTTTGCGTTGTGTTACTTTGCGTTGCGTTACTTTGCGTTGCGTTACTTTGCGTTGCGTTACTTTGCGTTGCGTTACTTTGCGTTGTTACTTTGCATTGTGTTGTAGTACGTTGTCTTACTTTGCGTTGCGTTACTTTGCGTTGCGTTACTTTGCGTTGCGTTACTTTGCGTTGCGTTACTTTGCGTTGTGTTACTTTGCCTTGTGTTACTTTGCCTTGTGTTGTAGTGCGTTGCATTGTGTTACTTTGCGTTGTGTTACTTTGCGTTGTGTTACTTTGTGTTGTGTTACTTTGCGTTGCGTTACTTTGCGTTGTGTTACTTTGCGTTGCGTTACTTTGCGTTGCGTTACTTTGCGTTGCGTTACTTTGCGTTGCGTTACTTTGCGTTGTGTTACTTTGCGTTGTGTTACTTTGCGTTTTTACTTTGCATTGTGTTGTAGTATGTTGTTTTACTTTGCGTTGCGTTACTTTGCATTGCGTTACTTTGCGTTGCGTTAATTTGCGTTGCGTTACTTTGCGTTACGTTACTTTGTCTTGTGTTGTAATGTGTTGCGTTACTTTGCGTTGTGTTACTCTGCGTTGCGTTACTCTGCGTTGCGTTACTTTGCGTTGCGTTACTTTGCGTTGCGTTACTTTGCGTTGCGTTACTTTGCGTTGTGTTACTTTGCGTTGCATTACTTTGCGTTGCGTTACTTTGCGTTGTTACTTTGCATTGTGTTGTAGTACGTTGTGTTACTTTGCGTTGTTTTAGTTTGTTTTGCGTTACTTTGTGTTGTGTTACTTTGTGTTGTGTTACTTTGTGTTGTGTTACTTTGCGTTGTTTTAGTTTGTTTTGCGTTACTTTGTGTTGTGTTACTTTGTGTTGTGTTACTTTGTGTTGTGTTACTTTGTGTTGTGTTACTTTGTGTTGTGTTACTTTGCGTTGCATTACTTTGCGTTGTGTTAGTTTGCGTTGCGTTACTTTGCGTTGCGTTACTTTGCATTGCGTTGCTTTGCGTTGCGTTACTTTGCGTTGTGTTACTTTGCGTTGCGTTACTTTGCGTTGCGTTACTTTGCGTTGCGTTACTTTGCGTTGCGTTACTTTGCGTTTTTACTTTGCATTGTGTTGTAGTATGTTGTTTTACTTTGCGTTGCGTTACTTTGCGTCGTTACTTTGCATTGTGTTGTAGTACGTTCTGTTACTTTGCGTTGTTTTAGTTTGTTTTGCGTTACTTGGTGTTGTGTTACTTTGTGTTGTGTTACTTTGCGTTGCGTTACTTTGCGTTGTGTTACTTTGCGTTGCGTTACTTTGCGTTGTGTTACTTTGCGTTGCGTTACTTTGCGTTGCGTTACTTTGCGTTGCGTTACTTTGCGTCGTTACTTTGCATTGTGTTGTAGTACGTTGTCTTACTTTGCGTTGCGTTACTTTGCGTTGCGTTACTTTGCCTTGCGTTACTTTGCGTTGCGTTACTTTGCATTGCGTTGCTTTGCGTTGCGTTACTTTGCGTTGTGTTACTTTGCGTTGCGTTACTTTGCGTTGCGTTACTTTGCGTTGCGTTACTTTGCGTTGCATTACTTTGCGTTGCGTTACTTTGCGTTGCGTTACTTTGCGTTGCGTTACTTTGCGTTGTTACTTTGCATTGTGTTGTAGTACGTTGTCTTACTTTGCGTTGCGTTACTTTGCGTTGCGTTACTTTGCGTTGCGTTACTTTGCGTTGCGTTACTTTGCGTTGTGTTACTTTGCCTTGTGTTACTTTGCGTTGTGTTACTTTGTGTTGTGTTACTTTGCGTTGCGTTACTTTGCGTTGTGTTACTTTGCGTTGCGTTACTTTGCGTTGCGTTACTTTGCGTTGCGTTACTTTGCGTTGTGTTACTTTGCGTTTTTACTTTGCATTGTGTTGTAGTATGTTGTTTTACTTTGCGTTGCGTTACTTTGCATTGCGTTACTTTGCGTTGCGTTAATTTGCGTTGCGTTACTTTGCGTTACGTTACTTTGTCTTGTGTTGTAATGTGTTGCGTTACTTTGCGTTGTGTTACTCTGCGTTGCGTTACTCTGCGTTGCGTTACTTTGCGTTGCGTTACTTTGCGTTGCGTTACTTTGCGTTGCGTTACTTTGCGTTGTGTTACTTTGCGTTGCATTACTTTGCGTTGCGTTACTTTGCGTTGCGTTACTTTGCGTTGCGTTACTTTGCATTGCGTTGCTTTGCGTTGCGTTACTTTGCGTTGTGTTACTTTGCGTTGCGTTACTTTGCGTTGCGTTACTTTGCGTTGCGTTACTTTGCGTTGCGTTACTTTGCGTTTTTACTTTGCATTGTGTTGTAGTATGTGGTTTTACTTTGCGTTGCGTTACTTTGCGTTGTTACTTTGCATTGTGTTGTAGTACGTTCTGTTACTTTGCGTTGTTTTAGTTTGTTTTGCGTTACTTGGTGTTGTGTTACTTTGTGTTGTGTTACTTTGCGTTGCGTTACTTTACGTTGTGTTACTTTGCGTTGCGTTACTTTGCGTTGTGTTACTTTGCGTTGCGTTACTTTGCGTTGCGTTACTTTGCGTTGCGTTACTTTGCGTTGCGTTACTTTGCGTCGTTACTTTGCATTGTGTTGTAGTACGTTGTCTTACTTTGCGTTGCGTTACTTTGCGTTGCGTTACTTTGCGTTGCGTTACTTTGCGTTGCGTTACTTTGCGTTGTGTTACTTTGCGTTGTGTTACTTTGTGTTGTGTTACTTTGCGTTGCGTTACTTTGCGTTGTGTTACTTTGCGTTGCGTTACTTTGCGTTGTGTTACTTTGCGTTGTGTTACTTTGCGTTTTTACTTTGCATTGTGTTGTAGTATGTTGTTTTACTTTGCGTTGCGTTACTTTGCGTTGTTACTTTGCATTGTGTTGTAGTACGTTCTGTTACTTTGCGTTGTTTTAGTTTGTTTTGCGTTACTTGGTGTTGTGTTACTTTGTGTTGTGTTACTTTGCGTTGCGTTACTTTGCGTTGTGTTACTTTGCGTTGCGTTACTTTGCGTTGCGTTACTTTGCGTTGCGTTACTTTGCGTTGCGTTACTTTGCGTTGTGTTACTTTGCGTTGTGTTACTTTGCGTTGTGTTACTTTGCGTTGCGTTACTTTGCGTTGCGTTACTTTGCGTTGCGTTACTTTGCGTTGCGTTACTTTGCGTTGTGTTACTTTGCGTTGTGTTACTTTGTGTTGTGTTACTTTGCGTTGCGTTACTTTGCGTTGTGTTACTTTGCGTTGCGTTACTTTGCGTTGCGTTACTTTGCGTTGTGTTACTTTGCGTTTTTACTTTGCATTGTGTTGTAGTATGTTGTTTTACTTTGCGTTGCGTTACTTTGCATTGCGTTACTTTGCGTTGCGTTAATTTGCGTTGCGTTACTTTGCGTTACGTTACTTTGTCTTGTGTTGTAATGGGTTGCGTTACTTTGCGTTGTGTTACTCTGTGTTGCGTTACTCTGCGTTGCGTATTTTTTGCGTTGCGTTACTTTGCGTTGCGTTACTTTGCGTTGTGTTACTTTGCGTTGTGTTACTTTGCGTTGTTACTTTGCATTGTGTTGTAGTACGTTGTGTTACTTTGCGTTGTTTTAGTTTGTTTTGCGTTACTTTGTGTTGTGTTACTTTGTGTTGTGTTACTTTGTGTTGTGTTACTTTGTGTTTTGTTACTTTGTGTTGTGTTACTTTGCGTTGCGTTACTTTGCGTTGCGTTACTTTGCGTTGCGTTACTTTGCGTTACGTTACTTTGCCTTGTGTTGTAATGTGTTGCGTTACTTTGCGTTGTGTTACTTTGCGTTGTGTTACTTTGCGTTGCGTTACTTTGGGTTGTATTACTTTGCGTTGTGTTACTTTGCGTTGTGTTCTTTGCGTTGTGTTACTTTGCGTTGCATTACTTTGCGTTGCGTTACTTTGCGTTGTTACTTTGCATTGTGTTGTAGTACGTTGTGTTACTTTGCGTTGTTTTAGTTTGTTTTGCGTTACTTTTGTGTTGTGTTACTTTGTGTTGTGTTACTTTGCGTTGCGTTACTTTGCGTTGTTACTTTGCATTGTGTTGTAGTATGTTGTGTTACTTTGCGTTGTTTTACTTTGCGTTGCGTTACTTTGCGTTGCGTTACTTTGCGTTGCGTTACTCTGCGTTGTGTTGTAGTGCGTTGCATTGCGTTGCATTGCGTTACTTTGCGTTGCGTTACTTTGCGTTGCGTTACTTTGCGTTGCGTTACTTTGCGTTGCGTTACTTTGCGTTTTTACTTTGCATTGTGTTGTAGTACGTTGTGTTACTTTGCGTTGTTTTAGTTTGTTTTGAGTTACTTTTGTGTTGCGTTACTTTGCGTTGTTACTTTGCATTGTTTTGTAGTACGTTGTTTTACTTTGCGTTGCGTTACTTTGCGTTGCGTTAATTTGCGTTGCGTTACTTTGCGTTACGTTACTTTGCCTTGTGTTGTAGTACGTTGTGTTACTTTGCGTTGTTTTAGTTTGTTTTGCGTTACTTTGTGTTGTGTTACTTTGTGTTGTGTTACTTTGTGTTGTGTTACTTTGCGTTGCGTTACTTTGCGTTGTGTTACTTTGCGTTGCGTTACTTTGCGTTGCGTTACTTTGCGTTGTGTTACTTTGCGTTGCGTTACTTTGCGTTGCGTTACTTTGCGTTGCGTTACTTTGCGTTGTTACTTTGCATTGTGTTGTAGTACGTTGTCTTACTTTGCGTTGCGTTACTTTGCGTTGCGTTACTTTGCGTTGCGTTACTTTGCGTTGCGTTACTTTGCGTTGTGTTACTTTGCCTTGTGTTACTTTGCCTTGTGTTGTAGTGCGTTGCATTGTGTTACTTTGCGTTGTGTTACTTTGCGTTGTGTTACTTTGTGTTGTGTTACTTTGCGTTGTGTTACTTTGCGTTGCGTTACTTTGCGTTGCGTTACTTTGCGTTGCGTTACTTTGCGTTGCGTTACTTTGCGTTGCGTTACTTTGCGTTGTGTTACTTTGCGTTTTTACTTTGCATTGTGTTGTAGTACGTTGTCTTACTTTGCGTTGTGTTACTTTGCGTTGTTTTAGTTTGTTTTGCGTTACTTTGTGTTGTGTTACTTTGTGTTGTGTTACTTTGTGTTGTGTTACTTTGTGTTGTGTTACTTTGTGATGTGTTACTTTGTGTTGTGTTACTTTGCGTTGCATTACTTTGCGTTGTGTTACTTTGCGTTGCGTTACTTTGTGTTGTGTTACTTTGTGTTGTGTTACTTTGTGTTGTGTTACTTTGCGTTGCGTTACTTTGCGTTGCGTTACTTTGCGTTGCGTTACTTTGCGTTGCGTTACGTTACTTTGCCTTGTGTTGTAATGTGTTGCGTTACTTTGCGTTGTGTTACTTTGCGTTGTGTTACTTTGCGTTGCGTTACTTTGGGTTGTATTACTTTGCGTTGTGTTACTTTGCGTTGTGTTCTTTGCCTTGCGTTACTTTGCGTTGAGTTACTTTGCGTTGCGTTACGTTGCGTTTTGTTACTTTGCGTTGTGTTACTTTGCGTTGCGTTACTTTGTGTTGTGTTACTTTGCGTTGCGTTACTTTGTGTTGTGTTACTTTGTATTGTGTTACTTTGTGTTGCGTTACTTTGCGTTGCATTACTTTGCGTTGCGTTACTTTGCGTTGCGTTACTTTGCGTTGCATTACTTTGCGTTGTGTTTTAGTACGTTGTGTTTTAGTACGTTGTGTTACTTTGTGTTGTTTTAGTTTGTTTTGCGTTACTTTGTGTTGTGTTACTTTGTGTTGTGTTACTTTGCGTTGCGTTACTTTGCGTTGTTACTTTGCATTGTGTTGTAGTACGTTGTGTTACTTTGCGTTGCGTTACTTTGTGTTGCGTTAATTTGCGTTGCGTTACTTTGCGTTACGTTACTTTGCCTTGTGTTGTAATGTGTTGCGTTACTTTGCGTTGTGTTACTTTGCGTTGTGTTACTTTGCCTTGCGTTACTTTACGTTGAGTTACTTTGCGTTGTGTTCTTTGCCTTGCGTTACTTTGCGTTGAGTTACTTTGCGTTGCGTTACGTTGCGTTTTGTTACTTTGCGTTGTGTTACTTTGCGTTGCGTTACTTTGTGTTGTGTTACTTTGTGTTGCGTTACTTTGTGTTGTGTTACTTTGTTTTGTGTTACTTTGTGTTGCGTTACTTTGCGTTGCATTACTTTGCGTTGCGTTACTTTGCGTTGCGTTACTTTGCGTTGCATTACTTTGCGTTGTGTTTTAGTACGTTGTGTTTTAGTACGTTGTGTTACTTTGTGTTGTTTTAGTTTGTTTTGCGTTACTTTGTGTTGTGTTACTTTGTGTTGTGTTACTTTGCGTTGCGTTACTTTGCGTTGTTACTTTGCATTGTGTTGTAGTACGTTGTGTTACTTTGCGTTGCGTTACTTTGTGTTGCGTTAATTTGCGTTGCGTTACTTTGCGTTACGTTACTTTGCCTTGTGTTGTAATGTGTTGCGTTACTTTGCGTTGTGTTACTTTGCGTTGTGTTACTTTGCCTTGCGTTACTTTACGTTGAGTTACTTTGCGTTGCTTTACTTTGCGTTTTGTTACTTTGCGTTGTGTTACTTTGCGTTGTGTTACTTTGCGTTGTGTTACTTTGCGTTTTGTTACTTTGCGTTGTGTTACTTTGCGTTGTGTTACTTTGCGTTGCGTTACTTTGCCTTGCGTTACTTTGCGTTGCGTTACTTTGCGTTTTGTTACTTTGCGTTTTGTTACTTTGCCTTGTGTTGTAGTGCGTTGCATTGCGTTGCATTGCGTTGCATTGCGTTACTTTGCGTTGTGTTACTTTGCGTTGCGTTACTTTGCGTTGGGTTACTTTGCGTTGCGTTACTTTGCGTTGTGTTACTTTGCGTTGCGTTACTTTGCGTTGCGTTACTTTGCGTTGTTACTTTGCATTGTGTTGTAGTACGTTGTGTTACTTTGCGTTGTTTTAGTTTACGTTGCGTTAATTTGCGTTGCGTTACTTTGCGTTACATTACTTTGCGTTACGTTACTTTGCCTTGTGTTGTAATGTGTTGCGTTACTTTGCGTTGTGTTACTTTGCGTTGTGTTACTTTGCGTTGTGTTACTTTGCGTTGTGTTACTTTGCGCTGCGTTACTTTGCGTTTTGTTACTTTGCGTTGTGTTACTTTGCGTTGCGTTACTTTGCGTTGCGTTACTTTGCATTGTGTTACTCTGCGTTGCGTTACTCTGCGTTGCGTTACTTTGCGTTGTGTTACTTTGCGTTGCGTTAATTTGCGTAGCGTTACTTTGCGTTGTTACTTTGCATTGTGTTGTAATACGTTGTGTTACTTTGCGTTGTTTTAGTTTGTTTTGAGTTACTTTTGTGTTGTGTTACTTTGGGTTGTGTTACTTTGTGTTGCGTTACTTTGCGTTGTTACTTTGCATTGTGTTGTAGTACGTTGTTTTACTTTGCGTTGCGTTACTTTGCGTTGCGTTAATTTGCGTTGCGTTACTTTGCGTTACGTTACTTTGCGTTGCGTTACTTTGCGTTGCGTTACTTTGCGTTGCGTTACTTTGCGTTGCGTTACTTTGCGTTTTTACTTTGCATTGTGTTGTAGTATGTTGTTTTACTTTGCGTTGCGTTACTTTGCATTGCCTTACTTTGCGTTGCGTTAATTTCGTTGCGTTACTTTGCGTTACGTTACTTTGTCTTGTGTTGTAATGTGTTGCGTTACTTTGCGTTGTGTTACTCTGCGTTGCGTTACTCTGCGTTGCGTTACTTTGCGTTGCGTTACTTTGCGTTGCGTTACTTTGCGTTGCGTTACTTTGCGTTGTGTTACTTTGCGTTGTGTTACTTTGTGTTGTGTTACTTTGCGTTGCGTTACTTTGCGTTGTGTTACTTTGCGTTGCGTTACTTTGCGTTGCGTTACTTTGCGTTGTGTTACTTTGCGTTTTTACTTTGCATTGTGTTGTAGTATGTTGTTTTACTTTGCGTTGCGTTACTTTGCATTGCGTTACTTTGCGTTGCGTTAATTTGCGTTGCGTTACTTTGCGTTACGTTACTTTGTCTTGTGTTGTAATGGGTTGCGTTACTTTGCGTTGTGTTACTCTGTGTTGCGTTACTCTGCGTTGCGTATTTTTTGCGTTGCGTTACTTTGCGTTGCGTTACTTTGCGTTGTGTTACTTTGCGTTGTGTTACTTTGCGTTGTTACTTTGCATTGTGTTGTAGTACGTTGTGTTACTTTGCGTTGTTTTAGTTTGTTTTGCGTTACTTTGTGTTGTGTTACTTTGTGTTGTGTTACTTTGTGTTGTGTTACTTTGTGTTTTGTTACTTTGTGTTGTGTTACTTTGCGTTGCGTTACTTTGCGTTGCGTTACTTTGCGTTGCGTTACTTTGCGTTACGTTACTTTGCCTTGTGTTGTAATGTGTTGCGTTACTTTGCGTTGTGTTACTTTGCGTTGTGTTACTTTGCGTTGCGTTACTTTGGGTTGTATTACTTTGCGTTGTGTTACTTTGCGTTGTGTTCTTTGCGTTGTGTTACTTTGCGTTGCATTACTTTGCGTTGCGTTACTTTGCGTTGTTACTTTGCATTGTGTTGTAGTACGTTGTGTTACTTTGCGTTGTTTTAGTTTGTTTTGCGTTACTTTTGTGTTGTGTTACTTTGTGTTGTGTTACTTTGCGTTGCGTTACTTTGCGTTGTTACTTTGCATTGTGTTGTAGTATGTTGTGTTACTTTGCGTTGTTTTACTTTGCGTTGCGTTACTTTGCGTTGCGTTACTTTGCGTTGCGTTACTCTGCGTTGTGTTGTAGTGCGTTGCATTGCGTTGCATTGCGTTACTTTGCGTTGCGTTACTTTGCGTTGCGTTACTTTGCGTTGCGTTACTTTGCGTTGCGTTACTTTGCGTTTTTACTTTGCATTGTGTTGTAGTACGTTGTGTTACTTTGCGTTGTTTTAGTTTGTTTTGAGTTACTTTTGTGTTGCGTTACTTTGCGTTGTTACTTTGCATTGTTTTGTAGTACGTTGTTTTACTTTGCGTTGCGTTACTTTGCGTTGCGTTAATTTGCGTTGCGTTACTTTGCGTTACGTTACTTTGCCTTGTGTTGTAGTACGTTGTGTTACTTTGCGTTGTTTTAGTTTGTTTTGCGTTACTTTGTGTTGTGTTACTTTGTGTTGTGTTACTTTGTGTTGTGTTACTTTGCGTTGCGTTACTTTGCGTTGTGTTACTTTGCGTTGCGTTACTTTGCGTTGCGTTACTTTGCGTTGTGTTACTTTGCGTTGCGTTACTTTGCGTTGCGTTACTTTGCGTTGCGTTACTTTGCGTTGTTACTTTGCATTGTGTTGTAGTACGTTGTCTTACTTTGCGTTGCGTTACTTTGCGTTGCGTT
Source organism: Pterois miles (assembly GCA_947000775.1). NCBI lineage: Eukaryota > Metazoa > Chordata > Actinopteri > Perciformes > Scorpaenidae > Pterois > Pterois miles. Next base: position 458,375 of record CAMQGK010000123.1, read on the forward strand.
ACTTTGCGTTGCGTTACTTTGCGTTGCGTTACTTTGCGTTGCGTTACTTTGCGTTGTGTTACTTTGCCTTGTGTTACTTTGCCTTGTGTTGTAGTGCGTTGCATTGTGTTACTTTGCGTTGTGTTACTTTGCGTTGTGTTACTTTGTGTTGTGTTACTTTGCGTTGTGTTACTTTGCGTTGCGTTACTTTGCGTTGCGTTACTTTGCGTTGCGTTACTTTGCGTTGTGTTACTTTGCGTTTTTACTTTGCATTGTGTTGTAGTACGTTGTCTTACTTTGCGTTGTGTTACTTTGCGTTGTTTTAGTTTGTTTTGCGTTACTTTGTGTTGTGTTACTTTGTGTTGTGTTACTTTGTGTTGTGTTACTTTGTGTTGTGTTACTTTGTGATGTGTTACTTTGTGTTGTGTTACTTTGCGTTGCATTACTTTGCGTTGTGTTACTTTGCGTTGCGTTACTTTGTGTTGTGTTACTTTGTGTTGTGTTACTTTGTGTTGTGTTACTTTGCGTTGCGTTACTTTGCGTTGCGTTACTTTGCGTTGCGTTACTTTGCGTTGCGTTACGTTACTTTGCCTTGTGTTGTAATGTGTTGCGTTACTTTGCGTTGTGTTACTTTGCGTTGTGTTACTTTGCGTTGCGTTACTTTGGGTTGTATTACTTTGCGTTGTGTTACTTTGCGTTGTGTTCTTTGCCTTGCGTTACTTTGCGTTGAGTTACTTTGCGTTGCGTTACGTTGCGTTTTGTTACTTTGCGTTGTGTTACTTTGCGTTGCGTTACTTTGTGTTGTGTTACTTTGTGTTGCGTTACTTTGTGTTGTGTTACTTTGTATTGTGTTACTTTGTGTTGCGTTACTTTGCGTTGCATTACTTTGCGTTGCGTTACTTTGCGTTGCGTTACTTTGCGTTGCATTACTTTGCGTTGTGTTTTAGTACGTTGTGTTTTAGTACGTTGTGTTACTTTGTGTTGTTTTAGTTTGTTTTGCGTTACTTTGTGTTGTGTTACTTTGTGTTGTGTTACTTTGCGTTGCGTTACTTTGCGTTGTTACTTTGCATTGTGTTGTAGTACGTTGTGTTACTTTGCGTTGCATTACTTTGTGTTGCGTTAATTTGCGTTGCGTTACTTTGCGTTACGTTACTTTGCCTTGTGTTGTAATGTGTTGCGTTACTTTGCGTTGTGTTACTTTGCGTTGTGTTACTTTGCCTTGCGTTACTTTACGTTGAGTTACTTTGCGTTGCTTTACTTTGCGTTTTGTTACTTTGCGTTGTGTTACTTTGCGTTGTGTTACTTTGCGTTGTGTTACTTTGCGTTTTGTTACTTTGCGTTGTGTTACTTTGCGTTGCGTTACTTTGCCTTGCGTTACTTTGCGTTGCGTTACTTTGCGTTTTGTTACTTTGCGTTTTGTTACTTTGCCTTGTGTTGTAGTGCGTTGCATTGCGTTGCATTGCGTTGCATTGCGTTACTTTGCGTTGTGTTACTTTGCGTTGCGTTACTTTGCGTTGGGTTACTTTGCGTTGCGTTACTTTGCGTTGTGTTACTTTGCGTTGCGTTACTTTGCGTTGCGTTACTTTGCGTTGTTACTTTGCATTGTGTTGTAGTACGTTGTGTTACTTTGCGTTGTTTTAGTTTACGTTGCGTTAATTTGCGTTGCGTTACTTTGCGTTACATTACTTTGCGTTACGTTACTTTGCCTTGTGTTGTAATGTGTTGCGTTACTTTGCGTTGTGTTACTTTGCGTTGTGTTACTTTGCGTTGTGTTACTTTGCGTTGTGTTACTTTGCGCTGCGTTACTTTGCGTTTTGTTACTTTGCGTTGTGTTACTTTGCGTTGCGTTACTTTGCGTTGCGTTACTTTGCATTGTGTTACTCTGCGTTGCGTTACTCTGCGTTGCGTTACTTTGCGTTGTGTTACTTTGCGTTGCGTTAATTTGCGTAGCGTTACTTTGCGTTGTTACTTTGCATTGTGTTGTAATACGTTGTGTTACTTTGCGTTGTTTTAGTTTGTTTTGAGTTACTTTTGTGTTGTGTTACTTTGGGTTGTGTTACTTTGTGTTGCGTTACTTTGCGTTGTTACTTTGCATTGTGTTGTAGTACGTTGTTTTACTTTGCGTTGCGTTACTTTGCGTTGCGTTAATTTGCGTTGCGTTACTTTGCGTTACGTTACTTTGCGTTGCGTTACTTTGCGTTGCGTTACTTTGCGTTGCGTTACTTTGCGTTGCGTTACTTTGCGTTTTTACTTTGCATTGTGTTGTAGTATGTTGTTTTACTTTGCGTTGCGTTACTTTGCATTGCCTTACTTTGCGTTGCGTTAATTTGCGTTGCGTTACTTTGCGTTACGTTACTTTGTCTTGTGTTGTAATGTGTTGCGTTACTTTGCGTTGTGTTACTCTGCGTTGCGTTACTCTGCGTTGCGTTACTTTGCGTTGCGTTACTTTGCGTTGCGTTACTTTGCGTTGCGTTACTCTGCGTTGCGTTACTTTGCGTTGTGTTACTTTGCGTTGCGTTACTTTGCGTTGCGTTACTTTGCGTTGCGTTACTTTGCGTTGCGTTACTTTGCGTTGCGTTACTTTGCGTTGTTACTTTGCATTGTGTTGTAGTACGTTGTGTTACTTTGCGTTGTTTTAGTTTGTTTTGCGTTACTTTTGTGTTGTGTTACTTTGCGTTGCGTTACTTTGCGTTGCGTTACTTTGCGTTGCGTTACTTTGCGTTACGTTACTTTGCCTTGTGTTGTAATGTGTTGCGTTACTTTGCGTTGTGTTACTTTGCGTTGTGTTACTTTGCGTTGCGTTACTTTGGGTTGCGTTACTTTGGGTTGTGTTACTTTGCGTTGTGTTACTTTGCGTTGTATTACCTTTCCTTGCGTTACTTTTGCGTTGTGTTACTTTGCGTTGTGTTACTTTGCGTTGTGTTGCTTTGCGTTGCGTTACTTTGGGTTGCATTACTTTGGGTTGTGTTACTTTGCGTTGAGTTACTTTGCGTTGTGTTACTTTGCGTTGCGTTACTTTTGCGTTGTGTTACTTTGCGTTGCGTTACTTTGCGTTGCGTTACTTTGCGTTGCGTTACTTTGCGTTGCGTTACTTTGCGTTGTTACTTTGCATTGTGTTGTAGTACGTTGTGTTACTTTGCGTTGTTTTAGTTTGTTTTGCGTTACTTTTGTGTTGTGTTACTTTGCGTTGCGTTACTTTGCGTTGCGTTACTTTGCGTTGCGTTACTTTGCGTTACGTTACTTTGCCTTGTGTTGTAATGTGTTGCGTTACTTTGCGTTGTGTTACTTTGCGTTGTGTTACTTTGCGTTGCGTTACTTTGGGTTGCGTTACTTTGGGTTGTGTTACTTTGCGTTGTGTTACTTTGCGTTGTATTACCTTTCCTTGCGTTACTTTTGCGTTGTGTTACTTTGCGTTGTGTTACTTTGCGTTGTGTTGCTTTGCGTTGCGTTACTTTGGGTTGCATTACTTTGGGTTGTGTTACTTTGCGTTGAGTTACTTTGCGTTGCGTTACTTTGCGTTTTGTTACTTTGCGTTGTGTTATTTTGCGTTGTGTTACTTTGCCTTGTGTTACTTTGCCTTGTGTTGTAGTGCGTTGCATTGTGTTACTTTGCGTTGTGTTACTTTGCGTTGTGTTACTTTGTGTTGTGTTACTTTGTGTTGTGTTACTTTGCGTTGCGTTACTTTGCGTTGTGTTACTTTGCGTTGCGTTACTTTGCGTTGCGTTACTTTGCGTTGCGTTACTTTGCGTTGTGTTACTTTGCGTTTTTACTTTGCATTGTGTTGTAGTATGTTGTTTTACTTTGCGTTGCGTTACTTTGCATTGCGTTACTTTGCGTTGCGTTAATTTGCGTTGCGTTACTTTGCGTTACGTTACTTTGTCTTGTGTTGTAATGTGTTGCGTTACTTTGCGTTGTGTTACTCTGTGTTGCGTTACTCTGCGTTGCGTTACTTTGTGTTGCGTTACTTTGCGTTGCGTTACTTTGCGTTGTGTTACTTTGCGTTGCATTACTTTGCGTTGCGTTACTTTGCGTTGTTACTTTGCGTTGTTACTTTGCATTGTGTTGTAGTACGTTGTGTTACTTTGCGTTGTTTTAGTTTGTTTTGCGTTACTTTTGTGTTGTGTTACTTTGTGTTGTGTTACTTTGCGTTGCGTTACTTTGCGTTGTTACTTTGCATTGTGTTGTAGTATGTTGTGTTACTTTGCGTTGTTTTACTTTGCGTTGCGTTACTTTGCGTTGCGTTACTTTGCGTTGCGTTACTCTGCGTTGCGTTACTCTGCGTTGCGTTACTCTGCGTTGTGTTACTTTGCGTTGTGTTACTTTGCGTTGCGTTAATTTGCGTTGCGTTACTTTGCGTTGTTACTTTGCATTGTGTTGTAATACGTTGTGTTACTTTGCGTTGTTTTAGTTTGTTTTGAGTTACTTTTGTGTTGTGTTACTTTGTGTTGTGTTACTTTGCGTTGCGTTACTTTGCGTTGTTACTTTGCATTGTGTTGTAGTACGTTGTTTTACTTTGCGTTGCGTTACTTTGCGTTGCGTTAATTTGCGTTGCGTTACATTCCGTTGCTTTACTTTGGGTTGCGTTACTTTGGGTTGTGTTACTTTGCGTTATGTTACTTTGCGTTGTGTTACTTTGCCTTGCGTTACTTTGCCTTGCGTTACTTTACGTTGAGTTACTTTGCGTTGCTTTACTTTGCATTTTGTTACTTTGCGTTGTGTTACTTTGCGTTGTGTTACTTTGCCTTGTGTTGTAGTGCGTTGCATTGCGTTACTTTGCGTTGTGTTACTTTGCGTTGTTTTAGTTTGTTTTGAGTTACTTTTGTGTTGTGTTACTTTGTGTTGTGTTACTTTGCGTTGCGTTACTTTGCGTTGTTACTTTGCATTGTGTTGTAGTACGTTGTTTTACTTTGCGTTGCGTTACTTTGCGTTGCGTTACTCTGCGTTGCGTTACTCTGCGTTGCGTTACTTTGCGTTGTGTTACTATGCGTTGTGTTAATTTGCGTTGCGTTACTTTGCATTGTTACTTTGCATTGTGTTGTAGTACGTTGTGTTACTTTGCGTTGTTTTAGTTTTTTTTGAGTTACTTTTGTGTTGTGTTACTTTGTGTTGTGTTACTTTGCGTTGCGTTACTTTGCGTTGTTACTTTGCATTGTGTTGTAGTACGTTGTTTTACTTTGCATTGCGTTACTTTGCGTTGCGTTAATTTGCGTTGCGTTACTTTGCGTTGCGTTACTTTGCGTTGTGTTACTTTGCGTTGCGTTACTTTGTGTTGTGTTACTTTGTGTTGTGTTACTTTGTGTTGTAATGTGTTGCGTTACTTTGCGTTGTGTTACTTTGCGTTGTGTTACTTTGCGTTGCGTTACTTTGGGTTGTATTACTTTGCGTTGTGTTCTTTGCCTTGCGTTACTTTGCGTTGAGTTACTTTGCGTTGCGTTACTTTGCGTTTTGTTACTTTGCGTTGTGTTACTTTGCCTTGTGTTGTAGTGCGTTGCATTGCGTTACTTTGCGTTGAGTTACTTTGCGTTGCGTTACTTTGCATTGCGTTACTTTGCGTTGCGTTACTTTGCGTTGTTACTTTGCATTGTGTTGTAGTACGTTTTGTTACTTTGCGTTGCTTTAGTTTGTTTTGTGTTACTTTGTGTTGTGTTACTTTCTGTTGTGTTACTTTGTGTTGTGTTACTTTGTGTTGTGTTACTTTGTGTTGCGTTACTTTGCGTTGCATTATTTTGCGTTGCGTTACTTTGCATTGCGTTACTTTGCGTTGCATTACTTTGCGTTGCGTTACTTTGCCTTGTGTTGTAATGTGTTGCGTTACTTTGTGTTGTTACTTTGCATTGTGTTGTAGTACGTTGTGTTACTTTGCGTTGTTTTAGTTTGTTTTACGTTACTTTGTGTTGTGTTACTTTGTGTTGTGTTACTTTGCGTTGCGTTACTTTGCGTTGTTACTTTGCATTGTGTTGTAGTACGTTGTGTTACTTTGCGTTGCGTTACTTTGTGTTGCGTTAATTTGCGCTGCGTTACTTTGCGTTACGTTACTTTGCCTTGTGTTGTAATGTGTTGCGTTACTTTGCGTTGTGTTACTTTGCGTTGTGTTACTTTGCCTTGCGTTACTTTACGTTGAGTTACTTTGCGTTGCTTTACTTTGCGTTTTGTTACTTTGCGTTGTGTTACTTTGCGTTGTGTTACTTTGCGTTTTGTTACTTTGCGTTGTGTTACTTTGCGTTGTGTTACTTTGCCTTGCGTTACTTTGCGTTGCGTTACTTTGCGTTTTGTTACTTTGCGTTTTGTTACTTTGCCTTGTGTTGTAGTGCGTTGCATTGCGTTGCATTGCGTTACTTTACGTTGCGTTACTTTGCGTTGCGTTACTTTGCGTTGCGTTACTTTGCGTTGTTACTTTGCATTGTGTTGTAGTACGTTGTGTTACTCTGCATTGTTTTAGTTTGTTTTGCGTTATTTTTTTGTTGTGTTACTTTGTGTTGTGTTACTTTGCGTTGCGTTACTTTGCGTTGTTACTTTGCATTGTGTTGTAGTACGTTGTTTTACTTTGCGTTGTGTGACTTTGCGTTGCGTTACTTTGCGTTGCGTTAATTTGCGTTGCGTTACTTTGCGTTACGTTACTTTGCGTTACGTTACTTTGCCTTGTGTTGTAATGTGTTGCGTTACTTTGCGTTTTGTTACTTTGCGTTGTGTTACTTTGCGTTGTGTTACTTTGCGTTGTGTTACTTTGCGCTGCGTTACTTTGCGTTTTGTTACTTTGCGTTGTGTTACTTTGCATTGTGTTACTTTGCGTTGCGTTACTTTGCCTTGTGTTATAGCATGTTGCATTACTTTGCGTTGCGTTGCGTTGCTTTGCTTTGCGTTGCGTTACTTTGCCTTGTGTTGTAATTTCTTGCGTTACTTTGCGTTGTGTTAATTTGCGTTGTGTTACTTTGCGTTGCGTTACTTTGCGTTGCGTTACTTCGCGTTGTGTTACTTTGCGTTGTGTTACTTTGCGTTGTGTTACTTTGCGTTGTTACTTTGCATTGTGTTACTTTGCGTTGTGTTACTTTGCGTTGTGTTACTTTGCATTGCGTTACTTTGCGTTGCATTACTTTGCATTGCGTTACTTTGTGTTGTGTTACTTTGCGTTGTGTTACTTTGCGTTGTGTTGTAGTATGTTGTTTTACTTTGCGTTGCGTTACTTTGCATTGCGTTACTTTGCGTTGCGTTACTTTGCGTTGCGTTACTTTGCGTTGCGTTACTTTGCGTTGTGTTACTTTGCGTTGCGTTACTTTGTGTTGCGTTACTTTGCGTTGCGTTACTTTGCGTTGTTACTTTGCATTGTGTTGTAGTACGTTGTCTTACTTTGCGTTGCGTTACTTTGCGTTGCGTTACTTTGCCTTGTGTTACTTTGTGTTGTGTTACTTTGCATTGTGTTATAGTGCGTTGTTACTTTGCGTTGTGTTACTTTGCGTTGCGTTACTTTGCGTTGCGTTACTTTGCCTTGTGTTATAGCACGTTGTGTTACTTTGCGTTGTTTTAGTTTGTCTTGCGTTACTTAGTGTTGTGTTACTTTGCGTTGTGTTACTTTGCATTGTGTTACTTTGCGTTGTGTTACTTTGCGTTGCGTTACTTTGGGTTGTATTACTTTGTGTTGTGTTACTTTGCGTTGTGTTACTTTGCCTTGCGTTACTTTGCGTTGTGTTACTTTGCGTTGTGTTGTAGAACATTGCGTCACTTTGCATTGTGTTACTTTGCGTTGCGTTACTTTGCCTTGTGTTATAGCATGTTGCATTACTTTGCGTTGCGTTGCGTTGCTTTGCTTTGCGTTGCGTTACTTTGCCTTGTGTTGTAATTTCTTGCGTGACTTTGCGTTGTTACTTTGCGTTGTGTTACTTTGCGTTGCGTTACTTTGCGTTGCGTTACTTCGCGTTGTGTTACTTTGCGTTGTGTTACTTTGCGTTGTGTTACTTTGCGTTGTTACTTTGCATTGTGTTACTTTGCGTTGTGTTACTTTGCGTTGTGTTACTTTGCGTTGTGTTACTTTGCGTTGTGTTACTTTGCGTTGCGTTACTTTGGGTTGTATTACTTTGTGTTGTGTTACTTTGCGTTGTGTTACTTTGCCTTGCGTTACTTTGCGTTGTGTTACTTTGCGTTGTGTTGTAGAACATTGCGTCACTTTGCATTGTGTTACTTTGCGTTGCGTTACTTTGCCTTGTGTTATAGCATGTTGCATTACTTTGCGTTGCGTTGCGTTGCTTTGCTTTGCGTTGCGTTACTTTGCCTTGTGTTGTAATTTCTTGCGTGACTTTGCGTTGTTACTTTGCGTTGTGTTACTTTGCGTTGCGTTACTTTGCGTTGCGTTACTTCGCGTTGTGTTACTTTGCGTTGTGTTACTTTGCGTTGTGTTACTTTGCGTTGTTACTTTGCATTGTGTTACTTTGCGTTGTGTTACTTTGCGTTGTGTTACTTTGCGTTGTGTTACTTTGCATTGTGTTACTTTGCGTTGCATTACTTTGAATTGCGTTACTTTGTGTTGTGTTACTTTGCGTTGTGTTGTAGTATGTTGTTTTACTTTGCGTTGCGTTACTTTGCATTGCGTTACTTTGCGTTGCGTTAATTTGCGTTGCGTTACTTTGCGTTACGTTACTTTGTCTTGTGTTGTAATGTGTTGCGTTACTTTGCGTTGTGTTACTCTGCGTTGCGTTACTCTGCGTTGCGTTACTCTGCGTTGCGTTACTTTGCGTTGCGGTACTTTGCGTTGCGTTACTTTGCGTTGCGTTACTTTGCGTTACGTTACTTTGCCTTGTGTTGTAATGTGTTGCGTTACTTTGCGTTGTGTTACTTTGCGTTGTGTTACTTTGCGTTGCGTTACTTTGGGTTGCGTTACTTTGGGTTGTGTTACTTTGCGTTGTGTTACTTTGCGTTGTGTTACTTTGCCTTGCGTTACTTTGCGTTGTGTTACTTTGCCTTGTGTTGTAGTGCGTTGCATTGCGTTACTTTGCGTTGTGTTACTTTGCGTTGTGTTACTTTGCGTTGCGTTACTTTGGGTTGCATTACTTTGCGTTGTGTTACTTTGCCTTGTGTTGTAGTGCGTTGCATTGCGTTACTTTGCGTTTTGTTACTTTGCGTTGCGTTAGTTTGGGTTGCATTACTTTGGGTTGTGTTACTTTGCGTTGAGTTACTTTGCGTTGCGTTACTTTGCGTTTTGTTACTTTGCGTTGTGTTACTTTGCGTTGTGTTACTTTGCCTTGTGTTACTTTGCCTTGTGTTGTAGTGCGTTGCATTGTGTTACTTTGCGTTGTGTTACTTTGCGTTGTGTTACTTTGTGTTGTGTTACTTTGCGTTGCGTTACTTTGCGTTGTGTTACTTTGCGTTGCGTTACTTTGCGTTGCGTTACTTTGCGTTGTTACTTTGCATTGTGTTGTAGTACGTTGTGTTACTTTGCGTTGTTTTAGTATGTTTTGCGTTACTTTGTGTTGTGTTACTTTGTGTTGTGTTACTTTGTGTTGCGTTACTTTGCGTTGCATTACTTTGCGTTGCGTTACTTTGCCTAGCGTTACTTTGCGTTGCATTACTTTGCGTTGCGTTACTTTGCCTTGTGTTGTAATGTGTTGCGTTACTTTGCGTTGTGTTACTTTGTGTTGTGTTACTTTGCGTTGCGTTACTTTGCGTTGCGTTACTTTGCGTTGCGTTACTTTGCGTTGCGTTACTTTGCGTTGTGTTACTTTGCGTTGCGTTACTTTGTGTTGCGTTACTTTGCGTTGCGTTACTTTGCGTTGTTACTTTGCATTGTGTTGTAGTACGTTGTCTTACTTTGCGTTGCGTTACTTTGCGTTGCGTTACTTTGCGTTGCGTTACTTTGCGTTGCGTTACTTTGCGTTGCGTTACTTTGCGTTGCGTTACTTTGCGTTACGTTACTTTGCCTTGTGTTGTAATGTGTTGCGTTACTTTGCGTTGTGTTACTTTGCGTTGTGTTACTTTGCGTTGCGTTACTTTGGGTTGCGTTACTTTGGGTTGTGTTACTTTGCGTTGTGTTACTTTGCGTTGTGTTACTTTGCCTTGCGTTACTTTGCGTTGTGTTACTTTGCGTTGTGTTACTTTGCCTTGTGTTGTAGTGTGTTGCATTGCGTTACTTTGCGTTGTGTTACTTTGCGTTGCGTTACTTTGGGTTGCATTACTTTGGGTTGTGTTACTTTGCGTTGAGTTACTTTGCGTTGTGTTACTTTGCGTTGCGTTACTTTGCGTTGCGTTACTTTGCGTTGCGTTACTTTGCCTTGTGTTGTAATGTGTTGCGTTACTTTGCGTTGTTACTTTGCATTGTGTTTTAGTACGTTGTGTTACTTTGCGTTGTGTTACTTTGTGTTGTGTTACTTTGCGTTGCGTTACTTTGCGTTGTGTTACTTTGCGTTGCGTTACTTTGCGTTGCGTTACTTTGCGTTGCGTTCCTTTGCGTTGCGTTACTTTGCGTTACGTTACTTTGCGTTACGTTACTTTGCCTTGTGTTGTAATGTGTTGCGTTACTTTGCGTTGTGTTACTTTGCGTTGTGTTACTTTGCGTTGTGTTACTTTGCGTTGCGTTACTTTGGGTTGTGTTACTTTGCGTTGTGTTACTTTGCGTTGTGTTACTTTGCCTTGCGTTACTTTGCGTTGTGTTACTTTGCGTTGTGTTACTTTGCCTTGTGTTGTAGTGCGTTGCATTGCGTTACTTTGCGTTGTGTTACTTTGCGTTGCGTTACTTTGGGTTGCATTACTTTGGGTTGTGTTACTTTGCGTTGAGTTACTTTGCGTTGCGTTACTTTGCGTTTTGTTACTTTGCCTTGTGTTACTTTGCCTTGTGTTGTAGTGCGTTGCATTGTGTTACTTTGCGTTGTGTTACTTTGCGTTGTGTTACTTTGCGTTGTGTTACTTTGTGTTGTGTTTCTTTGCGTTGCGTTACTTTGCGTTGTGTTACTTTGGGTTGCGTTACTTTGCGTTGCGTTACTTTGCGTTGCGTTACTTTGCGTTGTGTTACTTTGCGTTTCTACTTTGCATTGTGTTGTAGTATGTTGTTTTACTTTGCGTTGCGTTACTTTGCATTGCGTTAATTTGCGTTGCGTTAATTTGCGTTGCGTTACTTTGCGTTACGTTACTTTGTCTTGTGTTGTAATGTGTTGTGTTACTTTGCGTTGCGTTACTTTGCGTTGTGTTCCTTTGCGTTGCGTTACTTTGCGTTGTTACTTTGCATTGTGTTGTAGTACGTTGTGTTACTTTGCGTTGTTTTAGTTTGTTTTGCGTTACTTTGTGTTGTGTTACTTTGTGTTGTGTTACTTTGTGTTGTGTTACTTTGTGATGTGTTACTTTGTGTTGTGTTACTTTGTGTTGTGTTACTTTGCGTTGTGTTACTTTGCGTTGTGTTACTTTGCGTTGTGTTACTTTGCGTTGTGTTACTTTGTGTTGTGTTACTTTGCGTTGCGTTACTTTGCGTTGCGTTACTTTGCGTTACGTTACTTTGCCTTGTGTTGTAATGTGTTGCGTTACTTTGCGTTGTGTTACTTTGCGTTGTGTTACTTTGCGTTGCGTTACTTTGGGTTGTATTACTTTGCGTTGTGTTACTTTGCGTTGTGTTACTTTGCGTTGTGTTACTTTGCGCTGCGTTACTTTGCGTTTTGTTACTTTGCGTTGTGTTACTTTGCGTTGCGTTACTTTGCGTTGCGTTACTTTGCATTGTGTTACTCTGCGTTGCGTTACTCTGCGTTGCGTTACTTTGCGTTGTGTTACTTTGAGTTGCGTTAATTTGCGTTGCGTTACTTTGCGTTGTTACTTTGCATTGTGTTGTAGTACGTTGTGTTACTTTGCGTTGTTTTAGTTTGTTTTGAGTTACTTTTGTGTTGTGTTACTTTGTGTTGCGTTACTTTGCCTTGCGTTACTTTGCGTTGAGTTACTTTGCGTTGCGTTACTTTGCGTTTTGTTACTTTGCGTTGTGTTACTTTGCGTTGTGTTACTTTGCCTTGTGTTGTAGTGCGTTGCATTGCGTTGCATTGCGTTACTTTGCGTTGTGTTACTTTGCGTTGCGTTACTTTGCGTTGCGTTACTTTGCGTTGCGTTACTTTTTCGTTTTTACTTTGCATTGTGTTGTAGTACGTTGTGTTACTTTGCGTTGTTTTAGTTTGTTTTGAGTTACTTTTGTGTTGTGTTACTTTGGGTTGTGTTACTTTGTGTTGCGTTACTTTGCGTTGTTACTTTGCATTGTGTTGTAGTACGTTGTTTTACTTTGCGTTGCGGTACTTTGCGTTGCGGTACTTTGCGTTGCGTTAATTTGCGTTGCGTTACTTTGCGTTACGTTACTTTGCGTTACGTTACTTTGCCTTGTGTTGTAATGTGTTGCGTTACTTTGCGTTGTGTTACTTTGCGTTGTGTTACTTTGCGTTGAGTTACTTTGCGTTGCGTTACTTTGCGTTGCATTACTTTGCGTTGCGTTACTTTGCGTTGTGTTACTTTGCGTTGCGTTCCTTTGCGTTGCGTTACTTTGCGTTGCGTTACTTTGCGTTTTTACTTTGCATTGTGTTGTAGTATGTTGTTTTACTTTGCGTTGCGTTACTTTGCATTGCGTTACTTTGCGTTGCGTTAATTTGCGTTGCGTTACTTTGCGTTACGTTACTTTGTCTTGTGTTGTAATGTGTTGCATTACTTTGCGTTGTGTTACTCTGCGTTGCGTTACTTTGCGTTGCGTTACTTTGCGTTGCGTTACTTTGTGTTGCGTTACTCTGCGTTGCGTTACTCTGCGTTGTGTTACTTTGCGTTGTTACTTTGCATTGTGTTGTAGTACGTTGTGTTACTTTGCGTTGTTTGTTTGTTTTGCGTTACTTTGTGTTGTGTTACTTTGTGTTGTCTTACTTTGTGTTGTGTTACTTTGTGATGTGTTACTTTGTGTTGTGTTACTTTGTGTTGTGTTACTTTGCGTTGTTTTAGTTTGTTTTGAGTTACTTTTGTGTTGTGTTACTTTGGGTTGTGTTACTTTGTGTTGCGTTACTTTGCGTTGTTACTTTGCCTTGTGTTGTAGTGCGTTGCATTGCGTTACTTTGCGTTGTGTTACTTTGCCTTGCGTTACTTTGCGTTGAGTTACTTTGCGTTGCGTTACTTTGTGTTTTGTCCTCTGCGTTGTGTTACTTTGCGTTGTGTTACTTTGCCTTGTGTTGTAGTGCGTTGCATTGCGTTGCATTGCGTTACTTTGCGTTGCGTTACTTTGCGTTTTTACTTTGCATTGTGTTGTAGTACGTTGTGTTACTTTGCGTTGTTTTAGTTTGTTTTGAGTTACTTTTGTGTTGTGTTACTTTGGGTTGTGTTACTTTGTGTTGCGTTACTTTGCGTTGTTACTTTGCATTGTGTTGTAGTACGTTGTTTTACTTTGCGTTGCGTTACTTTGCGTTGCGTTAATTTGCTTTGCGTTACTTTGCGTTGCGTTAATTTGCGTTGCGTTACTTTGCGTTACGTTCCTTTGTCTTGTGTTGTAATGTGTTGCATTACTTTGCGTTGTGTTACTCTGCGTTGCGTTACTTTGCGTTGCGTTACTTTGCGTTGTGTTGCGTTACTTTGCGTTGCGTTACTCTGCGTTGCGTTACTCTGCGTTGTGTTACTTTGCGTTGTTACTTTGCATTGTGTTGTAGTACGTTGTGTTACTTTGCGTTGTTTTAGTTTGTTTTGCGTTACTTTGTGTTGTGTTACTTTGTGTTGTGTTACTTTGCGTTACGTTACTTTGCCTTGTGTTGTAATGTGTTGCGTTACTTTGCGTTGTGTTACTTTGCGTTGTGTTACTTTGCGTTGAGTTATTTTGCGTTGCGTTACTTTGCGTTGCATTACTTTGCGTTGCGTTACTTTGCGTTGTGTTACTTTGCGTTGCGTTACTTTGCGTTGCGTTACTTTGCGTTGCGTTACTTTGCGTTTTTACTTTGCATTGTGTTGTAGTATGTTGTTTTACTTTGCGTTGCGTTACTTTGCATTGCGTTACTTTGCGTTGCGTTAATTTGCGTTGCGTTACTTTGCGTTACGTTCCTTTGTCTTGTGTTGTAATGTGTTGCATTACTTTGCGTTGTGTTACTCTGCGTTGCGTTACTTTGCGTTGCGTTGCGTTACTTTGCGTTGCGTTACTCTGCGTTGCGTTACTCTGCGTTGTGTTACTTTGCGTTGTTACTTTGCATTGTGTTGTAGTACGTTGTGTTACTTTGCGTTGTTTTAGTTTGTTATGCGTTACTTTGTGTTGTGTTACTTTGTGTTGTGTTACTTTGTGTTGTGTTACTTTGTGATGTGTTACTTTGTGTTGTGTTACTTTGTGTTGTGTTACTTTGCGTTGTTTTAGTTTGTTTTGAGTTACTTTTGTGTTGTGTTACTTTGTGTTGTTACTTTGCATTGTGTTGTAGTACGTTGTGTTACTTTGCGTTGTTTTAGTTTGTTTTGCGTTACTTTGTGTTGTGTTACTTTGTGTTGTGTTACTTTGTGTTGTGTTACTTTGTGATGTGTTACTTTGCGTTGTGTTACTCTGCGTTGCGTTACTTTGCGTTGCGTTACTTTGCGTTGCGTTACTTTGCGTTGCGTTACTCTGCGTTGCGTTACTCTGCGTTGTGTTACTTTGCGTTGTGTTACTTTGCGTTGAGTTACTTTGCGTTGCGTTACTTTGCGTTGTTACTTTGCATTGTGTTGTAGTACGTTGTGTTACTTTGCGTTGTTTTAGTTTGTTTTGCGTTACTTTGTGTTGCGTTACTTTGCGTTGTGTTACTTTGCCTTGCGTTACTTTGCGTTAAGTTACTTTGCATTGTGTTACTTTACGTTGAGTTACTTTGCGTTGCTTTACTTTGCATTTTGTTACTTTGCGTTGTGTTACTTTGCATTGTGTTACTTTGCCTTGTGTTGTAGTGCGTTGCATTGTGTTACTTTGCGTTGCGTTACTTTGCGTTGTGTTACTTTGCGTTGCGTTACTTTGCGTTGCGTTACTTTGCGTTGTGTTACTTTGCGTTGGGTTACTTTGCGTTGCGTTACTTTGCGTTGCGTTACTTTGCGTTGCGTTACTTTGCGTTGTTACTTTGCATTGTGTTGTAGTACGTTGTCTTACTTTGCGTTGCGTTACTTTGCGTTGCGTTACTTTGCGTTGCGTTACTTTGCGTTACGTTACTTTGCCTTGTGTTGTAATGTGTTGCGTTACTTTGCGTTGTGTTACTTTGCGTTGTGTTACTTTGCGTTGTGTTATATTGCGTTGCGTTACTTTCGGTTGCGTTACTTTGCGTTGTTACTTTGCCTTGTGTTGTAATGTGTTGCGTTACTTTGCGTTGCGTTACTTTGCGTTGCGTTACTTTGCGTTTTTACTTTACATTGTGTTGTAGTATGTTGTTTTACTTTGCGTTGCGTTACTTTGCATTGCGTTACTTTGCGTTGCGTTAATTTGCGTTGCGTTACTTTGCGTTACGTTACTTTGTCTTGTGTTGTAATGTGTTGCGTTACTTTGCGTTGTGTTACTCTGCGTTGCGTTACTCTGCGTTGCGTTACTCTGCGTTGCGTTACTTTGCGTTGCGTTACTTTGCATTGCGTTACTTTGCGTTGTGTTACTTTGCATTGCGTTACTTTGCGTTGTGTTACTTTGCGTTGCATTACTTTGCGTTGCGTTAGTTTGCGTTGTTACTTTGCATTGTGTTGTAGTACGTTGTGTTACTTTGCGTTGTTTTACTTTGCATTGCGTTACTTTGCATTGCGTTACTTTGCGTTGCGTTACTCTGCGTTGCGTTACTCTGCGTTACGTTACTTTGCCTTGTGTTGTAATGTGTTGCGTTACTTTGTGTTGTGTTACTTTGCGTTGTGTTGTAGTACGTTGTGTTACTTTGCGTTGTTTTAGTTTGTTTTGCGTTACTTTGTGTTGTGTTACTTTGTGTTGTGTTACTTTGTGTTGTGTTACTTTGTGATGTGTTACTTTGTGTTGTGTTACTTTGTGTTGTGTTACTTTGCATTGTGTTACTTTGCCTTGTGTTGTAGTGCGTTGCATTGTGTTACTTTGCGTTGCGTTACTTTGCGTTGTGTTACTTTGCGTTGCGTTACTTTGCGTTGCGTTACTTTGCGTTGTGTTACTTTGCGTTGGGTTACTTTGCGTTGCGTTACTTTGCGTTGCGTTACTTTGCGTTGCGTTACTTTGCGTTGTTACTTTGCATTGTGTTGTAGTACGTTGTCTTACTTTGCGTTGCGTTACTTTGCGTTGCGTTACTTTGCGTTGCGTTACTTTGCGTTACGTTACTTTGCCTTGTGTTGTAATGTGTTGCGTTACTTTGCGTTGTGTTACTTTGCGTTGTGTTACTTTGCGTTGTGTTATATTGCGTTGCGTTACTTTCGGTTGCGTTACTTTGCGTTGTTACTTTGCCTTGTGTTGTAATGTGTTGCGTTACTTTGCGTTGCGTTACTTTGCGTTGCGTTACTTTGCGTTTTTACTTTACATTGTGTTGTAGTATGTTGTTTTACTTTGCGTTGCGTTACTTTGCATTGCGTTACTTTGCGTTGCGTTAATTTGCGTTGCGTTACTTTGCGTTACGTTACTTTGTCTTGTGTTGTAATGTGTTGCGTTACTTTGCGTTGTGTTACTCTGCGTTGCGTTACTCTGCGTTGCGTTACTCTGCGTTGCGTTACTTTGCGTTGCGTTACTTTGCATTGCGTTACTTTGCGTTGTGTTACTTTGCATTGCGTTACTTTGCGTTGTGTTACTTTGCGTTGCATTACTTTGCGTTGCGTTAGTTTGCGTTGTTACTTTGCATTGTGTTGTAGTACGTTGTGTTACTTTGCGTTGTTTTACTTTGCATTGCGTTACTTTGCATTGCGTTACTTTGCGTTGCGTTACTCTGCGTTGCGTTACTCTGCGTTACGTTACTTTGCCTTGTGTTGTAATGTGTTGCGTTACTTTGTGTTGTGTTACTTTGCGTTGTGTTACTTTGCGTTGCGTTACTTTGGGTTGTATTACTTTGCGTTGTGTTACTTTGCGTTGTGTTACTTTGCGTTGCGTTACTTTGCATTGCGTTACTTTTGCGCTGCGTTACTTTGCGTTGTTACTTTGCATTGTGTTGTAGTACGTTGTGTTACTTTGCGTTGTTTTAGTTTGTTTTGCGTTACTTTGTGTTGTGTTACTTTGTGTTGTGTTACTTTGTGTTGCGTTACTTTGCGTTGCGTTACTTTCCGTTACGTTACTTTGCCTTGTGTTGTAGTACGTTGTGTTACTTTGCGTTGTTTTAGTTTGTTTTGAGTTACTTTTGTGTTGTGTTACTTTGGGTTGTGTTACTTTGTGTTGCGTTACTTTGCGTTGTTACTTTGCCTTGTGTTGTAGTGCGTTGCATTGCGTTACTTTGCGTTGTGTTACTTTGCCTTGCGTTACTTTGCGTTGAGTTACTTTGCGTTGCGTTACTTTGCGTTGCGTTACTTTGCGTTTTGTTACTTTGCGTTGTGTTACTTTGCGTTGTGTTACTTTGCCTTGTGTTGTAGTGCGTTGCATTGCGTTGCATTGCGTTACTTTGCGTTGTGTTACTTTGCGTTGCGTTACTTTGCGTTGCGTTACTTTGCGTTGCGTTACTTTGCGTTGCGTTACTTTTTCGTTTTTACTTTGCATTGTGTTGTAGTACGTTGTGTTACTTTGCGTTGTTTTAGTTTGTTTTGAGTTACTTTTGTGTTGTGTTACTTTGGGTTGTGTTACTTTGTGTTGCGTTACTTTGCGTTGTTACTTTGCATTGTTACTTTGCATTGTGTTGTAGTACGTTGTTTTACTTTGCGTTGCGTTACTTTGCGTTGCGTTAATTTGCGTTGCGTTACTTTGCGTTGCGTTACTTTGCGTTACGTTACTTTGCCTTGTGTTGTAATGTGTTGCGTTACTTTGCGTTGTGTTACTTTGCGTTGTGTTACTTTGCGTTGCGTTACTTTGCGTTGCGTTACTTTGCGTTGCGTTACTTTGCGTTGTGTTACTTTGCGTTGCGTTACTTTGCGTTGCGTTACTTTGCGTTGCGTTACTTTGCGTTTTTACTTTGCATTGTGTTGTAGTATGTTGTTTTACTTTGCGTTGCGTTACTTTGCATTGCGTTACTTTGCGTTGCGTTAATTTGCGTTGCGTTACTTTGCGTTACGTTACTTTGTCTTGTGTTGTAATGTGTTGCATTACTTTGCGTTGTGTTACTCTGCGTTGCGTTACTCTGCGTTGTGTTACTTTGCGTTGTTACTTTGCATTGTGTTGTAGTACGTTGTGTTACTTTGCGTTGTTTTAGTTTGTTTTGCGTTACTTTGTGTTGTGTTACTTTGTGTTGTGTTACTTTGTGTTGTGTTACTTTGTGATGTGTTACTTTGTGTTGTGTTACTTTGTGTTGTGTTACTTTGCGTTGTTTTAGTTTGTTTTGAGTTACTTTTGTGTTGTGTTACTTTGGGTTGTGTTACTTTGTGTTGCGTTACTTTGCGTTGTTACTTTGCCTTGTGTTGTAGTGTGTTGCATTGCGTTACTTTGCGTTGTGTTACTTTGCCTTGCGTTACTTTGCGTTGAGTTACTTTGCGTTGCGTTACTTTGCGTTTTGTTACTTTGCGTTGTGTTACTTTGCGTTGTGTTACTTTGCCTTGTGTTGTAGTGCGTTGCATTGCGATGCATTGCGTTACTTTGCGTTGTGTTACTTTGCGTTGCGTTACTTTGCGTTGCGTTACTTTGCGTTTTTACTTTGCATTGTGTTGTAGTACGTTGTGTTACTTTGCGTTGTTTTAGTTTGTTTTGAGTTACTTTTGTGTTGTGTTACTTTGGGTTGTGTTACTTTGTGTTGCGTTACTTTGCGTTGTTACTTTGCATTGTGTTGTAGTACGTTGTTTTACTTTGCGTTGCGTTACTTTGCGTTGCGTTAATTTGCTTTGCGTTACTTTGCGTTACGTTACTTTGCGTTACGTTACTTTGCCTTGTGTTGTAATGTGTTTTTACTTTGCGTTGTGTTACTCTGCGTTGCGTTACTCTGCGTTGTGTTACTTTGCGTTGTTACTTTGCATTGTGTTGTAGTACGTTGTGTTACTTTGCGTTGTTTTAGTTTGTTTTGCGTTACTTTGTGTTGTGTTACTTTGTGTTGTGTTACTTTGTGTTGTGTTACTTTGTGATGTGTTACTTTGTGTTGTGTTACTTTGTGTTGTGTTACTTTGCGTTGTTTTAGTTTGTTTTGAGTTACTTTTGTGTTGTGTTACTTTGGGTTGTGTTACTTTGTGTTGCGTTACTTTGCGTTGTTACTTTGCCTTGTGTTGTAGTGTGTTGCATTGCGTTACTTTGCGTTGTGTTACTTTGCCTTGCGTTACTTTGCGTTGAGTTACTTTGCGTTGCGTTACTTTGCGTTTTGTTACTTTGCGTTGTGTTACTTTGCGTTGTGTTACTTTGCCTTGTGTTGTAGTGCGTTGCATTGCGATGCATTGCGTTACTTTGCGTTGTGTTACTTTGCGTTGCGTTACTTTGCGTTGCGTTACTTTGCGTTTTTACTTTGCATTGTGTCGTAGTACGTTGTGTTACTTTGCGTTGTTTTAGTTTGTTTTGAGTTACTTTTGTGTTGTTTTACTTTGGGTTGTGTTACTTTGTGTTGCGTTACTTTGCGTTGTTACTTTGCATTGTGTTGTAGTACGTTGTTTTACTTTGCGTTGCGTTACTTTGCGTTGCGTTAATTTGCTTTGCGTTACTTTGCGTTACGTTACTTTGCGTTACGTTACTTTGCCTTG
This sequence comes from Pterois miles, assembly GCA_947000775.1. Taxonomy (NCBI): domain Eukaryota; kingdom Metazoa; phylum Chordata; class Actinopteri; order Perciformes; family Scorpaenidae; genus Pterois; species Pterois miles. The sequence continues at coordinate 478,046 of CAMQGK010000123.1, forward strand.
TGTTGTAATGTGTTGCGTTACTTTGCGTTGTGTTACTTTGCGTTGTGTTACTTTGCGTTGAGTTATTTTGCGTTGCGTTACTTTGCGTTGCATTACTTTGCGTTGCGTTACTTTGCGTTGTGTTACTTTGCGTTGCGTTACTTTGCGTTGCGTTACTTTGCGTTTTTACTTTGCATTGTGTTGTAGTATGTTGTTTTACTTTGCGTTGCGTTACTTTGCATTGCGTTACTTTGCGTTGCGTTAATTTGCGTTGCGTTACTTTGCGTTACGTTACTTTGTCTTGTGTTGTAATGTGTTGCATTACTTTGCGTTGTGTTACTCTGCGTTGCGTTACTTTGCGTTGCGTTACTTTGCGTTGCGTTACTTTGCGTTGCGTTACTCTGCGTTGCGTTACTCTGCGTTGTGTTACTTTGCGTTGTTACTTTGCATTGTGTTGTAGTACGTTGTGTTACTTTGCGTTGTTTTAGTTTGTTTTGCGTTACTTTGTGTTGTGTTACTTTGTGTTGTGTTACTTTGTGTTGTGTTACTTTGTGATGTGTTACTTTGTGTTGTGTTACTTTGTGTTGTGTTACTTTGCGTTGTTTTAGTTTGTTTTGAGTTACTTTTGTGTTGTGTTACTTTGCGTTGTTACTTTGCATTGTGTTGTAGTACGTTGTGTTACTTTGCGTTGTTTTAGTTTGTTTTGCGTTATTTTGTGTTGTGTTACTTTGTGTTGTGTTACTTTGTGTTGTGTTACTTTGTGATGCGTTACTTTGCGTTGTGTTGCTCTGCGTTGCGTTACTTTGCGTTGCGTTACTTTGCGTTGTTACTTTGCATTGTGTTGTAGTACGTTGTCTTACTTTGCGTTGCGTTTCTTTGCGTTGCGTTACTTTGCGTTGCGTTACTTTGCGTTGCGTTACTTTGCGTTGTGTCACTTTGCCTTGTGTTACTTTGCCTTGTGTTGTAGTGCGTTGCATTGTGTTACTTTGCGTTGCGTTACTTTGCGTTGTGTTACTTTGCGTTGCGTTACTTTGCGTTGCGTTACTTTGCGTTGCGTTACTTTGCGTTGTGTTACTTTGCGTTTTTACTTTGCATTGTGTTGTAGTATATTGTTTTACTTTGCGTTGCGTTACTTTGCATTGCGTTACTTTGCGTTGCGTTAATTTGCGTTGCGTTACTTTGCGTTACGTTACTTTGTCTTGTGTTGTAATGTGTTGCGTTACTTTGCGTTGTGTTACTCTGCGTTGCGTTACTCTGCGTTGCGTTACTTTGCGTTGCGTTACTTTGCGTTGCGTTACTTTGCGTTGTGTTACTTTGCGTTGCATTACTTTGCGTTGCGTTACTTTGCGTTGTTACTTTGCATTGTGTTGTAGTACGTTGTGTTACTTTGCGTTGTTTTAGTTTGTTTTGCGTTACTTTGTGTTGTGTTACTTTGTGTTGTGTTACTTTGTGTTGTGTTACTTTGTGTTGTGTTACTTTGTGATGTGTTACTTTGTGTTGTGTTACTTTGTGTTGTGTTACTTTGCGTTGCATTACTTTGCGTTGCGTTACTTTGCGTTGCGTTACTTTGCGTTGCGTTGCTTTGCGTTGCGTTACTTTGCGTTGTGTTACTTTGCGTTGCGTTACTTTGCGTTGCGTTACTTTGCGTTGCGTTACTTTGCGTTGCGTTACTTTGCGTTTTTACTTTGCATTGTGTTGTAGTATGTTGTTTTACTTTGCGTTGCGTTACTTTGCATTGCGTTACTTTGCGTTGCGTTAATTTGCGTTGTTACTTTGCATTGTGTTGTAGTACGTTCTGTTACTTTGCGTTGTTTTAGTTTGTTTTGCGTTACTTGGTGTTGTGTTACTTTGTGTTGTGTTACTTTGCGTTGCGTTACTTTGCCTTGTGTTGTAATGTGTTGCGTTACTTTGCGTTGCGTTACTTTGCGTTGCGTTACTTTGCGTTTTTACTTTGCATTGTGTTGTAGTATGTTGTTTTACTTTGTGTTGCATTACTTTGCATTGCGTTACTTTGCGTTGCGTTAATTTGCGTTGTTACTTTGCATTGTGTTGTAGTACGTTGTGTTACTTTGCGTTGTTTTAGTTTGTTTTGCGTTACTTTGTGTTGTGTTACTTTGTGTTGTGTTACTTTGTGTTGTGTTACTTTGCGTTGCGTTACTTTGCGTTGTGTTACTTTGCGTTGCGTTACTTTGCGTTGCGTTACTTTGCGTTGCGTTACTTTGCGTTGCGTTACTTTGCGTTGCGTTACTTTGCGTTGTTACTTTGCATTGTGTTGTAGTACGTTGTCTTACTTTGCGTTGCGTTACTTTGCGTTGCGTTACTTTGCGTTGCGTTACTTTGCGTTGCGTTACTTTGCGTTGTGTTACTTTGCCTTGTGTTACTTTGCCTTGTGTTGTAGTGCGTTGCATTGTGTTACTTTGCGTTGTGTTACTTTGCGTTGTGTTACTTTGCGTTGTGTTACTTTGCGTTGCATTACTTTGCGTTGCGTTACTTTGCGTTGCGTTACTTTGCGTTGCGTTACTTTGCATTGCGTTGCTTTGCGTTGCGTTACTTTGCGTTGTGTTACTTTGCGTTGCGTTACTTTGCGTTGCGTTACTTTGCGTTGCGTTACTTTGCGTTGCGTTACTTTGCGTTTTTACTTTGCATTGTGTTGTAGTATGTTGTTTTACTTTGCGTTGCGTTACTTTGCATTGCGTTACTTTGCGTTGCGTTAATTTGCGTTGTTACTTTGCATTGTGTTGTAGTACGTTCTGTTACTTTGCGTTGTTTTAGTTTGTTTTGCGTTACTTGGTGTTGTGTTACTTTGTGTTGTGTTACTTTGCGTTGCGTTACTTTGCGTTGTGTTACTTTGCGTTGCGTTACTTTGCGTTGTGTTACTTTGCGTTGCGTTACTTTGCGTTGCGTTACTTTGCGTTGCGTTACTTTGCGTCGCGTTACTTTGCGTCGTTACTTTGCATTGTGTTGTAGTACGTTGTCTTACTTTGCGTTGCGTTACTTTGCGTTGCGTTACTTTGCGTTGCGTTACTTTGCGTTGTGTTACTTTGCGTTGTGTTACTTTGTGTTGTGTTACTTTGCGTTGCGTTACTTTGCGTTGTGTTACTTTGCGTTGCGTTAGTTTGCGTTGCGTTACTTTGCATTGTGTTACTTTGCGTTTTTACTTTGCATTGTGTTGTAGTATGTTGTTTTACTTTGCGTTGCGTTACTTTGCATTGTGTTACTTTGCGTTGCGTTAATTTGCGTTGCGTTACTTTGCGTTACGTTACTTTGTCTTGTTTTGTAATGTGTTGCGTTACTTTGCGTTGTGTTACTCTGCGTTGCGTTACTCTGCGTTGCGTATTTTTTGCGTTGCGTTACTTTGCGTTGCGTTACTTTGCGTTGTGTTACTTTGCGTTGTGTTACTTTGCGTTGTTACTTTGCATTGTGTTGTAGTACGTTGTGTTACTTTGCGTTGTTTTAGTTTGTTTTGCGTTACTTTGTGTTGTGTTACTTTGTGTTGTGTTACTTTGTGTTGTGTTACTTTGCGTTGCGTTACTTTGCGTTGCGTTACTTTGCATTGCGTTACTTTGCGTTACGTTACTTTGCCTTGTGTTGTAATGTGTTGCGTTACTTTGCGTTGTGTTACTTTGCGTTGTGTTACTTTGCGTTGCGTTACTTTGGGTTGTATTACTTTGCGTTGTGTTACTTTGCGTTGTGTTCTTTGCGTTGTGTTACTTTGCGTTGCATTACTTTGCGTTGCGTTACTTTGCGTTGTTACTTTGCATTGTGATGTAGTACGTTGTGTTACTTTGCGTTGTTTTAGTTTGTTTTGCGTTACTTTTGTGTTGTGTTACTTTGTGTTGTGTTACTTTGCGTTGCGTTACTTTGCGTTGTTACTTTGCATTGTGTTGTAGTATGTTGTGTTACTTTGCGTTGTTTTACTTTGCGTTGCGTTACTTTGCGTTGCGTTACTTTGCGTTGCGTTACTCTGCGTTGTGTTGTAGTGCGTTGCATTGCGTTGCATTGCGTTACTTTGCGTTGTGTTACTTTGCGTTGCGTTACTTTGCGTTGCGTTACTTTGCGTTGCGTTACTTTGCGTTTTTACTTTGCATTGTGTTGTAGTACGTTGTGTTACTTTGCGTTGTTTTAGTTTGTTTTGAGTTACTTTTGTGTTGTGTTACTTTGGGTTGTGTTACTTTGTGTTGCGTTACTTTGCGTTGTTACTTTGCATTGTGTTGTAGTACGTTGTTTTACTTTGCGTTGCGTTACTTTGCGTTGCGTTAATTTGCGTTGCGTTACTTTGCGTTACGTTACTTTGCATTGTGTTGTAATACGTTGTGTTACTTTGCGTTGTTTTAGTTTGTTTTGAGTTACTTTTGTGTTGTGTTACTTTGTGTTGTGTTACTTTGCGTTGCGTTACTTTGCGTTGTTACTTTGCATTGTGTTGTAGTACGTTGTTTTACTTTGCGTTGCGTTACTTTGCGTTGCGTTAATTTGCGTTGCGTTACATTCCGTTGCGTTACTTTGGGTTGCGTTACTTTGGGTTGTGTTACTTTGCGTTATGTTACTTTGCGTTGCGTTAATTTGCGTTGCGTTACTTTGCGTTGTTACTTTGCATTGTGTTGTAATACGTTGTGTTACTTTGCGTTGTTTTAGTTTGTTTTGAGTTACTTTTGTGTTGTGTTACTTTGTGTTGTGTTACTTTGCGTTGCGTTACTTTGCGTTGTTACTTTGCATTGTGTTGTAGTACGTTGTTTTACTTTGCGTTGCGTTACTTTGCGTTGCGTTAATTTGCGTTGCGTTACATTCCGTTGCGTTACTTTGGGTTGCGTTACTTTGGGTTGTGTTACTTTGCGTTATGTTACTTTGCGTTGTGTTACTTTGCCTTGCGTTACTTTGCCTTGCGTTACTTTACGTTGAGTTACTTTGCGTTGCTTTACTTTGCATTTTGTTACTTTGCGTTGTGTTACTTTGCGTTGTGTTACTTTGCCTTGTGTTGTAGTGCGTTGCATTGCGTTACTTTGCGTTGTGTTACTTTGCCTTGCGTTACTTTGCGTTGAGTTACTTTGCGTTGCGTTACTTTGCGTTTTGTTACTTTGCGTTGTGTTACTTTGCGTTGTTACTTTGCATTGTGTTGTAGTACGTTGTGTTACTTTGCGTTGTTTTAGTTTGTTTTGCGTTACTTTGTGTTGTATTACTTTGCGTTGCGTTACTTTGCGTTACGTTACTTTGCCTTGTGTTGTAATGTGTTGCGTTACTTTGCGTTGTGTTACTTTGCGTTGTGTTACTTTGCGTTATGTTACTTTGTATTGCGTTACTTTGGGTTGTATTACTTTGCGTTGTGTTACTTTGCGTTGTGTTACTTTGCCTTGCGTTACTTTGCGTTGAGTTACTTTGCGTTGTGTTACTTTGCCTTTTGTTACTTTGCGTTGTGTTACTTTGCCTTGTGTTGTAGTGCGTTGCATTGCATTACTTTGCGTTGTGTTACTTTGCCTTGCGTTACTTTGCGTTGAGTTACTTTAAGTTGAGTTACTTTGCGTTGCGTTACTTGGGGTTTTGTTACTTTGCGTTACGTTACTTTGCGTTACGTTACTTTGCCTTGTGTTACTTTGCGTTGTGTTACTTTGCGTTGCGTTACTTTGGGTTGTATTACTTTGCGTTGTGTTACTTTGCGTTGTCTTACTTTGCCTTGCGTTACTTTGCGTTGAGTTCCTTTGCGTTGCGTCACTTTGCGTTGTGTTACTTTGCGTTGCGTTACGTTGCGTTGCGTTACGTTGCGTTGCGTTACTCTGCGTTGCGTTACTCTGCGTTGCGTTACTTTGCGTTGCTTTACTTTGCGTTGAGTTAATTTGCGTTGTTACTTTGCATTGTGTTGTAGTACGTTGTGTTACTTTGCGTTGTTTTAGTTTGTTTTGCGTTACTTTTGTGTTGTGTTACTTTGTGTTGTGTTACTTTGCGTTGCGTTACTTTGCGTTGTTACTTTGCATTGTGTTGTAGTATGTTGTTTTACTTTGCGTTGCGTTACTTTGCGTTGCGTTACTTTGCGTTGCGTTACTTTGCGTTTTTACTTTGCATTGTGTTGTAGTATGTTGTTTTACTTTGCGTTGCGTTACTTTGCATTGCGTTACTTTGCGTTGCGTTAATTTGCGTTGCGTTACTTTGCGTTACGTTACTTTGTCTTGTGTTGTAATGTGTTGCGTTACTTTGCGTTGTGTTACTCTGCGTTGCGTTACTCTGCGTTGCGTTACTTTGCGTTGCGTTACTTTGCGTTGCGTTACTTTGCCTTGCGTTACTCTGCGTTGTTACTTTGCATTGTGTTGTAGTACGTTGTGTTACTTTGCGTTGTTTTAGTTTGTTTTGCGATACTTTTGTGTTGTGTTACTTTGTGTTGTGTTACTTTGCGTTGCGTTACTTTGCGTTGTTACTTTGCATTGTGTTGTAGTACGTTGTTTTACTTTGCGTTGCGTTACTTTGCGTTGCGTTAATTTGCGTTGCGTTACTTTGCGTTACGTTACTTTGCGTTACGTTACTTTGCCTTGTGTTGTAATGTGTTGCGTTACTTTGCGTTGTGTTACTTGCGTTGCGTTACTTTGCGTTGTTACTTTGCATTGTGTTGTAGTACGTTGTGTTACTTTGCGTTGTTTTAGTTTGTTTTGCGTTACTTTGTGTTGTGTTACTTTGTGTTGTGTTACTTTGCGTTGCGTTACTTTGCGTTGTTACTTTGCATTGTGTTGTAGTACGTTGTGTTACTTTGCGTTGCGTTACTTGGCGTTGCGTTAATTTGCGTTGCGTTACTTTGCGTTGCGTTACTTTGCCTTGTGTGATAATGTGTTGCGTTACTTTGCGTTGTGTTACTTTGCGTTGTGTTACTTTGTATTGCGTTACTTTGGGTTGTATTACTTTGCGTTGTGTTACTTTGCGTTGTGTTACTTTGCCTTGAGTTACTTTGCGTTGAGTTACTTTGCGTTGTGTTACTTTGCCTTTTGTTACTTTGCGTTGTGTTACTTTGCGTTGTGTTACTTTGCCTTGTGTTGTAGTGCGTTGCATTGCGTTACTTTGCGTTGTGTTACTTTGCCTTGCGTTACTTTGCGTTGAGTTACTTTGCGTTGAGTTACTTTGCGTTGCGTTACTTGGGGTTTTGTTACTTTGCGTTGTGTTACTTTGCGTTGTGTTACTTTGCCTTGTGTTACTTTGCGTTGAGTTACTTTGCGTTGTGTTACTTTGCGTTGCGTTACTTTGCGTTGTGTTACTTTGCCTTGCGTTACTTTGCGTTGAGTTACTTTGCGTTGTGTTACTTTGTGTTGCATTACTTTGCGTTGCGTTACTTTGCGTTGCGTTACTTTGCGTTGTTACTTTGCATTGTGTTGTAGTACGTTGTGTTACTTTGCGTTGTTTTAGTTTGTTTTGCGTTACTTTGTGTTGTGTTACTTTGCGTTGCGTTACTTTGCGTTGCGTTACTTTGCGTTGTGTTAGTTTGCATTGCGTTACTTTGCATTGCGTTACTTTGCGTTGCGTTACTTTGCGTTGCGTTACTTTGCGTTGCGTTACTTTGCGTTGCGTTAATTTGTGTTGCGTTACTTTGCGTTACGTTACTTTGCCTTGTGTTGTAATGTATTGCATTACTTTGCGTTGTGTTACTTTGCGTTGTGTTGTAGAACATTGCGTGACTTTGCATTGTGTTACTTTGTGTTGCGTTACTTTGCGTTGCGTTACTTTGCCTTGCGTTACGTTGCCTTGTGTTGTAATGTGTTGCATTACTTTGCGTTGTGTTACTTTGCGTTGTTACTTTGCGTTGTGTTACTTTGCATTGCGTTACTTTGCGTTGCATTACTTTGCATTACGTTACTTTGTGTTGTGTTACTTTGTGTTGTGTTACTTTGCGTTGTATTGTAGTATGTTGCGTTGCATTACTTTGCGTTGTGTTACTTTGCGTTGTGTTACTTTGCCTTGTGTTGTAGTGCATTTCGTTGCGTTATTTTGCGTTGCGTTACTTTGTGTTGCGTTACTTTGCGTTGCGTTACTTTGCGTTGTGTTACTTTGCGTTGCGTTACTTTTCGTTGCGTTACTTCGCGTTGTGTTACTTTGCATTGTGTTACTTTGCGTTGTGTTGTAGAACATTGCGTGACTTTGCATTGTGTTACTTTGCGTTGCGTTACTTTGCGTTGCGTTACTTTGCGTTGCGTTACTTTGCATTGCGTTATTTTGCTTTGTGTTGTAATGTGTTGCGTTACTTTGCGTTGTGTTACTTTTCGTTGTTACTTTGCGTTGTGTTACTTTGCATTGCGTTACTTTGCGTTGCATTACTTTCCATTGCGTTACTTTGTATTGTGTTACTTTGCGTTGTGTTACTTTGCGTTGCGTTACTTTGCCTTGATTTGTAGTGCGTTGTGTTACTTTGCATCGTGTTACTTTGCGTTGCGTTACTTTGACTTGATTTGTAGTGCGTTTTATTACTTTGCATTGTGTTACTTTGCATTGTGTTACTTTGCATTGTGTTACTTTGCATTGTGTTACTTTGCATTGTGTTACTTTGCGTTGTGTTACTTTGCGTTGCGTTACTTTGCGTTGCGTTACTTTGCCTTGTGTTATAGCACGTTGTGTTACTTTGCGTTGCGTTACTTTGCGTTGCGTTACATTGCGTTGCGTTACTTTGCGTTGCGTTACTTTGCGTTGTGTTACTTTGCGTTGCGTTACTTTGCGTTGCGTTATTTTGCGTTGCGTTACTTTGCGTTTTTACTTTGCATTGTGTTGTAGTATGTTGTTTTACTTTGCGTTGCGTTACTTTGCGTTGCGTTACTTTGCGTTGCGTTAATTTCCGTTGCGTTACTTTGCGTTACGTTACTTTGCGTTACGTTACTTTGTCTTGTGTTGTAATGTGTTGCGTTACTTTGCGTTGTGTTACTCTGCGTTGCGTTACTCTGCGTTGCGTTACTTTGCGTTGCGTTACTCTGCGTTGTTACTTTGCATTGTGTTGTAGTACGTTGTGTTACTTTGCGTTGTTTTAGTTTGTTTTGCGTTACTTTTGTGTTGTGTTACTTTGTGTTGTGTTACTTTGCGTTGCGTTACTTTGCGTTGTTACTTTGCATTGTGTTGTAGTACGTTGTTTTACTTTGCGTTGCGTTACTTTGCGTTGCGTTAATTTGCGTTGCGTTACTTTGCGTTACGTTACTTTGTGTTACGTTACTTTGCCTTGTGTTGTAATGTGTTGCGTTACTTTGCGTTGTGTTACTTTGCGTTGTGTTACTTTGCGTTGTGTTACTTTGCGTTATGTTGCTTTGCCTTGCGTTACTTTGCGTTTAGTTACTTTGCATTGCGTTTCTTTGCGTTTTGTTACTTTGCGTTGTGTTACTTTGAGTTGTGTTACTTTGCCTTGTGTTGTAGTGCGTTGCATTGCGTTACTTTGCGTTGCGTTACTTTGCGTTGCGTTACTTTGCCTTGTGTTGTAATGTGTTGCGTTACTTTGCGTTTTGTTACTTTGCGTTGTGTTACTTTGCGTTGTGTTACTTTGCGTTGTGTTACTTTGCGTTGCGTTACTTTGGGTTGTATTACTTTGCGTTGTGTTACTTTGCCTTGCGTTACTTTGCGTTGAGTTACTTTGCGTTGCGTTACTTTGCGTTTTGTTACTTTGCGTTGTGTTACTCTGCGTTGTGTTACTTTGCCTTGTGTTGTAGTGCGTTGCATTGCATTACTTTGTGTTGTGTTACTTTGCCTTGCGTTGCATTGCGTTACTTTGCGTTGCGTTACTTTGCGTTGCGTTACTTTGCGCTGCGTTACTTTGCGTTGCGTTACTTTGCGTTGCGTTACTCTGCGTTGCGTTACTTTGCGTTGCGTTACTTTGCGTTGTTACTTTGCATTGTGTTGTAGTACGTTGTGTTACTTTGCGTTGTTTTAGTTTGTTTTGCGTTACTTTGTGTTGTGTTACTTTGCGTTGCGTTACTTTGCGTTGTTACTTTGCATTGTGTTGTAGTACGTTGTGTTACTTTGCGTTGCGTTACTTGGCGTTGCGTTAATTTGCGTTGCGTTACTTTGCGTTGCGTTACTTTGCCTTGTGTGATAATGTGTTGCGTTACTTTGCGTTGTGTTACTTTGCGTTGTGTTACTTTGTATTGCGTTACTTTGGGTTGTATTACTTTGCGTTGTGTTACTTTGCGTTGTGTTACTTTGCCTTGCGTTACTTTGCGTTGAGTTACTTTGCGTTGTGTTACTTTGCCTTTTGTTACTTTGCGTTGTGTTACTTTGCGTTGTGTTACTTTGCCTTGTGTTGTAGTGCGTTGCATTGCGTTACTTTGCGTTGTGTTACTTTGCCTTGCGTTACTTTGCGTTGAGTTACTTTGCGTTGAGTAACTTTGCGTTGCGTTACTTGGGGTTTTGTTACTTTGCGTTGTGTTACTTTGCGTTGTGTTACTTTGCCTTGTGTTACTTTGCGTTGAGTTACTTTGCGTTGTGTTACTTTGCGTTGCGTTACTTTGCGTTGTGTTACTTTGCCTTGCGTTACTTTGCGTTGAGTTACTTTGCGTTGTGTTACTTTGCGTTGCGTTACTTTGCGTTGCGTTACTTTGCGTTGCGTTACTTTGCGTTGTTACTTTGCATTGTGTTGTAGTACGTTGTGTTACTTTGCGTTGTTTTAGTTTGTTTTGCGTTACTTTGTGTTGTGTTACTTTGCGTTGCGTTACTTTGCGTTGCGTTACTTTGCGTTGTGTTAGTTTGCATTGCGTTACTTTGCATTGCGTTACTTTGCGTTGCGTTACTTTGCGTTGCGTTACTTTGCGTTGCGTTACTTTGCGTTGCGTTACTTTGCGTTACGTTACTTTGCCTTGTGTTGTAATGTATTGCATTACTTTGTGTTGTGTTACTTTGCGTTGTGTTGTAGAACATTGCGTGACTTTGCATTGTGTTACTTTGTGTTGCGTTACTTTGCGTTGCGTTACTTTGCCTTGCGTTACGTTGCCTTGTGTTGTAATGTGTTGCATTACTTTGCGTTGTGTTACTTTGCGTTGTTACTTTGCGTTGTGTTACTTTGCATTGCGTTACTTTGCGTTGCATTACTTTGCATTACGTTACTTTGTGTTGTGTTACTTTGTGTTGTGTTACTTTGTGTTGTGTTACTTTGCGTTGTATTGTAGTATGTTGCGTTGCATTACTTTGCGTTGTGTTACTTTGCGTTGTGTTACTTTGCCTTGTGTTGTAGTGCATTTCGTTGCGTTATTTTGCGTTGCGTTACTTTGTGTTGCGTTACTTTGCGTTGCGTTACTTTGCGTTGTGTTACTTTGCGTTGCGTTACTTTTCGTTGCGTTACTTCGCGTTGTGTTACTTTGCATTGTGTTACTTTGCGTTGTGTTGTAGAACATTGCGTGACTTTGCATTGTGTTACTTTGCGTTGCGTTACTTTGCGTTGCGTTACTTTGCGTTGCGTTACTTTGCATTGCGTTATTTTGCTTTGTGTTGTAATGTGTTGCGTTACTTTGCGTTGTGTTACTTTTCGTTGTTACTTTGCGTTGTGTTACTTTGCATTGCGTTACTTTGCGTTGCATTACTTTCCATTGCGTTACTTTGTATTGTGTTACTTTGCGTTGTGTTACTTTGCGTTGCGTTACTTTGCCTTGATTTGTAGTGCGTTGTGTTACTTTGCATTGTGTTACTTTGCGTTGCGTTACTTTGACTTGATTTGTAGTGCGTTTTATTACTTTGCATTGTGTTACTTTGCATTGTGTTACTTTGCATTGTGTTACTTTGCATTGTGTTACTTTGCATTGTGTTACTTTGCGTTGCGTTACTTTGCGTTGCGTTATTTTGCGTTGCGTTACTTTGCGTTTTTACTTTGCATTGTGTTGTAGTATGTTGTTTTACTTTGCGTTGCGTTACTTTGCGTTGCGTTACTTTGCGTTGCGTTAATTTCCGTTGCGTTACTTTGCGTTACGTTACTTTGTCTTGTGTTGTAATGTGTTGCGTTACTTTGCGTTGTGTTACTCTGCGTTGCGTTACTCTGCGTTGCGTTACTTTGCGTTGCGTTACTCTGCGTTGTTACTTTGCATTGTGTTGTAGTACGTTGTGTTACTTTGCGTTGTTTTAGTTTGTTTTGCGTTACTTTTGTGTTGTGTTACTTTGTGTTGTGTTACTTTGCGTTGCGTTACTTTGCGTTGTTACTTTGCATTGTGTTGTAGTACGTTGTTTTACTTTGCGTTGCGTTACTTTGCGTTGCGTTAATTTGCGTTGCGTTACTTTGCGTTACGTTAATTTGTGTTACGTTACTTTGCCTTGTGTTGTAATGTGTTGCGTTACTTTGCGTTGTGTTACTTTGCGTTGTGTTACTTTGCGTTGTGTTACTTTGCGTTATGTTGCTTTGCCTTGCGTTACTTTGCGTTGAGTTACTTTGCGTTGCGTTACTTTGCGTTTTGTTACTTTGCGTTGTGTTACTTTGCGTTGTGTTACTTTGCGTTGTGTTACTTTGCGTTGCGTTACTTTGCTTTGCTTTACTTTGCGTTGCGTTACTCTGCGTTGTGTTACTCTGCGTTGCGTTACTTTGCGTTGTCTTACTTTGCGTTGCATTACTTTGCGTTGCGTTACTTTGCGTTGTTACTTTGCATTGTGTTGTAGTACGTTGTGTTACTTTGCGTTGTTTTAGTTTGTTTTGAGTTACTTTTGTTTTGTGTTACTTTGTGTTGTGTTACTTTGCGTTGCGTTACTTTGCCTTGTTACTTTGCATTGTGTTGTAGTACGTTGTTTTACTTTGCGTTGCGTTACTTTGCGTTGCGTTAATTTGCGTTGCGTTACTTTGCGTTAAGTTACTTTGCATTACGTTACTTTGCGTTACGTTACTTTGCCTTGTGTTACTTTGCGTTGTGTTACTTTGCGTTGCGTTACTTTGGGTTGTATTACTTTGCGTTGTGTTACTTTGCGTTGTCTTACTTTGCCTTGCGTTACTTTGCGTTGAGTTACTTTGCGTTGCGTTACTTTGCGTTTTGTTACTTTGCGTTGTGTTACTTTGCGTTGCGTTACTCTGCGTTGCGTTACTTTGCGTTGCTTTACTTTGCGTTGCGTTACTTTGCGTTGTTACTTTGCATTGTGTTGTAGTACGTTGTGTTACTTTGCGTTGTTTTAGTTTGTTTTGCGTTACTTTTGTGTTGTGTTACTTTGTGTTGTGTTACTTTGCGTTGCGTTACTTTGCGTTGTTACTTTGCATTGTGTTGTAGTATGTTATTTTACTTTGCGTTGCGTTACTTTGCGTTGCGTTACTTTGCGTTGCGTTACTTTGCGTTGTGTTACTTTGCGTTGCGTTACTTTGCATTGCGTTACTTTGCGTTGCGTTACTTTGCGTTTTTACTTTGCATTGTGTTGTAGTATGTTGTTTTACTTTGCGTTGCGTTACTTTGCATTGCGTTACTTTGCGTTGCGTTAATTTGCATTGCGTTACTTTGCGTTACGTTACTTTGTCTTGTGTTGTAATGTGTTGCGTTACTTTGCGTTGTGTTACTCTGCGTTGCGTTACTCTGCGTTGCGTTACTTTGCGTTGCGTTACTTTGCGTTGCGTTACTCTGCGTTGCGTTACTTTGCGTTGTGTTGTAGAACATTGCGTGACTTTGCATTGTGTTACTTTGCGTTGCGTTACTTTGCGTTGCGTTACTTTGCCTTGCGTTACTTTGCCTTGTGTTGTAATGTGTTGCATTACTTTGCGTTGTGTTACTTTGCGTTGTTACTTTGCGTTGTGTTACTTTGCATTGTATTGTAGTACGTTGCGTTATATTACTTTGCGTTGTGTTACTTTGCCTTGATTTGTAGTGCGTTGTGTTACTTTACGTTGCGTTACTTTGCGTTGTGTTACTTTGCGTTGTGTTACTTTGCGTTGTGTTACTTTGCGTTGTGATACTTTGCGTTGTGTTACTTTGCGTTGTGTTACGTTGCCTTGTGTTGTAGTGCGTTGTGTTACTTTACGTTGCGTTACTTTGTGTTGTGTTACTTTGCGTTGTGTTACTTTGCGTTGTGTTACTTTGCGTTGTGTTACTTTGCGTTGTATTGTAGTACGTTGCGTTGCATTACTTTGCGTTGTGTTACTTTGCCTTGATTTGTAGTACGTTGTGTTACTTTGCATTGTGTTACTTTGCGTTGTGTTACTTTGCCTTGTGTTACTCTGCGTTGTGTTATAGTGCGTTGTGTTACTTTTCGTTGCGTTACTTTGCATTGTGTTACTTTTCGTTGTGTTGTAGAACATTGCGTGACTTTGCATTGTGTTGTAGTACGTTGTGTTACTTTGCGTTGTTTTAGTTTGTTTTGCGTTACTTTTGTGTTGTGTTACTTTGTGTTGTGTTACTTTGTGTTGTGTTACTTTGCGTTCCGTTACTTTGCGTTGTTACTTTGCACTGTGTTGTAGTAAGTTGTTTTACTTTGCGTTGCGTTACTTTACGTTGCGTTAATTTGTGTTGCGTTACTTTGCGTTACGTTACTTTGCGTTACGTTACTTTGCGTTACGTTACTTTGCCTTGTGTTGTAATGTGTTGCGTTACTTTGCGTTGTGTTACTTTGCGTTGTGTTACTTTGCGTTGCGTTACTTTGGGTTGTATTACTTTGCGTTGTGTTACTTTGCGTTGTGTTACTTTGCCTTGCGTTACTTTGCGTTGAGTTACTTTGCGTTGCGTTACTTTGCGTTTTGTTACTTTGCGTTGTGTTACTTTGCGTTGTGTTACTTTGCGTTGCGTTACTCTGCGTTGCGTTACTCTGTGTTGCGTTACTTTGCGTTGTGGTACTTTGCGTTGCGTTACTTTGCGTTGCGTTACTTTGCGTTGTTACTTTGCATTGTGTTGTAGTACGTTGTGTTACTTTGCGTTGTTTTAGTTTGTTTTGCGTTACTTTTGTGTTGTGTTACTTTGCGTTGCGTTACTTTGAGTTGTTACTTTGCATTGTGTTGTAGTATGTTGTTTTACTTTGCGTTGCTTTACTTTGCGTTGCGTTACTTTGGGTTGTATTACTTTGCGTTGTGTTACTTTGCCTTGCGTTACTTTGCGTTGAGTTACTTTGCGTTGAGTTACTTTGCGTTGCGTTACTTTGCGTTTTGTTACTTTGCGTTGCGTTACTTTGCGTTTTGTTACTTTGCGTTGTGTTACTTTGCGTTGTGTTACTTTGCCTTGTGTTGTAGTGCGTTGCATTGCGTTACTTTGTGTTGTGTTACTTTGCCTTGCGTTGCATTGCGTTACTTTGCGTTGCGTTTCTTTGCGTTGCGTTACTTTGCGTTGTGTTACTTTGCGTTGCGTTACTTTGCATTGCGTTACTCTGCGTTGCGTTACTTTGCGTTGCGTTACTTTGTGTTGTTACTTTGCATTGTGTTGTAGTACGTTGTGTTACTTTGCGTTGTTTTAGTTTGTTTTGCGTTACTTTCTGTTGTGTTACTTTGTGTTGTGTTACTTTGTGTTGTGTTACTTTGCGTTGCGTTACTTTGCGTTGTTACTTTGCATTGTGTTGTAGTACGTTGTGTTACTTTGCGTTGCGTTACTTTGCGTTGCGTTAATTTGCGTTGCGTTACTTTGCGTTACGTTACTTTGCCTTTTGTTGTAATGTGTTGCGTTACTTTGCGTTGTGTTACTTTGCGTTGTGTTACTTTGTATTGCGTTACTTTGGGTTGTATTACTTTGCGTTGTGTTACTTTGCGTTGTGTTACTTTGCCTTGCGTTACTTTGCGTTGTGTTACTTTGCGTTTTGTTACTTTGCGTTGTGTTACTTTGCGTTGTGTTACTTTGCCTTGTGTTGTAGTGAGTTGCATTGCGTTACTTTGCGTTGTGTTACTTTGCCTTGCGTTACTTTGCGTTGAGTTACTTGGCGTTTTGTTACTTTGCGTTGTGTTACTTTGCGTTGTGTTGTAGTGAGTTGCATTGCGTTACTTTGCGTTGTGTTACTTTGCCTTGCGTTACTTTGCGTTGAGTTACTTGGCGTTTTGTTACTTTGCGTTGTGTTACTTTGCGTTGTGTTACTTTGCCTTGCGTTACTTTGCGTTGCGTTACTTGGCGTTTTGTTACTTTGCGTTACGTTACTTTGCGTTGTGTTACTTTGCCTTGTGTTGTAGTGCGTTGCATTGCGTTACTTTGCGTTGTGTTACTTTGCGTTGCGTTACTTTGCATTTCGTTACTTTGTGTTGCGTTACTTTGCGTTGCGTTACTTTGCGTTGCGTTAATTTGCACTGCGTTACTTTGCGTTACGTTACTTTGCCTTGTGTTGTAATGTATTGCATTACTTTGCGTTGTATTACTTTGCGTTGCGTTACTTTAGGTTGTACTACTTTGTGTTGTGTTGCTTTGCGTTGCGTTACTTTGCGTTGCGTTACTTTGCGTTACTTTGCGTTGCGTTACTTTGCCTTGTGTTATAGCACGTTGCATTACTTTGCGTTGCGTTACTTTGCGTTGTGTTACTTTGCGTTGCGTTACTTTGCCTTGTGTTGTAGCACGTTGCATTACTTTGCGTTGCTTTACTTTGTGTTGCGTTACTTTGCGTTGTGTTACTTTGCGTTGCGTTACTTTGCGTTGCGTTACTTTGCGTTGCGTTACTTTGCGTTGCGTTACTTTGCGTTGCGTTACTTTGCGTTGCGTTACTTTGCCTTGTGTTACTTTGCGTTGTTACTTTGCATTGTGTTGTAGTACGTTGTGTTACTTTGCGTTGTTACTTTGCCTTGTGTTGTAATGTGTTGCGTTACTTTGTGTTGTGTTACTTTGCGTTGTGTTACTTTGTGTTGTGTTACTTTGCGTTGCGTTACTTTGGGTTGCGTTACTTTGGGTTGTGTTACTTTGCGTTGTGTTACTTTGCCTTGCGTTACTTTGCGTTACGTTACTTTGCCTTGTGTTGTAATGTGTTGCGTTACTTTGCGTTACGTTACTTTGCGTTGTGTTACTTTGCGTTGTGTTACTTTGCGTTGCGTTACTTTGGGTTGTATTACTTTGAGTTGTGTTACTTTGCGTTGTGTTACTTTGCCTTGTGTTGTAGTGCGTTGCATTGCGTTACTTTGCGTTGTGTTACTTTGCGTTGCGTTACTTTGCGTTGCGTTACTTTGCGTTGCGTTACTTTGCGTTGTTACTTTGCATTGTGTTGTAGTACGTTGTGTTACTTTGCATTGTTTTATTTTTTTTGCGTTACTTTGCGTTGTGTTACTTTGCGTTGTGTTACTTTGCGTTGCGTTACTTTGCGTTGCGTTACTTTGCGTTGCGTTACTCTGCGTTGCGTTACTTTGCGTTGTGTTACTTTGCATTTTGTTACTTTGCGTTGTGTTGTAGAACATTGCGTGACTTTGCATTGTGTTACTTTGCGTTGCGTTACTTTGCCTTGCGTTACTTTGCCTCGTGTTGTAATGTGTTGCATTACTTTGCGTTGCGTTACTTTGCGTTGCATTACTTTGCGTTGCGTTACTTTGCGTTGCGTTACTTTACGTTGCGTTACTTTGCGTTGTGTTACTTTGCATTGTGTTGTAGTACGTTGTGTTACTTTGCGTTGTTTTAGTTTGTTTTGCGTTAATTTGCGTTGCGTTACTTTGCGTTACGTTACTTTGCGTTACGTTACTTTGCGTTACGTTACTTTGCCTTGTGTTGTAATGTGTTGCGTTACTTTGCGTTGTGATACTTTGCGTTGTGTTACTTTGCGTTGCGTTACTTTGGGTTGCGTTACTTTGGGTTGTGTTACTTTGCATTGTGTTGTAGAACATTGCGTGACTTTGCATTGTGTTACTTTGCGTTGCGTTACTTTGCGTTGCGTTACTTTGCATTGCGTTATTTTGCCTTGTGTTGTAATGTGTTGCGTTACTTTACGTTGTGTTACTTTTCGTTGTTACTTTGCGTTGTGTTACTTTGCCTTGTGTTGTAGTGCGTTGCATTGCGTTACTTTGTGTTGTGTTACTTTGCCTAGCGTTGCATTGCGTTACTTTGCGTTGCGTTACTTTGCGTTGCGTTACTTTGTGTTGTTTTACTTTGCGTTGCGTTACTTTGCGTTGCGTTACTTTGCGTTGCGTTACTTTGCGTTGCGTTACTTTGCGTTGTTACTTTGCATTGTGTTGTAGTACGTTGTGTTACTTTGCATTGCGTTACTTTGCGTTGCATTAATTTGCGTTGCGTTACTTTGCGTTACGTTACTTTGCCTTGTGTTGTAATGTGTTGCGTTACTTTGACTTGATTTGTAGTGCGTTTTATTACTTTGCATTGTGTTACTTTGCGTTGTGTTACTTTGCGTTGCGTTACTTTGCGTTGCGTTACTTTGCCTTGTGTTATAGCACGTTGTGTTACTTTGCGTTGTTTTAGTTTGTCTTGCGTTACTTAGTGTTGTGTTACGTTGCGTTGTGTTACTTTGCATTGTGTTACTTTGCGTTGTGTTACTTTACGTTGCGTTACTTTGGGTTGTATTACTTTGCGTTGTGTTACTTTGCGTTGTGTTACTTTGCCTTGCGTTACTTTGCGTTGAGTTACTTTACGTTGCGTTACTTTGCGTTTTGTTACTTTGCGTTGTGTTACTTTGCGTTCCGTTTCTTTGCGTTGCGTTACTTTGCGTTGTTACTTTGCATTGTGTTGTAGTACGTTGTGTTACTTTGCGTTGTTTTAGTTTGTTTTGCGTTACTTTGTGTTGTGTTACTTTGTGTTGTGTTACTTTGCGTTGTGTTACTTTGCGTTGTCTTACTTTGCGTTGCGTTACTTTGCGTTGCGTTACTTTACGTTGCGTTACTTTGCGTTGTGTTACTTTGCATTGTGTTGTAGTACGTTGTGTTACTTTGAATTGTTTTAGTTTGTTTTGCGTTACTTTGTGTTGTGTTACTTTGTGTTGTGTTACTTTGCATTGTGTTACTTTGCGTTGCGTTACTTTGCATTGCGTTATTTTGCCTTGCGTTGTAATGTGTTGCGTTACTTTATGTTGTGTTACTTTGCGCTGTGTTACTTTGCATTGCGTTACTTTTCGTTGCATTACTTTGCATTGTGTTTCTTTGAGTTGTGTTACTTTGCGTCGTGTTACTTTGCGTTGCGTTACTTTGCCTTGATTTGTAGTGCGTTCTGTTACTTTGCGTTGTATTACTTTGCGTTGTCTTACTTTGCGTTGTGTTACTTTTCCTTGTGTTACTTTGCGTTGCGTTACTTTGCGTTGCGTTACTTTTCGTTGTGTTAGTTTGCCTTGTATTATAGCACGTTGCATTACTTTGCGTTGCATTACTTTGCTTTGTGTTACTTTGCGTTGCGTTACTTTGCCTTGTGTTGTAGCACGTTGCGTTACTTTGCGTTGCGTTACTTTGCGTTGCGTTACTTTGCGTTGGGTTACTTTGCGTTGCGTTACTTTGCGTTGCGTTACTTTGCGTTGCGTTACTTTGCCTTGTGTTGTAGTGCGTTGCGTTACTTTGCGTTGTGTTACTTTGCCTTGTGTTGTAGTGCGTTGCGTAACTTTGCCTTGTGTTGTAATGTGTTGCGTTACTTTGCGTTGCGTTGCTTTGCCTTGTGTTGTAGTGCGTTGCATTACTTTGCGTTGTGTTACTTTGCGTTATGTTACTTTACGTTGCGTAACTTTGCCTTGTGTTGTAATATGTTGCGTTACTTTGCGTTGCGTTGCTTTGCCTTGTGTTGTATTGCGTTGTGTTACTTTGCGTTGTGGTATTTTGGATTGCGTTACTTTGCGTTGTGTCACTTTGCCTTGTGTTGTAGTGCGTTGCGTTGCGTTACTTTGCGTTGCGTTACTTTGCGTTGCGTTACTTTGCGTTGTGTTACTTTGCGTTCCGTTACTTTGCGTTGCGTTACTTCGCGTTGTGTTACTTTGCGTTGTGTTACTTTGCCTTGTGTTGTAGGACATTGCGTGACTTTGCACTGTGTTACTTTGCGTTGCGTTACTTTGCGTTGCGTTACTTTGCAGTGCGTTATTTTGCCTTGTGTTGTAATGTGTTGCATTACTTTGCGTTGTGTTACTTTGCGTTGTTACTTTGCGTTGTGTTACTTTGCATTGCATTACTTTGCGTTACATTACTTTCCATTGCGTTACTTTGTGTTGTGTTACTTTGCGTTGTGTTACTTTGCGTTGCGTTACTTTGCCTTGATTTGTAGTGCGTTGTGTTACTTTGCATTGTGTTACTTTGCGTTGTTACTTTGCTTTGTGTTACTTTGCCTTGTGTTACTTTGCATTATGTTATAGTTGTAGCACGTTGTGTTACTTTGCGTTGTTTTTGTTTGTCTTGCGTTACTTAGTGTTGTGTTACTTTGCGTTGTGTTACTTTGCATTGTGTTACTTTGCGTTGTGTTACTTTGCGTTGCGTTACTTTGGGTTGTATTACTTTGACTTGCGTTACTTTGCGTTGCGTTACTTTGCGTTGCGTTACTTTGCGTTGTTACTTTGCATTGTGTTGTAGTACGTTGTGTTACTTTGCGTTGTTTTAGTTTGTTTTGCGTTACTTTCCGTTGCGTTACTTTGCATTGTGTTACTTTGCGTTGTATTACTTTGCGTTGCGTTACTTTAGGTTGTACTACTTTGTGTTGTGTTACTTTGCGTTGCGTTACTTTGCCTTGTGTTATAGCATGTTGCATTACTTTGCGTTGCGTTGCTTTGCGTTGCGTTACTTTGCGTTGCGTTACTTTGCGTTACTTTGCGTTGCGTTACTTTGCCTTGTGTTATAGCACGTTGCATTACTTTGCGTTGCGTTACTTTGCGTTGTGTTGCTTTGCGTTGCGTTACTTTGCCTTGTGTTGTAGCACGTTGCATTACTTTGCGTTGCTTTACTTTGTGTTGCGTTACTTTGCGTTGGGTTACTTTGCGTTGCGTTACTTTCCGTTGCGTTACTTTGCGTTGCGTTACTTTGCCTTGTGTTGTAGTGCGTTGCGTTACTTTGCGTTGTGTTACTTTGCCTTGTGTTGTAGTGCGTTGAGTTGCATTACTTTGCGTTGCGTTACTTTGCGTTGCGTTACTTTGCGTTGCGTTACTTTGCGTTGCGTTACTTTGCGTTGCGTTACTTTGCTTTGTGTTATTTCGCGTTGTGTTACTTGGCGTTGTGTTACTTTGCCTTGTGTTGAAGTGCGTTGCGTTACTTTGCGTTGCGTTACTTTGCGTTGCGTTACTTTGCCTTGTGTTACTTTGCGTTGTGTTACTTTGCGTTGTGTTACTTTGCCTTGTGTTACTTTGCGTTGCGTTACTTTGCGTTGCTTTACTTTGCGTTGTTACTTTGCATTGTGTTGTAGTACGTTGTGTTACTTTGCGTTGCGTTACTTTGCGTTGCGTTAATTTGCGTTGCGTTACTTTGCGTTGCGTTACTTTGCGTTGCGTTACTTTGCGTTGCGTTACTTTGCGTTGCGTTACTTTGCGTTGCGTTACTTTGCCTTGCGTTACTTTGCCTTGTGTTGTAATGTGTTGCATTACTTTGCGTTGTGTTACTTTGCGTTGTTACTTTGCGTTGTGTTACTTTGCATTGCGTTACTTTGCGTTGCATTACTTTGCATTGCGTTACTTTGCCTTGATTTGTAGTACGTTGTGTTACTTTGCGTTGTGTTACTTTGCGTTGTATTGTAGTACGTTGCGTTGCATTACTTTACGTTGTGTTACTTTGCCTTGATTTGTAGTACGTTGTGTTACTTTGCGTTGTGTTACTTTGCATTGTGTTACTTTGCGTTGTGTTATAGTGCGTTGTGTTACTTTCCGTTGCGTTACTTTGCATTGTGTTACTTTGCGTTGTTTTACTTTGCGTTGCGTTACTTTGCGTTGTGTTACTTTGCGTTGTGTTACTTTGCGTTGCGTTACTTTGCGTTGCGTTACTTTGTCTTGTGTTGTAGCACGTTGTGTTACTTTGCATTGTTTTAGTTTGTCTTGCGTTACTTTGTGTTGTGTTACTTTGCATTTTGTTACTTTGCGTTGTGTTACTTTGCATTGTGTTACTTTGCTTTGTGTTACTTTGCGTTCCGTTACTTTGGGTTGTATTACTTTAAGTTGTGTTACTTTGCGTTGTGTTACTTTGCCTTGCGTTACTTTGTCTTGCGTTACTTTGCGTTGCGTTACTTTGCGTTGTGTTACTTTGCCTTGTGTTACTTTGCGTTGCGTTACTTTGCGTTGCGTTACTTTGCCTTGTGTTGTAATGTCTTGCGTTACTTTGCGTTGTGTTACTTTGCGTTTTGTTACTTTGCGTTGTGTTACTTTGCGTTGTGTTACTTTGCGTTGCGTTACTTTGCGTTGCGTTACTTCGCGTTGTTTTACTTTGCATTGTGTTACTTTGCGTTGTGTTGTAGAACATTGCGTCACTTTGCATTGTGTTACTTTGCGTTGCGTTACTTTGCCTTGCGTTACTTTGCCTTGTGTTGTAATGTCTTGCGTTACTTTGCGTTGTGTTACTTTGCATTGCGTTACTTTGCGTTGCATTATTTTGCATTGCATTACTTTGTGTTGTGTTACTTTGCGTTGTGTTACTTTGCGTTGTGTTACTTTGCGTTGTGTTACTTTGCGTTGCGTTACTTTGCGTTGCGTTACTTTGCGTTGTGTTACTTTGCGTTGTGTTACTTTGCTTTGCGTTACTTTGCGTTGCATTACTTTGCCTTGTGTTGTAATTACTTGCGTTACTTTGCGTTGTGTTACTTTGCGTTGTGTTACTTTGCGTTGCGTTACTTTGCGTTGCGTTACTTCGCGTTGTGTTACTTTGCGTTGTGTTACTTTGCGTTGTGTTGTAGAACATTGCGTGACTTTGCATTGTGTTACTTTGTGTTGCGTTATTTTGCGTTGCGTTACTTTGCGTTGCGTTACTTTGCCTTGCGTTACTTTCCCTTGTGTTGTAATGTGTTGCATTACTTTGCGTTGTGTTTCTTTGCGTTGTTACTTTGCGTTGTGTTACTTTGCATTGCGTTACTTTGCGTTGCATTACTTTGCATTGCGTTACTTTGTGTTGTGTTACTTTGTGTTGTGTTACTTTGTGTTGTGTTAATTTGCGTTGTATTGTAGTACGTTGCGTTGCATTACTTTGCGTTGTGTTACTTTGCCTTGTGTTGTAATGTGTTGCATTACTTTGCGTTGTGTTACTTTGCGTTGTGTTACTTTGCCTTGTGTTACTTTGCCTTGATTTGTAGTGCGTTGTGTTACTTTGCATTGTGTTACTTTGCGTTGTGTTACTTTGCCTTGATTTGTAGTGCGTTGTGTTACTTTGCATTGTGTTACTTTGCGTTGTGTTACTTTGCCTTGTGTTACTTTGCGTTGTGTTATAGTGCGTTGTGTTACTTTTCGTTGCGTTACTTTGCATTGTGTTACTTTGCGTTGTGTTACTTTGCGTTGTGTTACTTTGCGTTGTGTTACTTTGCCTTGTGTTGTAGTGCGTTGCGTTGCGTTAGTTTGCGTTGCGTTACTTTGCGTTGCGTTACTTTGCGTTGTGTTACTTTGCATTGTGTTGTAGAACATTGCGTGACTTTGCATTGTGTTACTTTGCGTTGCGTTACTTTGCGTTGCGTTACTTTGCATTGCGTTATTTTGCCTTGTGTTGTAATGTGTTGCGTTACTTTTCGTTGTTACTTTGCGTTGTGTTACTTTGCATTGCGTTACTTTGCGTTGCATTACTTTCCATTGCGTTACTTTGTGTTGTATTACTTTGCGTTGTGTTACTTTGCGTTGCGTTACTTTGCCTTGATTTGTAGTGCGTTGTGTTACTTTGCATTGTGTTACTTTGCGTTGCGTTACTTTGCCTTGATTTGTAATGCATTGTGTTACTTTGCATTGTGTTACTTTGCGTTGTGTTACTTTGCCTTGTGTTACTTTGCGTTGTGTTATAGTGCGTTGTTACTTTGCGTTGAGTTACTTTGCGTTGTGTTACTTTGGGTTGCGTTACTTTGCCTTGTGTTATAGCACGTTGTGTTACTTTGCGTTGTTTTAGTTTGTCTTGCGTTACTTAGTGTTGTGTTACTTTGCGTTGTGTTACTTTGCATTGTGTTACTTTGCGTTGTGTTACTTTGCGTTGCATTACTTTGGGTTGTATTACTTTGCGTTGTGTTACTTTGCGTTGTGTTACTTTGCCTTGCGTTACTTTGCGTTGAGTTACTTTGCGTTGCGTTACTTTGCGTTGTTACTTTGCATTGTGTTGTAGTACGTTATGTTACTTTGCGTTGTTTTAGTTTGTGTTGTGTTACTTTGTGTTGTGTTACTTTGTGTTGTGTTACTTTGCGTTGTGTTACTTTGCATTGTGTTACTTTGCGTTGTATTACTTTGCGTTGCGTCACTTTGGGTTGTATTACTTTGCGTTGCGTTACTTTGCCTTGTGTTATAGCACGTTGCATTACTTTGCGTTGTGTTACTTTGCGTTTTGTTACTTTGCGTTGCGTTACTTTGCCTTGTGTTGTAGCACATTGCATTACTTTACGTTGCGTTACTTTGCGTTGCATTACTTTGTGTTGCGTTACTTTGCGTTGTGTTACTTTGCGTTTTGTTACTTTGCGTTGCGTTACTTTGCCTTGTGTTGTAGCACATTGCATTACTTTACGTTGCGTTACTTTGCGTTGCATTACTTTGCGTTGCGTTACTTTGCCTTGTGTTGTAGTGCGTTGCCTTACTTTGCGTTGTGTTACTTTGCCTTGTGTTGTAGTGCGTTGCGTTGCATTACTTTGCGTTGTGTTACTTTGTGTTGTGTTACTTTGCATTGTGTTACTTTGGGTTTTGTTGTAGAACATTGCGTGACTTTGCATAGTGTTACTTTGCGTTGCGTTACTTTGCGTTGCGTTACTTTGCATTGCATTATTTTGCCTTGTGTTGTAATGTGTTGCGTTACTTTGTGTTGTGTTACTTTGTGTTGTGTTACTTTGTGCTGTGTTACTTTGCATTGCGTTACTTTGCGTTGCATTACTTTGCATTGTGTTTCTTTGTGTTGTGTTACTTTGCGTTGTGTTACTTTGCGTTGCGTTACTTTGCCTTGATTTGTAGTGCGTTGTGTTACTTTGCGTTGTATTACTTTGCGTTGTCTTACTTTGCGTTGTCTTACTTTGCGTTGTGTTACTTTTCCTTGTGTTACTTTGCGTTGCGTTACTTTGCGTTGCATTACTTTGCGTTGTGTTACTTTGCCTTGTATTATAGCACGTTGCATTACTTTGCGTTGCGTTACTTTGCTTTGTGTTACTTTGCGTTGCGTTACTTTGCCTTGTGTTGTAGCACGTTGCGTTACTTTGCGTTGCGTTACTTTGCGTTGCGTTACTTTGCGTTGCGTTACTTTGCGTTGTGTTACTTTGCCTTGTGTTGTAGTGCGTTGCGTTGCATTACTTTGCGTTGTGTTACTTTACGTTGCGTAACTTTGCCTTGTGTTGTAATGTGTTGCGTTACTTTGTGTTGCGTTGCTTTGCCTTGTGTTGTATTGCGTTGTGTTACTTTGCGTTGTGGTATTTTGGATTACATTACTTTGCGTTGTGTCACTTTGCCGTGTGTTGTAGTGCGTTGCGTTGCGTTGTGTTGCGTTGCGTTGTGTTGCGTTGCGTTACTTTGCGTTGCTTTTCTTTGCGTTGTGTTACTTTGCGTTGCGTTACTTTGCGTTGCGTTACTTCGCGTTGTGTTACTTAGCGTTGTGTTACTTTGCGTTGTGTTGTAGAACATTGCGTGACTTTGCATTGTGTTACTTTGCGTTGCGTTACTTTGCGTTGCGTTACTTTGCCTTGTGTTGTAATGTGTTGCATTACTTTGCGTTGTGTTACTTTGCGTTGTTACTTTGCCTTGCGTTACTTTGCCTTGTGTTGTAATGTGTTGCATTACTTTGCGTTGTGTTACTTTGCGTTGTTACTTTGCGTTGTGTTACTTTGCATTGCGTTACTTTGCGTTGCATTACTTTGCATTGCGTAACTTTGCCTTGATTTGTAGTACGTTGTGTTACTTTGCGTTGTGTTACTTTGCGTTGTATTGTAGTACGTTGCATTGCATTACTTTGCGTTGTGTTACTTTGCCTTGATTTGTAGTACGTTGTGTTACTTTGCGTTGTGTTACTTTGCATTGTGTTACTTTGCGTTGTGTTATAGTGCGTTGTGTTACTTTTCGTTGCGTTACTTTGCATTGTGTTACTTTGCGTTGTTTTACT
The DNA here is from genome assembly GCA_947000775.1 of Pterois miles. Classification (NCBI taxonomy): domain Eukaryota; kingdom Metazoa; phylum Chordata; class Actinopteri; order Perciformes; family Scorpaenidae; genus Pterois; species Pterois miles. Next base: position 503,994 of record CAMQGK010000123.1, read on the forward strand.
TTGCGTTGTGTTACTTTGCCTTGTGTTGTAGTGCGTTGCGTTACTTTGCGTTGTGTTACTTTGCGTTGTGTTACTTTGCGTTGTGTTGTAGAACATTGCGTGACTTTGCATTGTGTTACTTTGCGTTGCGTTACTTTGCGTTGCGTTACTTTGCGTTGCGTTACTTTGCGTTGCGTTACTTTGCGTTGCGTTACTTTGCCTTGCGTTACTTTGCCTTGTGTTGTAATGTGTTGCATTACTTTGCGTTGTGTTACTTTGCGTTGTTACTTTGCGTTGTGTTACTTTGGGTTGCGTTACTTTGCCTTGTGTTATAGCACGTTGTGTTACTTTGCGTTGCGTTACTTTGCGTTGCGTTACTTCGCGTTGTGTTACTTAGCGTTGTGTTACTTTGCGTTGTGTTGTAGAACATTGCGTGACTTTGCATTGTGTTACTTTGCGTTGCGTTACTTTGCGTTGCGTTACTTTGCCTTGTGTTGTAATGTGTTGCATTACTTTGCGTTGTGTTACTTTGCGTTGTTACTTTGCCTTGCGTTACTTTGCCTTGTGTTGTAATGTGTTGCATTACTTTGCGTTGTGTTACTTTGCGTTGTTACTTTGCGTTGTGTTACTTTGCATTGCGTTACTTTGCGTTGCATTACTTTGCATTGCGTAACTTTGCCTTGATTTGTAGTACGTTGTGTTACTTTGCGTTGTGTTACTTTGCGTTGTATTGTAGTACGTTGCATTGCATTACTTTGCGTTGTGTTACTTTGCCTTGATTTGTAGTACGTTGTGTTACTTTGCGTTGTGTTACTTTGCATTGTGTTACTTTGCGTTGTGTTATAGTGCGTTGTGTTACTTTTCGTTGCGTTACTTTGCATTGTGTTACTTTGCGTTGTTTTACTTTGCGTTGTGTTACTTTGCCTTGTGTTGTAGTGCGTTGCGTTACTTTGCGTTGTGTTACTTTGCGTTGTGTTACTTTGCGTTGTGTTGTAGAACATTGCGTGACTTTGCATTGTGTTACTTTGCGTTGCGTTACTTTGCGTTGCGTTACTTTGCGTTGCGTTACTTTGCGTTGCGTTACTTTGCCTTGCGTTACTTTGCCTTGTGTTGTAATGTGTTGCATTACTTTGCGTTGTGTTACTTTGCGTTGTTACTTTGCGTTGTGTTACTTTGGGTTGCGTTACTTTGCCTTGTGTTATAGCACGTTGTGTTACTTTGCGTTGTTTTAGTTTGTCTTGCGTTACTTAGTGTTGTGTTACTTTGCGTTGTGTTACTTTGCATTGTGTTACTTTGCGTTGTGTTACTTTGCGTTGCGTTACTTTGGGTTGTATTACTTTGCGTTGTGTTACTTTGCGTTGTGTTACTTTGCCTTGCGTTACTTTGCGTTGAGTTACTTTGCGTTGCGTTACTTTGCGTTTTTTTACTTTGCGTTGTTACTTTTCATTGTGTTGTAGTACGTTATGTTACTTTGCGTTGTTTTAGTTTGTGTTGTGTTACTTTGTGTATTGTTACTTTGTGTTGTGTTACTTTGCGTTGTGTTACTTTGCATTGTGTTACTTTGCGTTGCGTTATTTTGCATTGTGTTACTTTGCGTTGTATTACTTTGCGTTGCGTCACTTTGGATTGTATTACTTTGCGTTGCGTTACTTTGCCTTGTGTTATAGCACGTTGCATTACTTTGCGTTGCGTTACTTTGCGTTTTGTTACTTTGCGTTGCGTTACTTTGCCTTGTGTTGTAGCACATTGCATTACTTTGCGTTGCGTTACTTTGCGTTGCATTACTTTGTGTTGCGTTACTTTGCGTTGGGTTACTTTGCGTTGTGTTACTTTGCGTTGCGTTACTTTGCCTTGTGTTGTAGTGCGTTGCGTTGCATTACTTTGCGTTGTGTTACTTGGTGTTGTGTTACTTTGCATTGTGTTACTTTGGGTTGTGTTGTAGAACATTGCGTGACTTTGCATAGTGTTACTTTGCGTTGCGTTACTTTGCGTTGCGTTACTTTGCATTGCATTATTTTGCCTTGTGTTGTAATGTGTTGCGTTACTTTGTGTTGTGTTACTTTGTGCTGTGTTACTTTGCATTGCGTTACTTTGCGTTGCATTACTTTGCATTGTGTTTCTTTGTGTTGTGTTACTTTGCGTTGTGTTACTTTGCGTTGCGTTACTTTGCCTTGATTTGTAGTGCGTTGTGTTACTTTGCGTTGTATTACTTTGCGTTGTCTTACTTTGCGTTGTCTTACTTTGCGTTGTGTTACTTTTCCTTGTGTTACTTTGCGTTGCGTTACTTTGCGTTGCATTACTTTGCGTTGTCTTACTTTGCCTTGTATTATAGCACGTTGCATTACTTTGCGTTGCGTTACTTTGCCTTGTGTTACTTTGCGTTGCGTTACTTTGCCTTTTGTTGTAGCACGTTGCGTTACTTTGCGTTGCGTTACTTTGCGTTGCGTTACTTTGCGTTGTGTTACTTTGCCTTGTGTTGTAGTGCGTTGCGTTGCATTACTTTGCGTTGTGTTACTTTGCGTTGTGTTACTTTACGTTGCGTAACTTTGCCTTGTGTTGTAATGTGTTGCGTTACTTTGTGTTGCGTTGCTTTGCCTTGTGTTGTATTGTGTTGTGTTACTTTGCGTTGTGGTATTTTGGATTGCATTACTTTGCGTTGTGTCACTTTGCCGTGTGTTGTAGTGCGTTGCGTTGCGTTGCGTTGTGTTGCGTTGCGTTGTGTTGCATTGCGTTGCGTTACTTTGCGTTGCGTTTCTTTGCGTTGTGTTACTTTGCGTTGCGTTACTTTGCGTTGCGTTACTTCGCGTTGTGTTACTTAGCGTTTTGTTACTTTGCGTTGTGTTGTAGAACATTGCGTGACTTTGCATTGTGTTACTTTGCGTTGCGTTACTTTGCGTTGCGTTACTTTGTCTTGCGTTACTTTGCCTTGTGTTGTAATGTGTTGCATTACTTTGCGTTGTGTTACTTTGCATTGCGTTACTTTGCGTTGCATTACTTTGCATTGCGTTACTTTGCCTTGATTTGTAGTACGTTGTGTTACTTTGCGTTGTGTTACTTTGCGTTGTATTGTAGTACGTTGCATTGCATTACTTTGCGTTGTGTTACTTTGACTTGATTTGTAGTACGTTGTGTTACTTTGCGTTGTGTTACTTTGCATTGTGTTACTTTGCGTTGTGTTATAGTGCGTTGTGTTACTTTTCGTTGCGTTACTTTTCGTTGCGTTACTTTGCATTGTGTTACTTTGCGTTGTTTTACTTTGCGTTGTGTTACTTTGCCTTGTGTTGTAGTGCGTTGCGTTACTTTGCGTTGTGTTACTTTGCGTTGTGTTGTAGAACATTGCGTGACTTTGCATTGTGTTACTTTGCGTTGCGTTACTTTGCGTTGCTTTTCTTTGCGTTGTGTTACTTTGCGTTGCGTTACTTTGCGTTGCGTTACTTCGCGTTGTGTTACTTAGCGTTGTGTTACTTTGCGTTGTGTTGTAGAACATTGCGTGACTTTGCATTGTGTTACTTTGCGTTGCGTTACTTTGCGTTGCGTTACTTTGCCTTGTGTTGTAATGTGTTGCATTACTTTGCGTTGTGTTACTTTGCGTTGTTACTTTGCCTTGCGTTACTTTGCCTTGTGTTGTAATGTGTTGCATTACTTTGCGTTGTGTTACTTTGCGTTGTTACTTTGCGTTGTGTTACTTTGCATTGCGTTACTTTGCGTTGCATTACTTTGCATTGCGTAACTTTGCCTTGATTTGTAGTACGTTGTGTTACTTTGCGTTGTGTTACTTTGCGTTGTATTGTAGTACGTTGCATTGCATTACTTTGCGTTGTGTTACTTTGCCTTGATTTGTAGTACGTTGTGTTACTTTGCGTTGTGTTACTTTGCATTGTGTTACTTTGCGTTGTGTTATAGTGCGTTGTGTTACTTTTCGTTGCGTTACTTTGCATTGTGTTACTTTGCGTTGTTTTACTTTGCGTTGTGTTACTTTGCCTTGTGTTGTAGTGCGTTGCGTTACTTTGCGTTGTGTTACTTTGCGTTGTGTTGTAGAACATTGCGTGACTTTGTATTGTGTTACTTTGCGTTGCGTTACTTTGCGTTGCGTTACTTTGCGTTGCGTTACTTTGCCTTGCGTTACTTTGCCTTGTGTTGTAATGTGTTGCATTACTTTGCGTTGTGTTACTTTGCGTTGTTACTTTGCGTTGTGTTACTTTGGGTTGCGTTACTTTGCCTTGTGTTATAGCACGTTGTGTTACTTTGCGTTGTTTTAGTTTGTCTTGCGTTACTTAGTGTTGTGTTACTTTGCGTTGTGTTACTTTGCATTGTGTTACTTTGCGTTGTGTTACTTTGCGTTGCGTTACTTTGGGTTGTATTACTTTGCGTTGTGTTACTTTGCGTTGTGTTACTTTGCCTTGCGTTACTTTGCGTTGAGTTACTTTGCGTTGTGTTACTTTGCGTTGTGTTGTAGAACATTGCGTGACTTTGCATTGTGTTACTTTGCGTTGCGTTACTTTGCGTTGCTTTTCTTTGCGTTGTGTTACTTTGCGTTGCGTTACTTTGCGTTGCGTTACTTCGCGTTGTGTTACTTAGCGTTGTGTTACTTTGCGTTGTGTTGTAGAACATTGCGTGACTTTGCATTGTGTTACTTTGCGTTGCGTTACTTTGCGTTGCGTTACTTTGCCTTGTGTTGTAATGTGTTGCATTACTTTGCGTTGTGTTACTTTGCGTTGTTACTTTGCCTTGCGTTACTTTGCCTTGTGTTGTAATGTGTTGCATTACTTTGCGTTGTGTTACTTTGCGTTGTTACTTTGCGTTGTGTTACTTTGCATTGCGTTACTTTGCGTTGCATTACTTTGCATTGCGTAACTTTGCCTTGATTTGTAGTACGTTGTGTTACTTTGCGTTGTGTTACTTTGCGTTGTATTGTAGTACGTTGCATTGCATTACTTTGCGTTGTGTTACTTTGCCTTGATTTGTAGTACGTTGTGTTACTTTGCATTGTGTTACTTTGCGTTGTGTTATAGTGCGTTGTGTTACTTTTCGTTGCGTTACTTTGCATTGTGTTACTTTGCGTTGTTTTACTTTGCGTTGTGTTACTTTGCCTTGTGTTGTAGTGCGTTGCGTTACTTTGCGTTGTGTTACTTTGCGTTGTGTTACTTTGCGTTGTGTTACTTTGCGTTGTGTTGTAGAACATTGCGTGACTTTGCATTGTGTTACTTTGCGTTGCGTTACTTTGCGTTGCGTTACTTTGCGTTGCGTTACTTTGCGTTGCGTTACTTTGCCTTGCGTTACTTTGCCTTGTGTTGTAATGTGTTGCATTACTTTGCGTTGTGTTACTTTGCGTTGTTACTTTGCGTTGTGTTACTTTGGGTTGCGTTACTTTGCCTTGTGTTATAGCACGTTGTGTTACTTTGCGTTGTTTTAGTTTGTCTTGCGTTACTTAGTGTTGTGTTACTTTGCGTTGTGTTACTTTGCATTGTGTTACTTTGCGTTGTGTTACTTTGCGTTGCGTTACTTTGGGTTGTATTACTTTGCGTTGTGTTACTTTGCGTTGTGTTACTTTGCCTTGCGTTACTTTGCGTTGAGTTACTTTGCGTTGCGTTACTTTGCGTTTTTTTACTTTGCGTTGTTACTTTTCATTGTGTTGTAGTACGTTATGTTACTTTGCGTTGTTTTAGTTTGTGTTGTGTTACTTTGTGTATTGTTACTTTGTGTTGTGTTACTTTGCGTTGTGTTACTTTGCATTGTGTTACTTTGCGTTGCGTTATTTTGCATTGTGTTACTTTGCGTTGTATTACTTTGCGTTGCGTCACTTTGGATTGTATTACTTTGCGTTGCGTTACTTTGCCTTGTGTTATAGCACGTTGCATTACTTTGCGTTGCGTTACTTTGCGTTTTGTTACTTTGCGTTGCGTTACTTTGCCTTGTGTTGTAGCACATTGCATTACTTTGCGTTGCGTTACTTTGCGTTGCATTACTTTGTGTTGCGTTACTTTGCGTTGGGTTACTTTGCGTTGTGTTACTTTGCGTTGCGTTACTTTGCCTTGTGTTGTAGTGCGTTGCGTTGCATTACTTTGCGTTGTGTTACTTGGTGTTGTGTTACTTTGCATTGTGTTACTTTGGGTTGTGTTGTAGAACATTGCGTGACTTTGCATAGTGTTACTTTGCGTTGCGTTACTTTGCGTTGCGTTACTTTGCATTGCATTATTTTGCCTTGTGTTGTAATGTGTTGCGTTACTTTGTGTTGTGTTACTTTGTGCTGTGTTACTTTGCATTGCGTTACTTTGCGTTGCATTACTTTGCATTGTGTTTCTTTGTGTTGTGTTACTTTGCGTTGTGTTACTTTGCGTTGCGTTACTTTGCCTTGATTTGTAGTGCGTTGTGTTACTTTGCGTTGTATTACTTTGCGTTGTCTTACTTTGCGTTGTCTTACTTTGCGTTGTGTTAATTTGCGTTGTGTTACTTTTCCTTGTGTTACTTTGCGTTGCGTTACTTTGCGTTGCATTACTTTGCGTTGTCTTACTTTGCCTTGTATTATAGCACGTTGCATTACTTTGCGTTGCGTTACTTTGCCTTGTGTTACTTTGCGTTGCGTTACTTTGCCTTTTGTTGTAGCACGTTGCGTTACTTTGCGTTGCGTTACTTTGCGTTGCGTTACTTTGCGTTGTGTTACTTTGCCTTGTGTTGTAGTGCGTTGCGTTGCATTACTTTGCGTTGTGTTACTTTGCGTTGTGTTACTTTACGTTGCGTAACTTTGCCTTGTGTTGTAATGTGTTGCGTTACTTTGTGTTGCGTTGCTTTGCCTTGTGTTGTATTGTGTTGTGTTACTTTGCGTTGTGGTATTTTGGATTGCATTACTTTGCGTTGTGTCACTTTGCCGTGTGTTGTAGTGCGTTGCGTTGCGTTGCGTTGCGTTGCGTTGTGTTGCGTTGCGTTGTGTTGCATTGCGTTGCATTGCGTTGCGTTACTTTGCGTTGCGTTTCTTTGCGTTGTGTTACTTTGCGTTGCGTTACTTTGCGTTGCGTTACTTCGCGTTGTGTTACTTAGCGTTGTGTTACTTTGCGTTGTGTTGTAGAACATTGCGTGACTTTGCATTGTGTTACTTTGCGTTGCGTTACTTTGCGTTGCGTTACTTTGCCTTGCGTTACTTTGCCTTGTGTTGTAATGTGTTGCATTACTTTGCGTTGTGTTACTTTGCATTGCGTTACTTTGCGTTGCATTACTTTGCATTGCGTTACTTTGCCTTGATTTGTAGTACGTTGTGTTACTTTGCGTTGTGTTACTTTGCGTTGTATTGTAGTACGTTGCATTGCATTACTTTGCGTTGTGTTACTTTGACTTGATTTGTAGTACGTTGTGTTACTTTGCGTTGTGTTACTTTGCATTGTGTTACTTTGCGTTGTGTTATAGTGCGTTGTGTTACTTTTCGTTGCGTTACTTTGCATTGTGTTACTTTGCGTTGTTTTACTTTGCGTTGTGTTACTTTGCCTTGTGTTGTAGTGCGTTGCGTTACTTTGCGTTGTGTTACTTTGCGTTGTGTTGTAGAACATTGCGTGACTTTGCATTGTGTTACTTTGCGTTGCGTTACTTTGCGTTGCGTTACTTTGCGTTGCGTTACATTGCCTTGCGTTACTTTGCGTTGTGTTGTAATGTGTTGCATTACTTTGCGTTGTGTTACTTTGCGTTGTTACTTTGCGTTGTGTTACTTTGCATTGCGTTACTTTGCGTTGCATTACTTTGCATTGCGTTACTTTGCCTTGATTTGTAGTACGTTGTGTTACTTTGCGTTGTATTGTAGTACGTTGCGTTGCATTACTTTGCGTTGTGTTACTTTGCCTTGATTTGTAGTACGTTGTGTTACTTTGCGTTGTGTTACTTTGCATTGTGTTACTTTGCGTTGTGTTATAGTGCGTTGTGTTACTTTTCGTTGCGTTACTTTGCATTGTGTTACTTTGCGTTGTTTTACTTTGCGTTGTGTTACTTTGCCTTGTGTTGTAGTGCGTTGCGTTACTTTGCGTTGTGTTACTTTGCATTTTGTTACTTTGCGTTGTGTTACTTTGCATTGTGTTACTTTGCTTTGTGTTACTTTGCGTTCCGTTACTTTGGGTTGTATTACTTTAAGTTGTGTTACTTTGCGTTGTGTTACTTTGCCTTGCGTTACTTTGTCTTGCGTTACTTTGTCTTGCGTTACTTTGCGTTTTGTTACTTTGCGTTGTGTTACTTTGCCTTGTGTTACTTTGCGTTGCGTTACTTTGCGTTGCATTACTTTGCCTTGTGTTGTAATTTCTTGCGTTACTTTGCGTTGTGTTACTTTGCGTTGTGTTACTTTGCGTTGTGTTACTTTGCGTTGCGTTACTTTGCGTTGCGTTACTTTGCGTTGCGTTACTTTGCATTGTGTTACTTTGCGTTGTGTTGTAGAACATTGCGTCACTTTGCATTGTGTTACTTTGCGTTGCGTTACTTTGCCTTGCGTTACTTTGCGTTGCGTTACTTTGCCTTGCGTTTTTTCCCTTGTGTTTTAATGTGTTGCATTACTTTGCGTTGTGTTTCTTTGCGTTGTTACTTTGCGTTGTGTTACTTTGCATTGCGTTACTTTGCGTTGCATTACTTTGCATTGCGTTACTTTGTGTTGTGTTACTTTGTGTTGTGTTACTTTGTGTTGTGTTAATTTGCGTTGTATTGTAGTACGTTGCGTTGCATTACTTTGCGTTGTGTTACTTTGCCTTGATTTGTAGTGCGTTGTGTTACTTTGCATTGTGTTACTTTGCGTTGTGTTACTTTGCCTTGTGTTACTTTGCGTTGTGTTATAGTGCGTTGTGTTACTTTTCGTTGCGTTACTTTGCATTGTGTTACTTTGCGTTGTGTTACTTTGCCTTGTGTTACTTTGCCTTGTGTTGTAGTGCGTTGCGTTGCGTTAGTTTGCGTTGCGTTAGTTTGCGTTGCGTTACTTTGCGTTGCGTTACTTTGCGTTGCGTTACTTTGCGTTGCGTTACTTTGCGTTGTGTTACTTTGCATTGTGTTGTAGAACATTGCGTGACTTTGCATTGTGTTACTTTGCGTTGCGTTACTTTGCGTTGCGTTACTTTGCGTTGCGTTACTTTGCGTTGCGTTACTTTGCATTGCGTTATTTTGCCTTGTGTTGTAATGTGTTGCGTTACTTTTCGTTGTTACTTTGCGTTGTGTTACTTTGCATTGCGTTACTTTGCTTTGCATTACTTTCCATTGCGTTACTTTGTGTTGTGTTACTTTGCGTTGTGTTACTTTGCGTTGCGTTACTTTGCCTTGATTTGTAGTGCGTTGTGTTACTTTGCATTGTGTTACTTTGCGTTGCGTTACTTTGCCTTGATTTGTAATGCATTGTGTTACTTTGCATTGTGTTACTTTGCGTTGTGTTACTTTGCCTTGTGTTACTTTGCGTTGTGTTACTTTGCATTGTGTTATAGTGCGTTGTTACTTTGCGTTGAGTTACTTTGCGTTGTGTTACTTTGGGTTGCGTTACTTTGCCTTGTGTTATAGCACGTTGTGTTACTTTGCGTTGTTTTAGTTTGTCTTGCGTTACTTAGTGTCGTGTTACTTTGCGTTGTGTTACTTTGCATTGTGTTACTTTGCGTTGTGTTACTTTGCGTTGCGTTACTTTGGGTTGTATTACTTTGCGTTGTGTTACTTTGCGTTGTGTTACTTTGCCTTGCGTTACTTTGCGTTGAGTTACTTTGCGTTGCGTTACTTTGCGTTTTGTTACTTTGCGTTGTGTTACTTTGCGTTGTGTTACTTTGCCTGGTGTTGTAGTTCGTTGCATTGCGTTACTTTGCGTTGCGTTATTTTGCATTGCGTTACTTTGCGTTGCGTTACTTTGCGTTGTTACTTTGCATTGTGTTGTAGTACGTTATGTTACTTTGCGTTGTTTTAGTTTGTGTTGTGTTACTTTGTGTTGTGTTACTTTGTGTTGTGTTACTTTGCGTTGTGTTACTTTGCATTGTGTTACTTTGCGTTGCGTTACTTTGCATTGTGTTACTTTGCGTTGTATTACTTTCCGTTGCGTCACTTTGGGTTGTATTACTTTGCGTTGCGTTACTTTGCCTTGTGTTATAGCACGTTGCATTACTTTGCGTTGCGTTACTTTGCCTTGTGTTGTAGCACATTGCATTACTTTGCGTTGCGTTACTTTGCGTTGCATTACTTTGTGTTGCGTTACTTTGCGTTGGGTTACTTTGCGTTGGGTTACTTTGCGTTGCGTTACTTTGCCTTGTGTTGTAGTGCGTTGCCTTACTTTGCGTTGTGTTACTTTGCCTTGTGTTGTAGTGCGTTGCGTTGCATTACTTTGCGTTGTGTTACTTTGCGTTGTGTTACTTTGCATTGTGTTACTTTGCTTTATGTTACTTTGCGTTCCGTTACTTTGGGTTGTATTACTTTAAGTTGTGTTACTTTGCGTTGTGTTTCTTTGCCTTGCGTTACTTTGTCTTGCGTTACTTTGCGTTGCGTTACTTTGCGTTTTGTTACTTTGCGTTGTGTTACTTTGCCTTGTGTTACTTTGCGTTGCGTTACTTTGCGTTGCGTTACTTTGCCTTTTGTTGTAATTTCTTGCGTTACTTTGCGTTGTGTTACTTTGCGTTGTGTTAATTTGCGTTGTGTTACTTTGCTTTGCGTTACTTTGCGTTGCGTTACTTCGCGTTGTTTTACTTTGCATTGTGTTACTTTGCGTTGTGTTGTAGAACATTGCGTCACTTTGCATTGTGTTACTTTGCGTTGCGTTACTTTGCCTTGCGTTACTTTGCCTTGCGTTACTTTGCCTTGTGTTGTAATGTCTTGCGTTACTTTGCGTTGTGTTACTTAGCGTTGTTATTTTGCGTTGTGTTACTTTGCATTGCGTTACTTTGCGTTGCATTATTTTGCATTGCATTACTTTGTGTTGTGTTACTTTGCGTTGCGTTACTTTGCGTTGTGTTACTTTGCGTTGTGTTACTTTGCTTTGCGTTACTTTGCGTTGCGTTACTTTGCCTTGTGTTGTAATTACTTGCGTTACTTTGCGTTGTGTTACTTTGCGTTGCGTTACTTTGCGTTGCGTTACTTTGCCTTGTGTTGTAATTACTTGCCTTACTTTGCGTTGTGTTACTTTGCGTTGTGTTACTTTGCGTTGCGTTACTTTGCGTTGCGTTACTTCGCGTTGTGTTACTTTGCGTTGTGTTGTAGAACATTGCGTCACTTTGCATTGTGTTACTTTGCGTTGCGTTACTTTGCCTTGCGTTACTTTGCCTTGCGTTACTTTGCCTTGTGTTGTAATGTCTTGCGTTACTTTGCGTTGTGTTACTTAGCGTTGTTATTTTGCGTTGTGTTACTTTGCATTGCGTTACTTTGCGTTGCATTATTTTGCATTGCATTACTTTGTGTTGTGTTACTTTGCGTTGCGTTACTTTGCGTTGTGTTACTTTGCGTTGTGTTACTTTGCGTTGCGTTACTTTGCGTTGCGTTACTTTGCGTTGTGTTACTTTGCGTTGTGTTACTTTGCTTTGCGTTACTTTGCGTTGCGTTACTTTGCCTTGTGTTGTAATTACTTGCGTTACTTTGCGTTGTGTTACTTTGCGTTGCGTTACTTTGCGTTGCGTTACTTTGCCTTGTGTTGTAATTACTTGCCTTACTTTGCGTTGTGTTACTTTGCGTTGTGTTACTTTGCGTTGCGTTACTTTGCGTTGCGTTACTTCGCGTTGTGTTACTTTGCGTTGTGTTACTTTGCGTTGTGTTGTAGAACATTGCGTGACTTTGCATTGTTACTTTGTGTTGCGTTACTTTGCGTTGCGTTACTTTGCGTTGCGTTACTTTGCCTTGCGTTACTTTCCCTTGTGTTGTAATGTGTTGCATTACTTTGCGTTGTGTTTCTTTGCGTTGTTACTTTGCGTTGTGTTACTTTGCATTGCTTTACTTTGCGTTGCATTACTTTGCGTTGCGTTACTTTGTGTTGTGTTACTTTGTGTTGTGTTACTTTGTGTTGTGTTAATTTGCGTTGTGTTGTAGAACATTGCGTGACTTTGCATTGTTACTTTGTGTTGCGTTACTTTGCGTTGCGTTTCTTTGCGTTGCGTTACTTTGCCTTGCGTTACTTTCCCTTGTGTTGTAATGTGTTGCATTACTTTGCGTTGTGTTTCTTTGCGTTGTTACTTTGCGTTGTGTTACTTTGCATTGCTTTACTTTGCGTTGCATTACTTTGCATTGCGTTACTTTGTGTTGTGTTACTTTGTGTTGTGTTACTTTGTGTTGTGTTAATTTGCGTTGTATTGTAGTACGTTGCGTTGCATTACTTTGCGTTGTGTTACTTTGCCTTGATTTGTAGTGCGTTGTGTTACTTTGCATTGTGTTACTTTGCGTTGTGTTACTTTGCCTTGTGTTACTTTGCGTTGTGTTATAGTGCGTTGTGTTACTTTTCGTTGCGTTACTTTGCATTGTGTTACTTTGCGTTGTGTTACTTTGCCTTGTGTTGTAGTGCGTTGCGTTGCGTTAGTTTGCGTTGCGTTACTTTGTGTTGCGTTACTTTGCGTTGTGTTACTTTGCATTGTGTTGTAGAACATTGCGTGACTTTGCATTGTGTTACTTTGCGTTGCGTTACTTTGCGTTGCGTTACTTTGCATTGCGTTATTTTGCCTTGTGTTGTAATGTGTTGCGTTACTTTTCGTTGTTACTTTGTGTTGTGTTACTTTGCATTGCGTTACTTTGCGTTGCATTACTTTCCATTGCGTTACTTTGTGTTGTGTTACTTTGCGTTGTGTTACTTTGTGTTGCGTTACTTTGCCTTGATTTGTAGTGCGTTGTGTTACTTTGCATTGTGTTACTTTGCGTTGCGTTACTTTGCCTTGATTTGTAATGCATTGTGTTACTTTGCATTGTGTTACTTTGCGTTGTGTTACTTTGCCTTGTGTTACTTTGCGTTGTGTTACTTTGCATTGTGTTATAGTGCGTTGTTACTTTGCGTTGAGTTACTTTGCCTTGTGTTACTTTGGGTTGCGTTACTTTGCCTTGTCTTATAGCACGTTGTGTTACTTTGCGTTGTTTTAGTTTGTCTTGCGTTACTTAGTGTTGTATTACTTTGCGTTGTGTTACTTTGCATTGTGTTACTTTGCGTTGTGTTACTTTGCGTTGCGTTACTTTGGGTTGTATTACTTTGCGTTGTGTTACTTTGCGTTGTGTTACTTTGCCTTGCGTTACTTTGCGTTGAGTTACTTTGCGTTGCGTTACTTTGCGTTTTGTTACTTTGCGTTGTGTTACTTTGCGTTGTGTTACTTTGCCTGGTGTTGTAGTTCGTTGCAATGCGTTACTTTGCGTTGCGTTATTTTGCATTGCGTTACTTTGCGTTGCGTTACTTTGCGTTGCGTTACTTTGCGTTGTTACTTTGCATTGTGTTGTAGTACGTTATGTTACTTTGCGTTGTTTTAGTTTGTGTTGTGTTACTTTGTGTTGTCTTACTTTGTGTTGTGTTACTTTGCGTTGTGTTACTTTGCATTGTGTTACTTTGCGTTGCGTTACTTTGCATTGTGTTAGTTTGCGTTGTATTACTTTGCGTTGCGTCACTTTGGGTTGTATTACTTTGCGTTGCGTTACTTTGCCTTGTGTTATAGCACGTTGCATTACTTTGCGTTGCGTTACTTTGCGTTTTGTTACTTTACGTTGCGTTACTTTGCCTTGTGTTGTAGCACATTGCATTACTTTGCGTTGCGTTACTTTGCGTTGCATTAGTTTGTGTTGCGTTACTTTGCGTTGGGTTACTTTGCGTTGTGTTACTTTGCGTTGCGTTACTTTGCCTTGTGTTGTAGTGCGTTGCCTTACTTTGCGTTGTGTTACTTTGCCTTGTGTTGTAGTGCGTTGCGTTGCATTACTTTGTGTTGTGTTACTTTGCATTGTGTTACTTTGGGTTGTGTTGTAGAACATTGCGTGACTTTGCATAGTGTTACTTTGCGTTGCGTTACTTTGCGTTGCGTTACTTTGCATTGCATTATTTTGCCTTGTGTTGTAATGTGTTGCGTTACTTTGTGTTGTGTTACTTTGTGCTGTGTTACTTTGCATTGCGTTACTTTGCGTTGCATTACTTTGCATTGTGTTTCTTTGTGTTGTGTTACTTTGCGTTTTGTTACTTTGCGTTGCGTTACTTTGCCTTGATTTGTAGTGCGTTGTGTTACTTTGCGTTGTATTACTTTGTGTTGTCTTACTTTGCGTTGTCTTACTTTGCGTTGTGTTACTTTTCCTTGTGTTACTTTGCGTTGCGTTACTTTGCGTTGCATTACTTTGCGTTGTGTTACTTTGCCTTGTATTATAGCACGTTGCATTACTTTGCGTTGCGTTACTTTGCTTTGTGTTACTTTGCGTTGCGTTACTTTGCCTTGTGTTGTAGCACGTTGCGTTACTTTGCGTTGCGTTACTTTGCGTTGCGTTATTTTGCGTTGTGTTACTTTGCCTTGTGTTGTAGTGCGTTGCGTTGCATTACTTTGCGTTGTGTTACTTTGCGTTGTGTTACTTTACGTTGCGTAACTTTGCCTTGTGTTGTAATGTGTTGCGTTACTTTGTGTTGCGTTGCTTTGCCTTGTGTTGTATTGCGTTGTGTTACTTTGCGTTGTGGTATTTTGGATTGCATTACTTTGCGTTTTGTCACTTTGCCGTGTGTTGTAGTGCGTTGCGTTGCGTTGCGTTGCGTTGTGTTGCGTTGCGTTGCGTTACTTTGCGTTGCGTTTCTTTGCGTTGTGTTACTTTGCGTTGCGTTACTTTGCGTTGCGTTACTTCGCGTTGTGTTACTTAGCGTTGTGTTACTTAGCGTTGTGTTACTTTGCGTTGTGTTGTAGAACATTGCGTGACTTTGCATTGTGTTACTTTGCGTTGCGTTACTTTGCGTTGCGTTACTTTGCGTTGCGTTACTTTGCATTGCGTTATTTTGCCTTGTGTTGTAATGTGTTGCGTTACTTTGCGTTGTGTTAATTTGCGTTGTTACTTTGCGTTGTGTTACTTTGCATTGCGTTACTTTGAGTTACATTACTTTCCATTGCGTTACTTTGTGTTCTGTTACTTTGCGTTGTGTTACTTTCCGTTGCGTTACTTTGCCTTGATTTGTAGTGCGTTGTGTTACTTTGCATTGTGTTACTTTGCGTTGTTACTTTGCCTTGTGTTACTTTGCGTTGTGTTACTTTGCATTGTGTTATAGTGCGTTGTGTTACTTTGCGTTGCGTTACTTTGCGTTGCGTTACTTTGCATTGCGTTACTTTGCGTTGCATTACTTTGCATTGCGTTACTTTGCATTGCGTTACTTTGTGTTGTGTTACTTTGAGTTGTGTTACTTTGCGTTGTGTTACTTTGCGTTGCATTACTTTGGGTTGTATTACTTTGCGTTGTGTTACTTTGCGTTGTGTTACTTTGCCTTGCGTTACTTTGCGTTGCGTTACTTTGCGTTTTGTTACTTTGCGTTGTGTTACTTTGCGTTGTGTTACTTTGCCTTGTGTTACTTTGCCTTGTGTTGTAGTGCGTTAGATTGCGTTACTTTGCGTTGTGTTACTTTGCGTTACGTTACTTTGCGTTGCATTACTTTGCGTTGCGTTACTTTGCGTTGTTACTTTGCATTGTGTTGTAGTACGTTGTGTTACTTACGTTTTAGTTTGTTTTGCATTACTTTGTGTTGTGGTACTTTGTGTTGTGTTACTTTGTCTTGCGTTACTTTGTGTTGTGTTACTTTGCATTGTGTGACTTTGCGTTGTGTTACTTTGCGTTGTGTTACTTTGCGTTGCGTTACTTTGCATTGTGTTACTTTGCGTTGTATTACTTTGCGTTGCGTTACTTTGGGTTGTATTACTTTGTGTTGTGTTACTTTGCGTTGCGTTACTTTGCCTTGTGTTATAGCATGTTGCATTACTTTGCGTTGCGTTGCTTTGCGTTGCGTTACTTTGCGTTGCTTTACTTTGCATTGCGTTACTTTGCGTTGCATTACTTTGCATTGCGTTACTTTGCATTGCGTTACTTTGTGTTGTGTTACTTTGAGTTGTGTTACTTTGCGTTGTGTTACTTTGCGTTGCGTTACTTTGCCTTGATTTGTAGTGCGTTGTGTTACTTTGCATTGTTACTTTGCCTTGTGTTACTTTGCCTTGTGTTACTTTGTGTTGTGTTATAATGCGTTGTGTTACTTTGCGTTGCGTTACTTTGCGTTGCGTTACTTTGCGTTACGTTACTTTGCCTTGTGTTGTAATGTGTTGCGTTACTTTGCGTTGTGTTACTTTGCGTTGTTACTTTGCGTTGTGTTACTTTGCATTGCGTTACTTTGCGTTGCATTACTTTGCATTGCGTTACTTTGTGTTGTGTTACTTTGAGTTGTGTTACTTTGCGTTGTGTTACTTTGTGTTGCGTTACTTTGCCTTGATTTCTAGTGCGTTGTGTTACTTTGCATTGTTACTTTGCGTTGTGTTACTTTGCGTTGTGTTACTTTGCCTTGTGTTGTAGTGCGTTGCGTTGCGTTAGTTTGAGTTGCGTTACTTTGCGTTGTGTTACTTTGCGTTGCGTTACTTTGCGTTGTGTTACTTTGCGTTGTGTTACTTTGCGTTGTGTTGTAGAACATTGCGTGACTTTGCATTGTGTTTCTCTGCGTTGCGTTACTTTGCGTTGCGTTACTTTGCGTTGCGTTACTTTGCCTTGTGTCGTAATGTGTTGCGTTACTTTGCGTTGTGTTACTTTGCGTTGTTACTTTGCGTTGTGTTACTTTCCGTTGCGTTACTTTGCCTTGTGTTACTTTGCGTTGCGTTACTTTGCGTTGCGTTACTTTGCGTTGCGTTACTTTGCATTGCGTTATTTTGCCTTGTGTTGTAATGTGTTGCGTTACTTTGCGTTGTGTTAATTTGCGTTGTTACTTTGCGTTGTGTTACTTTGAGTTACATTACTTTCCATTGCGTTACTTTGTGTTCTGTTACTTTGCGTTGTGTTACTTTCCGTTGCGTTACTTTGCCTTGATTTGTAGTGCGTTGTGTTACTTTGCATTGTGTTACTTTGCGTTGTTACTTTGCCTTGTGTTACTTTGCGTTGTGTTACTTTGCATTGTGTTATAGTGCGTTGTGTTACTTTGCGTTGCGTTACTTTGCGTTGCGTTACTTTGCATTGCGTTACTTTGCGTTGCATTACTTTGCATTGCGTTACTTTGCATTGCGTTACTTTGTGTTGTGTTACTTTGAGTTGTGTTACTTTGCGTTGTGTTACTTTGCGTTGCATTACTTTGGGTTGTATTACTTTGCGTTGTGTTACTTTGCGTTGTGTTACTTTGCCTTGCGTTACTTTGCGTTGCGTTACTTTGCGTTTTGTTACTTTGCGTTGTGTTACTTTGCGTTGTGTTACTTTGCGTTGTGTTACTTTGTGTTGTGTTACTTTGCCTTGTGTTACTTTGCCTTGTGTTGTAGTGCGTTAGATTGCGTTACTTTGCGTTGTGTTACTTTGCGTTACGTTACTTTGCGTTGCATTACTTTGCGTTGCGTTACTTTGCGTTGTTACTTTGCATTGTGTTGTAGTACGTTGTGTTACTTACGTTTTAGTTTGTTTTGCATTACTTTGTGTTGTGGTACTTTGTGTTGTGTTACTTTGTGTTGTGTTACTTTGTGTTGTGTTACTTTGCATTGTGTGACTTTGCGTTGTGTTACTTTGCGTTGTGTTACTTTGCGTTGCGTTACTTTGCATTGTGTTACTTTGCGTTGTATTACTTTGCGTTGTGTTACTTTGGGTTGTATTACTTTGTGTTGTGTTACTTTGCGTTGCGTTACTTTGCCTTGTGTTATAGCATGTTGCATTACTTTGCGTTGCGTTGCTTTGCGTTGCGTTACTTTGCGTTGCTTTACTTTGCATTGCGTTACTTTGCGTTGCATTACTTTGCATTGCGTTACTTTGCATTGCGTTACTTTGTGTTGTGTTACTTTGAGTTGTGTTACTTTGCGTTGTGTTACTTTGCGTTGCGTTACTTTGCCTTGATTTGTAGTGCGTTGTGTTACTTTGCATTGTTACTTTGCCTTGTGTTACTTTGCCTTGTGTTACTTTGTGTTGTGTTATAATGCGTTGTGTTACTTTGCGTTGCGTTACTTTGCGTTGCGTTACTTTGCGTTACGTTACTTTGCCTTGTGTTGTAATGTGTTGCGTTACTTTGCGTTGTGTTACTTTGCGTTGTTACTTTGCGTTGTGTTACTTTGCATTGCGTTACTTTGCGTTGCATTACTTTGCATTGCGTTACTTTGTGTTGTGTTACTTTGAGTTGTGTTACTTTGCGTTGTGTTACTTTGTGTTGCGTTACTTTGCCTTGATTTGTAGTGCGTTGTGTTACTTTGCATTGTTACTTTGCGTTGTGTTACTTTGCGTTGTGTTACTTTGCGTTGTGTTACTTTGCCTTGTGTTGTAGTGCGTTGCGTTGCGTTACTTTGCGTTGTGTTACTTTGCGTTGCGTTACTTTGCGTTGTGTTACTTTGCGTTGTGTTACTTTGCGTTGTGTTGTAGAACATTGCGTGACTTTGCATTGTGTTTCTCTGCGTTGCGTTACTTTGCGTTGCGTTACTTTGCGTTGCGTTACTTTGCCTTGTGTCGTAATGTGTTGCGTTACTTTGCGTTGTGTTACTTTGCGTTGTTACTTTGCGTTGTGTTACTTTCCGTTGCGTTACTTTGCCTTGTGTTACTTTGCGTTGTGTTACTTTGCATTCTGTTATAGTGCGTTGTGTTACTTTGCGTTGTGTTACTTTGCGTTGCGTTACTTTGCGTTGCGTTACTTTGCGTTGCGTTACTTTGCCTTGTGTTGTAGCACGTTGTGTTACTTTGCATTGTTTTAGTTTGTCTTGCGTTACTTTGTGTTGTGTTACTTTGCATTTTGTTACTTTGCGTTTTGTTACTTTGCGTTGTGTTACTTTGCCTTGTGTGACTTTGCGTTGCGTTACTTTGCGTTGCGTTACTTTGCCTTGTGTTGTAATTTCTTGCGTTACTTTGCGTAGAACATTGCGTGACTTTGCATTGTGTTACTTTGCGTTGCGTTACTTTGCGTTGTGTTACTTTGCGTTGTGTTACTTTGCATTGCGTTACTTTGCGTTGCATTACTTTGCATTGCGTTACTTTGTGTTGTGTTACTTCGCGTTGTGTTGTAGTACGTTGCGTTGCATTACTTTGCGTTGTGTTACTTTGCCTTGATTTGTAGTGCGTTGTGTTACATTACGTTGCGTTACTTTGCGTTTTGTTACTTTGCGTTGTGTTACTTTGCGTTGTGTTACTTTGCCTTGTGTTGAAGTGCGTTTCGTTGCGTTACTTTGCGTTGCGTTACTTTGCGTTGCGTTACTTTGCGTTGCGTTACTTTGCGTTGCGTTACTTTGCGTTGTGTTACTTTGCGTTGTGTTACTTTGCGTTGCGTTACTTTGCGTTGTGTTACTTTGCGTTGTGTTACTTTGCTTTGCGTTACTTTTCGTTGTGTTACTTTGCGTTGTGTTACTTTGCGTTGTGTTACTTTGCGTTGCGTTACTTTGCGTTGCGTTACTTTGCCTTGTGTTGTAGAACATTGCGTGACTTTGCATTGTGTTACTTTCCGTTGTGTTACTTTGCGATGCGTTACTTTGCGATGCGTTACTTTGCGTTGCGTTACTTTGCCTTGCGTTACTTTGCCTTGTGTTGTAATGTGTTGCGTTACTTTGCGTTGTGTTACTTTGCGTTGTATTGCCGTACGTTGCGTTGCATTACTTTGCGTTGTGTTACTTTGCCTTGATTTGTAGTGCGTTGTGTTACTTTGCATTGTGTTACTTTGCGTTGTGTTACTTTGCCTTGTCTTGTAGTGCGTTGCGTTGCGTTAGTTTGCGTTGCGTTACTTTGCGTTGTGTTACTTTGTGTTGCGTTACTTTGCGTTGTGTTACTTTGCGTTGTTTTACTTTGCGTTGTGTTACTTTGCGTTGTGTTGTAGAACATTGCGTGACTTTGCATTGTGTTACTCTGCGTTGCGTTACTTTGCGTTGCGTTACTTTGCCTTGTGTTGTAATGTGTTGCGTTACTTTGCGTTGTTACTTTGCGTTGTTACTTTGCGTTGTGTTACTTTGCATTGCGTTACTTTGCGTTGTATTACTTCGCATTGCGTTACTTTGTGTTGTGTTACTTTGTGTTGTGTTACTTTGTGGTGCGTTACTTTGAGTTGCGTTACTTTTCCTTGATTTGTAGTGCGTTGTGTTACTTTACATTGTGTTACTTTGCGTTGCGGTACTTTGCGTTGTGTTACTTTGCGTTGTGTTACTTTGCCTTGTGTTGTAGTGCGTTGCGTTGCGTTAGTTTGAGTTGCGTTACTTTGCGTTGTGTTACTTTGCCTTGTCTTGTAGTGCGTTGCGTTGCGTTAGTTTGCGTTGCGTTACTTTGCGTTGTGTTACTTTGTGTTGCGTTACTTTGCGTTGTGTTACTTTGCGTTGTTTTACTTTGCGTTGTGTTACTTTGCGTTGTGTTGTAGAACATTGCGTGACTTTGCATTGTGTTACTCTGCGTTGCGTTACTTTGCGTTGCGTTACTTTGCCTTGTGTTGTAATGTGTTGCGTTACTTTGCGTTGTGTTACTTTGCGTTGTGTTACTTTGCGTTGTTACTTTGCGTTGTTACTTTGCGTTGTGTTACTTTGCATTGCGTTACTTTGCGTTGTATTACTTCGCATTGCGTTACTTTGTGTTGTGTTACTTTGTGTTGTGTTACTTTGTGGTGCGTTACTTTGAGTTGCGTTACTTTTCCTTGATTTGTAGTGCGTTGTGTTACTTTACATTGTGTTACTTTGCGTTGCGGTACTTTGCGTTGTGTTACTTTGCCTTGTGTTGTAGTGCGTTGCGTTGCGTTAGTTTGAGTTGCGTTACTTTGCGTTGTGTTACTTTGCGTTGCGTTACTTTGCGTTGTGTTGTAGAACATTGCGTGACTTTGCATTGTGTTACTCTGCGTTGTGTTACTTTGTGTTGCGTTACTTTGCGTTGCGTTACTTTGCCTTGTGTCATAATGTGTTGCGTTACTTTGCGTTGTGTTACTTTGCGTTGTTACTTTGCGTTGTGTTACTTTCCGTTGCGTTACTTTGCCTTGTGTTACTTTGCGTTTTGTTACTTTGCATTCTGTTATAGTGCGTTGTGTTACTTTGCGTTTTGTTCTTTGCGTTACGTTACTTTGCGTTGCATTACTTTGCGTTGCGTTACTTTGCGTTGTTACTTTGCATTGTGTTGTAGTACGTTGTGTTACGTTGCGTTGTTTTAGTTTGTTTTGCATTACTTTGTGTTGTGTTACTTTGTGTTGTGTTACTTTGCATTGTGTGACTTTGCGTTGTGTTACTTTGCGTTGTGTTACTTTGCGCTGCGTTACTTTGCATTGTGTTACTTTGCGGTGTATTACTTTGCGTTGCGTTACTTTGGGTTGTATTACTTTGGTTGTGTTACTTTGCGTTGCGTTACTTTGCCTTGTGTTATAGCATGTTGCATTACTTTGCGTTGCGTTGCTTTGCGTTGCGTTACTTTGCGTTGCGTTACTTTGCGTTGCTTTACTTTGCATTGCGTTACTTTGCGTTGCATTACTTTGCATTGCGTTACTTTGTGTTGTGTTACTTTGAGTTGTATTACTTTGTGTTGTGTTACTTTGCGTTGCGTTACTTTGCCTTGATTTGTAGTGCGTTGTGTTACTTTGCATTGTTACTTTGCCTTGTGTTACTTTGCCTTGTGTTACTTTGCCTTGTGTTACTTTGTGTTGTGTTATAGTGCGTTGTGTTACTTTGCGTTGTGTTACTTTGCCTTGTATTATAGCACGTTGCATTACTTTGCGTTGCGTTACTTTGCTTTGTGTTACTTTGCGTTGCGTTACTTTGCCTTGTGTTGTAGCACGTTGCGTTACTTTGCGTTGCGTTACTTTGCGTTGCGTTACTTTGCGTTGCGTTACTTTGCGTTGTGTTACTTTGCCTTGTGTTGTAGTGCGTTGCGTTGCATTACTTTGCTTTGTGTTACTTTGCGTTGTGTTACTTTGCGTTGTGTTACTTTACGTTGCGTAACTTTGCCTTGTGTTGTAATGTGTTGCGTTACTTTGTGTTGCGTTGCTTTGACTTGTGTTGTATTGCGTTGTGTTACTTTGCGTTGTGGTATTTTGGATTGCATTACTTTGCGTTGTGTCACTTTGCCGTGTGTTGTAGTGCGTTGCGTTGCGTTGCGTTGCGTTGCGTTGCGTTGTGTTGCGTTGCGTTACTTTGCGTTGCGTTACTTTGCGTTGTGTTACTTTGCGTTGCGTTACTTTGCGTTGCGTTACTTCGCGTTGTGTTACTTAGCGTTGTGTTACTTTGCGTTGTGTTGTAGAACATTGCGTGACTTTGCATTGTGTTACTTTGCGTTGCGTTTCTTTGCGTTGCGTTACTTTGCATTGCGTTATTTTGCCTTGTGTTGTAATGTGTTGCGTTACTTTGCGTTGTGTTAATTTGCGTTGTTACTTTGCGTTGTGTTACTTTGCATTGCGTTACTTTGCGTTACATTACTTTCCATTGCGTTACTTTGTGTTGTGTTACTTTGCGTTGTGTTACTTTCCGTTGCGTTACTTTGCCTTGATTTGTAGTGCGTTGTGTTACTTTGCATTGTGTTACTTTGCGTTGTTACTTTGCCTTGTGTTACTTTGCGTTGTGTTACTTTGCATTGTGTTATAGTGCGTTGTGTTACTTTGCGTTGCGTTACTTTGCGTTGCGTTACTTTGCCTTGTGTTGTAGCACGTTGTGTTACTTTGCGTTGTTTTTGTTTGTCTTGCGTTACTTAGTGTTGTGTTACTTTGCGTTGTGTTACTTTGCATTGTGTTACTTTGCGTTGTGTTATTTTGCGTTGTGTTATTTTGCGTTGCATTACTTTGGGTTGTATTACTTTGCGTTGTTTTACTTTGCGTTGTGTTACTTTGTGTTGCGTTACTTTGCCTTGATTTGTAGTGCGTTGTGTTACTTTGCATTGTTACTTTGCGTTGTGTTACTTTGCGTTGTGTTACTTTGCGTTGTGTTACTTTGCCTTGTGTTGTAGTGCGTTGCGTTGCGTTAGTTTGAGTTGCGTTACTTTGCGTTGTGTTACTTTGCGTTGCGTTACTTTGCGTTGTTACTTTGCGTTGTGTTACTTTGCGTTGTGTTGTAGAACATTGCGTGACTTCGCATTGTGTTACTCTGCGTTGCGTTACTTTGCCTTGTGTCGTAATGTGTTGCGTTACTTTGCGTTGTGTTACTTTGCGTTGTTACTTTGCGTTGTGTTACTTTCCGTTGCGTTACTTTGCCTTTTGTTACTTTGCGTTGTGTTACTTTGCATTCTGTTATAGTGCGTTGTGTTACTTTGCGTTGTGTTACTTTGCGTTGCGTTACTTTGCGTTGCGTTACTTTGCGTTGCGTTACTTTGCCTTGTGTTGTAGCACGTTGTGTTACTTTGCATTGTTTTAGTTTGTCTTGCGTTACTTTGTGTTGTGTTACTTTGCATTTTGTTACTTTGCCTTGCGTTACTTTGCCTTGCGTTACTTTGCGTTGCCTTACTTTGCGTTTTGTTACTTTGCGTTGTGTTACTTTGCCTTGTGTGACTTTGCGTTGCGTTACTTTGCGTTGCGTTACTTTGCCTTGTGTTGTAATTTCTTGCGTTACTTTGCGTAGAACATTGCGTGACTTTGCATTGTGTTACTTTGCGTTGCGTTACTTTGCGTTGTGTTACTTTGCGTTGTTACTTTGCGTTGTGTTACTTTGCATTGCGTTACTTTGCGTTGCATTACTTTGCATTGCGTTACTTTGTGTTGTGTTACTTCGCGTTGTGTTGTAGTACGTTGCGTGGCATTACTTTGCGTTGTGTTACTTTGCATTGATTTGTAGTGCGTTGTGTTACATTACGTTGCGTTACTTTGCGTTTTGTTACTTTGCGTTGTGTTACTTTGCCTTGTGTTGAAGTGCGTTTCGTTGCGTTACTTTGCGTTGCGTTACTTTGCGTTGTGTTACTTTGCGTTGCGTTACTTTGCGTTGCGTTACTTTGCGTTGTGTTACTTTGCGTTGCGTTACTTTGCGTTGCGTTACTTCGCGTTGTGTTACTTTGCGTTGTGTTACTTTGCGTTGTGTTGTAGAACATTGCGTGACTTTTCAATGTTTTACTTTGCGTTGCGTTACTTTGCGTTACGTTACTTTGCCTTGTGTTGTAATGTGTTGCGTTACTTTGCATTGTGTTACTTTGCGTTGTGTTACTTTGCGTTGCGTTACTTTGCGTTGTGTTACTTTGCGTTGCGTTACTTTGCGTTGCGTTACTTTTCGTTGTGTTACTTTGCGTTGTGTTACTTTGCGTTGCGTTACTTTGCGTTGCGTTACTTTGCCTTGTGTTGTAGAACATTGCGTGACTTTGCATTGTGTTACTTTGCGTTTTGTTACTTTGCGATGCGTTACTTTGCGATGCGTTACTTTGCGTTGCGTTACTTTGCCTTGTGTTGTAATGTGTTGCGTTACTTTGCGTTGTGTTACTTTGCGTTGTGTTACTTTGCGTTGTATTGCAGTACGTTGCGTTGCATTACTTTGCGTTGTGTTACTTTGCCTTGATTTGTAGTGCGTTGTGTTACTTTGCATTGTGTTACTTTGCGTTGTGTTACTTTGCGTTGTTTTACTTTGCCTTGTCTTGTAGTGCGTTGCGTTGCGTTAGTTTGCGTTGCGTTACTTTGCGTTGTGTTACTTTGTGTTGCGTTACTTTGCGTTGTGTTACTTTGCGTTGTTTCACTTTGCGTTGTGTTACTTTGCGTTGTGTTGTAGAACATTGCGTGACTTTGCATTGTGTTACTCTGCATTGCGTTACTTTGCGTTGCATTACTTTGCGTTGTGTTACTTTGCCTTATGTTGTAATGTGTTGCGTTACTTTGCGTTGTGTTACTTTGCGTTGTGTTACTTTGCGTTGTTACTTTGCGTTGTTACTTTGCGTTGTGTTACTTTGCATTGCGTTACTTTGCGTTGTATTACTTCGCATTGCGTTACTTTGTGTTGTGTTACTTTGTGTTGTGTTACTTTGCGGTGCGTTACTTTGAGTTGCGTTACTTTTCCTTGATTTGTAGTGCGTTGTGTTACTTTACATTGTGTTACTTTGCTTTGCGGTACTTTGCGTTGTGTTACTTTGCGTTGTGTTACTTTGCCTTGTGTTGTAGTGCGTTGCGTTGCGTTAGTTTGAGTTGCGTTACTTTGCGTTGTGTTACTTTGCGTTGTGTTACTTTGCGTTGCGTTACTTTGCGTTGTGTTGTAGAACATTGCGTGACTTTGCATTGTGTTACTCTGCGTTGCGTTACTTTGTGTTGCGTTACTTTGCGTTGCGTTACTTTGCCTTGTGTCGTAATGTGTTGCGTTACTTTGCGTTGTGTTACTTTGCGTTGTTACTTTGCGTTGTGTTACTTTCCGTTGCGTTACTTTGCCTTGTGTTACTTTACGTTTTGTTACTTTGCATTCTGTTATAGTGCGTTGTGTTACTTTGCGTTGTGTTACTTTGCGTTACGTTACTTTGCGTTGCATTACTTTGCGTTGCGTTACTTTGCGTTCTTACTTTGCATTGTGTTGTAGTACGTTGTGTTACTTTGCGTTGTTTTAGTTTGTTTTGCATTACTTTGTGTTGTGTTACTTTGTGTTGTGTTATTTTGTGTTGTGTTACTTTGTGTTGTGTTACTTTGCATTGTGTGACTTTGCGTTGTGTTACTTTGCATTGTGTTACTTTGCGTTGTATTACTTTGCGTTGCGTTACTTTGGGTTGTATTACTTTGTGTTGTGTTACTTTGCGTTGCGTTACTTTGCCTTGTGTTATAGCATGTTGCATTACTTTGCGTTGCGTTGCTTTGCGTTGCATTACTTTGCGTTGCGTTACTTTGCGTTGCTTTACTTTGCATTGCGTTACTTTGCGTTGCATTACTTTGCATTGCGTTACTTTGCATTGCGTTACTTCGTGTTGTGTTACTTTGAGTTGTGTTACTTTGCGTTGTTACTTTGCGTTGCGTTACTTTGCCTTGATTTGTAGTGCGTTGTGTTACTTTGCATTGTTACTTTGCCTTGTGTTACTTTGCCTTGTGTTACTTTGCCTTGTGTTACTTTGTGTTGTGTTATAATGCGTTGTGTTACTTTGCGTTGCGTTACTTTGCGTTGCGTTACTTTGCGTTGCGTTACTTTGCGTTACGTTACTTTGCCTTGTGTTGTAATGTGTTGCGTTACTTTGCGTTGTGTTACTTTGCGTTGTTACTTTGCGTTGTGTTACTTTGCATTGTGTTACTTTGCGTTGCATTACTTTGCATTGCGTTACTTTGTGTTGTGTTACTTTGAGTTGTGTTACTTTGCGTTGTGTTACTTTGTGTTGCGTTACTTTGCCTTGATTTGTAGTGCGTTGTGTTACTTTGCATTGTTACTTTGCGTTGTGTTACTTTGCGTTGTATTACTTTGCGTTGTCTTACTTTGCGTTGTCTTACTTTTCCTTGTGTTACTTTGCGTTGCGTTACTTTGCGTTGCATTACTTTGTGTTATGTTACTTTGCCTTGTATTATAGCACATTGCATTACTTTGCGTTGCGTTACTTTGCTTTGTGTTACTTTGCGTTGCGTTACTTTGCCTTGTGTTGTAGCACGTTGCGTTACTTTGCGTTGCGTTACTTTGCGTTGCGTTACTTTGCGTTGTGTTACTTTGCCTTGTGTTGTAGTGCGTTGCGTTGCATTACTTTGCGTTGTGTTACTTTGCGTTGTGTTACTTTACGTTGCGTAACTTTGCCTTGTGTTGTAATGTGTTGCGTTACTTTGTGTTGCGTTGCTTTGCCTTGTGTTGTATTGCGTTGTGTTACTTTGCGTTGTGGTATTTTGGATTGCATTACTTTGCGTTGTGTCACTTTGCCGTGTGTTGTAGTGCGTTGCGTTGCGTTGCGTTGTGTTGCGTTGCGTTGTGTTGCGTTGCGTTGCGTTACTTTGCGTTGCGTTACTTTGCGTTGTGTTACTTTGCGTTGCGTTACTTTGCGTTGCGTTACTTCGCGTTGTGTTACTTAGCGTTGTGTTACTTTGCGTTGTGTTGTAGAACATTGCGTGACTTTGCATTGTGTTACTTTGCGTTGCGTTACTTTGCGTTGCGTTACTTTGCGTTGCGTTACTTTGCATTGCGTTATTTTGCCTTGTGTTGTAATGTGTTGCGTTACTTTGCGTTGTGTTAATTTGCGTTGTTACTTTGCGTTGTGTTACTTTGCATTGCGTTACTTTGCGTTACATTACTTTCCATTGCGTTACTTTGTGTTGTGTTACTTTGTGTTGTGTTACTTTGCGTTGCGTTACTTTGCCATGTGTTATAGCATGTTGCATTACTTTGCGTTGCGTTGCTTTGCGTTGCGTTACTTTGCGTTGCTTTACTTTGCATTGCGTTACTTTGCGTTGCATTACTTTGCATTGCGTTACTTTGCATTGCGTTACTTTGTGTTGTGTTACTTTGAGTTGTGTTACTTTGCGTTGTGTTACTTTGCGTTGCGTTACTTTGCCTTGATTTGTAGTGCGTTGTGTTACTTTGCATTGTTACTTTGCCTTGTGTTACTTTGCCTTGTGTTACTTTGCCTTGTGTTACTTTGTGTTGTGTTATAATTCGTTGTGTTACTTTGCGTTGCGTTACTTTGTGTTGCGTTACTTTGCGTTACGTTACTTTGCCTTGTGTTGTAATGTGTTGCGTTACTTTGCGTTGTGTTACTTTGCGTTGTTACTTTGCGTTGTGTTACTTTCCATTGCGTTACTTTGCGTTGCATTACTTTGCATTGCGTTACTTTGTGTTGTGTTACGTTGAGTTGTGTTACTTTGCATTGTGTTACTTTGTGATGCGTTACTTTGCCTTGATTTGTAGTGCGTTGTGTTACTTTGCATTGTTACTTTGCCTTGTGTTACTTTGCGTTCTGTTACTTTGCGTTGTGTTACTTTAACTTGTGTTGTAGTGCGTTGCGTTGCGTTAGTTTGAGTTGCGTTACTTTGCGTTGTGTTACTTTGCGTTGCGTTACTTTGCGTTGTGTTACTTTGCGTTGTGTTACTTTGCGTTGTGTTACTTTGCGTTGTGTTGTAGAACATTGCGTGACTTTGCATTGTGTTACTCTGCGTTGCGTTACTTTGCGTTGCGTTACTTTGCGTTGCGTTACTTTGCGTTGCGTTACTTTGTCTTGTGTCGTAATGTGTTGCGTTACTTTGCGTTGTGTTACTTTGCGTTTTTACTTTGCGTTGTGTTACTTTCCGTTGCGTTACTTTGCCTTGTGTTACTTTGCGTTGTGTTACTTTGCATTCTGTTATAGTGCGTTGTGTTACTTTGCGTTGTGTTACTTTGCGTTGCGTTACTTTGCGTTGCGTTACTTTCCGTTGCGTTACTTTGCCTTGTGTTACTTTGCATTTTGTTACTTTGCGTTGTGTTACTTTGCATTGTGTTACTTTGCGTTGTGTTACTTTGCGTTGCGTTACTTTGGGTTGTATTACTTTGCGTTGTGTTACTTTGCGTTGTGTTACTTTGCCTTGCGTTACTTTGCCTTGCGTTACTTTGCGTTGCGTTACTTTGCGTTGCGTTACTTTGCGTTTTGTTACTTTGCGTTGTGTTACTTTGCCTTGTGTGACTTTGCGTTGCGTTACTTTGCGTTGCGTTACTTTGCCTTGTGTTGTAATTTCTTGCGTTACTTTGCGTAGAACATTGCGTGACTTTGCATTGTGTTACTTTGCGTTGCGTTACTTTGCGTTGTGTTACTTTGCGTTGTTACTTTGCGTTGTGTTACTTTGCATTGCGTTACTTTGCGTTGCATTACTTTGCATTGCGTTACTTTGTGTTGTGTTACTTTGCGTTGTGTTGTAGTACGTTGCGTTGCATTACTTTGCGTTGTGTTACTTTGCCTTGATTTGTAGTGCGTTGTGTTACATTACGTTGCGTTACTTTGCGTTTTGTTACTTTGCGTTGTGTTACTTTGCGTTGTGTTACTTTGCCTTGTGTTGAAGTGAGTTTCGTTGCGTTACTTTGCGTTGCGTTACTTTGCCTTGTGTTGTAATGTGTTGCGTTACTTCGCGTTGTGTTACTTTGAGTTGTCTTACTTTGCGTTTTGTTATTTTGCGTTGTGTTACTTCGCGTTGTGTTACTTTTGCTTGTGTTACTTTGCGTTTTGTTACTTTGCTTTGTGTTGTAATGTGTTGCGTTACTTTGCGTTGCATTACTTTGCCTTGTGTTGTAATGTGTTGCGTTACTTTGCGTTGTGTTACTTTGTGTTGTGTTACTTTAAGTTTTGTTACTTTGTGTTGTGTTACTTTGCGTTGCGTTACTTCGCGTTGTGTTACTTTGCCTTGTGTTACTTTGCCTTGTGTTGTAGTGCGTTGCGTTGCATTACTTTGCGTTGCGTTACTTTGCGTTGCGTTACTTTGCGTTGCGTTACTTTGTGTTGTGTTACTTTGTGTTGTGTTACTTTGCGTTGTGTTACTTTGCTTTGTGTTGTAATGTGTTGGGTTACTTTGCGTTGGGTTACTTTGCGTTGCGTTACTTTGCGTTGCGTTACTTTGCGTTGCGTTACTTTGTGTGGCGTTACTTTGCGTTGCGTTACTTTGCGTTACTTTGCGTTGTGTTACTTTGCCTTGTGTTGTAATGTGTTGCATTACTTTGTGTTGTGTTCCTTCGCATTGCGTTACTTTGCCTTGTGTTGTACCACGTTGCATTATTTTTCGTTGCGTTACTTTGCGTTGCGTTACTTTCCGTTGCGTTACTTTGCGTTGTGTTACTTTGCGTTGCCTTACTTTGCGTTGTGTTACTTTGCGTTGCGTTACTTTGCGTTGTGTTGCTTTGCGTTGTGTTGTAGAACATTGCGTGACTTTTCATTGTGTTACTTTGCGTTGCGTTACTTTGCGTTGCGTTACTTTGCGTTACGTTACTTTGCCTTGTGTTACTTTGCGTTGTGTTACTTTGCGTTGTGTTACTTTACGTTGTGTTACTTTGCCTTGTGTTGTAGTGCGTTGCGTTGCGTTAGTTTGAGTTTCGTTACTTTGCGTTGTGTTACTTTGCGTTGCGTTACTATGCGTTGCTTTAATTTGCGTTGCGTTACTTTGCGTTACTTTGCGTTACGTTACTTTGCCTTGTGTTGTAATGTGTTGCGTTACTTTGCGTTGTGTTAGTTTGCGTTGTTACTTTGTGTTGTGTTACTTTGCATTGCGTTACTTTGCGTTGCATTACTTTGCATTGCGTTACTTTGTGTTGTGTTACTTTGAGTTGTGTTACTTTGCGTTGTGTTACTTTGCGTTGCGTTACTTTGCCTTGATTTTTAGTGCGTTGTGTTACTTTGCATTGTTACTTTGCGTTGTGTTACTTTGCGTTGTGTTACTTTGCCTTGTGTTACTTTGTGTTGTGTTATAGTGCGTTGTGTTACTTTGCGTTGCGTTACTTTGCGTTGCATTACTTTGCGTTGCGTTACTTTGCGTTGCGTTACTTTGCGTTACGTTACTTTGCCTTGTGTTGTAATGTGTTGCGTTACTTTGCGTTGTGTTACTTTGCGTTGTTACTTTGCGTTGTGTTACTTTGCGTTGTTACTTTGCGTTGTGTTACTTTGCATTGCGTTACTTTGCGTTGCATTACTTTGCATTGCGTTACTTTATGTTTTGTTACTTTGAGTTATGTTACTTTGCGTTGTGTTACTTTGCGTTGCGTTACTTTGCCTTGATTTGTAGTGCGTTGTGTTACTTTGCATTGTTACTTTGCGTTGTGTTACTTTGCCTTGTGTTACTTTGCGTTGTGTTACTTTGCGTTGTGTTATAGTGCGTTGCGTTACTTTGCATTGTGGTACTTTGCGTTGTGTTACTTTGCGTTGTGTTACTTTGCCTTGTGTTGTAGTGCGTTGCGTTGCGTTAGTTTGAGTTGCGTTACTTTGCGTTGTGTATCTTTGCGTTGTGTTACTTTGCGTTGCGTTACTTTGCGTTGTGTTACTTTGCGTTGCGTTACTTTGCGTTGTGTTACTTTGCGTTGTGTTACTTTGCGTTGTATTGTAGAACATTGCGTGACTTTGCATTGTGTTACTCTGCGTTGTGTTACTTTGTGTTGCGTTACTTTGTGTTGCGTTACTTTGCGTTGTTACTTTGCGTTGTGTTACTTTCCGTTGCGTTACTTTGCCTTGTGTTACTTTGCGTTGTTACTTTGCATTCTTTTATAGTGCGTTGTGTTACTTTGCGTTGTGTTACTTTGCGTTACGTTACTTTGCGTTGCATTACTTTGCGTTGCGTTACTTTGCGTTGTTACTTTGCATTGTGTTGTAGTACGTTGTGTTACTTTGCCTTGTTTTAGTTTGTTTTGCATTACTTTGTGTTGTGTTACTTTGTGTTGTGTTACTTTGCATTGTGTTACTTTGCGTTGTATTACTTTGCGTTGTGGTACTTTGTGTTGCGTTACTTTGCATTGTGTTACTTTGCGTTGTATTACTTTGCGTTGCGTTACTTTGGGTTGTATTACTTTGTGTTGTGTTACTTTGCGTTGCGTTACTTTGCCTTGTGTTATAGCATGTTGCATTACTTTGCGTTGCGTTGCTTTACTTTGCATTGCGTTACTTTGCGTTGCATTACTTTGCATTGCGTTACTTTGTGTTGTGTTACTTTGCCTTGTGTTACTTTGTGTTGTGTTATAATGCGTTGTGTTACTTTGCGTTGCGTTACTTTGCGTTGCGTTACTTTGCGTTGCGTTACTTTGCGTTGCGTTACTTTGCGTTACGTTACTTTGCCTTGTGTTGTAATGTGTTGCGTTACTTTGCGTTGTGTTACTTTGCGTTGTTACTTTGCGTTGTGTTACATTGCATTGTGTTACTTTGCGTTGCATTACTTTGCATTGCGTTACTTTGTGTTGTGTTACTTTGAGTTGTGTTACTTTGCGTTGTGTTACTTTGTGTTGCGTTACTTTGCCTTGATTTGTAGTGCGTTGTGTTACTTTGCATTGTTACTTTGCTTTGTGTTACTTTGCGTTGTATTACTTTGCGTTGTCTTACTTTGCGTTGTGTTACTTTTCCTTGTGTTACTTTGCGTTGCGTTACTTTGCGTTGCATTACTTTGTGTTATGTTACTTTGCCTTGTATTATAGCACGTTGCATTACTTTGCGTTGCGTTACTTTGCTTTGTGTTACTTTGCGTTGCGTTACTTTGCCTTGTGTTGTAGCACGTTGCGTTACTTTGCGTTGCGTTACTTTGCGTTGTGTTACTTTGCCTTGTGTTGTAGTGCGTTGCGTTGCATTACTTTGCGTTGTGTTACTTTGCGTTGTGTTACTTTACGTTGCGTAACTTTGCCTTGTGTTGTAATGTGTTGCGTTACTTTGTGTTGCGTTGCTTTGCCTTGTGTTGTATTGCGTTGTGTTACTTTGCGTTGTGGTATTTTGGATTGCATTACTTTGCGTTGTGTCACTTTGCCGTGTGTTGTAGTGCGTTGCGTTGCGTTGCGTTGTGTTGCGTTGCGTTGCGTTGCGTTGCGTTACTTTGCGTTGCGTTACTTTGCGTTGTGTTACTTTGCGTTGCGTTACTTTGCGTTGCGTTACTTCGCGTTGTGTTACTTAGCGTTGTGTTACTTTGCGTTGTGTTGTAGAACATTGCGTGACTTTGCATTGTGTTACTTTGCGTTGCGTTACTTTGCGTTGCGTTACTTTGCGTTGCGTTACTTTGCATTGCGTTATTTTGCCTTGTGTTGTAATGTGTTGCGTTACTTTGCGTTGTGTTAATTTGCGTTGTTACTTTGCGTTGTGTTACTTTGCATTGCGTTACTTTGCGTTACATTACTTTCCATTGCGTTACTTTGTGTTGTGTTACTTTGCGTTGTGTTACTTTCCGTTGCGTTACTTTGCGTTGTGTTACTTTGCGTTGCGTTACTTTTCGTTGTGTTACTTTGCGTTGTGTTACTTTGCGTTGCGTTACTTTGCGTTGCGTTACTTTGCCTTGTGTTGTAGAACATTGCGTGACTTTGCATTGTGTTACTTTGCGTTGTGTTACTTTGCAATGCGTTACTTTGCGATGCGTTACTTTGCGTTGCGTTACTTTGCCTTGCGTTACTTTGCCTTGTGTTGTAATGTGTTGCGTTACTTTGCGTTGTGTTACTTTGCGTTGTATTGCAGTACGTTGCGTTGCATTACTTTGCGTTGTGTTACTTTGCCTTGATTTGTAGTGCGTTGTGTTACTTTGCATTGTGTTACTTTGCGTTGTGTTACTTTGCGTTGTGTTACTTTGCCTTGTCTTGTAGTGCGTTGCGTTGCGTTAGTTTGCGTTGCGTTACT
Organism: Pterois miles; assembly: GCA_947000775.1. Taxonomy (NCBI): domain Eukaryota; kingdom Metazoa; phylum Chordata; class Actinopteri; order Perciformes; family Scorpaenidae; genus Pterois; species Pterois miles. The sequence continues at coordinate 537,168 of CAMQGK010000123.1, forward strand.
TTGCGTTGTGTTACTTTGTGTTGCGTTACTTTGCGTTGTGTTACTTTGCGTTGTTTCACTTTGCGTTGTGTTACTTTGCGTTGTGTTGTAGAACATTGCGTGACTTTGCATTGTGTTACTCTGCGTTGCGTTACTTTGCGTTGCATTACTTTGCGTTGTGTTACTTTGCCTTGTGTTGTAATGTGTTGCGTTACTTTGCGTTGTGTTACTTTGCGTTGTGTTACTTTGCGTTGTTACTTTGCGTTGTTACTTTGCGTTGTGTTACTTTGCATTGCGTTACTTTGCGTTGTATTACTTCGCATTGCGTTACTTTGTGTTGTGTTACTTTGCGGTGCGTTACTTTGAGTTGCGTTACTTTGAGTTGCGTTACTTTTCCTTGATTTGTAGTGCGTTGTGTTACTTTACATTGTGTTACTTTGCGTTGCGGTACTTTGCGTTGTGTTACTTTGCGTTGTGTTACTTTGCCTTGTGTTGTAGTGCGTTGCGTTGCGTTAGTTTGAGTTGCGTTACTTTGCGTTGTGTTACTTTGCGTTGCGTTACTTTGCGTTGTGTTGTAGAACATTGCGTGACTTTGCATTGTGTTACTCTGCGTTGCGTTACTTTGTGTTGCGTTACTTTGCGTTGCGTTACTTTGCCTTGTGTCGTAATGTGTTGCGTTACTTTGCGTTGTGTTACTTTGCGTTGTTACTTTGCGTTGTGTTACTTTCCGTTGCGTTACTTTGCCTTGTGTTACTTTACGTTTTGTTACTTTGCATTCTGTTATAGTGCGTTGTGTTACTTTGCGTTGTGTTACTTTGCGTTACGTTACTTTGCGTTGCATTACTTTGCGTTGCGTTACTTTGCGTTGTTACTTTGCATTGTGTTGTAGTACGTTGTGTTACTTTGCGTTGTTTTAGTTTGTTTTGCATTACTTTGTGTTGTGTTACTTTGTGTTGTGTTACTTTGCATTGTGTGACTTTGCGTTGTGTTACTTTGCGTTGTGTTACTTTGCGTTGCGTTACTTTGCATTGTGTTACTTTGCGGTGTATTACTTTGCGTTGCGTTACTTTGGGTTGTATTACTTTGTGTTGTGTTACTTTGCGTTGCGTTACTTTGCGTTGTGTTATAGCATGTTGCATTACTTTGCGTTGCGTTGCTTTGCGTTGCGTTTCTTTGCGTTGCGTTACTTTGCGTTGCTTTACTTTGCATTGCGTTACTTTGCGTTGCATTACTTTGCATTGCGTTACTTTGTGTTGTGTTACTTTGCGTTGCGTTACTTTGCCTTGATTTGTAGTGCGTTGTGTTACTTTGCATTGTTACTTTGCCCTGTGTTACTTTGCCTTGTGTTACTTTGCCTTGTGTTACTTTGTGTTGTGTTATAGTGCGTTGTGTTACTTTGCGTTGTGTTACTTTGCCTTGTATTATAGCACGTTGCATTACTTTGCGTTGCGTTACTTTACGTTGCGTAACTTTGCCTTGTGTTGTAATGTGTTGCGTTACTTTGTGTTGCGTTGCTTTGCCTTGTGTTGTATTGCGTTGTGTTACTTTGCGTTGTGGTATTTTGGATTGCATTACTTTGCGTTGTGTCATTTTGCCGTGTGTTGTAGTGCGTTGCGTTGCGTTGTGTTGCGTTGCGTTGTGTTGCGTTGCGTTGCGTTACTTTGCGTTGTGTTACTTTGCGTTGCGTTACTTTGCGTTGCGTTACTTCGCGTTGTGTTACTTAGCGTTGTGTTACTTTGCGTTGTGTTGTAGAACATTGCGTGACTTTGCATTGTGTTACTTTGCGTTGCGTTACTTTGCGTTGCGTTACTTTGCGTTGCGTTACTTTGCATTGCGTTATTTTGCCTTGTGTTGTAATGTGTTGCGTTACTTTGCGTTGTGTTAATTTGCGTTGTTACTTTGCGTTGTGTTACTTTGCATTGCGTTACTTTGCGTTACATTACTTTCCATTGCGTTACTTTGTGTTGTGTTACTTTGCGTTGTGTTACTTTCCGTTGCGTTACTTTGCCTTGATTTGTAGTGCGTTGTGTTACTTTGCATTGTGTTACATTGCGTTGTTACTTTGCCTTGTGTTACTTTGCGTTGTGTTACTTTGCATTGTGTTATAGTGCGTTGTGTTACTTTGCGTTGCGTTGCTTTGCGTTGCGTTACTTTGCCTTGTGTTGTAGCACGTTGTGTTACTTTGCGTTGTTTTTGTTTGTCTTGCGTTACTTAGTGTTGTGTTACTTTGCGTTGTGTTACTTTGCATTGTGTTACTTTGCATTGTGTTATTTTGCGTTGCATTACTTTGGGTTGTATTACTTTGCGTTGTGTTACTTTGCGTTGTGTTACTTTGCCTTGCGTTACTTTGCGTTGAGTTACTTTGCGTTGCGTTACTTTGCGTTGCGTTACTTTGCGTTTTGTTACTTTGCGTTGGGTTACTTTGCGTTGTGTTACTTTGCGTTGTGTTACTTTGCCTTGTGTTGTAGTGGGTTGCATTGCGTTACTTTGCGTTGTGTTACTTTGCGTTACGTTACTTTGCGTTGCATTACTTTGCGTTGCGTTACTTTGCGTTCTTACTTTGCATTGTGTTGTAGTACGTTGTGTTACTTTGCGTTGTTTTAGTTTGTTTTGCATTACTTTGTGTTGTGTTACTTTGTGTTGTGTTACTTTGTGTTGTGTTACTTTGCATTGTGTGACTTTGCGTTGTGTTACTTTGCATTGTGTTACTTTGCGTTGTATTACTTTGCGTTGCGTTACTTTGGGTTGTATTACTTTGTGTTGTGTTACTTTGCGTTGCGTTACTTTGCCTTGTGTTATAGCATGTTGCATTACTTTGCGTTGCGTTGCTTTGCGTTGCTTTGCGTTGCGTTACTTTGCGTTGCGTTACTTTGCGTTGCTTTACTTTGCATTGCGTTACTTTGCGTTGCATTACTTTGCATTGCGTTACTTTGCATTGCGTTACTTTGTGTTGTGTTACTTTGAGTTGTGTTACTTTGCGTTGTTACTTTGCGTTGTGTTACTTTGCCTTGATTTGTAGTACGTTGTGTTACTTTGCATTGTTACTTTGCCTTGTGTTACTTTGCCTTGTGTTACTTTGCCTTGTGTTACTTTGTGTTGTGTTATAATGCGTTGTGTTACTTTGCGTTGCGTTACTTTGCGTTGCGTTACTTTGCGTTACGTTACTTTGCCTTGTGTTGTAATGTGTTGCGTTACTTTGCGTTGTGTTACTTTGCGTTGTTACTTTGCGTTGTATTACTTTGCATTGTGTTACTTTGCGTTGCATTACTTTGCATTGCGTTACTTTGTGTTGTGTTACTTTGAGTTGTGTTACTTTGCGTTGTGTTACTTTGTGTTGCGTTACTTTGCCTTGATTTGTAGTGCGTTGTGTTACTTTGCATTGTTACTTTGCGTTGTGTTACTTTGCGTTGTATTACTTTGCGTTGTCTTACTTTGCGTTGTGTTACTTTTCCTTGTGTTACTTTGCGTTGCGTTACTTTGCGTTGCATTACTTTGTGTTATGTTACTTTGCCTTGTATTATAGCACGTTGCATTACTTTGCGTTGCGTTACTTTGCTTTGTGTTACTTTGCGTTGCGTTACTTTGCCTTGTGTTGTAGCACGTTGCGTTACTTTGCGTTGCGTTACTTTGCGTTGCGTTACTTTGCGTTGCGTTACTTTGCGTTGTGTTACTTTGCCTTGTGTTGTAGTGCGTTGCGTTGCATTACTTTGCGTTGTGTTACTTTGCGTTGTGTTACTTTACGTTGCGTAACTTTGCCTTGTGTTGTAATGTGTTGCGTTACTTTGTGTTGCGTTGCTTTGCCTTGTGTTGTATTGCGTTGTGTTACTTTGCGTTGTGGTATTTTGGATTGCATTACTTTGCGTTGTGTCACTTTGCCGTGTGTTGTAGTGCGTTGCGTTGCGTTGCGTTGTGTTGCGTTGCGTTGCGTTGCGTTGCGTTGCGTTGCGTTACTTTGCGTTGCGTTACTTTGCGTTGTGTTACTTTGCGTTGCGTTACTTTGCGTTGCGTTACTTCGCGTTGTGTTACTTAGCGTTGTGTTACTTTGCGTTGTGTTGTAGAACATTGCGTGACTTTGCATTGTGTTACTTTGCGTTGCGTTACTTTGCGTTGCGTTACTTTGCGTTGCGTTACTTTGCATTGCGTTATTTTGCCTTGTGTTGTAATGTGTTGCGTTACTTTGCGTTGTGTTAATTTGCGTTGTTACTTTGCGTTGTGTTACTTTGCATTGCGTTACTTTGCGTTACATTACTTTCCATTGCGTTACTTTGTGTTGTGTTACTTTGCGTTGCGTTACTTTGCCATGTGTTATAGCATGTTGCATTACTTTGCGTTGCGTTGCTTTGCGTTGCGTTACTTTGCGTTGCTTTACTTTGCATTGCGTTACTTTGCGTTGCATTACTTTGCATTGCGTTACTTTGCATTGCGTTACTTTGTGTTGTGTTACTTTGAGTTGTGTTACTTTGCGTTGTGTTACTTTGCGTTGCGTTACTTTGCCTTGATTTGTAGTGCGTTGTGTTACTTTGCATTGTTACTTTGCCTTGTGTTACTTTGCCTTGTGTTACTTTGTGTTGTGTTATAATTCGTTGTGTTACTTTGCGTTGCGTTACTTTGCGTTGCGTTACTTTGCGTTACGTTACTTTGCCTTGTGTTGTAATGTGTTGCGTTACTTTGCGTTGTGTTACTTTGCGTTGTTACTTTGCGTTGTGTTACTTTGCATTGCGTTACTTTGCGTTGCATTACTTTGCATTGCGTTACTTTGTGTTGTGTTAAGTTGAGTTGTGTTACTTTGCGTTGTGTTACTTTGTGATGCGTTACTTTGCCTTGTGTTGTAATGTGTTGCGTTACTTTGCGTTGTGTTACTTTGCGTTGTTACTTTGCGTTGTGTTACTTTGCATTGCGTTACTTTGCGTTGCATTACTTTGCATTGCGTTACTTTGTGTTGTGTTAAGTTGAGTTGTGTTACTTTGCGTTGTGTTACTTTGTGATGCGTTACTTTGCCTTGATTTGTAGTGCGTTGTGTTACTTTGCATTGTTACTTTGCCTTGTGTTACTTTGCGTTCTGTTACTTTGCGTTGTGTTACTTTGCCTTGTGTTGTAGTGCATTGCGTTGCGTTAGTTTGAGTTGCGTTACTTTGCGTTGTGTTACTTTGCGTTGCGTTACTTTGCGTTGTGTTACTTTGCGTTGTGTTACTTTGCGTTGTGTTACTTTACGTTGCGTTACTTTGCGTTGTGTTGTAGAACATTGCGTGACTTTGCATTGTGTTACTCTGCGTTGCGTTACTTTGCGTTGCGTTACTTTGCGTTGCGTTACTTTGCGTTGCGTTACTTTGCGTTGCGTTACTTTGCCTTGTGTCGTAATGTGTTGCGTTACTTTGCGTTGTGTTACTTTGCGTTTTTACTTTGCGTTGTGTTACTTTCCGTTGCGTTACTTTGCCTTGTGTTACTTTGTGTTGTGTTACTTTGCATTCTGTTATAGTGCGTTGTGTTACTTTGCGTTGTGTTACTTTGCGTTGCGTTATTTTGCGTTGTGTTACTTTGCGTTGCGTTACTTTGCCTTGTGTTGTAGCACGTTGTGTTACTTTGCATTGTTTTAGTTTGTCTTGCGTTACTTTGTGTTGTGTTACTTTGCATTTTGTTACTTTGCGTTGTGTTACTTTGCATTGTGTTACTTTGCGTTGTGTTACTTTGCGTTGCGTTACTTTGGGTTGTATTACTTTGCGTTGTGTTACTTTGCGTTGTGTTACTTTGCCTTGCGTTACTTTGCCTTGCGTTACTTTGCGTTGCGTTACTTTGCGTTGCGTTACTTTGCGTTTTGTTACTTTGCGTTGTGTTACTTTGCCTTGTGTGACTTTGCGTTGCGTTACTTTGCGTTGCGTTACTTTGCCTTGTGTTGTAATTTCTTGCGTTACTTTGCGTAGAACATTGCGTGACTTTGCATTGTGTTACTTTGCGTTGCGTTACTTTGCGTTGTGTTACTTTGCGTTGTTACTTTGCGTTGTGTTACTTTGCATTGCGTTACTTTGCGTTGCATTACTTTGCATTGCGTTACTTTGTGTTGTGTTACTTTGCGTTGTGTTGTAGTACGTTGCGTTGCATTACTTTGCGTTGTGTTACTTTGCCTTGATTTGTAGTGCGTTGTGTTACATTACGTTGCGTTACTTTGCGTTTTGTTACTTTGCGTTGTGTTACTTTGCGTTGTGTTACTTTGCCTTGTGTTGAAGTGCGTTTCGTTGCGTTACTTTGCGTTGCGTTACTTTGCCTTGTGTTGTAATGTGTTGCGTTACTTCGCGTTGAGTTACTTTGAGTTGTCTTACTTTGCGTTTTGTTATTTTGCGTTGTGTTACTTCGCGTTGTGTTACTTTTCCTTGTGTTACTTTGCGTTTTGTTACTTTGCTTTGTGTTGTAATGTGTTGCGTTACTTTGCGTTGCATTACTTTGCCTTGTGTTGTAATGTGTTGCGTTACTTTGCGTTGTGTTACTTTGTGTTGTGTTACTTTAAGTTTTGTTACTTTGTGTTGTGTTACTTTGCGTTGCGTTACTTCGCGTTGTGTTACTTTGCCTTGTGTTACTTTGCCTTGTGTTGTAGTGCGTTGCGCTGCATTACTTTGCGTTGCGTTACTTTGCGTTGCGTTACTTTGCGTTGCGTTACTTTGCGTTGTGTTACTTTGTGTTGTGTTACTTTGTGTTGTGTTACTTTGTGTTGTGTTACTTTGCGTTGTGTTACTTTGCCTTGTGTTGTTGTGGTTTGCATTACTTTGCGTTATGTTACTTTGCTTTGCGTTACATTGCATTGCATTACTTTGCATTGTGTTACTTTGTGTTGTGTTACTTTGCCTTGTGTTACTTTGCGTTGTGTTACATTACTTTGCGTTGTGTTACTTCGCGTTGCGTTACTTTGCCTAGTGTTGTAGCACGTTATGTTACTTTGCGTTGTGTTAGTTTTTTTTGCGTTACTTTGTGTTGTGTTACTTTGTGTTGTGTTACTTTGCATTGCGTTACTTTGCCTTGTGTTGTAGTGCGTTGTGTTACTTTGCGTTGCGTTACTTTGCGTTGTGTTACTTTGCGTTGCGTTACTTTGTGTTGTGTTACTTTGCCTTGTGTTGTAATGTTTTGCGTTACTTTGTGTTGTGTTACTTTGCATTGCGTTACTTTGCCTTGTGTTGTAGCACATTGCATTACTTTGCGTTGCGTTACTTTGCGTTGCATCATTTTGCGCTGTGTTACTTTGTGTTGCATTATTTTGCGTTGTTTTATTTTGCGTTGCGTTACTTTTTGTTGCGTTACTTTGCGTTGTGTTCCTTTGTGTTGTGTTACTTTGTGTTGTGTTATTTTGCCTTGTGTTGTAATGCGTTGCGTTACTTCGCGTTGTGTTACTTTGCGTTGTGTTACTTTGCGTTGTGTTACTTTGTGTTGTGTTACTTTACGTTTTGTTACTTTGTGTTGTGTTACTTTGCGTTGTGTTACTTTGCCTTGTGTTATTTTGCCTTGTGTTGTAGTGCGTTGCGTTGCATTACTTTGCGTTGCGTTACTTTGCGTTGCGTTACTTTGTGTTGTGTTACTTTGTGTTGTGTTACTTTGTGTTGTGTTACTTTGTGTTGTATTACTTTGCGTTGCGTTACTTTGCGTTGTGTTAGTTTGCTTTGTGTTGTAATGTGTTGGGTTACTTTGCGTTGCGTTACTTTGTGTTGCGTTACTTTGCGTTGCGTTACTTTGCGTTGCGTTACTTTGCGTTGTGTTACTTTGCCTTGTGTTGTAATGTGTTGCATTACTTTGTGTTGTGTTCCTTCGCATTGCGTTACTTTGCCTTGTGTTGTACCACGTTGCATTATTTTTCGTAGCGTTACTTTGCGTTGCGTTACTTTGCGTTGCGTTACTTTGCGTTGCGTTACTTTGCTTTGTGTTACTTTGCGTTGCATTACTTTGCGTTGTGTTACTTTGTGTTGCGTTACTTTGTGTTGCGTTACTTTGTGTTGTGTTATTTTCCTTGTGTTGTAATGCGTTGCGTTACTTCGCGTTGTGTTACTTTGCGTTGTGTTACTTTGTGTTGTGTTACTTTACGTTTTGTTACTTTGTGTTGTGTTACTTTGCGTTGTGTTACTTTGCCTTGTGTTACTTTGCCTTGTGTTGTAGTGCGTTGCGTTGCATTACTTTGCGTTGCGTTACTTTGCGTTGCGTTACTTTGTGTTGTGTTACTTTGTGTTGTGTTACTTTGTGTTGTGTTACTTTGTGTTGCATTACTTTGCGTTATGTTACTTTGCTTTGCGTTACATTGCATTGCATTACTTTGCATTGTGTTACTTTGCGTTGTGTTACTTTGCCTTGTGTTACTTTGCGTTGTGTTACATTACTTTGCGTTGTGTTACTTCGCGTTGCGTTACTTTGCCTAGTGTTGTAGCACGTTATGTTACTTTGCGTTGTGTTAGTTTTTTTGCGTTACTTTGTGTTGTGTTACTTTGTGTTGTGTTACTTTGCATTGCGTTACTTTGCCTTGTGTTGTAGTGCGTTGTGTTACTTTGCGTTGCGTTACTTTGCGTTGTGTTACTTTGCGTTGCGTTACTTTGTGTCGCGTTACTTTGCATTATGTTACTTTGTGTTGTGTTACTTTGCCTTGTGTTGTAATGTTTTGCGTTACTTTGTGTTGTGTTGTAGCACATTGCATTACTTTGCGTTGCGTTACTTTGCGTTGCATCACTTTGCGCTGTGTTACTTTGTGTTGCATTATTTTGCGTTGTTTTATTTTGCATTGCGTTACTTTTTGTTGCGTTACTTTGCGTTGTGTTCCTTTGCGTTGTGTTCCTTTGTGTTGTGTTACTTTGTGTTGTGTTATTTTGCCTTGTGTTGTAATGCGTTGCGTTACTTCGCGTTGTGTTACTTTGCGTTGTGTTACTTTGTGTTGTGTTACTTTACGTTTTGTTACTTTGTGTTGTGTTACTTTGCGTTGTGTTACTTTGCCTTGTGTTATTTTGCCTTGTGTTGTAGTGCGTTGCGTTGCATTACTTTGCGTTGCGTTACTTTGCGTTGCGTTACTTTGTGTTGTGTTACTTTGTGTTGTGTTACTTTGTGTTGTGTTACTTTGTGTTGTATTACTTTGCGTTGCGTTACTTTGCGTTGTGTTAGTTTGCTTTGTGTTGTAATGTGTTGGGTTACTTTGCGTTGCGTTACTTTGTGTTGCGTTACTTTGCGTTGCGTTACTTTGCGTTGCGTTACTTTGCGTTGTGTTACTTTGCCTTGTGTTGTAATGTGTTGCATTACTTTGTGTTGTGTTCCTTCGCATTGCGTTACTTTGCCTTGTGTTGTACCACGTTGCATTATTTTTCGTAGCGTTACTTTGCGTTGCGTTACTTTGCGTTGCGTTACTTTGCGTTGCGTTACTTTGCGTTGCGTTACTTTGCTTTGTGTTACTTTGCGTTGCATTACTTTGCGTTGTGTTACTTTGTGTTGCGTTACTTTGTGTTGCGTTACTTTGTGTTGTGTTATTTTGCCTTGTGTTGTAATGCGTTGCGTTACTTCGCGTTGTGTTACTTTGCGTTGTGTTACTTTGTGTTGTGTTACTTTACGTTTTGTTACTTTGTGTTGTGTTACTTTGCGTTGTGTTACTTTGCCTTGTGTTACTTTGCCTTGTGTTGTAGTGCGTTGCGTTGCATTACTTTGCGTTGCGTTACTTTGCGTTGCGTTACTTTGTGTTGTGTTACTTTGTGTTGTGTTACTTTGTGTTGTGTTACTTTGTGTTGTGTTACTTTGTGTTGCATTACTTTGCGTTATGTTACTTTGCTTTGCGTTACATTGCATTGCATTACTTTGCATTGTGTTACTTTGCGTTGTGTTACTTTGCCTTGTGTTACTTTGCGTTGTGTTACATTACTTTGCGTTGTGTTACTTTGCGTTGCGTTACTTTGCCTAGTGTTGTAGCACGTTATGTTACTTTGCGTTGTGTTAGTTTTTTTGCGTTACTTTGTGTTGTGTTACTTTGTGTTGTGTTACTTTGCATTGCGTTACTTTGCCTTGTGTTGTAGTGCGTTGTGTTACTTTGCGTTGCGTTACTTTGCGTTGTGTTACTTTGTGTTGCGTTACTTTGTGTCGCGTTACTTTGCATTATGTTACTTTGTGTTGTGTTACTTTGCCTTGTGTTGTAATGTTTTGCGTTACTTTGTGTTGTGTTGTAGCACATTGCATTACTTTGCGTTGCGTTACTTTGCGTTGCATCACTTTGCGCTGTGTTACTTTGTGTTGCATTATTTTGCGTTGTTTTATTTTGCATTGCGTTACTTTTTGTTGCGTTACTTTGCGTTGTGTTCCTTTGCGTTGTGTTCCTTTGTGTTGTGTTACTTTGTGTTGTGTTATTTTGCCTTGTGTTGTAATGCGTTGCGTTACTTCGCGTTTTGTTACTTTGCGTTTTGTTACTTTGCGTTGTGTTACTTTGCGTTGTGTTACTTTGTGTTGTGTTACTTTACGTTTTGTTACTTTGTGTTGTGTTACTTTGCGTTGTGTTACTTTGCCTTGTGTTACTTTGCCTTGTGTTGTAGTGCGTTGCGTTGCATTACTTTGCGTTGCGTTACTTTGCGTTGCGTTACTTTGCGTTGTGTTACTTTGTGTTGTGTTACTTTGTGTTGTGTTACTTTGTGTTGTATTACTTTGCGTTGCGTTACTTTGCGTTGTGTTACTTTGCTTTGTGTTGTAATGTGTTGGGTTACTTTGCGTTGCGTTACTTTGTGTTGCGTTACTTTGCGTTGCGTTACTTTGCGTTGCGTTACTTAGCGTTGTGTTACTTTGCCTTGTGTTGTAGTGCGTTGCGTTGCATTACTTTGCGTTGTGTTACTTTGCGTTGCGTTACTTTAAGTTGCGTTACTTTGCGTTTCATTACTTTGCGTTGCGTTACTTTGCGATGCGTTACTTCGCGTTGCGTTACTTCGCGTTGTGTTACTTTGCCTTGTGTTGTAATGTGTTGCGTTACTTTGCGTTGTGTTATTTTGCCTTGTGTTGTAGTGCGTTGCGTTGCATTACGTTGCGTTGTGCTACTTTGCGTTGCGTTACTTTGCGTTGCGTTACTTTGCGTTGCGTTACTTTGCGTTGCATTACTTTGCGTTGCGTTACTTTGCGATGCGTTACTTCGCGTTGCGTTACTTCGCGTTGTGTTACTTTGCCTTGTGTTGTAATGTGTTGCGTTACTTTGCGTTGTGTTATTTTGCGTTGTGTTACTTTGCATTAAGTTACTTTGCGTTGCATTACTGTGCATTGCGGTACTTTGTGTTGTATTACTTTGCATTGCGTTACTTTGCCTTGATTTGTAGTGCATTGTGTTACTTTGCATTGTGTTACTTTGCGTTGTGTTACTTTGCCTTGTGTTACTTTGCGTTGTGTTACTTTGCCTTGGGTTGTAGTGCGTTGCATTATATTACTTTGCGTTGTGTTACTTTGCGTTGCGTTACTTTGCCTTGTGTTGTAGCACGTTGTGTTACTTTGCCTTGTGTTGTAATGTGTTGCGTTACTTTGCGTTGTGTTACTTTTCGTTGTTACTTTGCCTTGTATTACTTTGCCTTGTGTTGTTGTGCTTTGCATTACTTTGCGTTTTGTTACTTTGCGTTGCGTTACTTTGCATTGCGTTACTTTGCATTGCGTTACTTTGCGTTGCGTTACTTTGCCTTGATTTGTAGTGCGTTGTTTTACTTTATTTTATGTTACTTTAAGTTGTGTTACTTTGCTTTGCGTTATATTGCATTGCATTACTTTGCATTGTGTTACTTTGCGTTGCATTACTTTGCAGTGCGTTAGTTTGTGTTGTGTTACTTTGTGTTGCGTTACGTTGCATTGTGTTACTTTGTGTTGTGTTACTTTGCCTTGTGTTGTAGTGCGTTAAGTTGCATTACTTTGCGTTGTGTTATTTTGCGTTGCATTACTTTGCGTTGCATTACTTTGCGTTGTGTTCCTTTGCCTTGTGTTACTTTGCCTTGTGTTGTAGTGCGTTGCGTTACTTTGCGTTGCGTTACTTTGCGTTGCGTTACTTTCCGTTGTGTTACTTTGCGTTGCGTTACATTGCGTTGTGTTACTTTTCTTTGTGTTATAATGTGTTGGGTTACTTTGCGTTGCGTTACTTTGTGTTGCATTACTTTGTGTTGCGTTACTTTGCGTTGCGTTACTCTGTGTTGTGTTACTTTGTGTTGTGTTACTTTGCCTTGTGTTGTAATGTGTTGCATTATTTCGTGTTGTGGTACTTTGCATTGCGATACTTTGCCTTTTGTTGTAGCACGTTGCATTACTTTGCGTTGTGTTACTTTGTGTTGTGTTACTTTGAAATTGTTACTTTGCGGTGCGTTACTTTGCGTTGTGTTGTACTGCGTTGGGGTACTTTGCGTTGCGTTACTTTGCATTGCGTTACTTTGCCTTGTGTTGTAATGTGATGCGTTACTTTGTGTTGTGTTACTTTGCATTGTGTTGTAGTACGTTGCTTTGCATTACTTTGCCTTTTGTTACTTTGCGTTGTTTTGTAGTGCGCTGCGTTGTGTTACTTTCCGTTGTGTTACTTCAAGTTGTGGTACTTTGCATTGTTACTTTGCGTTGTGTTACTTTGCGTTTTGTTACTTTGCCTTGTATTGTGTGTTGCGTTTGCACTACAAGACAAGTCAAACTAACGCGAAACAAAGTAACGTAACGCAAAGTAACACAACAAAAAGTAACACAATGCAAATTAACACAACGCAAAGTAACACAACACAAAGTAATGTAACGCAATGCACTACAACAAAAGGCAAAGTAACACAACGCAAAGTAACACAACGCAAAGTAACACAACGCAAAGTAACGCAACACAAAGTAACACAATGCAAAGTAACACAACGCAAAGTAACACAACACAAAGTAACACAATGCAAAGTAACGCAATGCAAAGTAACACAACACAAAGTAACACAACGCAAAGTAACGCAACACAAAGTAACGCAACACAAAGTAACGCAACACAAAGTACCGCAACGCAAAAAAACACAACGCAAAGTAACACAACGCAAAGGCACGCAACGAACTACAACACAAGGCAAAGTAACGCAATGCAAAATAACACAACGCAAAGTAATGCAACGTGTGATAAACACATGGCAAAGTAACTCAACACACTACAACACAATGCAAAGTAACGCAACGCAAAGTAACGCAACGCAAAGTAACCCAACGCAAAGTAACACAACGGAAAGTAACACAACGCAAAGTAACGCAACGCACGAAGACACAATGCAAAGTAACACAACACAAAGTAATGCAACACATTACAACACAAGGCAAAGTAACGCAATGCAAAGTAACACAACGCAAAGTAACGCAACGCAAAGTAACTCAACGCAAAGTAACTCAAGGCAAAGTAACACAACGCAAAATAACACAAGGCAAAGTAATGCAATGCAAAGTAACAACGCAAAGTAACACAATGCAAAGTAACACAACGCAAAGTAACGCAACGCAATGTAACACAACGCAAAGTAATGCAACACAACGCACTACAACGCAAGGCACAATGCAAAGTAACACAAGGCAACGTAACACAACGCAAAGTAACGCAACGCAAAGTAACACAACGCAAAGTAACGCAACGCAACGCACTACAACGCAACGCACTAGAACACAACGCAAAGTAACACAACGCAAAGTAACACAACACATTACAACACAACGCAAAGTAACAACGCAAAGTAACACAACACATTACAACACAATGCAAAGTAACACAACGCAAAGTAACGCAACGCACTAAAACACATGGCAAAGTAAGGCAACGCAAAGTAACAAAACGCAAAGTAACACAACGCAAAGTAACACAACACAAAGTAACACAACGCACTACAACACAAGGCAAAGTAGCGCAATGCAAGGTAACACAACACAAAGTAACACTACACAAAGTAACACAACGCACTACAAGACAAGGCAAAGTAACGCAATGCAAAGTAAAACAACACAAAGCAACACAACACAAAGTAACACAACTCAAAGTAACGCAACGTAAAGTAACACAACGAACTACAACACAATGCAAAGTAACACAACACAAAGTAACGCAACACATTACAACACAAGGCAAAGTAACACAAAGCAAAGTAACGCAACAAAAAGTAACGCAACGCAAAATAACACAACACAAAGTAATGTAACGCAATGCACTACAACACAAGGCAAAGTATCACAACGCAAAGTAACGCAACGCAAAGTAAAACAACGCAAAGTAAGGCAACACATTACAACACAAGGCAAAGGAACGCAACGCAACGTAACACAACAAAAAGTAATGCAACACATTACAACACAAGACAAAGTAACGCAACGCAAAGTATCGCAATGAAAAGTAACGCAAAGTAACGCAACGCAAAATAACACAACGCGAAGTAATGCAACGCAACGCACTACAACACAAGGCAAAGTAACACAAGGCAAAGTAACACAACACAAAGTAACATACCACAAAGTAACACAACACAAAGTAACACAACACAAAGTAACGCAACACAAAGTAACGCAATGCAAAGTAAGGCAACGAAAAGTAATGCAACGTGCTACAACACAAGGCAAAGTAACGCAATGCAAAGTAACACAAAACAAAGTAAAGCAACGCAACACAATGCACTACAAGACAAGGCAAAGTAATGCAACGCAAAGTAATGCAACGCAATGTAACACAACGCAAAGTAGCGCAACACAAAGTAACACAACGCACTACAACTCAATTCAAAGTAACACAACACAAAGTAACACAAGTCAAAGTAACACAACGCAAAGTAACACAACGCAAAGTAAGGCAAAGTAATGCAACACAACGCACTACAACACAAGGTAAAGTAACACAACACAAAGTAACACAAGTCAAAGTAACGCAACGCAAATTAACACAACGCAAAGTAACGCAACACAAAGTAATGCAACACAAAGTAACGCAACGCAAAGTAAAGCAACGCAAAGTAACGCAACGCAAAGTAACACAACGCACTACTACACAAGGCACAGTAACGTAATGCAAATTAACGCAACGCAACGTTACGCAACGTAACGCAACGTAACACAATGCAAAGTAACACAACGCACTACAACACAAGTCACAGTAACGCAATGCAAAGTAACACAATGCAAAGTAACGCAACGCAAAGTAACGCAACGAACTACAACACAAGGCAAAGTAACGCAATGCAAAGTAACACAACGCACTACTACACAAGGCACAGTAACGTAATGCAAATTAACGCAACGCAACGTAACGCAACGTAACACAACGCAAAGTAACACAACACACTACAACACAAGTCGCAGTAACGCAATGGAAAGTAACACAATGCAAAGTAACGCAACGCAAAGTAACACAATGCAAAGTAACGCAACGCAAAGTAACGCAACACATTACAACACAAGGCAAAGTAACGCAATGCAAAGAAACACATCGCAAAGTAACGCAACGCAAAGTAACGCAAAGCAAAGTTACGCAACGCAAAGTGATGCAACGCAACGCACTACAACACACGGCAAAGTACACAACACAAAGTAACACTAGTCAAAGTAACGCAACGCAAAGTAACACAACGCAAATTAACGCAACACAAAGTAACGCAACACAAAGTAACTCAACAAAAGTAACGCAACACAAAGTAACGCAACGCAAAGTAACGCAACGCAAAGTAACGCAACGCAAAGTAACACAACGCACTACAACACAAGGCACAGTAACGTAATGCAAAGTAACGCAACGCAACGTAACGCAATGCAAAGTAACGCAACACATTACAACACAAGGCAAAGTAACGCAACGCAAAATAACACAACGCACTACAACACAAGGCACAGTAACGTAATGCAAAGTAACGCAACGTAACGCAACGCAACGTAACACAACGTAACGCATCGTAACGTAACGCAACGCACTACAACACAAGGCACAGTAACGCAACGCAAAGTAACACAGCGCAAAGCAACGCAAAGGAACTACAACACAAGGCAAAGTAACGCAATGCAAAGAAACACATCGCAAAGTAACGCAAAGTAACGCAAAGCAAAGTAACGCAACGCAACGCACTACAACACAAGTCAAAGTACACAATATAAAGTAACACAACGCAAAGTAACGCAACGCAAAGTAACGCAACACATTAAAACACAAGCAAAAATAACGCAACCCAAAGTAACGCAACCCAAAGTAACGCAACGCAAAGTAACGCAATGCAAAATAACGCAAGGCAAAATAACACAACGCAAAGTAACAAAAGGCAAAGTAACACAACGCAAAGTAACACAATGCAAAGTAACGCCACGCAAAGTAACGGAACGCAAAGTAACACAACGCAAAGTAATGGAAAGTGCTACAACACATGGCAAAGTAACGCAACGAAAAGGCAACGCAAAATCACACAACGCAAAGTAATGCTATTTAACGTACTACAACACAAGGCAAAGTAACACAACGCAAAGTAAAAGAACGCAAAGTAACGCAACAAAAAGTAACGCAACACATTACAACACAAAGAAAGTAACACAACGCAAAGTAACGCAACGCAAAGTAACGCAACGCAAAGTAACGCAACGCAAAGTAACACAACAAAAAGTAACGCAACACATTACAACACAAAGAAAGTAACACAACGCAAAGTAACGCAACGCAAAGTAACACAACACAAAGTAACACAACACAAAGTAACGCAACGCAAAGTAACGCAACGCAAAGTAACGAAACGCAACGTAACACAGCGTAAAGTAACGCAATGCAAAGTAACAACACACTACAACACAAGGCAAAGTAACACAACGCATTACAACACAAGGCAAAGTAACGCAACGCAAAGTAACGCAACACATTACAACACAAGGCAAAGTAACGCAACGCAAAATAACACAACGCAAAGGAACGCAACACATTACAACACAAGGCAAAGTAACGCAATGCAAAGTAACACAACACAAAGTGACACAACACACAGTAACACAATGCAAAGTAACAAAATGCAAAGTAATGCAACGCAAAGTAACACAACGAAAAGTAATGCATCGTAACACACTACAATACAAGGCAAAGCGACACAATGCAAAGTTACACAACGCAAAGTAACACAACTCAAAGTAACGAGACACATTACAACACAAAGAAAGTAAGGCAACGCAAAGTAACGCAACGCAAAGTCACGCAAATAACACAACGCAAAGTAATGCAACGCAACGCACTACAACACAAGTAAAGTACACAACACAAAGTAACACAACGCAAAGTAACGCAACGCAAAGTAACGCAACACAAAGTAACGCAACACAAAGTAACGCAACACAAAGTAACGCAACACAAAGTAACGCAACACAAAGTAACACAACGCAAAGTAACGCAACGCAAAGTAACACAACGCAAAGTAACACAAGGCAAAGTAACGAAACCCAACGTAACACAACACAAAGTAACGCGCTGCAAAGTAACGCAACACACTACAACACAACGCAAAGCAACGCAACACAATGCACTACAAGACAAGGCAAAGTAATGCAACGCAAAGTAACTCAACGCAACGTAACACAGCATAAAGTAACGCAACGCAAAGTAACACAACGCACTACAACACAAGGCAAAGTAACGCAACGCAAAGTAATGAAACGCAAAGTAACGCAACGCAAAGTAATGCAACACATTACAAGACAAGGCAAAGTAACACAACGCAAAGTAAAAAAACGCAAAGTAAAACAACGCAAAGTAATGCAACACAACGCACTAAAACACAAGGCAAAGTAACACAATCCAAAGTAACGCAACACATTACTACACAAAGCAAATTAAAGCAATGCAAAGTAACGAAACACAAGGTAACGCAACACAAAGTAACGCAACGCAAAGTAACGCAACGCAAAGTAACGCAACGCAAAGTAACGCAACACATTACAACACAAGGCAAAGTAACGCAACGCAAAGTAACACAGCGCAAAGCAACGCAAAGGAACTACAACACAAGGCAAAGTAACGCAATGCAAAGAAACACATCGCAAAGTAACGCAAAGTAACGCAAAGCAAAGTAACGCAACGCAACGCACTACAACACAAGTCAAAGTACACAATATAAAGTAACACAACGCAAAGTAACGCAACGCAAAGTAACGCAACACATTAAAACACAAGCAAAAATAACGCAACCCAAAGTAACGCAACCCAAAGTAACGCAACGCAAAGTAACGCAATGCAAAATAACGCAAGGAAAAATAACACAACGCAAAGTAACAAAAGGCAAAGTAACACAACGCAAAGTAACACAATGCAAAGTAACGCCACGCAAAGTAACGGAACGCAAAGTAACACAACGCAAAGTAATGGAAAGTGCTACAACACATGGCAAAGTAACGCAACGAAAAGGCAACGCAAAATCACACAACGCAAAGTAATGCTATGCAACGTACTACAACACAAGGCAAAGTAACACAACGCAAAGTAAAAGAACGCAAAGTAACGCAACAAAAAGTAACGCAACACATTACAACACAAAGAAAGTAACACAACGCAAAGTAACGCAACGCAAAGTAACGCAACGCAAAGTAACGCAACGCAAAGTAACACAACAAAAAGTAACGCAACACATTACAACACAAAGAAAGTAACACAACGCAAAGTAACGCAACGCAAAGTAACACAACACAAAGTAACACAACACAAAGTAACGCAACGCAAAGTAACGCAACGCAAAGTAACGAAACGCAACGTAACACAGCGTAAAGTAACGCAATGCAAAGTAACAACACACTACAACACAAGGCAAAGTAACACAACGCACTACAACACAAGGCAAAGTAACGCAACGCAAAGTAACGCAACACATTACAACACAAGGCAAAGTAACGCAACGCAAAATAACACAACGCAAAGGAACGCAACACATTACAACACAAGGCAAAGTAACGCAATGCAAAGTAACACAACACAAAGTGACACAACACACAGTAACACAATGCAAAGTAACAAAATGCAAAGTAATGCAACGCAAAGTAACACAACGAAAAGTAATGCATCGTAACACACTACAATACAAGGCAAAGCGACACAATGCAAAGTTACACAACGCAAAGTAACACAACTCAAAGTAACGAGACACATTACAACACAAAGAAAGTAAGGCAACGCAAAGTAACGCAACGCAAAGTCACGCAAATAACACAACGCAAAGTAATGCAACGCAACGCACTACAACACAAGTAAAGTACACAACACAAAGTAACACAACGCAAAGTAACGCAACGCAAAGTAACGCAACACAAAGTAACGCAACACAAAGTAACGCAACACAAAGTAACGCAACACAAAGTAACACAACGCAAAGTAACGCAACGCAAAGTAACACAACGCAAAGTAACACAAGGCAAAGTAACGAAACCCAACGTAACACAACACAAAGTAACGCGCTGCAAAGTAACGCAACACACTACAACACAACGCAAAGCAACGCAACACAATGCACTACAAGACAAGGCAAAGTAATGCAACGCAAAGTAACTCAACGCAACGTAACACAGCATAAAGTTACGCAACGCAAAGTAACACAACGCACTACAACACAAGGCAAAGTAACGCAACGCAAAGTAATGAAACGCAAAGTAACGCAACGCAAAGTAATGCAACACATTACAAGACAAGGCAAAGTAACACAACGCAAAGTAAAAAAACGCAAAGTAAAACAACGCAAAGTAATGCAACACAACGCACTAAAACACAAGGCAAAGTAACACAATCCAAAGTAACGCAACACATTACTACACAAAGCAAATTAAAGCAATGCAAAGTAACGAAACACAAGGTAACGCAACACAAAGTAACGCAACGCAAAGTAACGCAACGCAAAGTAACGCAACGCAAAGTAACGCAACACATTACAACACAAGGCAAAGTAACGCAACGCAAAGTAACGCAACGCAAAGTAACACAACGCAAAGTAACACAACGCAAAGGAACGCAACACATTACAACACAAGGCAAAGTAACGCAATGCAAAGTAACACAACGCAAAGTAACGCAACGCAAAATAACACAACGCAAAGTAATGCAACGCAACGCACTACAACACAAGGCAAAGTAACACAACAAAAAGTAACACAACAAAAAGTAAAACAACGCAAAGTCACGCAACGTAAAGTCACGCAACACAAAGTAACGCAACGCAAAGTAACACAACAAAAAGTAATGCAACGCAAAGTAACACAACGCACTACAATACAAGGCAAAGTAACACAACGCAAAGTAAGACAACGCAAAGAAAAAAATACGCAAAGTGATGCAGCGCAAAGTAACGAAACGCAACGCACTACAACACAACACAAAGTAACAAAAGGCAAAGTAACACAACGCAAAGTAACACAATGCAAAGTAACGCCACGCAAAGTAACGGAACGCAAAGTAACACAACGCAAAGTAATGCAAAGTGCTATTACACATGGCAAAGTAACGCAACGAAAAGTTAGGCAACGCAAAATAACACAACGCAAAGTAATGCAATGCAACGCACTACAACACAAGGCAAAGTAACACAACGCAAAGTAAAAGAACGCAAAGTAACGTAACACATTACAACACAAGGCAGAGTAATGCAACACAAAGTAACATAACGCAAAGTAACGCAACGCACTACAAATCAAGGCAAAGTAACGCAACGCAAAGTAACGCAACGCAAAGTAACACAACAAAAAGTAACGCAACACATTACAACACAAAGAAAGTAACACAACGCAAAGTAACGCAACGCAAAGTAACGCAACACAAAGTAACGCAACGCAAAGTAACGCAACGCAACGTAACAGCGTAAAGTAACGCAATGCAAAGTAACAACACACTACAACACAAGGCAAAGTAACACAACGCACTACAACACAAGGCAAAGTAACACAACGCAAAGTAACACAACGCAAAGTAACACAACTCAAAGTAACGCAACACATTACAACACATAGAAAGTAACAACGCAAAGTAACGCAACGCAAAGTCACGCAACACAAAGTAACGCAATGCAAAGTAACACAACGCAAAGTAACACAAGCCAAAGTAACGAAACGCAAACTAACACAACACAAAGTAAAGCAACCCAACACAATGCACTACAAGACAAGGCAAAGTAAAACAACGCAAACTAAGGCAACGCATTACAACACAAAGCAAAGTAATGCAACGCAAAGTAATGCAACGCAAATTAACACAACGCAAAGTAACGCAACACAATACAATACAAGGCAAAGTGACGCAACGCAAAGTAACGCAACGCAAAATAATGCAACACAAAGTAACACAACACAAAGTAACACAACACAAAGTAACGCAACGCAAAGTAACGCAACGCAAAGTAACGCAACGCAACGTAACACAGCGTAAAGTAACGCAATGCAAAGTAACAACACAGTACAACACAAGGCAAAGTAGCACAACACAAAGCAACACAAGTCATAGTAACACAACACAAAGTAACACAACGCAAAGTAATGCAACCCAAAGTAACGCAACACAAAGTAACGCAACGCAAAGTAACACAACACACTACAACACAAGGCAAAGTAACACAACACAAAGTAACACAAGTCAAAGTAACGCAACGTAAAATAACACAACGCAAAGTAATGCAACACAAAGTAACGCAACACAAAGTTACGCAACACAAAGTAACGCAACACAAAGTAACGCAACACAAAGTAACACAACGCACTACAACACAAGGCAAAGTAACGCAATGCAAAGTAACACAACGCAAAGTAATGCAACGCAAAGTAACGCAACGCAAAGTAACACAACACAAAGTAACACAATGCAAAGTAATGCTACGCAAAGTAACATAACGCAAAGTAACTTAACGCAAAGTAACTCAACACATTACAACACAAGGCAAAGTAACGCAACGCAAAGTAACGCAACGCAAAGTAACGCAACGCAAAGTCACGCAACTCAAAGTAAAGCAATGCAAAGAAACACAACAAAAAGTAACACAACACAAAGTAACACAACACAAAGTAACACAACACAAAGTAACACAACACAAAGTAACACAACACAAAGTAACGCAACGCAAACTAATGCAAGACAAAGTAATACAACTCAAAGTAACACAACGCAAAGTAACGCAACGCAAAGTAACACAAGGCAAAGTAACGCAACGCAAAGTAACACAACACAAAGTAAAGCAACGCAACACAATGCACTACAAGACAAGGCGAAGTAAAACAACGTAAAGTAAGGCAACACATTACAACACAAGGCAAAGTAATGCAACGCAAAGTAACACAACGCAAAGTAACGCAACACATTACAACACAAGGCAAAGTAACACAACAACAAGTAACACAACAAGAAGTAACACAACAAGAAGTAACACAACGCAAAGTAACACAACACAAAGTAACGCAACGCAAAGTAACGCAACGCAAAAAAATACAACGCAAAGTAATGCAACGCAATGCACTACAACACAAGGCAAAGTAACACAACAAGAAGTAACACAACAAGAAGTAACACAACGCAAAGTAACGCAACGCAAAGTAACACAACACAAAGTAACGCAACGCAAAGTAACGCAACGCAAAAAAAAATACAACGCAACGTAACACAACGCAAAGTAACGAAAAGCAAAGTAACACAACGCAAAGTAACACAACGCAAAGTAACGAAACGCTAAGTAACACAACGCACTACAACCTAAGGCAAAGTACGAAAAGGCAAAGTACGAAAACGCAAAGTAACGCAACACAAAGTAACGCAACGTAAAGTAACGCAACGTAAGGTAACGCAACGTAAAGTAACACAACGCAAAGGAACGCAACACATTACAACACAACGCAAAGTAACTCAATGCAATGTAACAACGCAAAGTAACGCAACGCAAAGTAATGCAACGCAAAGTAAAGCAACGCAACGTAACACAGCGTAAAGTAACGCAACGCAAAGTAACACAACGCACTACAACACAAGTCAAAGTAACGCAACGCAAAGTAACACAACGCAAAGTAATGCAACACAAAGTACCGCAACGCAAAGTAACACAACGCAAAGTAATGCAACGCAAAGTAATGCAACACAAAGTAACGCAATGCAAAGTAACACAACGCAAAGTAACGCAACGCCAAGTAACACATGGCACTACAACACAAGGCAAAGTAACGCAATGCAAAGTAACACAAAGGCAAAGAAACACAACGCAAAGCAAAGCAACGCAAAGTAATACATTCAAAAGGAACGCAACGAACTACAACACAAGGCAAAGTAACGCAATGCAAAGTAACGCAACGCACTTCAACACAAGGCAAAGTAACACAGCAAGAAGTAACACAACGCAAAGTAACGCAACGCAAAGTAACACAACACAAAGTAACGCAACGCAAAGTAACGCAACGCAAAAAAACACAACGCAAAGTAATGCAACGCAATGCACTACAACACAAGGCAAAGTAACACAACACAAAGTGACACAACACAAAGTGACACAACACAAAGTAACGCAACATAACGCAACGTAACGCAACGTAACACAACGCAAAGTAACAAAAAGCAAAGTTACGCAACGCAAAGTAACGCAACGCAAAGTAACGCAACGCAAAGTAACGCAACGTAAAGTAACGCAACGTAAGGTAACGCAACGTAAAGTAACGCAACTTAAAGTAACGCAACGTAAAGTAACGCAACGCAAAGCAACACAACGCAAAGCAACACAACGCAAAGCAACACAACGCAAAGCAACGCAATGTTTTACAACAGAAGGCAAAGTAACACAAAGCAAAGTAACGCAACGCTAAGTAACACAACGCACTACAACCTAAGGCAAAGTACGAAAACGCAAAGTAACGCAACGCAAAGTAACGCAACGCAAAGTAACGCAACGCAAAGTAACGCAACACAAAGTAACGCAACACAAAGTAACGCAACACAAAGTAACGCAACACAAAGTAACGCAACGTAAAGTAACGCAACGTAAGGTAACGCAACGTAAAGTAACACAACGCAAAGGAACGCAACACATTACAACACAACGCAAAGTAACGCAATGCAATGTAACACAACGCAAAGTAACGCAACGCAAAGTAATGCAACGCAAAGTAAAGCAACGCAACGTAACACAGCGTAAAGTAACGCAAGGCAAAGTAACACAACGCACTACAACACAAGTCAAAGTAACGCAAGTCAAAGTAACGCAACGCAAAGTAACGCAACGCAAAGTAACGCAACACATTACAACACAACGCAAAGTAACACAACACAAAGTAACACAACACAAAGTAACACAACACAAAGTAACACAACGCAAAGTAATGCAACGCAAAGTAACGCAACGCAAAGTAACACAACGCAAAATAACACAACGCAAAGTAATGCAACGCAATGCACTACAACACAAGGCAAATTAACACAATGCAAAGGAATGCAACGCAATGCACTACAACACAAGGCAAAGTAACACAACACAAAGTAACGCAACGTAACGCAACGCAACGTAACGCAACGCAACGTAACGCAACGCAACGTAACGCAACGCAACGCAACGTAACGCAACGCAACGTAACGCAACGCAACGTAACGCAACGTAACGCAACGCCAAGTAACACAACGCATTACAACACAAAGCAAAGTAACACGATGCAAAGTAACACAACGCAAAGTAACGCAACACATTAGAACACAAGGCAAAGTAATGCAACGCAAAGTAACACAACGCAAAGTAACGCAACACATTACAACACAAGGCAAAGTGACGCAACGCAAAGTAGCGTAACAAAATAACAAAACGCAAAGTACTGCAACACAACACACTACAACACAAGGCAAAGTAACACAACGCAAAGTACCATAATGTTCTACAACACAAGGCAAAGTAACACAAGGCGAAGTAACATAAGGCGAAGTAACACAAGGCAAAGTAACACGACTCAAAGAAACAAAACGCAAAGTAACACAACGCAAAGTAACGCAATGCAGTACAACACAAGGCAATGTAACACAAAGCAAAGTAATGCAACGTAACGCACTACAACGCAACACAAAGTAATGTGACGCAAAGAAACACAACGCAAAGTAACACAAGGCAAAGTAACGCAACGCACTACAACACAAGGCAAAGTAACGCAACGAACTACAACACAAGGCAAAGTAACGCAAAGCATTACAACACAAGGCAAAGTAACGCAACGCAAAGTAACGCAACGCAAAGTAACACAACGCAAAGTGATGCAACGCAACGCACTACAACACAAGGAAAAGTAACTTAACGCAAAGTAACTTAACGCAAAGTAACGCAACGCACTACATATCAAGGCAAAGTATCGCAACGCAAAGTAACGCAACGCAAAGTAACGCAACGCAAAGTAACGCAACGCAAAGTAACGCAATGCAAAGTAACGCAACGCAAAGTAACGCAACACAAAGTAACGCAACACAAAGTTACGCAACACAAAGTAACGCAACACAAAGTAACGCAACACAAAGTAACACAACGCCCTACAACACAAGGCAAAGTAACGCAATGCAAAGTAACACAATGCAAAGTAATGCAACGCAAAGTAACGCAACGCAAAGTAACACAATGCAAAGTAATACTACGCAAAGTAACATAACGCAAAGTGACTTAACGCAAAGTAACTCAACACATTACAACACAAGGCAAAGTAACGCAACGCAAAGTAACGCAACGCAAAGTCACGCTACTCAAAGTAACGCAATGCAAAGAAACACAACAAAAAGTAACACAACACAAAGTAACACAACACAAAGTAACACAACACAAAGTAACACAACACAAAGTAACACAACGCAAAGTAATGCAACGCAAAGTAACGCAACGCAAAGTAATGCAACGCAATGCACTACAACACAAGGCAAATTAACACAATGCAAAGGAATGCAACGCAATGCACTACAACACAAGGCAAAGTAACACAACACAAAGTAACGCAACGTAACGCAACGCAACGTAACGCAACGCAACGTAACGCAACGCAACGTAACGCAACGCAACGTAACGCAACGCAACGTAACGCAACGCAACGTAACGCAACGTAACGCAACGCCAAGTAACACAACGCATTACAACACAAAGCAAAGTAACACGATGCAAAGTAACACAACGCAAAGTAACGCAACACATTACAACACAAGGCAAAGTAATGCAACGCAAAGTAACACAACGCAAAGTAACGCAACACATTACAACACAAGGCAAAGTGACGCAACGCAAAGTAGCGTAACAAAATAACAAAACGCAAAGTACTGCAACACAACACACTACAACACAAGGCAAAGTAACACAACGCAAAGTACCACAACACATTACAACACAAGTCAAAGTAATGCAACGCAAAGTAACACAACGCAAAGTACCATAATGTTCTACAACACAAGGCAAAGTAACACAAGGCGAAGTAACATAAGGCGAAGTAACACAAGGCAAAGTAACACGACTCAAAGAAACAAAACGCAAAGTAACGCAATGCAGTACAACACAAGGCAATGTAACACAAAGCAAAGTAATGCAACGTAACGCACTACAACGCAACACAAAGTAATGTGACGCAAAGAAACACAACGCAAAGTAACACAAGGCAAAGTAACGCAACGCACTACAACACAAGGCAAAGTAACGCAACGAACTACAACACAAGGCAAAGTAACGCAAAGCATTACAACACAAGGCAAAGTAACGCAACGCAAAGTAACGCAACGCAAAGTAACACAACGCAAAGTAATGCAAAGCAACGCACTACAACACAAGGAAAAGTAACTTAACGCAAAGTAACTTAACGCAAAGTAACGCAACGCACTACATATCAAGGCAAAGTATCGCAACGCAAAGTAACGCAACGCAAAGTAACGCAACGCAAAGTAACGCAATGCAAAGTAACGCAACGCAAAGTAACGCAACACAAAGTTACGCAACACAAAGTAACGCAACACAAAGTAACGCAACACAAAGTAACACAACGCCCTACAACACAAGGCAAAGTAACGCAATGCAAAGTAACACAATGCAAAGTAATGCAACGCAAAGTAACGCAACGCAAAGTAACACAACACAAAGTAACACAATGCAAAGTAATGCTACGCAAAGTAACATAACGCAAAGTGACTTAACGCAAAGTAACTCAACACATTACAACACAAGGCAAAGTAACGCAACGCAAAGTAACGCAACGCAAAGTCACGCTACTCAAAGTAACGCAATGCAAAGAAACACAACAAAAAGTAACACAACACAAAGTAACACAACACAAAGTAACACAACACAAAGTAACACAACACAAAGTAACACAACACAAAGTAACGCAACGCAAAGTAATGCAACACAAAGTAATGCAACTCAAAGTAACACAACGCAAAGTAACGCAACGCAAAGTAACACAAGGCAAAGTAACGCAACGCAAAGTAACACAACACAAAGTAAAGCAACGCAACACAATGTACTACAAGACAAGGCGAAGTAAAACAACGCAAAGTAAGGCAACACATTACAACACAAGGCAAAGTAATGCAACGCAAAGTAACACAACGCAAAGTAACACAACGCAAAGTAACGCAACACATTACTACACAAGGCAAAGTGACGCAACGCAAAGTGACGCAACGCAAAGTAACGCAACGCAAAATAACACAACGCCAAGTAATGCAACGCAACGCACTTCAACACAAGGCAAAGTAACACAACAAGAAGTAACACAACAAGAAGTAACACAATAAGAAGTAACACAACGCAAAGTAACGCTACGCAAAGTAACACAACACAAAGTAACACAACACAAAGTAACGCAACGCAAAGTAACGCAACGCAAAGTAACGCAACGCAAAGAAACACAACGCAAAGTAATGCAACGCAATGCACTACAACACAAGGCAAAGTAACACAACACATAGTGACACAACACAAAGTAACGCAACATAACGCAATGTAACGCAACGTAACGCAACGCAAAGTAACGAAAAACAAAGTAACACAACGCAAAGTAACGAAACGCAAAGTAACGAGACGCAAAGTAACGCAACGCAAAGTAACGCAACGCAAAGTAACGCAACGTAAAGTAACGCTACGTAAAGTAACGCAACGTAAAGTAACGCAACGTAAAGTAACGCAACGCAAAGCAACACAACGCAAAGCAACGCAATGTTTTACAACAGAATGCAAAGTAACACAAAGCAAAGTAACGCAACGCTAAGTAACACAACGCACTACAACCTAAGGCAAAGTACGAAAACGCAAAGTAACGCAACACAAAGTAACGCAACGTAAAGTAACGCAACGTAAGGTAACGCAACGTAAAGTAACACAACGCAAAGGAACGCAACACATTACAACACAACGCAAAGTAACGCAATGCAATGTAACACAACGCAAAGTAACGCAACGCAAAGTAATGCAACGCAAAGTAAAGCAACGCAACGTAACACAGCGTAAAGTAACGCAACGCAAAGTAACACAACGCACTACAACACAAGTCAAAGTAACGCAACGCAAAGTAACACAACGCAAAGTAATGCAACACAAAGTAACGCAACACAAAGTAACGCAACACAAAGTAACGCAACACAAAGTAACGCAATGCAAAGTAACACAACGCAAAGTAACGCAACGCCAAGTAACACATGGCACTACAACACAAGGCAAAGTAACGCAATGCAAAGTAACACAAAGGCAAAGTAACACAACGCAAAGTAAAGCAACGCAAAGTAATACAATGCAAAGGAACGCAAAGAACTACAACACAAGGCAAAGTAACGCAATGCAAAGTAACGAAACGCTAAGTAACACAACGCACTACAACCTAAGGCAAAGTACGAAAAGGCAAAGTACGAAAACGCAAAGTAACGCAACACAAAGTAACGCAACGTAAAGTAACGCAACGTAAGGTAACGCAACGTAAAGTAACACAACGCAAAGGAACGCAACACATTACAACACAACGCAAAGTAACTCAATGCAATGTAACAACGCAAAGTAACGCAACGCAAAGTAATGCAACGCAAAGTAAAGCAACGCAACGTAACACAGCGTAAAGTAACGCAACGCAAAGTAACACAACGCACTACAACACAAGTCAAAGTAACGCAACGCAAAGTAACACAACGCAAAGTAATGCAACACAAAGTACCGCAACGCAAAGTAACACAACGCAAAGTAATGCAACGCAAAGTAATGCAACACAAAGTAACGCAATGCAAAGTAACACAACGCAAAGTAACGCAACGCCAAGTAACACATGGCACTACAACACAAGGCAAAGTAACGCAATGCAAAGTAACACAAAGGCAAAGAAACACAACGCAAAGCAACGCAAAGTAATACAATCAAAAGGAACGCAACGAACTACAACACAAGGCAAAGTAACGCAATGCAAAGTAACGCAACGCACTTCAACACAAGGCAAAGTAACACAGCAAGAAGTAACACAACGCAAAGTAACGCAACGCAAAGTAACACAACACAAAGTAACGCAACGCAAAGTAACGCAACGCAAAAAAACACAACGCAAAGTAATGCAACGCAATGCACTACAACACAAGGCAAAGTAACACAACACAAAGTGACACAACACAAAGTGACACAACACAAAGTAACGCAACATAACGCAACGTAACGCAACGTAACACAACGCAAAGTAACAAAAAGCAAAGTTACGCAACGCAAAGTAACGCAACGCAAAGTAACGCAACGCAAAGTAACGCAACGTAAGGTAACGCAACGTAAAGTAACGCAACGTAAAGTAACGCAACGTAAAGTAACGCAACGCAAAGCAACACAACGCAAAGCAACACAACGCAAAGCAACGCAATGTTTTACAACAGAAGGCAAAGTAACACAAAGCAAAGTAACGCAACGCTAAGTAACACAACGCACTACAACCTAAGGCAAAGTACGAAAACGCAAAGTAACGCAACGCAAAGTAACGCAACGCAAAGTAACGCAACGCAAAGTAACGCAACGTAAAGTAACGCAACGTAAGGTAACGCAACGTAAAGTAACACAACGCAAAGGAACGCAACACATTACAACACAACGCAAAGTAACGCAATGCAATGTAACACAACGCAAAGTAACGCAACGCA
Source organism: Pterois miles (assembly GCA_947000775.1). Taxonomy (NCBI): domain Eukaryota; kingdom Metazoa; phylum Chordata; class Actinopteri; order Perciformes; family Scorpaenidae; genus Pterois; species Pterois miles. The sequence goes on from CAMQGK010000123.1 coordinate 567,178, forward strand.
AAGTAATGCAACGCAAAGTAAAGCAACGCAACGTAACACAGCGTAAAGTAACGCAAGGCAAAGTAACACAACGCACTACAACACAAGTCAAAGTAACGCAAGTCAAAGTAACGCAACGCAAAGTAACGCAACGCAAAGTAACGCAACACATTACAACACAACGCAAAGTAACACAACACAAAGTAACACAACACAAAGTAACACAACACAAAGTAACACAACGCAAAGTAATGCAACGCAAAGTAACGCAACGCAAAGTAACACAACGCAAAATAACACAACGCAAAGTAATGCAACGCAATGCACTACAACACAAGGCAAATTAACACAATGCAAAGGAATGCAACGCAATGCACTACAACACAAGGCAAAGTAACACAACACAAAGTAACGCAACGTAACGCAACGCAACGTAACGCAACGCAACGTAACGCAACGCAACGTAACGCAACGCAACGTAACGCAACGCAACGCAACGCAACGTAACGCAACGTAACGCAACGCCAAGTAACACAACGCATTACAACACAAAGCAAAGTAACACGATGCAAAGTAACACAACGCAAAGTAACGCAACACATTAGAACACAAGGCAAAGTAATGCAACGCAAAGTAACACAACGCAAAGTAACGCAACACATTACAACACAAGGCAAAGTGACGCAACGCAAAGTAGCGTAACAAAATAACAAAACGCAAAGTACTGCAACACAACACACTACAACACAAGGCAAAGTAACACAACGCAAAGTACCATAATGTTCTACAACACAAGGCAAAGTAACACAAGGCGAAGTAACATAAGGCGAAGTAACACAAGGCAAAGTAACACGACTCAAAGAAACAAAACGCAAAGTAACACAACGCAAAGTAACGCAATGCAGTACAACACAAGGCAATGTAACACAAAGCAAAGTAATGCAACGTAACGCACTACAACGCAACACAAAGTAATGTGACGCAAAGAAACACAACGCAAAGTAACACAAGGCAAAGTAACGCAACGCACTACAACACAAGGCAAAGTAACGCAACGAACTACAACACAAGGCAAAGTAACGCAAAGCATTACAAAACAAGGCAAAGTAACGCAACGCAAAGTAACGCAACGCAAAGTAACACAACGCAAAGTGATGCAACGCAACGCACTACAACACAAGGAAAAGTAACTTAACGCAAAGTAACGCAACGCAAAGTAACGCAATGCAAAGTAACGCAATGCAAAGTAACGCAACGCAAAGTAACGCAACGTAAAGTAACGCAACGTAAGGTAACGCAACGTAAAGTAACGCAACGTAAAGTAACGCAACGTAAAGTAACGCAACGCAAAGCAACACAACGCAAAGCAACACAACGCAAAGCAACACAACGCAAAGCAACGCAATGTTTTACAACAGAAGGCAAAGTAACACAAAGCAAAGTAACGCAACGCTAAGTAACACAACGCACTACAACCTAAGGCAAAGTACGAAAACGCAAAGTAACGCAACGCAAAGTAACGCAACGCAAAGTAACGCAACGCAAAGTAACGCAACACAAAGTAACGCAACACAAAGTAACGCAACACAAAGTAACGCAACGTAAAGTAACGCAACGTAAGGTAACGCAACGTAAAGTAACACAACGCAAAGGAACGCAACACATTACAACACAACGCAAAGTAACGCAATGCAATGTAACACAACGCAAAGTAACGCAACGCAAAGTAATGCAACGCAAAGTAAAGCAACGCAACGTAACACAGCGTAAAGTAACGCAAGGCAAAGTAACACAACGCACTACAACACAAGTCAAAGTAACGCAAGTCAAAGTAACGCAACGCAAAGTAACGCAACGCAAAGTAACGCAACACATTACAACACAACGCAAAGTAACACAACACAAAGTAACACAACACAAAGTAACACAACACAAAGTAACACAACGCAAAGTAATGCAACGCAAAGTAACGCAACGCAAAGTAACACAACGCAAAATAACACAACGCAAAGTAATGCAACGCAATGCACTACAACACAAGGCAAATTAACACAATGCAAAGGAATGCAACGCAATGCACTACAACACAAGGCAAAGTAACACAACACAAAGTAACGCAACGTAACGCAACGCAACGTAACGCAACGCAACGTAACGCAACGCAACGTAACGCAACGCAACGCAACGTAACGCAACGTAACGCAACGTAACGCAACGCCAAGTAACACAACGCATTACAACACAAAGCAAAGTAACACGATGCAAAGTAACACAACGCAAAGTAACGCAACACATTAGAACACAAGGCAAAGTAATGCAACGCAAAGTAACACAACGCAAAGTAACGCAACACATTACAACACAAGGCAAAGTGACGCAACGCAAAGTAGCGTAACAAAATAACAAAACGCAAAGTACTGCAACACAACACACTACAACACAAGGCAAAGTAACACAACACAAAGTAACGCAACGTAACGCAACGCAACGTAACGCAACGCAACGTAACGCAACGCAACGTAACGCAACGCAACGCAACGTAACGCAACGCAACGTAACGCAACGCAACGTAACGCAACGTAACGCAACGCCAAGTAACACAACGCATTACAACACAAAGCAAAGTAACACGATGCAAAGTAACACAACGCAAAGTAACGCAACACATTAGAACACAAGGCAAAGTAATGCAACGCAAAGTAACACAACGCAAAGTAACGCAACACATTACAACACAAGGCAAAGTGACGCAACGCAAAGTAGCGTAACAAAATAACAAAACGCAAAGTACTGCAACACAACACACTACAACACAAGGCAAAGTAACACAACGCAAAGTACCATAATGTTCTACAACACAAGGCAAAGTAACACAAGGCGAAGTAACATAAGGCGAAGTAACACAAGGCAAAGTAACACGACTCAAAGAAACAAAACGCAAAGTAACACAACGCAAAGTAACGCAATGCAGTACAACACAAGGCAATGTAACACAAAGCAAAGTAATGCAACGTAACGCACTACAACGCAACACAAAGTAATGTGACGCAAAGAAACACAACGCAAAGTAACACAAGGCAAAGTAACGCAACGCACTACAACACAAGGCAAAGTAACGCAACGAACTACAACACAAGGCAAAGTAACGCAAAGCATTACAACACAAGGCAAAGTAACGCAACGCAAAGTAACGCAACGCAAAGTAACACAACGCAAAGTGATGCAACGCAACGCACTACAACACAAGGAAAAGTAACTTAACGCAAAGTAACTTAACGCAAAGTAACGCAACGCACTACATATCAAGGCAAAGTATCGCAACGCAAAGTAACGCAACGCAAAGTAACGCAACGCAAAGTAACGCAACGCAAAGTAACGCAATGCAAAGTAACGCAACGCAAAGTAACGCAACACAAAGTAACGCAACACAAAGTTACGCAACACAAAGTAACGCAACACAAAGTAACGCAACACAAAGTAACACAACGCCCTACAACACAAGGCAAAGTAACGCAATGCAAAGTAACACAATGCAAAGTAATGCAACGCAAAGTAACGCAACGCAAAGTAACACAATGCAAAGTAATACTACGCAAAGTAACATAACGCAAAGTGACTTAACGCAAAGTAACTCAACACATTACAACACAAGGCAAAGTAACGCAACGCAAAGTAACGCAACGCAAAGTCACGCTACTCAAAGTAACGCAATGCAAAGAAACACAACAAAAAGTAACACAACACAAAGTAACACAACACAAAGTAACACAACACAAAGTAACACAACACAAAGTAACACAACGCAAAGTAATGCAACGCAAAGTAACGCAACGCAAAGTAATGCAACGCAATGCACTACAACACAAGGCAAATTAACACAATGCAAAGGAATGCAACGCAATGCACTACAACACAAGGCAAAGTAACACAACACAAAGTAACGCAACGTAACGCAACGCAACGTAACGCAACGCAACGTAACGCAACGCAACGTAACGCAACGCAACGTAACGCAACGCAACGTAACGCAACGCAACGTAACGCAACGTAACGCAACGCCAAGTAACACAACGCATTACAACACAAAGCAAAGTAACACGATGCAAAGTAACACAACGCAAAGTAACGCAACACATTACAACACAAGGCAAAGTAATGCAACGCAAAGTAACACAACGCAAAGTAACGCAACACATTACAACACAAGGCAAAGTGACGCAACGCAAAGTAGCGTAACAAAATAACAAAACGCAAAGTACTGCAACACAACACACTACAACACAAGGCAAAGTAACACAACGCAAAGTACCACAACACATTACAACACAAGTCAAAGTAATGCAACGCAAAGTAACACAACGCAAAGTACCATAATGTTCTACAACACAAGGCAAAGTAACACAAGGCGAAGTAACATAAGGCGAAGTAACACAAGGCAAAGTAACACGACTCAAAGAAACAAAACGCAAAGTAACGCAATGCAGTACAACACAAGGCAATGTAACACAAAGCAAAGTAATGCAACGTAACGCACTACAACGCAACACAAAGTAATGTGACGCAAAGAAACACAACGCAAAGTAACACAAGGCAAAGTAACGCAACGCACTACAACACAAGGCAAAGTAACGCAACGAACTACAACACAAGGCAAAGTAACGCAAAGCATTACAACACAAGGCAAAGTAACGCAACGCAAAGTAACGCAACGCAAAGTAACACAACGCAAAGTAATGCAAAGCAACGCACTACAACACAAGGAAAAGTAACTTAACGCAAAGTAACTTAACGCAAAGTAACGCAACGCACTACATATCAAGGCAAAGTATCGCAACGCAAAGTAACGCAACGCAAAGTAACGCAACGCAAAGTAACGCAATGCAAAGTAACGCAACGCAAAGTAACGCAACACAAAGTTACGCAACACAAAGTAACGCAACACAAAGTAACGCAACACAAAGTAACACAACGCCCTACAACACAAGGCAAAGTAACGCAATGCAAAGTAACACAATGCAAAGTAATGCAACGCAAAGTAACGCAACGCAAAGTAACACAACACAAAGTAACACAATGCAAAGTAATGCTACGCAAAGTAACATAACGCAAAGTGACTTAACGCAAAGTAACTCAACACATTACAACACAAGGCAAAGTAACGCAACGCAAAGTAACGCAACGCAAAGTCACGCTACTCAAAGTAACGCAATGCAAAGAAACACAACAAAAAGTAACACAACACAAAGTAACACAACACAAAGTAACACAACACAAAGTAACACAACACAAAGTAACACAACACAAAGTAACGCAACGCAAAGTAATGCAACACAAAGTAATGCAACTCAAAGTAACACAACGCAAAGTAACGCAACGCAAAGTAACACAAGGCAAAGTAACGCAACGCAAAGTAACACAACACAAAGTAAAGCAACGCAACACAATGTACTACAAGACAAGGCGAAGTAAAACAACGCAAAGTAAGGCAACACATTACAACACAAGGCAAAGTAATGCAACGCAAAGTAACACAACGCAAAGTAACACAACGCAAAGTAACGCAACACATTACTACACAAGGCAAAGTGACGCAACGCAAAGTGACGCAACGCAAAGTAACGCAACGCAAAATAACACAACGCCAAGTAATGCAACGCAACGCACTTCAACACAAGGCAAAGTAACACAACAAGAAGTAACACAACAAGAAGTAACACAATAAGAAGTAACACAACGCAAAGTAACGCTACGCAAAGTAACACAACACAAAGTAACACAACACAAAGTAACGCAACGCAAAGTAACGCAACGCAAAGTAACGCAACGCAAAGAAACACAACGCAAAGTAATGCAACGCAATGCACTACAACACAAGGCAAAGTAACACAACACATAGTGACACAACACAAAGTAACGCAACATAACGCAATGTAACGCAACGTAACGCAACGCAAAGTAACGAAAAACAAAGTAACACAACGCAAAGTAACGAAACGCAAAGTAACGAGACGCAAAGTAACGCAACGCAAAGTAACGCAACGCAAAGTAACGCAACGTAAAGTAACGCTACGTAAAGTAACGCAACGTAAAGTAACGCAACGTAAAGTAACGCAACGCAAAGCAACACAACGCAAAGCAACGCAATGTTTTACAACAGAATGCAAAGTAACACAAAGCAAAGTAACGCAACGCTAAGTAACACAACGCACTACAACCTAAGGCAAAGTACGAAAACGCAAAGTAACGCAACACAAAGTAACGCAACGTAAAGTAACGCAACGTAAGGTAACGCAACGTAAAGTAACACAACGCAAAGGAACGCAACACATTACAACACAACGCAAAGTAACGCAATGCAATGTAACACAACGCAAAGTAACGCAACGCAAAGTAATGCAACGCAAAGTAAAGCAACGCAACGTAACACAGCGTAAAGTAACGCAACGCAAAGTAACACAACGCACTACAACACAAGTCAAAGTAACGCAACGCAAAGTAACACAACGCAAAGTAATGCAACACAAAGTAACGCAACACAAAGTAACGCAACACAAAGTAACGCAACACAAAGTAACGCAATGCAAAGTAACACAACGCAAAGTAACGCAACGCCAAGTAACACATGGCACTACAACACAAGGCAAAGTAACGCAATGCAAAGTAACACAAAGGCAAAGTAACACAACGCAAAGTAAAGCAACGCAAAGTAATACAATGCAAAGGAACGCAAAGAACTACAACACAAGGCAAAGTAACGCAATGCAAAGTAACGAAACGCTAAGTAACACAACGCACTACAACCTAAGGCAAAGTACGAAAAGGCAAAGTACGAAAACGCAAAGTAACGCAACACAAAGTAACGCAACGTAAAGTAACGCAACGTAAGGTAACGCAACGTAAAGTAACACAACGCAAAGGAACGCAACACATTACAACACAACGCAAAGTAACTCAATGCAATGTAACAACGCAAAGTAACGCAACGCAAAGTAATGCAACGCAAAGTAAAGCAACGCAACGTAACACAGCGTAAAGTAACGCAACGCAAAGTAACACAACGCACTACAACACAAGTCAAAGTAACGCAACGCAAAGTAACACAACGCAAAGTAATGCAACACAAAGTACCGCAACGCAAAGTAACACAACGCAAAGTAATGCAACGCAAAGTAATGCAACACAAAGTAACGCAATGCAAAGTAACACAACGCAAAGTAACGCAACGCCAAGTAACACATGGCACTACAACACAAGGCAAAGTAACGCAATGCAAAGTAACACAAAGGCAAAGAAACACAACGCAAAGCAACGCAAAGTAATACAATCAAAAGGAACGCAACGAACTACAACACAAGGCAAAGTAACGCAATGCAAAGTAACGCAACGCACTTCAACACAAGGCAAAGTAACACAGCAAGAAGTAACACAACGCAAAGTAACGCAACGCAAAGTAACACAACACAAAGTAACGCAACGCAAAGTAACGCAACGCAAAAAAACACAACGCAAAGTAATGCAACGCAATGCACTACAACACAAGGCAAAGTAACACAACACAAAGTGACACAACACAAAGTGACACAACACAAAGTAACGCAACATAACGCAACGTAACGCAACGTAACACAACGCAAAGTAACAAAAAGCAAAGTTACGCAACGCAAAGTAACGCAACGCAAAGTAACGCAACGCAAAGTAACGCAACGTAAGGTAACGCAACGTAAAGTAACGCAACGTAAAGTAACGCAACGTAAAGTAACGCAACGCAAAGCAACACAACGCAAAGCAACACAACGCAAAGCAACGCAATGTTTTACAACAGAAGGCAAAGTAACACAAAGCAAAGTAACGCAACGCTAAGTAACACAACGCACTACAACCTAAGGCAAAGTACGAAAACGCAAAGTAACGCAACGCAAAGTAACGCAACGCAAAGTAACGCAACGCAAAGTAACGCAACGTAAAGTAACGCAACGTAAGGTAACGCAACGTAAAGTAACACAACGCAAAGGAACGCAACACATTACAACACAACGCAAAGTAACGCAATGCAATGTAACACAACGCAAAGTAACGCAACGCAAAGTAATGCAACGCAAAGTAAAGCAACGCAACGTAACACAGCGTAAAGTAACGCAAGGCAAAGTAACACAACGCACTACAACACAAGTCAAAGTAACGCAAGTCAAAGTAACGCAACGCAAAGTAACGCAACGCAAAGTAACGCAACACATTACAACACAACGCAAAGTAACACAACACAAAGTAACACAACACAAAGTAACACAACACAAAGTAACACAACGCAAAGTAATGCAACGCAAAGTAACGCAACGCAAAGTAACACAACGCAAAATAACACAACGCAAAGTAATGCAACGCAATGCACTACAACACAAGGCAAATTAACACAATGCAAAGGAATGCAACGCAATGCACTACAACACAAGGCAAAGTAACACAACACAAAGTAACGCAACGTAACGCAACGCAACGTAACGCAACGCAACGTAACGCAACGCAACGTAACGCAACGCAACGTAACGCAACGCAACGCAACGCAACGTAACGCAACGTAACGCAACGCCAAGTAACACAACGCATTACAACACAAAGCAAAGTAACACGATGCAAAGTAACACAACGCAAAGTAACGCAACACATTAGAACACAAGGCAAAGTAATGCAACGCAAAGTAACACAACGCAAAGTAACGCAACACATTACAACACAAGGCAAAGTGACGCAACGCAAAGTAGCGTAACAAAATAACAAAACGCAAAGTACTGCAACACAACACACTACAACACAAGGCAAAGTAACACAACGCAAAGTACCATAATGTTCTACAACACAAGGCAAAGTAACACAAGGCGAAGTAACATAAGGCGAAGTAACACAAGGCAAAGTAACACGACTCAAAGAAACAAAACGCAAAGTAACACAACGCAAAGTAACGCAATGCAGTACAACACAAGGCAATGTAACACAAAGCAAAGTAATGCAACGTAACGCACTACAACGCAACACAAAGTAATGTGACGCAAAGAAACACAACGCAAAGTAACACAAGGCAAAGTAACGCAACGCACTACAACACAAGGCAAAGTAACGCAACGAACTACAACACAAGGCAAAGTAACGCAAAGCATTACAAAACAAGGCAAAGTAACGCAACGCAAAGTAACGCAACGCAAAGTAACACAACGCAAAGTGATGCAACGCAACGCACTACAACACAAGGAAAAGTAACTTAACGCAAAGTAACGCAACGCAAAGTAACGCAATGCAAAGTAACGCAATGCAAAGTAACGCAACGCAAAGTAACGCAACGTAAAGTAACGCAACGTAAGGTAACGCAACGTAAAGTAACGCAACGTAAAGTAACGCAACGTAAAGTAACGCAACGCAAAGCAACACAACGCAAAGCAACACAACGCAAAGCAACACAACGCAAAGCAACGCAATGTTTTACAACAGAAGGCAAAGTAACACAAAGCAAAGTAACGCAACGCTAAGTAACACAACGCACTACAACCTAAGGCAAAGTACGAAAACGCAAAGTAACGCAACGCAAAGTAACGCAACGCAAAGTAACGCAACGCAAAGTAACGCAACACAAAGTAACGCAACACAAAGTAACGCAACACAAAGTAACGCAACGTAAAGTAACGCAACGTAAGGTAACGCAACGTAAAGTAACACAACGCAAAGGAACGCAACACATTACAACACAACGCAAAGTAACGCAATGCAATGTAACACAACGCAAAGTAACGCAACGCAAAGTAATGCAACGCAAAGTAAAGCAACGCAACGTAACACAGCGTAAAGTAACGCAAGGCAAAGTAACACAACGCACTACAACACAAGTCAAAGTAACGCAAGTCAAAGTAACGCAACGCAAAGTAACGCAACGCAAAGTAACGCAACACATTACAACACAACGCAAAGTAACACAACACAAAGTAACACAACACAAAGTAACACAACACAAAGTAACACAACGCAAAGTAATGCAACGCAAAGTAACGCAACGCAAAGTAACACAACGCAAAATAACACAACGCAAAGTAATGCAACGCAATGCACTACAACACAAGGCAAATTAACACAATGCAAAGGAATGCAACGCAATGCACTACAACACAAGGCAAAGTAACACAACACAAAGTAACGCAACGTAACGCAACGCAACGTAACGCAACGCAACGTAACGCAACGCAACGTAACGCAACGCAACGCAACGTAACGCAACGTAACGCAACGTAACGCAACGCCAAGTAACACAACGCATTACAACACAAAGCAAAGTAACACGATGCAAAGTAACACAACGCAAAGTAACGCAACACATTAGAACACAAGGCAAAGTAATGCAACGCAAAGTAACACAACGCAAAGTAACGCAACACATTACAACACAAGGCAAAGTGACGCAACGCAAAGTAGCGTAACAAAATAACAAAACGCAAAGTACTGCAACACAACACACTACAACACAAGGCAAAGTAACACAACGCAAAGTACCATAATGTTCTACAACACAAGGCAAAGTAACACAAGGCGAAGTAACATAAGGCGAAGTAACACAAGGCAAAGTAACACGACTCAAAGAAACAAAACGCAAAGTAACACAACGCAAAGTAACGCAATGCAGTACAACACAAGGCAATGTAACACAAAGCAAAGTAATGCAACGTAACGCACTACAACGCAACACAAAGTAATGTGACGCAAAGAAACACAACGCAAAGTAACACAAGGCAAAGTAACGCAACGCACTACAACACAAGGCAAAGTAACGCAACGAACTACAACACAAGGCAAAGTAACGCAAAGCATTACAACACAAGGCAAAGTAACGCAACGCAAAGTAACGCAACGCAAAGTAACACAACGCAAAGTGATGCAACGCAACGCACTACAACACAAGGAAAAGTAACTTAACGCAAAGTAACTTAACGCAAAGTAACGCAACGCACTACATATCAAGGCAAAGTATCGCAACGCAAAGTAACGCAACGCAAAGTAACGCAACGCAAAGTAACGCAATGCAAAGTAACGCAACGCAAAGTAACGCAACACAAAGTAACGCAACACAAAGTTACGCAACACAAAGTAACGCAACACAAAGTAACGCAACACAAAGTAACACAACGCCCTACAACACAAGGCAAAGTAACGCAATGCAAAGTAACACAATGCAAAGTAATGCAACGCAAAGTAACGCAACGCAAAGTAACACAATGCAAAGTAATACTACGCAAAGTAACATAACGCAAAGTGACTTAACGCAAAGTAACTCAACACATTACAACACAAGGCAAAGTAACGCAACGCAAAGTAACGCAACGCAAAGTCACGCTACTCAAAGTAACGCAATGCAAAGAAACACAACAAAAAGTAACACAACACAAAGTAACACAACACAAAGTAACACAACACAAAGTAACACAACACAAAGTAACACAACGCAAAGTAATGCAACGCAAAGTAACGCAACGCAAAGTAATGCAACGCAATGCACTACAACACAAGGCAAATTAACACAATGCAAAGGAATGCAACGCAATGCACTACAACACAAGGCAAAGTAACACAACACAAAGTAACGCAACGTAACGCAACGCAACGTAACGCAACGCAACGTAACGCAACGCAACGTAACGCAACGCAACGTAACGCAACGTAACGCAACGCCAAGTAACACAACGCATTACAACACAAAGCAAAGTAACACGATGCAAAGTAACACAACGCAAAGTAACGCAACACATTACAACACAAGGCAAAGTAATGCAACGCAAAGTAACACAACGCAAAGTAACGCAACACATTACAACACAAGGCAAAGTGACGCAACGCAAAGTAGCGTAACAAAATAACAAAACGCAAAGTACTGCAACACAACACACTACAACACAAGGCAAAGTAACACAACGCAAAGTACCACAACACATTACAACACAAGTCAAAGTAATGCAACGCAAAGTAACACAACGCAAAGTACCATAATGTTCTACAACACAAGGCAAAGTAACACAAGGCGAAGTAACATAAGGCGAAGTAACACAAGGCAAAGTAACACGACTCAAAGAAACAAAACGCAAAGTAACGCAATGCAGTACAACACAAGGCAATGTAACACAAAGCAAAGTAATGCAACGTAACGCACTACAACGCAACACAAAGTAATGTGACGCAAAGAAACACAACGCAAAGTAACACAAGGCAAAGTAACGCAACGCACTACAACACAAGGCAAAGTAACGCAACGAACTACAACACAAGGCAAAGTAACGCAAAGCATTACAACACAAGGCAAAGTAACGCAACGCAAAGTAACGCAACGCAAAGTAACACAACGCAAAGTAATGCAAAGCAACGCACTACAACACAAGGAAAAGTAACTTAACGCAAAGTAACTTAACGCAAAGTAACGCAACGCACTACATATCAAGGCAAAGTATCGCAACGCAAAGTAACGCAACGCAAAGTAACGCAACGCAAAGTAACGCAATGCAAAGTAACGCAACGCAAAGTAACGCAACACAAAGTAACGCAACACAAAGTTACGCAACACAAAGTAACGCAACACAAAGTAACGCAACACAAAGTAACACAACGCCCTACAACACAAGGCAAAGTAACGCAATGCAAAGTAACACAATGCAAAGTAATGCAACGCAAAGTAACGCAACGCAAAGTAACACAACACAAAGTAACACAATGCAAAGTAATGCTACGCAAAGTAACATAACGCAAAGTGACTTAACGCAAAGTAACTCAACACATTACAACACAAGGCAAAGTAACGCAACGCAAAGTAACGCAACGCAAAGTCACGCTACTCAAAGTAACGCAATGCAAAGAAACACAACAAAAAGTAACACAACACAAAGTAACACAACACAAAGTAACACAACACAAAGTAACACAACACAAAGTAACACAACACAAAGTAACGCAACGCAAAGTAATGCAACACAAAGTAATGCAACTCAAAGTAACACAACGCAAAGTAACGCAACGCAAAGTAACACAAGGCAAAGTAACGCAACGCAAAGTAACACAACACAAAGTAAAGCAACGCAACACAATGTACTACAAGACAAGGCGAAGTAAAACAACGCAAAGTAAGGCAACACATTACAACACAAGGCAAAGTAATGCAACGCAAAGTAACACAACGCAAAGTAACACAACGCAAAGTAACGCAACACATTACTACACAAGGCAAAGTGACGCAACGCAAAGTGACGCAACGCAAAGTAACGCAACGCAAAATAACACAACGCCAAGTAATGCAACGCAACGCACTTCAACACAAGGCAAAGTAACACAACAAGAAGTAACACAACAAGAAGTAACACAATAAGAAGTAACACAACGCAAAGTAACGCTACGCAAAGTAACACAACACAAAGTAACACAACACAAAGTAACGCAACGCAAAGTAACGCAACGCAAAGAAACACAACGCAAAGTAATGCAACGCAATGCACTACAACACAAGGCAAAGTAACACAACACATAGTGACACAACACAAAGTAACGCAACATAACGCAATGTAACGCAACGTAACGCAACGCAAAGTAACGAAAAACAAAGTAACACAACGCAAAGTAACGAAACGCAAAGTAACGAGACGCAAAGTAACGCAACACAAAGTAACGCAACACAAAGTTACGCAACACAAAGTAACGCAACACAAAGTAACGCAACACAAAGTAACACAACGCCCTACAACACAAGGCAAAGTAACGCAATGCAAAGTAACACAATGCAAAGTAATGCAACGCAAAGTAACGCAACGCAAAGTAACACAATGCAAAGTAATACTACGCAAAGTAACATAACGCAAAGTGACTTAACGCAAAGTAACTCAACACATTACAACACAAGGCAAAGTAACGCAACGCAAAGTAACGCAACGCAAAGTCACGCTACTCAAAGTAACGCAATGCAAAGAAACACAACAAAAAGTAACACAACACAAAGTAACACAACACAAAGTAACACAACACAAAGTAACACAACACAAAGTAACACAACGCAAAGTAATGCAACGCAAAGTAACGCAACGCAAAGTAATGCAACGCAATGCACTACAACACAAGGCAAATTAACACAATGCAAAGGAATGCAACGCAATGCACTACAACACAAGGCAAAGTAACACAACACAAAGTAACGCAACGTAACGCAACGCAACGTAACGCAACGCAACGTAACGTAACGCAACGCAACGTAACGCAACGCAACGTAACGCAACGCAACGTAACGCAACGTAACGCAACGCCAAGTAACACAACGCATTACAACACAAAGCAAAGTAACACGATGCAAAGTAACACAACGCAAAGTAACGCAACACATTACAACACAAGGCAAAGTAATGCAACGCAAAGTAACACAACGCAAAGTAACGCAACACATTACAACACAAGGCAAAGTGACGCAACGCAAAGTAGCGTAACAAAATAACAAAACGCAAAGTACTGCAACACAACACACTACAACACAAGGCAAAGTAACACAACGCAAAGTACCACAACACATTACAACACAAGTCAAAGTAATGCAACGCAAAGTAACACAACGCAAAGTACCATAATGTTCTACAACACAAGGCAAAGTAACACAAGGCGAAGTAACATAAGGCGAAGTAACACAAGGCAAAGTAACACGACTCAAAGAAACAAAACGCAAAGTAACGCAATGCAGTACAACACAAGGCAATGTAACACAAAGCAAAGTAATGCAACGTAACGCACTACAACGCAACACAAAGTAATGTGACGCAAAGAAACACAACGCAAAGTAACACAAGGCAAAGTAACGCAACGCACTACAACACAAGGCAAAGTAACGCAACGAACTACAACACAAGGCAAAGTAACGCAAAGCATTACAACACAAGGCAAAGTAACGCAACGCAAAGTAACGCAACGCAAAGTAACACAACGCAAAGTAATGCAAAGCAACGCACTACAACACAAGGAAAAGTAACTTAACGCAAAGTAACTTAACGCAAAGTAACGCAACGCACTACATATCAAGGCAAAGTATCGCAACGCAAAGTAACGCAACGCAAAGTAACGCAACGCAAAGTAACGCAACGCAAAGTAACGCAATGCAAAGTAACGCAACGCAAAGTAACGCAACACAAAGTAACGCAACACAAAGTTACGCAACACAAAGTAACGCAACACAAAGTAACGCAACACAAAGTAACACAACGCCCTACAACACAAGGCAAAGTAACGCAATGCAAAGTAACACAATGCAAAGTAATGCAACGCAAAGTAACGCAACGCAAAGTAACACAACACAAAGTAACACAATGCAAAGTAATGCTACGCAAAGTAACATAACGCAAAGTGACTTAACGCAAAGTAACTCAACACATTACAACACAAGGCAAAGTAACGCAACGCAAAGTAACGCAACGCAAAGTCACGCTACTCAAAGTAACGCAATGCAAAGAAACACAACAAAAAGTAAAACAACACAAAGTAACACAACACAAAGTAACACAACACAAAGTAACACAACACAAAGTAACACAACACAAAGTAACGCAACACAAAGTAATGCAACACAAAGTAATGCAACTCAAAGTAACACAACGCAAAGTAACGCAACGCAAAGTAACACAAGGCAAAGTAACGCAACGCAAAGTAACACAACACAAAGTAAAGCAACGCAACACAATGTACTACAAGACAAGGCGAAGTAAAACAACGCAAAGTAAGGCAACACATTACAACACAAGGCAAAATAATGCAACGCAAAGTAACACAACGCAAAGTAACACAACGCAAAGTAACGCAACACATTACTACACAAGGCAAAGTGACGCAACGCAAAGTGACGCAACGCAAAGTAACGCAACGCAAAATAACACAACGCCAAGTAATGCAACGCAACGCACTTCAACACAAGGCAAAGTAACACAACAAGAAGTAACACAACAAGAAGTAACACAATAAGAAGTAACACAACGCAAAGTAACGCAACGCAAAGAAACACAACGCAAAGTAATGCAACGCAATGCACTACAACACAAGGCAAAGTAACACAACACATAGTGACACAACACAAAGTAACGCAACATAACGCAATGTAACGCAACGTAACGCAACGCAAAGTAACGAAAAACAAAGTAACACAACGCAAAGTAACGAAACGCAAAGTAACGAGACGCAAAGTAACGCAACGCAAAGTAACGCAACGCAAAGTAACGCAACGTAAAGTAACGCTACGTAAAGTAACGCAACGTAAAGTAACGCAACGTAAAGTAACGCAACGTAAAGTAACGCAACGCAAAGCAACACAACGCAAAGCAACGCAATGTTTTACAACAGAATGCAAAGTAACACAAAGCAAAGTAACGCAACGCTAAGTAACACAACGCACTACAACCTAAGGCAAAGTACGAAAACGCAAAGTAACGCAACACAAAGTAACGCAACGTAAAGTAACGCAACGTAAGGTAACGCAACGTAAAGTAACACAACGCAAAGGAACGCAACACATTACAACACAACGCAAAGTAACGCAATGCAATGTAACACAACGCAAAGTAACGCAACGCAAAGTAATGCAACGCAAAGTAAAGCAACGCAACGTAACACAGCGTAAAGTAACGCAACGCAAAGTAACACAACGCACTACAACACAAGTCAAAGTAACGCAACGCAAAGTAACACAACGCAAAGTAATGCAACACAAAGTAACGCAACACAAAGTAACGCAACACAAAGTAACGCAACACAAAGTAACGCAATGCAAAGTAATACAACGCAAAGTAACGCAACGCCAAGTAACACATGGCACTACAACACAAGGCAAAGTAACGCAATGCAAAGTAACACAAAGGCAAAGTAACACAACGCAAAGTAAAGCAACGCAAAGTAATACAATGCAAAGGAACGCAAAGAACTACAACACAAGGCAAAGTAACGCAATGCAAAGTAACGCAACGCACTTCAACACAAGGCAAAGTAACACAACAAGAAGTAACACAACGCAAAGTAACGCAATGCAAAGTAACACAACACAAAGTAACACAACGCAAAGTAACGCAACGCAAAAAAAACACAACGCAAAGTAATGCAACGCAATGCACTACAACACAAGGCAAAGTAACACAACACAAAGTGACACAACACAAAGTAACGCAACATAACGCAACGTAACGCAACGTAACACAACGCAAAGTAACGAAAAGCAAAGTAACAAAACGCAAAGTAACGAAACTTAAAGTAACGAAACGCAAAGTAACGCAAGGCAAAGTAACGCAACGCACTACAACACAAGGCAAAGTAACGCAACGAACTACAACACAAGGCGAAGTAACGCAAAGCATTACAACACAAGGCAAAGTAACGCAACGCAAAGTAACGCAAAGGCAAAGTAACACAACGCAAAGTAAAGCAACGTAAAGTAATACAATGCAAAGGAACGCAAAGAACTACAACACAAGGCAAAGTAACGCAATGCAAAGTAACGCAACGCACTTCAACACAAGGCAAAGTAACACAACAAGAAGTAACACAACGCAAAGTAACGCAACGCAAAGTAACACAACACAAAGTAACGCAACGCAAAGTAACGCAACGCAAAAAAACACAACGCAAAGTAATGCAACGCAATGCACTACAACACAAGGCAAAGTAACACAACACAAAGTGACACAACACAAAGTAACGCAACATAACGCAACGTAACGCAACGTAACACAACGCAAAGTAATGCAACGCAACGCACTACAACACAAGGAAAAGTAACTTAACGCAAAGTAACTTAACGCAAAGTAACGCAACGCACTACAAATCAAGGCAAAGTAACGCAACGCAAAGTAACGCAACGCAAAGTAACGCAACGCAAAGTAACGCAACGCAAAGTAACGCAACACAAAGTAACGCAACGCAAAGTAACGCAATGCAAAGTAACACAATGCAAAGTAACGCAACACATTACAACACAAGGCAAAGTAACGCAACGCAAAGTAACGCAACGCAAAGTAACGCAACGCAAAGTAACTCAACGCAAAGTAACGCAACGAATAGTAATGCAACGAATAGTAATGCAACGAATAGTAACGCAACGCAACCTAACGCAAAATAACGCAACGCAAAGTAACACAACGCACTACGACACAATGCAAAGTAACGAAATTTAAAGTAACACAACGCAAAGTAACGCAACACATTACAACAAAAGGCAAAGTAACACAACGCAAAGTAACACAACGCAAAGTAACACAACGCAAAGTAACACAACGCAAAGTAACACAACGCAAAGTAACGCAACGCAAAGTAATGCATCGCAACGCACTACAACACAAGGCAAAGTAACACAACGCAAAATAACGAATCACAAAGTAACACAACGCAAAGTAACGCAATGCAAAGTAACACAACACAAAGTAATGCAACGCAACGCACTACAACACAAGGCAAAGTAACACAACGCAAAGTAACCTAACGCAAAGTAACGCAATGCAAAGTAACGCAATGCAAAGTAACGCAACGAAAAGTAATGCTATGTGCTACAACACAAGGCAAAGTAATGCAACGCAAAGTAACGCAACGCAAAGTAACGCAACGCAAAGTAACGCAACGCAAAAAAACACAACGCAAAGTAATGCAACGCAATGCACTACAACACAAGGCAAAGTAACACAACACATAGTGACACAACACAAAGTAACGCAACATAACGCAACGTAACGCAACGTAACGCAACGCAAAGTAACGAAAAACAAAGTAACACAACGCAAAGTAACGAAACGCAAAGTAACGAAACGCAAAGTAACGCAACGCAAAGTAACGCAACGTAAAGTAACGCAACGTAAAGTAACGCAACGTAAAGTAACGCAACGCAAAGCAACACAACGCAAAGCAACGCAATGTTTTACAACAGAATGAAAAGTAACACAAAGCAAAGTAACGCAACGCTAAGTAACACAACGCACTACAACCTAAGGCAAAGTACGAAAACGCAAAGTAACGCAACACAAAGTAACGCAACGTAAAGTAACGCAACGTAAGGTAACGCAACGTAAAGTAACACAACGCAAAGGAACGCAACACATTACACCACAACGCAAAGTAACGCAATGCAATGTAACACAACGCAAAGTAACGCAACGCAAAGTAATGCAACGCAAAGTAAAGCAACGCAACGTAACACAGCGTAAAGTAACGCAACGCAAAGTAACACAACGCACTACAACACAAGTCAAAGTAACGCAACGCAAAGTAACACAACGCAAAGTAATGCAACACAAAGTAACGCAACACAAAGTAACGCAACACAAAGTAACGCAACACAAAGTAACGCAATGCAAAGTAACACATGGCACTACAACACAAGGCAAGGTAACGCAATGCAAAGTAACACAAAGGCAAAGTAACACAACGCAAAGTAAAGCAACGCAAAGTAATACAATGCAAAGGAACGCAAAGAACTACAACACAAGGCAAAGTAACGCAATGCAAAGTAACGCAACGCACTTCAACACAAGGCAAAGTAACACAACAAGAAGTAACACAACGCAAAGTAACACAACGCAAAGTAACACAACACAAAGTAACGCAACGCAAAGTAACGCAACGCAAAAAAAACACAACGCAAAGTAATGCAACGCAATGCACTACAACACAAGGCAAAGTGACACAACACAAAGTGACACAACACAAAGTAACGCAACATAACGCAACGTAACGCAACGTAACACAACGCAAAGTAACGAAAAGCAAAGTAACAAAACGCAAAGTAACGAAACGCAAAGTAACGAAACGCAAAGTAACGCAAGGCAAAGTAACGCAACGCATTACAACACAAGGCAAAGTAACGCAACGAACTACAACACAAGGCGAAGTAACGCAAAGCATTACAACACAAGGCAAAGTAACGCAACGCAAAGTAACGCAACGCAAAGTAACGCAACGCAAAGTAACGCAACGCAAAGTAACACAACGCAAAGTAATGCAACGCAACGCACTACAACACAAGGAAAAGTAACTTAACGCAAAGTAACGCAACGCAAAGTAACGCAACGCACTACAAATCAAGGCAAAGTAACGCAACGCAAAGTAACGCAACGCAAAGTAACGCAACGCAAAGTAACGCAACGCAAAGTAACGCAACGCAAAGTAACGCAATGCAAAGTAACACAACGCAAAGTAACGCAACACATTACAACACAAGGCAAAGTAACGCAACGCAAAGTAACGCAACGCAAAGTAACGCAACGCAAAGTAACGCAACGCAAAGTAACGCAACGAATAGTAATGCAACGAATAGTAACGCAACGCAACCTAACGCAAAATAACGCAACGCAAAGTAACACAACGCACTACAACACAATGCAAAGTAACGAAATTTAAAGTAACACAACGCAAAGTAACGCAACACATTACAACAAAAGGCAAAGTAACACAACGCAAAGTAACACAACGCAAAGTAACACAACGCAAAATAACGCAACGCAAAGTAATGCATCGCAACGCACTACAACACAAGGCAAAGTAACACAACGCAAAGTAACGAATCACAAAGTAACACAACGCAAAGTAACGCAATGCAAAGTAACACAACACAAAGTAATGCAACGCAACGCACTACAACACAAGGCAAAGTAACACAACGCAAAGTAACCTAACGCAAAGTAACGCAATGCAAAGTAACGCAATGCAAAGTAACGCAACGAAAAGTAATGCTATGTGCTACAACACAAGGCAAAGTAATGCAACGCAAAGTAACGCAACGCAAAGTAACGCAACGCAAAGTAACGCAACGCAAAAAAACACAACGCAAAGTAATGCAATGCAATGCACTACAACACAAGGCAAAGTAACACAACACATAGTGACACAACACAAAGTAACGCAACATAACGCAACGTAACGCAACGTAACGCAACGCAAAGTAACGAAAAACAAAGTAACACAACGCAAAGTAACGAAACGCAAAGTAACGAAACGCAAAGTAACGCAACGCAAAGTAACGCAACGTAAAGTAACGCAACGTAAAGTAACGCAACGTAAAGTAACGCAACATAAAGTAACACAACGCAAAGCAACGCAACGCAAAGCAACACAACGCAAAGCAACGCAATGTTTTACAACAGAAGGCAAAGTAACACAAAGCAAAGTAACGTAACGCTAAGTAACACAACGCAGTACAACCTAAGGCAAAGTACGAAAACGCAAAGTAACGCAACACAAAGTAACGCAACACAAAGTAACGCAGCGTAAAGTAACGCAACGTAAGGTAACGCAACGTAAAGTAACACAACGCAAAGGAACGCAACACATTACAACACAACGCAAAGTAACGCAATGCAATGTAACACAACGCAAAGTAACGCAACGCAAAGTAATGCAACGCAAAGTAAAGCAACGCAACGTAACACAGCATAAAGTAACGCAAAGCAAAGTAACACAACGCACTACAACACAAGTCAAAGTAACGCAACGCAAAGTAACACAACGCAAAGTAATGCAACACAAAGTAAGGCAACACAAAGTAACGCAACACAAAGTAACGCAACACAAAGTAACGCAATGCAAAGTAACACAACGCAAAGTAACACAACGCAAAGTAACACAACGCAAAGTAACGCAACGCCAAGTAACACATGGCACTACAACACAAGGCAAAGTAACGCAATGCAAAGTAACACAAAGGCAAAGTAACACAACGCAAAGTAAAGCAACGCAAAGTAATACAATGCAAAGGAACGCAAAGAACTACAACACAAGGCAAAGTAACGCAATGCAAAGTAACGCAATGCAAAGTAACGCAACGCACTTCAACACAAGGCAAAGTAACACAACAAGAAGTAACACAACGCAAAGTAACGCAACGCAAAGTAACACAACACAAAGTAACGCAACGCAAAGTAACGCAACGCAAAGTAACGCAACGCAAAGTAACGCAACGCAAAGTAACGCAACGCAAAGTAACGCAACGCAAAAAAACACAACGCAAAGTAATGCAACGCAATGCACTACAACACAAGGCAAAGTAACACAACACAAAGTGACACAACACAAAGTAACGCAACATAACGCAACGTAACGCAACGTAACGCAACGTAACACAACGCAAAGTAACGAAAAGCAAAGTAACAAAACGCAAAGTAACGCAACGCAAAGTAACGCAACGCAAAGTAACGCAACGCAAAGTAACGCAACGTAAAGTAACGCAACGTAAGGTAACGCAACGTAAAGTAACGCAAGGTAAAGTAACGCAACGTAAAGTAACGCAACGCAAAGCAACACAACGCAAAGCAACACAACGCAAAGCAACACAAAGCAAAGCAACGCAATGTTTTACAACAGAAGGCAAAGTAACACAAAGCAAAGTAACGCAACGCTAAGTAACACAACGCACTACAACCTAAGGCAAAGTACGAAAACGCAAAGTAACGCAACACAAAGTAACGCAACACAAAGTAACGCAACACAAAGTAACGCAACGTAAAGTAACGCAACGTAAGGTAACGCAACGTAAAGTAACACAACGCAAAGGAACGCAACACATTACAACACAACGCAAAGTAACGCAATGCAATGTAACACAACGCAAAGTAACGCAACGCAAAGTAATGCAACGCAAAGTAAAGCAACGCAACGTAACACAGCGTAAAGTAACGCAACGCAAAGTAACACAACGCACTACAACACAAGTCAAAGTAACGCAACGCAAAGTAACGCAACGCAAAGTAACACAACGCAAAGTAATGCAACACAAAGTAAGGCAAAGTAACGCAATGCAAAGTAACGCAATACATTACAACACAAGGCAAAGTAACGCAATGCAAAGAAACACATCGCAAAGTAACGCAACGCAAAGTAACGCAAAGCAAAGTAACGATAAGCAAAGTAAGGCAACGCAAAAAATAACACAACGTAAAGTAATGCAACGCAACGCACTACAACACAAGGCAAAGTAACGCAATTTAAAGTAACACAACGCAAAGTAACGCAACACATTACAACACAAGGAAAAGTAACGCCAAGCAAAGTAACAACGCAAAATAACACAACGCAAAATAACACAACGCAAAGTAACGCAATGCAAAGTAACACAACGCACTACAACACAAGGCAGAATAACATAATGAAAATTAACACAACGCAAAGTAACGCAACACATTACAACATAAGGCAAAGTAATGCAACGCAAAGTAACACAACGCAAAGTAACGCAACACATTAAAACACAAGCAAAAGTAACGTAACGCAACGCAAAATAACACAACGCAAAGTAATGAAACGCAACGCACTACAACACAAGGTAAATTAACACAACGCAGAGTAATTCAACGCAAAGTAATGCTCCGCAAAGAAACGCAACGCAAAGTAACGCAACGCAAAGTAACACAACGCACTACAACACAAGTCAAAGTATCGCAACGCAAAGTAACGCAACGCAAAGTAACGCAACGCAAAGTAACGCAACGCAAAGTAACGCAACGCAAAGTAACACAACACAAAGTAACACAACGCAAAGTAACACAACACAAAGTAACACAACGCAAAGTAATGCAACGCAAAGTAACGCAACGCAAAGTAAAACAACGCAAAGTAACGCAACACATTAAAACACAAGCAAAAGTAACGCAACGCAAAGTAATGCAACGCAATGCACTACAACACAAGGCAAATTAAAACAATGCAAAGTAATGCAACGCAATGCACTACAACACAAGGCAAAGTAACACAACACAAAGGAACGCAACGCAACGTAACGCAACGTAACGCAACGCAACGTAACGCAACGCAACGTAACGCAACGCCAAGTAACACAACGCATTACAACACAAAGCAAAGTAACACGATGCAAAGTAACACAACGCAAAGTAACGCAACACATTACAACACAAGGCAAAGTAGTGCAACGCAAAGTAACACAACGCAAAGTACCACAACACATTACAACACAAGTCAAAGTAATGCAACGCAGAGTAACACAACGCAAAGTACCATAATGTTCTACAACACAAGGCAAAGTAACACAAGTCGAAGTAACATAAGGCGAAGTAACACAAGGCAAAGTTACACGACTCAAAGAAACAAAACGCAAAGTAACACAACGCAAAGTAACGCAATGCAGTACAACACAAGGCAAAGTAACACAAAGCAAAGTAATGCAACGTAACGCACTACAACGCAACGCAAAGTAATGTGACGCAAAGAAACACAACGCAAAGTAACACAAGGCAAAGTAACGCAACGCACTACAACACAAGGCAAAGTAACGCAACGAACTACAACACAAGGCAAAGTAACGCAAAGCATTACAACACAAGGCAAAGTAACGCAACGCAAAGTAACGCAACGCAAAGTAACACAACGCAAAGTAACGCAACGCATTACAATTCAAGGCAAAGTAACGCAATGCAAGGTAATGCAAGGCAAAGTAACGCAATGCAAAGTAACACAAGGCAAAGTAACGCAAAGCATTACAACACAAGGCAAAGTAACGCAACGCAAAGTAAGGCAACGCAAAATAACACAACGCAAAGTAATGCAATGCAACGCACTACAACACAATGCAAAGTAACGCAACGCAAAGTGACACAAGGAAAAGTAACACAACGCAAAGTAACACAACACATTACAACACAAGGCAAAGTAACGCAACGCAAAGTAACACAACGCAAAGTAATGAAACGCAACGCACTACAACACAAGGTAAATTAACACAACACAAAGTGACACAACACAAAGTAACGCAACATAACGCAACGTAACGCAACGTAACACAACGCAAAGTAACGAAAAGCAAAGTAACAAAACGCAAAGTAACGCAACGCAAAGTAACGCAACGCAAAGTAACGCAACGCAAAGTAACGCAACGTAAAGTAACGCAACGTAAGGTAACGCAACGTAAAGTAACGCAACGTAAAGTAACGCAACTTAAGGTAACGCAACGTAAAGTAACACAACGCAAAGGAACGCAACACATTACAACACAACGCAAAGTAACGCAATGCAATGTAACACAACGCAAAGTAACGCAACGCAAAGTAATGCAACGCAAAGTAAAGCAACGCAAAGTAACACAGCGTAAAGTAACGCAACGCAAAGTAACACAACGCACTACAACACAAGTCAAAGTAACGCAACGCAAAGTAACACAACACAAAGTGACACAACACAAAGTGACACAACACAAAGTAACGCAACATAACGCAACGTAACGCAACGTAACACAACACAAAGTAATGCAACGCAACGCACTACAACACAAGGAAAAGTAACTTAACGCAAAGTAACTTAACGCAAAGTAACGCAACGCACTACAAATGAAGGCAAAGTAACGCAACGCAAAGTAACGCAACGCAAAGTAACGCAACGCAAAGTAACGCAACGCAAAGTAACGCAATGCAAAGTAACACAATGCAAAGTAACGCAACACATTACAACACAAGGCAAAGTAACGCAACG
This sequence comes from Pterois miles, assembly GCA_947000775.1. Classification (NCBI taxonomy): domain Eukaryota; kingdom Metazoa; phylum Chordata; class Actinopteri; order Perciformes; family Scorpaenidae; genus Pterois; species Pterois miles. Next base: position 592,636 of record CAMQGK010000123.1, read on the forward strand.
CAAAGTAACGCACGCAAAGTAACGCAACGCAAAGTAACGCAACGAATAGTAATGCAACGAATAGTAACGCAACGCAACCTAACGCAAAATAACGCAACGCAAAGTAACACAACGCACTACAACACAATGCAAAGTAACGAAATTTAAAGTAACACAACGCAAAGTAACGCAACACATTACAACAAAAGGCAAAGTAACACAACGCAAAGTAACACAACGCAAAGTAACACAACGCAAAGTAACGCAACGCAAAGTAATGCATCGCAACGCACTACAACACAAGGCAAAGTAACACAACGCAAAGTAACGAATCACAAAGTAACACAACGCAAAGTAACGCAATGCAAAGTAACACAACACAAAGTAATGCAACGCAACGCACTACAACACAAGGCAAAGTAACACAACGCAAAGTAACCTAACGCAAAGTAACGCAATGCAAAGTAACGCAATGCAAAGTAACGCAACGAAAAGTAATGCTATGTGCTACAACACAAGGCAAAGTAATGCAACGCAAAGTAACGCAACGCAAAGTAACGCAACGCAAAGTAACGCAACGCAAAAAAAAACACAACGCAAAGTAATGCAACGCAATGCACTACAACACAAGGCAAAGTAACACAACACATAGTGACACAACACATAGTAACGCAACATAACGCAACGTAACGCAACGTAATGCAACGCAAAGTAACGAAAAACAAAGTAACGAAACGCAAAGTAACGAAACGCAAAGTAACGCAACGCAAAGTAACGCAACGCAAAGTAACGCAACGCAAAGTAACGCAACGTAAAGTAACGCTACGTAAAGTAACGCAACACATTACAACACAACGCAAAGTAACGCAATGCAATGTAACACAACGCAAAGTAACGCAACGCAAAGTAATGCAACGCAAAGTAATGCAACGCAACGTAACACAGCGTAAAGTAACGCAACGCAAAGTAACACAACGCACTACAACACAAGTCAAAGTAACGCAACGCAAAGTAACACAACGCAAAGTAATGCAACACAAAGTAACGCAACACAAAGTAACGCAACACAAAGTAACGCAACACAAAGTAACGCAATGCAAAGTAACGCAATGCAAAGTAACACAACGCAAAGTAACACAACGCAAAGTAACGCAACGCCAAGTAACACATGGCACTACAACACAAGGCAAAGTAACGCAATGCAAAGTAACACAAAGGCAAAGTAACACAACGCAAAGTAAAGCAACGCAAAGTAATACAATGCAAAGGAACGCAAAGAACTACAACACAAGGCAAAGTAACGCAATGCAAAGTAACGCAACGCACTTCAACACAAGGCAAAGTAACACAACAAGAAGTAACACAACGCAAAGTAACGCAACGCAAAGTAACACAACACAAAGTAACGCAACGCAAAGTAACGCAACGCAAAGTAACGCAACGCAAAGTAACGCAACGCAAAGTAACGCAACGCAAAAAAACACAACGCAAAGTAATGCAACGCAATGCACTACAACACAAGGCAAAGTAACACAACACAAAGGAACGCAACGCAACGTAACGCAACGTAACGCAACGCCAAGTAACACAACGCATTACAACACAAAGCAAAGTAACACGATGCAAAGTAACACAACGCAAAGTAACGCAACACATTACAACACAAGGCAAAGTAGTGCAACGCAAAGTAACACAACGCAAAGTACCACAACACATTACAACACAAGTCAAAGTAATGCAACGCAAAGTAACACAACGCAAAGTACCACAATGTTCTACAACACAAGGCAAAGTAACACAAGTCGAAGTAACATAAGGCGAAGTAACACAAGGCAAAGTTACACGACTCAAAGAAACAAAACGCAAAGTAACACAACGCAAAGTAACGCAATGCAGTACAACACAAGGCAAAGTAACACAAAGCAAAGTAATGCAACGTAACGCACTACAAGGCAACGCAAAGTAATGTGACGCAAAGAAACACAACGCAAAGTAACACAAGGCAAAGTAACGCAACGCACTACAACACAAGGCAAAGTAACGCAACGAACTACAACACAAGGCAAAGTAACGCAAAGCATTACAACACAAGGCAAAGTAAAGCAACGCAAAGTAACACAACGCAAAGTAATGAAACGCAACGCACTACAACACAAGGTAAATTAACACAACACAAAGTGACACAACACAAAGTAACGCAACATAACGCAACGTAACGCAACGTAACACAACGCAAAGTAACGAAAAGCAAAGTAACAAAACGCAAAGTAACGCAACGCAAAGTAACGCAACGCAAAGTAACGCAACGTAAAGTAACGCAACGTAAGGTAACGCAACGTAAAGTAACGCAACGTAAAGTAACGCAACTTAAGGTAACGCAACGTAAAGTAACACAACGCAAAGGAACGCAACACATTACAACACAACGCAAAGTAACGCAATGCAATGTAACACAACGCAAAGTAACGCAACGCAAAGTAATGCAACGCAAAGTAAAGCAACGCAACGTAACACAGCGTAAAGTAACGCAACGCAAAGTAACACAACGCACTACAACACAAGTCAAAGTAACGCAACGCAAAGTAACGCAACGCAAAGTAACACAACGCAAAGTAATGCAACACAAAGCAAGGCAAAGTAACGCAATGCAAAGTAACGCAATACATTACAACACAAGGCAAAGTAACGCAATGCAAAGAAACACATCGCAAAGTAACGCAACGCAAAGTAACGCAAAGCAAAGTAACGATAAGCAAAGTAAGGCAACGCAAAAAATAACACAAGGTAAAGTAATGCAACGTAACGCACTACAACGCAACGCAAAGTAATGTGACGCAAAGAAACACAACGCAAAGTAACACAAGGCAAAGTAACGCAACGCACTACAACACAAGACAAAGTAACGCAACGAACTACAACACAAGGCAAAGTAACGCAAAGCATTACAACACAAGGCAAAGTAACGCAACGCAAAGTAACGCAACGCAAAGTAACACAACGCAAAGTAACGCAACGCATTACAATTCAAGGCAAAGTAACGCAATGCAAGGTAATGCAAGGCAAAGTAACGCAATGCAAAGTAACACAAGGCAAAGTAACGCAAAGCATTACAACACAAGGCAAAGTAACGCAACGCAAAGTAAGGCAACGCAAAATAACACAACGCAAAGTAATGCAATGCAACGCACTACAACACAATGCAAAGTAACGCAACGCAAAGTGACACAAGGAAAAGTAACACAACGCAAAGTAACACAACACATTACAACACAAGGCAAAGTAACGCAACGCAAAGTAACACAACCCAAAGTAACACAACGCACTACAACACAAGGCAAAGTATCGCAACGCAAAGTAACGCAAAGCAAAGTAACGAAACACAACGCAAGTAACGCAACGCAAAGTAACACAACACATTGCAACACAAGGCAAAGTAACGCAATGCAAAGTAACACAAAGGCAAAGTAACACAACGCAAAGTAAAGCAACGCAAAGTAATACAATGCAAAGGAACGCAAAGAACTACAACACAAGGCAAAGTAACGCAATGCAAAGTAACGCAACGCACTTCAACACAAGGCAAAGTAACACAACAAGAAGTAACACAACGCAAAGTAACGCAACGCAAAGTAACACAACACAATGAAGAAGAAGAAGAAGAAGAAGATAGTCCTTTATTAGTCCCACGAGGGGAAATTCAATTTTTTCACTCTGTTGTTAACTTATACACGGTACATGCAGACCTGAAACACACACATGCACAAACATGCAACAATGGAGAGATGTCAGAGTGAGGGGGCTGCTCCTGACAAGCGCCCCGAGCAGTTGGGGGTTTGGTGCCTTGCTCAGGGGCACCTCGGCAGTGCCCAAGAGGTAAACTGGCACCTCTCCAGCTACCAGTTCACACTCAGTTCTTGGTCCATGGCGGGACTTGAACCGGTGACCCTCCGGTTCCCAAGCCAACTCCCTACAGACTGAGCTACTGCCGCCCCCAAGTAACGCAACGCAAAGTAACGCAACGCAAAAAAACACAACGCAAAGTAATGCAACGCAATGCACTACAACACAAGGCAAAGTAACACAACACAAAGTGACACAACACAAAGTGACACAACACAAAGTAACGCAACATAACGCAACGTAACGCAACGTAACACAACGCAAAGTAACGAAAAGCAAAGTAACAAAACGCAAAGTAACGAAACGCAAAGTAACGAAACGCAAAGTAACGCAAGGCAAAGTAACGCAACGCACTACAACACAAGGCAAAGTAACGCAACGAACTACAACACAAGGCAAAGTAACGCAAAGCATTACAACACAAGGCAAAGTAACGCAACGCAAAGTAACACAACGCAAAGTAATGCAACGCAACGCACTACAACACAAGGAAAAGTAACTTAACGCAAAGTAACTTAACGCAAAGTAACGCAACGCACTACAAATCAAGGCAAAGTAACGCAACGCAAAGTAACGCAACGCAAAGTAACGCAACGCAAAGTAACGCAATGCAAAGTAACACAACGCAAAGTAACGCAACACATTACAACACAAGGCAAAGTAACGCAACGCAAAGTAACGCAACGCAAAGTAACGCAACTAATAGTAATGCAACAAATAGTAACGCAACGCAACCTAACGCAAAATAACGCAACGCAAAGTAACACAACGCACTACAACACAATGCAAAGTAACGAAATTTAAAGTAACACAACGCAAAGTAACGCAACACATTACAACAAAAGGCAAAGTAACACAACGCAAAGTAACACAACGCAAAGTAACACAACGCAAAGTAACGCAACGCAAAGTAATGCATCGCAACGCACTACAACACAAGGCAAAGTAACGAATCACAAAGTAACACAACGCAAAGTAACGCAATGCAAAGTAACACAACACAAAGTAATGCAACGCAACGCACTACAACACAAGGCAAAATAACACAACGCAAAGTAACCTAACGCAAAGTAACGCAATGCAAAGTAACGCAATGCAAAGTAACGCAACGAAAAGTAATGCTATGTGCTACAACACAAGGCAAAGTAATGCAACGCAAAGTAACGCAACGCAAAGTAACGCAACGCAAAGTAACGCAACGCAAAAAAACACAACGCAAAGTAATGCAACGCAATGCACTACAACACAAGGCAAAGTAACACAACACATAGTGACACAACACAAAGTAACGCAACATAACGCAACGTAACGCAACGTAACGCAACGCAAAGTAACGAAAAACAAAGTAACACAACGCAAAGTAACGAAACGCAAAGTAACGAAACGCAAAGTAACGCAACGCAAAGTAACGCAACGCAAAGTAACGCAACGTAAAGTAACGCTACATAAAGTAACGCAACGTAAAGTAACGCAACGTAAAGTAACGCAACGCAAAGCAACACAACGCAAAGCAACGCAATGTTTTACAACAGAATGCAAAGTAACACAAAGCAAAGTAACGCAACGCTAAGTAACACAACGCACTACAACCTAAGGCAAAGTACGAAAACGCAAAGTAACGCAACACAAAGTAACGCAACACAAAGTAACGCAACGTAAAGTAACGCAACGTAAGGTAACGCAACGTAAAGTAACACAACGCAAAGGAACGCAACACATTACAACACAACGCAAAGTAACGCAATGCAATGTAACACAACGCAAAGTAACGCAACGCAAAGTAATGCAACGCAAAGTAAAGCAACGCAACGTAACACAGCGTAAAGTAACGCAACGCAAAGTAACACAACGCACTACAACACAAGTCAAAGTAACGCAACGCAAAGTAACACAACGCAAACTAATGCAACACAAAGTAACGCAACACAAAGTAACGCAACACAAAGTAACGCAACACAAAGTAACGCAACACAAAGTAACGCAATGCAAAGTAACACAACGCAAAGTAACGCAACGCCAAGTAACACATGGCACTACAACACAAGGCAAAGTAACGCAATGCAAAGTAACACAAAGGCAAAGTAACACAACGCAAAGTAAAGCAACGCAAAGTAATACAATGCAAAGGAACGCAAAGAACTACAACACAAGGCAAAGTAACGCAATGCAAAGTAACGCAACGCACTTCAACACAAGGCAAAGTAACACAACAAGAAGTAACACAACGCAAAGTAACTTAACGCAAAGTAACACAACACAAAGTAACGCAACGCAAAGTAACGCAACGCAAAAAAACACAACGCAAAGTAATGCAACGCAATGCACTACAACACAAGGCAAAGTAACACAACACAAAGTGACACAACACAAAGTAACGCAACATAACGCAACGTAACGCAACGTAACACAACGCAAAGTAACGAAAAGCAAAGTAACAAAACGCAAAGTAACGAAACTTAAAGTAACGAAACGCAAAGTAACGCAAGGCAAAGTAACGCAACGCACTACAACACAAGGCAAAGTAACGCAACGCACTACAACACAAGGCAAAGTAACGCAACGAACTACAACACAAGGCGAAGTAACGCAAAGCATTACAACACAAGACAAAGTAACGCAACGCAAAGCAACGCAAAGGCAAAGTAACACAACGTAAAGTAATACAATGCAAAGGAACGCAAAGAACTACAACACAAGGCAAAGTAACGCAATGCAAAGTAACGCAACGCAAAGTAACACAACACAAAGTAACGCAACGCAAAGTAACGCAACGCAAACAAACACAACGCAAAGTAATGCAACGCAATGCACTACAACACAAGGCAAAGTAACACAACACAAAGTGACACAACACAAAGTGACACAACACAAAGTAACGCAACATAACGCAACGTAACGCAACGTAACACAACGCAAAGTAATGCAACGCAACGCACTACAACACAAGGAAAAGTAACTTAACGCAAAGTAACTTAACGCAAAGTAACGCAACGCACTACAAATGAAGGCAAAGTAATGCAACGCAAAGTAACGCAACGCAAAGTAACGCAACGCAAAGTAACGCAACGCAAAGTAACGCAACACAAAGTAACGCAACGCAAAGTAACGCAATGCAAAGTAACACAATGCAAAGTAACGCAACACATTACAACACAAGGCAAAGTAACGCAACGCAAAGTAACGCACGCAAAGTAACGCAACGCAAAGTAACGCAACGAATAGTAATGCAACGAATAGTAACGCAACGCAACCTAACGCAAAATAACGCAACGCAAAGTAACACAACGCACTACAACACAATGCAAAGTAACGAAATTTAAAGTAACACAACGCAAAGTAACACAACGCAAAGTAACACAACGCAAAGTAACGCAACGCAAAGTAATGCATCGCAACGCACTACAACACAAGGCAAAGTAACACAACGCAAAGTAACGAATCACAAAGTAACACAACGCAAAGTAACGCAATGCAAAGTAACACAACACAAAGTAATGCAACGCAACGCACTACAACACAAGGCAAAGTAACACAACGCAAAGTAACCTAACGCAAAGTAACGCAATGCAAAGTAACGCAATGCAAAGTAACGCAACGAAAAGTAATGCTATGTGCTCCAACACAAGGCAAAGTAATGCAACGCAAAGTAACGCAACGCAAAGTAACGCAACGCAAAGTAACGCAACGCAAAAAAACACAACGCAAAGTAATGCAACGCAATGCACTACAACACAAGGCAAAGTAACACAACACATAGTGACACAACACAAAGTAACGCAACATAACGCAACGTAACGCAACGTAATGCAACGCAAAGTAACGAAAAACAAAGTAACGAAACGCAAAGTAACGAAACGCAAAGTAACGCAACGCAAAGTAACGCAACGCAAAGTAACGCAACGCAAAGTAACGCAACGCAAAGTAACGCAACGTAAAGTAACGCTACGTAAAGTAACGCTACGTAAAGTAACGCAACGTAAAGTAACGCAATGTAAGGTAACGCAACGTAAAGTAACACAACGCAAAGGAACGCAACACATTACAACACAACGCAAAGTAACGCAATGCAATGTAACACAACGCAAAGTAACGCAACGCAAAGTAATGCAACGCAAAGTAATGCACCGCAACGTAACACAGCGTAAAGTAACGCAACGCAAAGTAACACAACGCACTACAACACAAGTCAAAGTAACGCAACGCAAAGTAACACAACGCAAAGTAATGCAACACAAAGTAACGCAACACAAAGTAACGCAACACAAAGTAACGCAACACAAAGTAACGCAACACAAAGTAACGCAACACAAAGTAACGCAACACAAAGTAACGCAATGCAAAGTAACACAACGCAAAGTAACACAACGCAAAGTAACGCAATGCCAAGTAACACATGGCACTACAACACAAGGCAAAGTAACGCAATGCAAAGTAACACAACGGCAAAGTAACACAACGCAAAGTAAAGCAACGCAAAGTAATACAATGCAAAGGAACGCAAAGAACTACAACACAAGGCAAAGTAACGCAATGCAAAGTAACGCAACGCACTTCAACACAAGGCAAAGTAACACAACAAGAAGTAACACAACGCAAAGTAACGCAACGCAAAGTAACACAACATAACGCAACGTAACGCAACGTAATGCAACGCAAAGTAACGAAAAACAAAGTAACGAAACGCAAAGTAACGAAACGCAAAGTAACGCAACGCAAAGTAACGCAACGCAAAGTAACGCAACGCAAAGTAACGCAACGTAAAGTAACGCTACGTAAAGTAACGCAACGTAAAGTAACGCAATGTAAGGTAACGCAACGTAAAGTAACACAACGCAAAGGAACGCAACACATTACAACACAACGCAAAGTAACGCAATGCAATGTAACACAACGCAAAGTAACGCAACGCAAAGTAATGCAACGCAAAGTAATGCAACGCAACGTAACACAGCGTAAAGTAACGCAACGCAAAGTAACACAACGCACTACAACACAAGTCAAAGTAACGCAACGCAAAGTAACACAACGCAAAGTAATGCAACACAAAGTAACGCAACACAAAGTAACGCAACACAAAGTAACGCAACACAAAGTAACGCAACACAAAGTAACGCAATGCAAAGTAACACAACGCAAAGTAACACAACGCAAAGTAACGCAATGCCAAGTAACACATGGCACTACAACACAAGGCAAAGTAACGCAATGCAAAGTAACACAACGGCAAAGTAACACAACGCAAAGTAAAGCAACGCAAAGTAATACAATGCAAAGGAACGCAAAGAACTACAACACAAGGCAAAGTAACGCAATGCAAAGTAACGCAACGCACTTCAACACAAGGCAAAGTAACACAACAAGAAGTAACACAACGCAAAGTAACGCAACGCAAAGTAACACAACACAAAGTAACGCAACGCAAAGTAACGCAACGCAAAGTAACGCAACGCAAAGTAACGCAACGCAAAGTAACGCAACGCAAAAAAACACAACGCAAAGTAATGCAACGCAATGCACTACAACACAAGGCAAAGTAACACAACACAAAGTGACACAACACAAAGTGACACAACACAAAGTAACGCAACATAACGCAACGTAACGCAACGTAACGCAACGCAAAGTAACGAAAAGCAAAGTAACAAAACGCAAAGTAACGCAACGCAAAGTAACGCAACGTAAAGTAACGCAACGTAAGGTAACGCAACGTAAAGTAACGCAAGGTAAAGTAACGCAAGGTAAAGTAACGCAAGGTAAAGTAACGCAACGTAAAGTAACGCAACGCAAAGCAACACAACGCAAAGCAACGCAATGTTTTACAACAGAAGGCAAAGTAACACAAAGCAAAGTAACGCAACGCTAAGTAACACAACGCACTACAACCTAAGGCAAAGTACGAAAACGCAAAGTAACGCAACACAAAGTAACGCAACGTAAAGTAACGCAACGTAAGGTAACGCAACGTAAAGTAACACAACGCAAAGGAACGCAACACATTACAACACAACGCAAAGTAACGCAATGCAATGTAACACAACGCAAAGTAACGCAACGCAAAGTAATGCAACGCAAAGTAATGCAACGCATCACAAGGCAATGTAACACAATAGAAACCAAACAACGAAAAGTAACACAAGGAAAAGTAACACAACGCAAAGTAACACAACACATTACAACACAAGGCAAAGTAACGCAACGCAAAGTAACACAACCCAAAGTAACACAACGCACTACAACACAAGGCAAAGTAACGCAACGCAAAGTAACACAACACATTGCAACACAAGGCAAAGTGACGCATCGCAAAGTAACGCAACGCAAAGTAATGCAACGCAACGCACTACAACACAAGGCAAAGTAAAAAAACGCAAAGTAACACAATGCAAAGTAACACAATGCAAAGTAACACAAGCCAAAATAACGCAACGCAAAGTAACGCTACACATTACCACACAACCCAAAGTAACACAACGCACTAAAACACAACGCAAAGTAACGCAATGCAAAGTAACATAACGCAAAGTAACGCAACGCAAATTAGCACAACGCATAGTAACGCAACGCAACGCACTACAAAACAAGGCAAAGTAGCACAATGCAAAGCAACACAACGCAAATTAACACAACGCAAAATAACGCAACGCAAAGTAACACAACAAATTACAACACGAGGCAAAGTAAGGCAACGCAAAGTAACGCAACGCAAAGTAACATAACGCAAAGTAACAATGCAAACTAACACAACGCAAAGTAACGCAGCGCAAAGTAACGCAACGCAAAGTAACGCAACGCAAAGTAACGCAACGCAAAGTAACGCAACGCAAAGTAACACAATGCAAAGTAATGCAACACACTACAACACAATGCAAAGTAACACAATGCAAAGCAACACAACACAAGGTAACACAACGCAAAATAACACAACGCAAAGTAACGCAAAGCAAAGTAACGCAACGCAAAGTAACGCAACACATTACAAAACAAGGCAAAGTAACGCAACACAAAATAACACAACGCAAAGTAATGCAACGCATCACAAGGCAATGTAACACAATAGAAACCAAACAACGAAAAGTAACACAACGCAAACTAACACAAAGCAAAGTAACGTAACACATTACAACACGAGGCAAAGTAAAGCAACGTAAAGTAACACAATGGAAAGTAATGCAACGCAACGCACTACAACACAAGGCAATTTCACACAACGCAAAGTAACACAACGCAAAGTAATGCAATGCAATACAACACAACGCAAATTAACACAACGCAAAGTAAGGTAACGCAACACAGTACAACACAAGGCAAATTAACACAAGGAAAAGTAATGCAAAGTAATGCAACGCAACGCACTACAACGCAACGCAAAGTAACGCAACGCAAAGTAACGCAACGCAAAGTAACGCAACACATTACAACACAAGGCAAAGTAACGCAACGCAAAGTAACACAACGCAAAGTAACACAACGCAAAGTAACGCAACGCAGTACAACACAAGGCAAAGAAACACAACGCAAAGTAATGCAACACAACGCACTTAAACACAAAGCAAAGTAACACAACGCAAAGTAACATAACGCAAATTAACACAACGCAAAGTAAGGTAACGCAACACACTACAACACAAGGAAAATTAACACAAGGAAAAGTAACGCAAAGTAATGCAACGCAAAGTAATGCAACGCAAAGTAACACAACGCAAAGTAACACAACGCAAAGTAATTCGACGCAACACTGCACAACACAAGGCAAAGTAACACAACGCATAGTAACACAACGCAAAGTAAAGCAAGACAACGCAATGCACGACAACACAAGGCAAAATAATGCAATGAAAACTAACACAACGCAAAGTCACACAACTCATTACAACACAAAGCAAAGTAACGCAACGCAAAGTAACGCAACGCAAAGTAACGCAACGCAAAGTAACGCAAAGTAATGCAACAGAACGCACTACAACATAAGGCAAAGTAACACAACACAAAGTATCACAAGTCAAAGTAACGCAACACATAACAACGCAAGGAAAAGTAACGCAACTCAAAGTAACGCAACTCAAAGTAACACAACGCAAATTAACAGAATGCAAAGTAACACAACGCAAAGTAACGCAACACAAAGTAACGCAACACAAAGTAACACAACGCAAAGTAACACAACGCACTACAACACAAGGCAAAGTAACACAACACACTTCAACACAAGGCAAAGTAACACAAGGTAAAGTAACACAACGCAAATTAACACAAGGAAAAGTAACGCAAAGTAATGCAACGCAAAGTAACACAACGCAAAGTAACACAACGCAAAGTAATGCAACGCAACACTGTACAACACAAGGCAAAGTAACACAACGCATAGTAACACAATGCAAAGTACCACAACGCAAAGTAAAGCAACACAACGAAATGCACAACAACACAAGGCAAAGTAATGCAACGCAAAGTAACGCAACGCAAAGTAACGCAACGCAAAGTAACGCAACGTAAAGTAACGCAACGTAAAGTAACACAACGCAAAGTAACACAACGCAAAGTAACACAACTCATTACAACACAAAGCAAAGTAAAGGCTGTGTGTCAGAGGCAGTGGAGGGGGGTGGTGGGGGGGCAGAGCTGAGTAGTGGAGCAGAGGGGGGTTGACTGTGGGACGGGTCTGCTGAGGGTAGAGCTGGAGCCGTAGGTGGAGCTGTAGGTGGATGGAGGTGTTGGTGTCAGTGGGGGGGCTGGTGTTGAGCTGAAGGTGGTGAAGGAGGAGGAGGAGGGGCACTGTCTTGAAGTGGCAGATGAAGGGGGTTGCAGCAGGGTGGACTGGGCCGGGGGAGGGGCAGGTGACTCATTGAACCTGTTAAAGTAGTGGTTCAAATCATTCACCCACTTTAGGTCTCCCACAGCCTTGGAGTCTGGTTTCCTCTGGCCTGAGATGGTTTTTAGGCCTTTCCAGACTCCACTGATGTTCTGCTGCAGCTGCTCCTCCATCTTCCTCCTGTAGCTGTTCTTCCCCTCCCTGATTTTTCTCCTTAGCTCCCTCTGAACAGCCTTCAGCTCCTCCTTGTTTCCTGATTTAAAGGCCCTCTTCTTCTCCTTAAGGAGGGCCTTTATATCAGGATTAATCCAGGGTTTGTTGTTGGAAAAACACCTTACCGTCCTGGTTGGTACGATGTTTTCCACGCAGAAGTTAATGTAGTCCGATAAGCAGTCCGTCAGTCCATCTATATCCTCCCCATGAGAGTCCCAGAGTTCCTCCCACACTGTTGTGCTGCAACAGTCCTGCAGAGCTTCCTCAGCTTCTTTGGACCATGTCCTCACTGTGGGGGAGACGGCTGGTTCTCTGTGTACCAGGGGTCTGTACACAGGCTGGAGATGAACCAGGTTGTGATCTGATCTTCCCAGGGGGGGAAGGGGGTGATGTGTATGCCTCCTTGCAGTTGGCATACAATAAGTCCAGTATTTTACTGCCCTGTGTGCAGCATGACACAAACTGGGTGAAAGTTGGTAGAGTGGAGGACAGAGAGAAATGATTAAAGTCTCCAGAGACCAGGAGGACGGCCTGAGGGTGCTGTGTCTGCAGCCTGCTAGTGACTGAATAGACCACATCACAAGCTGTGTCACTGTTAGCAGAGGGGGGAACATACACAGCCATCATAATAACATGTGTAAATTCCCTCGGTAAATAATACAGGCTTATACTAACGGCCACCAGCTCGATGTCCCTGCTGCAGTGTTGGTCTTTAACAGTGATGTGACCAGGGTTACACCATCTATCATTCACAAACACCGCCAGACCTCCTTTCCTCTTACCACTGTCTCTCATCCTGTCCGCCCGCACCAACTTAAACCCGTCCAGCTCCGTCACCGTGTCCGTGGTCGCCGCCGTCAGCCACGTCTCGGTGAACACCATCACGCTACACTCCCGGTACTCCCGCTGATGTTGGGTCAGCGCCGCCAGCTCGTCCATCTTGTTGGGGAGAGATCTCACATTCCCCATCAAAACAGACGGGAGGACTGGTCTGTATTTTATCCTCCGTGCGCGACGTTGAGCTCCAGCCCGACATCCTCTTCTTCTCCTCTTTATCTCAGGGGGAACCGGGGGAACATCGGGTCTCTCCTCGGGGTGCAGCAGCGCTGTGTTGCGGAGCGCCAACAGCTGATCCCTTGTGTAAACAATGGGTCTGCTCGTTGGGTCCCTGCACACGGTCGTAAACATTGTAAAAAGTGATGAAAAGTTACGACCAAAACTGCTGCTTTGGTCTCCATGATTCCAGAAAAGACTGTTGAATTAAAGGACATAGTAATGACTCGTGAAATAAAAGATTAAAAAGTTTTTAATGAGAAAAGCTCTAGAATGAGCAAGAGCTGCTGTAACAGGCTGCCACTCACGCGGCGCCATGTAGATAGATAAATAGCAGAAATGCATTTATACAACTCCATCAACCTTGAAAGCATGGGCCTTGAGAGTAATAGTAACTGGACGACGGGACAGCGATGGGCGGCAGAGAAAATGTGGATTCACTGATTGAAAACCATAGACCCTACTGGCCTTAATGAAAAATACTAAAGCGTATACTTTCAACTTTTCCAGTTTTAATTTTTATTTTTTGCTTCCCTAATATTGCAGGTTTCTGCCCTGCAGGAATGTCGATAAGATAAGATAATATAAGATAAGATAAGATAAGATAAGATAAGATATTCCTTTATTGGTCCCACAGTGGAGAAATTCACAACTGCGACCACGTCCCAGCAGATCTGAATCCTCTTATGACTAAGTGGCGTCTTTGTCCTCCTGGATCCCTGCAGTGTGACGTGCCGTCAGTTAACCTGCCATCTCCTGCCACATCTCAGGTGAACTGAGCTGCTCAGATCTGCCCTCTTGTGGACTATTTTATTCTTGACCTACTGAAACACACATGATATTTAAAGACCAACTTAGACATGAAAAAATAAAAATACAAAATCACTCATCTGAACATTTTGGCCTGACCAGTCCCTGTTGTTTCCCTCCTGGCCTCCAGGTGGCGACTGTTTCACTTTAAGCTGAAAAACCAGACCGGAAGTACTTCGAACAGGAAGTGTGGTCGCCTCGCTGTGATTTGGATCTCGGGCTGGCTCTAAAGATTAAAACTTGCCCTGAATCGGGATCGTTGTTTCGTTCTCTGATCGTCATATTGTCCGTTTTGGCGGCAGAGCTCCAGGTGAACCCGCACACACTCAGGTAAACTCTGGAATCATGTTTCTTTGACCCGGAAATCAAAGCGAATACAACGTTAGCGCTCTGGGCTAGCCCCGATGCTAACCAGCTAATTAGCCCGTTAGCTTCGGCTAGCTGCTGTGTGGCTAACTGCTAGCGTTAGCTTTAGCTCTCTGTAACGTGTGCTTGGTGTTAACGTACTTATATTTACTTATAACTGCCCGTATGAAAGTTTACATATTGGTAAAACGGGCACTTATTGTGAAAGAGGAGCTTTTATTATGAAACAAACCGGACGTGGTGTGGCGCGTGGAGTTGTTGCTCAACTTTAAACGTTGTCTTCTCGTGGAGAGGATGATCCGCAGCTGAAGGCCTGAAGTTGAACCGTTTTACTTTGTTAAAGATATTTTAGAAATATTTTCTCAGTCTGCGTGAAAACGAGCAGCGACGCGAACAATTTTCAGATATTCAAACAGCAGTTTATGAAGATTTGTGAAGATTTGCGACCACGTCCCCCAACATGGTGTCATCTAACGGGTAGATGTTGAACAGAGAGCCTGGAGGACTCAACGACAGCGTTAGTTTGGTCCTTTTAATAATCCTGCTTCAGATTATTCATTTCTAGCTGTTGACTTGGTCTTGACGTTTAGATCCAACTCGGTCCGGTGGGATTTCTGTTTTTCCTTGTTGATGCTGAATGTGAAAATACAATTATATAAATATTTCCTCCTTTCATAAACTTATGATTTGCACATTGTTTTATCTGAGATAATCTTCGTGAGTTATTATTTTTTGCTTGTGCCACAGTGCAGTTATGGACCTACAGATGAGATGACTGCCATCTAACAGTGATATATTGATTTATTTTTATTTATTTATATCTTGGCCTTGTGAAAGTTTAGAGCTTGATCAGAGTAATCAAGCGCTGTGACTTTGTCTCTGTCAGGAAGCTCAGGGGAAACGGCGACGCAGCTTTCAGCTGACGATTTGAATGAGGACACTGATTGAATGCTTCACTGAGCAGACTTGATGGGCTGTTTCTCCAGGAATAACGCCTCCTCCGGCTTCGGCCGGATCCTGAGAGACAGTAAAGTAGCCCAGCTTCTGGTATGTGACTGTTGACAGAAAGGTTCAAGTACAACAGCAAAACTACATTCAGCATATACAGCTCAAACATGTGGATCCTTCTAAATAGGACACTTTCTCTGGGAAGCAACATAGAAGAGGCCAGATATCCTGTTTGATTCTAGCAACTGAGCATCGAGCAGAAAGAAATGCAGCTGTGGAGACTGTTAATGAAGCAAACAGACTAGTGAGTCTGAAACTTCAGTCCAGAAAGGTAGTTATGATATTATATTATACACGTCCTTGTTCTCAAGGGAGAACATGGTGAAACACTACCAGTGTCTGATAACGCTGTTTCAGTTACACTCTTCTCTGAGCTGACAGCTGCTGATGCTGAGCGCTACACCAATAACCCAAGTCATCATTCGCTGGATGATGCTCTCAAGTCCACAAAGTCAGTCACTGAGAACAGACTTGGTCTGGAAGTAAGCAGCATCACAGAAGTGGAGCGAGTCCCTGGTACAACACAAAACACCAACTCGTGGACCGCTTCAGCAAAAAGGGGCATCGGGTCTCCTTTTACTGAAGACACTTAGTGAAGGACAATGGGAACTTGATTAAGAACTAGTTTCTGTCTTTGAGTCCCACTAAACAGGATTCAGCACTAGAGGCCGGTTAAAAGGTGTGAGTTGTTTGGATCAGAGCATTTTTAAAGAAGAGAGTGAGAGTTTGTTAACATGCTCGTATTTAGCTGCACTATGTTCAAGTAACTACGAGTAAAGAAAGGATGGGCTCTTATTGTGAAAGAGGAGCTTTTATCATGTGTTGTTGTGGCGCGTAGAGAAGATGGTGATCAGCAGAAGGAGCTGTTTAACTTTAAGAGTCGTCTCGTCAAGTAACAGTTTTATCTGGATGAACTTCCTGTTTCATTGTGTTTCAGTCCAGTTTGAGGACTTTCACAGTTTGTCTCAGAGTCTCTAGAACCAGATCAACACATTTAGGCCTTTCCATGTGATCTTTGATCGTTTCCATGGAAACCAGAGCATCCTGGACCAGAGGAGACAGCAGGACCTGAATACCTCTGTGTGCTCTGGTTTGTAGTGAGTCCAGGACAACAGGATCTCAGAGACCAGGACCAGGAGCCCGTTTCAGAAAGCAGCTTCAACAAACTCTGAGATGGAAAAGTTTTCGGTTCCAGAACAGCTGATCAGAGTTTGTTCAATCAAATGTGAGGATGAAAACAGCCATCATCAATGGAGATGTGAGACTATGAGTCACCATGGCAACAGGTAAATGAGAGGCAGAGCCTCCATCTGAATCCAGTCCACGTAGAGATATTAATGTATTTATATGATGACTGAACACATTTATCTATAATGAAGTGTCAATAACACAATGAAGCTGAATAGAGTGTCGTCCATTAATTCATCTTTCAGCAGACTGACATTTTCTATATGGATGATAAAGTGGTGATTGTCACTATGTATCAGACTGTAGCCTCCTTTACATTTAAATAGATTTATTCAGCTTTAATGTGACGGGACAAAACACAGGAGCAGCAGCTGATGATGAAAACTATCAAACATGTCTATCAGAGACATGGAGACATGACTGTAAGCTCTCAGTCTGATCCACTAATAATGTGTTTGGTGATTTAAAGGTTCACTAGAGTCCATTTGAAATCGTCGACATCAAAGAAATGACTGACAGCACATAACAGAGTAACTTTAGACAGTCCTGAGTACCAAACTAATATCTGATACACAGTAAACCTTCAATATGGACTGAATGAATGAACACATAAAACACCATTCACACTCTCTGAAACAGAGACCAGGACCATAACCTGGAGCACTTCAAGAGTGAAACTGAGGAGGACCAGAAGAACCTGGACCAGCACAGCAACAAGGTCCCCAGAAGACCAGCAGCAGACTCGTCCTCTGAGACCACCGATGTTCAGGTCAGTTTTCATGACTTCATGGCTTCATAACGACACTAAAGACACGAGGACAAGTCAGGAACTGAATAAATTATTGTTTGAACAACATTAAACTGAAACCTGTTGAAAAAGGACACATGCAGGTAGATGGAAGTCACTTATTTTATTGTGTAGTCTGAGTAACGTGGCGTCATATCTGTTCAAAAGCAAAACAAAGCTGAAGGTAGAGAGCAGAAAATGGTGGAGGGTCGGCGGGGATCCGACCTGCAGCCTCAGCAGTGTTTCCTCTATATGCAGCAGCAGCATCGCTGCTACAATCCGACCAGCGCTGCTGCTGATGTTTTCTATGAGAGGAGAGGAGAGGGCTCCATCTCATCTCATCTCTTTAGAAAGTAACATTACTTGATTTTGTGCAGATGCTTCATATCCAGGTCAAGTCACACACCTGCGAGTAAAGCAGATAAACAAGAATCAAGTCAGTTTTATTCGTATAGCCCAAATTCACAAATCACAGTTAAGCCTCAGGGGGCTTTACAGTCTGTACAGGATACGACACCCTCTGTCCTTTACAGAACAACCCTCTCATCAGATAAGGAAAGACTCCCCAACCAAACTTTTAACAGGGAAAAAGAAAACAAATGGTAGAAACCTCAGGAAGAGCAACAGAACACAGCAGTGCTTGTGGACCATAAACAACTGAGGGTTATTTAGAGGCACTCGCCAACAAGTAATAATAATAATAATAATAATAATAATAATAATAATACTCATCGGCAGGGCTACTAAGATAAAATTATACATTGAGACTGAGACCGACCCACCAGCTAACTAACTGAAAGTTAGGGCAAAAAAATGGGCTTTGAGTCTGGATTTAAAGACCTCCACAGAATCAGACTGTCTGGTGTCTATAGGGAGGTTATTCCTGAGGAAAGGGGCTGATAAGAGAAGATCATTTGGCCTGCTGACGGACAGGAGTCCTGTATTCTGAGAGAGGAGAGTCCTGATTGGACTATAAGGTTTAACTAGATCAGACTAGCAGGAAGGATCGAGGCCATTTCCGGTTTTATAGGTCATCAGAAGCACTTTAAAGTCTGATCTGATGTGGATCGGGAGCCAACGTAATGAAGCTGAAACCGTCGTGATGTGGTCAAATTTTCTAGCTTTAGTTCAGATTCTTGCTGCAGCGTTCTGAATCATTTGAAGGCTTCTGGTACTAGAACGAGGCAGACCTGATAGACCATTACAACGCTCCAGTCTGGATTACACAAAAGCATGAATTAGGATCTCTGATCAGCCCTGGATGAAGAAGACCTGATTTTAGTGATGTTGAGCAGGTGAAAGATACGGTTTTTGTGGCGTCTGTAATGTGCTGATAGAAAGAAAGAGTTGAGTTGAACATGATGCCAAGATTGTTCACTCTTGAACTCTGGGATTCTCTGCTGGTTTCTTTAATATTGCATAAAGGTGAATAATGCCAACCGCTGCTATGTCAGGAACTAGAAAGAAAGAAAGATATTCCTTTATTAGTCCCACAGTGGGGAAATTCAGTTTTACACTCTGTTGTTCACACAGTAGATAGATAGATAGATAGATAGATACTTTATTGATCCCAAGTTGGGAAATTGTGGTGTTACAGTAGCAGGTTATCAGCACAATATACAAGAGAGAATATACACAACTATGTACACATAAAAAAAAAAAAAAGAGAATATGCACATCTGTACGAAGTGTGAAGTATATACAGACAATCTTGTTATAAAACTAATCTAATTCTAAGAAATGTAAACATTATACACTATAATGATAATAAGATAATAAAATAATAAAATAAAATGATATGATATGATGATATAGTATATAATGGAATGTTGTATAACATAACATGATATATATGTATGTATGTATGATACATGATATGTATGTATACATGATATGCATGTATGATACATATAATATATATATGTGGAATAGATATTTAGAGCTGTGGTATAATAATATAATACAATATACACGGCAATACACAATATAACATAATCTAATATGTATAATGCTCTATAATACACCTAACCAACAGTAGCTGGGGGTCTATTAATCATACTAATATATATAAAAAAATATAGAAGAAGTAAAGAATAACACTCTATATATACAGTCAGTAGTGCAGATGTTAAAGTGAAATTGTGCAATGTTAGGTGTCGTAGGGGGTGGTA
This sequence comes from Pterois miles, assembly GCA_947000775.1. NCBI lineage: Eukaryota > Metazoa > Chordata > Actinopteri > Perciformes > Scorpaenidae > Pterois > Pterois miles. The sequence goes on from CAMQGK010000123.1 coordinate 612,920, forward strand.
GGGGGAGCAGAGAGCTCTCTGCCAGCCAGAGGTGATGCGTTGAACAGCTTGATAGCTGTTGGTAGGAAGGATTTCCTGTATCTGTCCTTGTGACAGCGGAGCTGAACCAGTCTGTTTGAGAAGCTGCTCCGCTGTCGCTCTAGTACCGGGTGGAGAGGGTGGTCAGGATTGTCCAGAATAGACAACAGCTTGTTCATGGTTCTCCTTTCCACCACAGCCTCAAAAGTGTCCATTTTGCAGCCAATCACAGAGCCGGCCTTCCTGATCAGCTTGTTCAGTCTGTTGGTGTCGCCGGCTCTGATGCTGCTCCCCCAGCAGACCACAGCAGAGTACAGGGCGCTGGCTACAACGGACTGGTAGAAGATCTCCAGCATCTTGCTGCACACATTGAAGGATCTGAGCTTCCTCAGGAAGTAGAGGCGGCTCATCCCCTTCTTGTAGACAGCATCAGCGTTGGTCCTCCGGTTCAGTCCGTTGTGGATGTAGACGCCCAAGTATTTATACTCCTCCACAATATCAATGACCTCCCCGAGGATCTTCAGGGGCTGTGTGGGTGTCCTCTTCTTCCTGAAGTCGATCACCATCTCCCTTGTCTTGGCCACATTGAGATGCAGATGATTCCGACCAGGCCACTCCACAAAATCATCCACCAGAGCCCTGTACTCCTCCTCCTGTCCACCACTTATACACCCCACAACTGCCGAGTCATCAGAAAATTTCTGTAGATGACAAGACTCGGAGTTGTATTTGAAATCCGAGGTGTACACGGTGAACAGAAAAGGAGACAGCACCGTACCCTGCGGAGCTCCTGTACCACTGACCACCACATCGGACAGGTCGCTGCCCAGCCGGACAAACTGCGGCCTGTCTGTCAGGTAGTCAGTGATCCAGGAGATGGTGGGAGCATCCACATTCATCGCCCGCAGCTTCTCCCTCAGAAGAAAAGGCTGGATGGTGTTGAATGCACTAGAGAAATCAAAAAATGTGACTCTCACAGTGCACCCAACACCATCCAGATATGAGAGAGTCCTCTGCAGGAGATAAATAATGGCATCCTCCACACCTAGATGAGGCTGGTAGGCAAACTGCAGAGGGTCTAGTGATGGTCTCACCTGTGGTCTCAGATGGGTCAGGACCAGCCTCTCTAGCACCTTCATCACATGAGAGGTGAGGGCTCCGTACATATACATGTCAATGGAGAGATGTCAGAGTGAGGGGGCTGCTCCTGACAAGCGCCCAGAGCAGTTGGGGGTTTGGTGCCTTGCTCAGGGGCACCTCGGCAGTGCCCAAGAGGTAAACTGACACCTCTCCAGCAACCAGTTGGTCTTGGTCCATGGGGGACTTGAACCGGTGACCTCCACGTCCTAACCCAAGTCCTTACGGACTGAGCTACTGCCGCCCCCAAACTACTACTACTATGTACTGATATGGTGAGTTTTGGGTTATAGTCTTTTATTTAATTACTAATAAAAGTTCCAAATTGATAGTTAAGTTTACTTTGTGAGATTAATTCATGTGACGACATCAACTGTGGTGCCTTGAGGATGATTTAATAGACATTATAAGATGGCGCCGCGTGAGTGGCAGCCTGTTACAGCAGCTCTTGCTCATTGTAGAGCTTTTCTCTTTAAAACTTTATAATCTCTTCTTTCACGTGTCATTCTCATGTTTTTTAAATCAACCGTCTGTCTGGAATCATGGAGACCAAAGCAGCAGTTTTGGTCGTCACTGTTCTGTTACTTTTACAATGTTTACGACCGTGTGCAGGGACCCAACCAGCAGACCCATTGTTTACACAAGTTATCAGTTGTTGGCGCTCCGCAACACAGCGCTGGTGCAACCCGAGGAGAGACCCGATGTTCCCCCGGTTCCCCCGGAGATAGCTCAACGTCGCGCACGGAGGATAAAATACAGACCAGTCCTTCCGTCTGTTTTGATGGGGAATGTGAGATCTCTCCCCAACAAGATGGACGAGCTGGCGGCGCTGACCCGACATCAGCGGGAGTACCGGGAGTGCAGCGTGATGGTGTTCACCGAGACGTGGCTCACGGCAGCGACCACGGACACGGTGACGGAGCTGGACGGGTTTAAGTTGGTGCGGGCGGACAGGACGAGAGACAGCGGTAAGAGGAAAGGAGGAGGTCTGGCGGTGTTTGTGAATGATAGATGGTGTAACCCTGGTCACATCACTGTTAAAGACCAACACTGCAGCAGGGACATCTAGCTGGTGGCCGTGAGTATGAGGCCGTATTATTTACCGCTGGAATTTACACATGTTATTATGATGGCTGTGTATGTTCCCCCCTCTGCTAACGGTGACACAGCTTGTGATGTCGTCTATTCAGTCACTAGCAGGCTGCAGACACAGCACCCTCAGGCCCTCCTCCTGGTCTCTGGAGACTGTAATCATTTCTCTCTGTCCTCCACTCTACCAACTTTCACCCAGTTTGTTTCATGCTGCACACGGGGCAGTAAAATACTGGACTTATTGTATGCCAACTGCAAGGAGGCATACACATCACCCCCCTCCCCCCTGGGAAGATCAGACCACAACCTGGTTCATCTCCAGCCTGTGTACAGACCCCTGGTACACAGAGAGCCAGCCGTCTCCCCCACAGTGAGGACATGGTCCAAAGAAGCTGAGGAAGCTCTGCAGGACTGTTGCAGCACAACAGTGTGGGAGGAACTCTGGGACTCTCATGGGGAGGATATAGATGGACTGACGGGCTGCATCACGGACTACGTAAACTTCTGTGTGGAAAACACCGTACCAACCAGGACGGTAAGGTGTTTTTCCAACAACAAACCGTGGATTAATCCTGATATAAAGGCCCTCCTTAAGGAGAAGAAGAGGGCCTTTAAATCAGGAAATAAGGAGGAGCTGAAGGCTGTTCAGAGGGAGCTAAGGAGGAAAATCAGGGAGGGGAAGAACAGCTACAGGAGGAAGATGGAGGAGCAGCTGCAGCAGAACAACATCGGTGGAGTCTGGAAAGGCCTAAAAACCATCTCAGGCCACAAGAAACCAGACTCCAAGGCTGTTGTTGTTGGCCGACATGGTGGTCTGCAGTGTGGGGGCCCCGCAGGGATCGGTTCAGACACGGTGGTCTGAAGTGTGGGGGTTCCTCAGGGAACGGTTCTTGCTCCGTTCCTCTTCACGCTGTACACTGCAGACTTCTCCTACAACTCACCAACCTGTCACCTGCAGAAGTTCTCTGATGACTCTGCTATCGTCGGCCGCATCACTGATGGGGACGATGCGGAGTACAGAGAACTTTCCCAGGACTTCGTGGACTGGTGCCTGCGGAACCACCTCCAGATCAACGCGTGGAAAACTAAAGAGCTGGTGGTGGATTTCCGCAGGCAAACTCATCCCCCTCCAACACCGGTGAACATCCAGGGATCAGACATTGAGATGGTGACATCTTATAAATACCTGGGTGTTCACCTGAACAATAAAGAAGAAGAAGAAGAAGATCAACCTTTATTAGTCCCACTAGGGGAAATTCAATTTACACTCTGTTGTTAACACACACATGCACATACAGGACCCATATACATGCAACAATGGAGAGATGTCAGAGTGAGGGGGCTGCTCCTGACAAGCGACCCGAGCAGTTGGGGGTTTGGTGCCTTGCTCAGGGGCACCTCGGCAGTGCCCAAGAGGTAAACTGGCACCTCTCCAGCTACCAGTTCACACTCAGTTCTTGGTCCATGTCGGGACTTGAACTGGTGACCCTCCGGTTCCCAAGCCAGGTGGTGGGAGAGAGGAGGATGATGGCTAAGCTGTCATCCATGATGGAGAAGGACTCCCACCCCATAATCAGTATTAGGTCTGTTCAGTAGCACTGTCCTTCTCTGACTCCTTGTGGCAGTGTAGAAGCCCCACTATTTAAAGGCTTGGCCCCTCCCACTGGACCATACCACCTTTAATTGAAATTAATTACCTCATAAATTCAACCTCATACATCATTTTCCTTATGAAAATCTTAACAAACTGTATTACTATTTTACATGCCTAACGTGGGCCATCAAAACATTCGCATAATACTTACTACATAAATAAATTTACAATTCTATTACAACCCCACAGTTGGTATGGTTCAGAGAGAGGTGGACTAAGCATGCTCCTCCCACTGGCACTATAAAAGGCAGCCTGAAGCTATGCTCGGGTCCTTTCTCTTTTCCCAGCACCAGGAACCACTATGGTAAGACACTGCAACCAACTTAAGTACAACTCATGATTTTCACTCTAAAAATGATACAGAGTTAACTGCAAACAATACATGTGTATTAGTGGGTGTTTGAACAAAACTTTCGTGAAAAAGATAGCACAGGAAACTTACTGAGTGTTAAATGTAGCTCAGTGTGTGCACCCACCAAACTAACAATAGCATGCTACCTGGCTAACATGTGGTCTGGTGTGGTGTGCTAGTGTGGTGTGTTACCAGTGGCAGGGGGCTGCCACATTACCTCCACCCTCTCCTGGCTCAGCCGTGGTGGTCAACCAAGACAGGTAGTCTGCCAACAGATTGGTCTTGCCAGATTTGTGCCTGATCCTAAACCTGAAGGGTTGCAAGTCAAGATACCATCGTGTGATCCTAGCATTGCGATCCTTCATTGTGTTGATCCAAGACAATGCTCTGTGGTCTGTTTCTAAGTCGAACTCCCTGCCAAGGAGATAGTAGCGCAAACTCTCCACAGCCCATTTAATGGCTAAGCCCTCCTTCTCAATTGTGGAATACCTGGTCTCCCGGGGTTCCAACTTACGGCTGAGATACAATACTGGTCTCTCCTCTCCCTTGTCCCCTTGTGTCAGCACAGCTCCAATGCCAACATCAGAAGCATCTGCCTGGACTGTGAAGCGCTTCTGAAAGTCAGGACTACAAAGGACAGGTGATGAACACATGGCGTTCTTGAGAGCAGTAAAGGACTGTTCACATTCTGGGGACCATCTTACCGGGTTAGGTTCCCCTTTTCGAGTCAGATTAGTCAGAGGGGCAGCCAGAGTGGAATAATGTGGAATGAAGTTGGAATACCATCCTATAAGGCCCACGAACAACCTCACCTGCTTCTTGGTGCATGGGCGCTGGGCATTACGGATGGCCTCCACAAGCGGGCGGATGTGACCTCCTCCAAGCTGGAACCCTAGATATTGGACTTCACCCTTTGCCCACTCACACTTCTGAGCATTAAGGGTCAAGCCGGCCCTCTCAATGCAGGCAAGGATCCGTCTCAGATGGCGGAGATGGTCCTCCCAAGAATGGCTGAAGATGACTACGTCATCAAGATAAGCAGCACTGAAGGATTCGAACCCTGCAAGAACAGCATCCATCAATCTTTGGAATGTTGCAGGTGCTCCATGCAGGCCAAATGGCATTACCGTAAACTGGTACAGTCCTGAGGGTGTACGGAAAGCAGTGTACTGCTTTGAAGTCTCCTCCAGGGGAATCTGCCAATACCCTTTGCAAAGGTCCAGCGTGGTTATGTATTTGGCAGTCCCAACACGCTCCACCAGGTCATCTATGCGAGGCATAGGGTAAGCGTCAAAGCAGGTGATAGCATTGACCTTCCTGAAGTCTATACAGGGCCGTTGAGAGCCATCCTTCTTAGGCACCATTACCATGGGACTGGACCACTCACTCTTAGATGGTTCTATCACCCCGAGATCGAGCCTCTTCTGGACCTCATCCTTAAGGGGCCCCACCAAGCGCTCTGGGATGCGGTACGGCCTCTGACGAATGGGAGGAGTGTCCGCCTTTTGGAGCCGGATGGTGTGCTGGATTTGTGTTGTGCGCCCTGGACCATCTCGGAACAGCTCAGCCATCTCCTGAAACAGCATCTGCAATTCCTGCTGGTGTTGTGAGGGCAAGTGCTCAAGATGAGGGGTTTTTGGCTGGAGGAGTTGTTGCAAGTTAGAGTCACACTCCCCATCTTCCTCCTCGACCTGACGCACCAATAACACCTTGGCAGGCTCACGCTCCTTCCATTCTTTGAGCAGGTTGATGTGATAGACCTGGGAGGCTTTCCCCTTGTCTGAATGAGCCACCTCATACGTCACTGGTCCCATCCTCCTCACCACCTCATAAGGCCCCTGCCATTTGGCTAACAGTTTGTTGCTGCTGGTTGGGAGTAATATCAGGACCTTCTGACCTGGTGTCAGCTCCCTCTGCCGAGCTCTTTTGTCATACCAGCACTTCTGGTCCTGCTGTGCCCTTTCCAAGTGGAGCTGGGCCTCCTCATGGTACTTCTCAAGGCGTTCACGCATTTGGAGCACATAGGAAAGGATACCTTCCGATGCTGGTTTCTTGGTGGCCTCCCATTCCTTCCTAAGGAGATCCAGTGGCCCTTGTACTGGCCATCCATACAGGAGCTCAAACTGAGAGAAGCCAGTTGATGCTTGAGGCACCTCCCTGTAGGCAAACAAGACAAAAGGTAACCACTTGTCCCAGTCCCGGCCAGTATCAGAGACAAACTTACGCAGCATTTGCTTCAGTGTTTGGTTGAAGCGCTCAACCAGACCATCAGTTTGGGGATGGTATGGAGTCGTCCGTATGCCTTTAATGCCGAGTTCCTTCTGTAACTGTCTTATCGTGCCCGACGTGAAGTTGGTTGCTTGGTCTGTGATGATCTCATCTGGCACCCCAACACGAGAGAAAAGCTGGACAAGGGCACTGATGATCTTTGATGTCGTGATGCTTCGGAGAGGAAAAGCTTCAGGAAATCGTGTGGCATAGTCACAGATCACAAGAATGTACTGGTAACCGGAGCTACTCTTCTCTAATGGACCAACCACATCCATGGCTATGCGCCGGAAAGGGGTACTGATGATAGGTAATGGGTGTAGTGGAACCTGCTTGGCTTTAATGTGTGTGGTGATCTGACACTGTGGGCAGGTGGTGCAAAAATGTTTGACATCGGTAAACATTGTTGGCCGGTAAAACCGTGACCCCAACCTCATGTAGGTTTTTTGTTGCCCTAGATGGCCTGCCCATGGTACGGTGTGTGCCAGATGTAATACAAGAGGCCTACAACTGGTTGGTACCACCAAGCGCTGACCTGCATTCCCCATTGCATACAGAATATCATTTTCAACCATAAACCTTGGATCAGTGTCTTGTTTCCCCTCCCCATCATCAACCTGCTTGTACAAGAAAGACAGAGTAGGATCAGACATTTGCAACTGGCTTATGTCATGCGGAATATCCCAATTGACACTCACAGACTCTGGATATGTTTCTTTCTTAGGGGGGGTGCCTTGCATTTTCTCAATGCAACGCTGTCGCCGAGATTTTCTGGGGCCTTTGGAACCACCCTCACATAGATCACCATCAAGATCTGGGAGGGGCTCCAAGCCACCTTTAACCTGGGATCTTGTTACCATAGCACACTTTTCCACTTTTGGTTGTCTTCCTGCAATTAAGTCTTGCAGGACTGGCAAATCCCTCCCCAGGATGCAATCAACAGCTAGATGGTCAATAACCCCCACTTGTAGCAAAAATGCCTGCCCATCCACTACTATGGTAACCTCAGATGTGGGGTAGGTTTTCTGATCCCCATGAACACATTCAATGTCAGCTTTGTTCCCATAGTCAATACCACTGTCCATCAGATAGCATTTCTTAATCAGTGACATGGAACTCCCATTGTCTAACAAGGCCAACACCTGTACTCCATTAACAGTAACTGGCCGCAAAGAGGCCTCTTCTGAGTACATGGTACCTGGCTCTATACCCACCTCCCTGCGGGGAACATAGCAGTAACCAGACAGTTTAGGTTTTTTTAGAGGGCAGTCTGAGGCCTTGTGGCCAGGCTGCTGGCAGTAGTAACATATGATTTCCCCACGACTAGTACTAGTCTGCTGTCCATATCTACTTGCCCCCCTAGACGCCTGGCTGACATTAGCCTGCTGTCCACCTCTGTTGACCCCCACTTTCCCTTGAGTCCCATAGTTATTCAACTTCTGACCTTCTTGCTGGCCATCCCCTTGTCCTTTGTTCGGCTGGCGCTGTTGGAACCTGGTCGGTACGAGCCTCCGGGCATTGACGTACTGGGTTGCAAGCTTTGCTGCCTCTAAGCCGGTGGTGGGCTCTCGCTCCTTGACCCAAGTGCGGATGTCAGGTGGAAACACTCTCAGCAGCTGCTCCAACACGATGACTTCTCCGATGTCCTCCACGCTGTGCTGGTCTGGCTTGATCCAACATCGATACAGGCCTTTCAAGCGTTGGTAGGTTTCGGTCGGTGTCTCTCCCTGGGGTACTGCAAGATCTCTGAAGCGCTGGCGATAAGTCTCTGAAGAAATATCAAACTTAGCCAGCAGGGCTTGTTTAAGATCGGGGTAGGAGTCGGACCGCTCTTCATCCATGGCGGAATAGGCCTCCAATGCCTTTCCCGTCAGTAACGGCACAAGTCTATAGGCCCACTCAGTCTCTGGCCACGCCCAGGTTCTAGCAATCCGCTCAAAGCGGAGGAGGTAGTTTTCAATGTCCTCACCAAACTGGAATGGAAGCAACTTTGGGTCCTTCCGTGGAGCTGGTGCTGGTGGCTGCGGTTGAAGTGCTGGAGCTGGTGCTACTGGTGGCGAATGCAGGGTGTGAAAAGTTGTGGGGAGTCCTATTAGGGAGATTGGGCTGGCTGCTGGTGAAGGTGGCTGAGTACCAGCATGGATGGCGGTGCGTAGGCCTCGAAGTTCCCCTAAGATTGCTTCTTCCCGGTCTCGCTGAGCACCTATAAACTGACGTAGCAGTGTGACCATCTCCTGCTGTGGCAACTCTGCATGGGAAGGCTGGGATGAAGGCCCCTCCTCGTCCTCATCAGTCTCCCATTCCTCACCCGCTGGATCTGTTGTGGCTGGTTCAGGATCTGTTTTAAGTTTGGCTGTCTTGCTCCTGGTTTGTATTTTCCTTTGGCCCCCCTTAGGGGCCTGCCGGCTGGCCATCCCACCACTGCCACCAAATGTCACACTCCGACCTGGAGTGAGGGTAGTGTGTCGAAAAAGCTGACTGGAAAGGTTGTAGTTTGCTCTTAAAATGTTAAAAGAGGGTCGTAAGATGAGGTCCGTTTGATGAAAAAAATGAAGTGGTTTATTGCCCTTTAAATACAGTTGACAGTGGTAATGGCAAACAAACCAAAGTGCAGCAAAAAAAAAAAATATTTACAGAGTATTAACCACAATCAGTATTAGGTCTGTTCAGTAGCACTGTCCTTCTCTGACTCTTCGTGGCAGTGTAGAAGCCCCACTATTTAAAGGCTAGGCCCCTCCCACTGGACCATACCACCTTTAATTGAAATTAATTACCTCATAAATTCAACCTCATACATCATTTTCCTTATGAAAATCTTAACAAACTGTATTACTATTTTACATGCCTAACATGGGCCATCAAAACATTCGCATAATACTTACTACATAAATAAATTTACAATTATATTACAACCCCACAGTTGGTATGGTTCAGAGAGAGGTGGACTAAGCATGCTCCTCCCTACATATAACTCAGGCACTATAAAAGGCAGCCTGAAGCTATGATCGGGTCCTTTCTCTTTGCCCAGCACCAGGAACCACTATGGTAAGACACTGCAACCAACTTAAGTACAACTCATGATTTTCACTCTAAAAATGATACAGAGTTAACTGCAAACAATACAGGTGTATTAGTGGGTGTTTGAACAAAACTTTCGTGAAAAAGATAGCACAGGAAACTTACTGAGTGTTAAATGTAGCTCAGTTTGTGCACCCACCAAACTAACAATAGCATGCTACCTGGCTAACATGTGGTCTGGTGTGGTGTGCTAGTGTGGTGTGTTACCAGTGGCAGGGGAAACTGCCACACAAGGTCATTTTCCCTTGTTAGTTGAGTCCTGATATATTAAAGTGTCAGTGTGCTGACTTGACTAGGACTTGATCCAGACTGACTGGGACTATCATAAAGTGGGCATGTCTGTAAAGGGGAGACTGGTGGGGACCCAGAGAACCCATTTACATCCACACATCTGGAGGTCAGAGGTCAAGGGACCCCTTTGAAAATGGACATTGGACAGTTTTTTTTTTTTTTTTTTTAATTGCAGCTGATAACTTTATTGCAGAATTAAGCAGGGCAAAGTATACAAGTCAAAAATTATTAAAAAATCAATTATTGGAATCGAAGATTTGGCAAAAATGCTGACTGGATGTAACTGAGAAAAATATTCAAAACCCTGATTAAACTGAGATGATGCTGAACAGAGTCCTTTTAGGAGGAGACAAAGAGAGGAAATGTAGCTGATCATGCTACACTTCATTTGCTGCTGGAAAAGAGGAACTTGTAGAAATCCTGGTTATCCAAAATTCACAATGTGTCTTAAAGTCCCTGAGTCCTGCAACTGGAGGCAGAAACGCTGATAATCCAATATAATCCCCTCAGCTGGTTGGAAATGGTTAAAAAAAGGCTCAGTCTTCTTATTTTCCAGCTGTAGAGTTTATCAAAGGTCCAGCTTGGTAACTCGCACTCTCCCTCTCAAAAGTTGAGCAATGATTTATGATTGATCCTTTGACGTGGTCAGTTCAGCAGGATATGATCAAACTTGCTCGAAGACCGTCCGAAGGAAGATTAACACAGAATAATATTCTCTTCTGTTATACCTGCATTTTGATGCTGAATATGTCAACACTTTCTAGAAAGCTCTATGCATGATTGTGAGTGTGTTTCACTTCTTCTTTTTGACTTCCCCTTGGAACTTTTTAGATGAGGTAATGTGCTCTTCAGCATATCCACGACTTTGGTCATAGGTCATTATTAAATTGTGACTGATTCCATTAGTCAGACTGGAGCATTGTCGGTTGTGTTCCACTGACATGTTCTAAATGTTTTTTTATGGTTGTAGATAAGTCATTCCACCATGGCTTCTCACTGACTCGCTCTCTGTATGTCTGTTGCTATAGAACCAGAGAGGAAGAAGAAAGAGTGGAGAGAAACTACACAGCTGTGACCAATGTGGGAAAACTTTCACTGCAGGGAGCAAAGGCAGAGTCCACCAATGTATTCACACTGGAGAGAAACCCTACAGTTGTGATGAATGTGGTGCAGCTTTCGCTCGGTCAGGTACCTTAAAACAGCATCAGAGCATTCACACTGGAGAGAAACCATACAGCTGTGATGAATGTGGTGCAGCTTTTGCTCGGTCAGGTACCTTAAAACAGCATCAGCGCATTCACACTGGAGAGAAACCCTACAGCTGTGCAGAATGTGGGGCAGCTTTCATTTGTTCAAGGTCCCTAAAAACACACAAACGCTTTCATACAGGAGAGAAACCCTACAGCTGTGCAGAATGTGGGGCAGCTTTTACTACATCAAGCGTTTTAAACGTACATCAACGCATTCACCGAGGAGAGAAACCCTACTTGTGTGATCAATGTGGGAAATCTTTTTCGTACAGTAGTACCTTCAAAGTCCATCAACGCAGTCACACTGGAGAGAAACCGTACTGGTGTGATGAATGTGGGGCAACTTTCACCACATCAGGTAACCAGAAAAAGCATCAGCGTATTCACACTGGAGAGAAACCATACAGGTGTGATCAATGTGGGGCAGCTTTTACCACATCAGGTATCCAGAAAAAGCATCAGCGTATTCACACTGGAGAGAAACCATACAGGTGTAATCAATGTGGGAAAACATTTTCTTGCTCTAGTAATCTGAAATCCCACCAACGCATTCACACTGGAGAGAAACCATACAGGTGTGATCAATGTGGGAAAACTTTTTCTCAGAGTCATTCCCTTAAATGGCATCAACGCTCTGATAGATGTGTTGTGATATTCTGAGCTTCTCTCCAAATTGTGGGCTGACCAACAGTAAATTCATGTATATTTTCATGGCTGTGACTACGTATTTGCACCACCAGAAAGTGAGAGTTGGCTGAGCTGTCAATGCATCTGGAAGAGTCTTCCAGATTACTGAGCCTCCTTCCAGAAACTTAACCTGAACTCTTAGTCGTGAGATTATTAATTTACAACCAGCCTGGTTAAGCTCACAGAGGAAAAACAACCACAAGACGTAGTACCCATCCTGTAACATTTGATCTGATTGTTGACTTATGGGTTAAAGGCCCTGACATCTGTTTCTATATGTAAGTTTTTGTTGGACTTTATTAGTTGTAAGCCACAGAAGACAATCCACAAATCTGTACTGTGATTTTTAAATGTTTCACTATTCACAAATGGATATTTTTATATCCACAGAAATAAATGGTGATTTGCAAATATGCATGTTTCACTCTGTAAATATGTATTTTAAGGTTTACATGTAAAATGATATATACATATTTGTGCATCAGTTTATGCACATGAAATGATATCTGTCCATTTGCAGATCGCTTTCTGTGCATTTATGGGCCACGTGACATTTGCAACTTCCCTCCTTGTGTTTACGTAATTTTGTCCAATTAACACCACAAGAGACCTGCAGGAAAGATCTGTCAGTATGAGGTGTATTTAGCAGCTCCACCAGAAGGTGGCGACATGCCCTCACATGAGCTGAAGGAACTACAGTCTACAGCTGCTGGCAGAAAGCAAGAACAAGAGTCAGTCCAACCACCAGGAGACAACCAGCTGCCTGTAAGACCACGTGGACCATCTTTCTTTAACCCAACGCTCCTGATTCAGGATCAGGTTCATCATCTCCAGGTGAGTTTGCTGTGCTGTGCTCGCTTAGCCTTTACTGCTGTTAGCTACAGTTAGCTAGCTTAGTGTTAGCGGTGTCAAAGTTATCTAGCTGTGTTAAACTAGCTGGCGTTAGGACCTAGCGGTAGATCAGTGGGCAGCAATCTGACCTCTGTGAGCAGGCTCAAAGTAAACACAAGAGCCAGCGGTCAGTGAGAGTATTGATCAGATTGATTATATGATCATAATCACATCCTCCCATCTATACGTTATGTAGCACATGCTGTCATGCTGAATATTCACTGATCTGGAAACAGCAGGTGAGTTCAACCAACTTACTATGAATCCAAACATTGTGGTGATATCAGCTTGTAAAATTACTTTATTTAAACTATTCTTACTGATGTATTTTAAGTCCATCTCACTCAAAAACGTCCATATAAATTGTCACCCTTCATTTTTTTTGAGTATTACTAAGTCTTTTCACTTAAGTTAAAATAAATAACACATTTCAGTTCTTCCATTTCTATGATCAAACAGTTCTTGGTGAAATGTTTGTTTGTGGATCATCACATCATATATCACAGCTGATGTACTTGTTACTGGGTAGATGATTTTGCTTCTCTATAAGCTTCTCAATTCAAGATATGACATTTGTATGTTTTGTACTTGACAGAGAAAAGAAAAAATCTTAAAAGTGCTCCTCCATGAGGATGTTTTTAATGATTACATTGATTCCACTCACAGTTCATTTGTTTCCTGCTTTAGTATTTATAGTTGTTTCTTTAATCTGTGTTAGAAAACGGTTTATTAAGGCACAGGAGACATCCAGCATGCCTGGTATTTATTTGAAATTGTTTCCATTTGGCAAACTTAAATAGTAACTAAAACCTCAAACCACTTTTCAGCATAAAACCAATGTGTGTGTGTATTTAGTAGTGCTGTTGATGGTCCAAATCTTGACATTTTCGTGTAAAGTATTTGAATTCTCCATATTGTGTGATAAATATGCATAGTTACTGCCCTCTACTGGTTGAAACGCAGCTTGCATTTGAATTTAACTTTGCTGATCTGGCGGCAGGCGACGTACACTATGGCGGCAGCTTTTGTAACCAACCAACAATTATACATCCTCTAGCAGCTCCTAGCTCCTTATCCACTGGATCTTCATTTTTACAGCTGCCCTGCTGACAAGGCCAAGGACATTATTTTGGGGGAATACAGGTCCAGTTTTGCCATGAACTTTGTTTCCAGGTTATCAGTGGTGATCCTTCTGAGCTCTTTATCTGTATAAAATCAGGCACAAATAAAAGGCACAATTTATTGAAATCAACAAAACTGAGCCGATCGCAACACACAAGCGCAGCTTCAGTTAAACTGCGTATGTGTTATACCCCATAGCCTCAGACCCGGGTCCACCGGTGCCCAGCCTCCTTCCATGGGCCTTGGCTGCTAACGAGTGACAGCTAAAAGTTTCTGAACTTCTGCATATGTGCATCGATCTACATACCTTGTATTCTGTATGCAGCTGTGTGCACATACTGCATTTTTAATATATGCTGTCAGGATATAGTGACCGTTTTATCAAAATCACTTTTCAATCAGATTTGCTCCTTTTCAACCCGCTGCAGCTTTCATCACTATCAGTTTATACTATGTGAAGCTGTTGTTTCCCTCCTGACCTCCAGGTGGCGACTTTCTGTCACTTTAAACTGAAAAACCAGACCGGAAGTACTTCTAAACGGAAGTGTGGTTGTCTCGTTCTGACCTCGGACTGGCGGCGGGATCGTTGTTTCGTTAGCTGACGAGCATATTTGTCTGTTTTGAGGCGGCAGAGCTCCAGGTGAACCCGCAAATAGTGATGGCCGAACGAGGCTTTGTTGAAGCTTCGACACTTTTTACAAAACCTGGTTCATTGCTCGAGGCTCCAATGACACAGTGCTCGAGGGTGACATCTGGTGGTCATTAAAATGAAGTGCAAACTAGACGTGTCGAAGAGTCAAACTTCTTTCCATTCTGCAGCATACGTATTTAATGCACAACACATCCCAGTGGTTCATGGATTGTTTTGGATTTGATTGTCCATGCACATTCCTGCTTGACTACACTAGATGATTATATGTTTGTAGCGGACGCAATAATAATATTACAGTAATTATGACAATAATTATTGAAAAACATGATCCTAGTTTGGAATATCTGAATGTAACCCTCAATAGATCTTCACTTGTGGTATGACATTTAAATATTGCTGCTACATTCATGAGATGTACAAATTGAGACTGGTGCCATTTCACATGGGGTTGGTGCAAATACAGATCATATTATGGATTTGGGCAAAGTATGTTTTCAGGTTCAATGATAAATGGGTAAATGTGTGTGTGGGTAAAGTGGCTGTGCTTGAAAGACAGGGCAGTGACAGTGCTTGTGTAACTTTTATGAGTTTTTATTTAAAAATAATAGTTTCTCCATGCCTTAGCATTGACGAGGTGTTGTTGCTGTATGACAGCCTCCCATCACACAGCATACACTGGACCTGTGAAACAATCCGTTAGAGAGGAGTTTTCCAATGTAAATACAGCTGAAATAAAAATAAAACCTTATTATTATCTGGCAACATTTGGAAACTATCCCATACACGGGACCTTTTCCTTGATGGCTTCATCTATCTATGTATCTAACTATCTATCTATGAATCTACAGTATCTATCTGTCTGTCTGTCTGTGTGTGTGTCTGTCTGTGTGTGTCTGTCTAAATATGCAATCAATCTGGAACAACACTACTAACTGTCAAAGCAACGAACTGAAATGTGGAAGTATGGAACACAGATCTTAATCTTTCACTCTCCTAATCTAAGCAGACTCTGGGGTCCTGCAGTGTATGGGACACTGAAATCTGCTCTTTTCAAATCTATCTTCTTCACACAAAAGAGGACAGACTCTCCAGACCTGCTTGGGCTGACCCCTGATACCTCACGGTGCCAACAAAAGGGTACATGCCTCACAGGTGGTAAGTATGCAGCCCCCCATGTCCCGACTCTAGGGCAGCACTGCGGGAGTGGTGGTTCAGGGTATCAGAACCTTAAACGTCACCCAGTTTTCTATGAGGAATAGCCTCACACACACCACAGCCCATACCACACCACACACACCAACCACCCTGGACCTCTCCATCCCACAATCCACGTAGGGACTGTGCCATGGATGCACCGGGACCTAGGACCTCAACTCCTACTTAATTCATTAGAATTCTAAAAATACTAGTGGCTAGCGTAGTGTAGTTAAGGAGGGACACACCCCGAAGACTGCGCATCTTCGGTGGGACCTACTATACCTAACCCTAGGCCACACTCTCCTTCTACTACACACACAGTACACGGCCTCCAGTCCACCCCTTAACTACGGGGTTCGGACTAAGAAAACCCTATACTATACTATATATACTACACACTCACTGTCTGAAACGGACAGCAGCTGTCTTGCATCACAGACAACCACAAACTACCTGCACTTCCAACCTTCACCCTAACACATATAAGGGACCAGCAACTGTAGCCCACAACAATGCAAAAATCTGGTCTTCGGCCACCGTAGCCATGCTGAAGGAACATTACCAGCATATACTGGAACAGACGAAAAAAGACATCTTTGCCCTTCTAGTCCCCAACTGGAATAGGGCTTTAGCAGTAGCCAAAAGGAGAGCCCTATCTAACACATGACGAATTGCAATTTCGTGAGTCACCCAGTTCCCAATTTAAAAGTCTACTTTTTCAGCTCAAGTCATTGTGCTGAACATGAAGCTTAGCTGGAAAGCACAAGATGTCAATAGTTTGAACCATGCGCCTCATCCAGAGATCAGAGGTCAGGACCTACAATGCAGACAATAGACTGATTGGCAATTTGCAAAAACAAAGTATTTACTGAAATGAAAGTTCAAGGGGCTGAAGCGTGGCGGGGGTTGCTGTGTCTCACAGGTGTCCAGAGGAAATCCAGGTAGACTGAAGATGATGATGGACTGAAGCCGGGTCAGGTGGAGAGGTTTTGTGAGGTCCAGAGGGGTCACGGCAAAAACACAGGAAACTGGAGACAGAAAAAACACTAAGTCAAAAACTGATGTTTGGCTACATTCAGAATGGGAAGCAGCGGACTGAGCGGTCAGTCCGCTCAGCCATGTGATGTCAACCAGCATGTATGAAGCCAGAGGACAGATATACTGTCAACACAGTGACTTGAAGAACTCAGACATAGTCACAGGAAACAGCACAGCCTTCAGCTCTTTAGGCCACTGCTAGTGTGCTTTCTTTTCCTGAGACAAACAACCACCTAATACTTTATATCTCTGAATGACTGATTTAAACGTGTGTTTGATGAAGTGAAGTGAATTAAAGGCTGATGTCACTGCAGCATGTTAAGAGTAAAATGTGACCTGAACCCTCATG
The DNA here is from genome assembly GCA_947000775.1 of Pterois miles. NCBI lineage: Eukaryota > Metazoa > Chordata > Actinopteri > Perciformes > Scorpaenidae > Pterois > Pterois miles. Next base: position 629,996 of record CAMQGK010000123.1, read on the forward strand.
TGCTGTTGGGGATGTTTTCAGCCACTAGGGGGCATTTTTACCTCTTAAATTGGCCGTGAAGTTCACTGTATTTTATCAAATTGAATCATTTTTGTTGAGGAACCTTAATTTAACATACATTTTGGAAATATGATTTCAAAACTTTCAGAAGGTCAATAATACACTGTGGGCAAATTCACTACACACGTGATGTTCAGGCTGAAAACAGCCACTAAAAGAACAGCTGTAAAAATATAACATCAACTTTTTTTGGTCAAATCTGTTTATCAACCTCAGTCCTGATCAAAACAGCTAAATATTTAAATATTTTCACAATTTTAACTCTTTAAATGCCAATTTCAAATGTGATGTCACTGATTTGGACACACAAAATGACGTATTTTCAGTATAAAAAGTCATCGGAGACTGGATTCATTTGAACCTTTATCACAGTCTTGGACATGTCAAAGATTAGTAACAACATTGACTTGGATGAATTATTAGTTTCTGTGCAGCATCAGAATAAAATTTGTACTCACACATGATGTTGGTGGCTGTTATTGCCCCATTGACTGCCATTATAAGCACATTTTTTGAATGCACAGCCATGACACTATATAATCAAGCATTCTGCATGTTGATGGTCCCCCAGTTGAACTGAAGTAAAGTGTGTGATTTTTACTGTTGATGACCAGGTTGCATCATGTAGCCACTACACAGGCCTGTACATGAAATGTGTCTTTTTCGATGATGGTAAAGTCAGTTTGAAACTACTTTAGAGTCTTTTTAAATACACTCTTCTTCCTAGAATCCACTCCAGATTGTCGACAGCTCTCTTGCAGCGGTTATAGTCACTCATGACGAGTGGCTTTTGCTTTAATTCATCCAAGTCAATGTTGTTACTAATCTTTGACATGTCCAAGACTGTGATAAAGGTTCAAATGAACAGATCTGACCACAAAAAGTGTGAAAAAATATGTATCTGTTATATTTTTACAGCTGTTCATTTAGTGGCTGTTTTCAGCCATAAACGTAACCAACGTAACAGTTTATTGAAGAGTGTTTAAGGGTTTAAATAACAAAAACCTGCTCCAGAACACATCTGTTCAACAATATTTATATCTGAAGTGTTTCTATATACTTAGTAGTATATTGATCATCTTTCTTTTGTCTATAGGCCGATCACCTGCTGCTACACTGTTGAAGGGCTCCTGTAAAGTCAGTCTCTTAGGAGGTAAAGAAAGATGTGCAGTGATACTACTGACGGTAGTCAGGCGCCTGGCGGAGTAATACTACTGACGGTAGTCAGGGGCCTGGCGGAGTAATACTACAGACGGTAGTCAGGCGCCTGGCGGAGTAATACTACTGACAGTAGTCAGGCGCCTGGCGGAGTAATACTACTGACGGTAGTCAGGGGCCTGGCGGAGTAATACTACTGACAGAAGTCAGGCGCCTGGCGGAGTAATACTACTATTACTGTGCTTCGACAGATCGGCACCGTAACATTATCATGTGTGTATCGGGAGCCAAGATGGCAGCTGTGAAGAGACATGCTGATGAAGCAGATTTCAAGCTTCAGGCTATCAGTCAGCAGCAGAACATGGGAATAGAGCAGCGGAGAGAGAATTTAATATTAATGAATCAATGGTACGAAGTGGAGGAAGAAGAAGATGAGCTGCACCACGTAAAGAAGACCAACCAGAGTTTCTGAGGGAACAAAGAACAGTGGGTTATTCAGCAGAGAGCAGCAGGTAGAAGCGTCTCTACAGTTTCTATTCCACTCAAGGCAGCAGTGGTAGAGCTGGACATGAACATCAGCCACTTTCCAGGAGGAGAAACCAAGAGACCCAACGGCTTTTTCCACAACTCTCCGTCCCTGTTGATCTGAGACTCCATGCTGCCTATCTCACCGACACCGTCACAACCAAAGTGAAGAAAACTACTTCGGTGGATTAACTACAGAACTCCAACCGCTAGATATCGGTGTCGACAGGTCGTTCAGAGTTAAACTGAGAGCTGCGTGGGAGCGTTGGATGACAGAAGGCCAACACACATTCACCAAGACAGGGAGGCAACGCTGGACCAGTTCCTCCACTATCTGCCAATGGATCAGGAAGGCAGGAATCATCACTGAACAGCTGAGTAACAGCAACCAGACTGACTTGATAATGACCAGACCGACTCGATAATGACCAGACTGACTCGATAATGACCAGACTGACTTGGATAATGACCAGACTGACTTGGATAATGACTAGACCGACTCGATAATGACCAGACCGACTCGATAATGAACAGACTGACTCGATAATGACCAGACGGATTCGGGCTCGATGCTGAAGTTGCCCGACTGTTTAAATCAGACACTGATGATGAAGGATTTGGTGGATTTGTGGACGAGGAATGACCTGAAAAAAACTGAAAGTGAGAGTATTGTTTTGTTTTGTGTTCCAACTGAAAAATGTTGAGTTATTGAAGTTATTGAGTTGTTAAATTAATAGAATAAAGTTTGACTATCTGACCGTTTTGTTACGCTTACAATCCGGTGCGCCTTATATATGAAAAAAGACAGTGATATTGATATTTATTGACAGTGCTCCTTATAATCCGGTGCACCGTATGGTCTGGAAAATATGGTAATCTTTCAGTTAAACTTCTTCTGCAGGACTGAAACTAATTAATTTGTTTCTTATAATTAATTCTACCCTATTTTTCATGTGGGCTTCATCTGCTGCAAAACGGTATCAACCATTTATACGAAATAAACCACTGAATAAAACCTGATCAACTGAATTAAAACAACACATAAACCTTGTTATAGGTATACAAACACTACAGCAGGCAGGCCTCTATATGTGCATATATATATGAGCACTAACTACACAGTAAATGAGAGGATGTGATTGATGTCAACATGTGGCACAGATCAGTCTAGATCAGTCTTTTTCAACCTGTGTGCCGCGGCACACTGCTGTGCCGTGAGAGACCGTCAGGTGTGCCGCGAGAAATTATCCAATTTCACTTAATTAGTCATTAGATGTTTGAAAATTAATTACCGGCAAATAATATTGTACTATTGTGCTAAATTGTACTATTGAAGAGTGTCTGTGCTGCAAGTAAGTGGCAGAGTAATACTCTTCTGTCAGCAGGTGGCAGCAGACGGCTAATTACCAGTAAAAGGACAATAGAATTAGACTTGCGCTTGACAGATTTACAGTGACAGTGATGGAGAAGTTTGTGAGGAGGGGAAATGCTAACTCTGAACAGGGTTCTGGACAAAATGCTGACCCAGACGAAGGCCCTAGTATGATTGGTGGACAAAAGAAGAAAGACAAGACGGTGAGCTCACGGCAGTACAGCGAAAGCTACCTGTCCTTTGGATTTACTTTCACCGGGGATGCAACGGCACCGTCTCCGTTATGCCTGGTGTGCGGCGAGAAGCTAGCTAACAGCGGCATGGTGCCAAGCAAGCTTAAACGCCATCTACAAACAAAACAGCCGTCCCTTCAAGACAAGCCGGTGGATTATTTTGTACGCCTACGTAAAAACACAGAGAAACAGGCAACTTTTTTGAGGAAAACCACAACAGCAAATGAGAGAGCCCTTAAAGCAAGCTACCTTGTTGCTGAAGTCATAGCTAAATCAAAAAAGTCACACTGTGGCAGAAACATTAATACTGCATGCCTGTAAAGCCATTGTAAATGAGATGCTTGGCCCTGACGCCGCCAAAGAAATCACTAAAGTCCCTCTCTCAGATAACACAATTGCCAGACGTATTAATGACATGTCTGCAGACATTGAAACTGTTGTTTTGGAAAAGATACACGTCAGTAAGAAATTTGCATTGCAACTTGATGAGTCAACAGATATTAGTGGACATTCTCAGCTCTTGGCCAACGTGCGTTTTGTGGATGGAGATGTAATTCGAGAAAACTTCGTCTTTTGCAAGGCACTGCCAGAAAAAACAACAGGAGAGGAAATTTTTCAGGTCACGTCGGAATATTTTGACAAAGAAGGACTTACGTGGGAAAACTGTACAAGTGTTTGCACTGATGGAGCAGCAGCCATGGTCGGGCGCACCAAAGGCTTCGTAAGCAGAGTGAAAGAAAAAAACCCAAATGTTACCATTACGCACTGTTTTTTACACCGTGAGGCTCTCATTGCAAAAACCTTACCAGCAGATCTAGCTCATGTGTTGGATGATGTTGTACGTATAGTCAACTTTGTGAAGACACGACCTTTGAAAAGTCGCATGTTTGCATCTTTGTGTGAGGAAATGGGAGCGGAACATAAAACGTTGCTGCTCCATACGGAGGTCCGATGGTTGTCGCACGGCAAGGTGCTGGCGCGTGTGTATGAGCTGCGAGAGGAACTTAAAATATTTCTGACAAATGAGAAGTCTGATTACTCAAAGCTACTTACAACTGATGAGTGGTGTGCAAAGCTGGCATACCTGGCTGATATATTTCATCATCTGAATGAACTGAACACACGGATGCAAGGCCGGAATGAAAACCTGCTCACAAGCACAGATAAAATGAATGGATTCCGTTTAAAGGTCCAGCTCTGGCAACAACATGTGCAGCATGGCAACCTTGAGATGTTCCCACTCACAGAGAAACGGAGTGATGTCAACACTGCTGCACTGTGCGAGGTGATAGGCACACATTTGAAAACACTTCAGGAGAAGTTGTCATTTTATTTCCCTTCAGTCAGCACAGAACACCTCGACTGGGTGAGGGACCCATACAGCTCAGCATCAGTTGTTGGAATGGACATGACTTTACAGGAGCAAGAGCAACTCATTGAACTGAAACAGAATCGGAGTTTAAAGCTAAACTTTGCTGATCTTCCTTTGGACAGTTTTTGGTTAACTGCTGCCAAGGAGTTCCCCATTCTGGCCAACAAAGCTATTTCAGCATTGCTCCCATTTTCCACAACATATCTGTGTGAGCTAAGCTTTTCAAGCCTGACTGTGATAAAAACTAAAAACAGAGAGAGACTGAGAGCTGTTGAGGAAGATCCGTGTATGTCTGTCTTCAGTTCCTGCCACAATATCAGCCTTGTGTTCATCTAAACAGGCCCAGGGGTCGCACTAAGTGAGTATAGAAACATTTATAAACTATATTACTAACTATGTTTTATTATATTTACTGTGTTAGACCATAGAGTGTCATTTTGTGTCATTATGGTTGGTGGTGTGCCCCAGGATTTTGCCGGTGTAAAAAATGTGCCGTGGCTCAAAAAAGGTTGAAAAACACTGGTCTAGATGACAGCAAGAGGCCAAAGGGAAGAGGTCGCTCCATGAAGCAGACCGGTCTGTGAGACTGGGCCTCAGGGAGATACAAGTTACCAACATGACAGGAAGAATTCATCTGAGACCACATAAAACACATGGACCAGGAAAAAGGGTCAATTTGTGTGTATTCACAAAGGGCATATTATTGGGAAATACATCAGTTTGAAATAAAACAGAATGTCCTTTAAGATGTTTAAAGGTTTCTGGTTGGTTCTCCTCCTCGTAACTGGAAAACTCTTCTAAATGTTTTGACAGTTCAGCCACATCACAGAGTCCCACTGGGAAGTTTCTGGTGGTCCAAGTATGTTGATGTATTTACAGGGAATGCTGTTGCTGGAAAACAGCCCCACATTAATCACAGCTGTAGGGTTTCTCACCAGTGTGAAGATGTTGATGCTGTTTTAGGTGAGCAGATGTGGTGAAAGCTGCCCCACATTCATGACAGCTGTAGGGTTTCACTCCAGTGTGAATGCGTTGATGCTGTTTTAGGGAACCTGATGTAGTGAAAGCTGCTCCACATTCAGCACAGCTGTAGGATTTCACTCCAAAGTGAATGCGCTGGTGGACTTTGAGGCTCCTCTGGAAAGCAAAACTTTTCCCACATTGGTCACAGCTGTGTAGTTTCTCTCCAGTGTGAGCTCTCTGATCAATCAGTCTCTTCCTCTCCGCTTCTATAGCAACAGACAAACAGAGACAGAGAGAGACAGACACAGAGACAGAGAGGGTGTCAGTGAGTGAAAGGACCTATCTAGAACCATAAAGAACATTTAGATTTAGAACATGTCAGTGGAACACAACCCACAATGCTCCAGTCTGACTAATGCACTACCACCTGAGACAACCAAATGCAGGGCCGTGTCCCTCTGGAGACATTTGATTGGTCACCACAGACGCCCCCTTGACATTTATTAATTATCAGATGACATCCCCATTATAGAGTTGTATTATGGGAAATGTAAGACCCAGTAGAGTTGAAGATGAACCCGTACCACGGACTAAGTCACTCATTCAGTTTATCTGAACTCAGAAACACACTGAGGTTCAAACCTCATTTCCTACTTAGGAGAGTAAAAAATAAAACACTCCCATACTTCTGTGACACTATGGTGGAGTTCAAAAATCACATACCAGAGTACTACTAGAGTAATACTAACATCCCGCATACTAACATAGTAAAATAATGATTAAAGGTGCTAAAACATGGCACTGCTGATCCTGACAGATGTCAGCAGGATGTCACACTCCTTCAGCACCTGGAAAATAACAGTAAAGAGAAAGACTACTGGTGACAAGAGTGATTAATACATATATAATCAATAAATATATAGTATAATAAATAAACAATCAATAAACATTCTGGACTGCACGATTATTCATTGATTTAAAAATATAGATATATTTAACATAAAATAATTTGTCTTTTGATTTCTCCATTTAAATAAACAGAGCTGCTCCATTCCAACTCTACAGCTCTAAATGTCCTTTTACTTTGTTATTGTCATCTGTCGTTGTTATTTAGCTCGAAACACACAACTCTCATGACCAGGAAATCAATAATTAAGAAGAGGAAGAAGAAGATATTCCTTTATTAGTCCCGCTAGGGGAAATTCAATTTTTTCACTCTGTTAACTTATACAAACACATGCACAAACAGGTCCATATACATGCAACAATTGGAGAGATGTCAGAGTGAGGGGGCTGCTCCTGACAAGCGCCCCGAGCAGTTGGGGGTTTGGTGCCTTGCTCAGGGGCACCTCGGCAGTGCCCAAGAGGTAAACTGGCACCTCTCCAGCTACCAGTTCACACTCAGTTCTTGGTCCATGTCGGGACTTGAAGCAGTGACCCTCCGGTTCCCAAGCCAACTCCCTACAGACTGAGCTACTGCCGCCCCGATTAGTGTTTTACTTGAACATGGGTTTGATTCAAAAGATTTTGGCATTAATGTCTGATTAATATAATGTGCTTAGAGCTGGTGTGAGGAAGTTAAACAGCTCCTGATTCTTGCTTTAATATCTATTTTATATTATTGTGAAAACATCTTCAACCAACTGGATTTATTCAAGTTTCTCAGTGTTAGTTTAGTGTTATGAAGCCATGAAGTCATGAACACTGACCTGAACATCAGTGGTCTCAGAGGACGAGTCTGCTGCTGGACTTCTGGGGACCTGGTTGTTCCACTGGTCCAGGTTCTTCTAGTCCTACTCAGTTTCACTCTTGAAGTGCTCCAGGTTATGGTCCTGGTCTCTGTTTCAGAGAGTGTGAATGGTGTTTTATGTGTTCATTCATTCAGTCCATATTGAAGGTTTACTGTGTGTCAGATATTAGTTTGGTACTCAGGACTGTCTAAAGTTACTCTGTTATGTGCTGTCAGTCATTTCTTTGATGTCGACTATTTCAAATGGACTCTAGTGAACCTTTAAATCACCAAACACATCATTACTGGATAAGACTGAGAGCAAATCTGATTAAAAAGTTATTTTGATAAAACGGTCAATATATCCTGACAGCATATATTAAAGCTGCAGTATGTGCACACAGCCGCATACAGAATACAAGGTATGTAGATCGATGCACATATGCAGAAGTTCAGAAACTTTTAGCTGTCACTCGTTAGCAGCCAAGGCCCATGGAAGGAGGCTGGGCACCGGTGGACCCGGGTCTGAGGCTATGGGGTAGAACACATAAGCAGTTTAACTGAAGCTGCGCTTGTGTGTTGTGATCGGCTCAGTTTTGTTGATTTCAATAAATTGTGCCTTTTATTTGTGCCTGATTTTATACAGATAAAGAGCTCAGAAGGATCACCACTGATAACCTGGAAACAAAGTTCATGGCAAAACTGGACCTGTATTCCCCCAAAATAATGTCCTTGGCCTCGTCAGCAGGGCAGCTGTAAAACTGAAGATCCAGTGGATAAGGAGCTAGGAGCTGCTAGAGGATGTACAGTTGTGTTCAAAATTATTCAACCCCCACAGTAGATAAGTGTTTTTGCAAGTTTGACATTTATTTTTCATTTTGTTTATAATCACATTAAATAATGACATGTCAAATAGACAAATACAACTGAAATAACAAAAATATTTTTTGGAATATTCCAATTAATGGCCTTTCTGTGATTACCTCGTTGACAAAATTCACAACACCACAGACAGTATATAGTATGTATCTTTGTATACAGTCTCAAGTACAAAACATACAAATGTCACATTTTGAGTTGAGAAGCTTATAGAGAAGCAAAATCATCGACCCAGTAACAAGTACATCAGCTGTGATATATGATGTGATGATCCACAAACAAACATTTCACTAAGAACTGTTTGATCATAGAAATGGAAGAACTGAAATGTGTTATTTATTTTATCTTAAGTGAAATGATTTAGTAATACTAACAAAAAATGATGGTAACAATTTGTATGGATGTTTTTGAGTGGGATGGACTTAAAATACATAAGTAAGAATAGTTTAAATAAAGTAATTTTATTACTTGATATCACCACAATGTTTGGATTCATAGTAAGTTGGTTGAACTCACCTGCTGTTTCCAGATCAGTGAATATTCAGCATGACAGCATGTGCTACGTAACGTATAGATGGGAGGATGTGATTATGATCATACAATCAACCTGATCAATACTCTCACTGACTGCTGGCTCTTGTGTTTACTTTGAGCCTGCTCACAGAGGTCAGATTGCTGCCCATGGATCTACCGCTAGGTCCTAACGCCAGCTAGTTTAACACAGCTAGATAACTTTGACACCGCTAACACTAAGCTAGCTCACTGTAGCTAACAGCAGTAAAGGCTAAGCGAGCACAGCACAGCAAACTCACCTGGAGATGATGAACCTGATCCTGAATCAGGACCGTTGGGTTAAAGAAAGATGTTCCACGTGGTCTTACAGGCAGCTGGTTGTCTCCTGGTGGTTGGACTGACTCTTGTTCTTGCTTTCTGCCAGCAGCTGTAGACTGTAGTTCCTTCAGCTCATGTGAGGGCATGTCGCCACCTTCTGGTGGAGCTGCTAAATACACCTCACACTGACAGATCATTCCTGCAGGTCTCTTGTGGTGTTAATTGGACAAAATTACGTAAACACAAGGAGGGAAGTTGCAAATGTCACGTGGGCCATAAATGCACAGAAAGCGATCTGCAAATGGACAGATATCATTTCATGTGCATAAACTGAGGCACAAATATGTATATATCATTTTACATGTAAACTTTAAAATACATATTTACAGAGTGAATTATGCATATTTGCATGTCACGATTTATTTCTGTGGATATAAAAATATGCATTTGTGAATAGTGAAATATTTAGAAATCACAGTACAGATTTGTGGATTGTCTTCTGTGGCTTACAACTAATAAAGTCCATCAAAAACTTCCATATAGAAACAGATGTCAGGGCCTTTAACCCATCAGTCAACAATCAGATCAAATGTTACAGGATGGGTACTACGTCTTGTGGTTGTTTTTCCTCTGTGAGCTTAGCCAGACTGGTTGTAAATTAATAATCTCACGACTAAGAGTTCAGATAAAGTTTCTGGAAGGAAATCTGGAGGACTGTTCCAGATGTTTTGACAGCTCAGCCAAGTCCCACTGGGAACTTTCTGGTGGTGCAAATACGTAGTCACAGCCATGAAAATATACATGAATTTACTGTTGGTCAGCCGACAATTTGGAGAGAAACACATCACAACATCACAACACATCTATCAGAGAGTTGATGCAATTTAAGGGAACGACTTTGAGAAAAAGTTTTTCCACATTCATCACACCAGTACGGTTTCTCTCCTCGGTGAATGCGTTGATGTAAGTTTAGACCACTTGATGTACTAAAAGCTGCCCCACATTCTGCACAGCTGTAGGTTTCTCTCCAGTGTGAATGTGTTGATGCTGTTTTAGGGTACCTGACCGAGCGAAAGCTGCCCCACATTCATCACAGCTGTAGGGTTTCTCTCCAGTGTGAATGCGTTGATGCCGTTTTAGGGAACCTGACTGAACGAAAGCTGCACCACATTGATCACACCTGTATGGTTTCTCTCCAGTGTGAATACGTCGGTGCTTTTTCAGGTCACCTGATGTGATAAAAGCTGCCCCACATTCATCACACCTGTATGGTTTCTCTCCAGTGTGAATGCGTTGGTGGGATTTCAGGTCACTAGCGCGAGAAAACGTTTTCCCACAATAATCACACCTGTATGGTTTCTCTCCACTGTGAATACATTGGTGCTTTTTCTGGTTACCTGAGTTAGAAAAAGTTTTCCCACATTGATCACACATGTATGGTTTCTCTCCAGTGTGAATACGTTGGTGCTTTTTCAGGTCACTTGATGAGATAAAAGCTGCCCCACAATGATCGCACCAGTGCGGTTTCTCTCCTCAGTGAATGCGTTGATGTAAGTTTAGACCACTTGATGTACTAAAAGGTGCCCCACATTCTGCACAGCTGTAAGGTTTCTCTTCAGTGTGAATATGTTGATGCTGTTTTAGGGTACCTGACCGAGCGAAAGCTGCCCCACATTCATCACAGCTGTAGGGTTTCTCTCCAGTGTGAATACGTTGATGCTTTTTTAGCGTATCTGGCTGAGCGAAAGCTGCACCACATTCATCACAGCTGTAGGGTTTCTCTCCAGTGTGAATGCGTTGGTGAGATTTCAGGTGACTAGTGCGAGAAAATGTTTTCCCACATTGATCGCACCAGTATGGTTTCTCTCCAGTGTGACTGCATTGGTGGACTCTGCGTTTGCTCCCTGCAGTGAAAGTTTTCCCACATTGGTCACAGCTGTGTAGTTTCTCTCCACTCTTTCTTCTTCCTCTCTGCTTCTATAGCAACAGACACAGAGAGAGAGTCAGTGAGAAGCCATGGTGGAATGACTTATCTACAACCATAAATAAACATTTAGAACATGTCAGTGGACCCCCAACCCACAATGCTCCAGTCTGACTAATGCACTACCACCTGAGACAACCAAATGCAGGGCCGTGTCCCTCTGGAGACATTTGATTGGTCACCACAGACGCCCCCTTGACATTTGTTAATTATCAGATGACATCCCCATTATAGAGTTGCATTATGGGAAATGTAAGACCTAGTAGAGTTGAAGATGAATTCATACCACGGACTAAGTCACTCATTCAGTTTATCTGAACTCAGAAACACATTGAGGTTCAAACCTCATTTCCTACTTAGGAGAGTAAAAAAATAAAACACTCCCATACTTCTGTGACACTATGGTGGAGTTCAAAATCACATACCAGAGTACTACTAGAGTAATACTAACATCCCTCATACTAACCTCCTGCATCTTAACATCCTGCATACTGTCAAGCGGGTCTAGAATCCCCCACTGCCAAAGTAGCGTTATGGCCTGATCACATTGAAAACACCAGAAACTCTGAGGACTTTACATCAAATGGCCTCAGGGACACTCCACCAGAAGCCAGCAGAGTGAGGTCATTTCCTGCCACACAGAATGATGATCATGTAACACACCAATTATTCAACCACAAATAAGACTAAAAAATGATGTAGCAGTTATTGCATCAAGTAGGATTTAAAACATGACTGTAGTAATTTATGAAGTGATCATATCCTACTGATATCATTATTGAAATCTGTCATAGACAACAATGAGTAAGAAAGAAGTTGATTAATGAATCAGTCACAATTTAATAATGACCTATGACCAAAGTTGTGGATATGCTGAAGAGCACATTACCTCGTCTAAAAAGTTCCAAGGGGAAGTCAAAAAGAAGAAGTGAAACACACTCACAATCATGCATAGAGCTTTCTAGAAAGTGTTGACATATTCAGCATCAAAATGCATGTATAACAGAAGAGAATATTATTCTGTGTTAATCTTCCTTCGGACGGTCTTCTAGCAAGTTTGATCACATCCTGCTGAACTGACCACATCAAAGGATCAATCATAAATCATTGCTCAACTTTTGAGAGGGAGAGTGCGAGTTACCAAGCTGGACCTTTGATAAACTCTACAGCTGGAAAATAAGAAGACTGAGCCTTTTTTAACCATTTACAACCAGCTGAGGGGATTATATTGGATTATCAGCGTTTCTGCCTCCAGTTGCAGGACTCAGGGACTTTAAGACACATTGTGAATTTTGGATAATCAGGATTTCTACAAGTTCCTCTTTTCCAGCAGCAAATGAAGTGCAGCATGATCAGCTACATTTCCTCTCTTTGTCTCTCCCTAAAAGGACTCTGTTCAGCATCATCTCAATTTAATCAGGGTTTTGAATATTTTTCTCAGTTACAACCACTCAGCATTTTTGCCAAATCTTCAATTCCAATAATTGAATTTTTAATATTTTTTGAGTCGTATACTTTGCCCTGCTTAATTCTGCAATAAAATTACCAGCTGCAATTAAAAAAAAAAAAAAACGGTCCAATGTCCATTTTCAAAGGGGTCCCTTGACCTCTGACCTCCAGATGTGTGGATGTAAATGGGTTCTCTGTGTCCCCACCAGTCTCCCCTTTACAGACATGCCCACTTTATGATAGTCCCAGTCAGTCTGGATCAAGTCCTAGTCAAGTCAGCACTCTGACACTTTAATATATCAGGACTCAACTAACAAGGGAAAATGACCTTGCAGATGACTTTCTGGTTTTTAGGAACAGCTGCTGTTTGTCCAACGGCGGTTGGGGAGTCTTTCCTTATCTGATGAGAGGGTTGTTCTGTAAAGGACAGAGGGTGTCGTATCCTGTACAGACTGTAAAGCCCCCTGAGGCTTAACTGTGATTTGTGAATTTGGGCTATACGAATAAAACTGACTTGATTCTTGTTTATCTGCTTTACTCACAGGTGTGTGACTTGACCTGGATATGAAGCATCTGCAGAAAATCATAACGTTACTTTCTAAAGAGATGAGATGAGATGGAGCCCTCTCCTCTCCTCTCATAGAAAACATCAGCAGCAGCGCTGGTCGGATTGTAGCAGCGATGCTGCTGCTGCATATAGAGGAAACACTGCTGAGGCTGCAGGTCGGATCCCCGCCGACCCTCCACCATTTTCTGCTCTCTACCTTCGGCTTTGTTTTGCTTTTGAACAAATATGACGCCACGTTACTCAGACTACACAATAAAATAAGTGACTTCCATCTACCTGCATGTGTCATGTTTCAACAGGTTTCAGTTTAATGTTGTTCAAACAGTAATTTATTCAGTTCCTGACTTGTCCTCGTGTCTTTCGTGTCGTTATGAAGCAATGAAGTCATGAAAACTGACCTGAACATCGGTGGTCTCAGAGGACAAGTCTGCTGCTGGTCTTCTGTGGACCTTGTTGCTGTGCTGGTCCAGGTTCTTCTGGTCCTCCTCAGTTTCACTCTTGAAGTGCTCCAGGTTCTGGTCCTGGTCTCTGTTTCAGAGAGTGTGAATGGTGTTTTATGTGTTCATTCATTCAGTCCATATTGAAGGTTTACTGTGTGTCAGATATTAGTTTGGTACTCAGGACTGTCTAAAGTTACTCTGTTATGTGCTGTCAGTCATTTCTTTGATGTCGACTATTTCAAATGGACTCTAGTGAACCTTTAAATCACCAAACACATTATTACTGGATCAGACTGAGAGCTTACAGTCATGTCTCCATGTCTCTGATAGACATGTTTGATAGTTTTCATCATCAGCTGCTGCTCCTGTGTTTTGTCTCGTCACATTAAAGCTTAATAAATCTATTTAAATGTAATGGAGGCTACAGTCTGATACATCGTGACAATCACCACTTTACCATCCATATAGAAAATGTCAGTCTGTTGAAAGATGAATTAATGGACGACACTCTATTCAGCTTCATTGTGTTATTGACACTTCATTATAGATAAATGTGTTCAGTCATCATATAAATACATTAATATCTCTACGTGGACTGGATTCAGATGGAGGCTTTCCCTCTCATTTACCTGTTGCCATGGTGACTCGTAGTCTCACATCTCCATTGATGATGGCTGTTTTCATCCTCACATTTGATTGAACAAACTCTGATCAGCTGTTCTGGAACCGAAAACTTTTCCATCTCAGAGTGTGTTGAAGCTGCTTTCTGAAACGGGCTGCTGGTCCTGGTCTCTGAGATCCTGTTGTCCTGGACTCACTACAAACCAGAGCACACAGAGGTATTCAGGTCCTGCTGTCTCCTCTGGTCCAGGATGCTCTGGTTTCCATGGAAACGATCAAAGATCACATGGAAAGGCCTAAATGTGTTGATCTGGTTCTAGAGACTCTGAGACAAACTGTGAAAGTCCTCAAACTGGACTGAAACACAATGAAACAGGAAGTTCATCCAGATAAAACTGTTACTTGACGAGACGACTCTTAAAGTTAAACAGCTCCTTCTGCTGATCACCATCTTCTCTACGCGCCACAACAACACATGATAAAAACTCCTCTTTCACAATAAGAGCCCATCCTTTCTTTACTCGTAGTTACTTGAACATAGTGCAGCTAAATACGAGCATGTTAACAAACTCTCACTCTCTTCTTTAAAAATGCTCTGATCCAAACAACACACACCTTTTAACCGGCCTCTAGTGCTGAATCCTGTTTAGTGGGACTCAAAGACAGAAACTAGTTCTTAATCAAGTTCCCATTGTCCTTCACTAAGTGTCTTCAGTAAAAGGAGACCCGATGCCCCTTTTTGCTGAAGCGGTCCACGAGTTGGTGTTTTGTGTTGTACCAGGGACTCGCTCCACTTCTGTGATGCTACTTACTTCCAGACCAAGTCTGTTCTCAGTGACTGACTTTGTGGACTGGAGAGCATCATCCAGCGAATGATGACTTGGGTTATTGGTGTAGCGCTCAGCATCAGCAGCTGTCAGCTCAGAGAAGAGTGTAACTGAAACAGCGTTATCAGACACTGGTAGTGTTTCACCATGTTCTCCCTTGAGAACAAGGACGTGTATAATATAATATCATAACTACCTTTCTGGACTGAAGTTTGCTCACTAGTCTGTTTGCTTCATTAACAGTCTCCACAGCTGCATTTCTTTCTGCTCGATGCTCAGTTGCTAGAATCAAACAGGATATCTGGCCTCTTCTATGTTGCTTCCCAGAGAAAGTGTCCTATTTAGAAGGATCCACATGTTTGAGCTGTATATGCTGAATGTAGTTTTGCTGTTGTACTTGAACCTTTCTGTCAACAGTCACATACCAGAAGCTGGGCTACTTTACTGTCTCTCAGGATCCGGCCGAAGCCGGAGGAGGCATTATTCCTGGAGAAACAGCCCATCAAGTCTGCTCAGTGAAGCATTCAATCAGTGTCCTCATTCAAATCGTCAACTGAAAGCTGCGTCGCCGTTTCCCCTGAGCTTCCTGACAGAGACAAAGTCACAGCGCTTGATTACTCTGATCAAGCTCTAAACTTTCACAAGGCCAAGATATAAATAAATAAAAATAAATCAATATATCACTGACCCTGTTAGATGGCAGTCATCTCACCTGTAGGTCCATAACTGCACTGTGGCACAAGCAAAAAATAATAACTCACGAAGATTATCTCAGATAAAACAATGTGCAAATCATAAGTTTATGAAAGGAGGAAATATTTATATAATTGTATTTTCACATTCAGCATCAACAAGGAAAAACAGAAATCCCACCGGACCGAGTTGGATCTAAACGTCAAGACCAAGTCAACAGCTAGAAATGAATAATCTGAAGCAGGATTATTAAAAGGACCAAACTAACGCTGTCGTTGAGTCCTCCAGGCTCTCTGTTCAACATCTACCCGTTAGATGACACCATGTTGGGGGACGTGGTCGCAAATCTTCACAAATCTTCATAAACTGCTGTTTGAATATCTGAAAATTGTTCGCGTCGCTGCTCGTTTTCACGCAGACTGAGAAAATATTTCTAAAATATATTTAACAAAGTAAAACGGTTCAACTTCAGGCCTTCAGCTGCGGATCATCCTCTCCACGAGAAGACAACGTTTAAAGTTGAGCAACAACTCCACGCGCCACACCACGTCCGGTTTGTTTCATAATAAAAGCTCCTCTTTCACAATAAGTGCCCGTTTTACCAATATGTAAACTTTCATACGGGCAGTTATAAGTAAATATAAGTACGTTAACACCAAGCACACGTTACAGAGAGCTAAAGCTAACGCTAGCAGTTAGCCACACAGCAGCTAGCCGAAGCTAACGGGCTAATTAGCTGGTTAGCATCGGAGCTAGCCCAGAGCGCTAACGCGGTACTCGCTTTGATTTCCGGGTCAAAGAAACATGATTCCAGAGTTTACCTGAGTGTGTGCGGGTTCACCTGGAGCTCTGCCGCCAAAACGGTCAATATGACGATCAGAGAACGAAACAACGATCCCGATTCAGGGCTAGTTTTAATCTTTAGAGCCAGCCCGAGATCCAAATCACAGCGAGGCGACCACACTTCCTGTTCGAAGTACTTCCGGTCTGGTTTTTCATCTTAAAGTGAAACAGTCGCCACCTGGAGGCCATGAGGGAAACAACAGGGACTGGTCAGGCCAAAATGTTCAGATAAGTGAGTTTGTATTTTTATTTTTTCACATCTAAGTTGGTCTTTAAATATCATGTGTGTTTCAGTAGGTCAAGAATAAAATAGTCCACAAGAGGGCAGCGCTGAGCAGCTCAGTTCACCTAAGATGTGGGAGGAGATGGCAGGTTAACTGACGGCACGTCACACTGCAGGGATCCAGGTGGACAAAGACACCACTTAGTCATAAGAGGATTCAGATCTGCTGGGACGTGGTCCACATTCCTGCAGGGCAGAAACCTGCAATATTAGGAAGGCAAAAAATAAAAATGAAAACTGGAAAAGTGGAAAGTATAGGCTTTAGTATTTTTCATTAAGGCCAGTAGGGTCTATGGTTTTCAATCAGTGAATCCACATTTTCTCTGCCGCCCATCGCTGTCCCGTCGTCCAGTTACTATTACTCTCAAGGCCCATGCTTTCAAGGTTGATGGAGTTGCATAAATGCATTTCTGCTATTTATCTATCTACATGGCGCCGCATGAGTGGCAGCCTGTTACAGCAGCTCCTGCTCATTCTAGAGCTTTTCTCTTTAAAACTTTTTAATCTTTTATTTCACGAGTCATTACTATGTCCTTTAATTCAACAGTCTTTTCTGGCATTATGGAGACCAAAGCAGCAGTTTTGGTCGTAACTTTTCATCACTTTTTACAATGTTTCCGACCGTGTGCAGGGACCCAACGAGCAGACCTATTGTTTACACAAGGGATCAGCTGTTGGCGCTCTGCAACACAGCGCTGCTGCACCCCGAGGAGAGACCCCATGTTCCCCCGGTTCCCCCTGAGATAAAGAGGAGAAGAAGGGGATGCCGGGCTGGAGCTCAACGTCGTGCTCGGAGGACGAAATACAGACCAGTCCTCCCGTCTGTTTTGATGGGGAATGTGAGATCTCTCCCCAACAAGATGGACGAGCTGGCGGCGCTGACCTGACATCAGCAGGAGTACCGGGAGTGCAACGTGATGGTGTTCACCGAGACGTGGATGACGGCGGCGACCACGGACACGGTGACGGAGCTGGACGGGTTTAAGTTGGTGCGGGCGGACAGGATGAGAGACAGCGGTAAGAGGAAAGGAGGAGGTCTGGCGGTGTTTGTGAATGATAGATGGTGTAACCCTGGTCACATCACTGTTAAAGACCAGCACTGCAGCAGGGACATCGAGCTGGTGGCCGTTAGTATGAGGCCGTATTATTTACCGCGGGAATTTACACGTTATTATGATGGCTGTGTATGTTCCCCCCTCTGCTAACGGTGACACAGCTTGTGATGTCATCTAATCAGTCACTAGCAGGCTGCAGACACAGCACCCTCAGGCCCTCCTCCTGGTCTCTGGAGACTTTAATCATGTCTCTCTGTCCTCCACTCTACCAACTTTCACCCAGTATGTTTCTTGCTGCACACGGGGCAGTAAAATCTTGGACTTATTGTATGCCAATTGCAAGGAGGCATACACATCATCCCCCCTCCCCCCCTGGGAAGATCAGATCACAACCTGGTTCATCTCCAGCCTGTGTACAGACCCCTGGTACACAGAGAACCAGCCGTCTCCCGCACAGTGAGGACATGGTCCAAGGAAGCTGCGGAAGCTCTGCAGGACTGTTTCAGCACAACAGTGTGGGAGGAACTCTGGGACTCTCATGGGGAGGATATAGATGGACTGACGGGCTGCATCACGGACTACATAAACTTCTGTGTGGAAAACACCGTACCAACCAGGACGGTAAGGTGATTTTCCAACAACAAACCGTGGATTAATCCTGATATAAAGGCCCTCCTTAAGGAGAAGAAGAGCGCCTTTAAATCAGGAAATAAGGAGGAGCTGAAGGCTGTTCAGAGGGAGCTAAGGAGGAAAATCAGGGAGGGGAAGAACAGCTACAGGAGGAAGATGGAGGAGCAGCTGCAGCAGAACAACATCAGTGGAGTCTGGAAAGGCCTAAAAACCATCTCAGGCCACAAGAAACCAGACTCCAAGGCTGTGGGAGACCTAAAGTGGGTGAATGATTTGAACCACTACTTTAACAGGTTCGATGAGTCACCTGCCCCTCCCCCGGCCCAGTCCACCCTGCTGCAACCCCCTTCATCTGCCACTTCAAGACAGTGCCCCTCATCCTCCTCCTTCACCTCCGTTCAGCTCAACACCAGCCCCCCAACTGACATCAGCACCTCCAACGACACCTACAGATCATCCTACGGCTCCAGCTCTACCCTCAGCAGACCCGTCCCACAGTCAACCCCCCTCTGCTCCACTACTCAGCTCTGCCCCCCCACCACCCTCCTCTGCCTCTGACACACAGCCCCCCTGCTCCAGTTTGTCCTTCACAACCCTTCAGGTGAAGAACCAGTTCAAGAAGATGAATGTAAGGAAGGCTACGGGTCCAGATGGCATCAGCTCCAGGCTCCTGAAGTCCTGCGCAGACCAGCTGTATGGGACTTTTGGACATCTATTCAACCTGAGCCTGAAGCTGAGGAAGGTACCACAACTATGGAAGACATCCTGCGCAGTACCTGTGCCCAAGACCCCACACCCCAAGGAGCCCAGCAGCTCAGGTCGGTGGCATTAACATCCCACCTGATGAAGGCCCTGGAGCGTCTGGTCCTCCAACATCTCCGCCCTGTGGTGAGTCCATCCATGGACCCACTACAGTTTGCTTATCAACCTGGCATTGGGGTGGACGATGCCGTCATCTTCCTGTTGGACCGAGCTCTGTCTCACCCGGAGAAACCTGGGAGCACTGTGAGGATCATGTTCTTTGATTTCTCCAGTGCTTTCAACACCATCCAGCCGACACTTCTGAGGGACAAACTGGAGACTGCAGGGGTAGATAACCATCTTACATCCTGGATACTGGACTACCTCACAAACCGCCCACAGTATGTGAGGACATGGGACTTAACCTCCGACACGGTGGTCTGCAGTGTGGGGGCCCCACAGGGAACGGTTCTGACACGGTGGTCTGCAGTGTGGGGGCCCCGCAGGGAAAGGTTCTGACACGGTGGTCTGCAGTGTGGGGGCCCCGCAGGGAACGGTTCTGACACGGTGGTCTGCAGTGTGGGGGTTCCTCAGGGAACGGTTCTGGCTCCATTCCTCTTCACGCTCTACACTGCAGACTTCTCCTACAACTCACCAACCTGTCACCTGCAGAAGTTCTCTGATGACTCTGCTATCGTCGGCCTCATCGCTGATGGGGACGATGGGGAGTACAGAGAACTTTCCCAGGACTTCGTGGACTGGTGCCTGCGGAACCACCTCCAGATCAACGCGGGGAAAACTAAAGAGCTGGTGGTGGATTTCCGCAGGCAAACTCATCCCCCTCCAACACCGGTGAACATCCAGGGATCAAACATTGAGATGGTGACATCTTATAAATACCTGAACAATAAACTGGACTGGACTACAAATTCCTCTGCACTCCATAAAAAAGGCCAGAGCAGACTGTATCTGCTCAGGAGACTGAGGTCTTTTGGAGTACAGGGGACACTCCTGAAAACATTTTATGACACCGTGGTGGCATCAGCCATATTTTATGGAGTGGTTTGCTGGGGCAGCAGCATCACAGCTGCAGACAGGAAGAGGCTGGATAAGATTATCAAAAGGGCCAGCTCTGTCCTGGGATGCTCTCTGGACTCAGTGCAGGTGGTGGGAGAGAGGAGGACGATGGCTAAGCTGTCATCCATGATGGAGAAGGACTCCCACCCCATGAGAGACACCATCAGAGCTCTGGAGAGCTCCTTCAGTGACAGGCTGCTACACCCTAAGTGTACGAAGGAGCGTTACAGAAGGTCCTTCCTGCCTGCAGCTGTTAGACTCCACAACCAGCACTGCTCCCAGTAGACCACATACACATTCACAACCAGCACTGCTCCCAGTAGACCACATACACACTCACAACCAGCACTGCTCCCAGTAGACCACATACACACTCACAACCAGCACTGCTCCCAGTAGACCACATACACACTCACAACCAGCACTGCTCCCAGTAGACCACATACACATTCACAACCAGCACTGCTCCCAGTAGACCACATACACACTCACAACCAGCACTGCTCCCAGTAGACCACATACACACTCACAACCAGCACTGCTCCCAATAGACCACATAAACACTCACAACCAGCGCTGCTCCCAGTAGACCACATACACATCCACAACCAGCACTGCTCCCAGTAGACCACATACACACTCACAACCAGCACTGCTCCCAGTAAACCACATACACACTCACAACCAGCACTGCTCCCAGTAGACCACATACACAGTTACATTCACAACAAACTCACCAGACATAAGTGCAATAAGGACTCATATGTACAATTATTAATTGAAATGATGGACATATTTCTGGCTTTACTTTTCTATTATGTATATACTAATTTATTTTATTTGTATTAATATTGTTTTTACATCAATGCTTCTTGTCTTTTATTGCACTATCCACTTGCTGCTGTAACATGTGAATTTCCCCACTGTGGGACTAATAAAGGAATATCTTATCTTATCTTATCTTTATTGCGCAGCACATGAAGAAATTCAAATCAACAGTTCGACAGCATGCGTTGACACTGGTAGAGCTGACTGAAGCAGAAACAGAGCTCATATGGATAAGTCAATTACAGGACTACACTGAAGAAATCTGTGCTCTGAGAGGAAATGCTCCAATCAAGAAAAAGAGCCAGATCTACCAACTTGACCCCATGTTGCAGGATGGTATACTAAGAGTTGGAGGCCGGCTTAATAAAGCTGCAATGCCACAAGAGGCTAAACACCCAGCCATCCTCGCTAAAAGTTCACCTATAGCCAGCCTGATACTGCAACACCTCCACCAAGAAGTTAGGCACTGTGGTCGCAACTATATACTAGCAATGCTGCCACAAAAATACTGGATCCCTCAAGCTAACTCAGCTGTAAGAAGGATTATCTCCAAGTGCATTGTGTGCAGAAGGCTCAGTGCTAAAGCTGGAAGACAAAGAATGGCAGACCTGCCTGAAGACAGGCTACTACCTGATCAGCCACCCTTTACCAACGTGGGGGTTGACTTCTTCGGGCCGCTTGAAGTTAAACGTGGAAGAAGCCTTGTTAAACGATATGGTGTGATGTTCACTTGTCTCACTGTAAGAACTGTTCACATTGAGATAGCTCACAGCCTGGATACAGATTAGTGCATCAACGCCATACGTAGGTTTATATGCAGAAGGGGACAAGTAAAAATGATACGCTCAGACAATGGAAAAAACTTGGTTACAGCAGAAAAAGATCTGCGCAAAGCATTGGAAAACCTGGACCAGATCAAAATACAGAACGCCATGACAAAAAGGGCATCGAGTGGATTTTCAACACCCGAGCGGCCTCACACCAAGTCTTGAACTCCGTGTTACAGCAACAGACACTAGATGATGAAGGACTCCAGACTGTAATGTGTGAAGTTGAAGCCATCATCAATAACAGACCAATAACACACTCATCAGATGACCCTAATGATGTGGAGGCCTTAACACCGAATCACCTGTTACTGATGAAAACACAACCCAACATTCCACCAGGGGTCTTTGACAAAGATGATCAGTGTGCACGGCGGCGATGGAGACACACACAGTATGTGGCCCATCTGTTTTGGACTAGATGGACGAGAGAATATTTGCCGCTGCTTCAGGAGCGACAAAAGTGGCTCACACCGCAAAAAGGACTTCTTGCCAGGAGATATTGTCCTGATAATGGATGAAGCTGCCCCTCACAACTCCTGGAATATGGGTGGAGTGATAAAGACATTACCAGACTCTGTAACGCCATCTGTTTCCTAAGTTACGTTTGTATTTGGTTTTCCTCTTTTCCTCAGTTTCATCTATTTCCATTTCCTGTTTTATTTTGAAGTTACTAACCTCCCTCTCGTTTCAGATCACCGCACTTCCTGCCCTCATGTGTTCCACGCCCCCTTGACCTACTTCCTACTCTGCACGGGTGTTTCGAGTTGTCTGGGTCCCGCCCCTGATTGTGTCCACCTGTGTAGCGTTCAATCACTCCTCTTGTATATAATGTGTCTGCTCCCTTCCTCATGTCGCCAGTTCGTATTTGATCTTCGGAGAGAATAGTCCTCGCGTTTTTCCTCGTGTCCTGCTTCTTATGATCTTTGACCCACTGCCTGTTACTAGACCCTGCCTCTTGCCTAGCCCTCATCGGAGTTGTTTGCTGTTTGGACTGATTTCCTGTGTATCGACCTTTGCCTATTAAAGCATTTCTTGTGAACTACTTTGAGTCTTGCGTTTGAATCCAACTCTGTGCCTAAACCGGTCGTCACAGACTCCAGTGGTGCAGTGAGGCGAGTCAGCGTGAAGACTAAGACTAACGTACTGGACAGACCTATAAACAAACTGTGCCTGCTGAAACATGCAATACGAACACTTTGAAAAGGAGAATAAGAGGTTATGTATATAGTTTTTCATCTTTGTGTATTATGATGTACATGTAACAGCACCATAAATAATATGTTGAATGTTATATGGCTCTCATGTTGGATAATATTTGGTAATTGTTTTGCATTTAGCATAAGCAATTAGGGGCTGGAAATGTAAGAGCCATATTGATCCTGCTGGTGGTGGTTTAGTGGGTTTCCTTTAAAAATGCTGGTGGAAATGCTCCTTTAATGATGCTACTGGTCACATCACAGCCTTGTAGCTCTCAGACCAGGTGAAGCAGCCAAAGGAGGAAGACAGTTTTTGACCATACGCCAAGTTGAGCCCAAAAGAGAATTTTGTACCTTTGTTTTTATTTGTATAAGTAAAGTTTTTTGAACGGAGTTAGAGCCTCAGAAGATCCTTTAGGGTCAAGCTTATTGCCAAGGGACTGCTGAATAGTGGTGGTAAAAGCGGAGTACTGGAGCCAGGATGAGGAAAGATTGCCACTACAGTTGAGGTGCAGATTTTTTTCTGTATTTTCTTTGTTTCTTTCACTTGATCCATTGCTCTGAAAACAGCCAGCCTCTGGGCTCTGCATGACACTTGTTCCAGCAACTTCTGTAGCATCTTGGAGACTGAAAATCAGCTTGAAATGACTCTGAGTTTGCTGCATCAGCACTTTGACAAGAATCCTTCTCATCCACACTAATTAAGTGTTTTTGAACCCAGAATCTGTTGAAAACTGACGCCTACAGCGACCTCGTTCACAAACCAACTTAAACCTGGTGCTGGGATAGAAACTGGGATCCATTCGTAAATGGGTTATCAAGGACTGACAGGGAACATGTACAGCTTGACAAATGAAACACTTTGTTAGAGCCGGCGATATACGCCTGTTGGGATATACCGACCAGCTCTCTGTTTAACGGGTCCCATCTTCAGTCCCACCGGTATTACTCAGATAGGAATCACTGAAGACTGTTGAAGCTGGTGGCGAGGAGACACGCCTAACAACTAACTTCCTTCATTCCAGCGTCGACCCTGCTGACTCCAAGGCAGCACAGGATGGAGTAGCCTGGGATCCAGTACCATCACTGGCCACGCCCGTTAACGGCAGCTCCTGGAGGTGTTCGTCGATGCTGCAGCGTGACTGAAAAACAGAAAAATAACATGAACACCTTAAAGTGATTGTTCAGATTCTGGTTTCTGCTAGAAAATGTTCAACTGCTCTCTGCATATTTGGGTCACCAGAAACTGTGGGACTGTAGGACACCAGAAAATTCAACAAGTCAATATTTAGCCTATAAACATACAGGAAATGTTGTCTCTTCAACTTAATTCTGCAACCTGGGGGTTCTGGACATCTGGATGGTGGCAGACGAGAAGTTTGGAGGATTTTGAAGGTTTTTGGGTACTTTTATTAGGTTTTGTCTGTGGTCTCCAGGAAGCTGTTTCCTCATGGTACTCCAGCAGTGTTTGGAGAATTAAAAAACTACGCCTGATTTCTTATCAGCAAGGGGGTGAATAGATCAGGACTGAATTTATATATTTAGGTGACCTATTCCTTTAACATTCAAATTGGTCCTTTCTTTTCTTGCAAACATCTCAGGGGAATAAAATGATTCCTTACAAAATGTCTCTAACTTTGTTAAAAATGTAAAAAAAAAAAAAAAAAATAGTTGATAGGATTTTAACAAAGGAGAGATACATACCTTGTGAAAGTGCACAACTTTGTCCACTGCATCACTTGCACTTATTTGGAGAAGGAGCAGCAGAGAAGCCATATCACTGTCCCAGTCTACGACCAGGAAAAATGAGGCAAAACAAGTCATTAGTATCTAGTTGGAAAGCATGAAGTCAACAGCACTAGCTATTTGAATAGAAACCAAACATGTAGCTTACTGCTGTCATCATTCTCTGTGAGTTTCTCAGCAGCTTTTAGAAGAGGCCACAGCTCGGATGACTGAGTCAGGTGTTTGGCCTCTTTGATAACCTTGGGCTTGAATGCCGTGTCCCACTTCTCAAGCATCTCCGGGGCTGTTTCAGCACCAAACAGCAGCAGGAAGTCTCGATTCAGCTGGTGATCAAACACACATGCAAATACATCAAGCTAATGGTCAGTGCATTACTGCTTACATCCAACCAAATAAAACAATGGAGTTTAAATGCACAACTTACCAGTCCTTTGACATCTAAAAAACATGGAAATGTTTTAAAGACATCTGTGGTTCTCTGCGGGTCATGCACAAGGTCCTGGCAATGTTGCAAGGTCACCGTCATCTTCAGAAACACACTTGCTTCATCAGGACAATGAAGAAGAAATGATACAGCCTCTTTGCATGCATCTCCATCAAGCCGCTGAGGTTCTGTGGCTGCTGATCTTCGGCGCTTCGGTGCGTGTGCTTCAGGTACTGTGGCTGCCTTCGCTGGCCGCTTGTGTGTATTCCTGGACATGGTCTTGAGGCGCCACGCTAAATATCCGGAGCCTTTTTCCCCATCAGAGAAGTGCTCCTGTTGAGTCATTAAGAAATGAAAAACTACAAAACACCTATCAAACATTCAGAGAGTATTGTGAAATTAAAGGACAGTATGATATTGACCAAATTCATTGCGATTGCCATGGAGCCTTTTCATTTATGGGATGGCTGGTTTGATGGTTGTTATTCTGCATTTTAATGTTATCTTCATGCCCAAATTGAAATTTGTAGCATACCCAAACTGGTGTGACATTTTTAGGTGGCTATCAATTAAATTAAACCAAATACAGTTGCAACTTAACCACTTTTTCTAGGCAATGGGGTGCATTTAATCATGTAAAATATGTGTATGTATGTATGCATCTATAAAACCAGTGTTTCTTTGGAAGTAACCCTTTACTTAAACTTACATAGCCCTTCGCAGGAAATTGATCCCTCAGCGAAGGAAAGAGGGTGATAATCCCCAGTGCATACTGCTCTACTAGAGGGGACTAGTCAGACTGTAGTTCCAACTGATGAAGCCACTTGTATAAGAGGCGAAACGTCTTCAGAGACAAATCTAAGTCCAGTTGCCTTCGATTCAATTGTTGCCAGAATGAATATGACCTGGATGAATGAGGACCTTCACAGACCTATCCAGCGCTAGCCACAAGCTAGCTAGATATTTAGCTATTAACAAAATTCAAATTATAAATCGCTATCTAGTGGTAGCTAGCCACGAGGTAGCTAGAAAGTTACGTGTGTTACGCAAATTTCTAATTATAAAAGCTATGTAGCACTATCAATTGTCAAATTTCTAAATATAAATAGCTATCTCGTGTTAGCAAGACAAAAATATATAAATAAGTAAAAACATAAATGCATACATACATAAATACACATACAATCATAAAAACAAACATACATAAATCATGCTGTGAAAAACTTACAAAACTATATCGTATTGATTTGTAAATAAAGTAATAATGAAACCCACTACAAACTGTCTGGGTCAGTCCTTTCTGTTGGTGGCCATCAGGTTCCAGAACCAAGGTCTGACCCCCATGTGACTCTGATCATCTGCTCCGTATTTATTCCAAATGTATATAATTACATATAATTATATAATTACATATATATATGCTGTGCATATACAATACCCACCACCTGCTGCACTTTACTTATTACTGTTACTTATTTACTTTTATTGTCAATTATCTTCATTGCACCTTATTTCATTCACTGCACCTTCTCTTTTACTTTTTACTGTACTGTATTTATCTGTACTGTTGTTGATGCTGCTAAGACACCCGAATTTCCCTCCGGGGATTAATAAAGGTTCATCTTATCTTATCTTAAAATACAAACAAATACATACATACACACATACATAAATCCACACATACATACATACACACATAAATAAACAAATAAATAAGACCATGATACAACACAGTGTGACAGAATGTTGAGAAAAAGTTACAAAATTATATTGTATTGATTTGTAATTACAATAACAATAAATAAAAAATGAAAAAATACAAACGGTACATAAACAAATACACACATACATAAATACACACACATACACACATAAATAAACAAATAAATAAAAACATAATACAACACAGTCTGACAGCATGTTGTGAAAAAGTCGCAAAAGTATAAAGTTTTGATTTGTAAATACAGTAACAACATTTTTTTTATAAATAAAAACAAAATATATATATATATATATACATAAAAACATACATACATACAAACATAAAAAAATAAACAAATAAGACCATGATACAACACAGTCTGACAGCATTTTGTGAAAAAGTCACAAAACTATATTGATTTGATTTGTGTACATAAAAATGAATTTCCCTTCACTTTACGTCACTATTTCACAAACCGCTGTGCGACTGGGCTGTAAGACACCACTCTGGTAAGAATACTGCTTTTCACCTGATTTAAAGGATTGTTAGGAATATCCCAATTTAAATACAAAATAGACCTTCCTCCTAAGCTTGCAGGTGTCTTGACAGTGGCAGTAATAAAAATTTCAATTGCAAAAATGAATAAATAAATCATACTACTATGACACCACCCTCCAGTGGGAATAGTCCTATTTTACCTGATTCAAAGGACTTTTGAGAGTATTGCTTGGGAAGATAAACAACATTAAGATCCTCTTCCAAAAGTACAGAACTTCTGTATATCAGTACAGTGGCCAGATATTTTATAACAAAAATGGCCTTGTGTCGACAGCGTTGTTGTAAACTTTAACTGTCAGATAGATGCCGGGCAGACAAAGGTCCAAACCAGACAGTTGAACTGTATAAAGATTTGTCACTGCAGGCCACGACAATGTTCAAACCCAATCACTAGCTCGCTAGTTATTGCCAAATTACTAGATAAAAATACCGGGTGATCCTCAGATTCCGAAACCAAGTCCCTACTGACTGAGCCACTGCCGCCCCCAAAAACTTGCAATGGCCCGTACGGGGATCAAACCCGCGACCTTGGCGTTATTAGCACCACGCTCTAACCAACTGAGCTAACCGGCCACTAAATAAAGTTTCCTTTTCCCCATTTAAGGACTACATGACTTATAATAATAATGGACCAGTGTCTCCCAGCACCTGATGGGATGCTGCAAAGGCTTAGAGGGAAACTTATGAGATGGTCAGCTCAGAAGAAAAAGGAAAAAGAAAAAGAAATTACTGGAGATTAAACATGCGACATGCAATGATCCTAATATCTTCAGTCAGATTCAGGAAACAAACCAACGGTTAAACGATATATATGACAAACAGATAGAGAAGAAAGCTAAATTCATTTAACAGACTTTCTATGAGAACAGCCCAAAATCCAAAAAATGACTCGCCTGGAGAATAATAAAACAACAAGCGGAAAGATTTATCCCTAAAATGAAAGACCCCAACACAAATAAGGTACACGATAAATCGGACGATATACAGAACTCATTTGAAAAATATTACACGAAACTGTATGAGCAACAACAGGCAGCTGATTTAACAGATGTGTCAAACTTTTGAAAAGGTT
This sequence comes from Pterois miles, assembly GCA_947000775.1. Lineage (NCBI taxonomy): Eukaryota > Metazoa > Chordata > Actinopteri > Perciformes > Scorpaenidae > Pterois > Pterois miles. The sequence continues at coordinate 658,685 of CAMQGK010000123.1, forward strand.
TAGATTTATCAAGCATTGATCAGGTCAAAACAAAACAATAACTGAGGAGATAACGGAAGAAGAAATAAATCAAGCTTTATCAAGACTGAAAAATGCCAGGGGCCGATGGCTCTCCATCTGAATGGTATAAAAACTTTAGAGAAGTCATTGTACCAACACTAAAAGAAAGTTTGAACTACATCCTGGAGAGCGGAGAGATCCCAGTGTCCTGGCGGCAAGCTGTAATCTCAGTAATCCCCAAAACAGGTAAAGATAAGACAGAATGTAGCTCCTATAGACCTACATCTGTCTGAAACACTCATTACAGACTATCTGCATCAATATTAGCCAAACCATTAGAATATATCATTCCAGATTTAATTGACCCTGATCAGACCGGTTTTGTGAAAAATAGGCAAACGCAAGATAACGAGAGGAGGGCTCTCCACCTGATTGATCATATGAGAAACAGCGATAACGAATCTGTAGTTATTAGTCTCGATGCTGAAAAGGCTTTTGATTCTGTTAAATGGGAATATCTTGACTTAACTCTTAAACGCTTTGGCTTTGATGGTCAGGTAGTTGGATGTCTGCGGTCTCTGTACTGCTCTCCTACAGCAGGGATCAAAATAAATGGGAATTTATCTAAAACTGTATCACTTAACAGAGGCTGTCGACAGGGACACCCCCTCAGTTTTATTGAGCCACTGCTACAGGCAATCAGAGAAGATGAAGCTATAACGGGCATAAAGATGGGAGATACACAATACAAGATTTGTGCCTACGCAGACGACATTTCGTTAACCCTTACCAACCCTAACAGAAGTTTACAGAGATTGTTAGCTCTGCTGAAACTTTTTGGATCATACTCAGGTTACAAATTAAATCTACGCAAAACGCAAACTCTGACCTATAACTATACACCACAGGACAATATTTACAAGATGAGTAAATTTATTTTTGCGTTACTTTGCGTTGCGTTACTTTGCCTTGTGTTGTAGTGCGTTGTGTTACTTTGGGTTGTGTTACTTTGCGTTGCGTTACTTTGCCTTGTGTTGTAGTGCGTTGTGTTACTTTGGGTTGTGTTACTTTGCGTTGCGTTACTTTGCCTTGTGTTGTAATGTGTTGCGTTACTTTGCGTTGTGTTACTTTGCCTTGTGTTACTTTGCGTTGCGTTACTTTGCCTTGATTTGTAGTGCGTTGCGTTACTTTGCGTTATGTTACTTTGTGTTGCATTACTCTGCCTTGTGTTGTAATGTGTTACGTTACTTTGCGTTGTTTTACTTTGCGTTGTGTTACTTTGCCTTGTGTTGTAGTGCGTTGCATTGCATTACTTTGCGTTGTGTTATTTTGCGTTGCCTTACTTTGCGTTGCGTTACTTTGCGTTGCGTTACTTTGCGTTAAGTTACTTTGCGTTGCGTTACTTTGCGTTGCGTTACTTTGCGTTGCGTTACTTTGCCTTGTGTTGTAGTGCATTGCGTTGTGTTGCTTTACTTTGCGTTGTGTTGCTTTACTTTGCGTTGTGGTACTTTGCATTGTGTTACTTTGCGTTGCGTTACTTTGCCTTGTGTTGTAATGTGTTGCGTTACTTTGCGTTGCGTTACTTTGCGTTGCGTTACTTTGCGTTGCGTTACTTTGCCTTGTGTTGTAGTGCGTTGCGTTGCATTACTTTGCGTTTTTTTACTTTGCGTTGCGTTGTAGTGCGTTGCGTTGCATTACTTTGCGTTGCGTTACTTTGGGTTGTGTTACTTTGCGTTGCGTTACTTTGCGTTGCGTTACTTTGCCTTGTGTTGTAGTGCGTTGCGTTGCATTACTTTGCGTTTTTTTACTTTGCGTTGCGTTACTTTGCGTTGCGTTACTTTGCGTTGCGTTACTTTGCGTTGCATTACTTTGCGTTGCGTTACTTTGTCTTGCGTTACTTTGCGTTACATTGTAGTGCGTTGCGTTGCATTACTTTGCGCTGTGTTACTTTGCCTTGTGTTGTACTGCATTGCGTTACTTTGCTTTATGTTACTTTGCGTTGTGTGAAATTGCCTTGTGTTGTAGTGCGTTGCGTTGCATTACTTTCCATTGTGATACTTTACGTTGCTTTACTTTGCCTCGTGTTGTAATGTGTTACGTTACTTTGCTTTGTGTTACTTTGCGTCGTGTTACTTTTCGTTGTTTGGTTTCTATTGTGTTACATTGCCTTGTCTTGCGTTGCATTACTTTGCGTTGTGTTATTTTGTGTTGCGTTACTTTGCCTTGTTTTGTAATGTGTTGCGTTACTTTGCGTTGCGTTACTTTGCTTTGCGTTACTTTGCGTTGTGTTACTTTGCGTTGTGTTACTTTGTGTTGTGTTGCTTTGCATTGTGTTACTTTGCATTGTGTTGTAGTGTGTTGCATTACTTTGCATTGTGTTACTTTGCCTTGTTTTACTTTGTGTTGCGTTACTTTGCCTTGTGTTGTAGTGTGTTGCTTTGCGTTACTTAGCGTTATGTTTCTTTGCGTTGCGTTACTTTGCGTTGCGTTACCTTGCGTTGCGTTAGTTTGCATTGTTACTTTGCGTTATGTTACTTTGCGTTGCGTTACTTTGCGTTGCCTTAATTTTCCTTTGTGTTGTAATGTGTTGTGTTACTTTGCATTGCGTTACTTTGCGTTGTGTTACTTTGCGTTGTGTTGCTTTGCATTGTGTTACTTTGCCTTGTTTTGTAGTGCGTTGCCTTGTGTTACTTTGTGTTGTGCTAATTTGCGTTGCGTTACTTTGCGTTATGTTACTTTGCGTTATGTTACTTTGCGTTATGTTACTTTGCGTTATGTTACTTTGCGTTGCGTTACTTTGCGTTGCGTTACTTTGCGTTGCGTTACTTTGCCTTGTGTTGTACTGCGTTGCGTTACTTTGCTTTGTGTTTTAGTGCGTTGCGTTGCATTACTTTGCGTTGTGTTACTTTGCATTGCGTTACTTTGCGTTGCGTTACTTTGGCTTGTGTTGTAATGTGTTGCGGTACTTTGCGTTGCGTTACTTTGAGTTGCGTTACTTTGCGTTGCGTTACTCTGCGTTGCGTTACTTTGCGTTGTGTTACTTTGCCTTGTGTTGTACTGCATTGCGTTACTTTGCGTTTTGTTACTTTGCGTTGTGTTTCTTTGCGTCGTGTTACTTTGCCTTGTGTTACTTCGCCTTATGTTACTTCGCCTTGTGTTACTTTGCCTTGTGTTGTAATGTATTGTGTTACTTTTCATTGTGTTACTTTGCGTTGCGTTACTTTGCGTTGCGTTACTTTGCGTTGCGTTACTTTGCGTTGCGTTACTTTGCTTTGTGTTGTAATGAGTTGTGTGACTTTGCGTTGCGTTACTTTGCGTTGCGTTACTTTGCGTTGCGTTACTTTGCTTTGTGTTGTAATGAGTTGTGTGACTTTGCGTTGTGTTACTTTTCATTGCGTTACTTTGCCTTGTGTTGTAGTGCGTTGTGTTACTTTGCGTTTTGTTACTTTGCGTTGTGTTACTTTACGTTGCGTTACTTTGCGTTGCGTTACTTTGCGTTGCGTTACTTTGCGTTGCATTACTTTGCCTTGTGTTGTAGTGCATTGCGTTGTCTTGCTTTACTTTGCGTTGTGGTACTTTGCATTGTGTTACTATGCGTTGTGTTACTATGCGTTGTGTTACTTTGCCTTTTGTTGTACAGTGTTGCCTTGCATTACTTTGCGTTGTGTTACTTTGCATTGTGTTACTTTGCCTTGTGTTGTAATGTGTTGCATTACTTTGCGTTGCGTTACTTTGTGTTGCGTTACTTTGCGTTGCGTTACTTCGCGTTGTGTTACTTTGCGTTGCGTTACTTTGCCTTGTGTTGTAGTGCATTGCGTTGTGTTGCTTTACTTTGCGTTGTGTTGCTTTACTTTGCGTTGTGGTACTTTGCATTGTGTTACTTTGCGTTGCGTTACTTTGCCTTGTGTTGTAATGTGTTGCGTTACTTTGCGTTGCGTTACTTTGCGTTGCGTTACTTTGCGTTGCGTTACTTTGCCTTGTGTTGTAGTGCGTTGCGTTGCATTACTTTGCGTTTTTTTACTTTGCGTTGCGTTGTAGTGCGTTGCGTTGCATTACTTTGCGTTGCGTTACTTTGGGTTGTGTTACTTTGCGTTGCGTTACTTTGCGTTGCGTTACTTTGCCTTGTGTTGTAGTGCGTTGCGTTGCATTACTTTGCGTTTTTTTACTTTGCGTTGCGTTACTTTGCCTTGTGTTGTAATGTGTTGCGTTACTTTGCGTTGCGTTACTTTGCGTTGCGTTACTTTGCGTTGCGTTACTTTGCGTTGCATTACTTTGCGTTGCGTTACTTTGTCTTGCGTTACTTTGCGTTACATTGTAGTGCGTTGCGTTGCATTACTTTGCGCTGTGTTACTTTGCCTTGTGTTGTACTGCATTGCGTTACTTTGCTTTATGTTACTTTGCGTTGTGTGAAATTGCCTTGTGTTGTAGTGCGTTGCGTTGCATTACTTTCCATTGTGTTACTTTACGTTGCTTTACTTTGCCTTGTGTTGTAATGTGTTACGTTACTTTGCTTTGTGTTACTTTGCGTCGTGTTACTTTTCGTTGTTTGGTTTCTATTGTGTTACATTGCATTGTCTTGCGTTGCATTACTTTGCGTTGTGTTATTTTGTGTTGCGTTACTTTGCCTTGTTTTGTAATGTGTTGCGTTACTTTGCGTTGCGTTACTTTGCTTTGCGTTACTTTGCGTTGTGTTACTTTGCGTTGTGTTACTTTGTGTTGTGTTGCTTTGCATTGTGTTACTTTGCATTGTGTTGTAATGTGTTGCGTTACTTTGCGTTGCGTTACTTTGCGTTGCGTTACTTTGCGTTGCGTTACTTTGCGTTGCGTTACTTTGCCTTGTGTTGTAGTGCGTTGCGTTGCATTACTTTGCGTTTTTTTACTTTGCGTTGCGTTGTAGTGCGTTGCGTTGCATTACTTTGCGTTGCGTTACTTTGGGTTGTGTTACTTTGCGTTGCGTTACTTTGCGTTGCGTTACTTTGCCTTGTGTTGTAATGTGTTGCGTTACTTTGCGTTGCGTTACTTTGCGTTGCGTTACTTTGCGTTGCGTTACTTTGCGTTGCGTTACTTTGCGTTGCGTTACTTTGTCTTGCGTTACTTTGCGTTACATTGTAGTGCGTTGCGTTGCATTACTTTGCGCTGTGTTACTTTGCCTTGTGTTGTACTGCATTGCGTTACTTTGCTTTATGTTACTTTGCGTTGTGTGAAATTGCCTTGTGTTGTAGTGCGTTGCGTTGCATTACTTTCCATTGTGTTACTTTACGTTGCTTTACTTTGCCTCGTGTTGTAATGTGTTACGTTACTTTGCTTTGTGTTACTTTGCGTCGTGTTACTTTTCGTTGTTTGGTTTCTATTGTGTTACATTGCCTTGTCTTGCGTTGCATTACTTTGCGTTGTGTTATTTTGTGTTGCGTTACTTTGCCTTGTTTTGTAATGTGTTGCGTTACTTTGCGTTGCGTTACTTTGCTTTGCGTTACTTTGCGTTGTGTTTCTTTGCGTTGTGTTACTTTGTGTTGTGTTGCTTTGCATTGTGTTACTTTGCATTGTGTTGTAGTGTGTTGCATTACTTTGCATTGTGTTACTTTGCCTTGTTTTACTTTGTGTTGCGTTACTTTGCCTTGTGTTGTAGTGTGTTGCTTTGCGTTACTTAGCGTTATGTTTCTTTGCGTTGCGTTACTTTGCGTTGCCTTACTTTGCGTTGCGTTACTTTGCCTTGTGTTGTACTGCGTTGCGTTACTTTGCTTTGTGTTTTAGTGCGTTGCGTTGCATTACTTTGCGTTGTGTTACTTTGCATTGCGTTACTTTGCGTTGCGTTACTTTGGCTTGTGTTGTAATGTGTTGCGGTACTTTGCGTTGCGTTACTTTGAGTTGCGTTACTTTGCGTTGCGTTACTCTGCGTTGCGTTACTTTGCGTTGTGTTACTTTGCCTTGTGTTGTACTGCATTGCGTTACTTTGCGTTTTGTTACTTTGCGTTGTGTTTCTTTGCGTCGTGTTACTTTGCCTTGTGTTACTTCGCCTTATGTTACTTCGCCTTGTGTTACTTTGCCTTGTGTTGTAATGTATTGTGTTACTTTTCATTGTGTTACTTTGCGTTGCGTTACTTTGCGTTGCGTTACTTTGCGTTGCGTTACTTTGCTTTGTGTTGTAATGAGTTGTGTGACTTTGCGTTGTGTTACTTTGCATTGTGTTACTTTACGTTGCGTTACTTTGCGTTGCGTTACTTTGCGTTGCGTTACTTTGCGTTGCGTTACTTTGCGTTGCATTACTTTGCCTTGTGTTGTAGTGCATTGCGTTGTATTGCTTTACTTTGCGTTGTGGTACTTTGCATTGTGTTACTATGCGTTGTGTTACTATGCGTTGTGTTACTTTGCCTTGTGTTGTACAGTGTTGCCTTGCATTACTTTGCGTTGTGTTACTTTGCATTGTGTTACTTTGCCTTGTGTTGTAATGTGTTGCATTACTTTGCGTTGCGTTACTTTGCGTTGCGTTACTTTGCGTTGCGTTACTTTGCGTTGCGTTACTTCGCGTTGTGTTACTTTGCGTTGTGTTACTTTGCGTTGTGTTACTTTGCGTTGTGTTACTTTCCCTTGTGTTGTACTGCATTGCGTTACTTTGCGTTGTGTTACTTTGCGTTGTGTTCCTTTACCTTGTGTGAAATTGCCTGGTGTTGTAGTGCGTTGCGTTGCATTACTTTCCATTGTGTTACGTTTCGTTGCTTTACTTTGCCTCGTGTTGTAATGTGTTACGTTACTTTGCATTGTGTTACTTTGCATTATGTTACTTTTCGTTGTTTGGTTTCTATTGTGTTACATTGCCTTGTATTGCGTTGCATTACTTTGCGTTGTGTTACTTTGTGTTGCGTTACTTTGCCTTGTTTTGTAATGTGTTGCGTTACTTTGTGTTGCGTTACTTTGCTTTGCGTTACTTTGCGTTGTGTTACTTTGCCTTGTGTTACTTTGCGTTGTGTTGCTTTGCATTGTGTTACTTTGCATTGTGTTACTTTGCCTTGTGTTACTTTGTGTTGCGTTACTTTGCCTTTTGTTGTAGTGTGTTGCGTTGCGTTACTTTGCGTTGTGTTAATTTGCATTGTGTTACTTTGCGTTGCGTTACTTTGCGTTGCATAGTTTGCATTGTTATTTTGCGTTATATTACTTTGCGTTGCGTTACTTTGCGTTGCCTTACTTTGCCTTGTGTTGTAATGTGTTGTGTTACTTTGCGTTGCGTTATTTTGCGTTGTGTTACTTTGCGTTGTGTTGCTTTGCATTGTGTTACTTTGCCTTGTTTTGTAGTGTGTAGCGTCGCGTTACTTTGCGTTGTGCTAATTTGCGTTGTGCTAATTTGCGTGGCGTTACTTTGCGTTATGTTACTTTGCGTTATGTTACTTTTCGTTATGTTACTTTAAGTTGCGTTACTTTGCGTTGAGTTATTTTGCGTTGAGTTACTTTGCGTTGCGTTACTTTGCCTTGTGTTGTAATGTGTTGCTTTACTTTGCGTTGCGTTACTTTGCTTTGTGTTGTAGTGCGTTGCGTTGCATTACGTTGCGTTTTGTTACTTTGCCTTGTGTTGTACTGCGTTGCGTTACTTTGCTTTGTGTTTTAGTGCGTTGCGTTGCATTACTTTGCGTTGTGTTACTTTGACTTGTGTTGTAGTGCGTTGCGTTACTCTGCGTTGCGTTACTTTGCGTTGTGTTACTTTGCCTTGTGTTGTACTGCATTGCGTTACTTTGCGTTTTGTTACTTTGCGTTGTGTTTCTTTGCGTCGTGTTACTTTGCCTTGTGTTACTTCGCCTTATGTTACTTCGCCTTGTGTTACTTTGCCTTGTGTTGTAATGTATTGTGTTACTTTTCATTGTGTTACTTTGCGTTGCGTTACTTTGCGTTGCGTTACTTTGCGTTGCGTTACTTTGCTTTGTGTTGTAATGAGTTGTGTGACTTTGCGTTGTGTTACTTTGCGTTGTGTTACTTTACGTTGCGTTACTTTGCGTTGCGTTACTTTGCGTTGCGTTACTTTGCGTTGCGTTACTTTGCGTTGCATTACTTTGCCTTGTGTTGTAGTGCATTGCGTTGTATTGCTTTACTTTGCGTTGTGGTACTTTGCATTGTGTTACTATGCGTTGTGTTACTATGCGTTGTGTTACTTTGCCTTGTGTTGTACAGTGTTGCCTTGCATTACTTTGCGTTGTGTTACTTTGCATTGTGTTACTTTGCCTTGTGTTGTAATGTGTTGCATTACTTTGCGTTGCGTTACTTTGCGTTGCGTTACTTTGCGTTGCGTTACTTTGCGTTGCGTTACTTCGCGTTGTGTTACTTTGCGTTGTGTTACTTTGCGTTGTGTTACTTTGCGTTGTGTTACTTTCCCTTGTGTTGTACTGCATTGCGTTACTTTGCGTTGTGTTACTTTGCGTTGTGTTCCTTTACCTTGTGTGAAATTGCCTGGTGTTGTAGTGCGTTGCGTTGCATTACTTTCCATTGTGTTACGTTTCGTTGCTTTACTTTGCCTCGTGTTGTAATGTGTTACGTTACTTTGCATTGTGTTACTTTGCATTATGTTACTTTTCGTTGTTTGGTTTCTATTGTGTTACATTGCCTTGTATTGCGTTGCATTACTTTGCGTTGTGTTACTTTGTGTTGCGTTACTTTGCCTTGTTTTGTAATGTGTTGCGTTACTTTGTGTTGCGTTACTTTGCTTTGCGTTACTTTGCGTTGTGTTACTTTGCCTTGTGTTACTTTGCGTTGTGTTGCTTTGCATTGTGTTACTTTGCATTGTGTTACTTTGCCTTGTGTTACTTTGTGTTGCGTTACTTTGCCTTTTGTTGTAGTGTGTTGCGTTGCGTTACTTTGCGTTGTGTTAATTTGCATTGTGTTACTTTGCGTTGCGTTACTTTGCGTTGCATAGTTTGCATTGTTATTTTGCGTTATATTACTTTGCGTTGCGTTACTTTGCGTTGCCTTACTTTGCCTTGTGTTGTAATGTGTTGTGTTACTTTGCGTTGCGTTATTTTGCGTTGTGTTACTTTGCGTTGTGTTGCTTTGCATTGTGTTACTTTGCCTTGTTTTGTAGTGTGTAGCGTCGCGTTACTTTGCGTTGTGCTAATTTGCGTTGTGCTAATTTGCGTGGCGTTACTTTGCGTTATGTTACTTTGCGTTATGTTACTTTTCGTTATGTTACTTTAAGTTGCGTTACTTTGCGTTGAGTTATTTTGCGTTGAGTTACTTTGCGTTGCGTTACTTTGCCTTGTGTTGTAATGTGTTGCTTTACTTTGCGTTGCGTTACTTTGCTTTGTGTTGTAGTGCGTTGCGTTGCATTACGTTGCGTTTTGTTACTTTGCCTTGTGTTGTACTGCTTTGCGTTACTTTGCTTTGTGTTTTAGTGCGTTGCGTTGCATTACTTTGCGTTGTGTTACTTTGACTTGTGTTGTAGTGCGTTGCGTTACTTTGCGTTATGTTACTTTGCGTTGCATTACTTTGCGTTGCGTTACTTTGCGTTGCGTTACTTTGGCTTGTGTTGTAATGTGTTGCGTTACTTTGCGTTGGTTACTTTGCGTTGCGTTACTTTGCGTTGCGTTACTTTGCCTTGTGTTGTAGAACATTATGTTACTTTACGTTGTGTTACTTTGCGTTGCGTTACTTTGCGTTGCATTACTTTGCGTTGCGTTGTAGTGCGTTGCGTTGCATTACTTTGCGCTGTGTTACTTTGCCTTGTGTTGTATTGCATTGCGTTACGTTGCGTTGTGTTACTTTGCATTGCGTTACTTTGCCTTTTGTTGTAGTGCGTTGTGTTACTTTGTGTTGTGTTACTTTGCGTTGTTACTTTGCGTTGCGTTACTTTGCGTTGTGTTGTAGTGCGTTGCGTTACTTTGCATTGCGTTACTTTGCGTTGCGTTACTTTGCCTTTTGTTGTAACGTGTTGCATTACTTTGCGTTGTGTTACTTTAAATTGCGTCATTTTGCCTTGTGTTGTAGTGCGTTGTGTTATTTTGCATTGCGTTACGTTGCTTTGTGTTGCTTTGTGTTTCGTTACTTTGCGTTGTTTTACTTTGCCTTGTGTTGTAGTGCGCTGTGTTACTTTGTGTTGTGGTACTTTGCAGTTCGTTATTTTGACTTGTGTTGTAGCACGTTGCACTACTTTGCATTGCGTTACTTTGCAGTGCGTTACTTTGCCTTCTGTTGTAGTGCGTTGTGTTACTTTGCGTTGTGTTACTTTGCGCTGCATTACTTTGCGTTGTGTTACTTTGCGTTGCGTTACATTGCGTTGCGATACTTTGCCTTGTGTTGTAGTGCGTTGTGTTGCATTACTTTGCCTTATTTTGCGTTGTGTTACTTTGACTTGTGTTACTTTGCGTTGCGTTACTTTGCCTTGTGTTATAGTGCGTTGTGTTACTTTGCGTTGTGTTACTTTGCGTTGTGTTACTTTGCATTGTGTTACTTTGCATTGTGTTACTTTGTGTTGTGTTACTTTGCATTGTGTTACTTTGTGTTGCGTTACTTTGCGTTGTGTTACTTTGCATTGTGTTACTTTGCCTTTTGTTGTAGTGCATTGCGTTACATTACTTTGCGTTGTGTTACTTTGCGTTGTGTTACTTTGTTTTGCGTTAGTTTGCCTTGTCTTGTAGTGCAAACTCAACACACTACAATACAAGGCAAAGTAACAAAACGCAAAGTAACACAACTCAAAGTAACAATGCAAAGTAACACAACGCAAAATAACACAACGCAGCGCACTACAAAACAATGCAAAGTAACAAAAGGCAAAGTAATGCAACGCACTACAACACAAGGCAAAGCAACGCAGCGCAATGCAAAGTAACACAACGCAAAGTAATGCAACGCAACGCACTACAACTCAAGGCAAAGTAACACAACCCAAAATAACACAACCCAAAGTAACACAACGTGCTACTACACAAGGCAAAGCAACGCAAAGCAACGCAACGCAAAGTAACACAAAGAAAAGTAATGCGACGCAACCTACTACAACACAACACAAAGTAACGCAACACAAAGTAACGCAACACAAAGTAACGCAACACAAAGTAACGCAACACAAAGTAACGCAACGCAAAGTAATGCAACGCAAAGTAACGCAACGTAACGCATTACAACACAAGGCAAAGTAACGCAACGCAAAGTAACGCAACGCAAATTAACGCAACGCAAAGTAACGCAACTTAAAGTAATGCAACGCACTACAACACAATGTAAAGTAACACAAGGCAAAGTAACACTACGCAAAGTAACGCAACGCACTACAACACAACAATAAGTAACGCGACACATTACAACACAAGGCAAAGTAATGCAACTCAAAGTAACGCAACACATTACAACACAAGGCAAAGTAACACAACGCAAAGTAATGCAACGCAACGCACTACAACACAAGGCAAAGTAACACAAGGCAAAGTAACACAAGGGAAAGTAACACAACGCAAAGTAATGCAAGACATTACAACACAAGGCAAAGTAACGCAATGCAAAGTAACGCAACGGAAAGTAACGCAACGCAAAGTAACACAACGCAAAGTAATACAATGCAAAGTAACGCAACGCAAAGTAACACAACGCAAAGTAACACAATGCAAAGTAAGACAACGCACTACAAATCAAGGCAAAATAACGCAACGCAAAGTAACACCACACAAAGTAACACAACGCAAAGTAACGCAATTCAAAGTAATGCAACGCAAAGCAACGCAATGCAAACTAACACAACGCAAAGTAACACAACACATTACAACACAAGGTAAAGTAACGCAACGCAAAGTAACGCAATGCAAAGTAACGCAACGCAAAGTAACACAACTCAAAGTAACACAATGCAAAGTAACACAACAAAAAGTAACACAACACAAAGTAACACAACACAAAGTAACACAACACAAAGTAACGCAAAACAAACTAACGCAACGCAAAGTAATGCAACGCAAAGTAACGCAACGCAACGCACTACAATACAAGGCAAAGTAACACAACGCAAAGTAATGCAACGCAACGCACTACAATACAAGGCAAAGTAACACAACGCAAAGTAACAAAACGCAAAGTAACACAACGCAAAGTAATGGAACGCAATGCACTACAACACAACGCAAAGTAACACAAAGCAAAGTAACGCAACGCACCACAACAAAAGGGAAAGTAACACAACGCAAAGAAATGCAACGCAAAGTAACGCAATGCAAAGTAACACAACGCAAAGTAATGCAACGCAAAGTAACACAATGCAAAGTAACACAACGCAAAGTAATGCAACGCAACGCACTACAACACAAGGCAAAGTAACACAACGCAAAGTAACACAATGCAAAATAACACAACGCACTACAAATTAAGGCAAAGTAACGCAACACAAAGTAACGCAACGCAAAGTAACGAAACGCAAAGTAACACAACGCAAACTCACGCAATGTTCTGCAACACAACACAAAGTAACGCAACGCAAAGTAACGCTACGCAAAGTAACGCAACGCAAAGTAACGCAACGCAAAGTAACGAAACGCAAAGTAACACAACGCAAACTCACGCAATGTTCTGCAACACAACGCAAAGTAACGCAACGCAAAGAAACGCAACGCAAAGTAACGCAACGCAAAGTAACGCAACGCAAAGTAACGCAACGCAAAGTAATGCAACGCAAAGTAAAGCAACGCAACGCACTACAATACAAGGCAAAGTAACACAACGCAAAGTAATGCAACGCAACGTACTACAATACAAGGCAAAGTAACACAACGCAAAGTAACAAAACGCAAAGTAACACGACGCAAAGTAATGGAACGCAATGCACTACAACACAACGCAAAGTAACACAAAGCAAAGTAACGCAACGCACCACAACAAAAGGGAAAGTAACACAACGCAAAGTAATGCAACGCAAAGTAACGCAATGCAAAGTAACACAACGCAAAGTAATGCATAGCAAAGTAAGACAATGCAAAGTAACACAACGCAAAGTAATGCAACGCAACGCACTACAACACAAGGCAAAGTAACACAACGCAAAGTAACACAATGCAAAATAACACAACGCACTACAAATTAAGGCAAAGTAACGCAACACAAAGTAACGCAACGCAAAGTAACGAAACGCAAAGTAACACAACGCAAACTCACGCAATGTTCTGCAACACAACACAAAGTAACGCAACGCAAAGTAATGCAACGCAAAGTAACGCAACGCAAAGTAATGCAACGCAATGCATTACAACACAAGGCAAAGTAACACAACGCAAAGTAACACAATGCAAAATAACACAACGCACTACAAATTAAGGCAAAGTAACGCAAGGCAAAGTAACGCAACGCAAAGTAACGCAACGCAAAGTAACGAAACGCAAAGTAACACAACGCAAACTCACGCAATGTTCTGCAACACAACGCAAAGTAACGCAACGCAAAGAAACGCAACGCAAAGTAACGCAACGCAAAGTAACGCAACGCAAAGTAACGCAACGCAAAGTAACGCAACGTAAAGTAACACAACGCAAACTCACGCAATGTTCTGCAACACAACGCAAAGTAACGCAACGCAAAGAAACGCAACGCAAAGTAACGCAACGCAAAGTAACGCAACGCAAAGTAACGCAACGCAAAGTAACGCAACGCAAAGTAATGCAACGCAAAGTAACGCAACGCAACGCACTACAATACAAGGCAAAGTAACACAACGCAAAGTAATGCAACGCAACGTACTACAATACAAGGCAAAGTAACACAACGCAAAGTAACAAAACGCAAAGTAACACAACGCAAAGTAATGGAACGCAATGCACTACAACACAACGCAAAGTAACACAAAGCAAAGTAACGCAACGCACCACAACAAAAGGGAAAGTAACACAACGCAAAGTAATGCAACGCAAAGTAACGCAATGCAAAGTAACACAACGCAAAGTAATGCATAGCAAAGTAACACAATGCAAAGTAACACAACGCAAAGTAATGCAACGCAACGCACTACAACACAAGGCAAAGTAACACAACGCAAAGTAACACAATGCAAAATAACACAACGCACTACAAATTAAGGCAAAGTAACGCAACACAAAGTAACGCAACGCAAAGTAACGCAACGCAAAGTAACGAAACGCAAAGTAACACAACGCAAACTCACGCAATGTTCTGCAACACAACACAAAGTAACGCAACGCAAAGTAACGCAACGCAAAGTAACGCAACGCAAAGTAATGCAACGCAATGCATTACAACACAAGGCAAAGTAACACAACGCAAAGTAACACAATGCAAAATAACACAACGCACTACAAATTAAGGCAAAGTAAAGCAACGCAAAGTAACGCAACGCAAAGTAACGCAACGCAAAGTAACGCAACGCAAAGTAACGAAACGCAAAGTAACACAACGCAAACTCACGCAATGTTCTGCAACACAACGCAAAGTAACGCAACGCAAAGAAACGCAACGCAAAGTAACGCAACGCAAAGTAACGCAACGCAAAGTAACGCAACGCAAAGTAATGCAACGCAAAGTAACGCAACGCAACGCACTACAATACAAGGCAAAGTAACACAACGCAAAGTAATGCAACGCAACACAATACAAAGTAACAAAAATGCAAAGTAACAAAACGCAAAGTAACACAACGCAAAGTAATGGAACGCAATGCACTACAACACAATGCAAAGTAACACAAAGCAAAGTAACGCAACGCACCACAACAAAAGGGAAAGTAACACAACGCAAAGTAATGCAACGCAAAGTAACGCAATGCAAAGTAACACAACGCAAAGTAATGCAACGCAAAGTAACGCAATGCAAAGTAACACAACGCAAAGTAATGCAACGCAACGCACTACAACACAAGGCAAAGTAACACAACGCAAAGTAACACAATGCAAAATAACACAACGCACTACAAATTAAGGCAAAGTAACGCAACACAAAGTAACGCAACGCAAAGTAACGCAACGCAAAGTAACGAAACGCAAAGTAACACAACGCAAACTCACGCAATGTTCTGCAACACAACACAAAGTAACGCAACGCAAAGTAACGCAACGCAAAGTAACGCAATGCAAAGTAACGCAACGCACTACAACACAAGGCAAAGTAACGCAACTCAAAGTAACGCAACGCTAAGCAAGACAACGCAAAGTAACGCAACGCAAAGTAATGCAACGTGCTACAACACAAGGCAAAGTAACGCAACGCAAAGTAACGCAATGCAAAGTAACGCAATGCAAAGTAACACAACGCAACGGAATGCAAAGCAACGCACTACAACACAAGGCAAAGTAACACAAGGCAAAGTAACGCAATGCAGAGTAACACAACGCAAAGTAACACAACGCTCTACAACACAAAGCAAAGTAACACAAAGCAAAGTAACACAATGCAAAGTAACACAACGCAAAGTAACACAACGCAAAATAACACAGCGCAAAGTAACACAACGCACTACAACACAAGGCAAAGTAACGCAACGCACTACAACAGAAGGCAAAGTAACGCAACACAAAATACCACAACGCAAAGTAACACAACGCACTGCAACACAAGGAAAAGCAACGCAACGCAAAGTGACACAACGCAACGTAACGCAGTGTAATACAACACAAGGCAATAACGCAAAACAAAGTAACAGAACGCAAAGTAACACAACGCACTACAACACAAGGCAAAGCAACGCAACGCAAAGCAACGCAACGCAAAGCAACGCAACACAAAGTAACGCAACGCAAAGTAATGCAACGCAACGCACTACAACACAAGGCACAGTCACACAATGCAAAGTAACACAACGCAAAGTAACACAACGCAAAGTAACGCAAAGCAACGCACTACAACACAACGCACTACAACACAACGCACTACAACACAACGCAAAGTAACGCAACGCACTACAACACAAGGCAAAGTAACACAGGGCAAAGTAACACAATACAACGCAAAGTAACACAACGCACTACAACACAAGGAAAAGTAACACAAAACAAAGTAACAACGCAAAGTAACACAACGCACTACAACACTAGGCAAAGTAAGACAACGCAAAGTAACACAACGCAAAATAACGCAACGCACTACAACACAAGGCAAAGTAACGTAACGCAAAGTAACGGAATGCAAAGTATCGCAACGCAAAGTAACGCAACGCAAAGTAACACAACGCAAAGTAACACAACGCAAAGTAACGCAACGCACTACAACACAAGGCAAAGTAACGCAACGCAAAGTAACACAAAGTAAAGTAATGCGACGCAACCTATTACAACACAACACAAAGTAACGCAACGCAAAGTAACGCAACGCAAAGTAACGCAACGTAACACATTACAACACAAGGCAAAGTAACGCAACGCAAAGTAACGCAACGCAAAGTAATGCAACAGCACTACAACACAATTTAAAGTAACACAAGGCAAAGTAACACAAGGCAAAGTAATGCAACGCAACACACTACAAAACAAGGCAAAGTAACACAAAATAAAGTAACACAACGCAAAGTAACACAACGCACTACAACACAAGGCAAAGTAACACAAGGCAAAGTAACGCAAAACAAAATAACACAACGCAAAGTAACACAACGCACTACAACACAAGGCAAAGTAACGCAGAGCAAAGTAACGCAGAGCAAAGTAACGCAACGTTTTACAACACAAAGTAACACAACGCAAAGTAACACAACGCAAAGTAACACAACGCAAAGTAACGCAAAGCAAAGTTACGCAATGCAGAGTAACACAACGCAAAGTAACACAACGCTCTACAACACAACGCAAAGTAACACAACGCAAAGTAACACAATGCAAAGTAACGCAAAGCAAAGTAACGCAATGCAAAGTAACACAACGCAAAGTAACACAACGCAAAATAACACAGCGCAAAGTAACACAACGCACTACAACACAAGGCAAAGTAACGCAACGCACTTCAACACAAGGCAAAGTAACACAAGGCAAAGTAACAAAACGCACTACAACACAAGGAAAAGCAACGCAACGCAAAGTGACACAACGCAACGTAACGCAAAGCAACGCAACGCAAAGTAACGCAACGCAAAGTAATGCAACGCAACGCACTACAACACAAGGCACAGTCACACAATGCAAAGTAACACAACGCAAAGTAACGCAAAGCAACGCACTACAACACAACGCACTACAACACAACGCACTACAACACAACGCAAAGTAACGCAACGCACTACAACACAAGGCAAAGTAACACAGGGCAAAGTAACACAATACAACACAAAGTAACACAACGCACTACAACACAAGGAAAAGTAACACAAAACAAAGTAACAACGCAAAGTAACACAACGCACTACAACACTAGGCAAAGTAAGACAACGCAAAGTAACACAACGCAAAATAACGCAACGCACTACAACACAAGGCAAAGTAACGTAACGCAAAGTAACGGAATGCAAAGTATCGCAACGCAAAGTAACGCAACGCAAAGTAACACAACGCAAAGTAACACAACGAAAAGTAACGCAACGCACTACAACACAAGGCAAAGTAACGCAACGCAAAGTAACACAAAGCAAAGTAATGCGACGCAACCTATTACAACACAACACAAAGTAACGCAACACAAAGTAACGCAACGCAAAGTAACGCAACGTAACACATTACAACACAAGGCAAAGTAACGCAACGCAAAGTAACGCAACGCAAAGTAATGCAACAGCACTACAACACAATTTAAAGTAACACAAGGCAAAGTAACACAAGGCAAAGTAATGCAATGCAACGCACTACAAAACAAGGCAAAGTAACACAAAATAAAGTAACACAACGCAAAGTAACACAACGCACTACAACACAAGGCAAAGTAACACAAGGCAAAGTAACGCAAAACAAAATAACACAACGCAAAGTAACACAACGCACTACAACACAAGGCAAAGTAACGCAGAGCAAAGTAACGCGACGCAAAGTAACGCAACGTTTTACAACACAAAGTAACACAACGCAAAGTAACGCAAAGCAAAGTTACGCAATGCAGAGTAACACAACGCAAAGTAACACAACGCTCTACAACTCAACGCAAAGTAACACAACGCAAAGTAACACAACGCAAAGTAACGCAAAGCAAAGTAACGCAATGCAAAGTAACACAACGCAAAGTAACACAACGCAAAATAACACAGCGCAAAGTAACACAACGCACTACAACACAAGGCAAAGTAACGCAACGCACTTCAACACAAGGCAAAGTAACACAAGGCAAAGTAACAAAACGCACTACAACACAAGGAAAAGCAATGCAACGCAAAGTGACACAACGCAACGTAACGCAACGTAACGCAACGTAATACAACATAAGGCAAAGTAACGCAACGCAACGCACTACAACACAACGCAAAGTAACGCGACACATTATAACACAACGCAAAGTAACGCGACACATTATAACACAACGCAAAGTAACACAACTCAAAGTAATGCAACGCAAAGTAATGCAACGTGCTACAACACAAGGCAAAGTAACGCAACACAAAGTAACGCAACGCAAAGTAACGCAACGCAAAGTAACGCAACACAAAGTAATGCAATGCAAAGTAATGCAACGCAAAGTAATGCAACGCAAAGTAACGCAACGTAACGCATTACAACATAAGGCAAAGTAAGGCAACGCAAAGTAAGGCAACGCAAAGTAACGCAATGCAAAGTAACGCAACGCAAAGTAATGCAACGCACTACAACACAATGTAAAGTAACACAAGGCAAAGTAATGCAACGCAAAGTAACGCAACGCAAAGTAACGCAACGCAAAGTAACGCAACGTAAAGCACTACAACACAAGGCAAAGGAACACAGGGCAAAGTAACAAAACGCAAAGTAATGCAACGCAACGCACTACAACACAAGGCAAAGTAACGCAAAACAAAGTAACAACGCAAAGTAACTCAACGCACTACAACACAAGGCAAAGTAACGCAGCGCAAAGTAACGCAACGCACTACAACACAAGTTAAAGTAACGCAAAGCAAAGTAACACAAAGCAAAGTAATGTGATGCAACCTACTACAACACCACACAAAGTAACACAACGCAAAGTAACGCAACCCAAACTAATGCAATGCAAAGTAACGCAACGCAAAGTAACGCAACGCAAAGTAACGCAACGCAAAGTAACGCAACGCAAAGTAACGCAACGCCCTACAACACAATGTAAAGTAACACAAGGCAAAGTAACACAACGCAAAGTAACGCAACGCAAAGTAACGCAACGCAAAGTAACGCAACGCAAAGTAACACAGGGCAAAGTAACACAACGCAAAGTAATGCAACGCAACGCACTACAACACAAGGCAAAGTAACGCAAAACAAAGTAACAACGCACAGTAACACAACGCACTACAACACAAGGCAAAGTAACACAAGGCAAAGTAACGCAAAACAAAATAACACAACGCAAAGTAACACAACACACTACAACACAAGGCAAAGTAACGCAAAACAAAGTAAAAACGTAAAGTAACACAACGCACTACAACACAAGGCAAAGTAACACAACGCAAAATAACGCAACGCACTACAACACAAGGCAAAGTAACGCAACGCAAAGTAATGCAACGCAATGCAACGCAATGCACTACAACACAAGGCAAAGTAACACAATGCAAAGTAACGCAACGCACTACAACACAAGGCAAAGTAACGCAACTCAAAGTAACGCAACGCTAAGCAAGACAACGCAAAGTAACGTATCGCAAAGTAATGCAATGTGCTACAATACAGGGCAAAGTAACGCAACGCAAAGTAACACAACGTGCTACAACACAAGGCAAAGTAACGCAACGCAAAGTATCACAACGCAAAGTAATGCAACGCAACGCACTACAACACAAGGCAAAGTAACACAAGGCAAAGTAACACAAGGCAAAGTAACACAACGCACTGCAAATTAAGGCAAAGTAACGCAACGCAAAGTAACGCAACGCAAAGTAACGCAACGCAAAGTAACACAACGCAAGCTCACGCAATGTTCTGCAACACAACGCAAAGTAACGCAACGCAAAGTAACGCAACGCAAAGTAACGCAACTTAAAGTAACGCAACGCAAAGTAATGCAACGCAAAGTAACGCAACGCACTACATTACAAGGCAAAGTAACACAACGCAAAGTAACGCAACGCAAAGTAATGCAACGCACTACAACACAATGTAAAGTAACACAAGGCAAAGTAATGCAACGCAAAGTAACGCAACGCAAAGTAACGCAACGTAAAGCACTACAACACAAGGCAAAGGAACACAGGGCAAAGTAACAAAACGCAAAGTAATGCAACGCAACGCACTACAACACAAGGCAAAGTAACGCAAAACAAAGTAACAACGCAAAGTAACTCAACGCACTACAACACAAGGCAAAGTAACGCAGCGCAAAGTAACGCAACGCACTACAACACAAGTTAAAGTAACGCAAAGCAAAGTAACACAAAGCGAAGTAATGCGACGCAACCTACTACAACACCACACAAAGTAACACAACGCAAAGTAACGCAACCCAAACTAATGCAATGCAAAGTAACGCAACGCAAAGTAACGCAACGCAAAGTAACGCAACGCAAAGTAACGCAACGCAAAGTAACGCAACGCCCTACAACACAATGTAAAGTAACACAAGGCAAAGTAACACAACGCAAAGTAACGCAACGCAAAGTAACGCAACGCAAAGTAACACAGGGCAAAGTAACACAACGCAAAGTAATGCAACGCAACGCACTACAACACAAGGCAAAGTAACGCAAAACAAAGTAACAACGCACAGTAACACAACGCACTACAACACAAGGCAAAGTAACACAAGGCAAAGTAACGCAAAACAAAATAACACAACGCAAAGTAACACAACACACTACAACACAAGGCAAAGTAACGCAAAACAAAGTAACAACGTAAAGTAACACAACGCACTACAACAGAAGTCAAAGTAACACAACGCAAAATAACGCAACGCACTACAACACAAGGCAAAGTAACGCAACGCAAAGTAATGCAACGCAATGCACTACAACACAAGGCAAAGTAACACAATGCAAAGTAACGCAACGCACTACAACACAAGGCAAAGTAACGCAACTCAAAGTAACGCAACGCTAAGCAAGACAACGCAAAGTAACGCATCGCAAAGTAATGCAACGTGCTACAATACAGGGCAAAGTAACGCAACGCAAAGTAACACAACGTGCTACAACACAAGGCAAAGTAACGCAACGCAAAGTATCACAACGCAAAGTAATGCAACGCAACGCACTACAACACAAGGCAAAGTAACACAAGGCAAAGTAACACAACGCACTGCAAATTAAGGCAAAGTAACGCAACGCAAAGTAACGAAACGCAAAGTAACACAACGCAAGCTCACGCAATGTTCTGCAACACAACGCAAAGTAACGCAACGCAAAGTAACGCAACGCAAAGTAACGCAACGCAAAGTAACGCAACGCAAAGTAACGCAACTTAAAGTAACGCAACGCAAAGTAATGCAACGCAAAGTAACGCAACGCACTACATTACAAGGCAAAGTAACACAACGCAAAGTAATGCAACGCAACACAATACAAAACAAGGCAAAGTAAACAAATGCAAAGTAACACAACGCAAAGTAATGCAACGCAATGCAACGCAATGCACTACAACACAAGGCAAAGTAACACAACGCAAAGTAACACAACGCAAAGTAACGCAACGCACTACAACACAAGGCAAAGTAACGCAACTCAAAGTAACGCAACGCTAAGCAAGACAACGCAAAGTAATGCAACGCAAAGTAACGCAACGCACTACAACACAAGGCAAAGTAACACAAGGCAAAGTAACACAACGCAAAGTAACACAATGCAAAATAAAACAACGCACTAAAAATTAAGGCAAAGTAACACAAGGCAAAGTAACACAACGCAAAGTAACACAATGCAAAATAAAACAACGCACTAAAAATTAAGGCAAAGTAACGCAATGCAAAGTAACGCAACGCAAAGTAACGATACGCAAAGTAACACAACGCAAACTCTCGCAATGTTCTGCAACACAACGCAAAGTAACGCAACGCAAAGTAACGCAACGCAAAGTAATGCAACGCAAAGTAACGTAACGCAACGCACTACAACACAAGGCAAAGTAACAACGCAAAGTAATGCAACGCAACACAATACAATACAAGGCAAAGTAACAAAACGCAAAGTAACAAAACGCAAAGTAACGCATCGCAAAGTAACACAACGCAAAGTAATGCAACGCAATGCACTACAACACAAGGCAAAGTAACACAACGCAAAGTAACGCAACGCACTACAACACAAGGTAAAGTAACGCAACTCAAAGTAACGCAACGCTAAGCAAGACAACGCAAAGTAATGCAACGCAAAGTAATGCAACGTGCTACAACACAAGGCAAAGTAACGCAACGCAAAGTAACACAATGCAAAGTAACGCAACACATTACAACACAAGGCAAAGTAACACAACGCAAAGTAATGCAACGCAAAGTAATGCAACGTGCTACAACACAACGCAAAGTAACGCAACGCAAGGTAACACAATGCAAAGTAACACAATGCAAAGTAACGCAACACATTGCAACACAAGGCAAAGTAACGAAACGCAAAGTAACGCAACGCAAAGTAACGCAATGCAAAGTAACGCAACGCAAAGTAACGCAACGCAAAGTAACACAACGCAAAGTAACGCAACACAAAGTAACACAATGCAAAGTAACGCAACACATTACAACACAAGGCAAAGTAACGAAACGCAAAGTAACGCAACGCAAAGTAACGCAACGCAAAGTAACACAACGCAAAGTAAAGCAACGCAATGCAATACAACACAAGGCAAAGTAATGCAACGCAAAGTAATGCAATGCAAAGTAACGCAACGCAAAGTGACACAACGCAAAGTAAAGCAACGCAATGCACTACAACACAAGGCAAAGTAACGCAACGCAAAGCAATGCAACGCAAAGTAACGCAACGCAAAGTAACAAAACGCAAAGTAACGCAACGCATAGTAACGCAACGCAAAGTAACGCAACGCAAAGTAACGCAACGCAAAGTAATGCAACGTGCTACAACACAAGGCAAAGCAACGCAACACAAAGTAACGCAACACAAAGTAACCCAACGCAAAGTAACGCAACGCAAAGTAACGCAATGCAAAGTAATGCAACGCAAAGTAATGCAACGCAAAGTAACGCAAAGTAACGCAACGTAACACATTACAACACAAGGCAAAGTAAGGCAACGCAAAGTAAGGCAACGCAAAGTAACACAATGCAAAGTAACGCAACGCAAAGTAATGCAACGCACTACAACACAATGTAAAGTAACATAAGGCAAAGTAACGCAACGCAAAGTAACGCAACGCAAAGTAACGCAACGCAAAGTAACGCAACGCAAAGTAACGCAACGCAAAGTAACGCAACGTAAAGCACTACAACACAAGTCAAAGTAACACAGGGCAAAGTAACAAAATGCAAAGTAATGCAACGCAACGCACTACAACACAAGGCAAAGTAACGCAAAACAAAGTAACAACGCAAAGTAACTCAACGCACTACAAAACAAGGCAAAGTAACGCAGCGCAAAGTAACGCAGCGCAAAGTAACGCAACGCACTACAACACAAGTTAAAGTAACGCAAAGGAAAGTAACACAAAGCAAAGTAATGCGACGCAACCTACTACAACACAACACAAAGTAACGCAACGCAAAGTAACGCAACGCAAAGTAACGCAACGCCCTACAACACAATGTAAAGTAACACAAAGCAAAGTAACACAACGCAAAGTAACGCAACGCAAAGTAACGCAAGGCAAAGTAACACAGGGCAAAGTAACACAACGCAAAGTAATGCAACGCAACGCACTACAACACAAGGCAAAGTAACGTAACGCAAAGTAACGGAATGCAAAGTATCGCAACGCAAAGTAACGCAACGCAAAGTAACGCAACGCAAAGTAACGCAACGCAAAGTAACACAACGCAAAATAACGCAACGCACTACAACACAAGGCAAAATAACGCAACGCAAAGTAACACAAAGCAAAGTAATGTGCCGCAACCTATTACAACACAACACAAAGTAACGCAACACAAAGTAACGCAACGCAAAGTAACGCAACGTAACACATTACAACACAAGGCAAAGTAACGCAACGCAAAGTAACGCAACGCAAAGTAATGCAACAGCACTACAACACAATTTAAAGTAACACAAGGCAAAGTAACACAAGGCAAAGTAATGCAACGCAACGCACTACAAAACAAGGCAAAGTAACACAAAATAAAGTAACACAACGCAAAGTAACACAACGCACTACAACACAAGGCAAAGTAACACAAGGCAAAGTAACGCAAAACAAAATAACACAACGCAAAGTAACACAACGCACTACAACACAAGGCAAAGTAACGCAGAGCAAAGTAACGCGACGCAAAGTAACGCAACGTTTTACAACACAAAGTAACACAATGCAAAGTAACACAACGCAAAGTAACGCAAAGCAAAGTTACGCAATGCAGAGTAACACAACGCAAAGTAACACAACGCTCTACAACACAACGCAAAGTAACACAACGCACTACAACACAAGGCAAAGTAACGCAACGCACTTCAACACAAGGCAAAGTAACACAAGGCAAAGTAACAAAACGCACTACAACACAAGGAAAAGCAACGCAACGCAAAGTGACACAAAGCAACGTAACGCAACGTAACGCAACGTAATACAACATAAGGCAAAGTAACGCAACGCAAAGTAACGCAACGCAAACTAATGCAACGCAAAGTAACGCAACGCAAAGTAACGCAACGCAAAGTAACGCAACGCAAAGTAACGCAACGCAAAGTAACGCAACGCCCTACAACACAATGTAAAGTAACACAAGGCAAAGTAACACAACGCAAACTCACGCAATGTTCTGCAACACAACGCAAAGTAACGCAACGCAAAGTAACGCAACGCAAAGTAATGCAACGCAAAGTAATGCAACGCAAAGTAACATAACGCAACGCACTACAACACAAGGCAAAGTAACACAACGCAAAGTAATGCAACGCAAAACAATACAATACAAGGCAAAGTAACAAAACGCAAAGTAACAAAACGCAAAGTAACGCATCGCAAAGTAACACAACACAAAGTAATGCAACGCAATGCACTACAACACAAGGCAAAGTAACACAACGCAAAGTAACGCAACGCACTACAACACAAGGTAAAGTAACGCAACTCAAAGTAACGCAACGGTAAGCAAGACAACGCAAAGTAATGCAACGCAAAGTAATGCAACGTGCTACAACACAAGGCAAAGTAACGCAACGCAAAGTAACACAATGCAAAGTAACGCAACACATTACAACACAAGGCAAAGTAACGAAACGCAAAGTAATGCAACGCAAAGTAACGCAACGCAAAATAACACAACGCAAAGTAAAGCAACGCAATGCACTACAACACAAGGCAAAGTAACACAACGCAAAGTAACGCAACGCACTACAACACAAGGTAAAGTAACGCAACTCAAAGTAACGCAACGCTAAGCAAGACAACGCAAAGTAATGCAACGCAAAGTAATGCAACGTGCTACAAACAATGCAAAGTAACGCAACGCAAAGTAACACAATGCAAAGTAACACAATGCAAAGTAACGCAACACATTACAACACAAGGCAAAGTAACGAAACGCAAAGTAACGCAACGCAAAGTAACGCAACGCAAAGTAACACAACGCAAAGTAACGCAACACAAAGTAACACAATGCAAAGTAACGCAACACATTACAACACAAGGCAAAGTAACGAAACGCAAAGTAACGCAACGCAAAGTAACGCAACGCAAAGTAACACAACGCAAAGTAAAGCAACGCAATGCACTACAACACAAGGCAAAGTAATGCAACGCAAAGTAATGCAACGCAAAGTAACGCAACGCAAAGTAACACAACGCAAAGTAAAGCAACGCAATGCACTACAACACAAGGCAAAGTAACGCAACGCAAAGTAATGCAACGCAAAGTAACGCAACGCAAAGTAACAAAACGCAAAGTAACGCAACGCATAGTAACGCAACGCAAAGTAACGCAACGCAAAGTAACGCAACGCAAAGTAATGCAACGTGCTACAACAGAAGGCAAAGCAACGCAACACAAAGTAACGCAACACAAAGTAACCCAACGCAAAGTAACGCAACGCAAAGTAACGCAATGCAAAGTAATGCAACGCAAAGTAATGCAACGCAAAGTAACGCAAAGTAACGCAACGTAACACATTACAACACAAGGCAAAGTAAGGCAACGCAAAGTAAGGCAACGCAAAGTAACACAATGCAAAGTAACGCAACGCAAAGTAACGCAACGCAAAGTAATGCAACGCACTACAACACAATGTAAAGTAACATAAGGCAAAGTAACGCAACGCAAAGTAACGCAACGCAAAGTAACGCAACGCAAAGTAACGCAACGCAAAGTAACGCAACGTAAAGCACTACAACACAAGTCAAAGTAACACAGGGCAAAGTAACAAAACGCAAAGCAATGCAACGCAACGCACTACAACACAAGGCAAAGTAACGCAAAACAAAGTAACAACGCAAAGTAACTCAACGCACTACAAAACAAGGCAAAGTAACGCAGCGCAAAGTAACGCAGCGCAAAGTAATGCAACGCACTACAACACAAGTTAAAGTAACGCAAAGGAAAGTAACACAAAGCAAAGTAATGCGACGCAACCTACTACAACACAACACAAAGTAACGCAATGCAAAGTAACGCAACGCAAAGTAACGCAACGCCCTACAACACAATGTAAAGTAACACAAGGCAAAGTAACACAACGCAAAGTAACGCAACGCAAAGTAACGCAAGGCAAAGTAACACAAGGCAAAGTAACGCAAAACAAAATAACACAACGCAAAGTAACGCAACACACTACAACACAAGGCAAAGTAACGCAACGCAAAGTAACGCAACGCAAAGTAACGCAACGCAAAGTAACGAAACGCAAAGTAACACAACGCAAACTCACGCAATGTTCTGCAACACAACGCAAAGTAACGCAACGCAAAGTAACGCAACGCAAAGTAACGCAACGCAAAGTAACGCAACGCAAAGTAATGCAACGCAAAGTCAACGCAAAGTAACACAATGCAAAATAACACAACGCACTACAAATTAAAGCAAAGTAACGCAACGCAAAGTAACGCAACGCAAAGTAATGCAACGCAAAGTCAACGCAAAGTAACACAATGCAAAATAACACAACGCACTACAAATTAAAGCAAAGTAACGCAACGCAAAGTAACACAACGCAAAGTAATGCAACGCAAAGTCAACGCAAAGTAACACAATGCAAAATAACACAACGCACTACAAATTAAAGCAAAGTAACGCAACGCAAAGTAACACAACGCAAACTCACGCAATGTTCTGCAACACAACGCAAAGTAACGCAACGCAAAGTATCGCAACGCAAAGTAACGCAACGCAAAGTAATGCAACGCAAAGTAACGCAACGCAATGCACTACAATACAAGGCAAAGTAACACAACACAAAGTAATGCAACACAACACAATACAATACAAGGCAAAGTAACAAAATGCAAAGTAACAAAACGCAAAGTAACACAACGCAAAGTAACACAACTCAAAGTAATGCAACGCAATGCACTACAACACAAGGCAAAGTAACACAACGCAAAGTAACGCAACGCACTACAACACAAGGCAAAGTAACGCAACGCTAAGCAAGACAACGCAAAGTAACGCAATGCAAAGTAATGCAATGCACCACAACACAAGGGAAAGTAACACAAGGGAAAGTAACACAACGCAAAGTAATGCAACGCAAAGTAACACAAGGCAAAGTAACACAACGCAAAGTAACACAATGCAAAATCACACAATGCACTACAAATTAAGGCAAAGTAACGCAACGCAAAGTAACGCAACGCAAAGTAACGCAACGCAAAGTAACGGAACGCAAAGTAATGAAACGCAAAGTAACACAACGCAAACTCACGCAATGTTCTGCAACACAACGCAAAGTAACGCAACGCAAAGTAACGCAACGCAAAGTAACGCAACGCAAAGTAATGCAACGCAAAGTAACGCAACGCAACGCACTACAATACAAGGCAAAGTAACACAACGCTAAGTAACACAAGGCAAAGTAACACAACGCAAAGTAACACAAGGCAAAGTAACGCAACGCAAAGTAATGCAACGCAAAGTAACGCAACGCAAAGTAACACAACGCAAAGGAAAACAACGCAATGCACTACAACACAAGGCAAAGTAACGCAACGCAAAGTAATGCAACGCAAAGTAATGCAACGCAAAGTAACAAAACGCAAAGTAACGCAATGCATAGTAACGCAACGTAAAGTAACGCAACGCAAAGTAATGCAACGTGCTACAACACAAGGCAAAGTAACGCAACGCAAAGTAACGCAACACAAAGTAACGCAACGCAAAGTAACGCAACGCAAAGTAACGCAACGCAAAGTAATGCAATGCAAAGTAATGCAATGCAAAGTAATGCAACGCAAAGTAATGCAACGCAAAGTAACGCAACGTAACGCATTACAACACAAGGCAAAGTAAGGCAACGCATAGTAAGGCAACGCAAAGTAACGCAATTCAAAGTAACACAAAGCAAAGTAATGCGACGCAACCTACTACAACACAACACAAAGTAACACAACGCAAAGTAACGCAACCCAAAGTAATGCAATGCAAAGTAACGCAACGCAAAGTAACACAACGCAAAGTAACGCAACGCAAAGTAACGCAACGCCCTACAACACAATGTAAAGTAACACAAGGCAAAGTAACACAACGCAAAGTAACGCAACGCAAAGTAACGCAACGCAAAGTAACGCAACGCAAAGTAACGCAACGCAAAGTAACAGGGCAAAGTAACACAATGCAAAGTAATGCAACACAAGGCAAAGTAACGCAAAACAAAATAACAACGCAAAGTAACACAACGCACTACAACACAAGGCAAAGTAACACAAGGGAAAGTAACGCAAAACAAAATAAAACAACGCAAAGTAACACAACACACTATAACACAAGGCAAAGTAATGCAAAACAAAGTAACAACGTAAAGTAACACAACGCACAACAACACAAGGCAAAGTAACACAACGCAAAATAACGCAACACACTACAACACAAGGCAAAGTAACGCAACGCAAAGTAATGCAACGCAATGCAGTACAACACAAGGCAAAGTAACACAACGAAAAGTAACACAACGCACTACAAAACAAGGCAAAGTAACGGAACTCAAAGTAACGCAACTCAAAGTAACGCAACGCTAAGCAAGACAACGCAATGCAAAGTAACACAACGCAAAGTAATGCAACGCAACGCACTACAACACAAGGCAAAGTAACACAACACAAAGTAACACAAGGCAAAGTAACACAACGCAAAGTAACACAATGCAAAATAACACAACGCACTACAAATTAAGGCAAAGTAACGCAACGCAAAGTAACGCAACGCAAAGTAACGCAACGCAAAGTAACGCAACGCAAAGTAACGCAATGCAAAGTAACACAACGAAAACTCACGCAATGTTCTGCAACACAACGCAAAGTAACACAACGCAAAGTAACGCAACGCAAAGTAACGCAACGCAAAGTAACACAACGCAACGCAACGCAACGCACTACAATACAAGGCAAAGTAACACAATGCAAAGTGATGCAACGCAACACAATACAATACAAGGCAAAGTAACAAAATGCAAAGTAACAAAACGCAAAGTAACTCAACGCAAAGTAACGCAAAGTAACACAACGCAAAGTAATGCAACGCAAAGTAATGCAACGCAAAGTAATGCAACGCAACGCACTACAATACAAGGCAAAGTAACACAACGCAAAGTAATGCAACGCAACACAATACAATACAAGGCAAAGTAACAAAATGCAAAGTAACAAAACGCAAAGTAACACAACGCAAAGTAACACAACGCAAAGTAAGGCAAAGCAATGCACTACAACACAAGGCAAAGTAACACAACGCAAAGTAATGCAACGCAATGCACTACAACACAAGGCAAAGTAACACAAGGCAAAGTAACGCAAAACAAAATAACACAACGCAAAGTAACACAACACACTACAACACAAGGCAAAGTAACGCAAAACAAAGTAACAACGTAAAGTAACACAACGCACTACAACACAAGGCAAAGTAACACAACGCAAAATAACGCAACGCACTACAACACAAGGCAAAGTAACGCAACGCAAAGTAATGCAACGCAATGCACTACAACACAAGGCAAAGTAACACAACGCAAAGTAACGCAACGCACTACAACACAAGGTAAAGTAACGCAACTCAAAGTAACGCAACGCTAAGCAAGACAACGCAAAGTAACGCAACGCAAAGTAATGCAACGTGCTACAACACAAGGCAAAGTAACGCAACACAAAGTAACGCAACGCAAATTAACGCAACGCAAAGCAAAGTAACGCAACGCACAACAACACAAGGCAAATTAACGCAACGCAAAGTAACGGAACGCAAAGTAACGCAATGCAGAGTAACACAACGCAAAGTAACACAACGCAAAGTAACACAACGCAAACTAACACAACGCAAAGTAACGCAACACATTACAACACAAGGTAAAGTAACGCAACGCAAAGTAACGCAATGCAAAGTAACGCAACGCAAAGTAACACAACGCAAAGTAACACAATGCAAAGTAACACAACACAAAGTAACACAACACAAAGTAACGCAAAACAAACTAACACAACGCAAAGTAACACAACGTGCTACAACACAAGGCAAAGTAACGCAACGCAAAGTATCACAATGCAAAGTAATGCAACGCAACGCACTACAACACAAGGCAAAGTAAGACAACGCTAAGTAACACAAGGCAAAGTAACACAACGCAAAGTAACACAAGGCAAAGTAACACAACGCAAAGTAATGCAATGCAAAGTAATGCAACGCAAAGTAACGCAACACAAAGTAACACAACACAAAGTAAAGCAACGCAATGCACTACAACACAAGGCAAAGTAACGCAACGCAAAGTAACGCAACGCAAAGTAACGCAACGCAAAGTAACGCAACGCAAAGTAACGCAACGCTCTACAACACAACGCAAAGTAACACAACGCAAAGTAACGCAACACAAAGTAACACAACGCAAAGTAACACAACGCAAAGTAACGCAACACATTACAACACAAGGCAAAGTAACGCAACGCAAAGTAATGCAACGCAAAGTAACGCAACGCAAAGTAACGCAACGCAAAGTAACACAACGCAAAGTAAAGCAACGCAATGCACTACAACACAAGGCAAAGTAACGCAAAGCAAAGTAATGCAACGCAAAGTAATGCAACGCAAAGTAACAAAACGCAAAGTAACGCAACGCAAAGTAATGCAACGTGCTACAACACAAGGCAAAGTAACGCAACGCAAAGTAAAGAAACACAAAGTAACACAACGCAAAGTAACGCAACGCAAAGTAACGCAACGTAAAGTAACGCAACACAAAGTAACGCAACACAAAGTAACGCAACACAAAGTAACACAACGCAAAGTAAAGCAATGCAATGCACTACAACACAAGGCAAAGTAACGCAACGCAAAGTAATGCAACGCAAAGTAACGCAACGCAAAGTAATGCAACGCAAAGTAACACAACGCAAAGCAACACAAGGCAAAGTAAAGCAACACAAGGCAAAGTAACGCAACGCAAAGTAACGCAACACAAAGTAACACAACGCAAAGTAACACAACGCAAAGTAACGCAACACATTACAACACAAGGAAAAGTAACGCAACGCAAAGTAATGCAACGCAAAGTAACGCAACGCAAAGTAACACAACGCAAAGTAAAGCAACGCAATGCACTACAACACAAGGCAAAGTAACGCAAAGCAAAGTAATGCAACGCAAAGTAATGCAACGCAAAGTAACGCAATGCATAGTAACGCAACGCAAAGTAAAGCAACGCAAAGTAATGCAACGTGCTACAACACAAGGCAAAGTAACGCAACGCAAAGTAACGCAACACAAAGTAACGCAACGCAAAGTAACGCAACGCAAAGTAACGCAACGCAAAGTAATGCAATGCAAAGTAATGCAACGCAAAGTAATGCAACGCAAAGTAACGCAACGTAACGCATTACAACACAAGGCAAAGTAAGGCAACGCAAAGTAAGGCAACGCAAAGTAACGCAATGCAAAGTAACGCAACGCAAAGTAATGCAACGCACTACAACACAATGTAAAGTAACACAAGGCAAAGTAACGCAACGCAAAGTAACGCAACGCAAAGTAACGCAACGCAAAGTAACGCAACGTAACGCAACGTAAAGCACTACAACACAAGGCAAAGTAACACAGGGCAAAGTAACAAAACGCAAAGTAACGCAACACAAAGTAACACAACGCAAAGTAAAGCAACGCAATGCACTACAACACAAGGCAAAGTAACGCAACGCAAAGTAACGCAACGCAAAGTAACGCAACGCAAAGTAACGCAACGCTCTACAACACAACGCAAAGTAACACAACGCAAAGTAACGCAACACAAAGTAACACAACGCAAAGTAACGCAACACATTACAACACAAGGCAAAGTAACGCAACGCAAAGTAATGCAACGCAAAGTAACGCAACGCAAAGTAACGCAACGCAAAGTAACACAACGCAAAGTAAAGCAACGCAATGCACTACAACACAAGGCAAAGTAATGCAAAGCAAAGTAATGCAACGCAAAGTAACAAAACGCAAAGTAACGCAACGCAAAGTAATGCAACATGCTACAACACAAGGTAAAGTAACGCAACGCAAAGTAACGAAACACAAAGTAATGCAACGCAAAGTAACGCAACGCAAAGTAACGCAACGCAAAGTAACGCAACACAAAGTAACACAACGCAAAGTAAAGCAACGCAATGCACTACAACACAAGGCAAAGTAACGCAACGCAAAGTAATGCAACGCAAAGTAACACAACGCAAAGCAACACAAGGCAAAGTAAAGCAACACAAGGCAAAGTAACGCAACGCAAAGTAACGCAACACAAAGTAACACAACGCAAAGTAACACAACGCAAAGTAACGCAACACATTACAACACAAGGCAAAGTAACGCAACGCAAATTAATGCAACGCAAAGTAACGCAACGCAAAGTAACAAAACGCAAAGTAAAGCAACGCAATGCACTACAACACAAGGCAAAGTAACGCAAAGCAAAGTAATGCAACGCAAAGTAACATAACGCAAAGTAACGCAATGCATAGTAACGCAACGCAAAGTAAAGCAACGCAAAGTAATGCAACGTGCTACAACACAACGCAAAGTAACGCAATGCAAAGTAACGCAACGCAAAGTAATGCAACGTGCTACAACACAAGGCAAAGTAACGCAACGCAAAGTAAAGAAACACAAAGTAACACAACGCAAAGTAACGCAATGCAGAGTAACACAACGCAAAGTAACACAACGCAAAGTAACACAACGCAAACTAACACAACGCAAAGTAACGCAACACATTACAACACAAGGTAAAGTAACGCAACGCAAAGTAACGCAATGCAAAGTAACGCAACGCAAAGTAACACAACGCAAAGTAACACAATGCAAAGTAACACAACACAAAGTAACACAACACAAAGTAACGCAAAACAAACTAACACAACGCACACTAACACAACGTTCTACAACACAAGGCAAAGTAACGCAACGCAAAGTATCACAATGCAAAGTAATGCAACGCAACGCACTACAACACAAGGCAAAGTAAGACAACGCTAAGTAACACAAGGCAAAGTAACACAACGCAAAGTAACACAAGGCAAAGTAACACAACGCAAAGTAACGCAATGCAAAGTAATGCAACGCAAAGTAACGCAAAGCAAAGTATCACAATGCAAAGTAATGCAACGCAAAGTAACGTAATGCAACGTACTACAATACAAGGCAAAGTAACACAACGCAAAGTAATGCAACGCAACACAATACAATACAAGGCAAAGTAACAAAATGCAAAGTAACAAAACGCAAAGTAACGCAACGCAAAGTAACACAACGCAAAGTAACACAACGCAAAGTAATGCAACGCAATGCAACGCAATGCACTACAACACAAGGCAAAGTAACACAACGCAAAGTAACGCAACGCACTACAACACAAGGCAAAGTAACGCAACTCAAAGTAACGCAACGCTAAGCAAGACAACGCAAAGTAACGCAACGCAAAGTAATGCAACGTGCTACAACACAAGGCAAAGTAACGCAACGCAAAGTAACGCAACGCAAAGTAACGCAACGCAAAGTAACACAAAGCAAAGTAACGCAACGCACCACAACACAAGGCAAAGTAACACAAGGGAAAGTAACACAACGCAAAGTAATGCAACGCAAAGTAACGCAATGCAAAGTAACACAACGCAAAGTAATGCAACGCAACGCACTACAACACAAGGCAAAGTAACACAAGGCAAAGTAACACAACGCAAAGTAACACAATGCAAAATAACACAACGCACTACAAATTAAGGCAAAGTAATGCAATGCAAAGTAACGCAACGCAAAGTAACGAAACGCAAAGTCACACAACTCAAACTCACGCAATGTTCTGCAACACAACGCAAAGTAACGCAACGCAAAGTAACGCAACGCAAAGTAACGCAACGCAAAGTAACGCAACGCAAAGTAACGCAACGCAAAGTAAAGCAACGCAACGCACTACAACACAAAGCAAAGTAACACAACGCAAAGTAAAGCAACACAAGGCAAAGTAACGCAACGCAAAGTAACGCAACGCAAAGTAACGCAACGCAAAGTAACACAACGCAAAGTAACGCAACACATTACAACACAAGGCAAAGTAACACAACGCAAAGGAACACAAGGCAAAGTAACACAACACAAAGTAACGCAATGCAAAGTAATGCAACGCAAAGTAACGCAATGCAAAGTAACACAACGCAAAGTAATGCAACGCAACGCACTACAACACAAGGCAAAGTAACACAACGCTAAGTAACACAAGGCAAAGTAACACAACGCAAAGTAACACAATGCAAAATAACACAACGCACTACAAATTAAGGCAAAGTAACGCAACGCAAAGTAACGCAACGCAAAGTAACGAAACGCAAAGTAACACAACGCAAACTCACGCAATGTTCTGCAACACAACGCAAAGTAACACAACGCAAAGTAACGCAACGCAAAGTAACGCAACACAAAGTAACGCAACACAAAGTAACGCAACGCAAAGTAATGCAACGCAAAGTAACGCAATGCAACGCACTATAATACAAGGCAAAGTAACACAACGCAAAGTAATGCAACGCAACACAATACAATACAAGGCAAAGTAACAAAATGCAAAGTAACAAAACGCAAAGTAACGCAACGCAAAGTAACACAACGCAAAGTAACACAACGCAAAGTAATGCAACGCAATGCACTACAACACAAGGCAAAGTAACACAACGCAAAGTAACGCAACGCACTACAACACAAGGCAAAGTAACGCAACTCAAAGTAACGCAACGCTAAGCAAGACAACGCAAAGTAACGCAACGCAAAGTAATGCAACGTGCTACAACACAAGGCAAAGTAACGCAACGCAAAGTAACGCAACGCAAAGTAACGCAACGCAAAGTAACACAAAGCAAAGTAACGCAACGCACCACAACACAAGGCAAAGTAACACAAGGGAAAGTAACACAATGCAAAGTAATGCAACGCAAAGTAACGCAATGCAAAGTAACACAACGCAAAGTAATGCAACGCAACGCACTACAACACAAGGCAAAGTAACACAACGCAAAGTAACACAACGCAAAGTAACACAATGCAAAATAACACAACGCACTACAAATTAAGGCAAAGTAACGCAATGCAAAGTAACGCAACGCAAAGTAACGAAACGCAAAGTCACACAACTCAAACTCACGCAATGTTCTGCAACACAACGCAAAGTAACGCAACGCAAAGTAACGCAACGCAAAGTAACGCAACGCAAAGGAACGCAACGCAAAGTAATGCAACGCAAAGTAAAGCAACGCAACGCACTACAACACAAGGCAAAGTAACACAACGCAAAGTAATGCAACGCAACACAATACAATACAAGGCAAAGTAACAAAACGCAAAGTAACAAAACGCAAAGTAACGCAACGCAAAGTAACACAACGCAAAGTAACACAACGCACTACAACACAAGGTAAAGTAACGCAACTCAAAGTAACGCAACGCTAAGCAAGACAACGCAAAGTAATGCAACGCAAAGTAATGCAAAGTGCTACAACACAAGGCAAAGTAACGCAACGCAAAGTAACGCAACGCAAAGTAACGCAACGCAAAGTAACGCAACGCAAAGTAACGCAACGCAAAGTAACGCAACGCAAAGTAACACAATGCTCTACAACACAACGCAAAGTAACACAACGCAAAGTAACGCAACACAAAGTAACGCAACACAAAGTAACACAACGCAAAGTAACGCAACACATTACAACACAAGGCAAAGTAACGCAACGCAAATTAATGCAACGCAAAGTAACGCAACGCAAAGTAACAAAACGCAAAGTAAAGCAACGCAATGCACTACAACACAAGGCAAAGTAACGCAAAGCAAAGTAATGCAACGCAAAGTAACATAACGCAAAGTAACGCAATGCATAGTAACGCAACGCAAAGTAAAGCAACGCAAAGTAATGCAACGTGCTACAACACAACGCAAAGTAACGCAACGCAAAGTAACGCAACGCAAAGTAATGCAACGTGCTACAACACAAGGCAAAGTAACGCAACGCAAAGTAAAGAAACACAAAGTAACACAACGCAAAGTAACGCAATGCAGAGTAACACAACGCAAAGTAACACAACGCAAAGTAACACAACGCAAACTAACACAACGCAAAGTAACGCAACACATTACAACACAAGGTAAAGTAACGCAACGCAAAGTAACGCAATGCAAAGTAACGCAACGCAAAGTAACACAACGCAAAGTAACACAATGCAAAGTAACACAACACAAAGTAACACAACACAAAGTAACGCAAAACAAACTAACACAACGCAAACTAACACAACGTTCTACAACACAAGGCAAAGTAACGCAACGCAAAGTATCACAATGCAAAGTAATGCAACGCAACGCACTACAACACAAGGCAAAGTAAGACAACGCTAAGTAACACAAGGCAAAGTAACACAACGCAAAGTAACACAAGGCAAAGTAACACAACGCAAAGTAACGCAATGCAAAGTAATGCAACGCAAAGTAACGCAAAGCAAAGTATCACAATGCAAAGTAATGCAACGCAAAGTAACGTAATGCAACGCACTACAATACAAGGCAAAGTAACACAACGCAAAGTAATGCAACGCAACACAATACAATACAAGGCAAAGTAACAAAATGCAAAGTAACAAAACGCAAAGTAACGCAACGCAAAGTAACACAACGCAAAGTAACACAACGCAAAGTAATGCAACGCAATGCACTACAACACAAGGCAAAGTAACACAACGCAAAGTAACGCAACGCACTACAACACAAGGCAAAGTAACGCAACTCAAAGTAACGCAACTCAAAGTAACGCAACGCTAAGCAAGACAACGCAAAGTAACGCAACGCAAAGTAATGCAACGTGCTACAACACAAGGCAAAGTAACGCAACGCAAAGTAACGCAACGCAAAGTAACGCAACGCAAAGTAACACAAAGCAAAGTAACGCAACGCACCACAACACAAGGCAAAGTAACACAAGGGAAAGTAACACAATGCAAAGTAATGCAACGCAAAGTAACGCAATGCAAAGTAACACAACGCAAAGTAATGCAACGCAACGCACTACAACACAAGGCAAAGTAACACAACGCAAAGTAACACAACGCAAAGTAACACAATGCAAAATAACACAACGTACTACAAATTAAGGCAAAGTAACGCAATGCAAAGTAACGCAACGCAAAGTAACGAAACGCAAAGTCACACAACTCAAACTCACGCAATGTTCTGCAACACAACGCAAAGTAACGCAACGCAAAGTAACGCAACGCAAAGTAACGCAACGCAAAGGAACGCAACGCAAAGTAATGCAACGCAAAGTAAAGCAACGCAACGCACTACAACACAAGGCAAAGTAACACAACGCAAAGTAATGCAACGCAACACAATACAATACAAGGCAAAGTAACAAAACGCAAAGTAACAAAACGCAAAGTAACGCAACGCAAAGTAACACAACGCAAAGTAACACAACGCACTACAACACAAGGTAAAGTAACGCAACTCAAAGTAACGCAACGCTAAGCAAGACAACGCAAAGTAATGCAACGCAAAGTAATGCAAAGTGCTACAACACAAGGCAAAGTAACGCAACGCAAAGTAACGCAACGCAAAGTAACGCAACGCAAAGTAACGCAACGCAAAGTAACACAATGCTCTACAACACAACGCAAAGTAACACAACGCAAAGTAACGCAACACAAAGTAACGCAACACAAAGTAACACAATGCAAAGTAACGCAACACATTACAACACAAGGCAAAGTAACGCAACGCAAGGTAATGCAACGCAAAGTAACGCAACGCAAAGTAACACAACGCAAAGTAAAGCAACGCAATGCACTACAACACAAGGAAAAGTAACGTAACGCAAAGTAACGCAACACAAAGTAACACAACGCAAAGTAAAGCAACACAAGGCAAAGCAGCGCAATGCAAAGTAACACAACGCAAAGTAACACAATGCAAAGTAACGCAACACATTACAACACAAGGCAAAGTAACGCAACTCAAAGTAACGCAACGCTAAGCAAGACAACGCAAAGTAACGCAACGCAAAGTAATGCAACGTACTAAAACACAAGGCAAAGTAACGCAACACAAAGTAACGCAACACAAAGTAACGCAACACAAAGTAACGCAACGCAAAGCAAAGTAACGCAACGCACAACAACACAAGGCAAAGTAACGCAACGCAAAGTAACGGAACGCAAAGTAACGCAATGCAGAGTAACACAACGCAAAGTAACACAATGCAAAGTAACACAACGCAAACTAACACAACGCAAAGTAACGCAACACATTACAACACAAGGTAAAGTAACGCAACGCAAAGTAACGCAATGCAAAGTAACGCAACGCAAAGTAACACAACGCAAAGTAACACAATGCAAAGTAACACAACACAAAGTAACACAACACAAAGTAACGCAAAACAAACTAACACAACGCAAACTAACACAACGTTCTACAACACAAGGCAAAGTAACGCAACGCAAAGTATCACAATGCAAAGTAATGCAATGCAACGCACTACAACACAAGGCAAAGTAAGACAACGCTAAGTAACACAAGGCAAAGTAACACAACGCAAAGTAACACAAGGCAAAGTAACACAACGCAAAGTAACGCAATGCAAAGTAATGCAACGCAAAGTAACGCAACGCAAAGTATCACAATGCAAAGTAATGCAACGCAAAGTAACGTAATGCAACGCACTACAATACAAGGCAAAGTAACACAACGCAAAGTAATGCAACGCAACACAATACAATACAAGGCAAAGTAACAAAATGCAAAGTAACAAAACGCAAAGTAACGCAACGCAAAGTAACACAACGCAAAGTAACACAACGCAAAGTAATGCAACGCAATGCACTACAACACAAGGCAAAGTAACACAACGCAAAGTAACGCAACGCACTACAACACAAGGCAAAGTAACGCAACTCAAAGTAACGCAACGCTAAGCAAGACAACGCAAAGTAACGCAACGCAAAGTAATGCAACGTGCTACAACACAAGGCAAAGTAACGCAACGCAAAGTAACGCAACGCAAAGTAACGCAACGCAAAGTAACACAAAGCAAAGTAACGCAACGCACCACAACACAAGGCAAAGTAACACAAGGGAAAGTAACACAACGCAAAGTAACACAATGCAAAATAACACAACGCACTACAAATTGAGGCAAAGTAATCCAATGCAAAGTAACGCAACGCAAAGTAACGAAACGCAAAGTCACACAACTCAAACTCACGCAATGTTCTGCAACACAACGCAAAGTAACGCAACGCAAAGTAATGCAACGCAAAGTAAAGCAACGCAACGCACTACAACACAACGCAAAGTAACACAACGCAAAGTAAAGCAACACAAGGCAAAGTAACGCAACGCAAAGTAACGCAACGCAAAGTAACGCAACGCAAAGTAACACAACGCAAAGTAACGCAACACATTACAACACAAGGCAAAGTAACACAACGCAAAGGAACACAAGGCAAAGTAACACAACACAAAGTAACGCAATGCAAAGTAATGCAACGCAAAGTAACGCAATGCAAAGTAACACAACGCAAAGTAATGCAACGCAACGCACTACAACACAAGGCAAAGTAACACAACGCTAAGTAACACAAGGCAAAGTAACACAACGCAAAGTAACACAATGCAAAATAACACAACGCACTACAAATTAAGGCAAAGTAACGCAACGCAAAGTAACGCAACGCAAAGTAACACAACGCAAAGTAACACAACGCAAACTCACGCAATGTTCTGCAACACAACGCAAAGTAACACAACGCAAAGTAACGCAACGCAAAGTAACGCAACACAAAGTAACGCAACACAAAGTAACGCAACGCAAAGTAATGCAACGCAAAGTAACGCAATGCAACGCACTATAATACAAGGCAAAGTAACACAACGCAAAGTAATGCAACGCAACACAATACAATACAAGGCAAAGTAACAAAATGCAAAGTAACAAAACGCAAAGTAACGCAACGCAAAGTAACACAACGCAAAGTAACACAACGCAAAGTAATGCAACGCAATGCACTACAACACAAGGCAAAGTAACACAACGCAAAGTAACGCAACGCACTACAACACAAGGCAAAGTAACGCAACTCAAAGTAACGCAACGCTAAGCAAGACAACGCAAAGTAACGCAACGCAAAGTAATGCAACGTGCTACAACACAAGGCAAAGTAACGCAACGCAAAGTAACGCAACGCAAAGTAACGCAACGCAAAGTAACGCAACGCAAAGTAACACAAAGCAAAGTAACGCAACGCACCACAACACAAGGCAAAGTAACACAAGGGAAAGTAACACAATGCAAAGTAATGCAACGCAAAGTAACGCAATGCAAAGTAACACAACGCAAAGTAATGCAACGCAACGCACTACAACACAAGGCAAAGTAACACAACGCAAAGTAACACAACGCAAAGTAACACAATGCAAAATAACACAACGCACTACAAATTAAGGCAAAGTAACGCAATGCAAAGTAACGCAACGCAAAGTAACGAAACGCAAAGTCACACAACTCAAACTCACGCAATGTTCTGCAACACAACGCAAAGTAACGCAACGCAAAGTAACGCAACACAAAGTAACGCAACGCAAAGGAACGCAACGCAAAGTAATGCAACGCAAAGTAAAGCAACGCAACGCACTACAACACAAGGCAAAGTAACACAACGCAAAGTAATGCAACGCAACACAATACAATACAAGGCAAAGTAACAAAACGCAAAGTAACAAAACGCAAAGTAACGCAACGCAAAGTAACACAACGCAAAGTAACACAACGCACTACAACACAAGGTAAAGTAACGCAACTCAAAGTAACGCAACGCTAAGCAAGACAACGCAAAGTAATGCAACGCAAAGTAATGCAAAGTGCTACAACACAAGGCAAAGTAACGCAACGCAAAGTAACGCAACGCAAAGTAACGCAACGCAAAGTAACGCAACGCAAAGTAACGCAACGCAAAGTAACACAATGCTCTACAACACAACGCAAAGTAACACAACGCAAAGTAACGCAACACAAAGTAACGCAACACAAAGTAACACAATGCAAAGTAACGCAACACATTACAACACAAGGCAAAGTAACACAACGCAAGGTAATGCAACGCAAAGTAACGCAACGCAAAGTAACACAACGCAAAGTAAAGCAACGCAATGCACTACAACACAAGGAAAAGTAACGTAACGCAAAGTAACGCAACACAAAGTAACGCAACACAAAGTAACACAACGCAAAGTAAAGTAACACAAGGCAAAGCAGCGCAATGCAAAGTAACACAACGCAAAGTAACACAATGCAAAGTAACGCAACACATTACAACACAAGGCAAAGTAACGCAAAGTAATGCAACGCAAAGTAACGCAACGCAAAGTAACACAACGCAAAGTAAAGCAACGCAATGCACTACAACACAAGGCAAAGTAACGCAACGCAAAGTAATGCAACGCAAAGAAATGCAACGCAAAGTAACGCAATGCATAGTAACGCAACGCAAAGTAACGCAACGCAAAGTAATGCAACGTGCTACAACACAAGGCAAAGTAACGCAACACAAAGTAACACAACGCAAAGTAACGCAACGCAAAGTAAATCAACGCAAAGTAATGCAATGCAAAGTAATGCAACGCAAAGTAATGCAACGCAAAGTAACGCAACGTAACGCATTACAACACAAGGCAAAGTAAGGCAACGCAAAGTAAGGCAACGCAAAGTAAGGCAACGCAAAGTAACGCAATGCAAAGTAACGCAACGCAAAGTAATGCAATGCACTACAACACAATGTAAAGTAACACAAGTCAAAGTAACGCAACGCAAAGTAACGCAACGCAAAGTAACGCAACGCAAATAACGCAAAGTAATGCAACACAACGCACTACAACATAAGGCAAAGTAACACAACGCAAAGTAACGCAACGCAAAGTAACACAATGCAAAGTAATGCAACGCAAAGTAACGCAACGCCCTACAACACAATGTAAAGTAACACAAGGCAAAGTAACAACGCAAAGTAACGCAACGCAAAGTAATGCAACGCAACGCACTACAACAAAAGGCAAAGTAACGCAAAACAAAGTAACAACGCAAAGTAACACAACGCAAAGTAACGCAACGCAAAGTAACGCAACGCAAATTAACGCAACGCAAATTAACGCAACGCAAAGCAAAGTAACGCAACGCACCAAAACACAAGGCAAAGTAACGCAACGCAAAGTAACGCAATGCAGAGTAACACAACGCAAAGTAACGCAACAGATTACAACAGAAGGTAAAGTAACGCAACGCAAAGTAACGCAATGCAAAGTAACGCAACGCAAAGTAACACAACGCAAAATAACACAATGCAAAGTAACACAACACAAAGTAACACAACACAAAGTAACGCAAAACAAACTAACACAACGCAAAGTAACACAACGTGCTACAACACAAGGCAAAGTAACGCAACGCAAAGTATCACAATGCAAAGTAATGCAACGCAACGCACTACAACACAAGGCAAAGTAACACAATGCAAAGGAACACAAGGC
Organism: Pterois miles; assembly: GCA_947000775.1. NCBI lineage: Eukaryota > Metazoa > Chordata > Actinopteri > Perciformes > Scorpaenidae > Pterois > Pterois miles. The sequence continues at coordinate 702,051 of CAMQGK010000123.1, forward strand.
AAAGTAACACAACGCAAAGTAACGCAACGCACTACAACACAAGGCAAAGTAACGCAACTCAAAGTAACGCAACGCTAAGCAAGACAACGCAAAGTGACGCAACGCAAAGTAATGCAACGTGCTACAACACAAGGCAAAGTAACGCAACGCAAAGTAACGCAACGCAAAGTAACGCAACGCAAAGTAACACAAAGCAAAGTAACACAACGCACCACAACACAAGGCAAAGTAACACAAGGGAAAGTAACACAATGCAAAGTAATGCAACGCAAAGTAACGCAATGCAAAGTAACACAACGCAAAGTAATGCAACGCAACGCACTACAACACAAGGCAAAGTAACACAACGCAAAGTAACACAACGCAAAGTAACACAATGCAAAATAACACAACGCACTACAAATTAAGGCAAAGTAACGCAATGCAAAGTAACGCAACGCAAAGTAACGAAACGCAAAGTCACACAACTCAAACTCACGCAATGTTCTGCAACACAACGCAAAGTAACGCAACGCAAAGTAACGCAACGCAAAGTAACGCAACGCAAAGGAACGCAACGCAAAGTAATGCAACGCAAAGTAAAGCAACGCAACGCACTACAACACAAGGCAAAGTAACACAACGCAAAGTAATGCAACGCAACACAATACAATACAAGGCAAAGTAACAAAACGCAAAGTAACAAAACGCAAAGTAACGCAACGCAAAGTAACACAACGCAAAGTAACACAACGCACTACAACACAAGGTAAAGTAACGCAACTCAAAGTAACGCAACGCTAAGCAAGACAACGCAAAGTAATGCAACGCAAAGTAATGCAACGCAAAGTAATGCAAAGTGCTACAACACAAGGCAAAGTAACGCAACGCAAAGTAACGCAACGCAAAGTAACGCAACGCAAAGTAACGCAACGCAAAGTAACGCAACGCAAAGTAACACAATGCTCTACAACACAACGCAAAGTAACACAACGCAAAGTAACGCAACACAAAGTAACGCAACACAAAGTAACACAACGCAAAGTAACGCAACACATTACAACACAAGGCAAAGTAACGCAACGCAAATTAATGCAACGCAAAGTAACGCAACGCAAAGTAACAAAACGCAAAGTAAAGCAACGCAATGCACTACAACACAAGGCAAAGTAACGCAAAGCAAAGTAATGCAACGCAAAGTAACATAACGCAAAGTAACGCAATGCATAGTAACGCAACGCAAAGTAAAGCAACGCAAAGTAATGCAACGTGCTACAACACAACGCAAAGTAACGCAACGCAAAGTAACGCAACGCAAAGTAATGCAACATGCTACAACACAAGGCAAAGTAACGCAACGCAAAGTAAAGAAACACAAAGTAACACAACGCAAAGTAACGCAATGCAGAGTAACACAACGCAAAGTAACACAACGCAAAGTAACACAACGCAAACTAACACAACGCAAAGTAACGCAACACATTACAACACAAGGTAAAGTAACGCAACGCAAAGTAACGCAATGCAAAGTAACGCAACGCAAAGTAACACAACGCAAAGTAACACAATGCAAAGTAACACAACACAAAGTAACACAACACAAAGTAACGCAAAACAAACTAACACAACGCAAACTAACACAACGTTCTACAACACAAGGCAAAGTAACGCAAGGCAAAGTATCACAATGCAAAGTAATGCAACGCAACGCACTACAACACAAGGCAAAGTAAGACAACGCTAAGTAACACAAGGCAAAGTAACACAACGCAAAGTAACACAAGGCAAAGTAACACAACGCAAAGTAACGCAATGCAAAGTAATGCAACGCAAAGTAACGCAAAGCAAAGTATCACAATGCAAAGTAATGCAACGCAAAGTAACGTAATGCAACGCACTACAATACAAGGCAAAGTAACACAACGCAAAGTAATGCAACGCAACACAATACAATACAAGGCAAAGTAACAAAATGCAAAGTAACAAAACGCAAAGTAACGCAACGCAAAGTAACACAACGCAAAGTAACACAACGCAAAGTAATGCAACGCAATGCACTACAACACAAGGCAAAGTAACACAACGCAAAGTAACGCAACGCACTACAACACAAGGCAAAGTAACGCAACTCAAAGTAACGCAACGCTAAGCAAGACAACGCAAAGTAACGCAACGCAAAGTAATGCAACGTGCTACAACACAAGGCAAAGTAACGCAACGCAAAGTAACGCAACGCAAAGTAACGCAACGCAAAGTAACACAAAGCAAAGTAACGCAACGCACCACAACACAAGGCAAAGTAACACAAGGGAAAGTAACACAACGCAAAGTAATGCAACGCAAAGTAACGCAATGCAAAGTAACACAACGCAAAGTAATGCAACGCAACGCACTACAACACAAGGCAAAGTAACACAAGGCAAAGTAACACAACGCAAAGTAACACAATGCAAAATAACACAACGCACTACAAATTAAGGCAAAGTAATGCAATGCAAAGTAACGCAACGCAAAGTAACGAAACGCAAAGTCACACAACTCAAACTCACGCAATGTTCTGCAACACAACGCAAAGTAACGCAACGCAAAGTAACGCAACGCAAAGTAACGCAACGCAAAGTAAAGCAACACAACGCACTACAACACAAAGCAAAGTAACACAACGCAAAGTAAAGCAACACAAGGCAAAGTAACGCAACGCAAAGTAACGCAACGCAAAGTAACGCAACGCAAAGTAACACAACGCAAAGTAACGCAACACATTACAACACAAGGCAAAGTAACACAACGCAAAGGAACACAAGGCAAAGTAACACAACACAAAGTAACGCAATGCAAAGTAATGCAACGCAAAGTAACGCAATGCAAAGTAACACAACGCAAAGTAATGCAACGCAACGCACTACAACACAAGGCAAAGTAACACAACGCTAAGTAACACAAGGCAAAGTAACACAACGCAAAGTAACACAATGCAAAATAACACAACGCACTACAAATTAAGGCAAAGTAACGCAACGCAAAGTAACGCAACGCAAAGTAACGAAACGCAAAGTAACACAACGCAAACTCACGCAATGTTCTGCAACACAACGCAAAGTAACACAACGCAAAGTAACGCAACGCAAAGTAACGCAACACAAAGTAACGCAACACAAAGTAACGCAACGCAAAGTAATGCAACGCAAAGTAACGCAATGCAACGCACTATAATACAAGGCAAAGTAACACAACGCAAAGTAATGCAACGCAACACAATACAATACAAGGCAAAGTAACAAAATGCAAAGTAACAAAACGCAAAGTAACGCAACGCAAAGTAACACAACGCAAAGTAACACAACGCAAAGTAATGCAACGCAATGCACTACAACACAAGGCAAAGTAACACAACGCAAAGTAACGCAACGCACTACAACACAAGGCAAAGTAACGCAACTCAAAGTAACGCAACGCTAAGCAAGACAACGCAAAGTAACGCAACGCAAAGTAATGCAACGTGCTACAACACAAGGCAAAGTAACGCAACGCAAAGTAACGCAACGCAAAGTAACGCAACGCAAAGTAACACAAAGCAAAGTAACGCAACGCACCGCAACACAAGGCAAAGTAACACAAGGCAAAGTAACACAATGCAAAGTAATGCAACGCAAAGTAACGCAATGCAAAGTAACACAACGCAAAGTAATGCAACGCAACGCACTACAACACAAGGCAAAGTAACACAACGCAAAGTAACACAACGCAAAGTAACACAATGCAAAATAACACAACGCACTACAAATTAAGGCAAAGTAACGCAATGCAAAGTAACGCAACGCAAAGTAACGAAACGCAAAGTCACACAACTCAAACTCACGCAATGTTCTGCAACACAACGCAAAGTAACGCAACGCAAAGTAACGCAACGCAAAGTAACGCAACGCAAAGTAACGCAACGCAAAGTAACACAGGGCAAAGTAACACAACGCAAAGTAATGCAACGCAACGCACTACAACACAAGGCAAAGTAAGACAACGTTAAGTAACACAAGGCAAAGTAACACAACGCAAAGTAACACAACGCTAACTCACGCAATGTTCTGCAACACAACGCAAAGTAACGCAACGCAAAGTAACGCAACACAAAGTAACGCAACGCAAAGTAACGCAACGCACAGTAACGCAACGCAAAGTAATGCAACGCAAAGTAATGCAACGCAAAGTAATGCAACGCAAAGTAATGCAACGCAAAGTAATGGAACGCAAAGTAACGCAACGCAACGTACTACAATACAAGGCAAAGTAACGCAACGCAAAGTAACGCAACACAAAGTAACGCAACGCAAAGTAACGCAACGCACAGTAACGCAACGCAAAGTAATGCAACGCAAAGTAATGCAACGCAAAGTAATGCAACGCAAAGTAACACAACGCAAAGTAATGCAACGCAACACAATACAATACAAGGCAAAGTAACAAAATGCAAAGTAACAAAACGCAAAGTAACACAACGCAAAGTAACACAACGCAAAGTAATGCAACGCAATGCACTACAACACAAGGCAAAGTAACACAACGCAAAGTAACGCAACGCACTACAACACAAGGCAAAGTAACGCAACTCAAAGTAACGCAACGCTAAGCAAGACAACGCAAAGTAACGCAACGCAAAGTAATGCAACGTACTACAACACAAGGCAAAGTAAAGCAACGCAAAGTAACGCAACGCAAAGTAACACACAGCAAAGTAACGCAACGCACCACAACACAAGGCAAAGTAACACAAGGGAAAGTAACACAACGCAAAGTAATGCAACGCAAAGTAACGCAATGCAAAGTAACACAACGCAAAGTAATGCAACGCAACGCACTACAACACAAGGCAAAGTAACACAACGCAAAGTAACACAATGCAAAATAACACAACGCACTACAAATTAAGGCAAAGTAACGCAACGCAAAGTAACGCAACGCAAAGTAACGCAACGCAAAGTAACGAAACGCAAAGTAACACAACGCAAACTCACGCAATGGTCTGCAACACAACGCAAAGTAACGCAACGCAAAGTAACGCAACGCAAAGTAACGCAACGCAAAGTAACGCAACGCAAAGTAACGCAACGCAAGGCAAAGTAACACAACGCAAAGTAATGCAACGCAACACAATACAATACAAGGCAAAGTAACAAAACGCAAAGTAACAAAACGCAAAGTAATGCAACGCAAAGTAACACAACGCAAAGTAATGCAACGCAACGCACTACAACACAAGGTAAAGTAACGCAACTCAAAGTAACGCAACTCAAAGTAACGCAACGCTAAGCAAGACAACGCAAAGTAATGCAACGCAGCGTAATGCAACGTGCTACAACACAAGGCAAAGTAACGCAACGCAAAGTAACACAACGCAAAGTAATGCAACGCAACACAATACAATACAAGGCAAAGTAACAAAATGCAAAGTAACACAACGCAAAGTAACGCAACGCACTACAACACAAGGCAAAGTAAAGCAACGCAATGCACTACAACACAAGGCAAAGTAACACAACGCAAAGTAACGCAACGCACTACAACACAAGGCAAAGTAAAGCAACGCAAAGTAACGCAACGGAAAGTAACACACAGCAAAGTAACGCAACGCACCACAACACAAGGCAAAGTAACACAAGGGAAAGTAACACAACGCAAAGTAATGCAACGCAAAGTAACGCAATGCAAAGTAACACAACGCAAAGTAATGCAACGCAACGCACTACAACACAAGGCAAAGTAACACAACGCAAAGTAACACAATGCAAAATAACACAACGCAAAGTAACGCAACGCAAAGTAACGAAACGCAAAGTAACACAACGCAAACTCACGCAATGGTCTGCAACACAACGCAAAGTAACGCAACGCAAAGTAACGCAACGCAAAGTAACGCAACGCAAAGTAACGCAACGCAAGGCAAAGTAACACAACGCAAAGTAATGCAACGCAACACAATACAATACAAGGCAAAGTAACAAAACGCAAAGTAACAAAACGCAAAGTAATGCAACGCAAAGTAACACAACGCAAAGTAATGCAACGCAACGCACTACAACACAAGGTAAAGTAACGCAACTCAAAGTAACGCAACTCAAAGTAACGCAACGCTAAGCAAGACAACGCAAAGTAATGCAACGCAGAGTAATGCAACGTGCTACAACACAAGGCAAAGTAACGCAACGCAGAGTAACACAACGCTCTACAACACAACGCAAAGTAACACAACGCAAAGTAACGCAACACAAAGTAACACAACGCAAAGTAACGCAACACATTACAAAACAAGGCAAAGTAACGAAACGCAAAGTAATGCAACGCAAAGTAACGCAACACAAAGTAACATAACGCAAAGTAAAGCAACGCAATGCACTATAACACAAGGCAAAGTAATGCAACACAAAGTAATTCAACGCAAAGTAACGCAACGCAAAGTAGCACAACGCAAAGTAAAGCAACACAAGGCAAAGTAACGCAACGCAAAGTAACGCAACGCAAAGTAACGCAACGCAAAGTAACACAACGCTCTACAACACCACGCAAAGTAACACAACGCAAAGTAACGCAACACAAAGTAACGCAACACAAAGTAACACAACGCAAAGTAACGCAACAGATTACAACACAAGGCAAAGTAACGCAACGCAAAGTAATGCAACGCAAAGTAATGCAACGCAAAGTAACGCAACGCAAAGTAACGCAACGCAAAGTAACACAACGCAAAGTAAAGCAACGCAATGCACTACAACACAAGGCAAAGTAACGCAACGCAAAGTAATGCAACGCAAAGTAATGCAACGCAAAGTAAAGAAACGCAAAGTAACGCAATGCATAGTAACGCAACGTAAAGTAACGCAACGCAAAGTAATGCAACGTGCTACAACACAAGGCAAAGTAACGCAACGCAAAGTAACGCAACACAAAGTAACGCAACACAAAGTAACGCAACGCAAAGTAACGCAACGCAAAGTAACGCAACGCAAAGTAATGCAATGCAAAGTAATGCAATGCAAAGTAATGCAACGCAAAGTAATGCAACGCAAAGTAACGCAACGTAACGCATTACAACACAAGGCAAAGTAAGGCAACGCAAAGTAAGGCAACGCAAAGTAACGCAATTCAAAGTAACGCAACGCAAAGTAAAGCAACGCACTACAACACAATGTAAAGTAACACAAGGCAAAGTAACGCAACGCAAAGTAACGCAACGCAAAGTAACGCAACGCAAAGTAACGCAACGTAAATCACAACAACACAAGGCAAAGTAACACAGGGCAAAGTAACAAAACTTAAAGTAATGCAACAGAACGCACTACAACACAAGGCAAAGTAACGCAAAACAAAGTAACAACGCAAAGTAACTCAACGCACTACAACACAAGGCAAAGTAACGCAGCGCAAAGTAATGCAGCGCAAAGTAACGCAACGCAAAGTAACGCAACGCACTACAACACAAGTTAAAGTAACGCAAAGCAAAGTAACACAAAGCAAAGTAATGCGACGCAACCTACTACAACACAACACAAAGTAACACAACGCAAAGTAACGCAACCCAAAGTAATGCAATGCAAAGTAACGCAACGCAAAGTAACACAACGCAAAGTAACGCAACGCAAAGTAACGCAACGCCCTACAACACAATGTAAAGTAACACAAGGCAAAGTAACACAACGCAAAGTAACGCAACGCAAAGTAACGCAACGCAAAGTAACGCAACGCAAAGTAACAGGGCAAAGTAACACAATGCAAAGTAATGCAACGCAAAGTAACGCAACGCCCTACAACACAATGTAAAGTAACACAAGGCAAAGTAACACAACGCAAAGTAACGCAACGCAAAGTAACGCAACGCAAAGTAACGCAACGCAAAGTAACAGGGCAAAGTAACACAATGTAAAGTAATGCAACACAAGGCAAAGTAACGCAAAACAAAGTAACAACGCAAAGTAACACAACGCACTACAACACAAGGCAAAGTAACACAAGGCAAAGTAACGCAAAACAAAATAACACAACGCAAAGTAACACAACACACTATAACACAAGGCAAAGTAACACAAAACAAAGTAACAACGTAAAGTAACACAACGCACAACAACACAAGGCAAAGTAACAAAACGCAAAATAAGGCAACGCACTACAACACAAGGCAAAGTAACGCAACGCAAAGTAATGCAACGCAATGCACTACAACACAAAGCAAAGTAACACAACGCAAAGTAACACAACGCACTACAACACAAGGCAAAGTAACGGAACTCAAAGTAACGCAACTCAAAGTAACGCAACGCTAAGCAAGACAACGCAATGCAAAGTAACACAACGCAAAGTAATGCAACGCAACGCACTACAACACAAGGCAAAGTAACACAACACAAAGTAACACAAGGCAAAGTAACACAACGCAAAGTAACACAATGCAAAATAACACAACGCACTACAAATTAAGGCAAAGTAACGCAACGCAAAGTAACGCAACGCAAAGTAACGCAACGCAAAGTAACGCAACGCAAAGTAACGAAACGCAAAGTAACACAACGCAAACTCACGCAATGTTCTGCAACACAACGCAAAGTAACACAACGCAAAGTAACGCAACGCAAAGTAACGCAACGCAAAGTAATGCAACGCAAAGTAATGCAACGCAAAGTAACACAACGCAACGCAACGCAACGCACTACAATACAAGGCAAAGTAACACAACGCAAAGTGATGCAACGCAACGCACTACAACACAAGGCAAAGTAAGACAACGCAAAGTAACACAAGGCAAAGTAACACAACGATAAGTAATGCAATGCAAAGTAATGCAACGCAAAGTAACACAAGGCAAAGTAACACAAGGCAAAGTAATGCAATGCAAAGTAATGCAACGCAAAGTGATGCAACGCACTACAACACAAGGCAAAGTAACGCAACTCAAAGTAACGCAACGCTAAGCAAGACAACGCAAAGTAACGCAACGCAAAGTAATGCAACGTGCTACAACACAAGGCAAAGTAACGCAACTCAAAGTAACGCAACGCTAAGCAAGACAACGCAAAGTAACGCAACGCAAAGTAATGCAACGTGCTACAACACAAGGCAAAGTAAAGCAACGCAAAGTAACGCAACGCAAAGTAACACACAGCAAAGTAACGCAACGCACCACAACACAAGGCAAAGTAACACAAGGGAAAGTAACACAACGCAAAGTAATGCAACGCAAAGTAACACAAGGGAAAGTAACACAACGCAAAGTAATGCAACGCAAAGTAACGCAATGCAAAGTAACACAACGCAAAGTAATGCAACGCAACGCACTACAACACAAGGCAAAGTAACACAACGCAAAGTAACACAATGCAAAATAACACAACACACTACAAATTAAGGCAAAGTAACGCAACGCAAAGTAACGCAACGCAAAGTAACGCAACGCAAAGTAACGCAACGCAAAGTAACGAAACGCAAAGTAACACAACGCAAACTCACGCAATGGTCTGCAACACAACGCAAAGTAACGCAACGCAAAGTAACGCAACGCAAAGTAACGCAACTCAAAGTAACGCAACGCAAAGTAACGCAACGCAAAGTAACGCAACGCAACGCACTACAACACAAGGCAAAGTAACACAACGCAAAGTAATGCAACGCAACACAATACAATACAAGGCAAAGTAACAAAACGCAAAGTAACAAAACGCAAAGTAATGCGACGCAAAGTAACACAACGCAAAGTAATGCAACGCAATGCACTACAACACAAGGCAAAGTAACACAACGCAAAGTAACACAACGCAAAGTAACGCAACGCACTACAACACGAGGTAAAGTAACGCAACTCAAAGTAACGCAACGCTAAGCAAGACAACGCAAAGTAATGCAACGCAGAGTAATGCAACGTGCTACAACACAAGGCAAAGTAACGCAACGCAAAGTAACGCAACGCAGAGTAACACAACGCTCTACAACACAACGCAAAGTAACACAACGCAAAGTAACGCAACACAAAGTAACACAACGCAAAGTAACGCAACACATTACAAAACAAGGCAAAGTAACGAAACGCAAAGTAATGCAACGCAAAGTAACGCAACACAAAGTAACATAACGCAAAGTAAAGCAACGCAATGCACTATAACACAAGGCAAAGTAATGCAGCACAAAGTAATTCAACGCAAAGTAACGCAACGCAAAGTAACGCAACGCAAAGTAAAGCAACACAAGGCAAAGTAACGCAACGCAAAGTAACGCAACGCAAAGTAACGCAACGCTCTACAACACAACGCAAAGTAACACAATGCAAAGTAACGCAACACAAAGTAACGCAACACAAAGTAACACAACGCAAAGTAACGCAACACATTACAACACAAGGCAAAGTAACGCAACGCAAAGTAATGCAACGCAAAGTAACGCAACGCAAAGTAACGCAACGCAAAGTAACACAACGCAAAGTAAAGCAACGCAATGCACTACAACACAAGGCAGAGTAACGCAACGCAAAGTAATGCAACGCAAAGTAATGCAACGCAAAGTAACGCAATGCATAGTAACGCAACGTAAAGTAATGCAACGCAAAGTAATGCAACGTGCTACAACACAAGGCAAAGTAACGCAACGCAAAGTAACGCAACGCAAAGTAACGCAACGCAAAGTAACGCAACACAAAGTAACGCAACGCAAAGTAACGCAACGCAAAGTAACGCAACGCAAAGTAATGCAATGCAAAGTAATGCAATGCAAAGTAATGCAACGCAAAGTAATGCAACGCAAAGTAACGCAACGTAACGCATTACAACACAAGGCAAAGTAAGGCAACGCAAAGTAAGGCAACGCAAAGTAACGCAATTCAAAGTAACGCAACGCAAAGTAATGCAACGCACTACAACACAATGTAAAGTAACACAAGGCAAAGTAACGCAACGCAAAGTAACGCAACGCAAAGTAACGCAACGTAAATCACAACAACACAAGGCAAAGTAACACAGGGCAAAGTAACAAAACTTAAAGTAATGCAACGGAACGCACTACAACACAAGGCAAAGTAACGCAAAACAAAGTAACAACGCAAAGTAACTCAACGCACTACAACACAAGGCAAAGTAACGCAGCGCAAAGTAATGCAGCGCAAAGTAACGCAACGCAAAGTAACGCAACGCACTACAACACAAGTTAAAGTAACGCAAAGCAAAGTAACACAAAGCAAAGTAATGCGACGCAACCTACTACAACACAACACAAAGTAACACAACGCAAAGTAACGCAACCCAAAGTAATGCAATGCAAAGTAACGCAACGCAAAGTAACACAACGCAAAGTAACGCAACGCAAAGTAACGCAACGCCCTACAACACAATGTAAAGTAACACAAGGCAAAGTAACACAACGCAAAGTAACGCAACGCAAAGTAACGCAACGCAAAGTAACGCAACGCAAAGTAACAGGGCAAAGTAACACAATGCAAAGTAATGCAACACAAGGCAAAGTAACGCAAAACAAAGTAACAACGCAAAGTAACACAACGCACTACAACACAAGGCAAAGTAACACAAGGCAAAGTAACGCAAAACAAAATAACACAACGCAAAGTAACACAACACACTATAACACAAGGCAAAGTAACGCAAAACAAAGTAACAACGTAAAGTAACACAACGCACAACAATACAAGGCAAAGTAACACAACGCAAAATAACGCAACGCACTACAACACAAGGCAAAGTAACGCAACGCAAAGTAATGCAACGCAATGCACTACAACACAAAGCAAAGTAACACAACGCAAAGTAACACAACGCACTACAACACAAGGCAAAGTAACGGAACTCAAAGTAACGCAACTCAAAGTAACGCAACGCTAAGCAAGACAACGCAATGCAAAGTAACACAACGCAAAGTAATGCAACGCAACGCACTACAACACAAGGCAAAGTAACACAACACAAAGTAACACAAGGCAAAGTAACACAACGCAAAGTAACACAATGCAAAATAACACAACGCACTACAAATTAAGGCAAAGTAACGCAACGCAAAGTAACGCAACGCAAAGTAACGCAACACAAAGTAACGCAACGCAAAGTAACGCAAAGTAACGCAACGCAAAGTAACGAAACGCAAAGTAACACAACGTAAAGTAATGCAACGCAAAGTGACGCAACGCACTACAACACAAGGCAAAGTAACGCAACTCAAAGTAACGCAACGCTAAGCAAGACAACGCAAAGTAACGCAACGCAAAGTAATGCAACGTGCTACAACACAAGGCAAAGTAAAGCAACGCAAAGTAACGCAACGCAAAGTAACACACAGCAAAGTAACGCAACGCACCACAACACAAGGCAAAGTAACACAAGGGAAAGTAACACAACGCAAAGTAATGCAACGCAAAGTAACGCAATGCAAAGTAACACAACGCAAAGTAATGCAACGCAACGCACTACAACACAAGGCAAAGTAACACAACGCAAAGTAACACAATGCAAAATAACACAACGCACTACAAATTAAGGCAAAGTAACGCAACGCAAAGTAACGCAACGCAAAGTAACGCAACGCAAAGTAACGCAACGCAAAGTAACGCAACACAAAGTAACGCAACGCAAAGTAACGCAACGCACAGTAACGCAACGCAAAGTAATGCAACGCAAAGTAATGCAACGCAAAGTAACACAACGCAAAGTAATGCAACGCAACACAATACAATACAAGGCAAAGTAACAAAATGCAAAGTAACAAAACGCAAAGTAACACAACGCAAAGTAACACAACGTAAAGTAATGCAACGCAATGCACTACAACACAAGGCAAAGTAACACAACGCAAAGTAACGCAACGCACTACAACACAAGGCAAAGTAACGCAACTCAAAGTAACGCTACTCAAAGTAACGCAACGCTAAGCAAGACAACGCAAAGTAACGCAACGCAAAGTAACACACAGCAAAGTAACGCAACGCACCACAACACAAGGCAAAGTAACACAAGGGAAAGTAACACAACGCAAAGTAATGCAACGCAAAGTAACGCAATGCAAAGTAACACAACGCAAAGTAATGCAACGCAACACAATACAATACAAGGCAAAGTAACAAAATGCAAAGTAACAAAACGCAAAGTAACACAACGCAAAGTAACACAACGTAAAGTAATGCAACGCAATGCACTACAACACAAGGCAAAGTAACACAACGCAAAGTAACGCAACGCACTACAACACAAGGCAAAGTAACGCAACTCAAAGTAACGCTACTCAAAGTAACGCAACGCTAAGCAAGACAACGCAAAGTAACGCAACGCAAAGTAACACACAGCAAAGTAACGCAACGCACCACAACACAAGGCAAAGTAACACAAGGGAAAGTAACACAACGCAAAGTAATGCAACGCAAAGTAACGCAATGCAAAGTAACACAACGCAAAGTAATGCAACGCAACGCACTACAACACAAGGCAAAGTAACACAACGCAAAGTAACACAATGCAAAATAACACAACGCACTACAAATTAAGGCAAAGTAACGCAACGCAAAGTAACGCAATGCAAAGTAACGCAACGCAAAGTAACGAAACGCAAAGTAACACAACGCAAACTCACGCAATGGTCTGCAACACAACGCAAAGTAACGCAACGCAAAGTAACGCAACGCGAAGTAACGCAACGCAAAGTAATGCAACGCAAAGTAACGCAACGCAACGCACTACAACACAAGGAAAAGTAACACAACGCAAAGTAATGCAACGCAACACAATACAATACAAGGCAAAGTAACAAAACGCAAAGTAACAAAACGCAAAGTAATGCAACGCAAAGTAACACAACGCAAAGTAATGCAACGCAATGCACTACAACACAAGGCAAAGTAACACAACGCAAAGTAACGCAACGCACTACAACACAAGGTAAAGTAACGCAACTCAAAGTAACGCAACGCTAAGCAAGACAACGCAAAGTAATGCAACGCAAAGTAATGCAACGTGCTACAACACAAGGCAAAGTAACGCAACGCAAAGTAACGCAACGCAGAGTAACACAACGCTCTACAACACAACGCAAAGTAACACAACGCAAAGTAACGCAACACAAAGTAACAAAACGCAAAGTAACGCAACACAAAGTAACAAAACGCAAAGTAACGCAACACATTACAAAACAAGGCAAAGTAACGAAACGCAAAGTAATGCAACGCAAAGTAACGCAACACAAAGTAACATAACGCAAAGTAAAGCAACGCAATGCACTATAACACAAGGCATAGTAATGCAACATAAAGTAATTCAACGCAAAGTAACGCAACGCAAAGTAACACAACGCAAAGTAAAGCAACACAAGGCAAAGTAACGCAACGCAAAGTAACGCAACGCAAAGTAACGCAACGCAAAGTAACGCAACGCAAAGTAACACAACGCTCTACAACACAACGCAAAGTAACACAACGCAAAGTAACGCAACACAAAGTAACGCAACACAAAGTAACGCAACACAAAGTAACACAACGCAAAGTAACGCAACACATTACAACACAAGGCAAAGTAACGCAACGCAAAGTAATGCAACGCAAAGTAACGCAACGCAAAGTAACGCAACGCAAAGTAACACAACGCAAAGTAAAGCAACGCAATGCACTACAACACAAGGCAAAGTAACGCAACGCAAAGTAACGCAACACAAAGTAACGCAACGCAAAGTAACGCAACGCAAAGTAACGCAACGCAAAGTAACGCAACGCAAAGTAATGCAATGCAAAGTAATGCAATGCAAAGTAATGCAACGCAAAGTAATGCAACGCAAAGTAACGCAACGTAACGCATTACAACACAAGGCAAAGTAAGGCAACGCAAAGTAAGGCAACGCAAAGTAACGCAATTCAAAGTAACGCAACGCAAAGTAATGCAACGCACTACAACACAATGTAAAGTAACACAAGGCAAAGTAACGCAATGCAAAGTAACGCAACGTAAATCACAACAACACAAGGCAAAGTAACACAGGGCAAAGTAACAAAACTTAAAGTAATGCAACGGAACGCACTACAACACAAGGCAAAGTAACGCAAAACAAAGTAACAACGCAAAGTAACTCAACGCACTACAACACAAGGCAAAGTAACGCAGCGCAAAGTAATGCAGCGCAAAGTAACGCAACGCAAAGTAAGGCAACGCACTACAACACAAGTTAAAGTAACGCAAAGCAAAGTAACTCAAAGCAAAGTAATGCGATGCAACCTACTACAACACAACACAAAGTAACACAACGCAAAGTAACGCAACCCAAAGTAATGCAATGCAAAGTAACGCAACGCAAAGTAACACAACGCAAAGTAACGCAACGCAAAGTAACGCAATGCAACGCACTACAACACAAGGCAAAGTAACACAACGCAAAGTAACGCAACGCACTACAACATAAGGTAAAGTAACGCAACTCAAAGTAACGCAACGCTAAGCAAGACAACGCAAAGTAATGCAACGCAAAGTAATGCAACGTGCTACAACACAAGGCAAAGTAACGCAACGCAAAGTAACGCAACGCAGAGTAACACAACGCTCTACAACACAACGCAAAGTAACACAACGCAAAGTAACACAACGCAAAGTAACGCAACACAAAGTAACAAAACGCAAAGTAACGCAACACATTACAACACAAGGCAAAGTAACGAAACGCAAAGTAATGCAACGCAAAGTAACGCAACACAAACTAACACAACGCAAAGTAAAGCAACGCAATGCACTACAACACAAGGCAAAGTAACGCAACGCAAAGTAATGCAACGCAAAGTAACGCAACGCAAAGTAACACAACGCAAAGTAAAGCAAAACAAGTCAAAGTAACGCAACGCAAAGTAACGCAACGCAAAGTAACGCAACGCAAAGTAACGCAACGCTCTACAACACAACGCAAAGTAACGCAACACAAAGTAACACAACGCAAAGTAACGAAACACATTACAACACAAGGCAAAGTAACGCAACGCAAAGTAATGCAATGCAAAGTAACGCAACGCAAAGTAACGCAACGCAAAGTAACACAACGCAAAGTAAAGCAACTCAATGCACTACAACACAAGGCAAAGTAACGCAAAGCAAAGTAATGCAACGCAAAGTAATGCAACGCAAAGTAACAAAACGCAAAGTAACGCAACGCAAAGTAATGCAACGTGCTACAACACAAGGCAAAGTAACGCAACGCAAAGTAACGAAACACAAAGTAACGCAACGCAAAGTAACGCAACGCAAAGTAACGCAACGCAAAGTAACGCAACACAAAGTAACACAACGCAAAGTAAAGCAACGCAATGCACTACAACACAAGGCAAAGTAACGCAACGCAAAGTAATGCAACGCAAAGTAATGCAACGCAAAGTAACGCAACACAAAGTAACGCAACACAAAGTAACACAAGGCAAAGTAACGCAACACATTACAACACAAGGCAAAGTAACGCAACGCAAAGTAATGCAACGCAAAGTAACGCAACGCAAAGTAAAGCAACGCAATGCACTACAACACAGGGCAAAGTAACGCAAAGCAAAGTAACGCAATGCATAGTAACGCGACGCAAAGTAAAGCAACGCAAAGTAATGCAACGTGCTACAACACAAGGCAAAGTAACGCAACGCAAAGTAATGCAACACAAAGTAACGCAACGCAAAGTAACGCAACGCAAATTAACGCAACGCAAAGTAACGCAATGCAAAGTAATGCAACGCAAAGTAATGCAACGCAAAGTAACGCAACGTAACGCATTACAACACAAGGCAAACTAAGGCAACGCAAAGTAACACAACGCAAAGTAAAGCAACACAAGGCAAAGTAACGCAACGCAAAGTAACGCAACGCAAAGTAACGCAACGCAAAGTAACGCAACGCTCTACAACACAACGCAAAGTAACACAACGCAAAGTAACGCAACACAAAGTAACACAACGCAAAGTAACGCAACACATTACAACACAAGGCAAAGTAACGCAACGCAAAGTAATGCAACGCAAAGTAACGCAAAGCAAAGTAACGCAACGCAAAGTAACACAACGCAAAGTAAAGCAACTCAATGCACTACAACACAAGGCAAAGTAACGCAAAGCAAAGTAATGCAACGCAAAGTAATTTAACGCAAAGTAACAAAACGCAAAGTAACGCAACGCAAAGTAATGCAACGTGCTACAACACAAGGCAAAGTAACGCAACGCAAAGTAACGAAACACAAAGTAACGCAACGCAAAGTAACGCAACGCAAAGTAACGCAACGCAAAGTAACGCAACGCAAAGTAACGCAACACAAAGTAACGCAACACAAAGTAACACAACGCAAAGTAAAGCAACGCAATACACTACAACACAAGGCAAAGTAACGCAACGCAAAGTAATGCAACGCAAAGTAACGCAACGCAAAGTAATGCAACGCAAAGTAACACAACGCAAAGCAACACAAGGCAAAGTAAAGCAACACAAGGCAAAGTAACGCAACGCAAAGTAACGCAACACAAAGTAACACAACGCAAAGTAACGCAACACATTACAACACAAGGCAAAGTAACGCAACGCAAAGTAATGCAACGCAAAGTAACGCAACGCAAAGTAAAGCAACGCAATGCACTACAACACAGGGCAAAGTAACGCAAAGCAAAGTAACGCAATGCATAGTAACGCAACGCAAAGTAAAGCAACGCAAAGTAATGCAACGTGCTACAACACAAGGCAAAGTAACGCAACGCAAAGTAATGCAACACAAAGTAACGCAACGCAAAGTGACGCAACGCAAATTGACGCAACGCAAAGTAATGCAATGCAAAGTAATGCAACGCAAAGTAATGCAACGCAAAGTAACGCAACGTAACGCATTACAACACAAGGCAAACTAAGGCAACGCAAAGTAAGGCAACGCAAAGTAACGCAATGCAAAGTAACGCAACGCAAAGTAATGCAACGCACTACAACACAATGTAAAGTAACACAAGGCAAAGTAACGCAACGCAAAGTAACGCAACGCAAAGTAACGCAACGCAAAGTAACGCAACGTAAAGCACTACAACACAAGGCAAAGTAACACAGGGCAAAGTAACAAAACGTAAAGTAATGCAACGCAAAGTAACAAAACGCAAAGTAACGCAATGCATAGTAACGCAACGCAAAGTAACGCAACGCAAAGTAATGCAACGTGCTACAACACAAGGCAAAGTAACGCAACGCAAAGTAACGAAACACAAAGTAACGCAACGCAAAGTAACGCAACGCAAAGTAACGCAACGCAAAGTAACGCAACGCAAAGTAATGCAACACAAAGTAAAACAACGCAAAGTAAAGCAATGCAATGCACTACAACACAAGGCAAAGTAACGCAACGCAAAGTAATGCAATGCAAAGTAACGCAACGCAAAGTAATGCAACGCAAAGTAACACAACGCAAAGCAACACAAGGCAAAGTAACGCAACGCAAAGTAACGCAACGCAAAGTAACGCAACGCAAAGTAACACAACGCTCTACAACACAACGCAAAGTAACACAACGCAAAGTAACGCAACACAAAGTAACGCAACACAAAGTAACACAACGCAAAGTAACGCAACACATTACAACACAAGGCAAAGTAACGCAACGTAAAGTAATGCAACGCAAAGTAACGCAACTCAAAGTAACACAACGCAAAGTAAAGCAACGCAATGCACTACAACACAAGGCAAAGTAACGCAACGCAAAGTAACGCAACGCAAAGTAACGCAACGCAAAGTAACGCAACGCAAAGTAACGCAACGCAAAGTAACACAACGCTCTACAACACAACGCAAAGTAACACAACGCAAAGTAACGCAACACAAAGTAACGCAACACAAAGTAACGCAACACAAAGTAACACAACGCAAAGTAACGCAACACATTACAACACAAGGCAAAGTAACGCAACGCAAAGTAATGCAACGCAAAGTAACGCAACGCAAAGTAACGCAACGCAAAGTAACACAACGCAAAGTAAAGCAACGCAATGCACTACAACACAAGGCAAAGTAACGTAACGCAAAGTAACGCAACACAAAGTAACGCAACGCAAAGTAACGCAACGCAAAGTAACGCAACGCAAAGTAACGCAACGCAAAGTAATGCAATGCAAAGTAATGCAATGCAAAGTAATGCAACGCAAAGTAATGCAACGCAAAGTAACGCAACGTAACGCATTACAACACAAGGCAAAGTAAGGCAACGCAAAGTAAGGCAACGCAAAGTAACGCAATTCAAAGTAACGCAACGCAAAGTAATGCAACGCACTACAACACAATGTAAAGTAACACAAGGCAAAGTAACGCAATGCAAAGTAACGCAACGTAAATCACAACAACACAAGGCAAAGTAACACAGGGCAAAGTAACAAAACTTAAAGTAATGCAACGGAACGCACTACAACACAAGGCAAAGTAACGCAAAACAAAGTAACAACGCAAAGTAACTCAACGCACTACAACACAAGGCAAAGTAACGCAGCGCAAAGTAATGCAGCGCAAAGTAACGCAACGCAAAGTAAGGCAACGCACTACAACACAAGTTAAAGTAACGCAAAGCAAAGTAACTCAAAGCAAAGTAATGCGATGCAACCTACTACAACACAACACAAAGTAACACAACGCAAAGTAACGCAACCCAAAGTAATGCAATGCAAAGTAACGCAACGCAAAGTAACACAACGCAAAGTAACGCAACGCAAAGTAACGCAACGCCCTACAACACAATGTAAAGTAACACAAGGCAAAGTAACACAACGCAAAGTAACGCAACGCAAAGTAACGGAACGCAAAGTAACGCAACGCAAAGTAACAGGGCAAAGTAACACAATGCAAAGTAATGCAACACAAGGCAAAGTAACGCAAAACAAAGTAACAACGCAAAGTAACACAACGCACTACAACACAAGGCAAAGTAACACAAGGCAAAGTAACGCAAAACAAAATAACACAACGCAAAGTAACACAACACACTATAACACAAGGCAAAGTAACGCAAAACAAAGTAACAATGTAAAGTAACACAACGCACAACAACACAAGGCAAAGTAACACAACGCAAAATAACGCAACGCACTACAACACAAGGCAAAGTAACACAACGCAAAGTAATGCAACGCAATGCACTACAACACAAAGCAAAGTAACACAACGCAAAGTAACACAACGCACTACAACACAAGGCAAAGTAACGGAACTCAAAGTAACGCAACTCAAAGTAACGCAACGCTAAGCAAGACAACGCAATGCAAAGTAACACAACGCAAAGTAATGCAACGCAACGCACTACAACACAAGGCAAAGTAACACAACACAAAGTAAC
The DNA here is from genome assembly GCA_947000775.1 of Pterois miles. Taxonomy (NCBI): domain Eukaryota; kingdom Metazoa; phylum Chordata; class Actinopteri; order Perciformes; family Scorpaenidae; genus Pterois; species Pterois miles. Next base: position 722,346 of record CAMQGK010000123.1, read on the forward strand.
ACAAGGCAAAGTAACACAACGCAAAGTAACACAATGCAAAATAACACAACGCACTACAAATTAAGGCAAAGTAACGCAACGCAAAGTAACGCAACGCAAAGTAACGCAACGCAAAGTAACGCAACAGAAAGTAACGAAACGCAAAGTAACACAACGCAAACTCACGCAATGTTCTGCAACACAACGCAAAGTAACACAACGCAAAGTAACGCAACGCAAAGTAACGCAACGCAAAGTAATGCAACGCAAAGTAATGCAACGCAAAGTAACACAACGCAACGCAATGCAACGCACTACAATACAAGGCAAAGTAACACAACGCAAAGTGATGCAACGCAACGCACTACAACACAAGGCAAAGTAAGACAACGCAAAGTAACACAAGGCAAAGTAACACAACGCAAAGTAATGCAATGCAAAGTAATGCAACGCAAAGTAACACAAGGCAAAGTAACACAAGGCAAAGTAACACAACGCAAAGTAATGCAATGCAAAGTAATGCAACGCAAAGTAACGCAATACAAAGTAACACAACGCAAAGTAATGCAACGCAACGCACTACAACACAAGGCAAAGTAAGACAACGCTAAGTAACACAAGACAAAGTAACACAACGCAAAGTAACACAACGCAAAGTCACGCAATGTTCTGCAACACAACGCAAAGTAACGCAACGCAAAGTAACGCAACACAAAGTAACGCAACACAAAGTAACGCAACGCAAAGTAACGCAACGCACAGTAACGCAACGCAAAGTAATGCAACGCAAAGTAATGCAACGCAAAGTAATGCAACGCAAAGTAATGGAACGCAAAGTAACGCAACGCAACGTACTACAATACAAGGCAAATTAACACAACGCAAAGTAATGCAACGCAACACAATACAATACAAGGTAAAGTAACAAATTGCAAAGTAACAAAACGCGAAGTAACACAATGCAAAGTAACACAACGCAAAGTAATGCAACGCAATGCACTACAACACAAGGCAAAGTAACACAACGCAAAGTAACGCAACGCACTACAACACAAGGCAAAGTAACGCAACTCAAAGTAACGCAACGCTAAGCAAGATAACGCAAAGTAACGCAACGCAAAGTAATGCAACCTGCTACAACACAAGGCAAAGTAAAGCAACGCAAAGTAACGCAACGCAAAGTAACGCAACGCAAAGTAACACACAGCAAAGTAACGCAACGCACCACAACACAAGGCAAAGTAACACAAGGGAAAGTAACACAACGCAAAGTAATGCAACGCAAAGTAACGCAATGCAAAGTAAAACAACGCAAAGTAACGCAACGCACTACAACACAAGGCAAAGTAACACAAGGCAAAGTAACACAACGCAAAGTAACACAATGCAAAATAACACAACGCACTACAAATTAAGGCAAAGTAACGCAACGCAAAGTAACGCAACGCAAAGTAACGCAACGCAAAGTAACGAAACGCAAAGTAACACAATGCAAACTCACGCAATGTTCTGCAACACAATGCAAAGTAACGCAAAGCAAAGTAACGCAACGCAAAGTAACGCAACGCAAAGTAACGCAACGCAAAGTAACGCAATGCAACGCACTACAACACAAGGCAAAGTAACACAACGCAAAGTAATGCAACGCAACACAATACAATACAAGGCAAAGTAACAAAACGCAAAGTAACAAAACGCAAAGTAATGCAACGCAAAGTAACACAACGCAAAGTAATGCAACGCAATGCACTACAACACAAGGCAAAGTAACACAACGCAAAGTAACGCAACGCACTACAACATAAGGTAAAGTAACGCAACTCAAAGTAACGCAACGCTAAGCAAGACAACGCAAAGTAATGCAACGCAAAGTAATGCAACGTGCTACAACACAAGGCAAAGTAACGCAACGCAAAGTAACGCAACGCAGAGTAACACAACGCTCTACAACACAACGCAAAGTAACACAACGCAAAGTAACACAACGCAAAGTAACGCAACACAAAGTAACAAAACGCAAAGTAACGCAACACATTACAACACAAGGCAAAGTAACGAAACGCAAAGTAATGCAACGCAAAGTAACGCAACACAAACTAACACAACGCAAAGTAAAGCAACGCAATGCACTACAACACAAGGCAAAGTAACGCAACGCAAAGTAATGCAACGCAAAGTAACGCAACGCAAAGTAACACAACGCAAAGTAAAGCAACACAAGTCAAAGTAACGCAACGCAAAGTAACGCAACGCAAAGTAACGCAACGCAAAGTAACGCAACGCTCTACAACACAACGCAAAGTAACGCAACACAAAGTAACACAACGCAAAGTAACGAAACACATTACAACACAAGGCAAAGTAACGCAACGCAAAGTAATGCAACGCAAAGTAACGCAACGCAAAGTAACGCATCGCAAAGTAACACAACGCAAAGTAAAGCAACTCAATGCACTACAACACAAGGCAAAGTAACGCAAAGCAAAGTAATGCAACGCAAAGTAATGCAACGCAAAGTAACAAAACGCAAAGTAACGCAACGCAAAGTAATGCAACGTGCTACAACACAAGGCAAAGTAACGCAACGCAAAGTAACGAAACACAAAGTAACGCAACGCAAAGTAACGCAACGCAAAGTAACGCAACGCAAAGTAACGCAACACAAAGTAACACAACGCAAAGTAAAGCAACGCAGTGCACTACAACACAAGGCAAAGTAACGCAACGCAAAGTAATGCAACGCAAAGTAACGCAACGCAAAGTAATGCAACGCAAAGTAACACAACGCAAAGCAACACAAGGAAAAATAAAGCAACACAAGGCAAAGTAACGCAACGCAAAGTAACGCAACACAAAGTAACGCAACACAAAGTAACACAAGGCAAAGTAACGCAACACATTACAACACAAGGCAAAGTAACGCAACGCAAAGTAATGCAACGCAAAGTAACGCAACGCAAAGTAAAGCAACGCAATGCACTACAACACAGGGCAAAGTAACGCAAAGCAAAGTAACGCAATGCATAGTAACGCAACGCAAAGTAAAGCAACGCAAAGTAATGCAACGTGCTACAACACAAGGCAAAGTAACGCAACGCAAAGTAATGCAACACAAAGTAACGCAACGCAAAGTAACGCAACGCAAATTAACGCAACGCAAAGTAACGCAATGCAAAGTAATGCAACGCAAAGTAATGCAACGCAAAGTAACGCAACGTAACGCATTACAACACAAGGCAAACTAAGGCAACGCAAAGTAACACAACGCAAAGTAAAGCAACACAAGGCAAAGTAACGCAACGCAAAGTAACGCAACGCAAAGTAACGCAACGCAAAGTAACGCAACGCAAAGTAACGCAACGCAAAGTAACGCAACGCTCTACAACACAACGCAAAGTAACACAACGCAAAGTAACGCAACACAAAGTAACACAACGCAAAGTAACGCAACACATTACAACACAAGGCAAAGTAACGCAACGCAAAGTAATGCAACGCAAAGTAACGCAAAGCAAAGTAACGCAACGCAAAGTAACACAACGCAAAGTAAAGCAACTCAATGCACTACAACACAAGGCAAAGTAACGCAAAGCAAAGTAATGCAACGCAAAGTAATTTAACGCAAAGTAACAAAACGCAAAGTAACGCAACGCAAAGTAATGCAACGTGCTACAACACAAGGCAAAGTAACGCAACGCAAAGTAACGAAACACAAAGTAACGCAACGCAAAGTAACGCAACGCAAAGTAACGCAACGCAAAGTAACGCAACACAAAGTAACGCAACACAAAGTAACGCAACGCAAAGTAAAGCAACGCAATACACTACAACACAAGGCAAAGTAACGCAACGCAAAGTAATGCAACGCAAAGTAACGCAACGCAAAGTAATGCAACGCAAAGTAACACAACGCAAAGCAACACAAGGCAAAGTAAAGCAACACAAGGCAAAGTAACGCAACGCAAAGTAACGCAACACATTACAACACAAGGCAAAGTAACGCAACGCAAAGTAATGCAACGCAAAGTAACGCAACGCAAAGTAAAGCAACGCAATGCACTACAACACAGGGCAAAGTAACGCAAAGCAAAGTAACGCAATGCATAGTAACGCAACGCAAAGTAAAGCAACGCAAAGTAATGCAACGTGCTACAACACAAGGCAAAGTAACGCAACGCAAAGTAATGCAACACAAAGTAACGCAACGCAAAGTAACGCAACGCAAATTGACGCAACGCAAAGTAATGCAATGCAAAGTAATGCAACGCAAAGTAATGCAACGCAAAGTAACGCAACGTAACGCAAACTAAGGCAACGCAAAGTAAGGCAACGCAAAGTAACGCAATGCAAAGTAACGCAACGCAAAGTAATGCAACGCACTACAACACAATGTAAAGTAACACAAGGCAAAGTAACGCAACGCAAAGTAACGCAACGCAAAGTAACGCAACGCAAAGTAACGCAACGCAAAGTAACGCAACGCAAAGTAACGCAACGTAAAGCACTACAACACAAGGCAAAGTAACACAGGGCAAAGTAACAAAACGCAAAGTAATGCAACGCAAAGTAACAAAACGCAAAGTAACGCAATGCATAGTAACGCAACGCAAAGTAACGCAACGCAAAGTAATGCAACGTGCTACAACACAAGGCAAAGTAACGCAACGCAAAGTAACGAAACACAAAGTAACGCAACGCAAAGTAACGCAACGCAAAGTAACGCAACGCAAAGTAACGCAACACAAAGTAAAACAACGCAAAGTAAAGCAATGCAATGCACTACAACACAAGGCAAAGTAACGCAACGCAAAGTAATGCAACGCAAAGTAACGCAACGCAAAGTAATGCAACGCAACACAATACAATACAAGGCAAAGTAACAAAACGCAAAGTAACAAAATGCAAAGTAACGCAACGCAAAGTAACACAACGCAAAGTAATGCAACGCAATGCACTACAACACAAGGCAAAGTAACACAACGCAAAGTAACGCAGCGCACTACAACACAAGGTAAAGTAACGCAACTCAAAGTAACGCAACGCTAAGCAAGACAACGCAAAGTAATGCAACGCAAAGTAATGCAACGTGCTACAACACAAGGCAAAGTAACGCAACGCAAAGTAATGCAACGCAAAGTAACGCAACGCAAAGTAACACAACGCTCTACAACACAACGCAAAGTAACACAACGCAAAGTAACGAAACACAAAGTAACACAACGCAAAGTAACGCAACACATTACAACACAAGGCAAAGTAACGCAACGCAAAGTAATGCAACGCAAAGTAACGCAACGCAAAGTAACACAACGCAAAGTAAAGCAACGCAATGCACTACAACACAAGGCAAAGTAACGCAACGCTAAATAATGCAACGCAAAGTAACGCAACGCAAAGTAACAAAACGCAAAGTAACGCAACGCATAGTAACGCAACACAAAGTAACGCAACGCATAGTAACGCAACGCAAAGTAACGCAACGCAAAGTAATGCAACGCAAAGTAATGCAACGCACTACAACACAATGTAAAGTAACACAAGACAAAGTAACGCAACGCAAAGGAACACAAGGCAAAGTAACACAACGCAAAGTAACGCAAAGCAAAGTAATGCAACGCAAAGTAACGCAATGCAAAGTAACACAACGCAAAGTAATGCAACGCAACGCACTACAACACAAGGCAAAGTAACACAACGCAAAGTAACACAACGCAAAGTAACACAATGCAAAATAACACAACGCACTACAAATTAAGGCAAAGTAACGCAACGCAAAGTAACGCAACGCAAAGTAACAAAACGCAAAGTAATACAACGCAAACTCACGCAATGTTCTGCAACACAACGCAAAGTAACGCAACGCAAAGTAACGCAATGCAAAGTAACGCAACGCAAAGTAACGCAACGCAAAATAATGCAACGCAAAGTAATGCAACGCAAAGTAACGCAACGCAACGCACTACAATACAGGGCAAAGTAACACAACGCAAAGTAATGCAACGCACTACAACACAAGGCAAAGTAACGCAACTCAAAGTAACGCAACGCACCACAACACAAGGCAAAGTAACGCAATGCAAAGTAACGCAACGCAAAGTAACACAACGCAAAGTAACAATACAAAGTAACACAGCGCAAAGTAACGCAACACATTACAACACAAGGCAAAGTAACGCAACGCAAAGTAACGCAACGCAAAGTAACGCAACGCAAAGTAACACAATGCAAAGTAACGCAACTCAATACAACACAAGGCAAAATAATGCAAAACAAAGTAACACAACGCAAAGTAACACAACGCAATACAACACAAGGCAAATCAACGCAACGCCAAGTAACACAACACAAAATAATGCAACGCAAAGTAACAAAACGCAAAGTAACACAACACAAAGTAACACAACACAAAGTATCACAACGCAAAGTAACGCAACGCAACGCACTACAACACAAGGTAAAGTAAAACAACGCAAAGTAAATCAACGTAAAGTAACGCAATGCAAAGTAATGCAACGCAAAGTAACACAACGCAAAGTAACACAATACAAAGTAACGCAATGCAAAGTAATGCAACGCAAAGTAACGCAATACAAAGTAACACAACGCAAAGTAACAATGCAAAGTCACACAGCGCAAAGTAACGCAACACATTACAACACAAGGCAAAGTAACGCAAGGCAAAGTAACGCAACGCAAAGTGACACAATGCAAAGTAACGCAACGCAATACAACACAAGGCAAAATAACGCAAAACAAAGTAACACAACGCAAAGTAACACAACGCAATACAACACAAGGCAAATCAACGCAACGCCAAGTAACACAACACAAAGTAATGCAACGCAACGCACTACAATACAAGGCAAAGTAAGAAAAGGGAAAGAAACAATAGGCAAATTAACACAACGCAAAGTAACACAACGCAAAGTAATGCAACGCAATGCACTACAACACAAGGCAAAGTAACACAACGCAAAGTAACGCAACGCACTACAACATAAGGTAAAGTAACGCAACTCAAAGTAACGCAACGCTAAGCAAGACAACGCAAAGTAATGCAACGCAAAGTAATGCAACGTGCTACAACACAAGGCAAAGTAACGCAACGCAAAGTAACGCAACGCAGAGTAACACAACGCTCTACAACACAACGCAAAGTAACACAACGCAAAGTAACACAACGCAAAGTAACGCAACACAAAGTAACAAAACGCAAAGTAACGCAACACATTACAACACAAGGCAAAGTAACGAAACGCAAAGTAATGCAACGCAAAGTAACGCAACACAAACTAACACAACGCAAAGTAAAGCAACGCAATGCACTACAACACAAGGCAAAGTAACGCAACGCAAAGTAATGCAACGCAAAGTAACGCAACGCAAAGTAACACAACGCAAAGTAAAGCAACACAAGTCAAAGTAACGCAACGCAAAGTAACGCAACGCAAAGTAACGCAACGCAAAGTAACGCAACGCTCTACAACACAACGCAAAGTAACGCAACACAAAGTAACACAACGCAAAGTAACGAAACACATTACAACACAAGGCAAAGTAACGCAACGCAAAGTAATGCAACGCAAAGTAACGCAACGCAAAGTAACGCAACGCAAAGTAACACAACGCAAAGTAAAGCAACTCAATGCACTACAACACAAGGCAAAGTAACGCAAAGCAAAGTAATGCAACGCAAAGTAATGCAACGCAAAGTAACAAAACGCAAAGTAACGCAACGCAAAGTAATGCAACGTGCTACAACACAAGGCAAAGTAACGCAACGCAAAGTAACGAAACACAAAGTAACGCAACGCAAAGTAACGCAACGCAAAGTAACGCAACACAAAGTAACACAACGCAAAGTAAAGCAACGCAATGCACTACAACACAAGGCAAAGTAACGCAACGCAAAGTAATGCAACGCAAAGTAACGCAACGCAAAGTAATGCAACGCAAAGTAACACAACGCAAAGCAACACAAGGAAAAATAAAGCAACACAAGGCAAAGTAACGCAACGCAAAGTAACGCAACACAAAGTAACGCAACACAAAGTAACACAAGGCAAAGTAACGCAACACATTACAACACAAGGCAAAGTAACGCAACGCAAAGTAATGCAACGCAAAGTAACGCAACGCAAAGTAAAGCAACGCAATGCACTACAACACAGGGCAAAGTAACGCAAAGCAAAGTAACGCAATGCATAGTAACGCAACGCAAAGTAAAGCAACGCAAAGTAATGCAACGTGCTACAACACAAGGCAAAGTAACGCAACGCAAAGTAATGCAACACAAAGTAACGCAACGCAAAGTAACGCAACGCAAATTAACGCAACGCAAAGTAACGCAATGCAAAGTAATGCAACGCAAAGTAATGCAACGCAAAGTAACGCAACGTAACGCATTACAACAAAAGGCAAACTAAGGCAACGCAAAGTAACACAACGCAAAGTAAAGCAACACAAGGCAAAGTAACGCAACGCAAAGTAACGCAACGCAAAGTAACGCAACGCAAAGTAACGCAACGCTCTACAACACAACGCAAAGTAACACAACGCAAAGTAACGCAACACAAAGTAACACAACGCAAAGTAACGCAACACATTACAACACAAGGCAAAGTAACGCAACGCAAAGTAATGCAACGCAAAGTAACGCAAAGCAAAGTAACGCAACGCAAAGTAACACAACGCAAAGTAAAGCAACTCAATGCACTACAACACAAGGCAAAGTAACGCAAAGCAAAGTAATGCAACGCAAAGTAATTTAACGCAAAGTAACAAAACGCAAAGTAACGCAACGCAAAGTAATGCAACGTGCTACAACACAAGGCAAAGTAACGCAACGCAAAGTAACGAAACACAAAGTAACGCAACGCAAAGTAACGCAACGCAAAGTAACGCAACGCAAAGTAACGCAACACAAAGTAACGCAACACAAAGTAACACAACGCAAAGTAAAGCAACGCAATACACTACAACACAAGGCAAAGTAACGCAACGCAAAGTAATGCAACGCAAAGTAACGCAACGCAAAGTAATGCAACGCAAAGTAACAACGCAAAGCAACACAAGGCAAAGTAAAGCAACACAAGGCAAAGTAACGCAACGCAAAGTAACGCAACACAAAGTAACACAACGCAAAGTAACGCAACACATTACAACACAAGGCAAAGTAACGCAACGCAAAGTAATGCAACGCAAAGTAACGCAACGCAAAGTAAAGCAACGCAATGCACTACAACACAGGGCAAAGTAACGCAAAGCAAAGTAACGCAATGCATAGTAACGCAACGCAAAGTAAAGCAACGCAAAGTAATGCAACGTGCTACAACACAAGGCAAAGTAACACAACGCAAAGTAATGCAACACAAAGTAACGCAACGCAAAGTAACGCAACGCAAATTGACGCAACGCAAAGTAATGCAATGCAAAGTAATGCAACGCAAAGTAATGCAACGCAAAGTAACGCAACGTAACGCATTACAACACAAGGCAAACTAAGGCAACGCAAAGTAAGGCAACGCAAAGTAACGCAATGCAAAGTAACGCAACGCAAAGTAATGCAACGCACTACAACACAATGTAAAGTAACACAAGGCAAAGTAACGCAACGCAAAGTAACGCAACGCAAAGTAACGCAACGCAAAGTAACGCAACGCAAAGTAACGCAACGCAAAGTAACGCAACGTAAAGCACTACAACACAAGGCAAAGTAACACAGGGCAAAGTAACAAAACGCAAAGTAATGCAACGCAAAGTAACAAAACGCAAAGTAACGCAATGCATAGTAACGCAACGCAAAGTAACGCAACGCAAAGTAATGCAACGTGCTACAACACAAGGCAAAGTAACGCAACGCAAAGTAACAAAACGCAAAGTAACGCAACGCAAAGTAATGCAACACAAAGTAACGCAACGCAACGCACTACAACACAAGGCAAAGTAACACAACGCAAAGTAATGCAACGCAACACAATACAATACAAGGCAAAGTAACAAAACGCAAAGTAACAAAATGCAAAGTAACGCAACGCAAAGTAACACAACGCAAAGTAATGCAACGCAATACACTACAACACAAGGCAAAGTAACAAAACGCAAAGTAACGCAGCGCACTACAACACAAGGTAAAGTAACGCAACTCAAAGTAACGCAACGCTAAGCAAGACAACGCAAAGTAATGCAACGCAAAGTAATGCAACGTGCTACAACACAAGGCAAAGTAACGCAACGCAAAGTAATGCAACGCAAAGTAACGCAACGCAAAGTAACACAACGCTCTACAACACAACGCAAAGTAACACAACGCAAAGTAACGAAACACAAAGTAACACAACGCAAAGTAACGCAACACATTACAACACAAGGCAAAGTAACGAAACGCAAAGTAATGCAACGCAAAGTAACGCAACGCAAAGTAACACAACGCAAAGTAAAGCAACGCAATGCACTACAACACAAGGCAAAGTAACGCAACGCTAAATAATGCAACGCAAAGTAACGCAACGCAAAGTAACAAAACGCAAAGTAACGCAACGCATAGTAACGCAACACAAAGTAACGCAACGCAAAGTAACGCAACGCAAAGTAACGCAACGCAAAGTAATGCAACGTAAAGTAATGCAACGCACTACAACACAATGTAAAGTAACACAAGACAAAGTAACGCAACGCAAAGGAACACAAGGCAAAGTAACACAACGCAAAGTAACGCAAAGCAAAGTAATGCAACGCAAAGTAACGCAATGCAAAGTAACACAACGCAAAGTAATGCAACGCAACGCACTACAACACAAGGCAAAGTAACACAACGCAAAGTAACACAACGCAAAGTAACACAATGCAAAATAACACAACGCACTACAAATTAAGGCAAAGTAACGCAACGCAAAGTAACGCAACGCAAAGTAACAAAACGCAAAGTAATACAACGCAAACTCACGCAATGTTCTGCAACACAACGCAAAGTAACGCAACGCAAAGTAACGCAATGCAAAGTAACGCAACGCAAAGTAACGCAACGCAAAATAATGCAACGCAAAGTAATGCAACGCAAAGTAACGCAACGCAACGCACTACAATACAGGGCAAAGTAACACAACGCAAAGTAATGCAACGCACTACAACACAAGGCAAAGTAACGCAAGGCAAAGTAACGCAACTCAAAGTAACGCAACGCACCACAACACAAGGCAAAGTAACGCAATGCAAAGTAACGCAACGCAAAGTAACACAACGCAAAGTAACAATACAAAGTAACACAGCGCAAAGTAACGCAACACATTACAACACAAGGCAAAGTAACGCAACGCAAAGTAACGCAACGCAAAGTAACGCAACGCAAAGTAACACAATGCAAAGTAACGCAACTCAATACAACACAAGGCAAAATAATGCAAAACAAAGTAACACAATGCAAAGTAACACAACGCAATACAACACAAGGCAAATCAACGCAACGCCAAGTAACACAACACAAAATAATGCAACGCAAAGTAACAAAACGCAAAGTAACACAACACAAAGTAACACAACACAAAGTATCACAACGCAAAGTAACGCAACGCAACGCACTACAACACAAGGTAAAGTAAAACAACGCAAAGTAAATCAACGTAAAGTAACGCAATGCAAAGTAATGCAACGCAAAGTAACACAACGCAAAGTAACACAATACAAAGTAACGCAATGCAAAGTAATGCAACGCAAAGTAACACAACGCAAAGTAACACAATACAAAGTAACGCAATGCAAAGTAATGCAACGCAAAGTAACGCAATACAAAGTAACACAACGCAAAGTAACACAATACAAAGTAACGCAATGCAAAGTAATGCAACGCAAAGTAACGCAACGCAAAGTAACGCAACGCAAAGTAACGCAACGCAAAGTAACGCAACACAAAGTAACGCAACACAAAGTAACACAACGCAAAGTAAAGCAACGCAATACACTACAACACAAGGCAAAGTAACGCAACGCAAAGTAATGCAACGCAAAGTAACGCAACGCAAAGTAATGCAACGCAAAGTAACACAACGCAAAGCAACACAAGGCAAAGTAAAGCAACACAAGGCAAAGTAACGCAACGCAAAGTAACGCAACACAAAGTAACACAACGCAAAGTAACGCAACACATTACAACACAAGGCAAAGTAACGCAACGCAAAGTAATGCAACGCAAAGTAACGCAACGCAAAGTAAAGCAACGCAATTCACTACAACACAGGGCAAAGTAACACAAAGCAAAGTAACGCAATGCATAGTAACGCAACGCAAAGTAAAGCAACGCAAAGTAATGCAACGTGCTACAACACAAGGCAAAGTAACGCAACGCAAAGTAATGCAACACAAAGTAACGCAACGCAAAGTAACGCAACGCAAATTGACGCAACGCAAAGTAATGCAATGCAAAGTAATGCAACGCAAAGTAATGCAACGCAAAGTAACGCAACGTAACGCATTACAACACAAGGCAAACTAAGGCAACGCAAAGTAAGGCAACGCAAAGTAACGCAATGCAAAGTAACGCAACGCAAAGTAATGCAACGCACTACAACACAATGTAAAGTAACACAAGGCAAAGTAACGCAACGCAAAGTAACGCAACGCAAAGTAACGCAACGCAAAGTAACGCAACGCAAAGTAACGCAACGTAAAGCACTACAACACAAGGCAAAGTAACACAGGGCAAAGTAACAAAACGCAAAGTAATGCAACGCAAAGTAACAAAACGCAAAGTAACGCAATGCATAGTAACGCAACGCAAAGTAACGCAACGCAAAGTAATGCAACGTGCTACAACACAAGGCAAAGTAACGCAACGCAAAGTAACGAAACACAAAGTAACGCAACGCAAAGTAACGCAACGCAAAGTAACGCAACGCAAAGTAACGCAACACAAAGTAAAACAACGCAAAGTAAAGCAATGCAATGCACTACAACACAAGGCAAAGTAACGCAACGCAAAGTAATGCAACGCAAAGTAACGCAACGCAAAGTAATGCAACGCAAAGTAACACAACGCAAAGCAACACAAGGCAAAGTAACGCAACGCAAAGTAACGCAACGCAAAGTAACGCAACGCAAAGTAACACAACGCTCTACAACACAACGCAAAGTAACACAACGCAAAGTAACGCAACACAAAGTAACGCAACACAAAGTAACACAACGCAAAGTAACGCAACACATTACAACACAAGGCAAAGTAACGCAACGTAAAGTAATGCAACGCAAAGTAACGCAACGCAAAGTAACACAACGCAAAGTAAAGCAACGCAATGCACTACAACACAAGGCAAAGTAACGCAAAGCAAAGTAATGCAACGCAAAGTAATGCAACGCAAAGTAACAAAACGCAAAGTAACGCAATGCATAGTAACGCAATGCAAAGTAACGCAACGCAAAGTTATGCAACGCACTACAACACAATGTAAAGTAACACAAGGCAAAGTAACGCAACGCAAAGTAACGCAACGCAAAGTAACACAACGCAAAGTAACGCAACGCACTACAACACAAGGTAAAGTAACGCAACTCAAAGTAACGCAACGCTAAGCAAGACAACGCAAAGTAACGCAACGCAAAGTAATGCAACGTGCTACAACACAAGGCAAAGTAACGCAACGCAAAGTTACGCAACGCAAAGTAACACAAAGCAAGGTAATGCAACGCACCACAACACAAGGCAAAGTAACACAAGGGAAAGTAACACAACGCAAAGTAATGCAACGCAAAGTAACGCAATGCAAAGTAACACTATGCAAAGTAATGCAACGCAACGCACTACAACACAAGGCAAAGTAACACAAGGCAAAGTAACACAACGCAAAGTAACACAATGCAAAATAACACAACGCACTACAAATTAAGGCAAAGTAACGCAACGCAAAGTAACACAACGCAAAGTAACGAAACGCAACGTAACGAAACGCAAAGCAACGCAACGCAAAGTAACCCAACGCAAAGTAACGCAACGCAAAGTAATGCAACACAAAGTAACGCAACGCAACGCACTACAACACAAGGCAAAGTAACACAACGCAAAGTAATGCAACGCAACACAATACAATACAAGGCAAAGTAACAAAACGCAAAGTAACAAAATGCAAAGTAACGCAACGCAAAGTAACACAACGCAAAGTAATGCAACGCAATGCACTACAACACAAGGCAAAGTAACACAACGCAAAGTAACGCAGCGCACTACAACACAAGGTAAAGTAACGCAACTCAAAGTAACGCAACTCAAAGTAACGCAACGCTAAGCAAGACAACGCAAAGTAATGCAACGCAAAGTAATGCAACGTGCTACAACACAAGGCAAAGTAACGCAACGCAAAGTAATGCAACGCAAAGTAACGCAACGCAAAGTAACACAACGCTCTACAACACAACGCAAAGTAACACAACGCAAAGTAACACAACGCAAAGTAACGAAACACAAAGTAACACAACGCAAAGTAACGCAACACATTACAACACAAGGCAAAGTAACGAAACGCAAAGTAATGCAACGCAAAGTAACGCAACGCAAAGTAACACAACGCAAAGTAAAGCAACGCAATGCACTACAACACAAGGCAAAGTAACGCAACGCTAAATAATGCAACGCAAAGTAACGCAACGCAAAGTAATGCAACGCAAAGTAATGCAACGCACTACAACACAATGTAAAGTAACACAAGACAAAGTAACGCAACGCAAAGGAACACAAGGCAAAGTAACACAACGCAAAGTAACGCAAAGCAAAGTAATGCAACGCAAAGTAACGCAATGCAAAGTAACACAACGCAAAGTAATGCAACGCAACGCACTACAACACAAGGCAAAGTAACACAACGCAAAGTAACACAACGCAAAGTAACACAATGCAAAATAACACAACGCACTACAAATTAAGGCAAAGTAACGCAACGCAAAGTAACGCAACGCAAAGTAACAAAACGCAAAGTAATACAACACAAACTCACGCAATGTTCTGCAACACAACGCAAAGTAACGCAACGCAAAGTAACGCAATGCAAAGTAACGCAACGCAAAGTAACGCAACGCAAAATAATGCAACGCAAAGTAATGCAACGCAAAGTAACGCAACGCAACGCACTACAATACAGGGCAAAGTAACACAACGCAAAGTAATGCAACGCACTACAACACAAGGCAAAGTAACGCAACTCAAAGTAACGCAACGCACCACAACACAAGGCAAAGTAACGCAATGCAAAGTAACGCAACGCAAAGTAACACAACGCAAAGTAACAATACAAAGTAACACAGCGCAAAGTAACGCAACACATTACAACACAAGAGAAAGTAACGCAACGCAAAGTAACGCAACGCAAAGTAACGCAACGCAAAGTAACACAATGCAAAGTAACGCAACTCAATACAACACAAGGCAAAATAATGCAAAACAAAGTAACACAACGCAAAGTAACACAACGCAATACAACACAAGGCAAATCAACGCAACGCCAAGTAACACAACGCAAAATAATGCAACGCAAAGTAACAAAACGCAAAGTAACACAACACAAAGTAACACAACACAAAGTATCACAACGCAAAGTAACGCAACGCAACGCACTACAACACAAGGTAAAGTAAAACAACGCAAAGTAAATCAACGTAAAGTAACGCAATGCAAAGTAATGCAACGCAAAGTAACACAACGCAAAGTAACACAATACAAAGTAACGCAATGCAAAGTAATGCAACGCAAAGTAACGCAATACAAAGTAACACAACGCAAAGTAACAATGCAAAGTCACACAGCGCAAAGTAACGCAACACATTACAACACAAGGCAAAGTAACGCAAGGCAAAGTAACGCAACGCAAAGTGACACAATGCAAAGTAACACAACGCAATACAACACAAGGCAAAATAACGCAAAACAAAGTAACACAACGCAAAGTAACACAACGCAATACAACACAAGGCAAATCAACGCAACGCCAAGTAACACAACACAAAGTAATGCAACGCAACGCACTACAATACAAGGCAAAGTAAGAAAAGGGAAAGAAACAATAGGCAAAGTAACACAACGCAAAGTAACACAACGCAAAGTAGCAAAACGCAAAGTAACACGACACAAAGTAACACAACGCAAAGTAACGCAACGCAACGCACTACAACACAAGGTAAAGTAACACAATGCAAAATAAAACAACGCAAAGTAACGCAACGCAAAGTAACGCAACGCAAAGTAACGCAACGCAAAGTAACACAACGCAAAGTAACACAATACAAAGTAACGCAATGCAAAGTAATGCAACGCAAAGTAACGCAATGCAAAGTAACACAACGCAAAGTAACAATGCAAAGTAACGCAACGCAAAGTAACACAATGCAAAGTAACGCAACGCAATACAACACAAGGCAAAATAACGCAAAACAAAGTAACACAACGCAAAGTAACACAACGCAAAGTCATGCAATGCAACGCACTACAATACAAGGCAAAGTAAGAAAAGGCAAAGAAACACAAGGCAAAGTAACACAACGCAAAGTAACACAACGCAAAGTAACAAAACGCAAAGTAACACAACACAAAGTAACACAGCACAAAGTAACGCAATGCAGCACACTACAACACAACGCACTACAACACAAGGTAAAGTAACGCAACACATTACAACACAAGGCAAAGTAATGTAACGCATAGTAACGCAACACATTACAACACGAGGCAAAGTAACACAATGCAAAGTAACACAACGCAAAGTAACGTAAGACATTACAACACAAGGCAAAGTCACACAACACAAAGTAACAAAAGTCAAAGTAACACAACACAAAGTAACACAACACAAAGTAACACAACGCAAAGTAACAAAACGCAAAGTAACACAACACAAAGTAACACAAAGCAAAGTAACGCAACGCAGCGCACTACAACACAACGCAAAGTAACGCAACACATTACAACACAAGGCAAAGTAACACAATGAAAAGTAACACAACGCAAAGTAACGCAACGCAATACAACAATAGGCAAAATAACGCAAAACAAAGTAACACATCGCAAAGTAACACAACGCAATACAACACAGGGCAAAGCAACGCAATGCAAAGTAATGCAACACAAAATAATGCAACGCAAGACACTACAACACAAGGCAAAGTAACACAAGGCAAAGTAACACAAGGCAAAGTAACACAACGCAAAGTAACACAACACAAAGTAACACGACGCAATGTAACGCAACTTAACGCACTACAACACAACGCAAAGTAACGCAACACATTACAACACAAGGCAAAGTAATGTAACGCATAGTAACGCAACACATTACAACACGAGGCAAAGTAACACAAGGCAAAGTAACACAACACAAAGTAACACAACGCAAAGTAACGCAAGGCAACGCACTACAACACAACGCACTACAACACAAGGTAAAGTAACACAACGCAAAGTAAAACAACGCAATGTAACACAATACAAAGTAACGCAATGCAAAGTAATGCAACGCAAAGTAACGCAATGCAAAGTAACACATCGCAAACTAACAATGCAAAGTGACACAGCGCAAAGAAACTTAACACATTACAACACAAGGCAAAGTAACGCAACGCAAAGTAACGCAACGCAAAGTAACATAATGCAAAGTAACGCAACGCACTACAACACAAGGCAAAATAACGCAAAACAAAGTAACACAACACAAAGTAACACAAGGCAAAGTAACACAACGCAAAGTAACACAACACAAAGTAACACAACACAAAGTAACACAACGCAAAGTAACGCAACACAGCGCACTACAACACAACGCACTACAACACAACGCACTACAACACAACGCACTACAACACAACACAAAGAAACGCAACACATTACAACACAAGGCAAAGTAATGCAACGCAAAGTAACGCAACACATTACAACACAAGGCAAAGTAACACAACGCAAAGTAACACAAGGCAAAGTAACACAACGCAAAGTAACACAATGCAAAGTAACACAACGCACTAAAAATCAAGGAAAAGTAACGCAACGTAAAGTAACGCAACGTAAAGTAACGCAACGTAAAGTAACGCAACGTAAAGTAACGCAACGTAAAGTAACACAACACAAAGTAACGCAATGCAAAGTAATGCAACGGAAATTCACGCAATGCAATGTAACGCAATACATTACAACACAAGGCAAAGTAACGCAATGCAAAGTAACGCAACGCAAAATAACACAATGCAAAGTCACGTAATGTTCTACAACACAACGCAAAGTAACACAACGCAAAGTAACACAACGCAAATTAAAGCAACGCAAAGCAACGCAAAGTAACGCAACGCAACGCACTACAACACAAGGTAAAGTAACACAACGCAAAGTAAAACAACGCAAAGTAACGCAATGCAAAGTAACGCAACGCAAAGTAACACAACGCAAAGTAACACAATGCAAAGTAACACAATACAAAGTAACGCAATGCAAAGTAATGCAACGTAAAGTAACGCAAAACAAAGTAACACAACGCAAAGTAACAATACAAAGTAACACAGCGCAAAGTAACGCAACACATTACAACACAAGGCAAAGTAACGCAACGCAAAGTAACGCAACGCAAAGTAACACAATGCAAAGTAACGCAACGCAATACAACACAAGGCAAAATAAGATATTCCTTTATTATTCCTTTATTAGTCCAACAGTGGGGAAATTTACAGTATAATATAAAATATAAGTATAATGCAAAACAAAGTAACACAACGCAAAGTAACAAAACGCAATACAACACAAGGCAAATCAATGCAACGCCAAGTAACACAACGCAAAGTAATGCAACGCAACACACTACAATACAAGGCAAACTAAGAAAAGGCAAAGAAACACAAGGCAAAGTAACACAACGCAAAGTAACACAACGCAAAGTAACACAACGCAAAGTAACAAAACGCAAAGTAACACAACACAAAGTAACACAGCGCAAAGTAACGCAATGCAGCGCACTACAACACAACGCACTACAACACAAGGTAAAGTAACGCAACACATTACAACACAAGGCAAAGTAATGCAACGCAAAGTAACGCAACACATTACAACACGAGAGAAAGTAACACAATGCAAAGTAACACAACGCAAAGTAACGTAACACATTACAACACAAGGCAAAGTAACGCAACGCAAAGTAACCCAACGCAAAGTAACGCAACGCAAAGTAACGCAACGCAAAGTAACGCAACGCAAAGTCACAAAGCAAAGTCACACAATGCAAAGTAACACAATGCAAAGCAATACAACCCAAAGTAACACAACGCGAAGTAACACATCGCAAAGTAACGCAATGCAAAGTAACACAACTCAAAGTAACAACGCAAAGTAACACAACGCAAAGTAACGCAACACATTACAACACAAGGCAAAGTAACGCAACGCAAAGTAACGCAATGCAAAGTAACCCAATGCAAAGTCACGCATCGTTCTACAACACAACGCAAAGTAACGCAACGCAAGGTAACGCAACGCAAAATAACGCAGCGCAAAGTAACTTAACGCAACGCACTACAACACAAGGCAAAGTAACACAAGGCAAAGTAACACAACGCAAAGTAACGCAACGCAAAGTAACGCAACACATTACAACACAAGGCAAAGTAACACAATGAAAAGTAACACAACGCAAAGTAAAGCAACACATTACAACACAAGGCAAAGTAACGCAACGCAAAGTAACACAACGCAAAGTTACACAACGCATTACAACACAAGGCAAAGCAACGCAATGCAAAGTGACACAACGCAAAGTAACACAACGCAATACAACACAAGGCAAAATAACGCAAAACAGAGTAACACAACGCAAAGTAACACAACGCAATACAACACAAGGCAAATCAACGCAACGCCAAGTAACACAACGCAAAGTAATGCAACGCAACACACTACAATACAAGGCAAAGTAAGACAAGGCAAAGAAACACAAGGCAAAGTAACATAACGCAAAGTAACACAAGGCAAAGTAACACAATGCAAAGTAACACAACGCAAAGTAACACAACACAAAGTAACACAACACAAAGTAACACGACGCAATGTAACGCAACTTAACGCACTACAACACAACGCACTACAACACAACGCAAAGTAACGCAACACATTACAACACAAGGCAAAGTAATGCAACGCAAAGTAACGCAACACATTACAACACAAGGCAAAGTAACACAAGGCAAAGTAACACAACACAAAGTAACACAACGCAAAGTAACGCAAGCCAACGCACTACAACACAACGCACTACAACACAAGGTAAAGTAACACAACGCAAAGTAAAACAACGCAAAGTAACGCAATGCAAAGTAACGCAACGCAAAGTAACACAACACAAAGTAACACAATACAAAGTAACGCAATGCAAAGTAATGCAACGCAAAGTAACGCAATGCAAAGTAACACATCGCAAAGTAACAATGCAAAGTAACACAGCGCAAAGAAACGCAACACATTACAACACAAGGCAAAGTAACGCAACGCAAAGTAACGCAACGCAAAGTAACACAATGCAAAGTAACGCAACGCACTACAACACAAGGCAAAATAACGCAAAACAAAGTAACACAACACACAGTAACACAAGGCAAAGTAACACAACGCAAAGTAACACAACACAAAGTAATACAACACAAAGTAACACAACGCAAAGTAACGCAATGCAACGCACTACAACACAACGCACTACAACACAACGCACTACAACACAACATAAAGTAACGCAACACATTACAACACAAGGCAAAGTAATGCAACGCAAAGTAACGCAACACATTACAACACAAGGCAAAGTAACACAACGCAAAGTAACACAACGCAAGGTAACGTTACACAATACAACACAAGGCAAAAACGCGACACAAGGTAACACAATGCACTACAACACAATGCAAAGTAACACAACACAAAGTAACGCAACACATTACAACACAAGGCAAAGTAAGGCAATACAAAGCAACACAACGCAAAGTAACGCAACGCAAAGTAACGCAACGCAAAGTAACGCAACTTAAAATAACACAACGCAAAGTAATGCAACGCAAAGTAAAACAACGCAAAGTAACACAACGCAAAGTAACACAACGCAAACTAACACAACGCAAAGTAACACAACGCAAAGTAACACAACACAAAGTAACACGACGCAATGTAACGCAACTTAACGCACTACAACACAACGCACTACAACACAACGCAAAGTAACGCAACACATTACAACACAAGGCAAAGTAATGCAACGCAAAGTAACGCAACACATTACAACACAAGGCAAAGTAACACAAGGCAAAGTAACACAACACAAAGTAACACAACGCAAAGAAACGCAAGGCAACGCACTACAACACAACGCACTACAACACAACGCAAAGTAACGCAACACATTACAACACAAGGCAAAGTAATGCAACGCAAAGTAACGCAACACATTACAACACAAGGCAAAGTAACGCAACGCAAAGTAACGCAATGCAAAGTAACCCAATGCAAAGTCACGCATCGTTCTACAACACAACGCAAAGTAACGCAACGCAAGGTAACGCAACGCAAAATAACGCAGCGCAAAGTAACTTAACGCAACGCACTACAACACAAGGCAAAGTAACACAAGGCAAAGTAACACAACGCAAAGTAACGCAACGCAAAGTAACGCAACACATTACAACACAAGGCAAAGTAACACAATGAAAAGTAACACAACGCAAAGTAAAGCAACACATTACAACACAAGGCAAAGTAACGCAACGCAAAGTAACACAACGCAAAGTTACACAACGCATTACAACACAAGGCAAAGCAACGCAATGCAAAGTGACACAACGCAAAGTAACACAACGCAATACAACACAAGGCAAAATAACGCAAAACAGAGTAACACAACGCAAAGTAACACAACGCAATACAACACAAGGCAAATCAACGCAACGCCAAGTAACACAACGCAAAGTAATGCAACGCAACACACTACAATACAAGGCAAAGTAAGACAAGGCAAAGAAACACAAGGCAAAGTAACATAACGCAAAGTAACACAAGGCAAAGTAACACAATGCAAAGTAACACAACGCAAAGTAACACAACACAAAGTAACACAACACAAAGTAACACGACGCAATGTAACGCAACTTAACGCACTACAACACAACGCACTACAACACAACGCAAAGTAACGCAACACATTACAACACAAGGCAAAGTAATGCAACGCAAAGTAACGCAACACATTACAACACAAGGCAAAGTAACACAAGGCAAAGTAACACAACACAAAGTAACACAACGCAAAGTAACGCAAGCCAACGCACTACAACACAACGCACTACAACACAAGGTAAAGTAACACAACGCAAAGGAACGCAATGCAAAGTAACGCAACGCAAAGTAACACAACACAAAGTAACACAATACAAAGTAACGCAATACAAAGTAATGCAACGCAAAGTAACGCAATGCAAAGTAACACATCGCAAAGTAACAATGCAAAGTAACACAGCGCAAAGAAACGCAACACATTACAACACAAGGCAAAGTAACGCAACGCAAAGTAACGCAACGCAAAGTAACACAATGCAAAGTAACGCAACGCACTACAACACAAGGCAAAATAACGCAAAACAAAGTAACACAACACACAGTAACACAAGGCAAAGTAACACAACGCAAAGTAACACAACACAAAGTAATACAACACAAAGTAACACAACGCAAAGTAACGCAATGCAACGCACTACAACACAACGCACTACAACACAACGCACTACAACACAACATAAAGTAACGCAACACATTACAACACAAGGCAAAGTAATGCAACGCAAAGTAACGCAACACATTACAACACAAGGCAAAGTAACACAACGCAAAGTAACACAACGCAAGGTAACGTTACACAATACAACACAAGGCAAAAACGCGACACAAGGTAACACAATGCACTACAACACAATGCAAAGTAACACAACACAAAGTAACGCAACACATTACAACACAAGGCAAAGTAAGGCAATACAAAGTAACACAACGCAAAGTAACGCAACGCAAAGTAACGCAACGCAAAGTAACGCAACTTAAAATAACACAACGCAAAGTAATGCAACGCAAAGTAACACAACGCAAAGTAACACAACGCAAAGTAACACAACGCAAACTAACACAACGCAAAGTAACACAACGCAAAGTAACACAACACAAAGTAACACGACGCAATGTAACGCAACTTAACGCACTACAACACAACGCACTACAACACAACGCAAAGTAACGCAACACATTACAACACAAGGCAAAGTAATGCAACGCAAAGTAACGCAACACATTACAACACAAGGCAAAGTAACACAAGGCAAAGTAACACAACACAAAGTAACACAACGCAAAGAAACGCAAGGCAACGCACTACAACACAACGCACTACAACACAAGGTAAAGTAACACAACGCAAAGTAAAACAACGCAAAGTAACGCAATGCAAAGTAACGCAACGCAAAGTAACACAACACAAAGTAACACAACACAAAGTAACACAATACAAAGTAACACAATACAAAGTAACGCAATGCAAAGTAATGCAACGCAAACTAACGCAATGCAAAGTAACACATCGCAAAGTAACAATGCAAAGTAACACAGCGCAAAGAAACGCAACACATTACAACACAAGGCAAAGTAACGCAACGCAAAGTAACGCAACGCAAAGTAACACAATGCAAAGTAACGCAACGCACTACAACACAAGGCAAAATAACGCAAAACAAAGTAACACAACACAAAGTAACACAAGGCAAAGTAACACAACGCAAAGTAACACAACACAAAGTAACACAACGCAAAGTAACGCAACGCAAAGTAACGCAACGCAACGCACTACAACACAACGCACTACAACACGACGCACTACAACACAACACAAAGTAACGCAACACATTACAACACAAGGCAAAGTAATGCAACGCAAAGTAACGCAACACATTACAACACAAGGCAAAGTAACACAATGCAAGGTAACGTTACACAACACAACACAAGGCAAAGTAACGCAACGCAAAATAACGCGACAAAAAGTAACATAAGGCAAGGTAACACAACGCAAAGTAACACAAGGCAAAGTAACACAACGCAAAGTAACACAATGCAAAGTAACACAACGCACTAAAAATCAAGGAAAAGTAACGCAACGTAAAGTAACGCAACGTAAAGTAACGCAACGTAAAGTAACGCATCGTAAAGTAACGCAACGTAAAGTAACGCAACGTAAAGTAACACAACGCAAAGTAACACAACACAAAGTAACACAACACAAAGTAACGCAATGCAAACTAATGCAACGGAAATTAACACAATGGAAATTAACGCAATGCAACGTAACGCAACACATTACAACACAAGGCAAAGTAACGCAATGCAAAGTAACGCAACGCACAATAACACAATGCAAAGTCACGTAATGTTCTACAACACAACGCAAAGTAACACAACGCAAAGTAACACAACGCAAATTAACGCAACGCAAAGTAACGCAAAGCAAAGTAACGCAACGCAACGCACTACAACACAAGGTAAAGTAAAACAACGCAAAGTAACGCAACGCAAAGTAACGCAACGCAAAATAACGCAGCGCAAAGTAACTTATCGCAACGCACTACAACACAAGGCAAAGTAACACAAGGCAGAGTAACACAAGGCAAAGTAACACAACGCAAAGTAACGCAACACATTACAACACAAGGCAAAGTAACGCAACGCAAAGTTACACAACGCATTACAACACAAGGCAAAGCAACGCAATGCAAAGTGACACAACGCAAAGTAACACAACGCAATACAACACAAGGCAAAATAACGCAAAACAGAGTAACACAACGCAAAGTAACACAACGCAATACAACACAAGGAAAAATAAACGCAACGCCAAGTAACACAACACAAAGTAATGCAACGCAACGCACTACAATACAAGGCAAAGTAAGAAAAGGCAAAGAAACACAAGGCAAAGTAACACAACGCAAAGTAACACAACGCAATACAACACAGGGCAAAGCAACGCAATGCAAAGTAATGCAACACAAAATAATGCAACGCAAGACACTACAACACAAGGCAAAGTAACATAACGCAAAGTAACACAAGGCAAAGTAACACAATGCAAAGTAACACAACGCAAAGTAACACAACACAAAGTAACACGACGCAATGTAACGCAACGCAAAGTAACACAACACAAAGTAACACAATACAAAGTAACGCAATGCAAAGTAATGCAACGCAAAGTAACGCAATGCAAAGTAACACATCGCAAAGTAACAATGCAAAGTAACACAGCGCAAAGAAACGCAACACATTACAACACAAGGCAAAGTAACGTAACGCAAAGTAACGCAAAGTAACGCAACGCAAAGTAACACAATGCAAAGTAACGCAACGCAATACAACACAAGGCAAAATAACGCAAAACAAAGTAACACAACACAAAGTAACACAAGGCAAAGTAACACAACGCAAAGTAACACAACACAAAGTAACACAACACAAAGTAACACAACGCAAAGTAATGCAACGCAACGCACTACAACACAACGCACTACAACACAACGCACTACAACACAACACAAAGTAACGCAACACATTACAACACAAGGCAAAGTAATGCAACGCAAAGTAACGCAACACATTACAACACAAGGCAAAGTAACACAACGCAAAGTAACACAACGCAAGGTAACGTTACACAATACAACACAAGGCAAAGTAACCCAACGCAAAATAACGCGACACAAAGTAACATAAGGCAAGGTAACACAACGCAAAGTAACACAAGGCAAAGTAAAACAACGCAAAGTAACACAATGCAAAGTAACACAACGCACTAAAAATCAAGGAAAAGTAACGCAACGTAAAGTAACGCAACGTAAAGTAACGCAACGTTAAGTAACGCAACGTAAAGTAACACAACGCAAAGTAACACAACACAAAGTAACACAACACAAAGTAACACAACACAAAGTAACGCAATACAAAGTAATGCAACGGAAATTAACGCAATGCAACGTAACGCAACACATTACAACACAAGGCAAAGTAACGCAATGCAAAGTCACGTAACGTTCTACAACACAACGCAAAGTAACACAACGCAAAGTAACACAACGCAAATTAACGCAACGCAAAGTAACGCAACGCAACACACTACAACACAAGGTAAAGTAACACAACGCAAAGTAAAACAACGCAAAGTAACGCAATGCAAAGTAAGGCAACGCAAAGTAACACAACGCAAAGTAACACAATACAAAGTAACACAACACAAAGTATCACAACGCAAAGTAACGCAACGCAACGCACTACAACACAAGGTAAAGTAAAACAACGCAAAGTAAATCAACGCAAAGTAACGCAATGCAAAGTAACGCAACGCAAAGTAACAACGCAAAGTAGCACAATACAAAGTAACGCAATGCAAAGTAATGCAACGCAAAGTAACGCAATGCAAAGTAACACATCGCAAAGTAACAATGCAAAGTAACACAGCGCAAAGAAACGCAACACATTACAACACAAGGCAAAGTAACGCAACGCAAAGTAACGCAACGCAAAGTAACACAATGCAAAGTAACGCAACGCACTACAACACAAGGCAAAATAACGCAAAACAAAGTAACACAACACAAAGTAACACAAGGCAAAGTAACACAACGCAAAGTAACACAACACAAAGTAACACAACGCAAAGTAACACAACGCAAAGTAACGCAACGCAAAGTAACGCAACGCAACGCACTACAACACAACGCACTACAACACAACACAAAGTAACGCAACACATTACAACACAAGGCAAAGTAACACAACGCAAGGTAACGTTACACAATACAACACAAGGCAAAGTAACGCAACGCAAAATAACGCGACACAAAGTAACATAAGGCAAAGTAACACAACGCAATACAACACAGGGCAAAGCAACGCAATGCAAAGTAATGCAACACAAAATAATGCAACGCAAGACACTACAACACAAGGCAAAGTAACATAACGCAAAGTAACACAAGGCAAAGTAACACAATGCAAAGTAACACAACGCAAAGTAACACAACACAAAGTAACACGACGCAATGTAACGCAACGCAAAGTAACACAACACAAAGTAACACAATACAAAGTAACGCAATGCAAAGTAATGCAACGCAAAGTAACGCAATGCAAAGTAACACATCGCAAAGTAACAATGCAAAGTAACACAGCGCAAAGAAACGCAACACATTACAACACAAGGCAAAGTAACGTAACGCAAAGTAACGCAAAGTAACGCAACGCAAAGTAACACAATGCAAAGTAACGCAACGCAATACAACACAAGGCAAAATAACGCAAAACAAAGTAACACAACACAAAGTAACACAAGGCAAAGTAACACAACGCAAAGTAACACAACACAAAGTAACACAACACAAAGTAACACAACGCAAAGTAATGCAACGCAACGCACTACAACACAACGCACTACAACACAACGCACTACAACACAACACAAAGTAACGCAACACATTACAACACAAGGCAAAGTAATGCAACGCAAAGTAACGCAACACATTACAACACAAGGCAAAGTAACACAACGCAAAGTAACACAACGCAAGGTAACGTTACACAATACAACACAAGGCAAAGTAACCCAACGCAAAATAACGCGACACAAAGTAACATAAGGCAAGGTAACACAACGCAAAGTAACACAAGGCAAAGTAAAACAACGCAAAGTAACACAATGCAAAGTAACACAACGCACTAAAAATCAAGGAAAAGTAACGCAACGTAAAGTAACGCAACGTAAAGTAACGCAACGTTAAGTAACGCAACGTAAAGTAACACAACGCAAAGTAACACAACACAAAGTAACACAACACAAAGTAACACAACACAAAGTAACGCAATACAAAGTAATGCAACGGAAATTAACGCAATGCAACGTAACGCAACACATTACAACACAAGGCAAAGTAACGCAATGCAAAGTCACGTAACGTTCTACAACACAACGCAAAGTAACACAACGCAAAGTAACACAACGCAAATTAACGCAACGCAAAGTAACGCAACGCAACACACTACAACACAAGGTAAAGTAACACAACGCAAAGTAAAACAACGCAAAGTAACGCAATGCAAAGTAAGGCAACGCAAAGTAACACAACGCAAAGTAACACAATACAAAGTAACACAACACAAAGTATCACAACGCAAAGTAACGCAACGCAACGCACTACAACACAAGGTAAAGTAAAACAACGCAAAGTAAATCAACGCAAAGTAACGCAATGCAAAGTAACGCAACGCAAAGTAACAACGCAAAGTAGCACAATACAAAGTAACGCAATGCAAAGTAATGCAACGCAAAGTAACGCAATGCAAAGTAACACATCGCAAAGTAACAATGCAAAGTAACACAGCGCAAAGAAACGCAACACATTACAACACAAGGCAAAGTAACGCAACGCAAAGTAACGCAACGCAAAGTAACACAATGCAAAGTAACGCAACGCACTACAACACAAGGCAAAATAACGCAAAACAAAGTAACACAACACAAAGTAACACAAGGCAAAGTAACACAACGCAAAGTAACACAACACAAAGTAACACAACGCAAAGTAACACAACGCAAAGTAACGCAACGCAAAGTAACGCAACGCAACGCACTACAACACAACGCACTACAACACAACGCACTACAACACAACACAAAGTAACGCAACATATTACAACACAAGGCAAAGTAATGCAACGCAAAGTAACGCAACACATTACAACACAAGGCAAAGTAACACAACGCAAGGTAACGTTACACAATACAACACAAGGCAAAGTAACGCAACGCAAAATAACGCGACACAAAGTAACATAAGGCAAGGTAACACAACGCAAAGTAACACAAGGCAAAGTAACACAACGCAAAGTAACACAATGCAAAGTAACACAACGCACTACAAATCAAGGAAAAGTAACGCAACTTAAAGTAACATAACGCAGAGTAACACAACACAAAGTAACACAACACAGAGTAACAACACAAAGTAACACAACACAAAGTAACGAAATGCAAAGTAATGCAACGCAAAGTAACGCAATGCAAAGTAACACAACGCAAAGTAACAACGCAAAGTAACACAACGCAAAGTAAGGCAACACATTACAACACAAGGCAAAGTAATGCAACGCAAAGTAACGCAACGCAAAGTAACACAATGCAAGGTCACGCAACGTTCTACAACACAACGCAAAGTAACACAACGCAAAGTAACGCAACGCAAAGTAACACAGTGCAAAGTAACGCAACGCAAAGTAACGCAATTTAAAGTAACGCAACGTAAAGTAACGCAGCGCAAATTAACGCAACGCACCGCACTACAACACAAGCCAAAGTAACACAACGCAAAGTAACAAAAGGCAAAGTAACACAACACAAAGTAACACAACACAAGGTAACACAATGCACTACAACACAATGCAAAGTAACACAACACAAAGTAACGCAACACATTACAACACAAGGCAAAGTAAGGCAATACAACGTAACACAACGCAAAGTAACGCAACGCAAAGTAACGCAACGCAAAGTAACGCAACTTAAAATAACACAACGCAAAGTAATGCAACGCAAAGTAACACAACACAAAGTAACACAACGCAAAGTAACACAACGCAAACTAACACAACGCAAAGTAACACAACGTGCTACAACACAAGGCAAATTAACGCAAGGCAAAGTAACACAAGGCAAAGTAACACAACGCAAAGTAACACAACGCAAAGTATCAACGCAAAGTAACACAACGCAAAGTAACGCAACACATTACAACACAAGGCAAATTAACATAACGCAAAGTAACGCAACGCAAAGTAACGCAACACAAAGTAACGCAACGCACTACAACACAAGGTAAAGTATCACAACGCAAAGGAACACAACGCAAAGGAACACAACGCAAAGGAACACAACGCAAAGTAACGTAACGCAAAGTAACACAACGCACTACAACACAAGGCAAAGTAAAGCAACGCAAAGTAACACAACACAAAGTTACACAACGCACTACAACACAAGGCAAAGTAACGCAATGCAAAGTGACACAACGCAAAGTAACGCAACGCAATACAACAATAGGCAAAATAACGCAATTCAAAGTAACACAACGCAAAGTAACACAACGCAATACAACACAGGGCAAAGCAACGCAATGCAAAGTAATGCAACACAAAATAATGCAACGCAAGACACTACAACACAAGGCAAAGTAACATAACGCAAAGTAACACAAGGCAAAGTAACACAATGCAAAGTAACACAACGCAAAGTAACACAACACAAAGTAACACGACGCAATGTAACGCAACTTAACGCACTACAACACAACGCACTACAACACAACGCAAAGTAACGCAACACATTACAACACAAGGCAAAGTAATGCAACGCAAAGTAACGCAACACATTACAACACAAGGCAAAGTAACACAAGGCAAAGTAACACAACACAAAGTAACACAACGCAAAGAAACGCAAGGCAACGCACTACAACACAACGCACTACAACACAAGGTAAAGTAACACAACGCAAAGTAAAACAACGCAAAGTAACGCAATGCAAAGTAACGCAACGCAAAGTAACACAACACAAAGTAACACAATACAAAGTAACACAATACAAAGTAACGCAATGCAAAGTAATGCAACGCAAAGTAACGCAATGCAAAGTAACACATCGCAAAGTAACAATGCAAAGTAACACAGCGCAAAGAAACGCAACACATTACAACACAAGGCAAAGTAACGCAACGCAAAGTAACGCAACGCAAAGTAACACAATGCAAAGTAACGCAACGCACTACAACACAAGGCAAAATAACGCAAAACAAAGTAACACAACACAAAGTAACACAAGGCAAAGTAACACAACGCAAAGTAACACAACACAAAGTAACACAACGCAAAGTAACGCAACGCAAAGTAACGCAACGCAACGCACTACAACACAACGCACTACAACACGACGCACTACAACACAACGCAAAGTAACGCAACACATTACAACACAAGGCAAAGTAACACAATGCAAGGTAACGTTACACAATACAACACAAGGCAAAGTAACGCAACGCAAAATAACGCGACAAAAAGTAACATAAGGCAAGGTAACACAACGCAAAGTAACACAAGGCAAAGTAACACAACGCAAAGTAACACAATGCAAAGTAACACAACGCACTAAAAATCAAGGAAAAGTAACGCAACGTAAAGTAACGCAACGTAAAGTAACGCAACGTAAAGTAACGCAACGTAAAGTAACACAACGCAAAGTAACACAACACAAAGTAACACAACACAAAGTAACACAACACAAAGTAACACAACACAAAGTAACACAACACAAAGTAACGCAATGCAAACTAATGCAACGGAAATTAACGCAATGCAACGTAACGCAACACATTACAACACAAGGCAAAGTAACGCAATGCAAAGTAACGCAACGCAAAATAACACAATGCAAAGTCACGTAATGTTCTACAACACAACGCAAAGTAACACAACGCAAAGTAACACAACGCAAATTAACGCAACGCAAAGTAACGCAAAGCAAAGTAACGCAACGCAACGCACTACAACCCAAGGTAAAGTAACACAACGCAAAGTAAAACAACGCAAAGTAACGCAATGCAAAGTAACGCAACGCAAAGTAACACAACGCAAAGTAACACAATACAAAGTAACACAACACAAAGTATCACAACGCAAAGTAACGCAAAGTAACGCAACGCAACGCAACGCAACGCACTACAACACAAGGTAAAGTAAAACAACGCAAAGTAACGCAACGCAAAGTAACGCAACGCAAAGTAACGCAACGCAAAATAACGCAGCGCAAAGTAACTTAACGCAACGCACTACAACACAAGGCAAAGTAACACAAGGCAAAGTAACACAACGCAAAGTAACGCAACACATTACAACACAAGGCAAAGTAACGCAACGCAAAGTTACACAACGCATTACAACACAAGGCAAAGCAACGCAATGCAAAGTGACACAACGCAATACAACACAAGGCAAAATAACGCAAAACAGAGTAACACAACGCAAAGTAACACAACGCAATACAACACAAGGCAAATCAACGCAACGCCAAGTAACACAACACAAAGTAATGCAACGCAACGCACTACAATACAAGGCAAAGTAAGAAAAGGCAAAGAAACACAAGGCAAAGTAACACAACGCAAAGTAACACAACGCAATACAACACAGGGCAAAGCAACGCAATGCAAAGTAATGCAACACAAAATAATGCAACGCAAGACACTACAACACAAGGCAAAGTAACATAACGCAAAGTAACACAAGGCAAAGTAACACAATGCAAAGTAACACAACGCAAAGTAACACAACACAAAGTAACACGACGCAATGTAACGCAACGCAAAGTAACACAACACAAAGTAACACAATACAAAGTAACGCAATGCAAAGTAATGCAACGCAAAGTAACGCAATGCAAAGTAACACATCGCAAAGTAACAATGCAAAGTAACACAGCGCAAAGAAACGCAACACATTACAACACAAGGCAAAGTAACGTAACGCAAAGTAACGCAACGCAAAGTAACACAATGCAAAGCAACGCAACGCAATACAACACAAGGCAAAATAACGCAAAACAAAGTAACACAACACAAAGTAACACAAGGCAAAGTAACACAACGCAAAGTAACACAACACAAAGTAACACAACACAAAGTAACACAACGCAAAGTAATGCAACGCAACGCACTACAACACAACGCACTACAACACAACGCACTACAACACAACACAAAGTAACGCAACACATTACAACACAAGGCAAAGTAATGCAACGCAAAGTAACGCAACACATTACAACACAAGGCAAAGTAACACAACGCAAAGTAACACAACGCAAGGTAACGTTACACAATACAACACAAGGCAAAGTAACCCAACGCAAAATAAGGCGACACAAAGTAACATAAGGCAAGGTAACACAACGCAAAGTAACACAAGGCAAAGTAAAACAACGCAAAGTAACACAATGCAAAGTAACACAACGCACTAAAAATCAAGGAAAAGTAACGCAACGTAAAGTAACGCAACGTAAAGTAACGCAACGTTAAGTAACGCAACGTAAAGTAACACAACGCAAAGTAACACAACACAAAGTAACACAACACAAAGTAACACAACACAAAGTAACGCAATACAAAGTAATGCAACGGAAATTAACGCAATGCAACGTAACGCAACACATTACAACACAAGGCAAAGTAACGCAATGCAAAGTCACGTAATGTTCTACAACACAACGCAAAGTAACACAACGCAAAGTAACACAACGCAAATTAACGCAACGCAAAGTAACGCAACGCAACGCACTACAACACAAGGTAAAGTAACACAACGCAAAGTAAAACAACGCAAAGTAACGCAATGCAAAGTAACGCAACGCAAAGTAACACAACGCAAAGTAACACAATACAAAGTAACGCAATGCAAAGTAATGCAACGCAAAGTAACGCAATGCAAAGTAACACAACGCAAAGTAACAATGCAAAGTAAAACAGGGCAAAGTAACGCAACACATTACAACACAAGGCAAAGTAACACAATGCAAAGTAATGCAACGCAATACAACACAAGGCAAAATAACGCAAAAAAAAGTAACACAACGCAAAGTAACACAACGCAATACAACACAAGGCAAATCAACGCAACGCCAAGTAACACAACACAAAGTAATGCAACACAACGCACTACAACACAAGGTAAAGTAACGCAACACATTACAACACAAGGCAAAGTAACGCAACGCAAAGTAACACAATGCAAAGTAACGCAACGCAATACAACACAAGGCAAAATAACGCAAAACAAAGTAACGCAACGTAAAGTAACACAACGCAAAGTAACACAACACAAAGTAACACAACACAAAGTAACACAACACAAAGTAACGCACTGCAAAATAACGCAACGCAAAATAACACAATGCAAAGTCAAGTAATGTTCTACAACACAACGCAAAGTAACACAACGCAAAGTAACACAACGCAAAGTAACACAACGCAAATTAACGCAACGCAAAGTAACGCAAAGTAACGCAACGCAACGCACAACAACACAAGGTAAAGTAACACAACGCAAAGTAAAACAACGCAAAGTAACGCAATGCAAAGTAACGCAACGCAAAGTAACACAACGCAAAGTAACACAATACAAAGTAACGCAATGCAAAGTAATGCAACGCAAAGTAACGCAAAACAAAGTAACACAACGCAAAGTAACAATACAAAGTAACACAGCGCAAAGTAACGCAACACATTACAACACAAGGCAAAGTAACGCAACGCAAAGTAACGCAACGCAAAGTAACGCAACGCAAAGTAACGCAACGCAATACAACACAAGGCAAAATAATGCAAAACAAAGTAACACAACGCAAAGTAACACAACGCAATACAACACAAGGCAAATCAACGCAACGCCAAGTAACACAACGCAAAGTAATGCAACGCAACGCACTACAATACAAGGCAAACTAAGAAAAGGCAAAGAAACACAAGGCAAAGTAACACAACGCAAAGTGACACAACGCAAAGTAACAAAACGCAAAGTAACACAACACAAAGTAACACAACACAAAGTATCACAACGCAAAGTAACGCAACGCAACACACTACAACACAATGTAAAGTAAAACAACGCAAAGTAAATCAACGCAAAGTAACGCAATGCAAAGTAACGCAACGCAAAGTAACACAACGCAAAGTAACACAATAAAAAGTATCACAACGCAAAGTAACGCAACGCAACGCACTACAACACAATGTAAAGTAAAACAACGCAAAGTAAATCAACGCAAAGTAATGCAACGCAAAGTAACGCAATGCAAAGTAACACAACGCAAAGTAACAATGCAAAGTAAAACAGGGCAAAGTAACGCAACACATTACAACACAAGGCAAAGTAACACAATGCAAAGTAATGCAATGCAATACAACACAAGGCAAAATAACGCAAAAAAAAGTAACACAACGCAAAGTAACACAACGCAATACAACACAAGGCAAATCAACGCAACGCCAAGTAACACAACACAAAGTAATGCAACGCAACGCACTACAATACAAGGCAAAGTAAGAAAAGGGAAAGAAACACAAGGCAAATTAACACAACGCAAAGTAACACAACACAAAGTATCACAACGCAAAGTAACGCAACGCAACACACTACAACACAATGTAAAGTAAAACAACGCAAAGTAAATCAACGCAAAGTAACGCAATGCAAAGTAACGCAACGCAAAGTAACACAACGCAAAGTAACACAATAAAAAGTATCACAACGCAAAGTAACGCAAAGTAACGCAACGCAACGCACTACAACACAATGTAAAGTAAAACAACGCAAAGTAAATCAACGCAAAGTAATGCAACGCAAAGTAACGCAATGCAAAGTAACACAACGCAAAGTAACAATGCAAAGTAAAAGAGGGCAAAGTAACGCAACACATTACAACACAAGGCAAAGTAACACAATGCAAAGTAATGCAACGCAATACAACACAAGGCAAAATAACGCAAAAAAAAGTAACACAACGCAAAGTAACACAACGCAATACAACACAAGGCAAATCAACGCAACGCCAAGTAACACAACACAAAGTAATGCAACACAACGCACTACAACACAAGGTAAAGTAACACAACACATTACAACACAAGGCAAAGTAACGCAACGCAAAGTAACACAATGCAAAGTAACGCAACGCAATACAACACAAGGCAAAATAACGCAAAACAAAGTAACGCAACGTAAAGTAACACAACGCAAAGTAACACAACACAAAGTAACACAACACAAAGTAACACAACACAAAGTAACGCACTGCAAAGTAACGCAACGCAAAATAACACAATGCAAAGTCACGTAATGTTCTACAACACAACGCAAAGTAACACAACGCAAAGTAACACAACGCAAAGTAACACAACGCAAATTAACGCAACGCAAAGTAACGCAACGCAAAGTAACGCAAAGTAACGCAACGCAACGCACAACAACACAAGGCAAAGTAAGAAAAGGGAAAGAAACACAAGGCAAATTAACACAACGCAAAGTAACACAACGCAAAATAACAAAACGCAAAGTAACACGACACAAAGTAACACAACGCAAAGTAACGCAACGCAACGCACTACAACACAAGGTAAAGTAACACAATGCAAAATAAAACAACGCAAAGTAACGCAACGCAAAGTAACGCAACGCAAAGTAACGCAACGCAAAGTAACGCAACGCAATGTAACACAATACAAAGTAACGCAATGCAAAGTAATGGAACGCAAAGTAACGCAAAACAAAGTAACACAATGCAAAG
This sequence comes from Pterois miles, assembly GCA_947000775.1. Classification (NCBI taxonomy): domain Eukaryota; kingdom Metazoa; phylum Chordata; class Actinopteri; order Perciformes; family Scorpaenidae; genus Pterois; species Pterois miles. Next base: position 758,784 of record CAMQGK010000123.1, read on the forward strand.
TAACAATACAAAGTAACACAGCGCAAAGTAACGCAACACATTACAACACAAGGCAAAGTAACGCAACGCAAAGTAACGCAACGCAAAGTAACACAACGCAAAGTAATGCAACGCAACGCACTACAATACAAGGCAAAGTCAGACAAGGCAAAGAAACACAAGGCAAAGTAACGCAAGGCAAAGTAACGCAACGCAAAGTAACACAATGCAAAGTAACGCAACGCAATACAACACAAGGCAAAATAATGCAAAACAAAGTAACACAACGCAAAGTAACACAACGCAATACAACACAAGGCAAATCAACGCAACGCCAAGTAACACAACGCAAAGTAATGCAACGCAACGCACTACAATACAAGGCAAACTAGGAAAAGGCAAAGAAACACAAGGCAAAGTAACACAACGCAAAGTGACACAACGCAAAGTAACAAAACGCAAAGTAACACAACACAAAGTAACACAACACAAAGTATCACAACGCAAAGTAACGCAACGCAACTCACTACAACACAATGTAAAGTAAAACAACGCAAAGTAAATCAACGCAAAGTAACGCAAAGCAAAGTAACGCAACGCAAAGTAATACAACGCAAAGTAACATAATAAAAAGTATCACAACGCAAAGTAACGCAACGCAACGCACTACAACACAATGTAAAGTAAAACAATGCAAAGTAAATCAACGCAAAGTAGAGCAACGCAAAGTAACGCAATGCAAAGTAACACAACGCAAAGTAACAATGCAAAGTAAAACAGGGCAAAGTAACGCAACACATTACAACACAAGGCAAAGTAACACAATGCAAAGTAATGCAACGCAATACAACACAAGGCAAAATAACGCAAAAAAAAAGTAACACAACGCAAAGTAACACAACGCAATACAACACAAGGCAAATCAACGCAACGCCAAGTAACACAACACAAAGTAATGCAACGCAACGCACTACAATACAAGGCAAAGTAAGAAAAGGGAAAGAAACACAAGGCAAATTAACACAACGCAAAGTAACACAACGCAAAATAACAAAACGCAAAGTAACACGACACAAAGTAACACAACGCAAAGTAACGCAACGCAACGCACTACAACACAAGGTAAAGTAACACAATGCAAAATAAAACAACGCAAAGTAACGCAACGCAAAGTAACGCAACGCAAAGTAACGCAACGCAAAGTAACACAACGCAATGTAACACAATACAAAGTATTGCAATGCAAAGTAATGGAACGCAAAGTAACGCAAAACAAAGTAACACAATGCAAAGTAACAATACAAAGTAACACAGCGCAAAGTAACGCAACACATTACAACACAAGGCAAAGTAACGCAACGCAAAGTAACGCAACGCAAAGTAACACAACGCAAAGTAATGCAACGCAACGCACTACAATACAAGGCAAAGTCAGACAAGGCAAAGAAACACAAGGCAAAGTAACGCAAGGCAAAGTAACGCAACGCAAAGTAACACAATGCAAAGTAACGCAACGCAATACAACACAAGGCAAAATAATGCAAAACAAAGTAACACAACGCAAAGTAACACAACGCAATACAACACAAGGCAAATCAACGCAACGCCAAGTAACACAACGCAAAGTAATGCAACGCAACGCACTACAATACAAGGCAAACTAAGAAAAGGCAAAGAAACACAAGGCAAAGTAACACAACGCAAAGTGACACAACGCAAAGTAACAAAACGCAAAGTAACACAACACAAAGTAACACAACACAAAGTATCACAACGCAAAGTAACGCAACGCAACTCACTACAACACAATGTAAAGTAAAACAACACAAAGTAAATCAACGCAAAGTAACGCAAAGCAAAGTAACGCAACGCAAAGTAACACAACGCAAAGTAACATAATAAAAAGTATCACAACGCAAAGTAACGCAACGCAACGCACTACAACACAATGTAAAGTAAAACAATGCAAAGTAAATCAACGCAAAGTAATGCAACGCAAAGTAACGCAATGCAAAGTAACACAACGCAAAGTAACAATGCAAAGTAAAACAGGGCAAAGTAACGCAACACATTACAACACAAGGCAAAGTAACACAATGCAAAGTAATGCAACGCAATACAACACAAGGCAAAATAACGCAAAAAAAAAGTAACACAACGCAAAGTAACACAACGCAATACAACACAAGGCAAATCAACGCAACGCCAAGTAACACAACACAAAGTAATGCAACACAACGCACTACAACACAAGGTAAAGTAACGCAACACATTACAACACAAGGCAAAGTAACGCAACGCAAAGTAACACAATGCAAAGTAACGCAACGCAATACAACACAAGGCAAAATAACGCAAAACAAAGTAACGCAACGTAAAGTAACACAACGCAAAGTAACACAACACAAAGTAACACAACACAAAGTAACGCAACGCAAAATAACACAATGCAAAGTCAAGTAATGTTCTACAACACAACGCAAAGTAACACAACGCAAAGTAACACAACGCAAAGTAACACAACGCAAATTAACGCAACGCAAAGTAACGCAAAGTAACGCAACGCAACGCACAACAACACAAGGTAAAGTAACACAACGCAAAGTAAAACAACGCAAAGTAACGCAATGCAAAGTAACGCAACGCAAAGTAACACAACGCAAAGTAACACAATACAAAGTAACGCAATGCAAAGTAATGCAACGCAAAGTAACGCAAAACAAAGTAACACAACGCAAAGTAACAATACAAAGTAACACAGCGCAAAGTAACGCAACACATTACAACACAAGGCAAAGTAACGCAACGCAAAGTAACGCAACGCAAAGTAACGCAACGCAAAGTAACGCAACGCAATACAACACAAGGCAAAATAATGCAAAACAAAGTAACACAACGCAAAGTAACACAACGCAATACAACACAAGGCAAATAAACGCAGCGCCAAGTAACACAACGCAAAGTAATGCAACGCAACGCACTACAATACAAGGCAAACTAAGAAAAGGCAAAGAAACACAAGGCAAAGTAACACAACGCAAAGTGACACAACGCAAAGTAACAAAACGCAAAGTAACACAACACAAAGTAACACAACACAAAGTATCACAACGCAAAGTAACGCAACGCAACACACTACAACACAATGTAAAGTAAAACAACGCAAAGTAAATCAACGCAAAGTAACGCAATGCAAAGTAACGCAACGCAAAGTAACACAACGCAAAGTAACACAATAAAAAGTATCACAACGCAAAGTAACGCAACGCAACGCACTACAACACAATGTAAAGTAAAACAACGCAAAGTAAATCAACGCAAAGTAATGCAACGCAAAGTAACGCAATGCAAAGTAACACAACGCAAAGTAACAATGCAAAGTAAAACAGGGCAAAGTAACGCAACACATTACAACACAAGGCAAAGTAACACAATGCAAAGTAATACAACGCAATACAACACAAGGCAAAATAACGCAAAAAAAGTAACACAACGCAAAGTAACACAACGCAATACAACACAAGGCAAATCAACGCAACGCCAAGTAACACAACACAAAGTAATGCAACACAACGCACTACAACACAAGGTAAAGTAACACAACACATTACAACACAAGGCAAAGTAACGCAACGCAAAGTAACACAATGCAAAGTAACGCAACGCAATACAACACAAGGCAAAATAACGTAAAACAAAGTAACGCAACGTAAAGTAACACAACGCAAAGTAACACAACACAAAGTAACACAACACAAAGTAACGCACTGCAAAGTAACGCAACGCAAAATAACACAATGCAAAGTCACGTAATGTTCTACAACACAACGCAAAGTAACACAACGCAAAGTAACACAACGCAAAGTAACACAACGCAAATTAACGCAACGCAAAGTAACGCAACGCAAAGTAACGCAAAGTAACGCAACGCAACGCACAACAACACAAGGTAAAGTAACACAACGCAAAGTAAAACAACGCAAAGTAACGCAATGCAAAGTAACGCAACGCAAAGTAACACAACGCAAAGTAACGCAAAACAAAGTAACACAACGCAAAGTAACAATACAAAGTAACACAGCGCAAAGTAACGCAACACATTACAACACAAGGCAAAGTAACGCAACGCAAAGTAACGCAACGCAAAGTAACGCAACGCAATAAAACACAAGGCAAAATAATGCAAAACAAAGTAACACAACGCAAAGTAACACAACGCAATACAACACAAGGCAAATCAACGCAACGCCAAGTAACACAACGCAAAGTAATGCAACGCAACGCACTACAATACAAGGCAAACTAAGAAAAGGCAAAGAAACACAAGGCAAAGTAACACAACGCAAAGTGACACAACGCAAAGTAACAAAACGCAAAGTAACACAACACAAAGTAACACAACACAAAGTATCACAACGCAAAGTAACGCAACGCAACACACTACAACACAATGTAAAGTAAAACAACGCAAAGTAAATCAACGCAAAGTAACGCAATGCAAAGTACGCAACGCAAAGTAACACAACGCAAAGTAACACAATAAAAAGTATCACAACGCAAAGTAACGCAACGCAACGCACTACAACACAATGTAAAGTAAAACAACGCAAAGTAAATCAACGCAAAGTAATGCAACGCAAAGTAACGCAATGCAAAGTAACACAACGCAAAGTAACAATGCAAAGTAAAACAGGGCAAAGTAACGCAACACATTACAACACAAGGCAAAGTAACACAATGCAAAGTAATGCAACGTAATACAACACAAGGCAAAATAACGCAAAAAAAAAGTAACACAACGCAAAGTAACACAACGCAATACAACACAAGGCAAATCAACGCAACGCCAAGTAACACAACACAAAGTAATGCAACGCAACGCACTACAATACAAGGCAAAGTAAGAAAAGGGAAAGAAACACAAGGCAAATTAACACAACGCAAAGTAACACAACGCAAAATAACAAAACGCAAAGTAACACGACACAAAGTAACACAACGCAAAGTAACGCAACGCAACGCACTACAACACAAGGTAAAGTAACACAATGCAAAATAAAACAACGCAAAGTAACGCAACGCAAAGTAACGCAACGCAAAGTAACGCAACGCAAAGTAACACAACGCAATGTAACACAATACAAAGTAACGCAATGCAAAGTAATGCAACGCAAAGTAACGCAATGCAAAGTAACACAACGCAAAGTAACAATGCAAAGTAACACAGCGCAAAGTAACGCAACACGTTACAACACAAGGCAAAGTAACGCAACGCAAAGTATCACAACGCAAAGTAATGCAACGCAACGCACTACAACACAACGCAAAGTAACGCAGCGCAAAGTAACACAATGCAAAGTAACGCAACGCAATACAAAACAAGGCAAAATAACGCAAAACAAAGTAACACATCGCAAAGTAACACAACGCAATACAACACAAGGCAAATCAACGCAACGCCAAGTAACACAACGCAAAGTCATGCAATGCAACGCACTACAATACAAGGCAAAGTAAGAAAAGGCAAAGAAACACAAGGCAAAGTAACACAACGCAAAGTAACACAACGCAAAGTAACAAAACGCAAAGTAACACAACACAAAGTAACACAGCGCAATGTAACGCAATGCAGCGCACTACAACACAACGCACTACAACACAAGGTAAAGTAACGCAACACATTACAACACAAGGCAAAGTAATGCAACGCAAAGTAACGCGACACATTACAACACGAGGCAAAGTAACACAATGCAAAGTAACACAACGCAAAGTAACGTAACACATTACAACACAAGGCAAAGTAACGCAACGCAAAGTAACGCAACGCAAAGTAACGCAACGCAAAGTCACAAAGCAAAGTCACACAACGCAAAGTAACACAATGCAAAGCAATACAACCCAAAGTAACGCAACGCAAAATAACACAACGCAAAGTAATGCAACGCAAAGTAACACAAAGCAAAGTAACACAACGCAAAGTATCAACGCAAAGTAACACAACGCAAAGTAATGCAACACATTACAACACAAGGCAAATTAACATAACGCAAAGTAACGCAACGCAAAGCAACGCAACGCAAAGTAACGCAACGCACTACAACACAAGGTAAAATAACACAACGCAAAGTAGCGCAACGCAAAGTAACACAACGCACTACAACACAAGGCAAAGTAACGCAACGCAAAGTAACACAACGCAAAGTTACACAACGCACTACAACACAATGCAAAGCAACGCAAAACAAAGTAACACAATGCAAAGTAACACAACGCAATACAACACAGGGCAAAGCAACGCAATGCAAAGTAATGCAACACAAAATAATGCAACGCAAGACACTACAACACAAGGCAAAGTAACACAACGCAAAGTAACACAAGGCAAAGTAACACAATGCAAAGTAACACAACGCAAAGTATCAACGCAAAGTAACGCAACGCAAAGTAACGCAACGCTAAGTAACGCAACGCACTACAACAAAAGGTAAAGTAACACAACGCAATACAACAATAGGCAAAATAACGCAAAACAAAGTAACACAATGCAAAGTAACACAACGCAATACAACACAGGGCAAAACAACGCAATGCAAAGTAATGCAACAAAAAATAATGCAACGCAAGACACTACAACACAAGGCAAAGTAACGCAAGGCAAAGTAACACAAGGCAAAGTAACACAACGCAAAGTAATGCAACACATTACAACACAAGGCAAATTAACATAACGCAAAGTAACGCAACGCAAAGTAACGCAACGCAAAGTAACGCAACGCAAAGTATCGCAACGCACTACAACAGAAGGTAAAGTAACACAACGCAAAGGAACACAAGGCAAAGTAACGCAACGCAAAGTAACACAACGCACTACAACACAAGGCAAAGTAACGCAACGCAAAGTAACACAACGCAAAGTTACACAACGCACTACAACACAAGGCAAAGCAACGCAATGCAAAGTGACACAACGCAATGTAACGCAACTTAACGCACTACAACACAACGCAAAGTAACGCAACACATTACAACACAAGGCAAAGTAATGCAACACAAAATAATGCAACGCAAGACACTACAACACAAGGCAAAGTAACACAACGCAAAGTAACACAAGGCAAAGTAACACATTGCAAAGTAACACAATACAAAGTAATGCAACGCAACGCACTACAACACAAGGCAAAGTAACACAACGCAAAGTAACACAACGCAAAGTAACACAACGCAAAGTAACACAACGCAAAGTAACGCAATGCAAAGTTGTGCAACGCAAAGTAACACAACGCAAAGTAACAACGCAAAGTAACACAATGCAAAGTAACGCAAGGCAATATAACACAACGCAAAGTAACGCAACACATTACAACACAAGGCAAAGTAACGCAACGCAAAGTAACGCAAAGCAAAGTAACGCAACGCAAAGTAACGTAACGCAAAGTAACACAACGCAAAGTAATGCAACGCAACGCACTACAACAGAAGGCAAAGTAACACAACGCAAAGTAATGCAACGCACTACAACACAAGGCAAAGTAACGCAACGCAAAGTAACGCAACGCAAAGTAACGCAACGCAAAGCTACTCAAGGCAAAGTAACGCAACGCAAAGTAATGTAACGTGCTACAATACAAGGCAAAGTAACGCAACGCAAAGTAACGCAAGGCAATATAACACAAGGAAAAGTAACGCAACACATTACAACACAAGGCAAAGTAACGCAACGCAAAGTAACGCAAAGCAACGCAAAGCAACGCACTACAACACAACGCAAAGTAACGTAACGCAACGCAAAGTAACGCAACGCAAAGTAACGCAACGCACTACAACACAAGGTAAATTAACGCAAAACAAACTAACACAAGATAAGATAAGATAAGATAAGATATTCCTTTATTAGTCCCACAGTGGGGAAATTTACAAATTAAACACAAGGCAAAGTAACACAAGGCAAAGTAACGCAACGCAAAGTAACACAATGCAAAGTCACACAATGCAAAGTAACGCAACGCAAAGTAACGCAACGCAAAGTAACGCAACGCATAGTAACACAACGCAAAGTAACACAATGCAAAGTATCACAATACAAAGTAACGCAAAACAAATTAACACAACGCAAAGTAACACAACGTGCTACAACACAAGACAAAGTAACACAACGCAAAGTAACGCGACACAAAGTAACATAAGGCAGAGTAACACAATGCAAAGTAACACAAGGCAAAGTAACACAACGCAAAGTAACACAATGCAAAGTAATGCAACGCAACGCACTACTACACAAGGCAAAGTAACACAACGCAAAGTAACACAACGCAAAGTAACACAACGCAAAGTAACACAATGCAAAGTAACACAACAATACGCAAAGTAACACAATGTGCTACAACACAAGGCTAAGTAACGCAACGCAAAGTAAAGGAACGCAAAGTAACACAACGCAAAGTAATGCAACACAACGCACTACAACACAAGGCAAAGTAACACAACGCAAAGTAATGCAACACAACGCACTACAACACAAGGCAAAGTAACACAACGCAAAGTAACACAAGGCAAAGTAACACAACGCAAATTAACACACTGCAAAGTAACACAACGCACTAAAAATCAAGGAAAAGTAACGCAACGCAAAGTAACACAACACAAAGTAACACAACACAAAGTAACACAACACAAAGTAACACAACACAAAGTAACGCAATGCAAAGTAACGCAATGCAAAGTAATGCAACGCAAAGTAATGCAATGCAAAGTAACGCAACGCAAAGTAACACAACACATTACAACACAAGGCAAAGTAATGCAACGCAAAGTAACGCAACGCAAAGTAACACAATGCAAAGTAACGCAACGCAATATAACACAAGGCAAAATAACGCAAAACAAAGTAAAACAACGCAAAGTAACACAACGCAATACAACACAAGGCAAATCAACGCAACGGCAAGTAACACAACGCAAAGTAATGCAACGCAACGCACTACAATACAAGGCAAAGTAAGACAAGGCAAAGAAACACAAGGCAAAGTAACGCATCGCAAAGTAACACAATGCAAAGTAATGCAACGAAACGCACTACAACACAAGGCAAAGTAACACAACGCAAAGTAACACAAGGCAAAGTAACACAACGCAAAGTAACACAATGCAAAGTAACACAACAATACGCAAAGTAACACAATGTGCTACAACACAAGGCTAAGTAACGCAACGCAAAGTAAAGGAACGCAAAGTAACACAACGCAAAGTAATGCAACACAACGCACTACAACACAAGGCAAAGTAACACAACGCAAAGTAATGCAACACAACGCACTACAACACAAGGCAAAGTAACACAACGCAAAGTAACACAAGGCAAAGTAACACAACGCAAATTAACACACTGCAAAGTAACACAACGCACTAAAAATCAAGGAAAAGTAACGCAACGCAAAGTAACACAACACAAAGTAACACAACACAAAGTAACACAACACAAAGTAACACAACACAAAGTAACGCAATGCAAAGTAACGCAATGCAAAGTAATGCAACGCAAAGTAATGCAATGCAAAGTAACGCAACGCAAAGTAACACAACGCAAAGTAACACAATACAAAGTAACGCAATGCAAAGTAACACAGCGCAAAGTAACGCAACACATTACAACACAAGGCAAAGTAACGCAACGCAAAGTAACGCAACGCAAAGTAACACAATGCAAAGTAACGCAACGCAATAAAACACACGGCAAAATAACGCAAAACAAAGTAACACAACGCAAAGTAACACAACGCAAAGTAACACAACGCAAAGTAACACAACGCAAAGTAACACAACACAAAGTAACACAACACAAAGTAACGCAACGCAACGCACTACAACACAACGCAATACAACACAACGCAAAGTAACACAACACATTACAACACAAGGCAAAGTAATGCAACGCAAAGTAACGCAACGCAAAGTAACACAATGCAAAGTAACGCAACGCAATATAACACAAGGCAAAATAACGCAAAACAAAGTAAAACAACGCAAAGTAACACAACGCAATACAACACAAGGCAAATCAACGCAACGGCAAGTAACACAACGCAAAGTAATGCAACGCAACGCACTACAATACAAGGCAAAGTAAGACAAGGCAAAGAAACACAAGGCAAAGTAACGCATCGCAAAGTAACACAATGCAAAGTAATGCAACGAAACGCACTACAACACAAGGCAAAGTAACACAACGCAAAGTAACACAAGGCAAAGTAACACATTGCAAAGTAACACAATGCAAAGTAATGCAACGCAACGCACTACAACACAAGGCAAAGTAACACAAGGCAAAGTAACACAACGCAAAGTAACACAACGCAAAGTAACACAACGCAAAGTAACGCAATGCAAAGTAGTGCAACGCAAAGTAATACAGCGCAAAGTAACAACGCAACGTAAGACAATGCAAAGTAACGCAAGGCAATATAACACAACGCAAAGTAACGCAACACATTACAACACAAGGCAAAGTAACGCAACGCAAAGTAACGCAACGCAAAGTAACGTAACGCAAAGTAACACAACGCAAAGTAATGCAACGCAACGCACTACAACAGAAGGCAAAGTAACACAACGCAAAGTAACACAACGCAAAGTAACACAATGCAAAGTAACACAACGCAAAGTAACGCAATGCAAAGTAGTGCAACGCAAAGTAACACAACGCAAAGTAACAACGCAAAGTAACACAATGCAAAGTAACGCAAGGCAATATAACACAACGCAAAGTAACGCAACACATTACAACACAAGGCAAAGTAACGCAACGCAAAGTAACGCAACGCAAAGTAACGCAACGCAAAGTAACGTAACGCAAAGTAACACAACGCAAAGTAATGCAACGCAACGGACTACAACAGAAGGCAAAGTAACACAACGCAAAGTAATGCAACGCACTACAACACAAGGCAAAGTAACGCAACGCAAAGTAACGCAACGCAAAGTAACGCAACGCAAAGTAACGCAACGCAAAGCTATTCAAGGCAAAGTAATGCAACGCAAAGTAATGTAACGTGCTACAACACAAGGCAAAGTAACGCAACGCAAAGTAACGCAACGCAAAGTAACGCAACGCAAAGTAACGCAACGCAAAGCTACTCAAGGCAAAGTAACACAACGCAAAGTAACGCAACGCACTACAACACAAGGCAAAGTAACGCAACGCAAAGTAACATAAAGCAAAGTAACGCAAAGCAACGCACTACAACACAACGCAAAGTAACGTAACGCAACGCAAAGTAACGCAACGCACTACAACACAAGGTAAATTAACGCAAAACAAACTAACACAAGGCAAAGTAACACAAGGCAAAGTAACGCAACGCAAAGTAACACAATGCAAAGTCACACAATGCAAAGTAACGCAACGCAAAGTAACGCAACGCAAAGTAACGCAACGCATAGTACCACAACGCAAAGTAACACAATGCAAAGTAACACAATACAAAGCAACGCAAAACAAATTAACACAACGCAAAGTAACACAACGTGCTACAACACAAGGCAAAGTAACGCAATGCAAAGTAACACAACGCAAAGTCACACGATGCAAAGTAATGCAATGCAACGCACTACAACACAAGGCAAAGTAACACAACGCAAAGTAACACAACGCAAAGTAACACAACGCAAAGTAACACAACGCAAAGTAACGCAATGCAACGTAGTGCAACGCAAAGTAACACAACGCAAAGTAACAACGCAAAGTAACACAATGCAAAGTAACAAAACGCAAAGTAACACAATGCAAAGTAACACAACGCACTACAAATCAAAGCAAAGTAACGCAACGCAAAGTAACACAACGCAAAGTAACACAATGCAAAGTAATGCAACGCAAAGTAACACAGCGCAAAGTAACGCAGCGCAAAGTAGTGCAACACATTACAACACAAGGCAAAGTAACGCAACGCAAAGTAACGCAACGCAAAGTAACACAATGCAACGCACTACAATACAAGGCAAAGTAAGACAAGGCAAAGAAACACAAGGCAAAGTAACACAATGCAAAGTAACACAATGCAATACAACACAAGGCAAATCAACGCAACGACAAGTAACACGACGCAGAGTAATGCAACGCAACGCACTACAATACAAGGCAAAGTAAGACAAGGCAATGAAACACAAGGCAAAGTAACACAACGCAAAGTAACAAAACGCAAAGTAACACAACACAAAGTAACACAACGCAAAGTAACGCAATGCAGCGCTCTACAACACAACGCACTACAACACAACGCAAAGTAACGCAACACATTACAACACAAGGCAAAGTAACACAATGCAAAGTCACACAATGCAAAGTAACGCAACGCAAAGTAACGCAACGCAAAGTAACGCAACGCATAGTAACACAACGCAAAGTAACACAATGCAAAGTATCACAATACAAAGTAACGCAAAACAAATTAACACAACGCAAAGTAACACAACGTGCTACAACACAAGACAAAGTAACACAACGCAAAGTAACGCGACACAAAGTAACATAAGGCAAAGTAACACAATGCAAAGTAACACAAGGCAAAGTAACACAACGCAAAGTAACACAATGCAAAGTAATGCAACGCAACGCACTACTACACAAGGCAAAGTAACACAACGCAAAGTAACACAACGCAAAGTAACACAACGCAAAGTAACACAATGCAAAGTAACACAACAATACGCAAAGTAACACAATGTGCTACAACACAAGGCAAAGTAACGCAACGCAAAGTAAAGGAACGCAAAGTAACACAACGCAAAGTAATGCAACACAACGCACTACAACACAAGGCAAAGTAACACAACGCAAAGTAATGCAACACAACGCACTACAACACAAGGCAAAGTAACACAAGGCAAAGTAACACAAGGCAAAGTAACACAACGCAAATTAACACACTGCAAAGTAACACAACGCACTAAAAATCAAGGAAAAGTAACGCAACGCAAAGTAACACAACACAAAGTAACACAACACAAAGTAACACAACACAAAGTAACACAACACAAAGTAACGCAATGCAAAGTAACGCAATGCAAAGTAATGCAACGCAAAGTAATGCAATGCAAAGTAACGCAACGCAAAGTAACACAACGCAAAGTAACACAATACAAAGTAACGCAATGCAAAGTAACACAGCGCAAAGTAACGCAAGACATTACAACACAAGGCAAAGTAACGCAACGCAAAGTAACGCAACGCAAAGTAACACAATGCAAAGTAACGCAACGCAATAAAACACACGGCAAAATAACGCAAAACAAAGTAACACAACGCAAAGTAACACAACGCAAAGTAACACAACGCAAAGTAACACAACACAAAGTAACACAACACAAAGTAACGCAACGCAACGCACTACAACACAACGCAATACAACACAACGCAAAGTAACACAACACATTACAACACAAGGCAAAGTAATGCAACGCAAAGTAACGCAACGCAAAGTAACACAATGCAAAGTAACGCAACGCAATATAACACAAGGCAAAATAACGCAAAACAAAGTAAAACAACGCAAAGTAACACAACGCAATACAACACAGGGCAAATCAACGCAACGGCAAGTAACACAACGCAAAGTAATGCAACGCAACGCACTACAATACAAGGCAAAGTAAGACAAGGCAAAGAAACACAAGGCAAAGTAACGCATCGCAAAGTAACACAATGCAAAGTAATGCAACGCAACGCACTACAACACAAGGCAAAGTAACACAACGCAAAGTAACACAAGGCAAAGTAACACATTGCAAAGTAACACAATGCAAAGTAATGCAACGCAACGCACTACAACACAAGGCAAAGTAACACAAGGCAAAGTAACACAACGCAAAGTAACACAACGCAAAGTAACACAACGCAAAGTAACGCAATGCAAAGTAGTGCAACGCAAAGTAATACAGCGCAAAGTAACAACGCAACGTAAGACAATGCAAAGTAACGCAAGGCAATATAACACAACGCAAAGTAACGCAACACATTACAACACAAGGCAAAGTAACGCAACGCAAAGTAACGCAACGCAAAGTAACGTAACGCAAAGTAACACAACGCAAAGTAATGCAACGCAACGCACTACAACAGAAGGCAAAGTAACACAACGCAAAGTAACACAACGCAAAGTAACACAATGCAAAGTAACACAACGCAAAGTAACGCAATGCAAAGTAGTGCAACGCAAAGTAACACAACGCAAAGTAACAACGCAAAGTAACACAATGCAAAGTAACGCAAGGCAATATAACACAACGCAAAGTAACGCAACACATTACAACACAAGGCAAAGTAACGCAACGCAAAGTAACGCAACGCAAAGTAACGTAACGCAAAGTAACACAACGCAAAGTAATGCAACGCAACGGACTACAACAGAAGGCAAAGTAACACAACGCAAAGTAATGCAACGCACTACAACACAAGGCAAAGTAACGCAACGCAAAGTAACGCAACGCAAAGTAACGCAACGCAAAGTAACGCAACGCAAAGCTACTCAAGGCAAAGTAATGCAACGCAAAGTAATGTAACGTGCTACAACACAAGGCAAAGTAACACAATGCAAAGTAACACAATACAAAGTAACGCAAAACAAATTAACACAACGCAAAGTAACACAACGTGCTACAACACAAGGCAAAGTAACGCAATGCAAAGTAAGAAAACGCAAAGTAATGCAACGCAACGCAATACAACACAAGGCAAAGTAACACAACGCAAAGTAATACAAGGCAAAGTAACACAACGCAAAGTAACACAATGCAAAGTAACACAACGCACTACAAATCAAAGCAAAGTAACGCAAGGTAACGCAACGCAAAGTAACACAGTGCAAAATAATGCAACGCAAAGTAACGCAACGCAAAGTAACACAACGCAAAGTAACACAATGCAAAGTAACACAATACAAAGTAACGCAATGCAAAGTAATGCAATGCAAAGTAACGCAATGCAAAGTAACACAACGCAAAGTAACAACGAAAAGTAACACAGCGCAAAGTAACGCAACACATTACAACACAAGTCAAAGTAACGCAACGCAAAGTAACGCAACGCAAAGTAACGCAACGCAAAGTAACACAATGCAACGCACTACAATACAAGGCAAAGTAAGACGAAGCAAAGAAACACAAGGCAAAGTAACACAACGCAAAGTAACACAACGCAATACAACACAAGGCAAATCAACGCAACGCCAAGTAACACGACGCAAAGAAATGCAACGCAACGCACTACAATACATGGCAAAGTAAGACAAGGCAAATAAACATAAGGCAAAGTAACACAATGCAAAGTAACACAACGCAAAGTAACAAAACGCAAAGTAACACAACACAAAGTAACACAACGCAAAGTAACGCAATGCAGCGCACTACAACACAACGCACTACAACACAACGCAAAGTAACGCAACACATTACAACACAAGGCAAAGTAACACAATGCAAAGTAACACAACTTAAAGTAACATAACACATGACAACACAAGGCAAAGTAACGCAACGCAAAGTAACGCAACGCAAAGTAACGCAACGCAAAGTAACGCAACGCAAAGTCACAAAGCAAAGTCACACAACGCAAAGTAACACAACGCAAAGCAATACAACCCAAAGTAACGCAACGCAAAGTAACACAACGCAAAGTAACACAATGCAAAGTAAAGCAACGCAAAGTAACACAACGCAAAGTAACACAACGCAAAGTAACACATGGCAAAGTAACACAATGCAAAGTAACACAACACAACGCAAAGTAACACAATGTGCTACAACACAAGCCAAAGTAACGCAACGCAAAGTAAAGGAACGCAAAGTAACACAACGCAAAGTAATGCAACACAACGCACTACAACACAAGGCAAAGTAACACAACGCAAAGTAATGCAACACAACGCACTACAACACAAGGCAAAGTAACACAACGCAAAGTAACACAAGGCAAAGTAACACAACGCAAATTAACACACTGCAAAGTAACACAACGCACTAAAAATCAAGGAAAAGTAACGCAACGCAAAGTAACACAACACAAAGTAACACAACACAAAGTAACACAACATAAAGTAACGCAATGCAAAGTAATGCAACGCAAAGTAACGCAATGCAAAGTAACGCAACGCAAAGTAACACAACGCAAAGTAACACAATACAAAGTAACGCAATGCAAAGTAACACAATACAAAGTGACGCAATGCAATAAAACACACGGCAAAATAACGCAAAACAAAGTAACACCACGCAAAGTAACACAACGCAAAGTAACACAACGCAAAGTAACACAACGCAAAGTAACACAACACAAAGTAACACAACACAAAGTAACACAACACAAAGTAACACAACGCAAAGTAACACAGCGCAAAGCAACGCAATGCAACGCACTACAACACAACGCACTACAACACAACGCACTACACCACAACGCAAAGTAACGCAACACATTACAACACAAGGCAAAGTAATGCAACGCAAAGTAACGCAACGCAAAGTAACACAACGCAACGTAACGCAGCACATTACAACACAAGGCAAAGTAACGTAACGCAAAGTAACACAACGCAAAGTAATGCAACGCAATGCACTACAACAGAAGGCAAAGTAACACAACGCAAAGTAACGCAACGCACTACAACGCAACGCAAAGTAAAGCAACGCAAAGTAACGCAACGCAAAGTAACGCAACGCAAAGTAACGCAACGCAAAGTAACGCAACGCAAAGTAACGCAACGTAACGCACTACAACACAAGGCTAAGTAACGCAACACAAAGTAACGCAATGCAAAGTAACGCAACGCAAAGTAACGCAACGTAAAGTAACACAACGCAGTCACGCAACGTTCTTCAACACAATGCAAAGTAACGCAACGCAAAGTAACGCAACGCAAAGTAACGCAACGCAAAGTAACACTACGCAACGCACTACAACTAAAGGCAAAGTAACACAACGCAAACTAACGCAATGCAAAGTAACACAACGCACTACAACACAAGGCAAAGTAACACAACGCAAAGTAACACAACGCACTGCAACACAAGGCAAGGTAACGCAACGCAAAGTAACGCAACGCAAAGTAATGCAAAGCAAAGTAACGCAACGCAAAGTAACGCAACACAAAGTAATGCAACGTGTTACAACACAAGGCAAAGTAACGCAACGCAAAGTAACGCAACGCAAAGTAACGCAACGCAAAGTAACGCAACGCAACGCACTACAACTAAAGGCAAAGTAACACAACGCAAACTAATGCAATGCAAAGTAACACAACGCAAAGTAACACAACGCACTACAACACAAGGCAAAGTAACACAACGCAAAGTAACACAACGAACTGCAACACAAGGCAAGGTAACGCAACGCAAAGTAACGCAATGCAAAGTAATGCAACACAAAGTAATGCAACGTGTTACAACACAAGGCAAAGTAACGCAACGCAAAGTAACGCAACGCAAATTAACACAACGCAAAGTAACACAACGCAAAGTAACGCAATGCAAAGTAACGCAACGCAAAGTAACACAACACAAAGTACCACAACGCAAAGTAACACAACGCAATACAACACAAGGCAAATCAACGCAACGCCAAGTAACACAACGCAAAGTAATGCAACGCAACGCACTAAAATACAAGGCAAAGTAAGAAAAGGCAAAGAAACACAAGGCAAAGTAACACAACGCAAAGTAACACAACGCAAAGTAACAAAACGCAAAGTAACGCAATGCAGCGCACTACAACACAACGCACTACAACACAACGCAAAGTAACGCAACACATTACAACACAAGGCAAAGTAATGCAACACAAATTAAAGCAACACATTACAACACAAGGCAAAGTAACTCAATGCAAAGTAACACAACGCAAAGTAACGTAATGCAAAGTAACGCAATGCAAAGTAACGCAACGCAAAATCACAAAGCAAAGTCACACAACGCAAAGTAACACAACGCAAAGCAATACAACCCAAAGTAACACAACGCAAAGTAACACAACGCAAAGTAATGCAACGCAACGCACTACAACACAAGGCAAAGTAACACAACGCAAAGTAACACAAGGCAAAGTAACACAAGGCAAAGTAACACAAGGCAAAGTAACACAACGCAAAGTAACACAATGCAAAGTAACACAACGCACTAAAAATCAAGGAAAAGTAACGCAACGCAAAGTAACACAACACAAAGTAACGCAATGCAAAGTAACGCAACGCAAAATATCGCAATGCAAAGTAACACAACCCAATACAACACAAGGCAAATCAACGCAACGCCAAGTAACACAACGCAAAGTAATGCAACGCAACGCACTACAATACAAGGCAAAGTAAGAAAAGGCAAAGAAACACAAGGCAAAGTAACACAACGCAAAGTAACACAACGCAAAGTAACAAAACGCAAAGAAACACGACACAAAGTAAAACAACACAAAGTAACACAACGCAAAGTAACGCAACGCAACGCACTACAACACAAGGTAAAGTAACACAACGCAAAGTAACACAACGCAAAGTAAAACAACGCAAAGTAACGCAATGCAAAGTAACACAACGCAAAGTAACACAATGCAAAGTCACGCAATGTTCAACAACACAACGCAAAGTAACACAACGCGAAATAACACAACGCAAATTAACGCAAGGCAAAGTAACGCAACGCAAAGTAACGCAACGCAAAGTAATGCAACGCAAAGTAACGCAACGCAACGCACTACAACACAAGGTAAAGTAACACAACGCAAAGTAAAACAACGCAAAGTAACGCAACGCAAAGTAATACAATGCAAAGTAACACAATACAAAGGAACGCAATGCAAAGTAATGCAACGCAAAGTAACGCAATGCAAAGTAACACAACGTAAAGTAACAATGCAAAGTAACACAGCGCAAAGTAACGCAACACATTACAACACTAGGCAAAGTAACTCAACACAAAGTAACTCAACACAAAGTAACGCAACGCAAAGTAACACCATGCAAAGTAACGCAACGCAATACAACAAAAGGCAAAATAACGCAACGCAAAGTAACGCAACGCAAAGTAACGCAACGCAAAGTCATGCAACGCAAAGTAAAACAACGCAAAGTAACAACACAAAGTAACACAACACAAAGTAACACAACGCAAAGTAACGCAACGCAAAGTAATCCAACGCAAATTAATGCAACGCAACGCACTACAACACGAGGCAAAGTAACGCAACGCAAAGTAACGCAACGCAAAGTACCGCAACGCAAAGTAACGCAACGCAAAGTAGAGCAACGCAAAGTAATGCAACGCACTACAACACAAGGCAAAGTAACGCAACTCAAAGTAACACAAAGCAAAGTAACACAAAACAAAGTAATATGACGCAACCTACTACAACACAACACAAAGTAACGCAACGCAAAGTAACGCAACACAAAGTAATGCAACGCAAAGTAATGCAACGCAAAGTAACGCAACGCAAAGTAACGCACTACAACACAATGTTAAGTAACACAACGCAAAGTAACACAAAGCAAAGTAACACAACGCAAAGTAACGCAACACAAAGTAACGCAACACAACGCACTACAACACAACACAAAGTAACGCAACACATTACAACACAAGGCAAAGTAATGCAACGCAAA
Source organism: Pterois miles (assembly GCA_947000775.1). Lineage (NCBI taxonomy): Eukaryota > Metazoa > Chordata > Actinopteri > Perciformes > Scorpaenidae > Pterois > Pterois miles. The sequence goes on from CAMQGK010000123.1 coordinate 778,406, forward strand.
GTAACGCAACATATTAAAACACAAGGCAAAGTAACACAATACAAAGTAAAACAACGCAAAGTAACGTTACACAATACAACACAAGGCAAAGTAACGCAACGCAAAGTAAGGCAACACAAAGTAACACAACGCAAAGTAACAACATGCAAAGTAACACAACGCACTAAAAATCAAGGAAAAGTGACACAACGTAAAGTAACGCAACGTAAAGTAACGCAACGTAAAGTAACACAACACAAAGTAACACAACACAAAGTAACACAACACAAAGTAACACAATGCAAAGTAATGCAACGGAAAGTAACGCAATGCAAAGTAACGCAACACATTACAACACAAGGCAAAGTAACGCAATGCAAAGTAACGCAACGCAAAGTAACACAATGCAAAGTCACGCAATGTTCTACAACACAACGCGAAGTAACACAACGTAAATTAACGCAACGCAAAGTAACGCAACGCAAAGTAACGCAACGCAAAGTAACGCAACGCAACGCACTACAACACAAGGTAAAGTAACACAACGCAAAGTAAAACAACGCAAAGTAACGCAATGCAAAGTAACGCAACGCAAAGTAACACAACGCAAAGTAACACAATACAAAGGAACGCAATGCAAAGTAATGCAACGCAAAGTAACGCAATGCAAAGTAACACAACGTAAAGTAACAAGGCAAAGTAACACAGCGCAAAGTAACACAGCGCAAAGTAACGCAACACATTACAACACTAGGCAAAGTAACGCAACACAAAGTAACGCAACGCAAAGTAACACCATGCAAAGTAACGCAACGCAATACAACAAAAGGCAAAATAACGCAACGCAAAGTAACGCAACGCAAAGTAACGCAACGCAAAGTCATGCAACGCAAAGTAAAACAACGCAAAGTAACAACACAAAGTAACACAACGCAAAGTAACACAACGCAAAGTAACGCAACGCAAAGTAAACCAACGCAAATTAATGCAACGCAACGCACAACAACACAACACAAAGTAACGCAACGCATTACAACACAAGGCAAAGTAATGCAACGCAAAGTAACGCAACACATTAAAACACAAGGCAAAGTAACACAATACAAAGTAACACAATGCAAAGTAACGTTACACAATACAACACAAGGCAAAGTAACGCAACGCAAAGTAACGCAACACAAAGTAACACAACGCAAAGTAACACAATGCAAAGTAACACAACGCACTAAAAATCAAGGAAAAGTAACGCAACGTAAAGTAACGCAACGTAAAGTAACACAACACAAAGTAACACAACACAAAGTAACACAATGCAAAGTAATGCAACGGAAAGTAACGCAATGCAAAGTAACGCAACACATTACAACACAAGGCAAAGTAACGCAATGCAAAGTAACGCAACGCAAAGTAACACAATGCAAAGTCACGCAATGTTCTACAACACAACGCAAAGTAACACAACGCGAAGTAACACAACGCAAATTAACGCAACGCAAAGTAACGCAACGCAAAGTAACGCAATGCAAAGTAACGTAACGCAACGCACTACAACACAAGGTAAAGTAACACAACGCAAAGTAAAACGACGCAAAGTAAGGCAATTCAAAGTAACGCAACGCAAAGTAACACAACGCAAAGTAACACAATACAAAGTAACGCAATGCAAAGTAATGCAACACAAAGTAACGCAATGCAAAGTAACACAACGTAAAGTAACAATGCAAAGTAACACAGCGCAAAGTAACGCAACACATTACAACACTAGGCAAAGTAACGCAACACAAAGTAACGCAACGCAAAGTAACACAATGCAAAGTAACGCAACGCAATACAACAAAAGGCAAAATAACGCAAAACAAAGTAACACAACGCAAAGTAACATATCGCAAAGTAATGCAACGCAAAGTAACGCAACGCAAAGTAACGCAACGCAAAGTCACGCAACGCAAAGTAACACAACACAAAGTAACAACACAAAGTAACACAACGGAAAGTAACGCAACACATTACAACACAAGGCAAAGTAACGAAACGCAAAGTAACGCAACGCAAAGTAAACCAACGCAAATTAATGCAACGCAACGCACTACAACACAAGGCAAAGTAACGCAACGCAAAGTACCGCAACGCAAGGTAAAGCAACGCAAAGTAACGCAACGCAAAGTAATGCAACGCACTACAACACAAGGCAAAGTAACGCAACGCAAAGTAACACAAAGCAAAGTAACACAAAGCAAAGTATAACGACGCAACCTACTACAACACAACACAAATTATCGCAACGCAAAGTAACGCAACTTAAAGTAATGCAACGCAAAGTAATGCAACGCAAAGTAACGCAACGCAAAGTAACGCACTACAACACAATGTTAAGTAACACAAGGCAAAGAAACACAACGCAAAGTAACACAACTCAAAGTAACACAACGCAAAGTAACGCAACACAAAGTAACGCAACACAAAGTAACGCAACACAAAGTAACGCAACGCACTACAACACAAGGCAAAGTAACGCAACACAAAGTAATGTAACGCAAAGTAACGCAACGCAAAGTAACGCACTACAACACAATGTTAAGTAACACAAGGCAAAGTAACACAACGCAAAGTAACACAACGCAAAGTAACGCAACACAAATTAACGCAACACAAAGTAACGCAACACACTACAACACAAGGCAAAGTAACACAGGGCAAAGTAACAAAAGGCAAACTAATGCAACGCAACGCACTACAACACAAGGTAAAGTAACGCAACGCAAAGTAACACAATGCAAAATAACGCAACGCAATACAACAGAAGGCAAAATAACGCAAAACAAAGTAACACAACACAAAGTAACACAATGCAAAGTAATGCAACGGAAAGTAACGCAATGCAAAGTAACGCAACACATTACAACACAAGGCAAAGTAACGCAATGCAAAGTAACACAACGCAAAGTAACACAATGCAAAGTCACGCAATGTTCAACAACACAACGCAAAGTAACACAACGCGAAGTAACACAACGCAAATTAACGCAAGGCAAAGTAACGCAACGCAAAGTAACACAACACATTACAACACTAGGCAAAGTAACGCAACACAAAGTAACGCAACGCAAAGTAACACCATGCAAAGTAACGCAACGCAATACAACAAAAGGCAAAATAACGCAACGCAAAGTAACGCAACGCAAAGTAACGCAACGCAAAGTCATGCAACGCAAAGTAAAACAACGCAAAGTAACAATACAAAGTAACACAACGCAAAGTAACGCAACGCAAAGTAAACCAACGCAAATTAATGCAACGCAACGCACTACAACACAAGGCAAAGTAACGCAACGCAAAGTAACGCAACGCAAAGTAACGCAACGCAAAGTCATGCAACGCAAAGTAAAACAACGCAAAGTAACAACACAAAGTAACACAACGCTAAGTAACGCAACGCAAAGTAAACCAACGCAAATTAATGCAACGCAACGCACTACAACACAAGGCAAAGTAACGCAACGCAAAGTACCGCAACGCAAAGTAACGCAACGCAAAGTAACGCAACGCAAAGTAATGCAACGCACTACAACACAAGGCAAAGTAACGCAACGCAAAGTAACACAAAGCAAAGTAACACAAAGCAAAGTAATACGACGCAACCTGCTACAACACAACGCAAAGTAATGCAACGCAAAGTAACGCAACACAAAGTAATGCAACGCAAAGTAATGCAACGCAAAGTAACGCAACGCAAAGTAACGCACTACAACACAATGTTAAGTAACACAACGCAAAGTAACATAACGCAAAGTAACACAACGCAAAGTAACGCAACACAAAGTAACGCAACACAACGCACTACAACACAACACAAAGTAACGCAACACATTACAACACAAGGCAAAGTAATGCAACGCAAAGTAACGCAACACATTAAAACACAAGGCAAAGTAACACAATACAAAGTAACACAATGCAAAGTAACGTTACACAATACAACACAAGGCAATGTAACGCAACGCAAAGTAACGCACCACAAAGTAACACAACGCAAAGTAACACAATGCAAAGTAACACAACGCACTAAAAATCAAGGAAAAGTAACGCAACGTAAAGTAACGCAACGTAAAGTAACACAACACAAAGTAACACAACACAAAGTAACACAACACAAAGTAACACAATGCAAAGTAATGCAAAGGAAAGTAACGCAATGCAAAGTAATGCAACACATTACAACACAAGACAAAGTAACGCAATGCAAAGTAACGCAACGCAAAGTAACACAATGCAAAGTCACGCAATGTTCTACAACACAACGCAAAGTAACACAACGCGAAGTAACACAACGCAAATTAACGCAACGCAAAGTAACGCAACGCAAAGTAACGCAACGCAAAGTAACGTAACGCAACGCACTACAACACAAGGTAAAGTAACACAACGCAAAGTAAAACGACGCAAAGTAAGGCAATTCAAAGTAACGCAACGCAAAGTAACACAACGCAAAGTAACACAATACAAAGTAACGCAATGCAAAGTAATGCAACACAAAGTAACGCAATGCAAAGTAACACAACGTAAAGTAACAATGCAAAGTAACACAGCGCAAAGTAACGCAACACATTACAACACTAGGCAAAGTAACGCAACACAAAGTAACGCAACACAAAGTAACGAAACGCAAAGTAACACAATGCAAAGTAACGCAACGCAATACAAAAAAAGGCAAAATAACGCAAAACAAAGTAACACAACGCAAAGTAACATAACGCAAAGTAATGCAACGCAAAGTAACGCAACGCAAAGTAACGCAACGCAAAGTCACGCAACGCAAAGTAACACAACACAAAGTAACAACACAAAGTAACACAACGGAAAGTAACGCAACACATTACAACACAAGGCAAAGTAACGAAACGCAAAGTAACTTAACGCAAAGTAAACCAACGCAAATTAATGCAACGCAACGCACTACAACACAAGGCAAAGTAACGCAACGCAAAGTACCGCAACGCAAGGTAAAGCAACGCAAAGTAACGCAACGCAAAGTAATGCAACGCACTACAACACAAGGCAAAGTAACGCAACGCAAAGTAACACAAAGCAAAGTAACACAAAGCAAAGTAATACGACGCAACCTACTACAACACAACACAAATTAACGCAACGCAAAGTAACGCAACTTAAAGTAATGCAACGCGAAGTAATGCAACGCAAAGTAACGCAACGCAAAGTAACGCAACACAAAGTAACGCAACGCACTACAACACAAGGCAAAGTAACGCAACACAAAGTAATGTAACGCAAAGTAACGCAACGCAAAGTAACGCACTACAACACAATGTTAAGTAACACAAGGCAAAGTAACACAAGGCAAAGTAACACAACGCAAAGTAACGCACCACAAATTAACGCAACACAAAGTAACGCAACACACTACAACACAAGGCAAAGTAACACAGGGCAAAGTAACAAAAGGCAAACTAATGCAACGCAACGCACTACAACGCAAGGTAAAGTAACGCAAAACAAAGTAACAACGCAAAGTAACACAACGCACTACAACACAAGGTAAAGTAACGCAAAAAAAAAGTAACAACGCAAAGTAACACAACGCACTACAACACAAGGCAAAGTAAGACAACGCAAAGTAACGCAACGCAAAGTAACGCAACGCAAAGTAACGCAACGCAACGCACTACAACACAAGGTAAAGTAACACAACGCAAAGTAACACAACGCAAAGTAAAACAACGCAAAGTAACGCAACACAAAGTAACACAACGCAAAGTAACACAATACAAAGTAACGCAATGCAAAGTAATGCAACGCAAAGTAACGCAATGCAAAGTAACACAACACAAAGTAACGCAACGCAATACAACACAAGGCAAAATAACGCAAAACAAAGTAACACAACACAAAGTAACACAATGCAAAGTAATGCAACGGAAAGTAACGCAATGCAAAGTAACGCAACACATTACAACACAAGGCAAAGTAACGCAATGCAAAGTAACACAACGCAAAGAAACACAATGCAAAGTCACGCAATGTTCAACAACACAACGCAAAGTAACACAACGCGAAGTAACACAACGCAAATTAACGCAACGCAAAGTAACGCAACGCAAAGTAACGCAACGCAAAGTAACGCAACGCAAAGTAACGCAACGCAAAGTAACGCAACGCAAAGTAACCCAACGCAACGCACTACAACACAAGGTAAAGTAACAACGCAAAGTAAAACAACGCAAAGTAACTCAATGCAAAGTAACGCAACGCAAAGTAACACAACGCAAAGTAACACAATACAAAGGAACGCAATGCAAAGTAATGAAACGCAAAGTAACGCAATGCAAAGTAACACAACGTAAAGTAACAATGCGAAGTAACACAGCGCAAAGTAACGCAACACATTACAACACTAGGCAAAGTAACGCAACACAAAGTAACGCAACGCAAAGTAACACAATGCAAAGTAACGCAACGCAATACAACAAAAGGCAAAATAACGCAAAACAAAGTAACACAACGCAAAGTAACATAACGCAAAGTAATGCAACGCAAAGTAACGCAACGCAAAGTAACGCAACGCAAAGTCACGCAACGCAAAGTAACACAACACAAAGTAACAACACAAAGTAACACAACGGAAAGTAACGCAACACATTACAACACAAGGCAAAGTAACGAAACGCAAAGTAACGCAACGCAAAGTAAACCAACGCAAATTAATGCAACGCAACGCACTACAACACAAGGCAAAGTAACGCAACGCAAAGTACCGCAACGCAAGGTAAAGCAACGCAAAGTAACGCATCGCAAAGTAATGCAACGCACTACAACACAAGGCAAAGTAACGCAACGCAAAGTAACACAAAGCAAAGTAACACAAAGCAAAGTAATACGACGCAACCTACTACAACACAACACAAATTAACGCAACGCAAAGTAACGCAACTTAAAGTAATGCAACGCAAAGTAATGCAACGCAAAGTAACGCAACGCAAAGTAACGCACTACAACACAATGTTAAGTAACACAAGGCAAAGAAACACAACGCAAAGTAACACAACTCAAAGTAACACAACGCAAAGTAACGCAACACAAAGTAACGGAACACAAAGTAACGCAACACAAAGTAACGCAACACAAAGTAACGCAACGCACTACAACACAAGGCAAAGTAACGCAACACAAAGTTATGTAACGCAAAGTAACGCAACGCAAAGTAACGCACTACAACACAATGTTAAGTAACACAAGGCAAAGTAACACAAGGCAAAGTAACACAACGCAAAGTAACACAACGCAAAGTAACGCAACACAAATTAACACAACACAAAGTAACGCAACACACTACAACACAAGGCAAAGTAACACAGGGCAAAGTAACAAAAGGCAAACTAATGCAACGCAACGCACTACAACGCAAGGTAAAGTAACGCAAAAAAAAAGTAACAACGCAAAGTAACACAACGCACTACAACACAAGGCAAAGTAAGACAACGCAAAGTAACGCAACGCAAAGTAACGCAACGCAAAGTAACGCAACGCAACGCACTACAACACAAGTAAAGTAACACAACGCAAAGTAACACAACGCAAAGTAAAACAACGCAAAGTAACGCAACACAAAGTAACACAACGCAAAGTAACACAAGGCAAAGTAACGCAATGCAAAGTAACACAACGCAAAGTAACACAATGCAAAGTCACGCAATGTTCAACAACACAACGCAAAGTAACACAACGCGAAGTAACACAACGCAAGTTAACGCAACGTAAAGTAACGCAACGCAAAGTAACGCAACGCAAAGTAACGCAACGCAACGCACTACAACACAAGGTAAAGTAACACAACGCAAAGTAAAACAACGCAAAGTAACGCAATGCAAAGTAACGCAAAGCAAAGTAACACAACGCAAAGTAACACAATACAAAGGAACGCAATGCAAAGTAATGCAACGCAAAGTAACGCAATGCAAAGTAACACAACGTAAAGTAACAATGCAAAGTAACACAGCGCAAAGTAACGCAACACATTACAACACTAGGCAAAGTAACGCAACACAAAGTAACGCAACGCAAAGTAACGCAACGCAAAGTAACACCAAGCAAAGTAACGCAACGCAATACAACAAAAGGCAAAATAACGCAACGCAAAGTAACGCAATGCAAAGTAACGCAACGCAAAGTCATGCAACGCAAAGTAACAACACAAAGTAACACAACGGAAAGTAACGCAACACATTACAACACAAGGCAAAGTAACGAAACGCAAAGTAACGCAACGCAAAGTAAACCAACGCAAATTAATGCAACGCAACGCACTACAACACAAGGCAAAGTAACGCAAAGCAAAGTACCGCAACGCAAAGTAACGCAACGCAAAGTAACGCAACGCAAAGTAATGCAACGCACTACAACACAAGGCAAAGTAACGCAACGCAAAGTAACACAAAGCAAAGTAACACAAAGCAAAGTAATACGACGCAACCTACTACAACACAACACAAAGTAACGCAACGCAAAGTAACGCAACACAAAGTAATGCAACGCAAAGTAATGCAACGCAAAGTAACGCAACGCAAAGTAACGCAACGCAAAGTAACGCACTACAACACAATGTTAAGTAACACAAGGCAAAGAAACACAACGCAAAGTAACACAACGCAAAGTAACACAACGCAAAGTAGTACAACGCAAAGTAACGCAACACAAAGTAATGCAACACAACGCACTACAACACAACACAAAGTAACGCAACACATTACAACACACGGCAAAGTAATGCAACGCAAAGTAACGCAACGCAAAGTAACGCACTACAACATAATGTTAAGTAACACAAGGCAAAGAAACACAACGCAAAGTAACACAACTCAAACTAACACAACTCAAAGTAACACAACGCAAAGTAACGCAACACAAAGTAACGCAGCGCAAAGTAATGCAACGCAAAGTAACGCATCGCAAAGTAATGCAACGCAAAGCAACGCAACGCAAAGTAACGCACTACAACACAATGTTAAGTAACACAAGGCAAAGTAACACAATGCAAAGTAACACAACGCAAAGTAACGCAACACAAATTAACGCAACACAAAGTAACGCAACACACTACAACACAAGGCAAAGTAACACAGGGCAAAGTAACAAAAGGCAAACTAATGCAACGCAACGCACTACAACGCAAGGTAAAGTAACGCAAAACAAAGTAACAACGCAAAGTAACACAACGCACTACAACACAAGGCAAAGTAAGACAACGCAAAGTAACGCAACGCAAAGTAACGCAACGCAAAGTAACGCAACGCAACGCACTACAACACAAGGTAAAGTAACACAACGCAAAGTAACACAACGCAAAGTAAAACAACGCAAAGTAACGCAACACAAAGTAACACAACGCAAAGTAACACAATACAAAGTAACGCAATGCAAAGTAATGCAACGCAAAGTAACGCAATGCAAAGTAACACAACGCAAAGTAACAATGCAAAGTAACACAGCGCAAAGTAACGCAACACATTACAACACAAGGCAAAGTAACGCAACGCAAAGTAACACAATGCAAAGTAACGCAACGCAATACAACACAAGGCAAAATAACGCAAAACAAAGTAACACAACACAAAGTAACACAATGCAAAGTAATGCAACGGAAAGTAACGCAATGCAAAGTAACGCAACACATTACAACACAAGGCAAAGTAACGCAATGCAAAGTAACACAACGCAAAGTAACACAATGCAAAGTCACGCAATGTTCAACAACACAACGCAAAGTAACACAACGCGAAGTAACACAACGCAAATTAACGCAACGCAAAGTAACGCAACGCAAAGTAACGCAACGCAACGCACTACAACACAAGGTAAAGTAACACAACGCAAAGTAAAACAACGCAAAGTAACGCAATGCAAAGTAACGCAACGCAAAGTCATGCAACGCAAAGTAAAACAACGCAAAGTAACAACACAAAGTAACACAACGGAAAGTAACGCAACACATTACAACACAAGGCAAAGTAACGAAACGCAAAGTAACGCAACGCAAAGTAAACCAACGCAAATTAATGCAACGCACTACAACACAAGGCAACGTAACGCAACGCAAAGTACCGCAACGCAAAGTAACGCAACGCAAAGTAACGCAACGCAAAGTAACGCAACGCAAAGTAATGCAACGCACTACAACACAAGGCAAAGTAACGCAACGCAAAGTAACACAAAGCAAAGTAACACAAAGCAAAGGAACGCAATGCAAAGTAATGCAACGCAAAGTAACGCAATGCAAAGTAACACAACGTAAAGTAACAATGCAAAGTAACACAGCGCAAAGTAACGCAACACATTACAACACTAGGCAAAGTAACGCAACACAAAGTAACGCAACGCAAAGTAACACCATGCAAAGTAACGCAACGCAATACAACAAAAGGCAAAATAACGCAACGCAAAGTAACGCAACGCAAAGTAACGCAACGCAAAGTAACGCAACGCAAAGTCATGCAACGCAAAGTAAAACAACGCAAAGTAACAACACAAAGTAACACAACGGAAAGTAACGCAACACATTACAACACAAGGCAAAGTAACGAAACGCAAAGTAACGCAACGCAAAGTAACGCAACGCAAAGTAATGCAACGCACTACAACACAAGGCAAAGCAACGCAACGCAAAGTAACACAAAGCAAAGTAACACAAAGCAAAGTAATACGATGCAACCTACTACAACACAACACAAAGTAACGCAACGCAAAGTAACGCAACACAAAGTAATGCAACGCAAAGTAATGCAACGCAAAGTAAGGCAACGCAAAGTAACGCAACGCAAAGTAACGCACTACAACACAATGTTAAGTAACACAAGGCAAAGAAACACAAGGCAAAGAAACACAACGCAAAGTAACACAACGCAAAGTAACACAACGCAAAGTAACGCAACACAAAGTAACGCAACACAACGCACTACAACACAACACAAAGTAACGCAACACATTACAACACTAGGCAAAGTAATGCAACGCAAAGTAACGCAACACATTAAAACACAAGGCAAAGTAACACAACGCAAAGTAACAACACAAAGTAACACAACGGAAAGTAACGCAACACATTACAACACAAGGCAAAGTAACGAAACGCAAAGTAACGCAACGCAAACTAAACCAACGCAAATTAATGCAACGCAACGCACTACAACACAAGGCAAAGTAACGCAACGCAAAGTAATGCAACGCACTACAACACAAGGCAAAGTAACGCAACGCAAAGTAACACAAAGCAAAGTAATACGACGCAACCTACTACAACACAACACAAATTAACGCAACGCAAAGTAACGCAACTTAAAGTAATGCAACGCAAAGTAATGCAACGCAAAGTAACGCAACGCAAAGTAACGCACTACAACATAATGTTAAGTAACACAAGGCAAAGAAACACAACGCAAAGTAACACAACTCAAAGTAACACAACTCAAAGTAACACAACGCAAAGTAACGCAACACAAAGTAACGCAACGCACTACAACACAAGGCAAAGTAACGCAGCGCAAAGTAATGCAACGCAAAGTAACGCAACGCAAAGTAACGCACTACAACACAATGTTAAGTAACACAAGGCAAAGTAACACAACGCAAAGTAACACAACGCAAAGTAACGTAACACAAATTAACGCAACACAAAGTAACGCAACACACTACAACACAAGGCAAAGTAACACAGGGCAAAGTAAAAAAAGGCAAACCAATGCAACGCAACGCACTACAACACAAGGTAAAGTAACGCAAAACAAAGTAACAACGCAAAGTAACACAACGCACTACAACACAACGTAAAGTAACGCAAAAAAAAAGTAACAACGCAAAGTAACGCAACGCACTACAACTAAAGGCAAAGTAACACAACGCAAACTAACGCAATGCAAAGTAACACAACGCAAAGTAACACAACGCACTACAACACAAGGCAAACTAACACAATGCAAAGTAACACAACGCACTGCAACACAAGGCAAGGTAACGCAACGCAAAGTAACGCAATGCAAAGTAATGCAAAGCAAAGTAACGCAACGCAAGCAAAGTAACGCAACACAAAGTAATGCAACGTGTTACAACACAAGGCAAAGTAACGCAAAACAAAATAACACAACGCTAAGTAACACAACACACTACAACACAAGGTAAAGTAACGCAAAACAAAGTAACAACACAAAGTAACAAAACGCACTACAACACAAAGCAAAGTAAGACAACGCAAAGTATCGCAAAGCACTACAACACAAGGCAAAGTAACGCAGCGCAAAGTAACGGAATGCAAAGTAACGGAACACAAAGTAATGCAATGCAAAGTAACGCAACGCAAAGTAATGCAACGCAACGCACTACAACACAAGGCAAAGTGACACAACGCAAAGTGACACAACGCAAAGTAACGCAACGCACTGCAACACAAGGCAAAGTAACGCAACGCAAAGTAACGCAACGCAAACTAACGCAACGCAAAGTAATACAACGCAAAGTAACGCAACGCAAAGTAACGCAACACAAAGTAATGCAACGTGTTACAACACAAGGCAAAGTAACGCAACGCAAAGTAACGCAACACAAAGTAACGCAACGCAAATTAACACAACGCAAAGTAATGCAAAGCAATGCACTACAACACAAGTCAAAGTAACAAAACGAAAAGTAACGCCACGCACTACAACACAATGCAAAGTAACGCAACGCAAAGTAACGCAACACAAAGTAACGTAATGCAAAGTAACGCAACGCAAAGTAACGCAACGTAACGCACTACAACACAAGTCTAAGTAACGCAACACAAAGTAACGCAATGCAAAGTAACGCAACAGAAAGTAACGCAATGCAAAGTAACGCAACGCAAAGTAACGCAACGTAAAGTAACACAACGCAGTCACGCAACGTTCTTCAACACAACGCAAAGTAACGCAACGCAAAGTAACGCAACGCAAAGTAACGCAACGCAAATTAACACAACGCAAACTAACGCAATGCAAAGTAACACAACGCACTACAACACAAGGCAAAGTAACACAACGCAAACTAACGCAATGCAAAGTAACACAACGCACTACAACACAAGGCAAAGTAACACAACGCAAAGTAACACAACGCACTGCAACACAAGGCAAGGTAACGCAACGCAAAGTAACGCAACGCAAAGTAATGGAAAGCAAAGTAACGCAACGCAAAGTAACGCAACACAAAGTAATGCAACGTGTTACAACACAAGGCAAAGTAACGCAATGCAAAGTAACGCAACGCAAAGTAACGCAACGCACTACAACTAAAGGCAAAGTAACACAACGCAAACTAACGCAATGCAAAGTAACACAATGCAAAGTAACACAACGCACTACAACACAAGGCAAAGTAACACAACGCAAAGTAACACAACGCACTGCAACACAAGGCAAGGTAACGCAACGCAAAGTAACGCAACGCAAAGTAATGCAACACAAAGTAATGCAACGTGTTACAACACAAGGCAAAGTAACGCAACGCAAAGTAACGCAACCCAAATTAACACAATGCAAAGTAATGCAACGCAACGCACTACAACACAAGGCAAAGTAACACATCGAAAAGTAACGCAACGCACTACAACACAAGGCAAAGTAATGCAACGCAAAGTAGCGGAACGCAAAGTAACGCATCGCAAAGTAATGCAATGTGCAACAACACAAGGCAAAGTAACGCAACGCAAAGTAACACAACGCAAAGTAACACAACGCAAAGTAACGCAATGCACTACAACACAAGGCAAAGTAACGCAATGCAAAGTAACGCAACGCAAATAAATGCAACGCAAATTAATGCAACACAAAGTAACGCAACGCAACGCACTACAACACAAGGCAAAGTAAAGCAACGCAAACTAATGCAATGCAAAGTAACGCAACGCAAAGTAACGCAACGTAAAGTAACACAACGCAAAGTCACGCAATGTTCTACAACACAACGCAAAGTAACACAACGCAAAGTAACGCAACGCAAAGTAACGCAACGCAAAGTAACGCAACGCAAAGTAACGCTACGCAAAGTAACGCAACGCACTACAACTAAAGGCAAAGTAACACAACGCAAACTAACGCAATGCAAAGTAAGACAACGCAAAGTAACACAACGCACTACAACACAACTCAAAGTAACGCAATGCAAAATACCACAACGCAAAGTAACACAACGCACTACAACACAAGGCAAAGCAACGTAATGCAAAGTAACACAAGGTAAAATAATGCAACGCAAGGTACTACAACACAAGGCAAAGTAACACAACGCAAAGTAACACAACGCAAAGTAACGCAACGCAAAGTAACACAACACAAAGTAACACAACGCAAAGTAACGCAACGCAACGCACTACAACACAACGCACTACAACACAACGCAGAGTAACGCAACACATTACAACACAAGGCAAAGTAATTCAACACAAAGTAACGCAACACATTACAACACAAGGCAAAGTAACACAACGCAAAGTAACACAACGCAAAGTAACACAACGCAAAGTAACGTTACACAATACAACACAAGGCAAAGTAACGCAACGCAAAGTAACGCAACACAAAGTAACACAAGGCAAAGTAACACAAGGCAAAGTAACACAAGGAAAAGTAACAGGGCAAAGTAACACCATGCAAAGTAACACAACGCACTAAAAAAAAAAAAAAGAAAAGTAACACAACGCAAATTAACACAACACAAAGTAACGCAATGCAAAGTAATGCAACGGAAAGTAACGCAATGCAAGGTAACGCAACACATTACAACACAAAGCAAAGTAACGCAAACTAACACAATACAATACAAAGTCACGCAATGTCCTACAACACAACGCAAAGTAACACAACGCAAAGTAACACAACGCAAAGTTACGCAACGCAAACTAACGCAACGCAAAGAAACGCAGCACATTACAACACAAGGCAAAGTAACGCAATGCAAAGTAACGCAATGCAAAGTAACACAACGCAAAGTAACGCAACGCAAAGTTACGCAACGCAAACTAGCGCGACGCAAAGTAACGCAACACATTATAACACAAGGCAAAGTAACGCAATGCAAAGTAACGCAATGCAAAGTAACGCAATGCAAAGTAACGCAATGCAAAGGAACGCAACGCAAAGTAACACAATGCAAAGTCACGCAATGTTCTACAACACAACGCAAAGTAACACAACGCAAAGTAACACAACGCAAAGTAATACAACGCAAAGTAATGCAACGCAAAGTAACGAAACGCAACGCACTACACCACAAGGTAAAGTAACACAACGTAAAGTAACACAACGCAAAGTAACACAACGCAAAGTAACGCAATGCAAAGTAACGCAACACAAAGTAACACAGCGCAAAGTAACACAATACAAATAACGCAATGCAAAGTAATGCAACGCAAAATAACGCAATGCAAAGTAACACAACGCAAAGTAACACAGCGCAAAGTAACGCAACACATTTCAACACAAGGCAAAGTAACACAACGCAAATTAACGCAACGCAAAGTAACGCAACGCAAAGTAACGCAATACAAAGTAACAAAAGTCAAAGTAACACAACACACTACAACACAAGGCCAAGAAACGCAATGCAAGGTAACAGGACACAAAGTAACACGACACAAAGTAACACAACACAAGGTAACACAATGCACTACAACACAATGCAAAGTAACGCAACGCAAAATAACACAATGCAAAGTATCACAACGTGCTACAACACAAGGCAAAGTAACGCAACGCAAAGTAACACAAGGCAAAGTAACAAAACGCAAAGTAACGCAACACATTACAACACAAGGCAAAGTAACGCAACGCAAAGTAACGCAACACAAAGTAACACAACACAAAGTAATGCAACACAAAGTAACGCAACACAAAGTAACGCAACGCAAAGTAACGCAACGCAACGCACTACAACACAAGGCAAATTAACACAGGGCAAAGTAATGCAACACAACGCACTACAACACAAGGCAAAGTAACGCAAAACAAAGTAACACAACGCAAAGTAACACAACGCATTACAACACAAGGCAAAGTAACGCAACGCAAAGTAACACAATGCAAAGTCACGCAATGTTCTACAACAAAACTCAAATTAACATAACGCAAAATAACGCAACGAAAAGTAACGCAACGCAAAGTAACGCAACGCAACGCACCACAACACGAGGTAAAGTAACACAACGCAAAGGAACACAACACAAAGTAACGCAAAGCAAAGTAACACAATGCACTACAACACAAGGCAAATCAACGCAACGCCAAGTAACACAACGCAAAGTAATGCAACGCAACGCATTACAATACAAGGCAAAGTAAGAAAAGGCAAAGAAACACAAGGCAAAGTAACACAACGCAAAGTAACACAACGCAAAGTAACAAAACGCAAAGTAACACAACGCAAAGTAACACAACGCAACGCACTACAACACAAGGTAAAGTAACACAATGCAAAGTAAAACAACGCAAAGTAACGCAATGCAAAGTAACGCAACGCACTACAACACAAGGTAAAGTAACACAACGCAAAGTAACAAAACGCAAAGTAACACAACACAAAGTAACACAACACAAAGTAACACAACGCAAAGTAACGCAACACAACGCACTACAACACAACGCAAAGTAACGCAACACATTACAACACAAAACAAAGTAATGTAACGCAAAGTAACGCAACACATTACAACACAAGGCAAAATAACACAACGCAAAGTAACACAACACAAAGCAACACAACGCAAAGTAACACAACGCAAAGTAACACAACGCAACGCACTACAACACAACGCACTACAACACAACGCAAAGTAACACAACGCACTGCAACACAAGGTAAAGTAACACAACGCAAAGTAAAACAACGCAAAGTAACGCAATGCAAAGTAACGCAACGCAAAGTAATACAACGCAAAGTAACACAATACAAAGTAACGCAATGCAAAGTAATGCAACGCAAAGTAACGCAATTCAAAGTAACACATCGCAAAGTAACAATGCAAAGTAACACAGCGCAAAGTAACACAATGCAAAGTAACACAACGCAAAGTAACAAAGCAAAGTAACACAACGCAAAGTAAAGCAACACATTACAACACAAGGCAAAGTAACGCAACGCAAAGTAACGCAACGCAAAGTAACACAATGCAAAGTAACGCAACGCAAAACGTTACAACACAAGGCAAAGTAACACAATACAAAGTAACACAATACAAAGTAACACAACGCAAAGTAACGTTACACAATACAACACAAGGCAAAGGAACGCAATGCAAAGTAACGCAACACAAAGTAACACAAGGAAAAGTAACGCAACGTAAAGTAACGCAACGTAAAGTAACGCAACGTAAAGTAATGCAACGCAAAGTAACACAACACAAAGTAACACAACACAAAGTAACGCAATGCAAACTAATGCAACGGAAAGTAACGCAATGCAAAGTAACGCAACACATTACAACACAAGGCAAAGTAACGCAATGCAAAGTAACGCAATGCAAAGTAACGCAATGCAAAGTAACGCAACGCAAAGTAACACAACGCAAAGTAACACAATACAAAGTAACGCAATGCAAAATAATGCAATGCAAAGTAACGCAATGCAAAGTAACGCAACGCAATACAACAAAAGGCAAAATAACGCAAAACAAAGTAACACAACGCAAAGTAACGCAATGCAGCGCACTACAACACAACGCACTACAACACAACGCAAAGTAACGCAACACATTACAACACAAGGCAAAGTAATGCAACGCAAAGTAACGCAACACATTACAACACAACGCAAAGTAACACAACGCACTACAACACAAGGTAAAGTAACGCAAAAAAAAGTAACAACGCAAAGTAACACAACGCACTACAACACAAGGCAAAGTAAGACAACGCAAAGTAACGCAACGCAAAGTAACGCAACGCAAAGTAACGCAACGCAACGCACTACAACACAAGGTAAAGTAACACAACGCAAAGTAACACAACGCAAAGTAAAACAACGCAAAGTAACGCAACACAAAGTAACACAACGCAAAGTAACACAATACAAAGTAACGCAATGCAAAGTAATGCAACGCAAAGTAACGCAATGCAAAGTAACACAACACAAAGTAACGCAACGCAATACAACACAAGGCAAAATAACGCAAAACAAAGTAACACAACACAAAGTAACACAATGCAAAGTAATGCAACGGAAAGTAACGCAATGCAAAGTAACGCAACACATTACAACACAAGGCAAAGTAACGCAATGCAAAGTAACACAACGCAAAGTAACACAATGCAAAGTCACGCAATGTTCAACAACACAACGCAAAGTAACACAACGCGAAGTAACACAACGCAAATTAACGCAACGCAAAGTAACGCAACGCAAAGTAACGCAACGCAAAGTAACGCAACGCAAAGTAACGCAACGCAAAGTAACGCAACGCAAAGTAACGCAACGCAACGCACTACAACACAAGGTAAAGTAACAACGCAAAGTAAAACAACGCAAAGTAACGCAATGCAAAGTAACGCAACGCAAAGTAACACAACGCAAAGTAACACAATACAAAGGAACGCAATGCAAAGTAATGCAACGCAAAGTAACGCAATGCAAAGTAACACAACGTAAAGTAACAATGCGAAGTAACACAGCGCAAAGTAACGCAACACATTACAACACTAGGCAAAGTAACGCAACACAAAGTAACGCAACGCAAAGTAACACAATGCAAAGTAACGCAACGCAATACAACAAAAGGCAAAATAACGCAAAACAAAGTAACACAACGCAAAGTAACATAACGCAAAGTAATGCAACGCAAAGTAACGCAACGCAAAGTAACGCAACGCAAAGTCACGCAACGCAAAGTAACACAACACAAAGTAACAACACAAAGTAACACAACGGAAAGTAACGCAACACATTACAACACAAGGCAAAGTAACGAAACGCAAAGTAACGCAACGCAAAGTAAACCAACGCAAATTAATGCAACGCAACGCACTACAACACAAGGCAAAGTAACGCAACGCAAAGTACCGCAACGCAAGGTAAAGCAACGCAAAGTAACGCAACGCAAAGTAATGCAACGCACTACAACACAAGGCAAAGTAACGCAACGCAAAGTAACACAAAGCAAAGTAACACAAAGCAAAGTAATACGACGCAACCTACTACAACACAACACAAATTAACGCAACGCAAAGTAACGCAACTTAAAGTAATGCAACGCAAAGTAATGCAACGAAAAGTAATGCAACGCAAAGTAACGCAACGCAAAGTAACGCACTACAACACAATGTTAAGTAACACAAGGCAAAGAAACACAACGCAAACTAACACAACTCAAAGTAACACAACGCAAAGTAACGCAACACAAAGTAACGGAACACAAAGTAACGCAACACAAAGTAACGCAACACAAAGTAACGCAACGCACTACAACACAAGGCAAAGTAACGCAACACAAAGTAATGTAACGCAAAGTAACGCAACGCAAAGTAACGCACTACAACACAATGTTAAGTAACACAAGGCAAAGTAACACAACGCAAAGTAACACAACGCAAAGTAACACAACGCAAAGTAACGCAACACAAATTAACACAACACAAAGTAACGCAACACACTACAACACAAGGCAAAGTAACACAGGACAAAGTAACAAAAGGCAAACTAATGCAACGCAACGCACTACAACGCAAGGTAAAGTAACGCAAAAAAAAGTAACAACGCAAAGTAACACAACGCACTACAACACAAGGCAAAGTAAGACAACGCAAAGTAATGCAACGCAAAGTAACGCAACGCAACGCACTACAACACAAGTAAAGTAACACAACGCAAAGTAACACAACGCAAAGTAAAACAACGCAAAGTAACGCAACACAAAGTAACACAACGCAAAGTAACACAAGGCAAAGTAACGCAATGCAAAGTAACACAACGCAAAGTAACACAATGCAAAGTCACGCAATGTTCAACAACACAACGCAAAGTAACACAACGCGAAGTAACACAACGCAAGTTAACGCAACGTAAAGTAACGCAACGCAAAGTAACGCAACGCAAAGTAACGCAACGCAACGCACTACAACACAAGGTAAAGTAACACAACGCAAAGTAAAACAACGCAAAGTAACGCAATGCAAAGTAACGCAAAGCAAAGTAACACAACGCAAAGTAACACAATACAAAGGAACGCAATGCAAAGTAATGCAACGCAAAGTAACGCAATGCAAAGTAACACAACGTAAAGTAACAATGCAAAGTAACACAGCGCAAAGTAACGCAACACATTACAACACTAGGCAAAGTAACGCAACACAAAGTAACGCAACGCAAAGTAACGCAACGCAAAGTAACACCAAGCAAAGTAACGCAACGCAATACAACAAAAGGCAAAATAACGCAACGCAAAGTAACGCAATGCAAAGTAACGCAACGCAAAGTCATGCAACGCAAAGTAACAACACAAAGTAACACAACGGAAAGTAACGCAACACATTACAACACAAGGCAAAGTAACGAAACGCAAAGTAATGCAACGGAAAGTAAACCAACGCAAATTAATGCAACGCAACGCACTACAACACAAGGCAAAGTAACGCAAAGCAAAGTACCGCAACGCAAAGTAACGCAACGCAAAGTAACGCAACGCAAAGTAATGCAACGCACTACAACACAAGGCAAAGTAACGCAACGCAAAGTAACACAAAGCAAAGTAACACAAAGCTAAGTAATACGACGCAACCTACTACAACACAACACAAAGTAACGCAACGCAAAGTAACGCAACACAAAGTAATGCAACGCAAAGTAATGCAACGCAAAGTAACGCAACGCAAAGTAACGCAACGCAAAGTAACGCACTACAACACAATGTTAAGTAACACAAGGCAAAGAAACACAACGCAAAGTAACACAACGCAAAGTAACACAACGCAAAGTAGTACAACGCAAAGTAACGCAACACAAAGTAATGCAACACAACGCACTACAACACAACACAAAGTAACGCAACACATTACAACACACGGCAAAGTAATGCAACGCAAAGTAACGCAACGCAAAGTAACGCACTACAACATAATGTTAAGTAACACAAGGCAAAGAAACACAACGCAAAGTAACACAAATCAAAGTAACACAACTCAAAGTAACACAACGCAAAGTAACGCAACACAAAGTAACGCAGCGCAAAGTAATGCAACGCAAAGTAACGCAGCGCAAAGTAATGCAACGCAAAGTAACGCAACGCAAAGTAACGCACTACAACACAATGTTAAGTAACACAAGGCAAAGTAACACAACGCAAAGTAACACAACGCAAAGTAACGCAACACAAATTAACGCAACACAAAGTAACGCAACACACTACAACACAAGGCAAAGTAACACAGGGCAAAGTAACAAAAGGCAAACTAATGCAACGCAACGCACTACAACGCAAGGTAAAGTAACGCAAAACAAAGTAACAACGCAAAGTAACACAACGCACTACAACACAAGGTAAAGTAACGCAAAAAAAAAAAGTAACAACGCAAAGTAACACAACGCACTACAACACAAGGCAAAGTAAAACAACGCAAAGTAACAACACAAAGTAACACAACGGAAAGTAACGCAACACATTACAACACAAGGCAAAGTAACGAAACGCAAAGTAACGCAACGCAAAGTAAACCAACGCAAATTAATGCAACGCAACGCACTACAACACAAGGCAAAGAAATGCAACGCAAAGTACCGCAACGCAAAGTAACGCAACGCAAAGTAACGCAACGCAAAGTAATGCAACGCACTACAACACAAGGCAAAGTAACGCAACGCAAAGTAACACTAAGCAAAGTAACACAAAGCAAAGTAATACGACGCAACCTACTACAACACAACACAAAGTAACGCAACGCAAAGTAACGCAACACAAAGTAATGCAACGCAAAGTAATGCAACGCAAAGTAACGCAACGCAAAGTAACGCAACGCAAAGTAACGCACTACAACACAATGTTAAGTAACACAAGGCAAAGAAACACAACGCAAAGTAACACAACGCAAAGTAACACAACGCAAAGTAACACAACGCAAAGTAACGCAACACAAAGTAACGCAACACAACGCACTACAACACAACACAAAGTAACGCAACACATTACAACACACGGCAAAGTAATGCAACGCAAAGTAACGCAACACATTAAAACACAAGGCAAATTAACGCAACGCAAAGTAACGCAACTTAAAGTAATGCAACGCAAAGTAATGCAACGCAAAGTAACGCAACGCAAAGTAACGCACTACAACATAATGTTAAGTAACACAAGGCAAAGAAACACAACGCAAAGTAACACAACTCAAACTAACACAACTCAAAGTAACACAACGCAAAGTAACGCAACACAAAGTAACGCAGCGCAAAGTAATGCAACGCAAAGTAACGCATCGCAAAGTAATACAACGCAAAGCAACGCAACGCAAAGTAACGCACTACAACACAATGTTAAGTAACACAAGGCAAAGTAACACAATGCAAAGTAACACAACGCAAAGTAACGCAACACAAATTAACGCAACACAAAGTAACGCAACACACTACAACACAAGGCAAAGTAACACAGGGCAAAGTAACAAAAGGCAAACTAATGCAACGCAACGCACTACAACGCAAGGTAAAGTAACGCAAAACAAAGTAACAACGCAAAGTAACACAACGCACTACAACACAAGGCAAAGTAAGACAACGCAAAGTAACGCAACGCAAAGTAACGCAACGCAAAGTAACGCAACGCAACGCACTACAACACAAGGTAAAGTAACACAACGCAAAGTAACACAACGCAAAGTAAAACAACGCAAAGTAACGCAACACAAAGTAACACAACGCAAAGTAACACAATACAAAGTAACGCAATGCAAAGTAATGCAACGCAAAGTAACGCAATGCAAAGTAACACAACGCAAAGTAACAATGCAAAGTAACACAGCGCAAAGTAACGCAACACATTACAACACAAGGCAAAGTAACGCAACGCAAAGTAACACAAAGCAAAGTAACACAAAGCAAAGGAACGCAATGCAAAGTAATGCAACGCAAAGTAACGCAATGCAAAGTAACACAACGTAAAGTAACAATGCAAAGTAACACAGCGCAAAGTAACGCAACACATTACAACACTAGGCAAAGTAACGCAACACAAAGTAACGCAACGCAAAGTAACACCATGCAAAGTAACGCAACGCAATACAACAAAAGGCAAAATAACGCAACGCAAAGTAACGCAACGCAAAGTAACGCAACGCAAAGTAACGCAACGCAAAGTCATGCAACGCAAAGTAAAACAACGCAAAGTAACAACACAAAGTAACACAACGGAAAGTAACGCAACACATTACAACACAAGGCAAAGTAACGAAACGCAAAGTAACGCAACGCAAAGTAACGCAACGCAAAGTAATGCAACGCACTACAACACAAGGCAAAGCAACGCAACGCAAAGTAACACAAAGCAAAGTAACACAAAGCAAAGTAATACGATGCAACCTACTACAACACAACACAAAGTAACGCAACGCAAAGTAACGCAACACAAAGTAATGCAACGCAAAGTAATGCAACGCAAAGTAAGGCAACGCAAAGTAACGCAACGCAAAGTAACGCACTACAACACAATGTTAAGTAACACAAGGCAAAGAAACACAAGGCAAAGAAACACAACGCAAAGTAACACAACGCAAAGTAACACAACGCAAAGTAACGCAACACAAAGTAACGCAACACAACGCACTACAACACAACACAAAGTAACGCAACACATTACAACACTAGGCAAAGTAATGCAACGCAAAGTAACGCAACACATTAAAACACAAGGCAAAGTAACACAACGCAAAGTAACAACACAAAGTAACACAACGGAAAGTAACGCAACACATTACAACACAAGGCAAAGTAACGAAACGCAAAGTAACGCAACGCAAACTAAACCAACGCAAATTAATGCAACGCAACGCACTACAACACAAGGCAAAGTAACGCAACGCAAAGTAATGCAACGCACTACAACACAAGGCAAAGTAACGCAACGCAAAGTAACACAAAGCAAAGTAATACGACGCAACCTACTACAACACAACACAAATTAACGCAACGCAAAGTAACGCAACTTAAAGTAATGCAACGCAAAGTAATGCAACGCAAAGTAACGCAACGCAAAGTAACGCACTACAACATAATGTTAAGTAACACAAGGCAAAGAAACACAACGCAAAGTAACACAACTCAAAGTAACACAACTCAAAGTAACACAACGCAAAGTAACGCAACACAAAGTAACGCAACGCACTACAACACAAGGCAAAGTAACGCAGCGCAAAGTAATGCAACGCAAAGTAACGCAACGCAAAGTAACGCACTACAACACAATGTTAAGTAACACAAGGCAAAGTAACACAACGCAAAGTAACACAACGCAAAGTAACGCAACACAAATTAACGCAACACAAAGTAACGCAACACACTACAACACAAGGCAAAGTAACACAGGGCAAAGTAAAAAAAGGCAAACCAATGCAACGCAACGCACTACAACACAAGGTAAAGTAACGCAAAACAAAGTAACAACGCAAAGTAACACAACGCACTACAACACAACGTAAAGTAACGCAAAAAAAAAGTAACAACGCAAAGTAACGCAACGCACTACAACTAAAGGCAAAGTAACACAACGCAAACTAACGCAATGCAAAGTAACACAACGCAAAGTAACACAACGCACTACAACACAAGGCAAACTAACACAATGCAAAGTAACACAACGCACTGCAACACAAGGCAAGGTAACGCAACGCAAAGTAACGCAATGCAAAGTAATGCAAAGCAAAGTAACGCAACGCAAGCAAAGTAACGCAACACAAAGTAAGGCAACACAAAGTAATGCAACGTGTTACAACACAAGGCAAAGTAACGCAAAACAAAATAACACAACGCTAAGTAACACAACACACTACAACACAAGGTAAAGTAACGCAAAACAAAGTAACAACGCAAAGTAACAAAACGCACTACAACACAAAGCAAAGTAAGACAACGCAAAGTATCGCAAAGCACTACAACACAAGGCAAAGTAACGCAGCGCAAAGTAACGGAATGCAAAGTAACGGAACACAAAGTAATGCAATGCAAAGTAACGCAACGCAAAGTAATGCAATGCAACGCACTACAACACAAGGCAAAGTGACACAACGCAAAGTGACACAACGCAAAGTAACGCAACGCACTGCAACACAAGGCAAAGTAACGCAACGCAAAGTAACGCAACGCAAACTAACGCAACGCAAAGTAATACAACGCAAAGTAACGCAACGCAAAGTAACGCAACACAAAGTAATGCAACGTGTTACAACACAAGGCAAAGTAACGCAACGCAAAGTAACGCAACACAAAGTAACGCAACGCAAATTAACACAACGCAAAGTAATGCAAAGCAATGCACTACAACACAAGTCAAAGTAACAAAACGAAAAGTAACGCCACGCACTACAACACAATGCAAAGTAACGCAACGCAAAGTAACGCAACACAAAGTAACGTAATGCAAAGTAACGCAACGCAAAGTAACGCAACGTAACGCACTACAACACAAGTCTAAGTAACGCAACACAAAGTAACGCAATGCAAAGTAACGCAACAGAAAGTAACGCAATGCAAAGTAACGCAACGCAAAGTAACGCAACGTAAAGTAACACAACGCAGTCACGCAACGTTCTTCAACACAACGCAAAGTAACGCAACGCAAAGTAACGCAACGCAAAGTAACGCAACGCAAAGTAACACAACGCAAACTAACGCAATGCAAAGTAACACAACGCACTACAACACAAAGCAAAGTAACACAACGCAAACTAACGCAATGCAAAGTAACACAACGCACTACAACACAAGGCAAAGTAACACAACGCAAAGTAACACAACGCACTGCAACACAAGGCAAGGTAACGCAACGCAAAGTAACGCAACGCAAAGTAATGCAAAGCAAAGTAACGCAACGCAAAGTAACGCAACACAAAGTAATGCAACGTGTTACAACACAAGGCAAAGTAACGCAATGCAAAGTAACGCAACGCAAAGTAACGCAACGCACTACAACTAAAGGCAAAGTAACACAACGCAAACTAACGCAATGCAAAGTAACACAATGCAAAGTAACACAACGCACTACAACACAAGGCAAAGTAACACAACGCAAAGTAACACAACGCACTGCAACACAAGGCAAGGTAACGCAACGCAAAGTAACGCAACGCAAAGTAATGCAACACAAAGTAATGCAACGTGTTACAACACAAGGCAAAGTAACGCAACGCAAAGTAACGCAACCCAAATTAACACAATGCAAAGTAATGCAACGCAACGCACTACAACACAAGGCAAAGTAACACATCGAAAAGTAACGCAACGCACTACAACACAAGGCAAAGTAATGCAACGCAAAGTAGCGGAACGCAAAGTAACGCATCGCAAAGTAATGCAATGTGCAACAACACAAGGCAAAGTAACGCAACGCAAAGTAACACAACGCAAAGTAACACAACGCAAAGTAACGCAATGCACTACAACACAAGGCAAAGTAACGCAATGCAAAGTAACGCAACGCAAATAAATGCAACGCAAATTAATGCAACACAAAGTAACGCAACGCAACGCACTACAACACAAGGCAAAGTAAAGCAACGCAAACTAATGCAATGCAAAGTAACGCAACGCAAAGTAACGCAACGTAAAGTAACACAACGCAAAGTCACGCAATGTTCTACAACACAACGCAAAGTAACACAACGCAAAGTAACGCAACGCAAAGTAACGCAACGCAAAGTAACGCAACGCAAAGTAACGCTACGCAAAGTAACGCAACGCACTACAACTAAAGGCAAAGTAACACAACGCAAACTAACGCAATGCAAAGTAAGACAACGCAAAGTAACACAACGCACTACAACACAACTCAAAGTAACGCAATGCAAAATACCACAACGCAAAGTAACACAACGCACTACAACACAAGGCAAAGCAACGTAATGCAAAGTAACACAAGGTAAAATAATGCAACGCAAGGTACTACAACACAAGGCAAAGTAACACAACGCAAAGTAACACAACGCAAAGTAACGCAACGCAAAGTAACACAACACAAAGTAACACAACGCAAAGTAACGCAACGCAACGCACTACAACACAACGCACTACAACACAACGCAGAGTAACGCAACACATTACAACACAAGGCAAAGTAATTCAACACAAAGTAACGCAACACATTACAACACAAGGCAAAGTAACACAACGCAAAGTAACACAACGCAAAGTAACACAACGCAAAGTAACGTTACACAATACAACACAAGGCAAAGTAACGCAACGCAAAGTAACGCAACACAAAGTAACACAAGGCAAAGTAACACAAGGCAAAGTAACACAAGGAAAAGTAACAGGGCAAAGTAACACCATGCAAAGTAACACAACGCACTAAAAAAAAAAAAAAGAAAAGTAACACAACGCAAATTAACACAACACAAAGTAACGCAATGCAAAGTAATGCAACGGAAAGTAACGCAATGCAAGGTAACGCAACACATTACAACACAAAGCAAAGTAACGCAAACTAACACAATACAATACAAAGTCACGCAATGTCCTACAACACAACGCAAAGTAACACAACGCAAAGTAACACAACGCAAAGTTACGCAACGCAAACTAACGCAACGCAAAGAAACGCAGCACATTACAACACAAGGCAAAGTAACGCAATGCAAAGTAACGCAATGCAAAGTAACACAACGCAAAGTAACGCAACGCAAAGTTACGCAACGCAAACTAGCGCGACGCAAAGTAACGCAACACATTATAACACAAGGCAAAGTAACGCAATGCAAAGTAACGCAATGCAAAGTAACGCAATGCAAAGTAACGCAATGCAAAGGAACGCAACGCAAAGTAACACAATGCAAAGTCACGCAATGTTCTACAACACAACGCAAAGTAACACAACGCAAAGTAACACAACGCAAAGTAATACAACGCAAAGTAATGCAACGCAAAGTAACGAAACGCAACGCACTACACCACAAGGTAAAGTAACACAACGTAAAGTAACACAACGCAAAGTAACACAACGCAAAGTAACGCAATGCAAAGTAACGCAACACAAAGTAACACAGCGCAAAGTAACACAATACAAATAACGCAATGCAAAGTAATGCAACGCAAAATAACGCAATGCAAAGTAACACAACGCAAAGTAACACAGCGCAAAGTAACGCAACACATTTCAACACAAGGCAAAGTAACTCAACGCAAATTAACGCAACGCAAAGTAACGCAACGCAAAGTAACGCAATACAAAGTAACAAAAGTCAAAGTAACACAACACACTACAACACAAGGCCAAGAAACGCAATGCAAGGTAACAGGACACAAAGTAACACGACACAAAGTAACACAACACAAGGTAACACAATGCACTACAACACAATGCAAAGTAACGCAACGCAAAATAACACAATGCAAAGTATCACAACGTGCTACAACACAAGGCAAAGTAACGCAACGCAAAGTAACACAAGGCAAAGTAACAAAACGCAAAGTAACGCAACACATTACAACACAAGGCAAAGTAACGCAACACAAAGTAACACAACACAAAGTAATGCAACACAAAGTAACGCAACACAAAGTAACGCAACGCAAAGTAACGCAACGCAACGCACTACAACACAAGGCAAATTAACACAGGGCAAAGTAATGCAACACAACGCACTACAACACAAGGCAAAGTAACGCAAAACAAAGTAACACAACGCAAAGTAACACAACGCATTACAACACAAGGCAAAGTAACGCAACGCAAAGTAACACAATGCAAAGTCACGCAATGTTCTACAACAAAACTCAAATTAACATAACGCAAAATAACGCAACGAAAAGTAACGCAACGCAAAGTAACGCAACGCAAAGTAACGCAACGCAAAGTAACGCAACGCAACGCACCACAACACGAGGTAAAGTAACACAACGCAAAGGAACACAACACAAAGTAACGCAAAGCAAAGTAACACAATGCACTACAACACAAGGCAAATCAACGCAACGCCAAGTAACACAACGCAAAGTAATGCAACGCAACGCATTACAATACAAGGCAAAGTAAGAAAAGGCAAAGAAACACAAGGCAAAGTAACACAACGCAAAGTAACACAACGCAAAGTAACAAAACGCAAAGTAACACAACGCAAAGTAACACAACGCAACGCACTACAACACAAGGTAAAGTAACACAATGCAAAGTAAAACAACGCAAAGTAACGCAATGCAAAGTAACGCAACGCACTACAACACAAGGTAAAGTAACACAACGCAAAGTAACAAAACGCAAAGTAACACAACACAAAGTAACACAACACAAAGTAACACAACGCAAAGTAACGCAACACAACGCACTACAACACAACGCAAAGTAACGCAACACATTACAACACAAAACAAAGTAATGTAACGCAAAGTAACGCAACACATTACAACACAAGGCAAAATAACACAACGCAAAGTAACACAACACAAAGCAACACAACGCAAAGTAACACAACGCAAAGTAACACAACGCAACGCACTACAACACAACGCACTACAACACAACGCAAAGTAACACAACGCACTGCAACACAAGGTAAAGTAACACAACGCAAAGTAAAACAACGCAAAGTAACGCAATGCAAAGTAACGCAACGCAAAGTAATACAACGCAAAGTAACACAATACAAAGTAACGCAATGCAAAGTAATGCAACGCAAAGTAACGCAATTCAAAGTAACACATCGCAAAGTAACAATGCAAAGTAACACAGCGCAAAGTAACACAATGCAAAGTAACACAACGCAAAGTAACAAAGCAAAGTAACACAACGCAAAGTAAAGCAACACATTACAACACAAGGCAAAGTAACGCAACGCAAAGTAACGCAACGCAAAGTAACACAATGCAAAGTAACGCAACGCAAAACGTTACAACACAAGGCAAAGTAACACAATACAAAGTAACACAATACAAAGTAACACAACGCAAAGTAACGTTACACAATACAACACAAGGCAAAGGAACGCAATGCAAAGTAACGCAACACAAAGTAACACAAGGAAAAGTAACGCAACGTAAAGTAACGCAACGTAAAGTAACGCAACGTAAAGTAACGCAACGTAAAGTAACGCAACGTAAAGTAACGCAACGTAAAGTAATGCAACGCAAAGTAACACAACACAAAGTAACACAACACAAAGTAACGCAATGCAAACTAATGCAACGGAAAGTAACGCAATGCAAAGTAACGCAACACATTACAACACAAGGCAAAGTAACGCAATGCAAAGTAACGCAATGCAAAGTAACGCAATGCAAAGTAACACAACGCAAAGTAACACAATGCAAAGTCACGCAATGTTCTACAACACAACGCAAAGTAACACAACACAAAGTAACACAACGCAAATTAACGCAACGCAAAGTAACGCAATGCAAAGTAACGCAACGCAACGCACTACATCACAAGGTAAAGTAACACAACGCAAAGTAAAACAACGCAAAGTAACGCAATGCAAAGTAACGCAACGCAAAGTAACACAACGCAAAGTAACACAATACAAAGTAACGCAATGCAAAATAATGCAATGCAAAGTAACGCAATGCAAAGTAACGCAACGCAATACAACAAAAGGCAAAATAACGCAAAACAAAGTAACACAACGCAAAGTAACGCAATGCAGCGCACTACAACACAACGCACTACAACACAACGCAAAGTAACGCAACACATTACAACACAAGGCAAAGTAATGCAACGCAAAGTAACGCAACACATTACAACACAAGGCAAAGTAACACAATGCAAAGTAATACAACGCAAAGTAACGCAACGCAAAGTCACAAAGCAAAGTCACACAACACAAAGTAACACAACACAAAGCAATACAACCCAAAGTAACGTAACGCAAAGTAACACAACGCAAAGTAACACAATGCAAAGTAACACAACGCAAAGCAATACAACCCAAAGTAACGCAACGCAAAGTAACACAACGCAAAGTAACACAATGCAAAGTAACACAACGCAAAGTAACACAACGCAAAGTAACACAACGCAAAGTAACACAATGCAAAGTAACACAACACAACGCAAAGTAACACAACGTGCTACAGCACAAGGCAAAGTAACGCAACGCAAAGTAACACTACGCAAAGTAACACAACGCAAAGTAACACAACGCAAAGTAACACAATCCAAAGTAACACAATCCAAAGTAACACAACGCACTAAAAATCAAGGAAAAGTAACGCAACGCAAAGTAACACAACACAAAGTAACGCAATGCAAAGTAATGCAATGCAAAGTAACGCAATGCATAGTAACTTAACACATTACAACACAAAGCAAAGTAACGCAATGCAAAGTAACGCAACGCAAAGTCACGCAACGCAAAGTAACACAATGTAAAGTCATGCAATGTTCTACAACACAACGCAAAGTAACAAAACGCAAAGTAACGCAACGCAAAGTAACGCAACGCAACGCACTACAACACAAGCTAAAGTAACACAACGCAAAGTAACGCAATGCAAAGTAACGCAACGCAAAGTAACACAACGTAAAGTAACACAATACAAAGTAACGCAATGCAAAGTAATGCAACGCAAAGTGACGCAATGCAAAGTAACACAACGCAAAGTAACAACGCAAAGTAACACAGCGCAAAGTAACGCAGCGCAAAGTAACGCAACACATTACAACACAAGGCAAAGTAACGCAACGCAAAGTAACGCAACGCAAAGTAACACAATGCAACGCACTACAATACAAGGCAAAGTAAGACAAGGCAAAGTAAGACAAGGCAAAGTAACACAACGCAAAGTAACACAACGCAATACAACACAAGGCAAATCAACGCAACGCCAAGTATCACGACGCAAAGTAATGCAACGCAACGCACTACAATACAAGGCAAAGTAAGACAAAGCAAAGAAACACAAGGCAAAGTAACACAACGCAAAGTAACACAACGCAAAGTAACACAACGCAAAGTAACAAAACGCAAAGTAACACAAAAAAAAAGTAACACAACGCAAACTAACGCAACGCAGCGCACTACAACACAACGCACTACAACACAACGCAAAGTAACGCAACACATTACAACACAAGGCAAAGTAACACAATGCAAAGTAACACAACGCAAAGTAACGTAACACATTACAACACAAGGCAAAGTAACGGAACCCAAAGTAACGCAACGCAAAGTAACGCAACACAAAGTAACGCAACACAAAGTAACGCAACGCAAAGTAACACAACACAAAGTAACACAATGCAAAGTAACACAAGGCAAAGTAACACAAGGCAAAGTAACACAAGGCAAAGTAACACAACGCAAAGTAACACAACACAAAGTAACACAACACAAAGTAACACAATGCAAAGTAACACAACGCAAAGTAACACAAAGCAAAGTAACACAAAGCAAAGTAACACAATGCAAAGTAACACAACGCAAAGTAATACAACCCAAAGTAACGCAACGCAGAGTAACACAACGCAAAGTAACACAACGCAAAGTAATACAATGCAAAGTAACACAACACAAAGTAACACAACACAAACTAACACAACACAAAGTAACGCAAAACAAACTAACAGAACGCAAAGTAACACAACGTGCTACAACACAAGGCAAAGTAACGCTACGCAAAGTAACACAACGCAAAGTAATGCAACGCACCGCACTACAACACAAGCCAAAGTAACACAACGCAAAGTAACAAAAGGAAACGTAACACAACGCAAAGTAACACAGAGCAAAGTAGCACAACGCACTACAAATCAAGGAAAAGTAACGCAACGCAAAGTAACAACGCAAAGTAACACAACGCAAAGTAACGCAACACATTACAACACAAGGCAAAGTAACGCAACGCAAAGTAACGCAACACAAAGTAACCCAACGCAAAGTAACACAATGCAAAGTCACGCAACGTTCTACAACATAATGCAAAGTAACACAAAGCAAAGTAACGTAACGCAAAGTAACGCAACGCAAAGTAACGCAACGCAAAGTAACGCAACGCAAAGTAACGCAACGCAAAGCACTACAACACAAGGCAAAGTAACACAACGCAAAGTAACACAACGCAAAGTAAAGCAACGCAAAGTAACACAACGCACTACAACACAACGCAAAGTAACGCAACACATTACAACACATGGCAAAGTAACGCAATACAAAGTAACACAACGCAAAGTAAAGCAACGCAAAGTAATGCAACGCAAAATAACACAATGCAAAGTAATGCAACGCAAAGTAACACAACGCAAAGTAACACAACGCAAAGTAACGCAACACAAAGTAACACAACACAAAGTAACACAACACAAAGTAACACAACACAAAGTAACACAACACAAAGTAACGAAATGCAAAGTAATGCAACGCAAAGTAACGCAATGCAAAGTAACACAACGCAAAGTAACAACGCAAAGTAACACAACGCAAAGTAACGCAACACATTACAACACAAGGCAAAGTAACGCAACGCAAAGTCACGCAACACAAAGTAACCCAACGCAAAGTAACACAATGCAAAGTCACGCAACGTTCTACAACACAATGCAAAGTAACACAACGCAAAGTAACGTAACGCAAAGTAACGCAACGCAAAGTAACGCTACGCAAAGTAACGCAACGCAAAGTAACGCAACGCAACGCACTACAACACAAGGCAAAGTAACACAACGCAAAGTAACACAACGCAAAGTAACGCAACGCAAAGTAACACAACGCACTACAACACAACGCAAAGTAACGCCATGCAAAATACCACAATGCAAAGTAACACAACGCACTACAACACAAGGCAAAGCCACACATTGCAAAGTGGAACAACACAAGGTAACACAATGCACTACAACACAATGCAAAGTAACACAACACAAAGTAACACAAAACAAAGTAACACAACACAAGGTAACACAATGCACTACAACACAATGCAAAGTAACACAACACAAAGTAACACAACACAAAGTAACGCAACACATTACAACACATGGCAAAGTAACGCAATACAAAGTAACACAACGCAAAGTAAAGCAACGCAAAGTAACGCAACGCAAAATAACACAATGCAAAGTAATGCAACGCAAAGTAACACAACGCAAAGTAACACAACGCAAAGTAACGCAACACAAAGTAACACAACACAAAGTAACACAACACAAAGTAACACAACACAAAGTAACGAAATGCAAAGTAATGCAACGCAAAGTAACGCAATGCAAAGTAACACAACGCAAAGTAACACAACGCAAAGTAACGCAACACATTACAACACAAGGCAAAGTAACGCAACGCAAAGTAACGCAACACAAAGTAACCCAACGCAAAGTAACACA
This sequence comes from Pterois miles, assembly GCA_947000775.1. Taxonomy (NCBI): domain Eukaryota; kingdom Metazoa; phylum Chordata; class Actinopteri; order Perciformes; family Scorpaenidae; genus Pterois; species Pterois miles. The sequence goes on from CAMQGK010000123.1 coordinate 812,904, forward strand.
ATGCAAAGTCACGCAACGTTCTACAACACAATGCAAAGTAACACAACACAAAGTAACACAACACAAAGTAACGTAACGCAAAGTAACGCAACGCAAAGTAACGCAACGCAAAGTAACGCAACGCAAAGTAACGCAACGCAACGCACAACAACACAAGGCAAAGTAACGCAACGCAAAGTAACACAATGCAAAGTAACGCAACGCAAAGTAACACAACGCACTACAACACAACGCAAAGTAACGCAATGCAAAATACCACAATGCAAAGTCACACAACGCACTACAACACAAGGCAAAGCCACGCATTGCAAAGTGGAACAACACAAGGTAACACAATGCACTACAACACAATGCAAAGTAACACAACACAAAGTAACACAAAACAAAGTAACACAACACAAGGTAACACAATGCACTACAACACAATGCAAAGTAACACAACACAAAGTAACGCAACACATTACAACACATGGCAAAGTAACGCAATACAAAGTAACACAACGCAAAGTAAAGCAACGCAAAGTAACGCAACGCAAAATAACACAATGCAAAGTAATGCAACGCAAAGTAACACAACGCAAAGTAACACAACGCAAAGTAACACAACGCAAAGTAACACAACGCAAAGTAACACAATGTGCTACAACACAAGGCAAAGTTACGCAATGCAAAGTAACACAAGGCAAAGTAAAGCAACGCAAAGTAACGCAACGCAAAATAACACAATGTAAAGTAATGCAACGCAAAGTAACACAACGCAAACTAACACAACGCAAAGTAACACAACGCAAAGTAACACAATGTGCTACAACACAACGCAAAGTAACGCAATGCAAAGTAACGCAACGCAAAGTAACACAACGCAAAGTAACGTAACACATTACAACACAAGGCAAAGTAACGGAACCCAAAGTAACGCAACGCAAAGTAAAGCAACACAAAGTAACGCAACACAAAGTAACGCAACGCAAAGTAACACAACACAAAGTAACACAATGCAAAGTAACACAAGGCAAAGTAACACAAGGCAAAGAAACACAAAGCAAAGTAACACAACGCAAAGTAACACAACGCAAAGTAACACAACACAAAGTAACACAACACAAAGTAACACAATGCAAAGTAACACAACGCAAAGTAACACAAAGCAAAGTAACACAAAGCAAAGTAACACAATGCAAAGTAACACAACGCAAAGTAATACGACCCAAAGTAACGCAACGCAAAGTAACACAACGCAAAGTAACGCAAAACAAACTAACAGAACGCAAAGAAACACAACGTGCTACAACACAAGCCAAAGTAACACAACGCAAAGTAACAAAAGGAAACGTAACACAACGCAAAGTAACACAGAGCAAAGTAGCACAACGCACTACAAATCAAGGAAAAGTAACGCAACGCAAAGTAACACAATGCAAAGTAACGCAACACAAAGTAACACAACACAAAGTAACACAACACAAAGTAACACAACACAAAGTAACGAAATGCAAAGTAATGCAACGCAAAGTAACGCAATGCAAAGTAACACAACGCAAAGTAACAACGCAAAGTCACACAACGCAAAGTAACGCAAGACATTACAACACAAGGCAAAGTAACGCAACGCAAAGTAACGCAACACAAAGTAACCCAACGCAAAGTAACACAATGCAAAGTCACGCAACGTTCTACAACACAATGCAAAGTAACACAACGCAAAGTAACGTAACGCAAAGTAACGCAACGCAAAGTAACGCAACGCAAAGTAACGCAACGCAACGCACTACAACACAAGGCAAAGTAACACAACGCAAAGTAACACAACGCAAAGTAACACAACGCAAAGTAACGCAACGCAAAGTAACGCAACGCAAAATAACACAATGCAAAGTAATGCAACGCAAAGTAACACAACACAAAGTAACGCAACGCAAAGTAACACAACGCAAAGTAACACAACGCAAAGTAACACAATGTGCTACAACACAAGGCAAAGTAACGCAATGCAAAGTAACACAAGGCAAAGTAAAGCAACGCAAAGTAACACAACGCAAAATAACACAATGCAAAGTAATGCAACGCAAAGTAACACAACGCAAAGTAACACAACGCAAAGTAACACAACGCAAAGTAACACAACGCAAAGTAACACAATGTGCTACAACACAAGGCAAAGTAACGCAATGCAAAGTAACACAAGGCAAAGTAACGCAACGCAAAGTAACGCAATGCAAAGTAACGCAACGCAAAGTAACACAACGCAAAGTAACGTAACACATTACAACACAAGGCAAAGTAAAGGAACCCAAAGTAACGCAACGCAAAGTAACGCAACACAAAGTAACGCAACGCAAAGTAACGCAACGCAAAGTAACACAACACAAAGTAACACAATGCAAAGTAACACAAGGCAAAGTAACACAAGGCAAAGAAACACAAAGCAAAGTAACACAACGCAAAGTAACACAACGCAAAGTAACACAACACAAAGTAACACAACGCAAAGTAACACAATGCAAAGTAACACAACGCAAAGTAACACAAAGCAAAGTAAAACAAAGCAAAGTAACACAATGCAAAGTAACACAACGCAAAGTAATACAACCCAAAGTAACGCAACGCAAAGTAACACAACGCAAAGTAACACAACGCAAAGTAACCCAACGCAAAGTAACACAATGCAAAGTCACGCAACGTTCTACAACACAATGCAAAGTAACACAACGCAAAGTAACGTAACGCAAAGTAACGCAACGCAAAGTAACGCAACGCAAAGTAACGCAACGCAACGCACTACAACACAAGGCAAAGTAACACAACGCAAAGTAACACAACCCAAAGTAACGCAACGCAAAGTAACACAACGCACTACAACACAACGCAAAGTAACGCAATGCAAAATACCATAATGCAAAGTAACACAACGCACTACAACACAAGGCAAAGCCACGCATTGCAAAGTGGAACAACACAAGGTAACACAATGCACTACAACACAATAGAAAGTAACACAAAACAAAGTAACACAAAACAAAGTAACACAACACATTACAACACATGGCAAAGTAACGCAATACAAAGTAACACAACGCAAAGTAAAGCAACGCAAAGTAACGCAACGCAAAATAACACAATGCAAAGTAATGCAACGCAAAATAACACAACGCAAAGTAACACAACGCAAAGTAACACAACGCAAAGTAACACAACGCAAACTAACACAACGCAAAGTAACACAATGTGCTACAACACAAGGCAAAGTAACGCAATGCAAAGTAACACAAGGCAAAGTAACACAACGCAAAGTAACACAACGCAAAGTAACACAACGCAAAGTAACCAAGCAAAGTAACACAACGCAAAGTAAAGCAACACATTACAACACAAGGCAAAGTAACGCAACTCAAAGTAACACAATGCAAAGTCACGCAATGTTCTACAACACAACGCAAATTAACATAACGCAAAGTAACGCAACGCAAAGTAACGCAACGCAAAGTAATGCAACGCAAAGTAACGCAATGCAAAGTAACGCAACGCAAAGTAACACAACGCACTACAACACAAGGCAAAGTAACACAATGCAAAGTAACACAACGCAAAGTAACGTAACACATTACAAAACAAGGCAAAGTAACGCAACCCAAAGTAACGCAACACAAAGTAACACAATGCAAAGTAACACAATGCAAAGTAACACAACGCAAAGTAACACAACGCAAAGTAAAGCAACACATTACAACACAAGGCAAAGTAAAGCAACGCAAAGTAACACAACGCAAAGTTACACAACGCACTACAACACAAGGCAAAGCAACGCAATGCAAAGTGACACAACGCAAAGTAACGCAACGCAATACAACACAAGGCAAAATAACGCAAAACAAAGTAACACAACGCAAAGTAACACAACGCAATACAACACAAGGCAAATCAACGCAACGGCAAGTAACACAACGCAAAGTAATGCAACACAACGCACTACAATACAAGGCAAAGTAAGACAAGACAAAGAAATACAAGTCAAAGTAACACAACGCAAAGTAACACAACGCAAAGTAACAAAACGCAAAGCAACACAACACAAAGTAACACAACGCAAAGTAACGCAACGCAGCGCACTACAACACAACGCACTACAACACAACGCAAAGTAACGAAACACATTACAACACAAGCCAAAGTAATGCAACACAAAGTAACGCAACACATTAAAACACAAGTCAAAGTAACACAATGCAAAGTAACACAACGCAAAGTAACACAACGCAAAGTAACGTAACACATTACAACACAAGGCAAAGTAACGCAACGCAAAGTAACGCAACGCAACGTAACACAAAGCAAAGTAACACAACGCAAAGTAACACAACGCAAAGTAACGCAACGCAAAGTAACGCAACGCAAAGTAATGCAACGCAACGCACTACAACACAAGGCAAAGTAACACAACGCAAAGTAACACAACGCAAAGTAACGCAACGCAAAGTAACACAACGCACTACAACACAACGCAAAGTAACGCAATGCAAAATACCACAATGCAAAGTAACACAACGCACTACAACACAAGGCAAAGCCACGCATTGCAAAGTGACACAACACAAGGTAACACAATGCACTACAACACAATGCAAAGTAACACAACACAAAGTAACACAAAACAAAGTGACACAACACAAGGTAACACAATGCACTACAACACAATGCAAAGTAACACAACACAAAGTAACACAACACAAAGTAACACAACACAAACTAACGCAACACATTACAACACATGGCAAAGTAACTAATACTAAGTAACACAACGCAAAGTAAAGCAACGCAAAGTAACGCAACGCAAAATAACACAATGCAAAGTAATGCAACGCAAAGTAACACAATGTGCTACAACACAAGGCAAAGTAACGCAATGCAAAGTAACACAAGGCAAAGTAACACAACGCAAAGTAACACAACGCAAAGAAACCAAGCAAAGTAACACAACGCAAAGTAACGCAACACATTACAACACAAGGCAAAGTAACGCAACTCAAAGTAACACAATGCAAAGTAACGCAATGTTCTACAACACAACGCAAATTAACATAACGCAAAGTAACGCAACGCAAAGTAACGCAACGCAAAGTAACGCAACGCAAAGTAACGCAATGCAAAATAACGCAAAGCAAAGTAACACAACGCACTACAACACAAGGCAAAGTAACACAATGCAAAGTAACAAAACGCAAAGTAACACAACACAAAGTAACACAACACAAAGTAACACAACACAAAGTAACGCAACAAACTACAACACAACGCACTACAACACAACGCAAAGTAACGCAACACATTACAACACAAGGCAAAGTAATGCAACGCAAAGTAACGCAACACATTACAACACAAGGCAAAGTAACACAATGCAAAGTAACACAACGCAAAGTAACACAACGCAAAGTAACGTAACACATTACAAAACAAGGCAAAGTAACGCAACCCAAAGTAAAGCAACACAAAGTAACACATGGCAAAGCAACGCAATGCAAAGTGACACAACGCAAAGTAACGCAACGCAATACAACACAAGGCAAAATAACGCAGAACAAAGTAACACAACGCAAAGTAACACAACGCAATACAACACAAGGCAAATCAACGCAACGGCAAGTAACACAACGCAAAGTAATGCAACGCAACGCACTACAATACAAGGCAAAGTAAGACAAGACAAAGAAATACAAGTCAAAGTAACACAACGCAAAGTAACAAAACGCAAGGTAACACAACGCAAAGTAACACAACGCAAAGTAACGCAACACATTACAACACAAGGCAAAGTAATGCAACACAAAGTAACGCAACACATTAAAACACAAGTCAAAGTAACACAATGCAAAGTAACACAACGCAAAGTAACACAGCGCAAAGTAACGTAACACATTACAACACAAGGCAAAGTAACGCAACGCAAAGTAACGCAACGCAAAGTAACGCAACGCAAAGTAACGCAAAGCAACGTAACACAAAGCAAAGTAACACAACGCAAAGTAACACAACGCAAAGTAACACAAAGCAAAGTAATGCAACGCAAAGTAACACAACGCAAAGTAACACAATGCAAAGTAACACAATGCAAAATAACACAACACAAAGTAACACAACACAAAGTAACACAACACAAAGTAACACAACACAAAGTAACGCAAAACAAACTAACAAAACGCAAAGTAACACAACGTGCTACAACACAAGGCAAAGTAACACTACGCAAAGTAACATAACGCAAAGTAATGCAACGCACCGCACTACAACACAAGCCAAAGTAACACAACGCAAAGTAACGAAATGCAAAGTAATGCAACGCAAAGTAATGCAATGCAAAGTAACACAACGCAAAGTAACAACGCAAAGTAACACAACACAAACTAACGCAACACATTACAACACATAGCAAAGTAACTAATACAAAGTAACACAACGCAAAGTAAAGCAACGCAAAGTAACGCAACGCAAAATAACACAATGCAAAGTAATGCAACGCAAAGTAACACAATGTGCTACAACACAAGGCAAAGTAACGCAATGCAAAGTAACACAAGGCAAAGTAACACAACGCAAAGTAACACAACGCAAAGTAACCAAGCAAAGTAACACAACGCAAAGTAACGCAACACATTACAACACAAGGCAAAGTAACGCAACTCAAAGTAACACAATGCAAAGTAACGCAATGTTTTACAACACAACGCAAATTAACATAACGCAAAATAACGCAACGCAAAGTAACGCAACGCAAAGTAACGCAACGCAAAGTAACGCAATGCAAAATAACGCAACGCAAAGTAACACAACGCACTACAACACAAGGCAAAGTAACACAATGCAAAGTAACAAAACGCAAAGTAACACAACACAAAGTAACACAACACAAAGTAACGCAACAAACTACAACACAACGCACTACAAAACAACGCAAAGTAACGCAACACATTACAACACAAGGCAAAGTAATGCAACGCAAAGTAACGCAACACATTACAACACAAGGCAAAGTAACACAATGCAAAGTAACACAACGCAAAGTAACACAACGCAAAGTAACGTAACACATTACAAAACAAGGCAAAGTAACGCAACCCAAAGTAAAGCAACACAAAGTAACACATGGCAAAGCAACGCAATGCAAAGTGACACAACGCAAAGTAACGCAACGCAATACAACACAAGGCAAAATAACGCAGAACAAAGTAACACAACGCAAAGTAACACAACGCAATACAACACAAGGCAAATCAACGCAACGGCAAGTAACACAACGCAAAGTAATGCAACGCAACGCACTACAATACAAGGCAAAGTAAGACAAGACAAAGAAATACAAGTCAAAGTAACACAACGCAAAGTAACACAACGCAAAGTAACAAAACGCAAGGTAACACAACACAAAGTAACACAACGCAAAGTAACGCAACACATTACAACACAAGGCAAAGTAATGCAACACAAAGTAACGCAACACATTAAAACACAAGTCAAAGTAACACAATGCAAAGTAACACAACGCAAAGTAACACAACGCAAAGTAACGTAACACATTACAACACAAGGCAAAGTAACGCAACGCAAAGTAACGCAACGCAAAGTAACGCAACGCAAAGTAACGCAACGCAAAGTAACGCAAAGCAACGTAACACAAAGCAAAGTAACACATCGCAAAGTAACACAACGCAAAGTAACACAAAGCAAAGTAATGCAACGCAAAGTAACACAACGCAAAGTAACACAACGCAAAGTAACACAATGCAAAATAACACAACACAAAGTAACACAACACAAAGTAACACAACACAAAGTAACACAACACAAAGTAACACAACACAAAGTAACGCAAAACAAACTAACAAAACGCAAAGTAACACAACGTGCTACAACACAAGGCAAAGTAACGCTACGCAAAGTAACATAACGCAAAGTAATGCAACGCACCGCACTACAACACAAGCCAAAGTAACACAACGCAAAGTAACGAAATGCAAAGTAATGCAACGCAAAGTAATGCAATGCAAAGTAACACAACGCAAAGTAACAACGCAAAGTAACACAACGCAAAGTAACGCAACACATTACAACACAAGGCAAAGTAATGCAACGCAAAGTAACGCAACAAAAGTAACACAATGAAAGGTCACGCAACGTTCTATAACACAGCGCAAAGTAACGCAACGCAAAGTAACGCAACGCAAAGTAACGCAACGCAAAGTAACGCAACGCAAAGTAACGCAACGCACCGCACTACAACACAAGCCAAAGGAACACAACGCAAAGTAACAAAAGGCAAAGTAACACAACGTGCTACAACACAAGGCAAAGTAACGCAAGGCAAAGTAACACAAGGCAAAGTAACACAACGCAAAGTAACACAACGCAAAGTAACAACGCAAAGTAACATAACGCAAAGTAACATAATGCAAAGTAACGCAACACATTACAACACAAGGCAAAGTAACGCAACGCAAAGTAACACAATGCAAAGTCACGCAATGTTCTACAACAAAACTCAAATTAACATAACGTAAAGTAACGCAACGCAAAGTAACGCAACGCAAAGTAACGCAAGGCAAAGTAACGCAACGCAAAGTAACACAATGCAAAGTAACGCAACGCAATACAACACAAGGCAAAATAACGCAAAACAAAGTAACACAACGCAAAGTAACACAACGCAATACAACACAAGGCAAATCAATGCAACGCCAAGTAACACAACGCAAAGTAATGCAACGCAACGCACTACAATACAAGGCAAAGTAAGAAAAGACAAAGAAACACAAGGCAAAGTAACACAACGCAAAGTAACACAACGCAAAGTAACAAAACGCAAAGTAACACGACACAAAGTAACACAACGCAAAGTAACGCAACGCAACGCACTACAACACAAGGTAAAGTAACACAATGCAAAGTAAAACAACGCAAAGTAACGCAATGCAAAGTAACGCAACGCAAAGTAACACGACGCAAAGTAACACAATACAAAGTAACGCAATGCAAAGTAATGCAAAGCAAAGTAACGCAATGCAAAGTAACACAACGCAAAGTAACAATGCAAAGTACCACAACGCAAAGTAACGCAACACATTACAACACAAGGCAAAGTAACGCAACGCAAAGTAACGCAACGCAAAGTAACACAACACAATACAACACAAGGCAAATCAACGAAATGACAAGTAACACAACGCAAAGTCATGCAATGCAACGCACTACAATACAAGGCAAAGTAAGAAAAGGCAAAAAAAAACAAGACAAAGTAACACAACGCAAAGTAACACAACGCAAAGTAACAAAACGCAAAGTAACACAACGCAAAGTAACAAAACGCAAAGTAACACAACACAAAGTAACACAGCGCAAAGTAACGCAATGCAGCGCACTACAACACAACGCACTACAACACAAGGTAAAGTAACGCAACACATTACAACACAAGGCAAAGTAACACAATGCAAAGTAACACAACGCAAAGTAACGTAACACATTACAACACAAGGCAAAGTAACGCAACGCAAAGTAACGCAACGCAAAGTAACGCAACGCAAAGTCACAAAGCAAAGTCACACAACGCAAAGTAACACAACGCGAAGCAATACAACCCAAAGTAACGCAACGCAAAGTAAGACAACGCAAAGTAACACAATGCAAAGTAACACAACACAACGCAAAGTAACACAATGTGCTACAACACAAGGCAAAGTAACGCAACGCAAAGTAACACAACGCAAAGTAACACAACGCAAAGTAACACAACGCAAAGTAATGCAACGCAACGCACTACAACACAAGGCAAAGTAACACAATGCAAAGTAACACAAGGCAAAGTAACACAACGTAAAGTAACACAATGCAAAGTAACACAACGCAAAGTAACACAACACAAAGTAACACAACACAAAGTAATGCAATGCAAAGTAATGCAACGCAAAGTAACGCAAACAAGACAAAGTAACACAACGCAAAGTAACACAACGCAAAGTAACAAAACGCAAAGTAACACAACACAAAGTAACACAGCGCAAAGTAACGCAATGCAGCGCACTACAACACAACGCACTACAACACAAGGTAAAGTAACGCAACACATTACAACACAAGGCAAAGTAACACAATGCAAAGTAACACAACGCAAAGTAACGTAACACATTACAACACAAGGCAAAGTAACGCAACGCAAAGTAACGCAACGCAAAGTAACGCAACGCAAAGTAACGCAACGCAAAGTCACAAAGCAAAGTCACACAACGCAAAGTAACACAACGCGAAGCAATACAACCCAAAGTAACGCAACGCAAAGTAACACAACGCAAAGTAACACAATGCAAAGTAACACAACACAACGCAAAGTAACACAATGTGCTACAACACAAGGCAAAGTAACGCAACACAAAGTAACACAACGCAAAGTAACACAACGCAAAGTAATGCAACGCAACGCACTACAACACAAGGCAAAGTAACACAATGCAAAGTAACACAAGGCAAAGTAACACAACGTAAAGTAACACAATGCAAAGTAACGCAACGCACTACAACACAAGGTAAAGTAACACAACACAAAGTAACACAACACAAAGTAACACAACGCAAAGTAACGCAACGCAACGCACTACAACACAACGCACTACAACACAACGCAAAGTAACGCAGCGCACTGCAACACAAGGTAAAGTAACACAACGCAAAGTAAAACAACGGAAAGTAACGCAATGCAAAGTAACGCAACGCAAAGTAACACAATACAAAGTAACACAATGCAAAGTAATGCAACGCAAAGTAACGCAATGCTAAGTAACACATCGCAAAGTAACAATGCAAAGTAACACAGCGCAAAGTAACGCAACACATTACAACACAAGGCAAAGTAACGCAACGCAAAGTAACACAATGCAAAGTAATGTTACACAATACGACACAAGGCAAACGCAACGCAAAGTAACGCAACACAAACTAACACAAGGCAAAGTAACACAACGCAAATTAACACAAGGCAAACTAACACAACGCAAAGTAACACAATGCAAAGTAACACAACGCACTAAAAATCAAGGAAAAGTAACGCAACGTAAAGTAACGCAACGTAAAGTAACGCAACGTAAAGTAACGCAACGTAAAGTAACACAACGCAAAGTAACACAACACAAAGTAACACAACACAAAGTAACACAATGCAAAGTAATGCAACGGAAAGTAACGTTATGCAAAGTAACGCAACACATTACAACACAAGGCAAAGTAACGCAATGCAAAGTAACGCAACGCAAGGTAACACAATGCAAAGTCACGCAATGTTCTACAACACAACGCAAAGTAACACAACGCAAAGTAACACAACGCAAATTAACGCAACGCAAAGTAACAAAACGCAAAGTAACACAACACAAAGTAACATAGCACAAAGTAACGCAATGCAGCGTGACTTGTTGTAGTGCGCTACAACACAACGCACTACAACACAAGGTAAAGTAATGCAACACATTACAACACAAGGCAAAGTAACACAATGCAAAGTAACACAACGCAAAGTAACGTAACACATTACAACACAAGGCAAAGTAACACAACGCAAAGTAACGCAACGCAAAGTAACGCAACGCAAAGTCATACAACGCAAAGTCATACAACGCAAAGTCACACAACGTAAAGCAATACAACCCAAAGTAACGCAACGCAAAGTAACACAATGCAAAGTAACACAATGCAAACTAACACAACACAATGCAAAGTAACACAACGTGCTACAACACAAGGCAAAGTAACGCAACGCAAAGTAACACAACGCAAAGTAATGCAACGCAACGCACTACAACACAAGGAAAAGTAACACAACGCAAAGTAACACCATGCAAAGTAACACAACGCAAAGTAACAAAGCAAAGTAACACAACGCAAAGTAAAGCAACACATTACAATACAAGGCAAAGTAACGCAACGCACTACAACACAAGTTAAAGTAACACAACGCAAAGTAACACAAGGCAAAGTAATGCAACGCAAAGTAACGCAACACATTACAACACAAGGCAAAGTAACACAATGCAAAGTAACACAACGCAAAGTAACGTAACACATTACAACACAAGGCAAAGTAATGCAACCCAAAGTAACGCAACGCAAAGTAACGCAACGCAAAGTAACGCAACGCAAAGTAACACAACGCAAAGTAAAGCAACACATTACAATACAAGGCAAAGTAACGCAACGCAAAGTTACACAACGCAAAGTTACACAACGCACTACAACACAAGGCAAAGCAAAGCAATGCAAAGTGACACAACGCAAAGTAACGCAACGCAATACTACACAAGGCAAAATAACGCAAAACAAAGTAACACAACGCAAAGTAACACAACGCAATACAACACAAGGCAAAGCAACGCAATGCAAAGTAACACAACGCAAAATAATGCAACGCAAGGCACTACAACGCAAGGCAAAGTAACACAACGCAAAGTAACACAAGGCAAAGTAACACAACGCAAAGTAACACAACACAAAGTAACACAACGCAAAGTAACACAACGCAAAGTAACACAACGCAAAGTAACGCAACGCAACGCACTACAACACAACGCACTACATCACAACGCAAAGTAACGCAACACATTACAACACAAAACAAAGTAATGCAATGCAAAGTAACGCAACACATTACAACACAAGGCAAAGTAACACAACGCAAAGTAACACAACACAAAGTAACACAACACAAAGTAACACAACGCAAAGTAACACAACGCAAAGTAACGCAACGCAACGCACTACAACACAACGCACTACAACACAACGCAAAGTAACGCAACGCGCTGCAACACAAGGTAAAGTAACACAACGCAAAGTAAAACAACGCAAAGTAACGCAATGCAAAGTAACGCAACGCAAAGTAACACAACGCAAAGTAACACAATACAAAGTAACGCAATGCAAAGTAATGCAACGCAAAGTAACACAAAGTAACACATCGCAAAGTAACAATGCAAAGTAACACAGCGCAAAGTAACACAATGCAAAGTAACGTTACACAATACGACACAAGGCAAAGTAACGCAACGCAAAGTAACACAATACAAAGTAACACAATGCAAAGTAACTTTACACAATACGACACAAGGCAAAGTAACGCAACGCAAAGTAACGCAACACAAACTAACACAAGGCAAAGTAACACAACGCAAATTAACACAAGGCAAACTAACACAACGCAAAGTAACACAATGCAAAGTAACACAACGCACTAAAAATCAAGGAAAAGTAACGCAACGTAAAGTAACGCAACGTAAAGTAACGCAACGTAAAGTAACATAACGCAAAGTAACACAACACAGAGTAACACAATGCAAAGTAATGCAACGGAAAGTAACGTTATGCAAAGTAACGCAACACATTACAACACAAGGCAAAGTAACGCAATGCAAAGTAACGCAACGCAAGGTAACACAATGCAAAGTCACGCAATGTTCTACAACACAACGCAAAGTAACACAACGCAAAGTAACACAACGCAAATTAACGCAACGCAAAGTAACAAAACGCAAAGTAACACAACACAAAGTAACATAGCACAAAGGAACGCAATGCAGCGCACTACAACACAACGCACTACAACACAAGGTAAAGTAACGCAACACATTACAACACAAGGCAAAGTAATGCAACACAAAGTAACGCAACACATTACAACACATGGCAAAGTAACACAATGCAAAGTAACACAACGCAAAGTAACACAACGCAAAGTAACGTAACACACTACAACACAAGGCAAAGTAACACAACGCAAAGTAACGCAACGCAAAGTAACGCAACGCAAAGTAACGCAACGCAAAGTCATACAACGCAAAGTCACACAACGTAAAGCAATACAACCCAAAGTAACGCAACGCAAAGTAACACAATGCAAAGTAACACAATGCAAACTAACACAACACAATGCAAAGTAACACAACGTGCTACAACACAAGGCAAAGTAACGCAACGCAAAGTAACACAACGCAAAGTAATGCAACGCAACGCACTACAACACAAGGAAAAGTAACACAACGCAAAGTAACACAACACAATGTAACACAACACAAACTAACACAAGGCAAAGTAACACAACGCAAATTAACACAAGGCAAACTAACACAACGCAAAGTAACACAATGCAAAGTAAAACAACGCAAAGTAATGCAACGCAACGCACTACAACACAAGGAAAAGTAACACAACGCAAAGTAACACAACACAAAGTAACACAACACAAACTAACACAAGGCAAAGTAACACAACGCAAATTAACACAAGGCAAACTAACACAACGCAAAGTAACACAATGCAAAGTAACACAACGCATTAAAAATCAAGGAAAAGTAACGCAACGTAAAGTAACGCAACGTAAAGTAACGCAACGTAAAGTAACGCAACGTAAAGTAACACAACGCAAAGTAAAACAACACAAAGTAAAACAACACAAAGTAACACAATGCAAAGTAATGCAATGGAAAGTAACGTTATGCAAAGTAAGGCAAAACATTACACCACAAGGCAAAGTAACGCAATGCAAAGTAACGCAACACATTAAAACACAAGGCAAAGTAACACAATGCAAAGTAACACAACGCAAAGTAACGTAACACATTACAACACAAGGCTAAGTAACGCAACGCAAAGTAACGCAACGCAAAGTCACACAATGCAAAGTAACACAACGTAAAGCAATACAACCCAAAGTAACGCAACGCAAAGTAACACAATGCAAAGTAACACAATGCAAAGTAATGCAACGCAAAGTAACACAGCGCAAAGTAACACAACGCAAAGTAACACAACGCAAAGTAACACAATGCAAAGTAACACAACACAACGCAAAGTAACACAATGTGCTACAACACAAGGCAAAGTAATGCAACGCAAAGTAACACAGCGCAAAGTAACACAGCGCAAAGTAACACAACGCAAAGTAACACAACGCAAAGTAACACAATGCAAAGTAACACAACACAACGCAAAGTAATACAATGTGCTACAACACAAGGCAAAGTAACACAACGCAAAGTAACACAATGCAAAGTAACACAACACAACGCAAAGTAACACAATGCAATACAACACAAGGCAAATCAACGCAACGCCAAGTAACACAACGCAAAGTAATGCAACGCAACGCACTACAATACAAGGCAAACTAAGGAAAGGCAAAGAAACACAAGGCAAAGTAACACAACGCAAAGTAACACAACGCAAAGTAACAAAACGCAAAGTAACACAACACAAAGTAACACAACACAAAGTATCACAACGCAAAGTAACGCAACGCACTACAACACAAGGTAAAGTAACACAACGCAAAGTAAATCAACGCAAACTAACGCAATGCAAAGTAACGCAACGCAAAGTAACACAACGCAAAGTAACGCAACACATTACAACACAAGGCAAAGTAACGCAAGGCAAAGTAACGCAAGGCAAAGTAACACAATGCAAAGTAACGCAACGCAATAAGACACAAGGCAAAATAACGCAAAACAAAGTAACACAATGCAAAGTAACGCAACGCAATACAACACCACGCAAAATAACGCAAAACAAAGTAACACAACGCAAAGTAACACAACGCAATACAAACCAAGGCAAATCAACGCAACGCCAAGTAACACAACGCAAAGTAATGCAACGCAACGCACTGCAATACAAGGCAAAGTAACACAATGCAAAGTAACAATGCAAAGTAACACAGCGCAAAGTAACGCAACACATTACAATACAAGGCAAATCAACGCAACGCCAAGTAACACAATGCAAAGTCATACAATGCAACGCACTACAATACAAGGCTAAGTAAGAAAAGGCAAAAAAACACAAGGCAAAGTAACACAACGCAAAGTAACACAACACAAAGTAACACAACGCAAAGGAACGCAACGCAACGCACTACAACACAACGCACTACAACACAACGCAAAGTAACGCAACGCACTGCAACACAAGGTAAAGTAACACAACGCAAAGTAAAACAACGCAAAGTAACGCAATGCAAGGTAACGCAACGCAAAGTAACACAAAGCAAAGTAACACAATACAAAGTAACGCAATGCAAAGTAATGCAACGCAAAGTAACGCAATGCAAAGTAACACAAGGCAAAGTAACACAAGGCAAAGTAACAACGTAAAGTAACACAACGCAAAGTAACGCAACGCAAAGTAACACAATGCAAAGTAACGCAACGCAATAAAACACACGGCAAAATAACGCAAAACAAAGTAACACAACGCAAAGTAACACAAGGCAAAGTAACACAAGGCAAAGTAACACAACGCAAAGTAACACAACGCAAAGTAACACAACACAAAGTAACACAACACAAAGTAACACAACGCAAAGTAACGCAATACACTACAACAAAACGCACTACAACACAACGCACTACAACACAACGCACTACAACACAACGCAAAGTAACGTTACACAATAGAACACAAGGCAAAGTAACACAACGCAAAGTAACGTTACACAATGCAACACAAGGCAAAGTAACGCAACACAAAGTAACACAATGCAAAGTAACACAACGCAAAGTAACGTTACACAATGCAACACGACGCAAAGTAACGCAACACAAAGTAACACAATGCAAAGTAACACAACGCACTAAAAATCAAGGAAAAGTAACGCAACGTAAAGTAACGTAACGTAAAGTAACGCAACGTAAAGTAACGCAACGTAAAGTAACACAACGCAAAGTAACACAACACAAAGTAACACAACACAAAGTAAGACAATGCAAATTAATGCAACGGAAAGTAACGCAATGCAAAGTAACGCAACACATTACAACACAAGGCAAAGTAACGCAATGCAAAGTAACGCAACGCAAAGTAACACGATGCAAAGTCACGCAATGTTCTACAACACAACGCAAAGTAACACAACGCAAAGTAACACAACGCATATTAACGCAACACAAAGTAACGCAACGCAACACACTACAACACAAGGTAAAGTAACACAACGCAAAGTAAAGCAACACATTACAACACAAGGCAAAGTAACACAACGCAAAGTAACACAAAGCAAAGTTACACAACGCACTACAACACAAGGCAAAGCAAGGCAACTCAAAGTGACACAACGCAAAGTAACGCAACGCAATACAACACAAGGCAAAATAACGCAAAACAAAGTAACACAACGCAAAGTAAAACAACGCAATACAACACAAGGCAAAGCAACGCAATGCAAAGTAACACAACGCAAAATAATGCAACGCAAGGCACTACAACACAAGGCAAAGTAACACAACGCAAAGTAACACACGGCAAAGTAACACAACGCAAAGTAACACAACGCAAAGTAACACAACACAAAGTAACACAACACAAAGTAACACAATGCAAAGTAACGCAACGCAACGCACTACAACACAACGGAAAGTAACGCAACACATTACAACACAAAACAAAGTAATGCAACGCAAAGTAACGCAACACATTACAACACAAGGCAAAGTAACGCAACGCAAAGTAACACAACACAAAGTAACACAACGCAAAGTAACGCAACGCAACGCAACACAAGGTAAAGTAACACAACGCAAAGTAACGCAATGCAAAGTAACGCAACGCAAAGTAACACAACGCAAAGTAACACAATACAAAGTAACAATGCAAAGTAACACAGCCCAAAGTAACGCAACACATTACAACACAAGGCAAAGTAACGCAACGCAAAGTAACACAACGCAAAGTAACGCAACGCAAAGTAACACAATGCAAAGTAACGCAACGCAATAAAACACACGGCAAAATAACACAAAACAAAGTAACACAAGGCAAAGTAACACAAAGCAAAGTAACACAACGCAAAGTAACACAACGCAAAGTAACACAACACAAAGTAACACAACGCAAAGCAACGCAACGCAACGCACTACAACACACCGCACTACAACACAACGCACTACAACACAACGCAAAGTAACGCAACACATTACAACACAAGGCAAAGTAACACAATACAAAGTAACACAACGCAAAGTAACGTTACACAATACAACACAAGGCAAAGTAACGCAACGCAAAGTAACGCAACGCAAAGTAACGCAACACAAAGTAACACAATGCAAAGTAACACAACGCACTAAAAATCAAGGA
This sequence comes from Pterois miles, assembly GCA_947000775.1. NCBI lineage: Eukaryota > Metazoa > Chordata > Actinopteri > Perciformes > Scorpaenidae > Pterois > Pterois miles. The sequence continues at coordinate 831,063 of CAMQGK010000123.1, forward strand.
AAAGTAACGCAACGTAAAGTAACGTAACGTAAAGTAACGCAACGTAAAGTAACAAAACGCAAAGTAACACAACACAAAGTAACACAACACAAAGTAACACAACGCAAAGTAAAACAACGCAAAGTAAAACAACACAAAGTAACGCAACGCAACGCACTACAACACAAGGTAAAGTAACACAACGCAAAGTAACGCAACGCAAAGTAACACAACGCAAAGTAACACAACGCAAAGTATCGCAATGCAAAGTAGTGCAATGCAAAGTAACGCAATGCAAAGTAACACAACGCAAAGTAACAACGCAAAGTAACACAATGCAAAGTAACACAATTCAAAGTAACGCAAGACAATATAACACAACACAAAGTAACGCAACACATTAAAACACAACGCAAAGTAACGCAACGCAAAGTAACGCAACGCAAAGTAACGCAACGCAAAGTAACGTAACGCAAAGCAACACAACGCAAAGTAATGCAACGCAACGCACTACAAGAGAAGGCAAAGTAACACAACGCAAAGTAACGCAACGCAAAGTAACGTAACGCAAAGTAACGCAACGCAATAAAACACACGGCAAAATAACGCAAAACAAAGTAACACAACGCAAAGTAACACAAGGCAAAGTAACACAAGGCAAAGTAACACATCGCAAAGTAACACAACGCAAAGTAACACAACACAAAGTAACACAACGCAAAGCAACGCAACGCAACGCACTACAACACAACGCACTATAACACAACGCACTACAACACAACGCAAAGTAACGCAACACATTACAACAAAAGGCAAAGTAATGCAACGCAAAGTAACGTAACACATTACAACACAAGGCAAAGTAACACAATACAAAGTAACACAACGCAAAGTAACGTAACACATTACAACACAAGGCAAAGTAACGCAACACAAAGTAACACAAGGCAAAGTAACAAAACGCAAAGTAACACAATGCAAAGTAACACAACGCAAAGTAACACAATGCAAAGTAACACAATGCAAAGTAACACAACGCAAAGTAACACAATGCGAAGTAACACAAGGCACTAAAAATCAAGGAAAAGTAACGCAACATAAAGTAACGCAACGTAAAGTAACACAACGCAAAGTAACACAACGCAAAGTAACACAACACAAAGTAACACAACACAAAGTAACACAATGCAAAGTAATGCAACGGAAAGTGACGCAATGCAAAGTAATGCAACACATTACAACACAAGGCAAAGTAACGCAATGCAAAGTAACGCAACGCAAAGTAACGCAATGCAAAGTCAAGCAATGTTCTACAACACAACGCAAAGTAACACAACGCAAAGTAACAAAACGCAAATTAACACAACGCAAAGTAACGCAATGCAAAGTAACACAACGCAACGCACTACTACACAAGGTAAAGTAACACAACGCAAAGTAAAACAACGCAAAGTAACGCAACGCAACGCACTACAACACAAGGTAAAGTAACACAACGCAAAGTAACGCAACGCAAAGTAGCAAAACGCAAAGTAACACAACGCAAAGTAACGCAATGCAACGTAGTGCAACGCAAAGTAACGCAATGCAAAGTAACACAACGCAAAGTAACAACGCAAAGTACCACAATGCAAAGTAACGCAAGCCAATATAACACAACGCAAAGTAACGCAACACATTACAACACAAGGCAAAGTAACGCAACGCAAAGTAACGCAACTTAAAGTAACGCAACGCAAAGTAACACAACGCAAAGTAATGCAACGCAACGCACTACAACAGAAGGCAAAGTAACACAACGCAAAGTAACGCAACGCACTACAACACAAGGCAAAATAACGCAACGCAAAGTAACGCAACGCAAAGTAATGCAACGTGCTACAACACAAGACAAAGTAACGCAACGCAAAGTAACACAACGCAAAGGAACGCAACGCACTACAACACAAGGCAAAGTAACGCAACACAAAGTAACATAAAGCAAAGTAACGCAACGCACTACAACACAACGCAAAGTAACGTAACGCAATGCAAAGTAACGCAACGCACTACGACACAAGGTAAATTAACGCAAAACAAACTAACACAAGGCAAGTAACACAAGGCAAAGTAACGCAACGCAAAGTAACACAATGCAAAGTCACACAATGCAAAGTAACGCAACGCAAAGTAACGCAACGCAAAGTAACGCAACGGAAAGTAACACAACGCAAAGTAACACAATGCAAGGTAACACAATACAAAGTAACGCAAAACAAATTAACACAACGCAAAGTAACACAACGCAAAGCTACTCAAGGCAAAGTAACGCAACGCAAAGTAATGCAACGTGCTACAACACAAGGCAAAGTAACGCAACGCAACGCAACGCAAAGTAACACAACGCACTACAACACAAGGCAAAGTAACGCAACGCAAAGTAACACAACGCAAAGTAATGCAACGCAACGCAAAGCAATACAACACAAGGCAAAGTAACACAACGCAAAGTAACACAAGGCAAAGTAACACAACGCAAAGTAACACAATGCAAAGTAACAAAACGCACTACAAATCAAAGAAAAGTAACGCAACGCAAAGTAACACAACGCAAAGTAACACAATGCAAAGTAACACAATGCAAAGTAATGCAACGCAAAGTAATGCAACGCAAAGTAACGCAACGCAAAGTAACACAATGCAAAGTAATGCAACGCACTACAACACAAGGCAAAATAACGCAAAACAAAGTAACACAACGCAAAGTAACACAAGGCAAAGTAACACAAGGCAAAGTAACACAACGCAAAGTAACACAACGCAAATTAACACAACACAAAGTAACACAACGCAAAGTAACGCAACACAACGCACTACAACACAACGCACTACAACACAATGCACTACAACGCAACACAAAGTAACGCAACACATTACAACACAAGGCAAAGTAATGCAACGCAAAGTAACGCAACACATTACAACACAAGGCAAAGTAACACAACGCAAAGTAACGCAACACAAAGTAACGCAACACAAAGTAACGCGACACAAAGTAACACAAGGCAAATTAACACAACACAAAGTAACACAACGCAAAGTAACGCAATGCACTACAACACAACGCACTACAACACAACGCACTACAACACAACGCAAAGTAACGCAACACATTACAACACAAGGCAAAGTAACACAACGCAAAGTAACACAACGCAAAGTAACGCAACGCAAAGTAACGCAACGCAAAGTAACGCAACGCAAAGTAACGCGACACAAAGTAACACAAAGCAAAGTAACACAACGCAAAGTAACACAAGGCAAAGTATCACAACGCAAAGTAACACAATGCAAAGTAACACAACGCACTAAAAATCAAGGAAAAGTAACGCAACGTAAAGTAACGCAACGTAAAGTAACGCAATGTAAAGTAACGCAACGTAAAGTAACACAACGCAAAGTAACACAACACAAAGTAAAACAACACAAAGTAACGCAATGCAAAGTAATGCAACGGAAAGTAACGCAATGCAAAGTAACGCAACACATTACAACACAAGGCAAAGTAACGCAATGCAAAGTAACGCAATGCAAAGTAACGCAACGCAAAGTAACACAATGCGAAGTCACGCAATGTTCTACAACACAACGCAAATTAACTCAACGCAAAGTAACGGAATGCAAAGTAACGCAACGCAACGCACTACAACACAAGGTAAAGTAACACAACGCAAAGTAAAACAACGCAAAGTAACGCAATGCAAAGTAACGCAACGCAAAGTAACGCAACGCAAAGTAACACAACGCAAAGTAACACAATAGAAAGTAACACAATGCAAAGTAATGCAACGCAAAGTAACGCAACACATTACAACACAAGGCAAAGTAACACAACGCAAAGTAACGCAACACAAAGTAACGCGACACAAAGTAACACAAGGCAAATTAACACAACACAAAGTAACACAACGCAAAGTAACGCAATGCACTACAACACAACGCACTACAACACAACGCACTACAACACAACGCAAAGTAACGCAACACATTACAACACAAGGCAAAGTAACACAACGCAAAGTAACGCAACGCAAAGTAACAAAACGCAAAGTAACGCGACACAAATTAACACAAGGCAAAGTAACACAACGCAAAGTAACACAAGGCAAAGTATCACAACGCAAAGTAACACAATGCAAAGTAACACAACGCACTAAAAATCAAGGAAAAGTAACGCAACGTAAAGTAACGCAACATAACGTAACGCAACGTAAAGTAACGCAACGTAAAGTAACCCAACGCAAAGTAACACAACACAAAGTAAAACAACACAAAGTAACGCAATGCAAAGTAATGCAACGGAAAGTAACGCAATGCAAAGTAACGCAACACATTACAACACAAGGCAAAGTAACGCAATGCAAAGTAACGCAACGCAAAGTAACACAATGCGAAGTCACGCAATGTTCTACAACACAACGCAAATTAACTCAACGCAAAGTAACGGAATGCAAAGTAACGCAACGCAACGCACTACAACACAAGGTAAAGTAACACAACGCAAAGTAAAACAACGCAAAGTAACGCAATGCAAAGTAACGCAACGCAAAGTAACACAACGCAAAGTAACACAATAGAAAGTAACACAATGCAAAGTAATGCAACGCAAAGTAACGCAATGCAAAGTAACACAACGCAAAGTAACAATGCAAAGTAACACAGCTCAGAGTAACACAACACATTACAACACAAGGCAAAGTAACGCAACGCAAAGTAACGCAACGCAAAGTAATGCAACGCAAAGTAATGCAACGCAAAGTAACACAATGCAAAGTAACGCAACGCAATACAACACAAGGCAAAGTAACACAACGCAAAGTAACACAACGCAATACAACACAAGGCAAATCAACGCAACGCCAAGTAACAAAACGCAAAGTAATGCAACGCAACGCACTACAATACAAGGCAAAGTAAGAAAAGGCAAAGAAACACAAGGCAAAGTAACACAACGCAAAGTAACACAACGCAAAGTAACAAAACGCAAAGTAACACGACAGAAAGTAACACAACGCAAAGTATCGCAACGCAACACACTACAACACAAGGTAAAGTAACACAATGCAAAGTAAATTAACACAAAGTAATGCAATGCAAAGTAACGCAACGCAAAGTAACACAACGCAAAGTAACGCAATGCAAAGTAACACAACGCAAAGTAACTCAACGCACTACAACACAAGGTAAATTAATGCAAAACAAACTAACACAGGGCAAAGTAACACAAGGCAAAGTAACGCAACGCAAAGTAACACAATGCAAAGTCACACAATGCAAAGTAACGCAACGCAAAGTAACGCAACGCAAAGTAACGCAACGCAAAGTAACGCAACGCAAAGTAACGCAACGCAAAGTAACGCAACGCAAAGTAACACAATGCAAAGTAACACAATGCAAAGTAATGCAAAACAAATTAACTTAACGCAAAGTAACACAACGCAAAGCTACTCAAGGCAAAGTAATGCAACGCAAAGTAATGCAACGTGCTACAACACAAGGCAAAGTAACACAACGCAAAGTAACGCAACGCACTACAACACAAGGCAAAGTAACGCAACGCAAAGTAACATAAAGCAAAGTAACGCAACGCAACGCACTACAACACAACGCAAAGTAACGTAACGCAACGCAAAGTAACGCAACGCACTACAACACAAGGTAAATTAACGCAAAACAAACTAACACAAGGCAAAGTAACACAAGGCAAAGTAACGCAACGCAAAGTAACACAATGCAAAGTCACACAATGCAAAGTAACGCAACGCAAAGTAACGCAACGCAAAGTAACGCAACGCAAAGTAACACAACGCAAAGTAACACAATGCAAAGTAACACAATACAAAGTAACGCAAAACAAATTAACACAACGCAAAGTAACACAACGCAAAGCTACTCAAGGCAAAGTAACACAACGCAAAGTAATGCAACGCAACGCAGTGCAACACAACGCACTACAACACAACGCAAAGTAACGCAACACATTTCAACAGAAGGCAAAGTAATGCAAGGCAAAGTAATGCAACGCAAAGTAACGCAACACATTACAACACAAGGCAAAGTAACGCAACGCAAAGTAACGCAACGCAAAGTAACGCAACGCAAATTAACACAACGCAAAGTAACAAAATGCAAAGTAACACAACGCACTAAAAATCAAGGAAAAGTAACGCAACGCAAAGTAACACAACACAAAGTAACACAACACAAAGTAACGCAATGCAAAGTAATGCAACGCAAAGTAACGCAATGCAAAGTAACGCAACGCAATGCACTACAACACAAGGTAAAGTAACACAACGCAAAGTAACACAACGCAAAGAAACACAACGCAAAGTAACACAACGCAACGCACTAAACACAACGCAAAGTAACGCAACACATTTCAACAGAAGGCAAAGTAATGCAAGGCAAAGTAATGCAACGCAAAGTAACGCAACACATTACAACAAAAGGCAAAGTAACGCAACGCAAAGTAACGCAATGCAAAGTAACACAACGCAAAGTAACAATGCAAAGTAACATAGCGCAAAGTAACGCAACACATTACAACACAAGGCAAAGTAACGCAACGCAAAGTAATGCAACGCAAAGTAACGCAACGCAAAGTAACACAATGCAAAGTAACGCAATGCAATACAACACAAGGCAAATCAACACAACGCAAAGTAAATCAACGCAAAGTAACGCAATGCAAAGTAACGCAACGCAAAGTAACACAACGCAAAGTAACACAATACAAAGTAACGCAATGCAAAGTAATGCAACGCAAAGTAACGCAATGCAAAGTAACACAACGCAAAGTAACACAACGCAAAGTAACAAAACGCAAAGTAACACGACACAAAGTAACACAACGCAAAGTAACACAACGCAAAGTAACGTAACGCAACGCAACGCACTACAACACAAGGTAAAGTAACACATTGCAAAGTAAAACAACGCAAAGTAACGCAATGCAAAGTAACGCAACGCAAAGTAACACAACGCAAAGTAACACAATACAAAGTAACGCAATGCAAAGTAATGCAACGCAAAGTAACGCAATGCAAAGTAACACAACGCAAAGTAACAATGCAAAGTAACACAGCGCAAAGTAACGCAACACATTACAACACAAGGCAAAATAACGCAACGCAAAGTAACGCAACGCAAAGTAACGCAACACATTACAACACAAGGCAAAGTAACACAACGCAAAGTAACGCAACACAAAGTAACGCGACACAAAGTAACACAAGGCAAATTAACACAACACAAAGTAACACAACGCAAAGTAACGCAATGCACTACAACACAACGCACTACAACACAACGCACTACAACACAACGCAAAGTAACGCAACACATTACAACACAAGGCAAAGTAACACAACGCAAAGTAACGCAACGCAAAGTAACAAAACGCAAAGTAACGCGACACAAATTAACACAAGGCAAAGTAACACAACGCAAAGTAACACAAGGCAAAGTATCACAACGCAAAGTAACACAATGCAAAGTAACACAACGCACTAAAAATCAAGGAAAAGTAACGCAACGTAAAGTAACGCAACGTAACGTAACGCAACGTAAAGTAACGCAACGTAAAGTAACCCAACGCAAAGTAACACAACACAAAGTAAAACAACACAAAGTAACGCAATGCAAAGTAATGCAACGGAAAGTAACGCAATGCAAAGTAACGCAACACATTACAACACAAGGCAAAGTAACGCAATGCAAAGTAACGCAACGCAAAGTAACACAATGCGAAGTCACGCAATGTTCTACAACACAACGCAAATTAACTCAACGCAAAGTAACGGAATGCAAAGTAACGCAACGCAACGCACTACAACACAAGGTAAAGTAACACAACGCAAAGTAAAACAACGCAAAGTAACGCAATGCAAAGTAACGCAACGCAAAGTAACACAACGCAAAGTAACACAATAGAAAGTAACACAATGCAAAGTAATGCAACGCAAAGTAACGCAATGCAAAGTAACACAACGCAAAGTAACAATGCAAAGTAACACAGCTCAGAGTAACACAACACATTACAACACAAGGCAAAGTAACGCAACGCAAAGTAACGCAACGCAAAGTAATGCAACGCAAAGTAATGCAACGCAAAGTAACACAATGCAAAGTAACGCAACGCAATACAACACAAGGCAAAGTAACACAACGCAAAGTAACACAACGCAATACAACACAAGGCAAATCAACGCAACGCCAAGTAACAAAACGCAAAGTAATGCAACGCAACGCACTACAATACAAGGCAAAGTAAGAAAAGGCAAAGAAACACAAGGCAAAGTAACACAACGCAAAGTAACACAACGCAAAGTAACAAAACGCAAAGTAACACGACAGAAAGTAACACAACGCAAAGTATCGCAACGCAACACACTACAACACAAGGTAAAGTAACACAATGCAAAGTAAATTAACACAAAGTAATGCAATGCAAAGTAACGCAACGCAAAGTAACACAACGCAAAGTAACGCAATGCAAAGTAACACAACGCAAAGTAACTCAACGCACTACAACACAAGGTAAATTAATGCAAAACAAACTAACACAGGGCAAAGTAACACAAGGCAAAGTAACGCAACGCAAAGTAACACAATGCAAAGTCACACAATGCAAAGTAACGCAACGCAAAGTAACGCAACGCAAAGTAACGCAACGCAAAGTAACGCAACGCAAAGTAACGCAACGCAAAGTAACGCAACGCAAAGTAACACAATGCAAAGTAACACAATGCAAAGTAATGCAAAACAAATTAACTTAACGCAAAGTAACACAACGCAAAGCTACTCAAGGCAAAGTAATGCAACGCAAAGTAATGCAACGTGCTACAACACAAGGCAAAGTAACACAACGCAAAGTAACGCAACGCACTACAACACAAGGCAAAGTAACGCAACGCAAAGTAACATAAAGCAAAGTAACGCAACGCAACGCACTACAACACAACGCAAAGTAACGTAACGCAACGCAAAGTAACGCAACGCACTACAACACAAGGTAAATTAACGCAAAACAAACTAACACAAGGCAAAGTAACACAAGGCAAAGTAACGCAACGCAAAGTAACACAATGCAAAGTCACACAATGCAAAGTAACGCAACGCAAAGTAACGCAACGCAAAGTAACGCAACGCAAAGTAACACAACGCAAAGTAACACAATGCAAAGTAACACAATACAAAGTAACGCAAAACAAATTAACACAACGCAAAGTAACACAACGCAAAGCTACTCAAGGCAAAGTAACACAACGCAAAGTAATGCAACGCAACGCAGTGCAACACAACGCACTACAACACAACGCAAAGTAACGCAACACATTTCAACAGAAGGCAAAGTAATGCAAGGCAAAGTAATGCAACGCAAAGTAACGCAACACATTACAACACAAGGCAAAGTAACGCAACGCAAAGTAACGCAACGCAAAGTAACGCAACGCAAATTAACACAACGCAAAGTAACAAAATGCAAAGTAACACAACGCACTAAAAATCAAGGAAAAGTAACGCAACGCAAAGTAACACAACACAAAGTAACACAACACAAAGTAACGCAATGCAAAGTAATGCAACGCAAAGTAACGCAATGCAAAGTAACGCAACGCAATGCACTACAACACAAGGTAAAGTAACACAACGCAAAGTAACACAACGCAAAGAAACACAACGCAAAGTAACACAACGCAACGCACTAAACACAACGCAAAGTAACGCAACACATTTCAACAGAAGGCAAAGTAATGCAAGGCAAAGTAATGCAACGCAAAGTAACGCAACACATTACAACAAAAGGCAAAGTAACGCAACGCAAAGTAACGCAATGCAAAGTAACACAACGCAAAGTAACAATGCAAAGTAACATAGCGCAAAGTAACGCAACACATTACAACACAAGGCAAAGTAACGCAACGCAAAGTAATGCAACGCAAAGTAACGCAACGCAAAGTAACACAATGCAAAGTAACGCAATGCAATACAACACAAGGCAAATCAACACAACGCAAAGTAAATCAACGCAAAGTAACGCAATGCAAAGTAACGCAACGCAAAGTAACACAACGCAAAGTAACACAATACAAAGTAACGCAATGCAAAGTAATGCAACGCAAAGTAACGCAATGCAAAGTAACACAACGCAAAGTAACACAACGCAAAGTAACAAAACGCAAAGTAACACGACACAAAGTAACACAACGCAAAGTAACACAACGCAAAGTAACGTAACGCAACGCAACGCACTACAACACAAGGTAAAGTAACACATTGCAAAGTAAAACAACGCAAAGTAACGCAATGCAAAGTAACGCAACGCAAAGTAACACAACGCAAAGTAACACAATACAAAGTAACGCAATGCAAAGTAATGCAACGCAAAGTAACGCAATGCAAAGTAACACAACGCAAAGTAACAATGCAAAGTAACACAGCGCAAAGTAACGCAACACATTACAACACAAGGCAAAATAACGCAACGCAAAGTAACGCAACGCAAAGTAACACAATGCAAAGTAACGCAACGCAATACAACACAAGGCAAAATAACGCAAAACAAAGTAACACAATGCAAAGTAACACAACGCACTAAAAATCAAGGAAAAGTAACGCAACGTAAAGTAACGCAACGTAAAGTAACGCAACGTAAAGTAACGCAACGTAAAGTAACGCAACGTAAAGTAACACAACGCAAAGTAACACAACACAAAGTAAAACAACACAAAGTAACGCAATGCAAAGTAATGCAACGGAAAGTAACGCAATGCAAAGTAACGAAACACATTACAACACAAGGCAAAGTAACACAATGCAAAGTAACGCAACGCAAAGTAACACAATGCGAAGTCACGCAATGTTCTACAACACAACGCAAATTAACTCAACGCAAAGTAACGCAATGCAAAGTAACGCAACGCACTACAACACAAGGTAAAGTAACACAACGCAAAGTAAAACAACGCAAAGTAACGCAACGCAAAGTAACACAATGCGAAGTCACGCAATGTTCTACAACACAACGCAAATTAACTCAACGCAAAGTAACGCAATGCAAAGTAACGCAACGCACTACAACACAAGGTAAAGTAACGCAACGCAAAGTAACACAACGCAAAGTAACACAATAGAAAGTAACACAATGCAAAGTAATGCAACGCAAAGTAACGCAATGCAAAGTAACACAACGCAAAGTAACAATGCAAAGTAACACAGCTCAGAGTAACACAACACATTACAACACAAGGCAAAGTAACGCAACGCAAAGTAACGCAACGCAAAGTAACGCAACGCAAAGTAATGCAACGCAAAGTAACACAATGCAAAGTAACGCAACGCAATACAACACAAGGCAAAATAATGCAAAACAAAGTAACACAACGCAAAGTCACACAACGCAATACAACACAAGGCAAATCAACGCAACGCCAAGTAACACAACGCAAAGTAATGCAACGCAACGCACTACAATACAAGGCAAACTAAGAAAAGGCAGAGAAACACAAGGCAAAGTAACACAACGCAAAGTAACACAACACAAAGTAACAAATCGCAAAGTAACACAACACAAAGTATCACAACGCAAAGTAACGCAACGCAACACACTACAACACAAGGTAAAGTAACACAACGCAAAGTAAATCAACGCAAAGTAACGCAATACAAAGTAACGCAATGCAAAGTAACACAACGCAAAGTAACACAATACAAAGTAACGCAACGCAAAGTAACACAATGCAAAGTAACGCAACGCAATACAACACAAGGCAAAATAACGCAAAACAAAGTAACACAACGCAATACAACACAAGGCAAATCAACGCAACGCCAAGTAATACAACGCAAAGTAATGCAACGCAACGCACTACAATACAAGGCAAAGTAAGAAAAGGCAAAAGAAACACAAGGCAAAGTAACACAACGCAAAGTAACAAAACGCAAAGTAACACAACACAAAGTAACACAACGCAAAGTAACGCAACGCAACACACTACAACACAAGTAAAGTAACACAACGCAAAGTAAATCAACGCAAAGTAACGCAATGAACAGTAACGCAACGCAAAGTAACACAACGCAAAGTAACGCAATGCAAAGTAACACAACGCAAAGTAACAATGCAAAGTAACAATGCAAAGTAACACAGCGCAAAGTAACGCAACACATTACAACACAAGGCAAAGTAACGCAAGGCAAAGTAACGCAACGCAAAGTAACACAATGCAAAGTAACGCAACGCAATAAAACACAAGGCAAAATAACGCAAAACAAAGTAACACAACGCAAAGTAACACAACGCAAAGTAACACGACAGAAAGTAACACAACGCAAAGTATCGCAACGCAACACACTACAACACAAGGTAAAGTAACACAATGCAAAGTAAATTAACACAAAGTAATGCAATGCAAAGTAACGCAACGCAAAGTAACACAACGCAAAGTAACGCAATGCAAAGTAACACAACGCAAAGTAACTCAACGCACTACAACACAAGGTAAATTAACGCAAAACAAACTAACACAAGGCAAAGTAACACAAGGCAAAGTAACGCAACGCAAAGTAACACAATGCAAAGTAACGCAACGCAAAGTAACACAATGCAAAGTAACACAATGCAAAGTAATGCAAAACAAATTAACTTAACGCAAAGTAAAACAACGCAAAGCTACTCAAGGCAAAGTAATGCAACGCAAAGTAATGCAACGTGCTACAACACAAGGCAAAGTAACACAACGCAAAGTAACGCAACGCACTACAACACAAGGCAAAGTAACGCAATGCAAAGTAACATAAAGCAAAGTTACGCAACGCAACGCACTACAACACAACGCAAAGTAACGCAACGCACTACAACACAAGGTAAATTAACGCAAAACAAACTAACACAAGGCAAAGTAACACAAGGCAAAGTAACGCAACGCAAAGTAACACAATGCAAAGTCACACAATGCAAAGTAACGCAACGCAAAGTAACGCAACGCAAAGTAACGCAACGCAAAGTAACACAACGCAAAGTAACACAATGCAAAGTAACACAATACAAAGTAACGCAAAACAAATTAACACAACGCAAAGTAACACAACGCAAAGCTACTCAAGGCAAAGTAACACAACGCAAAGTAACACAACGCAATACAACACAAGGCAAATCAATGCAACGCCAAGTAACACAACGCAAAGTAATGCAACGCAACGCACTACAATACAAGGCAAAGTAAGAAAAGACAAAGAAACACAAGGCAAAGTAACACAACGCAAAGTAACACAACGCAAAGTAACAAAACGCAAAGTAACACGACACAAAGTAACACAACGCAAAGTAACGCAACGCAACGCACTACAACACAAGGTAAAGTAACACAATGCAAAGTAAAACAACGCAAAGTAACGCAATGCAAAGTAACGCAACGCAAAGTAACACGACGCAAAGTAACACAATACAAAGTAACGCAATGCAAAGTAATGCAAAGCAAAGTAACGCAATGCAAAGTAACACAACGCAAAGTAACAATGCAAAGTACCACAACGCAAAGTAACGCAACACATTACAACACAAGGCAAAGTAACGCAACGCAAAGTAACGCAACGCAAAGTAACACAACACAATACAACACAAGGCAAATCAACGAAATGACAAGTAACACAACGCAAAGTCATGCAATGCAACGCACTACAATACAAGGCAAAGTAAGAAAAGGCAAAAAAAAAAACAAGACAAAGTAACACAACGCAAAGTAACACAACGCAAAGTAACAAAACGCAAAGTAACACAACGCAAAGTAACAAAACGCAAAGTAACACAACACAAAGTAACACAGCGCAAAGTAACGCAATGCAGCGCACTACAACACAACGCACTACAACACAAGGTAAAGTAACGCAACACATTACAACACAAGGCAAAGTAACACAATGCAAAGTAACACAACGCAAAGTAACGTAACACATTACAACACAAGGCAAAGTAACGCAACGCAAAGTAACGCAACGCAAAGTAACGCAACGCAAAGTCACAAAGCAAAGTCACACAACGCAAAGTAACACAACGCGAAGCAATACAACCCAAAGTAACGCAACGCAAAGTAAGACAACGCAAAGTAACACAATGCAAAGTAACACAACACAACGCAAAGTAACACAATGTGCTACAACACAAGGCAAAGTAACGCAACGCAAAGTAACACAACGCAAAGTAACACAACGCAAAGTAACACAACGCAAAGTAATGCAACGCAACGCACTACAACACAAGGCAAAGTAACACAATGCAAAGTAACACAAGGCAAAGTAACACAACGTAAAGTAACACAATGCAAAGTAACACAACGCAAAGTAACACAACACAAAGTAACACAACACAAAGTAATGCAATGCAAAGTAATGCAACGCAAAGTAACGCAAACAAGACAAAGTAACACAACGCAAAGTAACACAACGCAAAGTAACAAAACGCAAAGTAACACAACACAAAGTAACACAGCGCAAAGTAACGCAATGCAGCGCACTACAACACAACGCACTACAACACAAGGTAAAGTAACGCAACACATTACAACACAAGGCAAAGTAACACAATGCAAAGTAACACAACGCAAAGTAACGTAACACATTACAACACAAGGCAAAGTAACGCAACGCAAAGTAACGCAACGCAAAGTAACGCAACGCAAAGTAACGCAACGCAAAGTCACAAAGCAAAGTCACACAACGCAAAGTAACACAACGCGAAGCAATACAACCCAAAGTAACGCAACGCAAAGTAACACAACGCAAAGTAACACAATGCAAAGTAACACAACACAACGCAAAGTAACACAATGTGCTACAACACAAGGCAAAGTAACGCAACACAAAGTAACACAACGCAAAGTAACACAACGCAAAGTAATGCAACGCAACGCACTACAACACAAGGCAAAGTAACACAATGCAAAGTAACACAAGGCAAAGTAACACAACGTAAAGTAACACAATGCAAAGTAACGCAACGCACTACAACACAAGGTAAAGTAACACAACACAAAGTAACACAACACAAAGTAACACAACGCAAAGTAACGCAACGCAACGCACTACAACACAACGCACTACAACACAACGCAAAGTAACGCAACGCACTGCAACACAAGGTAAAGTAACACAACGCAAAGTAAAACAACGGAAAGTAACGCAATGCAAAGTAACGCAACGCAAAGTAACACAATACAAAGTAACACAATGCAAAGTAATGCAACGCAAAGTAACGCAATGCTAAGTAACACATCGCAAAGTAACAATGCAAAGTAACACAGCGCAAAGTAACACAGCGCAAAGTAACGCAACACATTACAACACAAGGCAAAGTAACGCAACGCAAAGTAACACAATGCAAAGTAATGTTACACAATACGACACAAGGCAAACGCAACGCAAAGTAACGCAACACAAACTAACACAAGGCAAAGTAACACAACGCAAATTAACACAAGGCAAACTAACACAACGCAAAGTAACACAATGCAAAGTAACACAACGCACTAAAAATCAAGGAAAAGTAACGCAACGTAAAGTAACGCAACGTAAAGTAACGCAACGTAAAGTAACGCAACGTAAAGTAACACAACGCAAAGTAACACAACACAAAGTAACACAACACAAAGTAACACAATGCAAAGTAATGCAACGGAAAGTAACGTTATGCAAAGTAACGCAACACATTACAACACAAGGCAAAGTAACGCAATGCAAAGTAACGCAACGCAAGGTAACACAATGCAAAGTCACGCAATGTTCTACAACACAACGCAAAGTAACACAACGCAAAGTAACACAACGCAAATTAACGCAACGCAAAGTAACAAAACGCAAAGTAACACAACACAAAGTAACATAGCACAAAGTAACGCAATGCAGCGTGACTTGTTGTAGTGCGCTACAACACAACGCACTACAACACAAGGTAAAGTAATGCAACACATTACAACACAAGGCAAAGTAACACAATGCAAAGTAACACAACGCAAAGTAACGTAACACATTACAACACAAGGCAAAGTAACACAACGCAAAGTAACGCAACGCAAAGTAACGCAACGCAAAGTCATACAACGCAAAGTCATACAACGCAAAGTCACACAACGTAAAGCAATACAACCCAAAGTAACGCAACGCAAAGTAACACAATGCAAAGTAACACAATGCAAACTAACACAACACAATGCAAAGTAACACAACGTGCTACAACACAAGGCAAAGTAACGCAACGCAAAGTAACACAACGCAAAGTAATGCAACGCAACGCACTACAACACAAGGAAAAGTAACACAACGCAAAGTAACACCATGCAAAGTAACACAACGCAAAGTAACAAAGCAAAGTAACACAACGCAAAGTAAAGCAACACATTACAATACAAGGCAAAGTAACGCAACGCACTACAACACAAGTTAAAGTAACACAACGCAAAGTAACACAAGGCAAAGTAATGCAACGCAAAGTAACGCAACACATTACAACACAAGGCAAAGTAACACAATGCAAAGTAACACAACGCAAAGTAACGTAACACATTACAACACAAGGCAAAGTAATGCAACCCAAAGTAACGCAACGCAAAGTAACGCAACGCAAAGTAACGCAACGCAAAGTAACACAACGCAAAGTAAAGCAACACATTACAATACAAGGCAAAGTAACGCAACGCAAAGTTACACAACGCAAAGTTACACAACGCACTACAACACAAGGCAAAGCAAAGCAATGCAAAGTGACACAACGCAAAGTAACGCAACGCAATACTACACAAGGCAAAATAACGCAAAACAAAGTAACACAACGCAAAGTAACACAACGCAATACAACACAAGGCAAAGCAACGCAATGCAAAGTAACACAACGCAAAATAATGCAACGCAAGGCACTACAACGCAAGGCAAAGTAACACAACGCAAAGTAACACAAGGCAAAGTAACACAACGCAAAGTAACACAACACAAAGTAACACAACGCAAAGTAACACAACGCAAAGTAACACAACGCAAAGTAACGCAACGCAACGCACTACAACACAACGCACTACATCACAACGCAAAGTAACGCAACACATTACAACACAAAACAAAGTAATGCAATGCAAAGTAACGCAACACATTACAACACAAGGCAAAGTAACACAACGCAAAGTAACACAACACAAAGTAACACAACACAAAGTAACACAACGCAAAGTAACACAACGCAAAGTAACGCAACGCAACGCACTACAACACAACGCACTACAACACAACGCAAAGTAACGCAACGCGCTGCAACACAAGGTAAAGTAACACAACGCAAAGTAAAACAACGCAAAGTAACGCAATGCAAAGTAACGCAACGCAAAGTAACACAACGCAAAGTAACACAATACAAAGTAACGCAATGCAAAGTAATGCAACGCAAAGTAACACAAAGTAACACATCGCAAAGTAACAATGCAAAGTAACACAGCGCAAAGTAACACAATGCAAAGTAACGTTACACAATACGACACAAGGCAAAGTAACGCAACGCAAAGTAACACAATACAAAGTAACACAATGCAAAGTAACTTTACACAATACGACACAAGGCAAAGTAACGCAACGCAAAGTAACGCAACACAAACTACCACAAGGCAAAGTAACACAACGCAAATTAACACAAGGCAAACTAACACAACGCAAAGTAACACAATGCAAAGTAACACAACGCACTAAAAATCAAGGAAAAGTAACGCAACGTAAAGTAACGCAACGTAAAGTAACGCAACGTAAAGTAACATAACGCAAAGTAACACAACACAGAGTAACACAATGCAAAGTAATGCAACGGAAAGTAACGTTATGCAAAGTAACGCAACACATTACAACACAAGGCAAAGTAACGCAATGCAAAGTAACGCAACGCAAGGTAACACAATGCAAAGTCACGCAATGTTCTACAACACAACGCAAAGTAACACAACGCAAAGTAACACAACGCAAATTAACGCAACGCAAAGTAACAAAACGCAAAGTAACACAACACAAAGTAACATAGCACAAAGGAACGCAATGCAGCGCACTACAACACAACGCACTACAACACAAGGTAAAGTAACGCAACACATTACAACACAAGGCAAAGTAATGCAACACAAAGTAACGCAACACATTACAACACATGGCAAAGTAACACAATGCAAAGTAACACAACGCAAAGTAACACAACGCAAAGTAACGTAACACACTACAACACAAGGCAAAGTAACACAACGCAAAGTAACGCAACGCAAAGTAACGCAACGCAAAGTAACGCAACGCAAAGTCATACAACGCAAAGTCACACAACGTAAAGCAATACAACCCAAAGTAACGCAACGCAAAGTAACACAATGCAAAGTAACACAATGCAAACTAACACAACACAATGCAAAGTAACACAACGTGCTACAACACAAGGCAAAGTAACGCAACGCAAAGTAACACAACGCAAAGTAATGCAACGCAACGCACTACAACACAAGGAAAAGTAACACAACGCAAAGTAACACAACACAATGTAACACAACACAAACTAACACAAGGCAAAGTAACACAACGCAAATTAACACAAGGCAAACTAACACAACGCAAAGTAACACAATGCAAAGTAAAACAACGCAAAGTAATGCAACGCAACGCACTACAACACAAGGAAAAGTAACACAACGCAAAGTAACACAACACAAAGTAACACAACACAAACTAACACAAGGCAAAGTAACACAACGCAAATTAACACAAGG
Organism: Pterois miles; assembly: GCA_947000775.1. NCBI lineage: Eukaryota > Metazoa > Chordata > Actinopteri > Perciformes > Scorpaenidae > Pterois > Pterois miles. The sequence continues at coordinate 849,857 of CAMQGK010000123.1, forward strand.
CAAACTAACACAACGCAAAGTAACACAATGCAAAGTAACACAACGCATTAAAAATCAAGGAAAAGTAACGCAACGTAAAGTAACGCAACGTAAAGTAACGCAACGTAAAGTAACGCAACGTAAAGTAACACAACGCAAAGTAAAACAACACAAAGTAAAACAACACAAAGTAACACAATGCAAAGTAATGCAATGGAAAGTAACGTTATGCAAAGTAAGGCAAAACATTACACCACAAGGCAAAGTAACGCAATGCAAAGTAACGCAACACATTAAAACACAAGGCAAAGTAACACAATGCAAAGTAACACAACGCAAAGTAACGTAACACATTACAACACAAGGCTAAGTAACGCAACGCAAAGTAACGCAACGCAAAGTCACACAATGCAAAGTAACACAACGTAAAGCAATACAACCCAAAGTAACGCAACGCAAAGTAACACAATGCAAAGTAACACAATGCAAAGTAATGCAACGCAAAGTAACACAGCGCAAAGTAACACAACGCAAAGTAACACAACGCAAAGTAACACAATGCAAAGTAACACAACACAACGCAAAGTAACACAATGTGCTACAACACAAGGCAAAGTAACGCAACGCAAAGTAACGCAACGCAAAGTAACACAACGCAAAGTAATGCAACGCAACGCAAAGTAACACAATGTGCTACAACACAAGGCAAAGTAATGCAACGCAAAGTAACACAGCGCAAAGTAACACAGCGCAAAGTAACACAACGCAAAGTAACACAACGCAAAGTAACACAATGCAAAGTAACACAACACAACGCAAAGTAATACAATGTGCTACAACACAAGGCAAAGTAACACAACGCAAAGTAACACAATGCAAAGTAACACAACACAACGCAAAGTAACACAATGCAATACAACACAAGGCAAATCAACGCAACGCCAAGTAACACAACGCAAAGTAATGCAACGCAACGCACTACAATACAAGGCAAACTAAGGAAAGGCAAAGAAACACAAGGCAAAGTAACACAACGCAAAGTAACACAACGCAAAGTAACAAAACGCAAAGTAACACAACACAAAGTAACACAACACAAAGTATCACAACGCAAAGTAACGCAACGCACTACAACACAAGGTAAAGTAACACAACGCAAAGTAAATCAACGCAAACTAACGCAATGCAAAGTAACGCAACGCAAAGTAACACAACGCAAAGTAACGCAACACATTACAACACAAGGCAAAGTAACGCAAGGCAAAGTAACGCAAGGCAAAGTAACACAATGCAAAGTAACGCAACGCAATAAGACACAAGGCAAAATAACGCAAAACAAAGTAACACAATGCAAAGTAACGCAACGCAATACAACACCACGCAAAATAACGCAAAACAAAGTAACACAACGCAAAGTAACACAACGCAATACAAACCAAGGCAAATCAACGCAACGCCAAGTAACACAACGCAAAGTAATGCAACGCAACGCACTGCAATACAAGGCAAAGTAACACAATGCAAAGTAACAATGCAAAGTAACACAGCGCAAAGTAACGCAACACATTACAATACAAGGCAAATCAACGCAACGCCAAGTAACACAATGCAAAGTCATACAATGCAACGCACTACAATACAAGGCTAAGTAAGAAAAGGCAAAAAAACACAAGGCAAAGTAACACAACGCAAAGTAACACAACACAAAGTAACACAACGCAAAGGAACGCAACGCAACGCACTACAACACAACGCACTACAACACAACGCAAAGTAACGCAACGCACTGCAACACAAGGTAAAGTAACACAACGCAAAGTAAAACAACGCAAAGTAACGCAATGCAAGGTAACGCAACGCAAAGTAACACAAAGCAAAGTAACACAATACAAAGTAACGCAATGCAAAGTAATGCAACGCAAAGTAACGCAATGCAAAGTAACACAAGGCAAAGTAACACAAGGCAAAGTAACAACGTAAAGTAACACAACGCAAAGTAACGCAACGCAAAGTAACACAATGCAAAGTAACGCAACGCAATAAAACACACGGCAAAATAACGCAAAACAAAGTAACACAACGCAAAGTAACACAGGGCAAAGTAACACAAGGCAAAGTAACACAACGCAAAGTAACACAACGCAAAGTAACACAACACAAAGTAACACAACACAAAGTAACACAACGCAAAGTAACGCAATACACTACAACAAAACGCACTACAACACAACGCACTACAACACAACGCACTACAACACAACGCAAAGTAACGTTACACAATAGAACACAAGGCAAAGTAACACAACGCAAAGTAACGTTACACAATGCAACACAAGGCAAAGTAACGCAACACAAAGTAACACAATGCAAAGTAACACAACGCAAAGTAACGTTACACAATGCAACACAACGCAAAGTAACGCAACACAAAGTAACACAATGCAAAGTAACACAACGCACTAAAAATCAAGGAAAAGTAACGCAACGTAAAGTAACGTAACGTAAAGTAACGCAACGTAAAGTAACGCAACGTAAAGTAACACAACGCAAAGTAACACAACACAAAGTAACACAACACAAAGTAAGACAATGCAAATTAATGCAACGGAAAGTAACGCAATGCAAAGTAACGCAACACATTACAACACAAGGCAAAGTAACGCAATGCAAAGTAACGCAACGCAAAGTAACACGATGCAAAGTCACGCAATGTTCTACAACACAACGCAAAGTAACACAACGCAAAGTAACACAACGCATATTAACGCAACACAAAGTAACGCAACGCAACACACTACAACACAAGGTAAAGTAACACAACGCAAAGTAAAGCAACACATTACAACACAAGGCAAAGTAACACAACGCAAAGTAACACAAAGCAAAGTTACACAACGCACTACAACACAAGGCAAAGCAAGGCAACTCAAAGTGACACAACGCAAAGTAACGCAACGCAATACAACACAAGGCAAAATAACGCAAAACAAAGTAACACAACGCAAAGTAAAACAACGCAATACAACACAAGGCAAAGCAACGCAATGCAAAGTAAAACAACGCAAAATAATGCAACGCAAGGCACTACAACACAAGGCAAAGTAACACAACGCAAAGTAACACACGGCAAAGTAACACAACGCAAAGTAACACAACGCAAAGTAACACAACACAAAGTAACACAACACAAAGTAACACAATGCAAAGTAACGCAACGCAACGCACTACAACACAACGAAAAGTAACGCAACACATTACAACACAAAACAAAGTAATGCAACGCAAAGTAACGCAACACATTACAACACAAGGCAAAGTAACGCAACGCAAAGTAACACAACACAAAGTAACACAACGCAAAGTAACGCAACGCAACGCAACACAAGGTAAAGTAACACAACGCAAAGTAACGCAATGCAAAGTAACGCAACGCAAAGTAACACAACGCAAAGTAACACAATACAAAGTAACAATGCAAAGTAACACAGCCCAAAGTAACGCAACACATTACAACACAAGGCAAAGTAACGCAACGCAAAGTAACACAACGCAAAGTAACGCAACGCAAAGTAACACAATGCAAAGTAACGCAACGCAATAAAACACACGGCAAAATAACACAAAACAAAGTAACACAAGGCAAAGTAACACAAAGCAAAGTAACACAACGCAAAGTAACACAACGCAAAGTAACACAACACAAAGTAACACAACGCAAAGCAACGCAACGCAACGCACTACAACACACCGCACTACAACACAACGCACTACAACACAACGCAAAGTAACGCAACACATTACAACACAAGGCAAAGTAACACAATACAAAGTAACACAACGCAAAGTAACGTTACACAATACAACACAAGGCAAAGTAACGCAACGCAAAGTAACGCAACGCAAAGTAACGCAACACAAAGTAACACAATGCAAAGTAACACAACGCACTAAAAATCAAGGAAAAGTAACGCAACGTAAAGTAACGTAACGTAAAGTAACGCAACGTAAAGTAACAAAACGCAAAGTAACACAACACAAAGTAACACAACACAAAGTAACACAACGCAAAGTAAAACAACGCAAAGTAAAACAACACAAAGTAACGCAACGCAACGCACTACAACACAAGGTAAAGTAACACAACGCAAAGTAACGCAACGCAAAGTAACACAACGCAAAGTAACACAACGCAAAGTATCGCAATGCAAAGTAGTGCAATGCAAAGTAACGCAATGCAAAGTAACACAACGCAAAGTAACAACGCAAAGTAACACAATGCAAAGTAACACAATTCAAAGTAACTCAAGACAATATAACACAACACAAAGTAACGCAACACATTAAAACACAACGCAAAGTAACGCAACGCAAAGTAACGCAACGCAAAGTAACGCAACGCAAAGTAACGTAACGCAAAGCAACACAACGCAAAGTAATGCAACGCAACGCACTACAAGAGAAGGCAAAGTAACACAACGCAAAGTAACGCAACGCAAAGTAACGTAACGCAAAGTAACGCAACGCAATAAAACACACGGCAAAATAACGCAAAACAAAGTAACACAACGCAAAGTAACACAAGGCAAAGTAACACAAGGCAAAGTAACACATCGCAAAGTAACACAACGCAAAGTAACACAACACAAAGTAACACAACGCAAAGCAACGCAACGCAACGCACTACAACACAACGCACTATAACACAACGCACTACAACACAACGCAAAGTAACGCAACACATTACAACAAAAGGCAAAGTAATGCAACGCAAAGTAACGTAACACATTACAACACAAGGCAAAGTAACACAATACAAAGTAACACAACGCAAAGTAACGTAACACATTACAACACAAGGCAAAGTAACGCAACACAAAGTAACACAAGGCAAAGTAACAAAACGCAAAGTAACACAATGCAAAGTAACACAACGCAAAGTAACACAATGCAAAGTAACACAATGCAAAGTAACACAACGCAAAGTAACACAATGCGAAGTAACACAAGGCACTAAAAATCAAGGAAAAGTAACGCAACATAAAGTAACGCAACGTAAAGTAACACAACGCAAAGTAACACAACGCAAAGTAACACAACACAAAGTAACACAACACAAAGTAACACAATGCAAAGTAATGCAACGGAAAGTGACGCAATGCAAAGTAATGCAACACATTACAACACAAGGCAAAGTAACGCAATGCAAAGTAACGCAACGCAAAGTAACGCAATGCAAAGTCAAGCAATGTTCTACAACACAACGCAAAGTAACACAACGCAAAGTAACAAAACGCAAATTAACACAACGCAAAGTAACGCAATGCAAAGTAACACAACGCAACGCACTACTACACAAGGTAAAGTAACACAACGCAAAGTAAAACAACGCAAAGTAACGCAACGCAACGCACTACAACACAAGGTAAAGTAACACAACGCAAAGTAACGCAACGCAAAGTAGCAAAACGCAAAGTAACACAACGCAAAGTAACGCAATGCAACGTAGTGCAACGCAAAGTAACGCAATGCAAAGTAACACAACGCAAAGTAACAACGCAAAGTACCACAATGCAAAGTAACGCAAGCCAATATAACACAACGCAAAGTAACGCAACACATTACAACACAAGGCAAAGTAACGCAACGCAAAGTAACGCAACTTAAAGTAACGCAACGCAAAGTAACACAACGCAAAGTAATGCAACGCAACGCACTACAACAGAAGGCAAAGTAACACAACGCAAAGTAACGCAACGCACTACAACACAAGGCAAAATAACGCAACGCAAAGTAACGCAACGCAAAGTAATGCAACGTGCTACAACACAAGACAAAGTAACGCAACGCAAAGTAACACAACGCAAAGGAACGCAACGCACTACAACACAAGGCAAAGTAACGCAACACAAAGTAACATAAAGCAAAGTAACGCAACGCACTACAACACAACGCAAAGTAACGTAACGCAATGCAAAGTAACGCAACGCACTACGACACAAGGTAAATTAACGCAAAACAAACTAACACAAGGCAAGTAACACAAGGCAAAGTAACGCAACGCAAAGTAACACAATGCAAAGTCACACAATGCAAAGTAACGCAACGCAAAGTAACGCAACGCAAAGTAACGCAACGGAAAGTAACACAACGCAAAGTAACACAATGCAAGGTAACACAATACAAAGTAACGCAAAACAAATTAACACAACGCAAAGTAACACAACGCAAAGCTACTCAAGGCAAAGTAACGCAACGCAAAGTAATGCAACGTGCTACAACACAAGGCAAAGTAACGCAACGCAACGCAACGCAAAGTAACACAACGCACTACAACACAAGGCAAAGTAACGCAACGCAAAGTAACACAACGCAAAGTAATGCAACGCAACGCAAAGCAATACAACACAAGGCAAAGTAACACAACGCAAAGTAACACAAGGCAAAGTAACACAACGCAAAGTAACACAATGCAAAGTAACAAAACGCACTACAAATCAAAGAAAAGTAACGCAACGCAAAGTAACACAACGCAAAGTAACACAATGCAAAGTAACACAATGCAAAGTAATGCAACGCAAAGTAATGCAACGCAAAGTAACGCAACGCAAAGTAACACAATGCAAAGTAATGCAACGCACTACAACACAAGGCAAAATAACGCAAAACAAAGTAACACAACGCAAAGTAACACAAGGCAAAGTAACACAAGGCAAAGTAACACAACGCAAAGTAACACAACGCAAATTAACACAACACAAAGTAACACAACGCAAAGTAACGCAACACAACGCACTACAACACAACGCACTACAACACAATGCACTACAACGCAACACAAAGTAACGCAACACATTACAACACAAGGCAAAGTAATGCAACGCAAAGTAACGCAACACATTACAACACAAGGCAAAGTAACACAACGCAAAGTAACGCAACACAAAGTAACGCAACACAAAGTAACGCGACACAAAGTAACACAAGGCAAATTAACACAACACAAAGTAACACAACGCAAAGTAACGCAATGCACTACAACACAACGCACTACAACACAACGCACTACAACACAACGCAAAGTAACGCAACACATTACAACACAAGGCAAAGTAACACAACGCAAAGTAACGCAACGCAAAGTAACGCAACGCAAAGTAACGCAACGCAAAGTAACGCGACACAAAGTAACACAAAGCAAAGTAACACAACGCAAAGTAACACAAGGCAAAGTATCACAACGCAAAGTAACACAATGCAAAGTAACACAACGCACTAAAAATCAAGGAAAAGTAACGCAACGTAAAGTAACGCAACGTAAAGTAACGCAATGTAAAGTAACGCAACGTAAAGTAACACAACGCAAAGTAACACAACACAAAGTAAAACAACACAAAGTAACGCAATGCAAAGTAATGCAACGGAAAGTAACGCAATGCAAAGTAACGCAACACATTACAACACAAGGCAAAGTAACGCAATGCAAAGTAACGCAATGCAAAGTAACGCAACGCAAAGTAACACAATGCGAAGTCACGCAATGTTCTACAACACAACGCAAATTAACTCAACGCAAAGTAACGGAATGCAAAGTAACGCAACGCAACGCACTACAACACAAGGTAAAGTAACACAACGCAAAGTAAAACAACGCAAAGTAACGCAATGCAAAGTAACGCAACGCAAAGTAACGCAACGCAAAGTAACACAACGCAAAGTAACACAATAGAAAGTAACACAATGCAAAGTAATGCAACGCAAAGTAACGCAACACATTACAACACAAGGCAAAGTAACACAACGCAAAGTAACGCAACACAAAGTAACGCGACACAAAGTAACACAAGGCAAATTAACACAACACAAAGTAACACAACGCAAAGTAACGCAATGCACTACAACACAACGCACTACAACACAACGCACTACAACACAACGCAAAGTAACGCAACACATTACAACACAAGGCAAAGTAACACAACGCAAAGTAACGCAACGCAAAGTAACAAAACGCAAAGTAACGCGACACAAATTAACACAAGGCAAAGTAACACAACGCAAAGTAACACAAGGCAAAGTATCACAACGCAAAGTAACACAATGCAAAGTAACACAACGCACTAAAAATCAAGGAAAAGTAACGCAACGTAAAGTAACGCAACGTAACGTAACGCAACGTAAAGTAACGCAACGTAAAGTAACCCAACGCAAAGTAACACAACACAAAGTAAAACAACACAAAGTAACGCAATGCAAAGTAATGCAACGGAAAGTAACGCAATGCAAAGTAACGCAACACATTACAACACAAGGCAAAGTAACGCAATGCAAAGTAACGCAACGCAAAGTAACACAATGCGAAGTCACGCAATGTTCTACAACACAACGCAAATTAACTCAACGCAAAGTAACGGAATGCAAAGTAACGCAACGCAACGCACTACAACACAAGGTAAAGTAACACAACGCAAAGTAAAACAACGCAAAGTAACGCAATGCAAAGTAACGCAACGCAAAGTAACACAACGCAAAGTAACACAATAGAAAGTAACACAATGCAAAGTAATGCAACGCAAAGTAACGCAATGCAAAGTAACACAACGCAAAGTAACAATGCAAAGTAACACAGCTCAGAGTAACACAACACATTACAACACAAGGCAAAGTAACGCAACGCAAAGTAACGCAACGCAAAGTAATGCAACGCAAAGTAATGCAACGCAAAGTAACACAATGCAAAGTAACGCAACGCAATACAACACAAGGCAAAGTAACACAACGCAAAGTAACACAACGCAATACAACACAAGGCAAATCAACGCAACGCCAAGTAACAAAACGCAAAGTAATGCAACGCAACGCACTACAATACAAGGCAAAGTAAGAAAAGGCAAAGAAACACAAGGCAAAGTAACACAACGCAAAGTAACACAACGCAAAGTAACAAAACGCAAAGTAACACGACAGAAAGTAACACAACGCAAAGTATCGCAACGCAACACACTACAACACAAGGTAAAGTAACACAATGCAAAGTAAATTAACACAAAGTAATGCAATGCAAAGTAACGCAACGCAAAGTAACACAACGCAAAGTAACGCAATGCAAAGTAACACAACGCAAAGTAACTCAACGCACTACAACACAAGGTAAATTAATGCAAAACAAACTAACACAGGGCAAAGTAACACAAGGCAAAGTAACGCAACGCAAAGTAACACAATGCAAAGTCACACAATGCAAAGTAACGCAACGCAAAGTAACGCAACGCAAAGTAACGCAACGCAAAGTAACGCAACGCAAAGTAGCGCAACGCAAAGTAACGCAACGCAAAGTAACACAATGCAAAGTAACACAATGCAAAGTAACACAATGCAAAGTAATGCAAAACAAATTAACTTAACGCAAAGTAACACAACGCAAAGCTACTCAAGGCAAAGTAATGCAACGCAAAGTAATGCAACGTGCTACAACACAAGGCAAAGTAACACAACGCAAAGTAACGCAACGCACTACAACACAAGGCAAAGTAACGCAACGCAAAGTAACATAAAGCAAAGTAACGCAACGCAACGTACTACAACACAACGCAAAGTAACGTAACGCAACGCAAAGTAACGCAACGCACTACAACACAAGGTAAATTAACGCAAAACAAACTAACACAAGGCAAAGTAACACAAGGCAAAGTAACGCAACGCAAAGTAACACAATGCAAAGTCACACAATGCAAAGTAACGCAACGCAAAGTAACGCAACGCAAAGTAACGCAACGCAAAGTAACACAACGCAAAGTAACACAATGCAAAGTAACACAATACAAAGTAACGCAAAACAAATTAACACAACGCAAAGTAACACAACGCAAAGCTACTCAAGGCAAAGTAACACAACGCAAAGTAATGCAACGCAACGCAGTGCAACACAACGCACTACAACACAACGCAAAGTAACGCAACACATTTCAACAGAAGGCAAAGTAATGCAAGGCAAAGTAATGCAACGCAAAGTAACGCAACACATTACAACACAAGGCAAAGTAACGCAACGCAAAGTAACGCAACGCAAAGTAACGCAACGCAAATTAACACAACGCAAAGTAACAAAATGCAAAGTAACACAACGCACTAAAAATCAAGGAAAAGTAACGCAACGCAAAGTAACACAACACAAAGTAACACAACACAAAGTAACGCAATGCAAAGTAATGCAACGCAAAGTAACGCAATGCAAAGTAACGCAACGCAATGCACTACAACACAAGGTAAAGTAACACAACGCAAAGTAACACAACGCAAAGAAACACAACGCAAAGTAACACAACGCAACGCACTAAACACACATTTCAACAGAAGGCAAAGTAATGCAAGGCAAAGTAATGCAACGCAAAGTAACGCAACACATTACAACAAAAGGCAAAGTAACGCAACGCAAAGTAACGCAATGCAAAGTAACACAACGCAAAGTAACAATGCAAAGTAACATAGCGCAAAGTAACGCAACACATTACAACACAAGGCAAAGTAACGCAACGCAAAGTAATGCAACGCAAAGTAACGCAACGCAAAGTAACACAATGCAAAGTAACGCAATGCAATACAACACAAGGCAAATCAACACAACGCAAAGTAAATCAACGCAAAGTAACGCAATGCAAAGTAACGCAACGCAAAGTAACACAACGCAAAGTAACACAATACAAAGTAACGCAATGCAAAGTAATGCAACGCAAAGTAACGCAATGCAAAGTAACACAACGCAAAGTAACACAACGCAAAGTAACAAAACGCAAAGTAACACGACACAAAGTAACACAACGCAAAGTAACACAACGCAAAGTAACGTAACGCAACGCAACGCACTACAACACAAGGTAAAGTAACACATTGCAAAGTAAAACAACGCAAAGTAACGCAATGCAAAGTAACGCAACGCAAAGTAACACAACGCAAAGTAACACAATACAAAGTAACGCAATGCAAAGTAATGCAACGCAAAGTAACGCAATGCAAAGTAACACAACGCAAAGTAACAATGCAAAGTAACACAGCGCAAAGTAACGCAACACATTACAACACAAGGCAAAATAACGCAACGCAAAGTAACGCAACGCAAAGTAACGCAACACATTACAACACAAGGCAAAGTAACACAACGCAAAGTAACGCAACACAAAGTAACGCGACACAAAGTAACACAAGGCAAATTAACACAACACAAAGTAACACAACGCAAAGTAACGCAATGCACTACAACACAACGCACTACAACACAACGCACTACAACACAACGCAAAGTAACGCAACACATTACAACACAAGGCAAAGTAACACAACGCAAAGTAACGCAACGCAAAGTAACAAAACGCAAAGTAACGCGACACAAATTAACACAAGGCAAAGTAACACAACGCAAAGTAACACAAGGCAAAGTATCACAACGCAAAGTAACACAATGCAAAGTAACACAACGCACTAAAAATCAAGGAAAAGTAACGCAACGTAAAGTAACGCAACGTAACGTAACGCAACGTAAAGTAACGCAACGTAAAGTAACCCAACGCAAAGTAACACAACACAAAGTAAAACAACACAAAGTAACGCAATGCAAAGTAATGCAACGGAAAGTAACGCAATGCAAAGTAACGCAACACATTACAACACAAGGCAAAGTAACGCAATGCAAAGTAACGCAACGCAAAGTAACACAATGCGAAGTCACGCAATGTTCTACAACACAACGCAAATTAACTCAACGCAAAGTAACGGAATGCAAAGTAACGCAACGCAACGCACTACAACACAAGGTAAAGTAACACAACGCAAAGTAAAACAACGCAAAGTAACGCAATGCAAAGTAACGCAATGCAAAGTAACACAACGCAAAGTAACACAATAGAAAGTAACACAATGCAAAGTAATGCAACGCAAAGTAACGCAATGCAAAGTAACACAACGCAAAGTAACAATGCAAAGTAACACAGCTCAGAGTAACACAACACATTACAACACAAGGCAAAGTAACGCAACGCAAAGTAACGCAACGCAAAGTAATGCAACGCAAAGTAATGCAACGCAAAGTAACACAATGCAAAGTAACGCAACGCAATACAACACAAGGCAAAGTAACACAACGCAAAGTAACACAACGCAATACAACACAAGGCAAATCAACGCAACGCCAAGTAACAAAACGCAAAGTAATGCAACGCAACGCACTACAATACAAGGCAAAGTAAGAAAAGGCAAAGAAACACAAGGCAAAGTAACACAACGCAAAGTAACACAACGCAAAGTAACAAAACGCAAAGTAACACGACAGAAAGTAACACAACGCAAAGTATCGCAACGCAACACACTACAACACAAGGTAAAGTAACACAATGCAAAGTAAATTAACACAAAGTAATGCAATGCAAAGTAACGCAACGCAAAGTAACACAACGCAAAGTAACGCAATGCAAAGTAACACAACGCAAAGTAACTCAACGCACTACAACACAAGGTAAATTAATGCAAAACAAACTAACACAGGGCAAAGTAACACAAGGCAAAGTAACGCAACGCAAAGTAACACAATGCAAAGTCACACAATGCAAAGTAACGCAACGCAAAGTAACGCAACGCAAAGTAACGCAACGCAAAGTAACGCAACGCAAAGTAACGCAACGCAAAGTAACGCAACGCAAAGTAACACAATGCAAAGTAACACAATGCAAAGTAATGCAAAACAAATTAACTTAACGCAAAGTAACACAACGCAAAGCTACTCAAGGCAAAGTAATGCAACGCAAAGTAATGCAACGTGCTACAACACAAGGCAAAGTAACACAACGCAAAGTAACGCAACGCACTACAACACAAGGCAAAGTAACGCAACGCAAAGTAACATAAAGCAAAGTAACGCAACGCAACGCACTACAACACAACGCAAAGTAACGTAACGCAACGCAAAGTAACGCAACGCACTACAACACAAGGTAAATTAACGCAAAACAAACTAACACAAGGCAAAGTAACACAAGGCAAAGTAACGCAACGCAAAGTAACACAATGCAAAGTCACACAATGCAAAGTAACGCAACGCAAAGTAACGCAACGCAAAGTAACGCAACGCAAAGTAACACAACGCAAAGTAACACAATGCAAAGTAACACAATACAAAGTAACGCAAAACAAATTAACACAACGCAAAGTAACACAACGCAAAGCTACTCAAGGCAAAGTAACACAACGCAAAGTAATGCAACGCAACGCAGTGCAACACAACGCACTACAACACAACGCAAAGTAACGCAACACATTTCAACAGAAGGCAAAGTAATGCAAGGCAAAGTAATGCAACGCAAAGTAACGCAACACATTACAACACAAGGCAAAGTAACGCAACGCAAAGTAACGCAACGCAAAGTAACGCAACGCAAATTAACACAACGCAAAGTAACAAAATGCAAAGTAACACAACGCACTAAAAATCAAGGAAAAGTAACGCAACGCAAAGTAACACAACACAAAGTAACACAACACAAAGTAACGCAATGCAAAGTAATGCAACGCAAAGTAACGCAATGCAAAGTAACGCAACGCAATGCACTACAACACAAGGTAAAGTAACACAACGCAAAGTAACACAACGCAAAGAAACACAACGCAAAGTAACACAACGCAACGCACTAAACACAACGCAAAGTAACGCAACACATTTCAACAGAAGGCAAAGTAATGCAAGGCAAAGTAATGCAACGCAAAGTAACGCAACACATTACAACAAAAGGCAAAGTAACGCAACGCAAAGTAACGCAATGCAAAGTAACACAACGCAAAGTAACAATGCAAAGTAACATAGCGCAAAGTAACGCAACACATTACAACACAAGGCAAAGTAACGCAACGCAAAGTAATGCAACGCAAAGTAACGCAACGCAAAGTAACACAATGCAAAGTAACGCAATGCAATACAACACAAGGCAAATCAACACAACGCAAAGTAAATCAACGCAAAGTAACGCAATGCAAAGTAACGCAACGCAAAGTAACGCAACGCAAAGTAACGCAACGCAAAGTAACGCAACGCAAAGTAACGCAACGCAAAGTAACACAATGCAAAGTAACACAATGCAAAGTAATGCAAAACAAATTAACTTAACGCAAAGTAACACAACGCAAAGCTACTCAAGGCAAAGTAATGCAACGCAAAGTAATGCAACGTGCTACAACACAAGGCAAAGTAACACAACGCAAAGTAACGCAACGCACTACAACACAAGGCAAAGTAACGCAACGCAAAGTAACATAAAGCAAAGTAACGCAACGCAACGCACTACAACACAACGCAAAGTAACGTAACGCAACGCAAAGTAACGCAACGCACTACAACACAAGGTAAATTAACGCAAAACAAACTAACACAAGGCAAAGTAACACAAGGCAAAGTAACGCAACGCAAAGTAACACAATGCAAAGTCACACAATGCAAAGTAACGCAACGCAAAGTAACGCAACGCAAAGTAACGCAACGCAAAGTAACACAACGCAAAGTAACACAATGCAAAGTAACACAATACAAAGTAACGCAAAACAAATTAACACAACGCAAAGTAACACAACGCAAAGCTACTCAAGGCAAAGTAACACAACGCAAAGTAATGCAACGCAACGCAGTGCAACACAACGCACTACAACACAACGCAAAGTAACGCAACACATTTCAACAGAAGGCAAAGTAATGCAAGGCAAAGTAATGCAACGCAAAGTAACGCAACACATTACAACACAAGGCAAAGTAACGCAACGCAAAGTAACGCAACGCAAAGTAACGCAACGCAAATTAACACAACGCAAAGTAACAAAATGCAAAGTAACACAACGCACTAAAAATCAAGGAAAAGTAACGCAACGCAAAGTAACACAACACAAAGTAACACAACACAAAGTAACGCAATGCAAAGTAATGCAACGCAAAGTAACGCAATGCAAAGTAACGCAACGCAATGCACTACAACACAAGGTAAAGTAACACAACGCAAAGTAACACAACGCAAAGAAACACAACGCAAAGTAACACAACGCAACGCACTAAACACAACGCAAAGTAACGCAACACATTTCAACAGAAGGCAAAGTAATGCAAGGCAAAGTAATGCAACGCAAAGTAACGCAACACATTACAACAAAAGGCAAAGTAACGCAACGCAAAGTAACGCAATGCAAAGTAACACAACGCAAAGTAACAATGCAAAGTAACATAGCGCAAAGTAACGCAACACATTACAACACAAGGCAAAGTAACGCAACGCAAAGTAATGCAACGCAAAGTAACGCAACGCAAAGTAACACAATGCAAAGTAACGCAATGCAATACAACACAAGGCAAATCAACACAACGCAAAGTAAATCAACGCAAAGTAACGCAATGCAAAGTAACGCAACGCAAAGTAACACAACGCAAAGTAACACAATACAAAGTAACGCAATGCAAAGTAATGCAACGCAAAGTAACGCAATGCAAAGTAACACAACGCAAAGTAACACAACGCAAAGTAACAAAACGCAAAGTAACACGACACAAAGTAACACAACGCAAAGTAACACAACGCAAAGTAACGTAACGCAACGCAACGCACTACAACACAAGGTAAAGTAACACATTGCAAAGTAAAACAACGCAAAGTAACGCAATGCAAAGTAACGCAACGCAAAGTAACACAACGCAAAGTAACACAATACAAAGTAACGCAATGCAAAGTAATGCAACGCAAAGTAACGCAATGCAAAGTAACACAACGCAAAGTAACAATGCAAAGTAACACAGCGCAAAGTAACGCAACACATTACAACACAAGGCAAAATAACGCAACGCAAAGTAACGCAACGCAAAGTAACGCAACACATTACAACACAAGGCAAAGTAACACAACGCAAAGTAACGCAACACAAAGTAACGCGACACAAAGTAACACAAGGCAAATTAACACAACACAAAGTAACACAACGCAAAGTAACGCAATGCACTACAACACAACGCACTACAACACAACGCACTACAACACAACGCAAAGTAACGCAACACATTACAACACAAGGCAAAGTAACACAACGCAAAGTAACGCAACGCAAAGTAACAAAACGCAAAGTAACGCGACACAAATTAACACAAGGCAAAGTAACACAACGCAAAGTAACACAAGGCAAAGTATCACAACGCAAAGTAACACAATGCAAAGTAACACAACGCACTAAAAATCAAGGAAAAGTAACGCAACGTAAAGTAACGCAACGTAACGTAACGCAACGTAAAGTAACGCAACGTAAAGTAACCCAACGCAAAGTAACACAACACAAAGTAAAACAACACAAAGTAACGCAATGCAAAGTAATGCAACGGAAAGTAACGCAATGCAAAGTAACGCAACACATTACAACACAAGGCAAAGTAACGCAATGCAAAGTAACGCAACGCAAAGTAACACAATGCGAAGTCACGCAATGTTCTACAACACAACGCAAATTAACTCAACGCAAAGTAACGGAATGCAAAGTAACGCAACGCAACGCACTACAACACAAGGTAAAGTAACACAACGCAAAGTAAAACAACGCAAAGTAACGCAATGCAAAGTAACGCAATGCAAAGTAACACAACGCAAAGTAACACAATAGAAAGTAACACAATGCAAAGTAATGCAACGCAAAGTAACGCAATGCAAAGTAACACAACGCAAAGTAACAATGCAAAGTAACACAGCTCAGAGTAACACAACACATTACAACACAAGGCAAAGTAACGCAACGCAAAGTAACGCAACGCAAAGTAATGCAACGCAAAGTAATGCAACGCAAAGTAACACAATGCAAAGTAACGCAACGCAATACAACACAAGGCAAAGTAACACAACGCAAAGTAACACAACGCAATACAACACAAGGCAAATCAACGCAACGCCAAGTAACAAAACGCAAAGTAATGCAACGCAACGCACTACAATACAAGGCAAAGTAAGAAAAGGCAAAGAAACACAAGGCAAAGTAACACAACGCAAAGTAACACAACGCAAAGTAACAAAACGCAAAGTAACACGACAGAAAGTAACACAACGCAAAGTATCGCAACGCAACACACTACAACACAAGGTAAAGTAACACAATGCAAAGTAAATTAACACAAAGTAATGCAATGCAAAGTAACGCAACGCAAAGTAACACAACGCAAAGTAACGCAATGCAAAGTAACACAACGCAAAGTAACTCAACGCACTACAACACAAGGTAAATTAATGCAAAACAAACTAACACAGGGCAAAGTAACACAAGGCAAAGTAACGCAACGCAAAGTAACACAATGCAAAGTCACACAATGCAAAGTAACGCAACGCAAAGTAACGCAACGCAAAGTAACGCAACGCAAAGTAACGCAACGCAAAGTAACGCAACGCAAAGTAACGCAACGCAAAGTAACACAATGCAAAGTAACACAATGCAAAGTAATGCAAAACAAATTAACTTAACGCAAAGTAACACAACGCAAAGCTACTCAAGGCAAAGTAATGCAACGCAAAGTAATGCAACGTGCTACAACACAAGGCAAAGTAACACAACGCAAAGTAACGCAACGCACTACAACACAAGGCAAAGTAACGCAACGCAAAGTAACATAAAGCAAAGTAACGCAACGCAACGCACTACAACACAACGCAAAGTAACGTAACGCAACGCAAAGTAACGCAACGCACTACAACACAAGGTAAATTAACGCAAAACAAACTAACACAAGGCAAAGTAACACAAGGCAAAGTAACGCAACGCAAAGTAACACAATGCAAAGTCACACAATGCAAAGTAACGCAACGCAAAGTAACGCAACGCAAAGTAACGCAACGCAAAGTAACACAACGCAAAGTAACACAATGCAAAGTAACACAATACAAAGTAACGCAAAACAAATTAACACAACGCAAAGTAACACAACGCAAAGCTACTCAAGGCAAAGTAACACAACGCAAAGTAATGCAACGCAACGCAGTGCAACACAACGCACTACAACACAACGCAAAGTAACGCAACACATTTCAACAGAAGGCAAAGTAATGCAAGGCAAAGTAATGCAACGCAAAGTAACGCAACACATTACAACACAAGGCAAAGTAACGCAACGCAAAGTAACGCAACGCAAAGTAACGCAACGCAAATTAACACAACGCAAAGTAACAAAATGCAAAGTAACACAACGCACTAAAAATCAAGGAAAAGTAACGCAACGCAAAGTAACACAACACAAAGTAACACAACACAAAGTAACGCAATGCAAAGTAATGCAACGCAAAGTAACGCAATGCAAAGTAACGCAACGCAATGCACTACAACACAAGGTAAAGTAACACAACGCAAAGTAACACAACGCAAAGAAACACAACGCAAAGTAACACAACGCAACGCACTAAACACAACGCAAAGTAACGCAACACATTTCAACAGAAGGCAAAGTAATGCAAGGCAAAGTAATGCAACGCAAAGTAACGCAACACATTACAACAAAAGGCAAAGTAACGCAACGCAAAGTAACGCAATGCAAAGTAACACAACGCAAAGTAACAATGCAAAGTAACATAGCGCAAAGTAACGCAACACATTACAACACAAGGCAAAGTAACGCAACGCAAAGTAATGCAACGCAAAGTAACGCAACGCAAAGTAACACAATGCAAAGTAACGCAATGCAATACAACACAAGGCAAATCAACACAACGCAAAGTAAATCAACGCAAAGTAACGCAATGCAAAGTAACGCAACGCAAAGTAACACAACGCAAAGTAACACAATACAAAGTAACGCAATGCAAAGTAATGCAACGCAAAGTAACGCAATGCAAAGTAACACAACGCAAAGTAACACAACGCAAAGTAACAAAACGCAAAGTAACACGACACAAAGTAACACAACGCAAAGTAACACAACGCAAAGTAACGTAACGCAACGCAACGCACTACAACACAAGGTAAAGTAACACATTGCAAAGTAAAACAACGCAAAGTAACGCAATGCAAAGTAACGCAACGCAAAGTAACACAACGCAAAGTAACACAATACAAAGTAACGCAATGCAAAGTAATGCAACGCAAAGTAACGCAATGCAAAGTAACACAACGCAAAGTAACAATGCAAAGTAACACAGCGCAAAGTAACGCAACACATTACAACACAAGGCAAAATAACGCAACGCAAAGTAACGCAACGCAAAGTAACACAATGCAAAGTAACGCAACGCAATACAACACAAGGCAAAATAACGCAAAACAAAGTAACACAATGCAAAGTAACACAACGCACTAAAAATCAAGGAAAAGTAACGCAACGTAAAGTAACGCAACGTAAAGTAACGCAACGTAAAGTAACGCAACGTAAAGTAACGCAACGTAAAGTAACACAACGCAAAGTAACACAACACAAAGTAAAACAACACAAAGTAACGCAATGCAAAGTAATGCAACGGAAAGTAACGCAATGCAAAGTAACGAAACACATTACAACACAAGGCAAAGTAACACAATGCAAAGTAACGCAACGCAAAGTAACACAATGCGAAGTCACGCAATGTTCTACAACACAACGCAAATTAACTCAACGCAAAGTAACGCAATGCAAAGTAACGCAACGCACTACAACACAAGGTAAAGTAACACAACGCAAAGTAAAACAACGCAAAGTAACGCAACGCAAAGTAACACAATGCGAAGTCACGCAATGTTCTACAACACAACGCAAATTAACTCAACGCAAAGTAACGCAATGCAAAGTAACGCAACGCACTACAACACAAGGTAAAGTAACGCAACGCAAAGTAACACAACGCAAAGTAACACAATAGAAAGTAACACAATGCAAAGTAATGCAACGCAAAGTAACGCAATGCAAAGTAACACAACGCAAAGTAACAATGCAAAGTAACACAGCTCAGAGTAACACAACACATTACAACACAAGGCAAAGTAACGCAACGCAAAGTAACGCAACGCAAAGTAACGCAACGCAAAGTAACGCAACGCAAAGTAATGCAACGCAAAGTAACACAATGCAAAGTAACGCAACGCAATACAACACAAGGCAAAATAATGCAAAACAAAGTAACACAACGCAAAGTCACACAACGCAATACAACACAAGGCAAATCAACGCAACGCCAAGTAACACAACGCAAAGTAATGCAACGCAACGCACTACAATACAAGGCAAACTAAGAAAAGGCAGAGAAACACAAGGCAAAGTAACACAACGCAAAGTAACACAACACAAAGTAACAAATCGCAAAGTAACACAACACAAAGTATCACAACGCAAAGTAACGCAACGCAACACACTACAACACAAGGTAAAGTAACACAACGCAAAGTAAATAAACGCAAAGTAACGCAATACAAAGTAACGCAATGCAAAGTAACACAACGCAAAGTAACACAATACAAAGTAACGCAACGCAAAGTAACACAATGCAAAGTAACGCAACGCAATACAACACAAGGCAAAATAACGCAAAACAAAGTAACACAACGCAATACAACACAAGGCAAATCAACGCAACGCCAAGTAATACAACGCAAAGTAATGCAACGCAACGCACTACAATACAAGGCAAAGTAAGAAAAGGCAAAAGAAACACAAGGCAAAGTAACACAACGCAAAGTAACAAAACGCAAAGTAACACAACACAAAGTAACACAACGCAAAGTAACGCAACGCAACACACTACAACACAAGTAAAGTAACACAACGCAAAGTAAATCAACGCAAAGTAACGCAATGAACAGTAACGCAACGCAAAGTAACACAACGCAAAGTAACGCAATGCAAAGTAACACAACGCAAAGTAACAATGCAAAGTAACAATGCAAAGTAACACAGCGCAAAGTAACGCAACACATTACAACACAAGGCAAAGTAACGCAAGGCAAAGTAACGCAACGCAAAGTAACACAATGCAAAGTAACGCAACGCAATAAAACACAAGGCAAAATAACGCAAAACAAAGTAACACAACGCAAAGTAACACAACGCAAAGTAACACGACAGAAAGTAACACAACGCAAAGTATCGCAACGCAACACACTACAACACAAGGTAAAGTAACACAATGCAAAGTAAATTAACACAAAGTAATGCAATGCAAAGTAACGCAACGCAAAGTAACACAACGCAAAGTAACGCAATGCAAAGTAACACAACGCAAAGTAACTCAACGCACTACAACACAAGGTAAATTAACGCAAAACAAACTAACACAAGGCAAAGTAACACAAGGCAAAGTAACGCAACGCAAAGTAACACAATGCAAAGTAACGCAACGCAAAGTAACACAATGCAAAGTAACACAATGCAAAGTAATGCAAAACAAATTAACTTAACGCAAAGTAAAACAACGCAAAGCTACTCAAGGCAAAGTAATGCAACGCAAAGTAATGCAACGTGCTACAACACAAGGCAAAGTAACACAACGCAAAGTAACGCAACGCACTACAACACAAGGCAAAGTAACGCAATGCAAAGTAACATAAAGCAAAGTTACGCAACGCAACGCACTACAACACAACGCAAAGTAACGCAACGCACTACAACACAAGGTAAATTAACGCAAAACAAACTAACACAAGGCAAAGTAACACAAGGCAAAGTAACGCAACGCAAAGTAACACAATGCAAAGTCACACAATGCAAAGTAACGCAACGCAAAGTAACGCAACGCAAAGTAACGCAACGCAAAGTAACACAACGCAAAGTAACACAATGCAAAGTAACACAATACAAAGTAACGCAAAACAAATTAACACAACGCAAAGTAACACAACGCAAAGCTACTCAAGGCAAAGTAACACAACGCAAAGTAATGCAACGCAACGCAGTGCAACACAACGCACTACAACACAACGCAAAGTAACGCAACACATTTCAACAGAAGGCAAAGTAATGCAAGGCAAAGTAATGCAACGCAAAGTAACGCAACACATTACAACACAAGGCAAAGTAACGCAACGCAAAGTAACGCAACGCAAAGTAACGCAACGCAAATTAACACAACGCAAAGTAACAAAATGCAAAGTAACACAACGCACTAAAAATCAAGGAAAAGTAACGCAACGCAAAGTAACACAACACAAAGTAACACAACACAAAGTAACGCAATGCAAAGTAATGCAACGCAAAGTAACGCAATGCAAAGTAACGCAACGCAATGCACTACAACACAAGGTAAAGTAACACAACGCAAAGTAACACAACGCAAAGTAACATAGCGCAAAGTAACACAACGCAAAGTAACGCAACGCAACGCACTACAACACAACGCACTACAACACAACGCAAAGTAACGCAACACATTTCAACAGAAGGCAAAGTAATGCAAGGCAAAGTAATGCAGCGCAAAGTAACGCAACACATTACAACAAAAGGCAAAGTAACGCAACGCAAAGTAACGCAACGCAAAGTAACGCAATGCAAAGTAACACAACGCAAAGTAACAATGCAAAGTAACATAGCGCAAAGTAACGCAACACATTACAACACAAGGCAAAGTAACGCAACGCAAAGTAATGCAACGCAAAGTAACGCAACGCAAAGTAACACAATGCAAAGTAACGCAACGCAATACAACACAAGGCAAATCAACACAACGCAAAGTAAATCAACGCAAAGTAACGCAATGCAAAGTAACGCAACGCAAAGTAACACAACGCAAAGTAACACAATACAAAGTAACGCAATAGAAAGTAATGCAACGCAAAGTAACGCAATGCAAAGTAACACAACGCAAAGTAACACAACGCAAAGTAACAAAACGCAAAGTAACACGACACAAAGTAACACAACGCAAAGTAACGCAACGCAACGCAACGCACTACAACACAAGGTAAAGTAACACATTGCAAAGTAAAACAACGCAAAGTAACGCAATGCAAAGTAACGCAACGCAAAGTAACACAACGCAAAGTAACACAATACAAAGTAACGCAATGCAAAGTAATGCAACGCAAAGTAACGCAATGCAAAGTAACACAACGCAAAGTAACAAAGCAAAGTAACACAGCGCAAAGTAACGCAACACATTACAACACAAGGCAAAATAACGCAACGCAAACTAACGCAACGCAAAGTAACACAATGCAAAGTAACGCAACGCAATACAACACAAGGCAAAATAACGCAAAACAAAGTAACACAATGCAAAGTAACACAACGCAATACAACACAAGGCAAATCAACGCAACGCCAAGTAACACAACGCAAAGTCATGCAATGCAACGCACTACAATACAAGGCAAAGTAAGAAAAGGCAAAGAAACACAAGGCAAAGTTAAACAACGCAAAGTAACACAACGCAAAGTAACAAAACGCAAAGTAACACAACACAAAGTAACACAGCGCAAAGTAACGCAATGCAGCGCACTACAACACAACGCACTACAACACAACGTAAAGTAACGCAACACATTACAACACAAGGCAAAGTAATGCAACGCAAAGTAACGCAACACATTACAACACAAGGCAAAGTAACACAATGCAAAGTAAAACGACGCAAAGTAACGTAAAACATTACAACACAAGGCAAAGTAACGCAACGCAAAGTAAAGCAACGCAAAGTAACGCAACGCAAAGTCACAAAGCAAAGTCACACAAGGCAAAGTAACACAATGCAAAGTAATGCAACGCAAAGTAACACAACGCAAAGTAACACAACGCAAAGTAACACAACGCAAAGTAACACAACACAACGCAAAGTAACACAATGTGCTACAACACAAGGCAAAGTAACGCAATGCAAATTAACACAACGCAAAGTAATGCAACGCAACGCACTAGAACACAAGGCAAAGTAACACAACGCAAAGTAACACAATGCAACGTAACATAATACAAAGTAACGCAAAACAAATTAACACAACGCAAAGTAACACAACGCAAAGCTACTCAAGGCAAAGTAACACAACGCAAAGTAATGCAACGCAACGCAGTGCAACACAACACACTACAACACAACGCAAAGTAACGCAACACATTTCAACAGAAGGCAAAGTAATGCAAGGCAAAGTAATGCAACGCAAAGTAACGCAACACATTACAACACAAGGCAAAGTAACGCAACGCAAAGTAACGCAACGCAAAGTAACGCAACGCAAATTAACACAACGCAAAGTAACAAAATGCAAAGTAACACAACGCACTAAAAATCAAGGAAAAGTAACGCAACGCAAAGTAACACAACATAAAGTAACACAACACAAAGTAACGCAATGCAAAGTAATGCAACGCAAAGTAACGCAATGCAAAGTAACGTAACGCAATGCACTACAACACAAGGTAAAGTAACACAACGCAAAGTAACACAACGCAAAGTAACACAACGCAAAGTAACACAACGCAAAGTAACACAACGCAAAGTAACGCAACGCAACGCACTACAACACAACGCACTACAACACAACGCAAAGTAACGCAACACATTTCAACAGAAGGCAAAGTAATGCAAGGCAAAGTAATGCAACGCAAAGTAACGCAACACATTACAACAAAAGGCAAAGTAACGCAACGCAAAGTAAGGCAACGCAAAGTAACGCAATGCAAAGTAACACAACGCAAAGTAACAATGCAAAGTAACATAGCGCAAAGTAACGCAACAAATTACAACACAAGGCAAAGTAACGCAACGCAAAGTAATGCAACGCAAAGTAACGCAACGCAAAGTAACACAATGCAAAGTAACGCAACGCAATACAACACAAGGCAAATCAACACAACGCAAAGTAAATCAACGCAAAGTAACGCAATGCAAAGTAACGCAACGCAAAGTAACACAACGCAAAGTAACACAATACAAAGTAACGCAATGCAAAGTAATGCAACGCAAAGTAACGCAATGCAAAGTAACACAACGCAAAGTAACACAACGCAAAGTAACAAAACGCAAAGTAACACGACACAAAGTAACACAACGCAAAGTAACGCAACGCAACGCAACGCACTACAACACAAGGTAAAGTAACACATTGCAAAGTAAAACAACGCAAAGTAACGCAATGCAAAGTAACGCAACGCAAAGTAACACAGCGCAAAGTAACGCAACACATTACAACGCAAAACAAAGTAACACAACGCAAAGTAATGCAACGCAACGCACTACAATACAAGGCAAAGTAAGAAAAGGCAAAGAAACACAAGGCAAAGTAATACAACGCAAAGTAACACAACACAAAGTAACACAACACAAAGTAACACAACACAAAGTAACACAACACAAAGTAACACAACGCAAAGTAACGCAATGCAGCGCACTACAACACAACGCACTACAACACAACGCAAAGTAACGCAACACATTACAACACAAGGCAAAGTAACGCAACGCAAAGTAACGCAACGCAAAGTAACGCAACTCAAAGCTACTCAAGGCAAAGTAACGCAACGCAAAGTAATGCATCGTGCTACAACACAAGGCAAAGTGACGCAACGCAAAGTAACACAACGCAAAGTAACGCAACGCACTACAACACAAGGCAAAGTAACGCAACGCAAAGTAACATAAAGCAAAGTAAGGCAACGCACTACAACACAACGCAAAGTAACGTAACGCAACGCAAAGTAACGCAACGCACTACAACACAAGATAAATTAACGCAAAACAAACTAACACAAGGCAAAGTAACACAAGGCAAAGTAACGCAACGCAAAGTAACACAATGCAAAGTCACACAATGCAAAGTAACGCAACGCAAAGTAACGCAACGCAAAGTAACACAATGCAAAGTAACACAATACAAAGTAACGCAAAACAATTTAACACAACGCAAAGTAACACAACGGAAAGCTACTCAAGGCAAAGTAACGCAACGCAAAGTAATGCAACGTGCTACAACACAAGGCAAAGTAACGCAACGCAAAGTAACACAACGCAAAGTAAAATAACGCAAAGTAACGCAACGCACTACAACACAAGGCAAAGTAACGCAACGCAAAGTAACGCAACGCAACGCACTACAACACAACGCAAAGTAACGTAACGCAACGCAAAGTAACGCAACGCACTACAACACAACGTAAATTAACGCAAAACAAACTAACACAAGGCAAAGTAACACAAGGCAAAGTAACGCAACGCAAAGGAACACAATGCAAAGTCACACAATGCAAAGTAACGCAACGCAAAGTAACGCAACGCAAAGTAACACAACGCAAAGTAACACAATGCAAAGTAACACAACGTGCTACAACACAAGGCAAAGTAACGCAACGCAAAGTAACACAACGCAAAGTAATGCAACGCAACGCAATACAACACAAGGCAAAGTAACACAACGCAAAGTAACACAAGGCAAAGTAACACAACGCAAAGTAACACAATGCAAAGTAACACAACGCACTACAAATCAAAGCAAAGTAACGCAACGCAAAGTGACACAACGCAAAGTAACACAACGCAAAGTAACACAATGCAAAGTAATGCAATGCAAAGTAACGCAACGCAAAGTAACACAACGCAAAGTAACACAATACAAAGTAACGCAATGCAAATTAATGCAACGCAAAGTAACGCAATGCAAAGTAACACAACGCAAAGTAACAACGCAAAGTAACACAGCGCAAAGTAACGCAGGGCAAAGTAATGCAACACATTACAACACAACGCAAAGTAACGCAACGCAAAGTAACACAATGCAACGCACTACAATACAAGGCAAAGTAAGACAAGGCAAAGAAACACAAGGCAAAGTAACACAACGCAAAGTAACACAACGCAATACAACACAAGGCAAATCAACGCAATGCCAAGTAACACGACGCAAAGTAATGCAACGCAACGCACTACAATACAAGGCAAAGTAAGACAAGGCAAAGAAACACAAGGCAAAGTAACACAACACAAAGTAACACAACGCAAAGTAACACAATGCAAAGTAACACAACGCAAAGTAACGCAACGCAGCGCACTACAACACAACGCACTACAACACAACGCAAAGTAACGCAACACATTACAACAAAAGGCAAAGTAACACAATGCAAAGTAACACAATGCAAAGTAACACAACGCAAAGTAACGTAACACATTACAACAGAAGGCAAAGTAACGCAACGCAAAGTAACGCAACGCAAAGTAACGCAACGCAAAGTAACACAAAGCAAAGTAACACAATGCAAAGTAACACAACGCAAAGTAATACAACCCAAAGTTACGCAACGCAAAGTAACACAACGCAAAGTAACACAAAGCAAAGTAACGCAACGCAAAGTGACACAACACAAAGTAACACAACACAAAGTAACACAACACAAAGTAACACAACACAAAGTAACGCAAAACAAACTAACAGAACGCAAAGTAACACAACGTGCTACAACACAAGGCAAAGTAACGCTACGCAAAGTAACACAACGCAAAGAAATGCAACGCACCGCACTACAACACAAGCCAAAGTAACACAACGGAAAGTAACAAAAGGAAAAGTAACACAACGCGAAGTAACACAGAGCAAAGTAGCACAACGCACTACAAATCAAGGAAAAGTAACGCAACGCAAAGTAACACAACGCAAAGTAACGTAACACAAAGTAACACAACACAAAGTAACACAACACAAAGTAACACAACACAAAGTAACGCAACACATTATAACACAAGGCAAAGTGGGGCGGCAGTAGCTCAGTCTGTAGGGAGTTGGCTTGGGAACCGGAGGGTCACCGGTTCAAGTCCCGCCATGGACCAAGAACTGAGTGTGAACTGGTAGCTGGAGAGGTGCCAGTTTACCTCTTGGGCACTGCCGAGGTGCCCCTGAGCAAGGCACCAAACCCCCAACTGCTCGGGGCGCTTGTCAGGAGCAGCCCCCTCACTCTGACATCTCTCCATTGTTGCATGTTTGTGCATGTTTGTGTTCGGATCTGCAGTACCGTGTATAAGTTAACAACAGAGTGAAAAAATTGAATTTCCCCTCGTGGGACTAATAAAGGACTATCTTCTTCTTCTTCTTAAAGTAACGCAACGCAAAGTAACGCAACACAAAGTAACCCAACGCAAAGTAACACAATGCAAAGTCACGCAACGTTCTACAACACAATGCAAAGTAACACAACGCAAAGTAACGTAACGCAACGCAAAGTAACGCAAAGTAACGCAACGCAAAGTAACGCAACGCAACGCACTACAACACAAGGCAAAGTAACACAACGCAAAGTAACACAACGCAAAGTAACGCAACGCAAAGTAACACAACGCACTACAACACAACGCAAAGTAACGCAATGCAAAATACCACAATGCAAAGTAACACAACGCACTACAACACAAGGCAAAGCCACGCAATGCAAAGTGACACAACACAAGGTAACACAATGCACTACAACACAATGCAAAGTAACACAACACAAAGTAACACAAAACAAAGTAACACAACACAAGGTAACACAATGCACTACAACACAATGCAAAGTAACACAACACAAAGTAACACAACACAAAGTAACGCGACACATTACAACACATGGCAAAGTAACGCAATACAAAGTAACACAATGCAAAGTAACGCAACGCAAAATAACACAATGCAAAGTAATGCAACGCAAAGTAACACAACGCAAAGTAACACAATGTGCTACAACACAAGGCAAAGTAACGCAATGCAAAGTAACACAAGGCAAAGTAACACAACGCAAAGTAACCAAGCAAAGTAACACAACGCAAAGTAACGCAACACATTACAACACAAGGCAAAGTAACGCAACTCAAAGTAACACAATGCAAAGTCACGCAATGTTCTACAACACAACGCAAATTAACATAACGCAAAGTAACGCAACGCAAAGTAACGCAACGCAACACACTACAACACAAGGTAAAGTAACACAACGCAAAGTAACACAACGCAAAGTAACGCAATGCAAAGTAACGCAACGCAAAGTAACGCAACGCAAAGTAACACAACGCACTACAACACAAGGCAAAGTAACACAATGCAAAGTAACAAAACGCAAAGTAACACAACACAAAGTAACACAACACAAAGTAACACAACACAAAGTAACACAACACAAAGTAACGCAACGCACTACAACACAACGCACTACAACACAACGCAAAGTAACGCAACACATTACAACACAAGGCAAAGTAACACAATGCAAAGTAACACAACGCAAAGTAACGTAACACATTACAAAACAAGGCAAAGTAACGCAACCCAAAGTAACGCAACACAAAGTCACACAATGCAAAGTAACACAATGCAAAGTAACACAACGCAAAGTAAAGCAACACATTACAACACAAGGCAAAGTAACGCAACGCAAAGTAACACAACGCAAAGTTACACAACGCACTACAACACAAGGCAAATCAACGCAATGCAAAGTGACACAACGCAAAGTAACGCAACGCAATACAACACAAGGCAAAATAACGCAAAACAAAGTAACACAACGCAAAGTAACACAACGCAATACAACACAAGGTAAATCAACGCAACGGCAAGTAACACAACGCAAAGTAATGCAACGCAACGCACTACAATACAAGGCAAAGTAAGACAAGGCAAAGAAACACAAGTCAAAGTAACACAACGCAAAGTAACACAACGCAAAGTAACACAATGCAAAGTAACAAAACGCAAAGTAACACAACACAAAGTAACTCAACACAAACTAACACAACGCAAAGTAACGCAACGCAGCGCACTACAACACAACGCACTACAACACAACGCAAAGTAACGAAACACATTACAACACAAGGCAAAGTAATACAACACAAAGTAACGCAACACATTAAAACACAAGTCAAAGTAACACAATGCAAAGTAACACAACGCAAAGTAACGTAACACATTACAACACAAGGCAAAGCAACACAACGCAAACTAACACAACGCAAAGTAACACAATGTCCTACAACACAAGGCAAAGTAAGGCAATGCAAAGTAACACAAGGCAAAGTAACACAAGGCAAAGTAACACAACGCAAAGTAACACAACGCAAAGTAACACAACGCAAAGTAACGCAACGCAAAGTAACCAAGCAAAGTAACACAACGCAAAGTAACGCAACACATTACAACACAAGGCAAAGTAACGCAACTCAAAGTAACACAATGCAAAGTCACGCAATGTTCTACAACACAACGCAAATTAACATAACGCAAAGTAACGCAACGCAAAGTAACGCAACGCAAAGTAACGCAACGCAAAGTAACGCAACGCAAAGTAACGCAACGCAAAGTAACGCAACGCAAAGTAACGCAACGCAACACACTACAACACAAGGTAAAGTAACACAACGCAAAGTAACACAACGCAAAGTAACGCAATGCAAAGTAACGCAACGCAAAGTAACACAACGCACTACAACACAAGGCAAAGTAACACAATGCAAAGTAATAAAACGCAAAGTAACACAACACAAAGTAACACAACACAAAGTAACACAACACAAAGTAACGCAACACATTACAACACAAGGCAAAGTAATGCAACGCAAAGTAACGCAACACATTACAACACAAGGCAAAGTAATACAACACAAACTAACACAACGCAAACTAACACAATGTCCTACAACACAATGCAAAGTAACGCAATGCAAAGTAACACAACGCAAAGTAACACAACGCAAAGTAACACAACGCAAAGTAACACAACGCAAAGTAACGCAACGCAAAGTAACCAAGCAAAGTAACACAACTTAAAGTAACGCAACACATTACAACATAAGGCAAAGTAACGCAACTCAAAGTAACACAATGCAAAGTCACGCAATGTTCTACAACACAAGGCAAATTAACATAACGCAAAGTAACGCAACGCAAAGTAACGCAACGCAAAGTAACGCAACGCAAAGTAACGCAATGCAAAGTAACGCAATGCAACACACTACAACACAAGGTAAAGTAACACAACGCAAAGTAACACAACGCAAAGTAACGCAATGCAAGGTTACGCAACGCAAAGTAACACAACGCACTACAACACAAGGCAAAGTAACACAATGCAAAGTAATAAAACGCAAAGTAACACAACACAAAGTAACACAACACAAAGTAACGCAACACATTACAACACAAGGCAAAGTAATGCAACGCAAAGTAACGCAACACATTACAACACAAGGCAAAGTAATACAATGCAAAGTAACACAACGCAAAGTAACGTAACACATTACAAAACAAGGCAAAGTAACGCAACCCAAAGTAACGCAACACAAAGTAACACAATGCAAAGTAACACAATGCAAAGTAACACAATGCAAAGTAACACAATGCAAAGTAACGTAACACATTACAACACAAGGCAAAGTAACGCAACGCAAAGTAACGCAACGCAAAGTAACGCAACGCAAAGTAACGCAACGCAAAGTAACACAACGCACTACAACACAAGGCAAAGTAACACAATGCAAAGTAACAAAACGCAAAGTAACACAACACAAAGTAACACAACACAAAGTAACACAACACAAAGTAACACAACACAAAGTAACGCAACGCACTACAACACAACGCACTACAACACAACGCAAAGTAACGCAACACATTACAACACAAGGCAAAGTAACACAATGCAAAGTAACACAACGCAAAGTAACGTAACACATTACAAAACAAGGCAAAGTAACGCAACCCAAAGTAACGCAACACAAAGTCACACAATGCAAAGTAACACAATGCAAAGTAACACAACGCAAAGTAACACAACGCAAAGTAAAGCAACACATTACAACACAAGGCAAAGTAACGCAACGCAAAGTAACACAACGCAAAGTTACACAACGCACTACAACACAAGGCAAATCAACGCAATGCAAAGTGACACAACGCAAAGTAACGCAACGCAATACAACACAAGGCAAAATAACGCAAAACAAAGTAACACAACGCAAAGTAACACAACGCAATACAACACAAGGTAAATCAACGCAACGGCAAGTAACACAACGCAAAGTAATGCAACGCAACGCACTACAATACAAGGCAAAGTAAGACAAGGCAAAGAAACACAAGTCAAAGTAACACAACGCAAAGTAACACAACGCAAAGTAACACAATGCAAAGTAACAAAACGCAAAGTAACACAACACAAAGTAACTCAACACAAAGTAACACAACGCAAAGTAACGCAACGCAGCACACTACAACACAACGCACTACAACACAACGCAAAGTAACGAAACACATTACAACACAAGGCAAAGTAATACAACACAAAGTAACGCAACACATTAAAACACTAGGCAAAGCAACACAACGCAAACTAACACAACGCAAAGTAACACAACGCAAAGTAACACAATGTCCTACAACACAAGGCAAAGTAAGGCAATGCAAAGTAACACAAGGCAAAGTAACACAACGCAAAGTAACACAACGCAAAGTAACACAACGCAAAGTAACACAACGCAAAGTAACGCAACGCAAAGTAACCAAGCAAAGTAACACAACGCAAAGTAACGCAACACATTACAACACAAGGCAAAGTAACGCAACTCAAAGTAACACAATGCAAAGTCACGCAATGTTCTACAACACAACGCAAATTAACATAACGCAAAGTAACGCAACGCAAAGTAACGCAACGCAAAGTAACGCAACGCAAAGTAACGCAACGCAAAGTAACGCAACACAAAGTAACGCAACGCAACACACTACAACACAAGGTAAAGTAACACAACGCAAAGTAACACAACGCAAAGTAACGCAATGCAAAGTAACGCAACGCAAAGTAACACAACGCACTACAACACAAGGCAAAGTAACACAATGCAAAGTAATAAAACGCAAAGTAACACAACACAAAGTAACACAACACAAAATAACACAAAACAAAGTAACGCAACACATTACAACACAAGGCAAAGTAATGCAACGCAAAGTAACGCAACACATTACAACACAAGGCAAAGTAATACAACACAAACTAACACAACGCAAACTAACACAATGTCCTACAACACAATGCAAAGTAACGCAATGCAAAGTAACACAACGCAAAGTAACACAACGCAAAGTAACACAACGCAAAGTAACACAACGCAAAGTAACACAACGCAAAGTAACGCAACGCAAAGTAACCAAGCAAAGTAACACAACTTAAAGTAACGCAACACATTACAACATAAGGCAAAGTAACGCAACTCAAAGTAACACAATGCAAAGTCACGCAATGTTCTACAACACAACGCAAATTAACATAACGCAAAGTAACGCAACGCAAAGTAACGCAACGCAAAGTAACGCAACGCAAAGTAACGCAATGCAACACACTACAACACAAGGTAAAGTAACACAACGCAAAGTAACACAACGCAAAGTAACGCGATGCAAAGTTACGCAACGCAAAGTAACACAACGCACTACAACACAAGGCAAAGTAACACAATGCAAAGTAATAAAACGCAAAGTAACACAACACAAAGTAACACAACACAAAGTAACACAACACAAAGTAACGCAACACATTACAACACAAGGCAAAGTAATGCAACGCAAAGTAACGCAACACATTACAACACAAGGCAAAGTAACACAATGCAAAGTAACACAACGCAAAGTAACACAACGCAAAGTAACGTAACACATTACAAAACAAGGCAAAGTAACGCAACCCAAAGTAACGCAACACAAAGTAACACAATGCAAAGTAACACAATGCAAAGTAACACAATGCAAAGTAACACAATGCAAAGTAACGTAACACATTACAACACAAGGCAAAGTAACGCAACGCAAAGTAACGCAACGCAAAGTAACGCAACGCAAAGTAACGCAACGCAACGTAACACAAAGCAAAGTAACACAACGCAAAGGAACACAACGCAAAGTAATATAACCTAAAGTAACGCAACGCAAAGTAACACAACGCAAAGTAACACAAAGCAAAGTAATGCAACGCAAAGTAACACAACGCAAAGTAACACAACGCAAAGTAACACAACGCAAAGTAACACAATGCAAAATAACACAACACAAGGTAACACAACACAAAGTAACACAACACAAAGTAACACAACACAAAGTAACGCAAAACAAACTAACAAAACGCAAAGTAACACAACGTGCTACAACACAACGCAAAGTAACGCTACGCAAAGTAACACAACGCAAAGTAATGCAACGCACCGCACTACAACATAAGCAAAAGTAACACAACGCAAAGTAACGAAATGCAAAGTAATGCAACGCAAAGTAACGCAATGCAAAGTAACGCAACACATTACAACACAAGGCAAAGTAACGCAACGCAAAGTAACGCAACGCAAAGTAACGCAACGCAAAGTAACACAACGCAATACAACACAAGGTAAATCAACGCAACGGCAAGTAACACAACGCAAAGTAATGCAACGCAACGCACTACAATACAAGGCAAAGTAAGACAAGGCAAAGTAAACGCAAGGTAACACAACTCAAAGTAACACAACGCAAAGTAACGCAACGCAGCGCACTACAACACAACGCACTACAACACAACGCAAAGTAACGAAACACATTACAACACAAGGCAAAGTAATGCAACACAAAGTAACGCAACACATTAAAACACAAGTCAAAGTAACACAATGCAAAGTAACACAACGCAAAGTAACGTAACACATTACAACACAAGGCAAAGTAACACAACGCAAACTAACACAACGCAAAGTAACACAATGTGCTACAACACAAGGCAAAGTAACGCAATGCAAAGTAACACAAGGCAAAGTAACACAACGCAAAGTAACACAACGCAAAGTAACCAAGCAAAGTAACACAACGCAAAGTAACGCAACGCAAAGTAACCAAGCAAAGTAACACAACGCAAAGTAACGCAACACATTACAACACAAGGCAAAGTAATGCAACTCAAAGTAACACAATGCAAAGTCACGCAATGTTCTACAACACAACGCAAATTAACATAACGCAAAGTAACGCAACGCAAAGTAACGCAACGCAACACACTGCAACACAAGGTAAAGTAACACAACGCAAAGTAACACAACGCAAACTAACGCAATGCAAAGTAACGCAACGCAAAGTAACACAACGCACTACAACACAAGGCAAAGTAACACAATGCAAAGTAACACAACGCAAAGTAACACAACACAAAGTAACACAACACAAAGTAACACAACACAAAGTAACGCAACGCACTACAACACAACGCACTACAACACAACGCAAAGTAACACAACACATTACAACACAAGGCAAAGTAATGCAACGCAAAGTAACGCAACACATTACAACACAAGGCAAAGTAACACAATGCAAAGTAACACAATGCAAAATAACACAATGCAAAGTAACGTAACACATTACAACACAGGGCAAAGTAACGCAACGCAAAGTAACGTAACGCAAAGTAACGCAACGCAAAGTAACGCAACGCAAAGTAACGCAACGCAAAGTAACGCAACGCAACGTAACACAAAGCAAAGTAACACAACGCAAAGGAACACAACGCAAAGTAATATAACCCAAAGTAACGCAACGCAAAGTAACACAAAGCAAAGTAATGCAACGCAAAGTAACACAACGCAAAGTAACACAACGCAAAGTAACACAATGCAAAATAACACAACACAAAGTAACACAACACAAAGTAACACAACACAAAGTAACGCAAAACAAACTAACAAAACGCAAAGTAACACAACGTGCTACAACACAAGGCAAAGTAACGCTACGCAAAGTAACACAACGCAAAGTAATGCAACGCACCGCACTACAACACAAGCCAAAGCAACACAACGCAAAGTAACGAAATGCAAAGTAATGCAACGCAAAGTAACGCAATGCAAAGTAACGCAACGCAAAGTAACGCAACGCAAAGTAACGCAACGCAAAGTAACGCAACGCAAAGTAACGCAACGCAAAGTAACACAACGCAATACAACACAAGGTAAATCAACGCAACGGCAAGTAACACAACGCAAAGTAATGCAACGCAACGCACTACAATACAAGGCAAAGTAAGACAAGGCAACGTAAACGCAAAGTAACACAACACAAAGTAACACAACGCAAAGTAACGCAACGCAGCGCACTACAACACAACGCACTACAACACAACGCAAAGTAACGAAACACATTACAACACAAGGCAAAGTAATGCAACACAAAGTAACGCAACACATTAAAACACAAGTCAAAGTAACACAATGCAAAGTAACACAACGCAAAGTAACGTAACACATTACAACACAAGGCAAAGTAACACAACGCAAACTAACACAACGCAAAGTAACACAATGTGCAACAACACAAGGCAAAGTAACGCAATGCAAAGTAACACAAGGCAAAGTAACACAACTCAAAGTAACACAACGCAAAGTAACCAAGCAAAGTAACACAACGCAAAGTAACGCAATGCAAAGTAAACAAGCAAAGTAACACAACGCAAAGTAACGCAACACATTACAACACAAGGCAAAGTAACGCAACTCAAAGTAACACAATGCAAAGTCACGCAATGTTCTACAACACAACGCAAATTAACATAACGCAAAGTAACGCAACGCAAAGTAACGCAACGCAAAGGAACGCAACGCAACACACTACAACACAAGGTAAAGTAACACAACGCAAAGTAACACAACGCAAAGTAACGCAACGCAAAGTAACACAACGCACTACAAAACAAGGCAAAGTAACACAATGCAAAGTAACAAAACGCAAAGTAACACAACACAAAGTAACACAACACAAAGTAACACAACACAAAGTAACGCAACGCACTACAACACAACGCAAAGTAACGCAACACATTACAACACAAGGCAAAGTAATGCAACGCAAAGTAACGCAACACATTACAACACAAGGCAAAGTCACACAATGCAAAGTAACACAACGCAAAGTAACGTAACACATTACAAAACAAGGCAAAGTAACGCAACCCAAAGTAACGCAACACAAAGTAACACAATGCAAAGTAACACAATGCAAAGTAACACAATGCAAAGTAACACAACACAAAGTAACACAACACAAAGTAACGCAACGCACTACAACACAACGCAAAGTAACGCAACACATTACAACACAAGGCAAAGTAATGCAACGCAAAGTAACGTAACACATTACAACACAAGGCAAAGTAACGCAACGCAAAGTAACGCAACGCAAAGTAACGCAACGCAAAGTAACGCAACGCAACGTAACACAAAGCAAAGTAACACAACGCAAAGTAACTCAACGCAAAGTAATATAACCCAAAGTAACGCAACGCAAAGTAACACAACGCAGAGTAACACAAAGCAAAGTAACGCAACGCAAAGTAACACAACGCAAAGTAACACAACGCAAAGTAACACAACAAAAAGTAACACAACACAAAGTAACGCAAAACAAACTAACAAAACGCAAAGTAACACAACGTGCTACAACACAAGGCAAAGTAACGCTACGCAAAGTAACACAACGCAAAGTAATGCAACGCACCGCACTACAACACAAGCCAAAGTAACACAACGCAAAGTAACGAAATGCAAAGTAATGCAACGCAAAGTAACGTAACGCACTACAACACAAGGCAAAGTAACGCAACGCAAAGTAACATAAAGCAAAGTAAGGCAACGCACTACAACACAACGCAAAGTAACGTAACGCAACGCAAAGTAACGCAACGCACTACAACACAAGATAAATTAACGCAAAACAAACTAACACAAGGCAAAGTAACACAAGGCAAAGTAACGCAACGCAAAGTAACACAATGCAAAGTCACACAATGCAAAGTAACGCAACGCAAAGTAACGCAACGCAAAGTAACGCAACGCAAAGTAACACAATGCAAAGTAACACAATACAAAGTAACGCAAAACAATTTAACACAACGCAAAGTAACACAACGGAAAGCTACTCAAGGCAAAGTAACGCAACGCAAAGTAATGCAACGTGCTACAACACAAGGCAAATTAACGCAACGCAAAGTAACATAACGCAAAGTAACACAACGCAAAGTAACGCAACGCACTACAACACAAGGCAAAGTAACGCAACGCAAAGTAACGCAACGCAACGCACTACAACACAACGCAAAGTAACGTAACGCAACCCAAAGTAACGCAATGCACTACAACACAACGTAAATTAACGCAAAACAAACTAACACAAGGCAAAGTAAAACAAGGCAAAGTAACACAAGGCAAAGTAACACAAGGCAAAGTAACGCAACGCAAAGGAACACAATGCAAAGTCACACAATGCAAAGTAACGCAACGCAAAGTAACGCAACGCAAAGTAACACAACGCAAAGTAACACAATGCAAAGTAACACAACGTGCTACAACACAAGGCAAAGTAACGCAACGCAAAGTAACACAACGCAAAGTAATGCAACGCAACGCAATACAACACAAGGCAAAGTAACACAACGCAAAGTAACACAAGGCAAAGTAACACAACGCAAAGTAACACAATGCAAAGTAACACAACGCACTACAAATCAAAGCAAAGTAACGCAACGCAAAGTAACACAACGCAAAGTAACACAACGCAAAGTAACACAATGCAAAGTAATGCAATGCAAAGTAACGCAACGCAAAGTAACACAACGCAAAGTAACACAATACAAAGTAACGCAATACAAATTAATGCAACGCAAAGTAACGCAATGCAAAGTAACACAACGCAAAGTAACAACGCAAAGTAACGCAGGGCAAAGTAATGCAACACATTACAACACAACGCAAAGTAACGCAACGCAAAGTAACACAATGCAACGCACTACAATACAAGGCAAAGTAAGACAAGGCAAAGAAACACAAGGCAAAGTAACACAACGCAAAGTAACACAACGCAATACAACACAAGGCAAATCAACGCAATGCCAAGTAACACGACGCAAAGTAATGCAACGCAACGCACTACAATACAAGGCAAAGTGAGACAAGGCAAAGAAACACAAGGCAAAGTAACACAACGCAAAGTAACACAACGCAAAGTAACACAATGCAAAGTAACACAACGCAAAGTAACGCAACACATTACAACAAAAGGCAAAGTAACACAATGCAAAGTAACACAATGCAAAGTAACACAATGCAAAGTAACGCAACGCAAAGTAACGCAACGCAAAGTAACACAAAGCAAAGTAACACAATGCAAAGTAACACAACGCAAAGTAATACAACCCAAAGTAACGCAACGCAAAGTAACACAACACAAAGTAACACAAAGCAAAGTAACGCAACGCAAAGTAACACAACACAAAGTAACACAACACAAAGTAACACAACACAAAGTAACGCAAAACAAACTAACAGAACGCAAAGTAACACAACGTGCTACAACACAAGGCAAAGTAACGCTACGCAAAGTAACACAACGCAAAGAAATGCAACGCACCGCACTACAACACAAGCCAAAGTAACACAACAGAAAGTAACAAAAGGAAAAGTAACACAACGCAAAGTAACACAGACCAAAGTAGCACAACGCACTACAAATCAAGGAAAAGTAACGCAACGCAAAGTAACACAACGCAAAGTAACGCAACACAAAGTAACACAACACAAAGTAACACAACACAAAGTAACGCAGCACATTACAACACAAGGCAAAGTAACGCAACGCAAAGTAACGCAACACAAAGTAACCCAACGCAAAGTAACACAATGCAAAGTCACGCAACGTTCTACAACACAATGCAAAGTAACACAACGCAAAGTAACGTAACGCAACGCAAAGTAATGCAACGCAAAGTAACGCAACGCACTACAACACAAGGCAAAGTAACACAACGCAAAGTAACACAACGCAAAGTAACGCAACGCAAAGTAACACAACGCACTACAACACAACGCAAAGTAACGCAATGCAAAATACCACAATGCAAAGTAACACAACGCACTACAACACAAGGCAAAGCCACGCAATGCAAAGTGACACAACACAAGGTAACACAATGCACTACAACACAATGCAAAGTAACACAACACAAAGTAACACAAAACAAAGTAACACAACACAAGGTAACACAATGCACTACAACACAATGCAAAGTAACACAACACAAAGTAACACAACACAAAGTAACGCAACACATTACAACACATGGCAAAGTAACGCAATACAAAGTAACACAATGCAAAGTAACGCAACGCAAAATAACACAATGCAAAGTAATGCAACGCAAAGTAACACAACGCAAAGTAACACAATGTGCTACAACACAAGGCAAAGTAACGCAATGCAAAGTAACGCAACACAAAGTAACACAACACAAAGTAACGCAGCACATTACAACACAAGGCAAAGTAACGCAACGCAAAGTAACGCAACACAAAGTAACCCAACGCAAAGTAACACAATGCAAAGTCACGCAACGTTCTTCAACACAATGCAAAGTAACACAACGCAAAGTAACGTAACGCAACGCAAAGTAATGCAACGCAAAGTAACGCAACGCACTACAACACAAGGCAAAGTAACACAACGCAAAGTAACACAACGCAAAGTAACGCAACGCAAAGTAACACAACGCACTACAACACAACGCAAAGTAACGCAATGCAAAATACCACAATGCAAAGTAACACAACGCACTACAACACAAGGCAAAGCCACGCAATGCAAAGTGACAAAACACAAGGTAACACAATGCACTACAACACAATGCAAAGTAACACAACACAAAGTAACACAAAACAAAGTAACACAACACAAGGTAACACAATGCACTACAACACAATGCAAAGTAACACAACACAAATAAACACAACACAAAGTAACGCAACACATTACAACACATGGCAAAGTAACGCAATACAAAGTAACACAATGCAAAGTTACGCAACGCAAAATAACACAATGCAAAGTAATGCAACGCAAAGTAACACAACGCAAAGTAACACAATGTGCTACAACACAAGGCAAAGTAACGCAATGCAAAGTAACACAAGGCAAAGTAACACAACGCAAAGTAACACAACGCAAAGTAACCAAGCAAAGTAACACACCGCAAAGTAACGCAACACATTACAACACAAGGCAAAGTAACGCAACTCAAAGTAACACAATGCAAAGTCACACAATGTTCTACAACACAACGCAAATTAACATAACGCAAAGTAACGCAACGCAAAGTAACGCAACGCAAAGTAACGCAACGCAACACACTACAACACAAGGTAAAGTAACACAACGCAAAGTAACACAACGCAAAGTAACGCAATGCAAAGTAACGCAACGCAAAGTAACGCAACGCAAAGTAACACAACGCACTACAACACAAGGCAAAGTAACACAATGCAAAGAAACAAAACGCAAAGTAACACAACACAAAGTAACACAACACAAAGTAACACAACACAAAGTAACGCAACGCACTACAACACAACGCACTACAACACAACGCAAAGTAACGCAACACATTACAACACAAGGCAAAGTAACACAATGCAAAGTAACACAACGCAAAGTAACGTAACACATTACAAAACAAGGCAAAGTAACGCAACCCAAAGTAACGCAACACAAAGTAACACAATGCAAAGTAACACAATGCAAAGTAACACAACGCAAAGTAACACAACGCAAAGTAAAGCAACACATTACAACACAAGGCAAAGTAACGCAACGCAAAGTAACACAACGCAAAGTTACACAACGCACTACAACACAAGGCAAATCAACGCAATGCGAAGTGACACAACGCAAAGTAACGCAACGCAATACAACACAAGGCAAAATAACGCAAAACAAAGTAACACAACGCAAAGTAACACAACGCAATACAACACAAGGTAAATCAACGTAACGGCAAGTAACACAACGCAAAGTAATGCAACGCAACGCACTACAATACAAGGCAAAGTAAGACAAGGCAAAGAAACACAAGTCAAAGTAACACAACGCAAAGTAACACAACGCAAAGTAACACAATGCAAAGTAACAAAACACAAAGTAACACAACGCAAAGTAACGCAACGCAACGTAACACAAAGCAAAGTAACACAACGCAAAGGAACACAACGCAAAGTAATATAACCTAAAGTAACACAACGCAAAGTAACGCAACGCAGCGCACTACAACACAACGCACTACAACACAACGCAAAGTAACGAAACACATGACAACACAAGGCAAAGTAATGCAACACAAAGTAACGCAACACATTAAAACACAAGTCAAAGTAACACAATGCAAAGTAACACAACGCAAAGTAACGTAACACATTACAACACAAGGCAAAGTAACACAACGCAAACTAACACAAGGCAAAGTAAGATAAGATAAGATAAGATAAGATAAGATATTCCTTTATTAGTCCCACAGTGGGGAAATTTACAGAACACAATGTGCTACAACACAAGGCAAAGTAACGCAATGCAAAGTAACACCAGGCAAAGTAACACAACGCAAAGTAACACAACGCAAAGTAACCAAGCAAAGTAACACAACGCAAAGTAACGCAACGCAAAGTAACCAAGCAAAGTAACACAACGCAAAGTAACGCAACACATTACAAAACAAGGCAAAGTAATGCAACTCAAAGTAACACAATGCAAAGTCACGCAATGTTCTACAACACAACGCAAATTAACATAACGCAAAGTAACGCAACGCAAAGTAACGCAACGCAAAGTAACGCAACGCAACACACTGCAACACAAGGTAAAGTAACACAACGCAAAGTAACACAACGCAAAGTAACGCAATGCAAAGTAACGCAACGCAAAGTAACACAACGCACTACAACACAAGGCAAAGTAACACAATGCAAAGTAACAAAACGCAAAGTAACACAACACAAAGTAACACAACACAAAGTAACACAACACAAAGTAACACAACACAAAGTAACGCAACGCACTACAACACAACGCACTACAACACAACGCAAAGTAACACAACACATTACAACACAAGGCAAAGTAATGCAACGCAAAGTAACGCAACACATTACAACACAAGGCAAAGTAACACAATGCAAAGTAACACAACGCAAAGTAACACAACGCAAAGTAACATAACACACTACAAAACAAGGCAAAGTAACGCAACCCAAAGGAACGCAACACAAAGTAACACAATGCAAAGTAACACAATGCAAAGTAACACAATGCAAAATAACACAATGCAAAGTAACGTAACACATTACAACACAAGGCAAAGTAACGCAACGCAAAGTAACGTAACGCAAAGTAACGCAACGCAAAGTAACGCAACGCAAAGTAACGCAACGCAACGTAACACAAAGCAAAGTAACACAACGCAAAGGAACACAACGCAAAGTAATATAACCCAAAGTAACGCAACGCAAAGTAACACAACGCAAAGTAACACAAAGCAAAGTAATGCAACGCAAAGTAACACAACGCAAAGTAACACAACGCAAAGTAACACAATGCAAAATAACACAACACAAAGTAACACAACACAAAGTAACACAACACAAAGTAACACAACACAAAGTAACGCAAAACAAACTAACAAAACGCAAAGTAACACAACGTGCTACAACACAAGGCAAAGTAACGCTACGCAAAGTAACACAACGCAAAGTAATGCAACGCACCGCACTACAACACAAGCCAAAGTAACACAACGCAAAGTAACGAAATGCAAAGTAATGCAACGCAAAGTAACGCAATGCAAAGTAACGCAACACATTACAACACAAGGCAAAGTAACGCAACGCAAAGTAACGCAACGCAAAGTAACGCAACGCAAAGTAACGCAACGCAAAGTAACACAACGCAATACAACACAAGGTAAATCAACGCAACGGCAAGTAACACAACGCAAAGTAATGCAACGCAACGCACTACAATACAAGGCAAAGTAAGACAAGGCAAAGTAAACGCAAAGTAACACAACACAAAGTAACACAACGCAAAGTAACGCAACGCAGCGCACTACAACACAACGCACTACAACACAACGCAAAGTAACGAAACACATTACAACACAAGGCAAAGTAATGCAACACAAAGTAACGCA
The DNA here is from genome assembly GCA_947000775.1 of Pterois miles. Lineage (NCBI taxonomy): Eukaryota > Metazoa > Chordata > Actinopteri > Perciformes > Scorpaenidae > Pterois > Pterois miles. The sequence goes on from CAMQGK010000123.1 coordinate 893,787, forward strand.
ACACATTAAAACACAAGTCAAAGTAACACAATGCAAAGTAACAGAACTTAAAGTAACGTAACACATTACAACACAAGGCAAAGTAACACAACGCAAACTAACACAACGCAAAGTAACACAATGTGCTACAACACAAGGCAAAGTAACGGAATGCAAAGTAACACAAGGCAAAGTAACACAACTCAAAGTAACACAACGCAAAGTAACCAAGCAAAGTAACACAACGCAAAGTAACGCAATGCAAAGTAACCAAGCAAAGTAACACAACGCAAAGTAACGCAACACATTACAACACAAGGCAAAGTAACGCAACTCAAAGTAACACAACGCAAAGTAACACAAAGCAAAGTAATGCAACGCAAAGTAACACAACGCAAAGTAACACAACGCAAAGTAACACAATGCAAAATAACACAACACAAAGTAACACAACACAAAGTAACACAACACAAAGTAACACAACACAAAGTAACGCAAAACAAACTAACAAAACGCAAAGTAACACAACGTGCTACAACACAAGGCAAAGTAACGCTACGCAAAGTAACACAACGCAAAGTAATGCAACGCACCGCACTACAACACAAGCCAAAGTAACACAACGCAAAGTAACGAAATGCAAAGTAATGCAACGCAAAGTAACGCAATGCAAAGTAACGCAACACATTACAACACAAGGCAAAGTAACGCAACGCAAAGTAACGCAACGCAAAGTAACGCAACGCAAAGTAACGCAACGCAAAGTAACACAACGCAATACAACACAAGGTAAATCAACGCAACGGCAAGTAACACAACGCAAAGTAATGCAACGCAACGCACTACAATACAAGGCAAAGTAAGACAAGGCAAAGTAAACGCAAAGTAACACAACACAAAGTAACACAACACAAAGTAACACAACGCAAAGTAACGCAACGCAGCGCACTACAACACAACGCACTACAACACAACGCAAAGTAACGAAACACATTACAACACAAGGCAAAGTAATGCAACACAAAGTAACGCAACACATTAAAACACAAGTCAAAGTAACACAATGCAAAGCAACACAACTTAAAGTAACGTAACACATTACAACACAAGGCAAAGTAACACAACGCAAACTAACACAACGCAAAGTAACACAATGTGCTACAACACAAGGCAAAGTAACGCAATGCAAAGTAACACAAGGCAAAGTAACACAACTCAAAGTAACACAACGCAAAGTAACCAAGCAAAGTAACACAACGCAAAGTAACGCAATGCAAAGTAACCAAGCAAAGTAACACAACGCAAAGTAACGCAACACATTACAACACAAGGCAAAGTAACGCAACTCAAAGTAACACAATGCAAAGTCATACAATGTTCTACAACACAACGCAAATTAACATAACGCAAAGTAACGCAACGCAAAGTAACGCAACGCAAAGTAACGCTACGCAACACACTACAACACAAGGTAAAGTAACACAACGCAAAGTAACACAACGCAAAGTAACGCAATGCAAAGTAACGCAACGCAAAGTGACACAACGCACTACAAAACAAGGCAAAGTAACACAATGCAAAGTAGCAAAACGCAAAGTAACACAACACAAAGTAACACAACACAAAGTAACGCAACGCACTACAACACAACGCAAAGTAACGCAACACATTACAACACAAGGCAAAGTAATGCAACGCAAAGTAACGCAACACATTACAACACAAGGCAAAGTAACACAATGCAAAGTAACACAACGCAAAGTAACGTAACACATTACAACACAAGGCAAAGTAATGCAACCCAAAGTAACGCAACACAAAGTAACACAATGCAAAGTAACACAATGCAAAGTAAAACAATGCAAAGTAACACAATGCAAAGTAACGTAACACATTACAACACAAGGCAAAGTAACGCAACGCAAAGTAACGCAACGCAAAGTAACGTAACGCAAAGTAACGCAATGCAAAGTAACACAATGCAAAGTAACACAATGCAAAGTAACGTAACACATTACAACACAAGGCAAAGTAACGCAACGCAAAGTAACGCAACGCAAAGTAACGCAACGCAACGTAACACAAAGCAAAGTAACACAACGCAAAGTAACTCAACGCAAAGTAATATAACCCAAAGTAACGCAACGCAAAGTAACACAACGCAGAGTAACACGAAGCAAAGTAACGCAACGCAAAGTAACACAACGCAAAGTAACACAACGCAAAGTAACACAACGCAAAGTAACACAATGCAAAATAACACAACACAAAGTAACACAACAAAAAGTAACACAACAAAAAGTAACACAACACAAAGTAACGCAAAACAAACTAACAAAACGCAAAGTAACATAACGTGCTACAACACAAGGCAAAGTAACGCTACGCAAAGTAACACAACGCAAAGTAATGCAACGCACCGCACTACAACACAAGCCAAAGTAACACAACGCAAAGTAACGAAATGCAAAGTAATGCAACGCAAAGTAACGCAATACAAAGTAACACAACGCAAAGTAACAACGCAAAGTAACACAACGCAAAGTAACGCAACACATTACAACACAAGGCAAACTAATGCAACGCAAAGTAACGCAACGCAAAGTAACAAAATGCAAGGTCACGCAACGTTCTATAACACAACGCAAAGTAACACAACGCGAAGTAACGCAACGCAAAGTAACACAGCGCAAAGTAACGCAACGCAAAGTAACGCAACGCAAAGTAACGCAACACAAAGTAACGCAACGCACCGCACTACAACACAAGCCAAAGTAACACAACGCAAAGTAACAAAAGGCAAAGTAACACAACACAAAGTAACACAACACAAAGTAACGCAACGCACTACAACACAACGCAAAGTAACGCAACACATTACAACACAAGGCAAAGTCACGCAATTCAAAGTAAGACAACGCAAAGTAACACAACGCAAAGTAACGCAACGCAAAATAACACAACGCAAAGTAACACAACGCAAACTAACACAACGCAAAGTAACACAACGTGCTACAACACAAGGCAAAGTAACGCAAGGCAAAGTAACGCAAGGCAAAGTAACACAACGCAAAGTAACACAACGCAAAGTAACAACGCAAAGTAACACAACGCAAAGTAACGCAACACATTACAACACAAGGCAAAGTAATGCAACGCAAAGTAACACAACGAAAATTAACGCAACGCAAAGTAACGCAAAACAAAGTAACACAACGCAAAGTAACAATGCAAAGTAACACAGCGCAAAGTAACGCAACACATTACAACACAATGCAAAGTAACGCAACCAATACAACACAAGGCAAAATAATGCAAAACAAAGTAAAACAACGCAAAGTAACACAACGCAATACAACACAAGGCAAATCAACGCAACGCCAAGTAACACAACGCAAAGTAATGCAACGCAACGCACTACAATACAAGGCAAACTAAGGAAAGGCAAAGAAACACAAGGCAAAGTAACACAACGCAAAGTAACACAACGCAAAGTAACAAAACACAAAGTAACACAACACAAAGTAACACAACACAAAGTATCACAGCGCAAAGTAACGCAACGCAACACACTACAACACAAGATAAGTAACACAACGCAAAGGAAATCAACGCAAAATAACGTAATGCAAAGTAACGCAACGCAAAGTAACACAACGCAAAGTAACACAATACAAAGCAACGCAATGCAAAGTAATGCAATGCAAAGTAACGCAATGCAAAGTAACACAATGCAAAGTAACGCAACGCAATACAACACAAGGCAAAATAACGCAAAACAAAGTAACACAACGCAAAGTAACACAACGCAATACAACACAAGGCAAATCAACGCAACGCCAAGTAACACAACGCAAAGTAATGCAACACAACGCACTACAATACAAGGCAAAGTAAGAAAAGGCAAAGAAACACAAGGCAAAGTAACACAACGCAAAGTAACACAACGCAAAGTAACACAACGCAAAGTAACACAACGCAAAGTAACAAAACGCAAAGTAACACAACACAAAGTAACACAGCGCAAAGTAACGCAATGCAGCGCACTACAACACAACGCACTACAATACAACGCAAAGTAACGAAACACATTACAACACAAGGCAAAGTAACACAACGCAAACTAACACAACGCAAAGTAACACAATGTGCTACAACACAAGGCAAAGTAACGCAATGCAAAGTAACACAAGGCAAAGTAACACAACTCAAAGTAACACAACGCAAAGTAACCAAGCAAAGTAACACAACGCAAAGTAACGCAATGCAAAGTAACCAAGCAAAGTAACACAACGGAAAGTAACGCAACACATTACAACACAAGGCAAAGTAACGCAAATCAAAGTAACACAATGCAAAGTCATGCAATGTTCTACAACACAACGCAAATTAACATAACGCAAAGTAACGCAACGCAAAGTAACGCAACGCAAAGTAACGCAACGCAAAGTAACGCAACGCAACACACTACAACACAAGGCAAAGTAACGCAAGGCAAAGTAACGCAACGCAAAGTAACACAATGCAAAGTAACGCAACGCAATACAACACAAGGCAAAATAACGCAAAACAAAGTAACACAACGCAATACAACACAAGGCAAATCAACGCAACGCCAAGTAACACAACGCAAAGTAATGCAACGCAACGCACTACAATACAAGGCAAAGTAAGAAAAGGCAAAGAAACACAAGGCAAAATAACACAAGGTAAAGTAACACAACGCAAAGTAACACAACGCAAAGTAACACAACGCAAAGTAACAAAACGCAAAGTAACACAACACAAAGTAACACAGCGCAAAGTAACGCAATGCAGCGCACTACAACACAACGCACTACAACACAAGGTAAAGTAACGCAACACATTACAACACAAGGCAAAGTAACACAATGCAAAGTAACACAACGCAAAGTAACGTAACACATTACAACACAAGGCAAAGTAACGCAACGGAAAGTAACGCAACGCAAAGTAACGCAACGCAAAGTCACAAAGTAAAGTCACACAACGCAAAGTAACACAACGCAAAGCAATACAACCCAAAGTAACGCAACGCAAAGTAACACATTGCAAAGTAACACAATGCAAAGTAACACAACACAACGCAAAGTAACACAATGTGCTACAACACAAGGCAAAGTAATGCAACGCAAAGTAACACAACGCAAAGTAATGCAACGCAACGCACTACAACACAAGGCAAAGTAACACAACACAAAGTAATGCAATGCAAAGTAATGCAACGCAAAGTAACGCAACGCAAAGTAACGCAACGCAATACAACACAAGGTAAAGTAACACAACGCAAAGTAACACAAGGCAAAGTAACGCAATGCAAAGTAACACAACGCAAAGTAACACAACACAAAGTAACACAGCGCAAAGTAACGCAATGCAGCACACTACAACACAACGCACTACATCACAAGGTAAAGTAACGCAACACATTAAAACACAAGGCAAAGTAACACAATGCAAAGTAACACAACGCAAAGTAACGTAACACATTACAACACAAGGCAAAGTAACGCAACGCAAAGTAACGCAACGCAAAGTAACACAACGCAAAGTAACGCAACGCAAAGTCACAAAGCAAAGTCACACAATGCAAAGTAACACAACGCAAAGTAACGTAACACATTACAACACAAGGCAAAGTAACGCAACGCAAAGTAATGCAACGCAAAGTAACGCAATGCAAAGTAACGCAACGCACTACAACACAAGGTAAAGTAACACAAGGCAAAGTAACGCAATGCAAAGTAACACAACGCACTACAACACAAGGCAAAGTAACACAACGCAAACTAACAAAACGCAAAGTAACACAACACAAAGTAACACAACGCAAAGTAACGCAACGCAACGCACTACAACACAACGCACTACAACACAACGCAAAGTAACGCAACACATTTCAACACAACGCAAAGTAATGCAACGCAAAGTAACGCAACACATTACAACACAAGGCAAAGTAACACAATGCAAAGTAACACAACGCAAAGTAACGTAACACATTACAACACAAGGCAAAGTAACGCAACCCAAAGTAACGCAACGCAAAGTACCGCAACGCAAAGTAACAACGCAAAGTAACACAACGCAAAGTAACGCAACACATTACAACACAAGGCAAACTAATGCAACGCAAAGTAACAAAATGCAAGGTCACGCAACGTTCTATAACACAACGCAAAGTAACACAACGCCAAGTAACACAACGCGAAGTAACGCAACGCAAAGTAACACAGCGCAAAGTAACGCAACGCAAAGTAACGCAATGCAAAGTAACGCAACGCAAAGTAACGCAACGCACCGCACTACAACACAAGCCAAATTAACACAAAGTAACAAAAGGCAAAGTAACACAACACAAAGTAACACAACACAAGGTAACACAATGCACTACAACACAAGGCAAAGTAACACAACGCAAAGTAACGCAACACGTTACAACACAAGGCAAAGTAACGCAATTCAAAGTAACACAACGCAAAGTAACGCAACGCAAAAAGTAACGCAACGTAAAATAACACAACGCAAAGTAATGCAACGCAAAGTAACACAACGCAAAGTAAGGCAACGCAAAGTAACACAACGCAAACTAACACAACGCAAAGTAACACAACGTGCTACAACACAAGGCAAAGTAACGCAAGGCAAAGTAACACAAGGCAAAGTAACACAACGCAAAGTAACACAACGCAAAGTAACAACGCAAAGTAAGACAACGCAAAGTAACACAACACATTACAACACAAGGCAAAGTAACGCAACGCAAAGTAACGCAACGCAAAGTAACGCAACGCAACGCACTACAACACAAGGTAAAGTAACACAACGCAAAGTAAAACAACGCAAAGTAACACAATACAAAGTAACGCAACGCAAAGTAACACAATGCAAAGTAACACAATACAAAGTAACGCAATGCGAAGTAATGCAACGCAAAGTAACGCAAAACAAAGTAACACAACGCAAAGTAACAATGCAACGTAACACAGCGCAAAGTAACGCAACATATTACAACACAAGGCAAAGTAACGCAACGCAAAGTAACGCAACGCAAAGTAACGCAACGCAAAGTAACACAATGCAAAGTAACGCAACGCAATACAACACAAGGCAAAATAATGCAAAAGAAAGTAAAACAACGCAAAGTAACACAACGCAATACAACACAAGGCAAATCAACGCAACGCCAAGTAACACAACGCAAAGTAATGCAACGCAACGCACTACAATACAAGGCAAACTAAGGAATGGCAAAGAAACACAAGGCAAAGTAACACAAAGCAAAGTAACACAACGCGAAGTAACAAATCGCAAAGTAACACAACACAAAGTAACACAACACAAAGTATCACAGCGCAAAGTAACGCAACGCAACACACTACAACACAAGATAAAGTAACACAACGCAAAGTAAATCAACGCAAAGTAACGCAATGCAAAGTAACGCAACGCAAAGTAACACAACGCAAAGTAACACAATACAAAGTAACACAATACAAAGTAACGCAATGCAAAGTAACGCAATGCAAAGTAACACAACGCAAAGTAACAATGCAAAGTAACACAGCGCAAAGTAACGCAACACATTACAACACAAGGCAAAGTAACGCAAGGCAAAGTAACGCAACGCAAAGTAACACAATGCAAAGTAACGCAACGCAATACAACACAAGGCAAAATAACGCAAAACAAAGTAACACAACGCAAAGTAACACAACGCAATACAACACAAGGCAAATCAACGCAACGCCAAGTAACACAACGCAAAGTAATGCAACGCAACGCACTACAATACAAGGCAAAGTAAGAAAAGGCAAAGAAACACAAGGCAAAGTAACACAACGCAAAGTAACACAACGCAAAGTAACACAACGCAAAGTAACAAAACGCAAAGTAACACAACACAAAGTAACACAGCGCAAAGTAACGCAATGCAGCGCACTACAACACAACGCACTACAACACAAGGTAAAGTAACGCAACACATTACAACACAAGGCAAAGTAACACAATGCAAAGCAACACAACGCAAAGTAACGTAACACATTACAACACAAGGCAAAGTAACGCAACGGAAAGTAACGCAACGGAAAGTAACGCAACGCAAAGTAACGCAACGCAAAGTCACAAAGCAAAGTCACACAACGCAAAGTAACACAACGCAAAGCAATACAACCCAAAGTAACGCAACGCAAAGTAACACATCGCAAAGTAACACAATGCAAAGTAACACAACACAACGCAAAGTAACACAATGTGCTACAACACAAGGCAAAGTAATGCAACGCAAAGTAACACAACGCAAAGTAATGCAACGCAACGCACTACAACACAAGGCAAAGTAACACAACACAAAGTAATGCAATGCAAAGTAATGCAACGCAAAGTAACGCAATGCAAAGTAACGCAACGCACTACAACACAAGGTAAAGTAACACAACGCAAAGTAACACAAGGCAAAGTAACGCAATGCAAAGTAACACAACGCAAAGTAACACAACACAAAGTAACACAGCGCAAAGTAACGCAATGCAGCACAATACAACACAACGCACTACATCACAAGGTAAAGTAACGCAACACATTACAACACAAGGCAAAGTAACACAATGCAAAGTAACACAACGCAAAGTAACGTAACACATTACAACACAAGGCAAAGCAACGCAACGCAAAGTAACGCAACGCAAAGTAACGCAACGCAAAGTCACAAAGCAAAGTCACACAATGCAAAGTAACACAACGCAAAGTAACGTAACACATTACAACACAAGGCAAAGTAACGCAACGCAAAGTAATGCAACGGAAAGTAATGCAATGCAAAGTAACGCAACTCACTACAACACAAGGTAAAGTAACACAACGCAAAGTAACACAAGGCAAAGTAACGCAATGCAAAGTAACACAACGCACTACAACACAAGGCAAAGTAACACAACGCAAAGTAACAAAACGCAAAGTAACACAACACAAAGTAACACAACGCAAAGTAACGCAACGCAACGCACTACAACACAACGCACTACAACACAACGCAAAGTAACGCAACACATTTCAACACAACGCAAAGTAATGCAACGCAAAGTAACGCAACACATTACAACACAAGGCAAAGTAACACAATGCAAAGTAACACAACGCAAAGTAACGTAACACATTACAACACAAGGCAAAGTAACGCAACCCAAAGTAACGCAACGCAAAGTAACGCAACGCAAAGTAACAACGCAAAGTAACACAACGCAAAGTAACGCAACACATTACAACACAAGGCAAACTAATGCAACGCAAAGTAACAAAATGCAAGGTCACGCAACGTTCTATAACACAACGCAAAGTAACACAACGCAAAGTAACACAACGCGAAGTAACGCAACGCAAAGTAACACAGCGCAAAGTAACGCAACGCAAAGTAACGCAATGCAAAGTAACGCAACGCAAAGTAACGCAACGCACCGCACTACAACACAAGCCAAATTAACACAAAGTAACAAAAGGCAAAGTAACACAACACAAAGTAACACAACACAAGGTAACACAATGCACTACAACACAAGGCAAAGTAACACAACGCAAAGTAACGCAACACATTACAACACAAGGCAAACTAATGCAACGCAAAGTAACAAAATGCAAGGTCACGCAACGTTCTATAAAACAACGCAAAGTAACACAACGCAAAGTAACACAACGCGAAGTAACGCAACGCAAAGTAACACAGCGCAAAGTAACGCAACGCAAAGTAACGCAATGCAAAGTAACGCAACGCAAAGTAACGCAACGCACCGCACTACAACACAAGCCAAATTAACACAAAGTAACAAAAGGCAAAGTAACACAACACAAAGTAACACAACACAAGGTAACACAATGCACTACAACACAAGGCAAAGTAACACAACGCAAAGTAACGCAACACATTACAACACAAGGCAAAGTAACGCAATTCAAAGTAACACAACGCAAAGTAACGCAACACAAAAAGTAACGCAACGTAAAATAACACAACGCAAAGTAATGCAACGCAAAGTAACACAACGTAAAAGTAAGGCAACGCAAAGTAACACAACGCAAACTAACACAACGCAAAGTAACACAACGTGCTACAACACAAGGCAAAGTAACGCAAGGCAAAGTAACACAAGGCAAAGTAACACAACGCAAAGTAACACAACGCAAAGTAACAACGCAAAGTAAGACAACGCAAAGTAACACAACACATTACAACACAAGGCAAAGTAACGCAACGCAAAGTAACGCAACGCAAAGTAACGCAACGCAAAGTAACGCAACGCAACGCACTACAACACAAGGTAAAGTAACACAAGGTAAAGTAACACAACGCAAAGTAAAACAACGCAAAGTAACACAATACAAAGTAACGCAACGCAAAGTAAAACAATGCAAAGTAACACAATACAAAGTAACGCAATGCGAAGTAATGCAACGCAAAGTAACGCAAAACAAAGTAACACAACGCAAAGTAACAATGCAACGTAACACAGCGCAAAGTAACGCAACATATTACAACACAAGGCAAAGTAACGCAACGCAAAGTAACGCAACGCAAAGTAACGCAACGCAAAGTAACACAATGCAAAGTAACGCAACGCAATACAACACAAGGCAAAATAATGCAAAAGAAAGTAAAACAACGCAAAGTAACACAACGCAATACAACACAAGGCAAATCAACGCTACGCCAAGTAACACAACGCAAAGTAATGCAACGCAACGCACTACAATACAAGGCAAACTAAGGAATGGCAAAGAAACACAAGGCAAAGTAACACAAAGCAAAGTAACACAACGCAAAGTAACAAAACGCAAAGTAACACAACACAAAGTAACACAACACAAAGTATCACAGCGCAAAGTAACGCAACGCAACACACTACAACACAAGATAAAGTAACACAACGCAAAGTAAATCAACGCAAAGTAACGCAATGCAAAGTAACGCAACGCAAAGTAACACAACGCAAAGTAACACAATACAAAGTAACACAATACAAAGTAAGGCAATGCAAAGTAACGCAATGCAAAGTAACACAACGCAAAGTAACAATGCAAAGTAACACAGCGCAAAGTAACGCAACACATTACAACACAAGGCAAAGTAACGCAAGGCAAAGTAACGCAACGCAAAGTAACACAATGCAAAGTAACGCAACGCAATACAACACAAGGCAAAATAACGCAAAACAAAGTAACACAACGCAAAGTAACACAACGCAAAGTAACACAACGCAATACAACACAAGGCAAATCAACGCAACGCCAAGTAACACAACGCAAAGTAATGCAACGCAACGCACTACAATACAAGGCAAAGTAAGAAAAGGCAAAGAAACACAAGGCAAAGTAACACAACGCAAAGTAACACAACGCAAAGTAACACAACGCAAAGTTTCACAACGCAAAGTAACAAAACGCAAAGTAACACAACACAAAGTAACACAGCGCAAAGTAACGCAATGCAGCGCACTACAACACAACGCACTACAACACAAGGTAAAGTAACGCAACACATTACAACACAAGGCAAAGTAACACAATGCAAAGCAACACAACGCAAAGTAACGTAACACATTACAACACAAGGCAAAGTAACGCAACGGAAAGTAACGCAACGCAAAGTAACGCACCGCAAAGTCACAAAGCAAAGTCACACAACGCAAAGTAACACAACGCAAAGCAATACAACCCAAAGTAACGCAACGCAAAGTAACACATCGCAAAGTAACACAATGCAAAGTAACACAACACAACGCAAAGTAACACAATGTGCTACAACACAAGGCAAAGTAATGCAACGCAAAGTAACACAACGCAAAGTAATGCAACGCAACGCACTACAACACAAGGCAAAGTAACACAACACAAAGTAATGCAATGCAAAGTAATGCAATGCAAAGTAACGCAATGCAAAGTAACACAACGCACTACAACACAAGGTAAAGTAACACAACGCAAAGTAACACAAGGCAAAGTAACGCAATGCAAAGTAACACAACGCAAAGTAACACAACACAAAGTAACACAGCGCAAAGTAACGCAATGCAGCACAATACAACACAACGCACTACATCACAAGGTAAAGTAACGCAACACATTACAACACAAGGCAAAGTAACACAATGCAAAGTAACACAACGCAAAGTAACGTAACACATTACAACACAAGGCAAAGTAACGCAACGCAAAGTAACGCAACGCAAAGGAACGCAACGCAAAGTAACGCAACGCAAAGTCACAAAGCAAAGTCACACAATGCAAAGTAACACAACGCAAAGTAACGTAACACATTACAACACAAGGCAAAGTAACGCAACGCAAAGTAATGCAACGCAAAGTAACGCAATGCAAAGTAACGCAACTCACTACAACACAAGGTAAAGTAACACAACGCAAAGTAACACAAGGCAAAGTAACGCAATGCAAAGTAACACAACGCACTACAACACAAGGCAAAGTAACACAACGCAAAGTAACAAAACGCAAAGTAACACAACACAAAGTAACACAACGCAAAGTAACGCAACGCAACGCACTACAACACAACGCACTACAACACAACGCAAAGTAACGCAACACATTTCAACACAACGCAAAGTAATGCAACGCAAAGTAACGCAACACATTACAACACAAGGCAAAGTAACACAATGCAAAGTAACACAACGCAAAGTAACGTAACACATTACAACACAAGGCAAAGTAACGCAACCCAAAGTAACGCAACGCAAAGTAACGCAACGCAAAGTAACAACGCAAAGTAACAACGCAAAGTAACACAACGCAAAGTAACGCAACACATTACAACACAAGGCAAACTAATGCAACGCAAAGTAACAAAATGCAAGGTCACGCAACGTTCTATAACACAACGCAAAGTAACACAACGCAAAGTAACACAACGCGAAGTAACGCAACGCAAAGTAACACAGCGCAAAGTAACGCAACGCAAAGTAACGCAATGCAAAGTAACGCAACGCAAAGTAACGCAACGCACCGCACTACAACACAAGCCAAATTAACACAAAGTAACAAAAGGCAAAGTAACACAACACAAAGTAACACAACACAAGGTAACACAATGCACTACAACACAAGGCAAAGTAACACAACGCAAAGTAACGCAACACATTACAACAAAAGGCAAAGTAACGCAATTCAAAGTAACACAACGCAAAGTAACGCAACGCAAAGTAACGCAACGTAAAATAACACAACGCAAAGTAATGCAACGCAAAGTAACACAACGCAAAGTAAGGCAACGCAAAGTAACACAACGCAAACTAACACAATGCAAAGTAACACAACGTGCTACAACACAAGGCAAAGTAACGCAAAGCAAAGTAACACAAGGCAAAGTAACACAACGCAAAGTAACACAACGCAAAGTAACAACGCAAAGTAACACAACGCAAAGTAACACAACACATTACAACACAAGGCAAAGTAACGCAACGCAAAGTAACGCAACGCAACGCACTACAACACAAGGTAAAGTAACACAACGCAAAGTAAATCAACACAAAGCAACGCAATGCAAAGTAACGCAACGCAAAGTAACACAACGCAAAGGAACACAATACAAAGTAACGCAATGCAAAGTAACACAACGCAAAGTAACACAACGCAAAGTAACAACGCAAAGTAACACAACGCAAAGTAACACAACACATTACAACACAAGGCAAAGTAACGCAACGCAAAGTAACGCAACGCAACGCACTACAACACAAGGTAAAGTAACACAACGCAAAGTAAATCAACACAAAGCAACGCAATGCAAAGTAACGCAACGCCAAGTAACACAACGCAAAGTAATGCAACGCAACGCACTACAATACAAGGCAAACTAAGGAATGGCAAAGAAACACAAGGCAAAGTAACACAAAGCAAAGTAACACAACGCAAAGTAACAAAACGCAAAGTAACACAACACAAAGTAACACAACACAAAGTATCACAACGCAAAGTAACGCAACGCAACGCACTACAACACAAGATAAAGTAACACAACGCAAAGTAAATCAACACAAAGCAACGCAATGCAAAGTAACGCAACGCAAAGTAACACAACGCAAAGTAACACAATACAAAGTAACGCAATGCAAAGTAATGCAACGCAAAGTAACGCAATGCTAAGTAACACAACGCAAAGTAACAATGCAAAGTAACACAGCGCAAAGTAACGCAACACATTACAACACAAGGCAAAGTAACGCAAGGCAAAGTAACGCAACGCAAAGTAACACAATGCAAAGTAACACAATGCAAAGTAACGCAACGCAATACAACACAAGGCAAAATAACGCAAAACAAAGTAACACAACGCAAAGTAACACAACGCAATACAACACAAGGCAAATCAACGCAACGCCAAGTAACACAACGCAAAGTAATGCAACGCAACGCACTACAATACAAGGCAAAGTAAGAAAAGGCAAAGAAACACAAGGCAAAGTAACACAACGCAAAGTAACACAACGCAAAGTAACAAAACACAAAGTAACACGACACAAAGTTACACAACGCAAAGTATCGCAACGCAACGCACTACAACACAAGGTAAAGTAACACAATTCAAAGTAAAACAACGCAAAGTAACGCAATGCAAAGTAACGCAACGCAAAGTAACACAACGCAAAGTAACACAATACAAAGTAACGCAATGCAAAGTAATGCAACGCAAAGTAACGCAATGCAAAGTAACACAACGCAAAGTAACAATGCAAAGTAACACAACGCAAAGTAACGCAACACATTACAACACAAGGCAAAGTAACGCAACGCAAAGTAACGCAACGCAAAGTAACACAATGCAAAGTAACGCAACGCAATACAACACAAGGCAAAATAACGCAAAACAAAGTAACACAACGCAAAGTAACACAACACAATACAACACAAGGCAAATCAACGCAACGCCAAGTAACACAACGCAAAGTCATGCAATGCAACGCACTACAATACAAGGCAAAGTAAGAAAAGGCAAAAAAACACAAGGCAAAGTAACACAACGCAAAGTAACACAACGCAAAATAACAAAACGCAAAGTAACACAACACAAAGTAACACAGCGCAAAGTAACGCAATGCAGCGCACTACAACACAACGCACTACAACACAACGCACTACAACACAAGGTAAAGTAAAGCAACACATTACAACACAAGGCAAAGTAACACAATGCAAAGTAACAAAACGCAAAGTAACGTAACACATTACAACACAAGGCAAAGTAACGCAACGGAAAGTAACGCAACGCAAAGTAACGCAACGCAAAGTCACAAAGCAAAGTCACACAACGCAAAGTAACACAACGCAAAGCAATACAACCCAAAGTAACGCAACGCAAAGTAACACATCGCAAAGTAACGCAACGCAAAGTAACACAACGCAAAGTAATGCAACGCAACGCACTACAACACAAGGCAAAGTAACACAACGCAAAGTAACACAAGGCAAAGTAACACAACGTAAAGTAACACAATGCAAAGTAACACAACACAAAGTAACACAACACAAAGTAATGCAATGCAAAGTAATGCAACGCAAAGTAACGCAATGCAAAGTAACGCAACGCACTACAACACAAGGTAAAGTAACACAACGCAAAGTAACACAAGGCAAAGTAACGCAATGCAAAGTAACACAACGCAAAGTAACACAACACAAAGTAACACAGCGCAAAGTAACGTAACACATTAAAACACAAGGCAAAGTAACGCAACCCAAAGTAACGCAACCCAAAGTAACGCAACGCAAAGTAACGCAACGCAAAGTAACAACGCAAAGTAACAGAACGCAAAGTAACGCAACACATTACAACACAAGGCAAACTAATGCAATGCAAAGTAACGCAACGCAAAGTAACAAAATGCAAGGTCACGCAACGTTCTATAACACAACGCAAAGTAACACAACGCAAAGTAACACAACGCGAAGTAACGCAACGCAAAGTAACACAGCGCAAAGTAACGCAACGCAAAGTAACGCAACGCAAAGTAACGCAACGCAAAGTAACGCAACGCAAAGTAACGCAACGCACCGCACTACAACACAAGCCAAATTAACACAAAGTAACAAAAGGCAAAGTAACACAACACAAAGTAACACAACACAAGGTAACACAATGCACTACAAAACAATGCAAAGTAACACAACGCAAAGTAACGCAACACATTACAACACAAGGCAAAGTAACGCAATTCAAAGTAAAACAACGCAAAGTAACGCAACGCAAAGTAACGCAACGTAAAATAACACAATGCAAAGTAATGCAACGCAAAGTAACACAACGCAAAGTAACGCAACGCAAAGTAACACAACGCAAACTAACACAACGCAAAGTAACACAACGTGCTACAACACAAGGCAAAGTAACGCAAGGCAAAGTAACACAAGGCAAAGTAACACAACGCAAAGTAACACAACGCAAAGTAACAACGCAAAGTAACAAAACGCAAAGTAACGCAACACATTACAACACAAGGCAAAGTAACGCAACGCAAAGTAACACAACGAAAATTAACGCAACGCAAAGTAACGCAACGCAAAGTAACGCAACGCAACGCACTACAACACAAGGTAAAGTAACACAACGCAAAGTAAAACAACGCAAAGTAACACAATGCAAAGTAACGCAACGCAAAGTAACACAATGCAAAGTAACACAATACAAAGTAACGCAATGCAAACTAATGCAACGCAAAGTAACGCAAAACAAAGTAACACAACGCAAAGTAACAATGCAACGTAACACAGCGCAAAGTAACGCAACATATTACAACACAAGGCAAAGTAACGCAACGCAAAGTAACGCAACGCAAAGTAATGCAACGCAAAGTAACACAATGCAAAGTAACGCAACGCCAAGTAACACAACGCAAAGTAATGCAACGCAACGCACTACAATACAAGGCAAACTAAGGAATGGCAAAGAAACACAAGGCAAAGTAACACAACGCAAAGTAACACAACGCAAAGTAACAAAACGCAAAGTAACACAACACAAAGTAACACAACACAAAGTATCACAACGCAAAGTAACGCAACGCAACGCACTACAACACAAGATAAAGTAACACAACGCAAAGTAAATCAACACAAAGTAACGCAATGCAAAGTAACGCAACGCAAAGTAACACAACGCAAAGTAACAATGCAAAGTAACACAGCGCAAAGTAACGCAACACATTACAACACAAGGCAAAGTAACGCAACGCAAAGTAACATAATGCAAAGTAACGCAACGCAATACAACACAAGGCAAAATAACGCAAAACAAAGTAACACAACGCAAAGTAACACAACGCAATACAACACAAGGCAAATCAACGCAACGCCAAGTAACACAATGCAAAGTAATGCAACGCAACTCACTACAATACAAGGCAAAGTAAGAAAAGGCAAAGAAACACAAGGCAAAGTAACACAACGCAAAGCAACACAACGCAAAGTAACAAAACACAAAGTAACACAACACAAAGTTACACAACGCAAAGTATCGCAACGCAACGCACTACAACACAAGGTAAAGTAACACAATGCAAAGTAAAACAACGCAAAGTAACGCAATGCAAAGTAACGCAACGCAAAGTAACACAACGCAAAGTAACACAATACAAAGTAACGCAATGCAAAGTAATGCAACGCAAAGTAACGTAATGCAAAGTAACACAACGCAAAGTAACACAACGCAAAGTAACGCAACACATTACAACACAAGGCAAAGTAACGCAAAGAAACGCAACGCAAAGTAACACAATGCAAAGTAACGCAACGCAATACAACACAAGGCAAAATAACGCAAAACAAAGTAACACAACGCAAAGTAACACAACACAATACAACACAAGGCAAATCAACGCAATGCCAAGTAACACAACGCAAAGTCATGCAATGCAACGCACTACAATACAAGGCAAAGTAAGAAAAGGCAAAAAAACACAAGGCAAAGTAACACAACGCAAAGTAACACAACGCAAAGTAACAAAACGCAAAGTAACACAACACAAAGTAACACAGCGCAAAGTAACGCAATGCAGCGCACTACAACACAACGCACTACAACACAAGGTAAAGTAAAGCAACACATTACAACACAAGGCAAAGTAACACAATGCAAAGTAACAAAACGCAAAGTAACGTAACACATTACAACACAAGGCAAAGTAACGCAACGGAAAGTAACGCAACGCAAAGTAACGCAACGCAAAGTCACAAAGCAAAGTCACACAACGCAAAGTAACACAACGCAAAGCAATACAACCCAAAGTAACGCAACGCAAAGTAACACATCGCAAAGTAACGCAACGCAAAGTAACACAACGCAAAGTAATGCAACGCAACGCACTACAACACAAGGCAAAGTAACACAACGCAAAGTAACACAAGGCAAAGTAACACAACGTAAAGTAACACAATGCAAAGTAACACAACACAAAGTAACACAACACAAAGTAATGCAATGCAAAGTAATGCAACGCAAAGTAACGCAATGCAAAGTAACGCAACGCACTACAACACAAGGTAAAGTAACACAACGCAAAGTAACACAAGGCAAAGTAACGCAATGCAAAGTAACACAACGCAAAGTAACACAACACAAAGTAACACAGCGCAAAGTAACGCAATGCAGCGCACTACAACACAACGGACTACAACACAAGGTAAAGTAACGCAACACATTACAACACAAGGCAAAGTAACGCAACGCAAAGTAACGCAACGCAAAGTAACGCAACGCAAAGTCACAAAGCAAAGTCACACAATGCAAAGTAACACAACGCAAAGTAACGTAACACATTAAAACACAAGGCAAAGTAACGCAACGCAAAGTAACGCAACGCAAAGTAACGCAACGCAACGCAAAGTAACACAATGTGCTACAACACAAGGCAAAGTAACACAACGCAAAGTAACACAACGCAAAGTAATGCAACGCAACGCACTACAACACAAGGCAAAGTAACACAACGCAAAGTAACACAAGGCAAAGTAACACAACACAAAGTAACACAATGCAAAGTAAAGCAACACGTTACAATACAAGGCAAAGTAACGCAACGCAAAGTAACGCAACGCACTACAACACAAGGCAAAGCAAAGCAATGCAAAGTGACACAACGCAAAGTGACACAACGCAAAGTAACGCAACGCAATACAACACAAGGCAAAATAACGCAAAACAAAGTAACACAACGCAAAGTAACACAACGCAATACAACACAAGGCAAAGCAACGCAATGCAAAGTAACACAACGCAAAATAATGCAACACAAGGCACTACAACACAAGGCAAAGTAACACAACGCAAAATAACACAAGGCAAAGTAACACAACGCAAAGTAACACAACACAAAGTAACACAACACAAAGTAACACAACGCACAGTAACGCAACGCAACGCACTACAACACAACGCACTACATAACAACGCAAAGTAACGCAACACATTACAACACAAAACAAAGTCTTGCAACGCAAAGTAACGCAACACATTACAACACAAGTCAAAGTAACACAACGCAAAGTAACACAACACAAAGTAACACAACACAAAGTAACACAACGCAAAGTAACGCAACGCACTACAACACAACGCACTACAACACAACGCAAAGTAACGCAACACACTGCAACACAAGGTAAAGTAACACAACGCAAAGTAAAACAACGCAAAGTAACGCAATGCAAAGTAACGCAATGCAAAGTAACGCAATGCAAAGTAACACATCGCAAAGTAACAATGCAAAGTAACACAGCGCAAAGTAACGCAACACATTACAACACAAGGTAAAGTAACGCAACGCAAAGTAACACAATACAAAGTAACACAATGCAAAGTAACGTTACACAATACAACACAAGGCAAAGTAACGCAACGCAAAGTAAGGCAACACAAACTAACACAAGGCAAAGTAACACAACGCAAACTAACACAACGCAAAGTAACACAATGCAAAGTAACACAACGCACTAAAAATCAAGGAAAAGTAACGCAACATAAAGTAACGCAACGTAAAGTAACACAACGCAAAGTAACACAACGCAAAGTAACACAACACAAAGTAACACAATGCAAAGTAATGCAACGGAAAGTAACGTTATGCAAAGTAACGCAACACATTACAACACAAGGCAAAGTAACGCAACGCAAAGTAAAGCAACGCAAAGTAACACAACGCAAAGTAACACAACGCAATACAACACAAGGCAAAATAACGCAAAACAAAGTAAAACAACGCAAAGTAACACAACGCAATACAACACAAGGCAAATCAACGCAACGGCAAGTAACACAACGCAAAGTAATGCAACGCAACGCACTACAATACAAGGCAAAGTAAGACAAGGCAAAAAAAGACAAGGCAAAGTAACGCAACGCAAAGTAACACAATGCAAAGTAATGCAACGCAACGCACTACAACACAAGGCAAAGTAACACAACGCAAAGTAACACAAGGCAAAGTAACACAACGCAAAGTAACACAATGCAAAGTAATGCAACGCTACGCACTACAACACAAGGCAAAGTAACACAACGCAAAGTAACACAAGGCAAAGTAACACAACGCAAAGTAACACAAGGCAAAGTAACACAACACAAAGTAACACAAGGAAAAGTAACGCAACGCAAAGTAACACAACGCAAAGTAACACAACGCAAAGTAATAACGCAAAGTAACACAATGAAAAGTAACGCAAGGCAATATAACACAACGCAAAGTAACGCAACACATTACAACACAAGGCAAAGTAACGCAACGCAAAGTAACGCAACGCAAAGTAACACAACGCAAAGTAATGCAACGCAACGCACTACAACAGAAGGCAAAGTAACACAACGCAAAGTAACGCAACGCACTACAACACAAGGCAAAGTAACGCAACGCAAAGTAACGCAACGCAAAGTTACTCAAGGCAAAGTAACGCAACGCAAAGTAATGCAACGTGCTACAACACAAGGCAAAGTAACACAACGCAAAGTAACACAACGCAAAGTAACACAACGCAAAGTAACGCAACGCACTACAACACAAGGCAAAGTAACGCAACGCAAAGTAACATAAAGCGAAGTAACGCAACGCACTACAACACAACGCAAAGTAACGTAACGCAACGCAAAGTAACGCAACGCACTACAACACAAGATAAATTAACACAAAACAAACTAACACAAGGCAAAGTAACACAAGGCAAAGTAACGCAACGCAAAGTAACACAATGCAAAGTCACACAATGCAAAGTCACACAACGAAAAGTAACACAATGCAAAGTAACACAATACAAAGTAACACAAAACAAATTAACACAACGCAAAGTAACACAACGCAAAGCTACTCAAGGCAAAGTAACGCAACGCAAAGTAATGCAACGTGCTACAACACAAGTCAAAGTAACGCAACGCAAAGTAACGCAACGCAAAGTAACACAACGCAAAGTAACACAACGCACTACAACACAAGGCAAAGTAACGCAACGCAAAGTAACGCAACGCAACGCACTACAACACAACGCAAAGTAACGTAACGCAACGCAAAGTAACGCAACGCACTACAACACAAGGTAAATTAACGCACAACAAACTAACACAAGGCAAAGTAACACAAGGCAAAGTAACGCAACGCAAAGTAACACAATGCAAAGTCAGACAATGCAAAGTAACGCAACGCAAAGTAACGCAACGCAAAGTAACACAACGCAAAGTAACACAATGCAAAGTAACACAATACAAAGTAACGCAAAACAAATTAACACAACGCAGAGTAACACAACGTGCTACAACAGAAGGCAAAGTAACGCAACGCAAAGTAACACAACGCAAAGTAATGCAACGCAACGCAATACAACACAAGGCACAAGTGTCACAAGTGTTGATCCGAGCAAACTGCCATGGAGGGAAGAAGCTGTGTGGAGTCAGCCCCCTGAACTTCTGGCTGCAGCACCTCCACAAAACGGAGCAGCAACGAGAGCCGGCAGCAGGTCAGAGAGAGGCCACTGAGGTTTTGTGAGTAGACCTCAGAGTTTCTTTATCTTTTAATCTCTTTTAAACAGATTCTGCATTCATATGTTTCAAAAATCTCAAGATTTTGTTGCCGGAAGCGTTGTGGTTTCCATTTGTAGTCCGAGTAGTATTTGCCAGTCACATTTGAACAGGCTTTGGTTGAATGCAGGTAAACAGTCCATGTGGTTATTGGCCAGAATGGAGTCTTTCCTTTTAAGCTCCCAGTTGATTGAATGTGTGAACTAATGGATTAATATGAGTTGAAGCAGGTTGTGAAGAAGCCTGAACCTGCAGTCAGAGCCTCGTCACAAGCTCCACATGGTGGTTATTTAATAAGATTGACATTGTCTTTGTTTGTGTGCTTCTTTTTGGATCGCTTATGAATGAATAACATATAAAATCACTAACAACAACATCCTGAACATGTCTACCAGAACCAGAGTCAGAGCTGCTTCAGGACAGTAACAGTCCTGGTTCAGACTGAGAGGACAGACTCAGTAACAGTTCTGGTTCAGACTAAGAGGACAGACTCAGTAACATTAGTCAGTAGTCCTGGTTCAGACTGAGAGGACAGACTCGGTAACGTTAGCCAGTATTCCTGGTTCAGACTGAGAGGACAGATTCGGTAACGTTAGTCAGTAGTCCTGGTTCAGACTGAGAGGAAAGACTCAGTAACAGTCCTGGTTCAGACTGAGAGGACAGACTCAGTAACGTTAGTCAGTAGTCCTGGTTCAGACTGAGAGGACAGACCTGGTTCAGACTGAGAGGACAGACTCGGTAACGTCATTCAGTTGTCCTGGTTCAGACTGAGAGGACAGACTCGGTAACGTTAGTCAGCAGTCCTGGTTCAGACTGAGAGGACAGACTCAGTAACGTTAGTCAGTAGTCCTGGTTCAGACTGAGAGGACAGACCTGGTTCAGACTGAGAGGACAGACTCGGTAACGTCATTCAGTTGTCCTGGTTCAGACTGAGAGGACAGACTCGGTAACGTTAGTCAGCAGTCCTGGTTCAGACTGAGAGGACAGACTCGGTAACGTTAGTCAGTACTCCTGGTTCAGACTGAGAGGACAGACTCGGTAACGTTAGTCAGTAGTCCTGGTTCAGACTGAGAGGACAGAGTCAGTAACGTTAGTCAGTAGTCCTGGTTCAGGTCTGCTCTTTCAGTCGTACCCAGCACAGGCCCACAAACGACTGAGGGTCCTGAAGGCGCAGACCCGCCGGCGTTTGTGGGCCTGTGCTGGGTCCGACTGAGGGGTCAGACCCGCCGGCGTTTGTGGGCCTGTCCTGGGTCCGACTGAGGGGTCAAACCTGCCGGCGTTTGTGTGCCTGTCCTGGGGGCACAGACCAGCCGACGTTTGATGGCCTGTCCTGGGGTCCAGACCCACCGCCGTTTGTGGACCTGTCCTGGGGGCGCAGACCCGCCGGCGTTAGTGGGCCTGTCCTGGGTCCGACTGAGGGGGCAGACCTGCCGGCGTTTGTGGGCCTGTGCTGGGTCCGACTGAGGGGTCAGACCTGCCGGCGTTTGTGGGCCTGTGCTGGGTCCGACTGAGGGCGCAGACCCGCCGGCGTTTGTGGGCCTGTCCTGGGTCCGACTGAGGCCGCAGACCTGCCGGCGTTTGTGTGCCAGTCCTGTGTCAGACTGAGTGCGCCTACCCGCCGGCGTTTGTGGGCCTTTCCTGGGTCCGACTGAGGGCGCAGAAATGCCGGCGTTTGTGGGCTAGTCCTGTGTCAGACTGAGAGCGCAGACCCGCCGGCGTTTGTGGGCCTGTCGTGTGTCCGACTGAGGGCGCAGACCTGCCGGCGTTTGTGGGCCTGTGCTGGGTCCGACTGAGGGCGCAGACCCGCCGGCGTTTCTGGGACTGTGCTGGGTCTGAGTGAGGTGTCAGACCTGCCGGCGTTTGTGGGCCTGTCCTGGGTCCGACTGAGGGCGCAGATCTGCCGGCGTTTGTGGGCTTGTCCTGGGTCCGACTGAGTGTGCAGACCTGCCGGCGTTTGTGGGCCTGTGCTGGGTCCGACTGAGTGGGCAGACCCGCCGGCGTTTGTGGGCCTCTCCCGGGTCCGACTGAGGGCGCAGACCTGCCGGAGTTTGTGTGCCAGTCCTGTGTCAGACTGAGCGCGCCTACCCGCTGGCGTTTGTGGGCCTGTGCTGGGTCAGACTGAGGGGTCAGACCTGCTGGCGTTTGTGGGCCTGTGCTGGGTCTGACTGAGGGCGCAGACCTGCCGGCGTTTGTGGGCCTGTGATTTGTCTGACTGAGGGGTCAGACCTGCCGGCGTTTGTGGGCCTGTCCTGGGTCCGACTGAGGGCACAGACCTGCCGGCGTTTGTGTGCCAGTCCTGTGTCAGACTGAGCGCGCCTACCCGCTGGCGTTTGTGGGCCTGTGCTGGGTCAGACTGAGGGGTCAGACCTGCCGGCGTTTGTGGGCCTGTGCTGGGTCCGACTGAGGGCGCAGACCCGCCGGCGTTTGTGGGCCTGTCCTGGGTCCGACTGAGGGCGAAGACCTGCCGGTGTTTGTGGGCTTGTCCTGGGTTCGGCTGAGTGTGCAGACCTGCCGGCGTTTTTGGGCCTGTGCTGGGTCCGACTGAGGGCGCAGACCCGCCGGCGTTTGTGGGACTGTGCTGGGTCTGACTGAGGTGTCAGACCTGCCGGCATTTGTGGGCCTGTCCTGGGTCCGACTGAGGGCGCAGATCTGCCGGCGTTTGTGTGCCAGTCCTTTGTCAGACTGAGCGCGCCTACCCGCGGGCGTTTTTGGGCCTGTGCTGGGTCAGACTGAGGGGTCAGACCTGCCGGCGTTTGTGGGCCTGTGCTTTGTCCGACTGAGGGGTCAGACCTGCCGGCTTTTGTGTGCCTGTACTGGTCCGACTGAGTAGTGCAGACCTGCCGGCGTTTGTGGGCCTGTGCTTTGTCCGACTGAGGGGTCAAACCTGCCGGCTTTTGTGTGCCTGTACTGGGTCTGACTGAGGGCGCAGACCCGCCGGCATTTGTGGGCCTGTCCTGGGTCCGACTGAGGGCGCAGACCTGCCGGCGTTTGTGTGCCAGTCCTGTTTCAGATTGAGCGCGCCTACCCGCCGGCGTTTGTGGGCCTGTGCTGGGTCAGACTGAGGGGTCAGAACTGCCGGTGTTTGTGGGCCTGTGCTGGGTCAGACTGAGGGGTCAGACCTGCCGGCGTTTGTGGGCCTGTGCTGGGTCCGACTGAGGGCGCAGACCTGCCGGTGTTTGTGGGCTTGTCCTGGGTTCGACTGAGTGTGCAGACCTGCCGGCGTTTTTGGGCCTGTGCTGGGTCCGACTGAGGGCGCACACCCGCCGGCGTTTGTGGGACTGTGCTTTGTCCGACTGAGGGGTCAGACCTACCGGCGTTTGTGGAACTGTGCTGGGTCCAACTGAGGGCGCAGACCTGCTGGCGTTTGTGAGCCTTTGCTGGGTCCAACTGAGGGCGCAGACCTACTGGCGTTTGTGGGCCTTTCCTGGGTCCGACTGAAGGCGCAGAAATGCCGGAGTTTGTGTGCCAGTCCTGTGTCAGACTGAGCGCGCCTAACCGCCGGCGTTTGTGGGCCCTGTCCTGGGTCCGACTGAGGGCGCAGACCTGCCGGCGTTTGTGTGCCAGTCCTGTGTCAGACTGAGCGCGCCTAGCCGCTGGCGTTTGTGGGCCTGTGCTGGGTCAGACTGAGGGGTCAGATCTGCCGGCGTTTGTGGGGCAGTCCTGTGTCTGGCTGAGTGCGCAGACCTGCCGGTGTTTGTGGGCCTGTCCTGGGTCTGACTGAGGGCGCAGACCCGCCGGCGTTTGTGGGCCTGTCCTGGGTCCGACTGAGGGCGCAGACCTGCCGGCGTTTGTGTGCCAGTCCTGTGTCAGACTGAGCGCCCTACCCGCTGGCGTTTGTGGGCCTGTGCTGGGTCAGACTGAGGGGTCAGACCTGCCGGCGTTTGTGGGCCTGTGCTGGGTCCGACTGAGGGCGCAGACTTGCCGGTGTTTGTGGGCCTGTGCTTTGTCCGTCTGAGTGGTCAGACCTGCCGGCTTTCCTGTGCCAGTCCCGTGTCAGACTGAGCGCGCCTACCCGCTGGCGATTGTGGGCCTGTCCTGGGTCCGACTGAGGGCGCAGACCCGCCGGCGTTTGTGGGCCTGTCCTGGGTCCGACTGAGGGCGCAGACCTGCCGGCGTTTGTGTGCCAGTCCTGTGTCAGACTGAGCGCGCCTACCTGCTGGCGTTTGTGGGCCTGTGCTGGGTCAGACTGAGGGGTCACACCTGCCGGCGTTTGTGGGCCTGTGCTGAGTCTGACTGAGGGCGCAGACCTGCCGGCATTTGTGTGCTTGTCCTTGGTCCAACTGAGTGTGCAGACCTGCCGGCGTTTTTAGGCCTGTGCTGAGTCCGACTGAGGGCGCAGACCCGCCGGCGTTTGTGGGACTGTGCTGGGTCCGACTTAGGGCGCAGACCTGCCGGCGTTTGTGTGCTAGTCCCGTGTCCGACTGATTGTGCAGACCTGCCGGCGTTTGTGGGCCTGTGCTGGGTCCAACTGAGGGCGCAGACCTGCCGGCGTTTGTGGGCCTTTCCTTTGTCCGACTGAGAGCACAGACCCGCCGGCGTTTGTGGGCCTGTCGTGGGTCCGACTGAGGGGTCAGACCTGCCGGTGTTTGTGGGCCTGTGCTGGGTCAGACTGAGGGGTCAGACCTGCCGGCGTTTGTGGGCCTGTGCTGAGTCTGACTGAGGGCGCAGACCTGCCGGCATTTGTGGGCTTGTCCTGGGTCCAACTGAGGGCGCAGACCTGCCGGCGTTTGTGGGCTTGTCCTGGGTCCGACTGAGTGTGCAGACCTGCCGGCGTTTTTGGGCCTGTGCTGGGTCCGACTGAGGGCGCAGACCCGCCGGAGTTTGTGGGACTGTGCTGGGTCCAAGTGAGGGCGCATACCTGCCGGCGTTTGTGGGCCTTTCCTGAGTCCGACTGAGGGCTCAGAAATGCCGGCGTTTGTTGGCCAGTCCTGTGTCAGACTGAGAGCGCAGACCCGCCGGCGTTTGTGGGCCTGTCCTGGGTCCGACTGAGGGCTCAGACTTGCCGGCGTTTGTGTGCCAGTTCTGTGTCAGACTGAGCGCACCTACCTGCCGGCGTTTGTGGGCCTTTGCTGGGTCAGACTGAGGGGTCAGACCTGCCGGCATTTGTGGGCCTGTGCTGGGTCCGACTGAGGGCGCAGACCTGCCGGCGTTTGTGGGCTTGTCCTGGGTCCGACTGATTGTGCAGACCTGCCGGCGTTTGTGGGCCTGTGCTTGGTCCAACTGAGGGCGCAGACCTGCCGGCGTTTGTGGGCCTTTCCTTTGTCCGACTGAGGGCGCAGAAATTCCGGCGTTTTTTGGCCAGTCCTGTGTCAGACTGAGAGCACAGACCCGCCGGCGTTTGTGGGCCTGTCGTGGGTCCGACTGAGGGCGCAGACCCACCGGCGTTTGTGGGCCTGTCCTGGGTCTGACTGAGGGCGCAGACCTGCCGGCGTTTGTTTGCCAGTCCTTTGTCAGACTGAGCGCCCCTACCCGCCGGCGTTTGTGGGCCTGTGCTGGGTCAGACTGAGGGGTCAGACCTGCCGGCGTTTGTGGGCCTATACTGGGGGCAAAGACCCGCCGGCGTTTGTGGGCCTGTCCTGATGGCGCAGACCCGCCGGTGTTTGTGGGCCTGTCCTTGGTTCGACTGAGGGCGCAGACCTGCCGGCATTTGTGGGCCTGTCCTCGGGGCTCAGACCCGCCGGCGTTTGTGGGCCTGTCCTGGGGGCGCAGACCCGCCGGCGTTTGTGGGCCTGTCCTTGGTCCGACTCAGGTCGCAGACTCGCCAGCGTTCGTCAGTAACAGTCCTGCTTCAGACTGTGGTGACAGACTCGCCAACATTAGTCAGCAACAGTCCTGCTTCAGACTGAGGGGACAGACTCACTAACGTCAGTCAGCAACAGTCCTGCTTCAGACTGAGGGAACAGCTAACGTTACCAAGTCTGTTACCTCAGACCGAAGCAGGACTGTTGCTTTAGTTTTTGGGTTTTTGGGTAGTTTTTGGGTTTTAGTTTTTGGGTTTTTTGGGTTTTAGTTTTTAGTTTTAGTTTTTGGGGGCGGCAGTAGCTCAGTCTGTAGGGAGTTGGCTTGGGAACCGGAGGGTCACCGGTTCAAGTCCCGACATGGGCCAAAAACTGAGTGTGAACTGGTAGCTGGAGAGGTGCCAGTTTACCTCTTGGGCACTGCCGAGGTGCCCCTGAGCAAGGCACCAAACCCCCAACTGCTCAGGGCGCTTGTCAGGAGCAGCCCCATCACTCTGACATCTCTCCAATTGTTGCATGTATATGGACCTGTTTGTGCATGTGTGTGTATAAGTTAACAGAGTGAAAAAATTGAATTTCCCCTAGCGGGACTAATAAAGGAATATCTTCTTCTTCTTCTTCTAGTCAGCAACAGTCCTGCTTCGGACTGAGGGGACAGACTCGCTAACGTTAGTCAGCAACAGTCCTGCTTCAGACTGAGGGGACAGACTCGCTAACGTTAGTCAGCAACAGTCTCGCATCAGACTGAGGGGACAGACTCACTAACATTAGTCAGCAACATTCCTGCTTCGGACTGAGGGGACAGACTCGCTAACGTTAGTCAGCAACATTCCTGCTTCAGACTGAGGGGACACACTTGCTAACCTTAGTCAGCAACAGTCCTGCTTCAGACTGAGGGTACAGACTCGCTGACATTAGTCAACAGTACTCCTGCTTCATATTGAGGGGACAGACTCGCTAACGTTAGTCAGCAGTACTCCTGCTTCAGATTGAGGGGACAGACTTGCTAACGTTAGTCAGCAACAGTCCTGCTTCAGATTGAGGGGACAGACTCGGTAACGTTAGCTGTCCACTCAGTCCGATGGAGAACTGTTGCGTTTGTCAGCAACAGTCTTGTTTCAGACGGAGGGGACAGGCTCTCTAACGTTAGTCAGCAGTCCTGGTTCAGACTGAAGGGACAGACTCGCTAACGTTAGTCAGTAGTCCTGGGTCAGACAGACTCGCTAACGTTAGTCAGTAGTCCTGGGTCAGACAGACTCGCTAACGTTAGTCAGTAGTCCTGGGCCAGACAGACTCGCTAACGTTAGTCAGTAGTCCTGGGTCAGACAGACTTGCTAACGTAAGTCAGTAGTCCTGGGTCAGACTGAGGGGACAGACTCGCTAACGTTTGTCATTAGTCCTTCTTCAGACTGAGGGGACAGACTCGTTAACATTAGTCAGTAGTCCTGCTTCAGACTGAGGGGACAGACCCGCAAAAGTTAGTCAGCAACAGTCCTGCTTCAGAATAAGGGGACAGACTCGGTAAAGTTAGTCAGCAACAGTCCTGCTTCAGACTGAGGGGACAGACTTGGTAAAGTTAGTCAGCAACAGTCCTGCTTCAGACTGAGGGGACAGACTCGCTAACGTTAGTCAGTAGTCCTTCTTCAGATTGAGGGGACAGACCCGCTAACGTTAGTCAGTAGTCCTGCTTCAGATTGAGGGGACAGACCCACTAACGTTAGTCAGTAGTCCTGCTTCAGATTGAGGGGACATACCCGCTAACCTTAGTCAGTAGTCCTGCTTCAGACTGAGGGGACGGACCCGCTAACGTTAGTCAGTCGTCCTGCTTCAGACTGAGAGGACATACTCAGTAACAGTCCTGGTTCAGACTGAGAGGACAGACTCAGTACCTTTAGTCAGTAGTCCTGGTTCAGACTGAGAGGACAGACTCAGTACCGTTAGTCAGTAGTCCTGGTTCAGACTGAGAGGACAGACTCAGTACCGTTAGTCAGTAGTCCTGGTTCAGACTGAGAGGACAGACTCAGTAACGTTAGTCAGTCGTCCTGCTTCAGACTGAGAGGACATACTCAGTAACAGTCCTGGTTCAGACTGAGAGGACAGACTCAGTACCGTTAGTCAGTAGTCCTGGTTCAGACTGAGAGGACAGACTCAGTAACGTTAGTCTGAAGTCCTGCTTCAGACTGGTTAATCCTTTAAATCAGGTAAAATGCAGTATTCCTACCAGAGTGGTTTCTTACAGCTCAGTCTCACTGCGGTTTGTGACTGTGTTGTTATCATTGTCTTATTTATTTATTTGTTTATGTGTGTATATGTGTGTATGGATTTATGTATGTGTGTATATGTGTGTATGGATTTATGTATGTGTGTATGTATGTATTTATGTTTGTATTTTTTTTCATTGTTACTTTATTTACAAATCAATTGGATAATGTTTTGTAACTTTTTCACAGCATGATGTGTTATATGTTTGTTTTTATGAATGTATGTATATATGTATTTATGTATGGATGCATTTATGTTTTTATTTACTTATATATTTTTGGCTAGCTAACACTAGATAGCTATTTATAGCTAGAAATTTGACAATAGATAGTGCAGACAGTCCCTGGTGGTCTGGTGGCTAGGATTCGGAGCTCTCACCGCCACGGCCCGGGTTTATTTTTTATTTTTTTATTTAATTTTTATTATTGTTCACAAACGGCAAAACCAAAGGCAACATTAAAAAGCAAAACAAAACAAAACCAAAAGAAAAAAAAAAAACAGACAGGGTCGTCGTGAGTGTGTATGTGTGTGTGTGTGTGTGTGTGTGTTGGTGCGTGTGGGGAGTACACACTACCACAGCAACAGTTAATTGCTGGGAAATGTCATCAGTTACAAATGGTTTATATTTCAAATAGTCTTCAGGTGTCCCCTCAGTCCAGCCATTCCAGCCAAGTCCCAAGTCACATGGAGCATATCTTCCCTCCTCTCTTGGCTCACGTCAGTATAATTTCCAGGATTTTTCTCCTTTTCTGTGGTCGTGTCTCAAGGAGAAAGTCAATAGGTCCATACTGCAGATTTCCTGAACTATTTCCTTCCTCTCCTTATTCAACCACTTCCTAGTTATTGCTTTTTTACTGCCCGCTAAAAGTATTTGTAGCAAGTATCTGTCCTGTTTTTTCAGCTCGGTTGGCACATTACCCAAATATATGACAGTGAAATTAAAATCCAGCTTTATGTTAGTTATTGATCTGATAGCAGTAACGGCGTGCGTCCAGTAGGAGGAAACATCAGGGCGCTCCCAGAAGACGTGAAAATGACCAGCAGACATGTTACCACACAATCTCCAACACTGACCAGGCTCTGGTTTGTGACTCTGTCATTTTTAAGTTATAAAAAATCTTGAAGTGTTTTCCCAGGCAAACTCCCTCCAAAGGTTTGAGCTGGAGGTGGAGGACGGTGTCCTACAAATGTTTAGCCAGTTGTCTTCAGTTAATTTTATATTTGCGTCTTTCTCCCATCTCGATTTCATAGATAATGTTGAAAAAGCTTTCTCCTGCTGGAAGGCAGTGGAGATCTTAGAGATCAGTTTTTTCCTGGTTTTACCTTTAAGTGCATCCACAGATATATTAATCAGACACAATTCTCCATCCTCATTAGTTTTGATTTTTTTTTTTATCAAAGTAAGCTCTTCACTGAAGGTATCTGAAGAAATCTTGCTTCTCCAGATTCTAGGTTTCTATGAGCTGTTGGAAACTGTTTAGCCCTTTACTGGAGGATATCAGGCAGAATGACGTGAGGCCCTTGTTTGTCCACAGTTTAAATCTGCCATCTAACCTAGCGGGCACAAAGTCAGCGTCATAGGCCACCTATCGTAATATCCTTACATTTCTTTCAAATTCCTGACTTTTTAAAATATTTTTGTGCCAAATACCAAGTGGGAGAGTAGTCCAACCAGAAAGCCTGTCCATATATTTCTTGAGGAGAGTCTTGTCCCCCAGTATAGATTGATATCTGATTGGTTCTGTTCCATGTCTTTCCATCTGGCATCACATTTGGGATCACACCAACACACCAGGTAGCTGGTAGTTGTGCAGCTTTATAATACGACTCCAGACAGGGCAGAGCCAGTCCACCTTTATCTTTGGGTAATTGTAGTGTCTGGAGTCTGATCCTTGGTCGTCTTTTAACCCAAATAAAACCTGAAATGAATCTATTACATTCATTAAATTGCTTCAAGGGTATTTCCACTGGTAAGGACTGAAAGAGGAAAAGAAGTCTAGGCAGAATATTCATTTTAATAATATCTATCCAGTTATACATATTCATTGGGAGTACCAACCAGCGGTTTAGGTCTGTTTTTATATTAGCTGTTACTGGAATGTAGTTGTAATCATAGATTTTGGATAAGTCTTTAGGTATCTGAATTCCCAGATATTTAATTACTTCGTCCTTCCATTTAAATTTACTCATCTTGTAAATATTGTCCTGTGGTGTGTAGTTCTAGGTCAGAGTTTGCGTTTTGTGTAGATTTAATTTATAACCTGAGTATGATCCAAAAAGTTTCAGCAGAGGTAACAATCTCTGTAAATTTCTGTTAGGGTTGGTAAGGGTTAACGAAATGTCGTCTGCGTAGGCACAAATCTTGTATTGTGTATCTCCCATCTTTATGCCCGTTATAGCTTCATCTTCTCTGATTGCCTGTAGCAGTGGCTCAATAAAACTGAGGGGGTGTCCCTGTCGACAGCCTCTGTTAAGTGATACAGTTTTAGATAAATTCCCATTTATTTTGATCCCTGCTGTAGGAGAGCAGTACAGAGACCGCAGACATCCAACTACCTGACCATCAAAGCCAAAGCGTTTAAGAGTTAAGTCAAGATATTCCCATCCAGCAGAATCAAAAGCCTTTTCAGCGTCGACACTAATAACTACAGATTCGTTATCGCTGTTTCTCATATGATCAATCAGGTGGAGAGCCCTCCTCACGTTATCTTGCGTTTGCCTATTTTTCACAAAACCGGTCTGATCAGGGTCAATTAAATCTGGAATGATATATTCTAATGGTTTGGCTAATATTGATGCAGATAATCTGTAATGAGTGTTTCAGACAGATGTAGGTCTATAGGAGCTACATTCTGTCTTATCTTTACCTGTTTTGGGGATTACTGAGATTACAGCTTGCCGCCAGGACACTGGGATCTCTCCGCTCTCCAGGATGTAGTTCAGACTTTCTTTTAGTGTTGGTACAATGACTTCTCTAAAGTTTTTATACCATTCAGATGGATAGCCGTCGGCCCCTGGCATTTTGCTCCTTTTCAGTCTTGATAAAGCTTGATTTATTTCTTCTTCCGTTATCTCCTCAGTTATTGTTTTGTTTTGATCTGATCAATGCTTGGTAAATCTAAACCTTTTAAGTAGAGTGAGTTCTGTATATCGTCCGATTTATCGTGTACCTTATTTGTGTCGGGGTCTTTCATTTTAGGGATAAATCTTTCCGCTTGTTGTTTTATTATTCTCCAGGCGAGTCATTTTTTTGATTTTGGGCTGTTCTCATAGAAAGTCTGTTAAATGAATTTAGCTTTCTTTCTCTATCTGTTTGTCATATATATCGTTTAACCTTTGGTTTGTTTCCTGAATCTGACTTAAGATATTAGGATCATTGCATGTCGCATGTTTAATCTCCAGTATTTCAGTGTATCTGTCAAGTCCTTCATTTCTTTTTCTTTTTCCTTTTTCTTCTGAGCTGACCATCTGATAAGTTTCCCTCGAAGCCTTTGCAGCATCCCATCGGGAGATACTGGGAGACACTGGTCCATTGTTATTACGTCATGTAGTCCCTAAATGGGGAAAAGGGAACTTTATTTTGTGGCCGGTTAGCTCAGTTGGTTAGAGCGTGGTGCTAATAACGCCAAGGTCGTGGGTTCGATCCCCGTACGGGCCATTACAAGTTTTTGGGGGTGGCAGTACCTCAGTCCGTAGGGACTTGGTTTAGGAATCGGAGGGTCACCAGTTCAAGTCCCAACATGGACCAGGAGCAGCTGGTTGCTGGAGAGGTGCCAGTTTACCTCTTGGGTACTGCCGAGGTGCCCCTGAGCAAGGCACCAAACCCCCAACTGCTCAGGGTGCTTGTCAGAAGCAGCCCCCTTACTCTGACGTCTCTCCATTAATGCAGGTATGTGTGAAATTAACAACAGAGTGTAAAAACTGAATTTCTCTACAGGGATTAATAAAGGTTCATCCTATCTTATCTTATCTTATCTTACTTATCTGCTTTTATGATTAGCAATTTGGCGACACATAACTTTCTGGATACCTAGTGGCTAGCTACTAGCGCCTACCCGCTGGCGATTGTGGGCCTGTCCTGGGTCCGACTGAGGGCGCAGACCCGCCGGCGTTTGTGGGCCTGTCCTGGGTCCGACTGAGGGCGCAGACCTGCCGGCGTTTGTGTGCCAGTCCTGTGTCAGACTGAGCGCGCCTACCTGCTGGCGTTTGTGGGCCTGTGCTGGGTCAGACTGAGGGGTCACACCTGCCGGCGTTTGTGGGCCTGTGCTGAGTCTGACTGAGGGCGCAGACCTGCCGGCATTTGTGTGCTTGTCCTTGGTCCAACTGAGTGTGCAGACCTGCCGGCGTTTTTAGGCCTGTGCTGAGTCCGACTGAGGGCGCAGACCCGCCGGCGTTTGTGGGACTGTGCTGGGTCCGACTTAGGGCGCAGACCTGCCGGCGTTTGTGTGCTAGTCCCGTGTCCGACTGATTGTGCAGACCTGCCGGCGTTTGTGGGCCTGTGCTGGGTCCAACTGAGGGCGCAGACCTGCCGGCGTTTGTGGGCCTTTCCTTTGTCCGACTGAGAGCACAGACCCGCCGGCGTTTGTGGGCCTGTCGTGGGTCCGACTGAGGGGTCAGACCTGCCGGTGTTTGTGGGCCTGTGCTGGGTCAGACTGAGGGGTCAGACCTGCCGGCGTTTGTGGGCCTGTGCTGAGTCTGACTGAGGGCGCAGACCTGCCGGCATTTGTGGGCTTGTCCTGGGTCCAACTGAGGGCGCAGACCTGCCGGCGTTTGTGGGCTTGTCCTGGGTCCGACTGAGTGTGCAGACCTGCCGGCGTTTTTGGGCCTGTGCTGGGTCCGACTGAGGGCGCAGACCCGCCGGAGTTTGTGGGACTGTGCTGGGTCCAAGTGAGGGCGCATACCTGCCGGCGTTTGTGGGCCTTTCCTGAGTCCGACTGAGGGCTCAGAAATGCCGGCGTTTGTTGGCCAGTCCTGTGTCAGACTGAGAGCGCAGACCCGCCGGCGTTTGTGGGCCTGTCCTGGGTCCGACTGAGGGCTCAGACTTGCCGGCGTTTGTGTGCCAGTTCTGTGTCAGACTGAGCGCACCTACCTGCCGGCGTTTGTGGGCCTTTGCTGGGTCAGACTGAGGGGTCAGACCTGCCGGCATTTGTGGGCCTGTGCTGGGTCCGACTGAGGGCGCAGACCTGCCGGCGTTTGTGGGCTTGTCCTGGGTCCGACTGATTGTGCAGACCTGCCGGCGTTTGTGGGCCTGTGCTTGGTCCAACTGAGGGCGCAGACCTGCCGGCGTTTGTGGGCCTTTCCTTTGTCCGACTGAGGGCGCAGAAATTCCGGCGTTTTTTGGCCAGTCCTGTGTCAGACTGAGAGCACAGACCCGCCGGCGTTTGTGGGCCTGTCGTGGGTCCGACTGAGGGCGCAGACCCACCGGCGTTTGTGGGCCTGTCCTGGGTCTGACTGAGGGCGCAGACCTGCCGGCGTTTGTTTGCCAGTCCTTTGTCAGACTGAGCGCCCCTACCCGCCGGCGTTTGTGGGCCTGTGCTGGGTCAGACTGAGGGGTCAGACCTGCCGGCGTTTGTGGGCCTATACTGGGGGCAAAGACCCGCCGGCGTTTGTGGGCCTGTCCTGATGGCGCAGACCCGCCGGTGTTTGTGGGCCTGTCCTTGGTTCGACTGAGGGCGCAGACCTGCCGGCATTTGTGGGCCTGTCCTCGGGGCTCAGACCCGCCGGCGTTTGTGGGCCTGTCCTGGGGGCGCAGACCCGCCGGCGTTTGTGGGCCTGTCCTTGGTCCGACTCAGGTCGCAGACTCGCCAGCGTTCGTCAGTAACAGTCCTGCTTCAGACTGTGGTGACAGACTCGCCAACATTAGTCAGCAACAGTCCTGCTTCAGACTGAGGGGACAGACTCACTAACGTCAGTCAGCAACAGTCCTGCTTCAGACTGAGGGAACAGCTAACGTTACCAAGTCTGTTACCTCAGACCGAAGCAGGACTGTTGCTTTAGTTTTTGGGTTTTTGGGTAGTTTTTGGGTTTTAGTTTTTGGGTTTTTTGGGTTTTAGTTTTTAGTTTTAGTTTTTGGGGGCGGCAGTAGCTCAGTCTGTAGGGAGTTGGCTTGGGAACCGGAGGGTCACCGGTTCAAGTCCCGACATGGGCCAAAAACTGAGTGTGAACTGGTAGCTGGAGAGGTGCCAGTTTACCTCTTGGGCACTGCCGAGGTGCCCCTGAGCAAGGCACCAAACCCCCAACTGCTCAGGGCGCTTGTCAGGAGCAGCCCCATCACTCTGACATCTCTCCAATTGTTGCATGTATATGGACCTGTTTGTGCATGTGTGTGTATAAGTTAACAGAGTGAAAAAATTGAATTTCCCCTAGCGGGACTAATAAAGGAATATCTTCTTCTTCTTCTTCTAGTCAGCAACAGTCCTGCTTCGGACTGAGGGGACAGACTCGCTAACGTTAGTCAGCAACAGTCCTGCTTCAGACTGAGGGGACAGACTCGCTAACGTTAGTCAGCAACAGTCTCGCATCAGACTGAGGGGACAGACTCACTAACATTAGTCAGCAACATTCCTGCTTCGGACTGAGGGGACAGACTCGCTAACGTTAGTCAGCAACATTCCTGCTTCAGACTGAGGGGACACACTTGCTAACCTTAGTCAGCAACAGTCCTGCTTCAGACTGAGGGTACAGACTCGCTGACATTAGTCAACAGTACTCCTGCTTCATATTGAGGGGACAGACTCGCTAACGTTAGTCAGCAGTACTCCTGCTTCAGATTGAGGGGACAGACTTGCTAACGTTAGTCAGCAACAGTCCTGCTTCAGATTGAGGGGACAGACTCGGTAACGTTAGCTGTCCACTCAGTCCGATGGAGAACTGTTGCGTTTGTCAGCAACAGTCTTGTTTCAGACGGAGGGGACAGGCTCTCTAACGTTAGTCAGCAGTCCTGGTTCAGACTGAAGGGACAGACTCGCTAACGTTAGTCAGTAGTCCTGGGTCAGACAGACTCGCTAACGTTAGTCAGTAGTCCTGGGTCAGACAGACTCGCTAACGTTAGTCAGTAGTCCTGGGCCAGACAGACTCGCTAACGTTAGTCAGTAGTCCTGGGTCAGACAGACTTGCTAACGTAAGTCAGTAGTCCTGGGTCAGACTGAGGGGACAGACTCGCTAACGTTTGTCATTAGTCCTTCTTCAGACTGAGGGGACAGACTCGTTAACATTAGTCAGTAGTCCTGCTTCAGACTGAGGGGACAGACCCGCAAAAGTTAGTCAGCAACAGTCCTGCTTCAGAATAAGGGGACAGACTCGGTAAAGTTAGTCAGCAACAGTCCTGCTTCAGACTGAGGGGACAGACTTGGTAAAGTTAGTCAGCAACAGTCCTGCTTCAGACTGAGGGGACAGACTCGCTAACGTTAGTCAGTAGTCCTTCTTCAGATTGAGGGGACAGACCCGCTAACGTTAGTCAGTAGTCCTGCTTCAGATTGAGGGGACAGACCCACTAACGTTAGTCAGTAGTCCTGCTTCAGATTGAGGGGACATACCCGCTAACCTTAGTCAGTAGTCCTGCTTCAGACTGAGGGGACGGACCCGCTAACGTTAGTCAGTCGTCCTGCTTCAGACTGAGAGGACATACTCAGTAACAGTCCTGGTTCAGACTGAGAGGACAGACTCAGTACCTTTAGTCAGTAGTCCTGGTTCAGACTGAGAGGACAGACTCAGTACCGTTAGTCAGTAGTCCTGGTTCAGACTGAGAGGACAGACTCAGTACCGTTAGTCAGTAGTCCTGGTTCAGACTGAGAGGACAGACTCAGTAACGTTAGTCAGTCGTCCTGCTTCAGACTGAGAGGACATACTCAGTAACAGTCCTGGTTCAGACTGAGAGGACAGACTCAGTACCGTTAGTCAGTAGTCCTGGTTCAGACTGAGAGGACAGACTCAGTAACGTTAGTCTGAAGTCCTGCTTCAGACTGGTTAATCCTTTAAATCAGGTAAAATGCAGTATTCCTACCAGAGTGGTTTCTTACAGCTCAGTCTCACTGCGGTTTGTGACTGTGTTGTTATCATTGTCTTATTTATTTATTTGTTTATGTGTGTATATGTGTGTATGGATTTATGTATGTGTGTATATGTGTGTATGGATTTATGTATGTGTGTATGTATGTATTTATGTTTGTATTTTTTTTCATTGTTACTTTATTTACAAATCAATTGGATAATGTTTTGTAACTTTTTCACAGCATGATGTGTTATATGTTTGTTTTTATGAATGTATGTATATATGTATTTATGTATGGATGCATTTATGTTTTTATTTACTTATATATTTTTGGCTAGCTAACACTAGATAGCTATTTATAGCTAGAAATTTGACAATAGATAGTGCAGACAGTCCCTGGTGGTCTGGTGGCTAGGATTCGGAGCTCTCACCGCCACGGCCCGGGTTTATTTTTTATTTTTTTATTTAATTTTTATTATTGTTCACAAACGGCAAAACCAAAGGCAACATTAAAAAGCAAAACAAAACAAAACCAAAAGAAAAAAAAAACAGACAGGGTCGTCGTGAGTGTGTATGTGTGTGTGTGTGTGTGTGTGTTGGTGCGTGTGGGGAGTACACACTACCACAGCAACAGTTAATTGCTGGGAAATGTCATCAGTTACAAATGGTTTATATTTCAAATAGTCTTCAGGTGTCCCCTCAGTCCAGCCATTCCAGCCAAGTCCCAAGTCACATGGAGCATATCTTCCCTCCTCTCTTGGCTCACGTCAGTATAATTTCCAGGATTTTTCTCCTTTTCTGTGGTCGTGTCTCAAGGAGAAAGTCAATAGGTCCATACTGCAGATTTCCTGAACTATTTCCTTCCTCTCCTTATTCAACCACTTCCTAGTTATTGCTTTTTTACTGCCCGCTAAAAGTATTTGTAGCAAGTATCTGTCCTGTTTTTTCAGCTCGGTTGGCACATTACCCAAATATATGACAGTGAAATTAAAATCCAGCTTTATGTTAGTTATTGATCTGATAGCAGTAACGGCGTGCGTCCAGTAGGAGGAAACATCAGGGCGCTCCCAGAAGACGTGAAAATGACCAGCAGACATGTTACCACACAATCTCCAACACTGACCAGGCTCTGGTTTGTGACTCTGTCATTTTTAAGTTATAAAAAATCTTGAAGTGTTTTCCCAGGCAAACTCCCTCCAAAGGTTTGAGCTGGAGGTGGAGGACGGTGTCCTACAAATGTTTAGCCAGTTGTCTTCAGTTAATTTTATATTTGCGTCTTTCTCCCATCTCGATTTCATAGATAATGTTGAAAAAGCTTTCTCCTGCTGGAAGGCAGTGGAGATCTTAGAGATCAGTTTTTTCCTGGTTTTACCTTTAAGTGCATCCACAGATATATTAATCAGACACAATTCTCCATCCTCATTAGTTTTGATTTTTTTTTTTATCAAAGTAAGCTCTTCACTGAAGGTATCTGAAGAAATCTTGCTTCTCCAGATTCTAGGTTTCTATGAGCTGTTGGAAACTGTTTAGCCCTTTACTGGAGGATATCAGGCAGAATGACGTGAGGCCCTTGTTTGTCCACAGTTTAAATCTGCCATCTAACCTAGCGGGCACAAAGTCAGCGTCATAGGCCACCTATCGTAATATCCTTACATTTCTTTCAAATTCCTGACTTTTTAAAATATTTTTGTGCCAAATACCAAGTGGGAGAGTAGTCCAACCAGAAAGCCTGTCCATATATTTCTTGAGGAGAGTCTTGTCCCCCAGTATAGATTGATATCTGATTGGTTCTGTTCCATGTCTTTCCATCTGGCATCACATTTGGGATCACACCAACACACCAGGTAGCTGGTAGTTGTGCAGCTTTATAATACGACTCCAGACAGGGCAGAGCCAGTCCACCTTTATCTTTGGGTAATTGTAGTGTCTGGAGTCTGATCCTTGGTCGTCTTTTAACCCAAATAAAACCTGAAATGAATCTATTACATTCATTAAATTGCTTCAAGGGTATTTCCACTGGTAAGGACTGAAAGAGGAAAAGAAGTCTAGGCAGAATATTCATTTTAATAATATCTATCCGGTTATACATATTCATTGGGAGTACCAACCAGCGGTTTAGGTCTGTTTTTATATTAGCTGTTACTGGAATGTAGTTGTAATCATAGATTTTGGATAAGTCTTTAGGTATCTGAATTCCCAGATATTTAATTACTTCGTCCTTCCATTTAAATTTACTCATCTTGTAAATATTGTCCTGTGGTGTGTAGTTCTAGGTCAGAGTTTGCGTTTTGTGTAGATTTAATTTATAACCTGAGTATGATCCAAAAAGTTTCAGCAGAGGTAACAATCTCTGTAAATTTCTGTTAGGGTTGGTAAGGGTTAACGAAATGTCGTCTGCGTAGGCACAAATCTTGTATTGTGTATCTCCCATCTTTATGCCCGTTATAGCTTCATCTTCTCTGATTGCCTGTAGCAGTGGCTCAATAAAACTGAGGGGGTGTCCCTGTCGACAGCCTCTGTTAAGTGATACAGTTTTAGATAAATTCCCATTTATTTTGATCCCTGCTGTAGGAGAGCAGTACAGAGACCGCAGACATCCAACTACCTGACCATCAAAGCCAAAGCGTTTAAGAGTTAAGTCAAGATATTCCCATCCAGCAGAATCAAAAGCCTTTTCAGCGTCGACACTAATAACTACAGATTCGTTATCGCTGTTTCTCATATGATCAATCAGGTGGAGAGCCCTCCTCACGTTATCTTGCGTTTGCCTATTTTTCACAAAACCGGTCTGATCAGGGTCAATTAAATCTGGAATGATATATTCTAATGGTTTGGCTAATATTGATGCAGATAATCTGTAATGAGTGTTTCAGACAGATGTAGGTCTATAGGAGCTACATTCTGTCTTATCTTTACCTGTTTTGGGGATTACTGAGATTACAGCTTGCCGCCAGGACACTGGGATCTCTCCGCTCTCCAGGATGTAGTTCAGACTTTCTTTTAGTGTTGGTACAATGACTTCTCTAAAGTTTTTATACCATTCAGATGGATAGCCGTCGGCCCCTGGCATTTTGCTCCTTTTCAGTCTTGATAAAGCTTGATTTATTTCTTCTTCCGTTATCTCCTCAGTTATTGTTTTGTTTTGATCTGATCAATGCTTGGTAAATCTAAACCTTTTAAGTAGAGTGAGTTCTGTATATCGTCCGATTTATCGTGTACCTTATTTGTGTCGGGGTCTTTCATTTTAGGGATAAATCTTTCCGCTTGTTGTTTTATTATTCTCCAGGCGAGTCATTTTTTTGATTTTGGGCTGTTCTCATAGAAAGTCTGTTAAATGAATTTAGCTTTCTTTCTCTATCTGTTTGTCATATATATCGTTTAACCTTTGGTTTGTTTCCTGAATCTGACTTAAGATATTAGGATCATTGCATGTCGCATGTTTAATCTCCAGTATTTCAGTGTATCTGTCAAGTCCTTCATTTCTTTTTCTTTTTCCTTTTTCTTCTGAGCTGACCATCTGATAAGTTTCCCTCGAAGCCTTTGCAGCATCCCATCGGGAGATACTGGGAGACACTGGTCCATTGTTATTACGTCATGTAGTCCCTAAATGGGGAAAAGGGAACTTTATTTTGTGGCCGGTTAGCTCAGTTGGTTAGAGCGTGGTGCTAATAACGCCAAGGTCGTGGGTTCGATCCCCGTACGGGCCATTACAAGTTTTTGGGGGTGGCAGTACCTCAGTCCGTAGGGACTTGGTTTAGGAATCGGAGGGTCACCAGTTCAAGTCCCAACATGGACCAGGAGCAGCTGGTTGCTGGAGAGGTGCCAGTTTACCTCTTGGGTACTGCCGAGGTGCCCCTGAGCAAGGCACCAAACCCCCAACTGCTCAGGGTGCTTGTCAGAAGCAGCCCCCTTACTCTGACGTCTCTCCATTAATGCAGGTATGTGTGAAATTAACAACAGAGTGTAAAAACTGAATTTCTCTACAGGGATTAATAAAGGTTCATCCTATCTTATCTTATCTTATCTTACTTATCTGCTTTTATGATTAGCAATTTGGCGACACATAACTTTCTGGATACCTAGTGGCTAGCTACCACTAGATAGCGATATCTAATTTGAATTTTGTTAATAGCTAAATATCTAGCTAGCTTGTGGCTATCTAGCTTGTGGCTAGCTAAGATTAGATAGCTATTTATAGCTAGAAATTTGACATTAGAGAATGTGTTGGCCTTTCTTTTAGTTTCCCCGTTTGTATAAAATACAAGGTTATTCAACAATTAAAGGTCAGGGCATGTTCAGATTTCTCGATGGAGGAGAAAGACACACAATAATCTCAATGAGGACAACACAATGACAAGTTAAAATCAAAACGCTGATATACTGAGGAAAAGAAGAGTTACAGAGCTCTGGAGGATATTTCTGTTAGCCTTAGCGTCTGAACTAGTACATAGAGTTCGGTTCTCAGCTGTTCAGCAGTCAGAGTCCCGTCTGTCTGATCAAATCCTCCTTTTCTTATAGTGAACAAACCATGTGACTATGTGTCTACAGGTGCGTGAGAGATTAATGTTAAGTGTGTATTGCTGTTGGGTCCGGCGGTCCAGCGTAGGTGGGTCGTTATCTTGTCGTCCAGAACTTGTTTCTTCTTTCCACATTCTTGGGCTTGCTGGTGTCTGATTGTCGTAACCTTGGTCCCTGTTTCACTGATAATTCTCATGTGAAAGCTCCCTTTGTGCTATTGTTCCCAGAATGAATGTTCGTGTGCTGTAGTAAGCAGCTGTATTTAGCATGATAGATTGTGGTTAATAGCGTTATACATTAGATTAAAATGTATCTGATCAGGTGACATATATTTACACTACAACATGTAAACCTTAAAATACATATTTACAGAGTGAATTATGCATATTTGCAAATCACCATTTATTTCTGTGGATATAAAAATATGCATTTGTGAATAGTGAAATATTTAGAAATCACAGTACAGATTTGTGGATTGTCTTCTGTGGCTTACAACTAATAAAGTCCAACAAAAACTTCCATATAGAAGCAGATGTCAGGGCCTTTTACCCATAAGTCAACAATCAGATCAAATGTTACAGGATGGGTACTACGTCTTGTGGTTGTTTTTCCTCTGTGAGCTTAACCAGGCTGGTTGTAAATTAATAATCTCACGACTAAGAGTTCAGGTGAAGTCTCTGGAAGGAGGCTCAGTAATCTGGAAGACTCTTCCAGATGCATTGACAGCTCAGCCAAGTCCCACTTTCTGGTGGTGCAAATACGTAGTCACAGCTATGAAAATATACATGAATTTACTGTTGGTCAGCCCACAATTTGGAGAGAAGCTCAGAATATCACAACACATCTCTCAGAGCGTTGATGCAATTTAAGGGAATGACTCTGAGAAAAAGTTTTCCCACATTGATCACACCTGTATGGTTTCTCTCCTCAGTGAATGCATTGATGTAAGTTTAGATCACTTGATGAATTAAAAGCTGCCCCACATTCTTTTTCTTTTTCTTTTTCATTCATTTGGGGGCGGCAGTAGCTCAGTCTGTAGGGAGTTGGCTTGGGAACCGGAGGGTCACCGGTTCAAGTCCCGACATGGACCAAAAACTGAGTGTGAACTGGTAGCTGGAGAGGTGCCAATTTACCTCTTGGGCACTGCCGAGGTGCCCCTGAGCAAGGCACCGAACCCCCAACTGCTCGGGGCGCTTGTCAGGAGCAGCCCCCTCACTCTGACATCTCTCTCCATTACTGCATGTGTGTGTGTGTTTGTGTGCATGTACCATGTATAAGTTAAACAGAGTGTAAATTGAATTTCCCCACTGTGGGACTAATAAAGGCAGATCTTCTTCTTCTTCTGCACAGCTGTAGGGTTTCTCTCCAGTATGAATGCGTTTGTGTGTTTTTAGGGACTTTGACCAAGTGAAAGCTGCCCCACATTCATCACAGCTGTAAGATTTCTCTCCAGTGTGAATACGTTGATGCTTCTTCATATGACTTGATGTCGTGAACACTGCACCACATTCACCACAGCTGTAGGGTTTCTCTCCAGTGTGAATGCATTGGTGGACTCTGCGTTTGCTCCCTGCAGTGAAAGTTTTCCCACATTGGTCACAGCTGTGTAGTTTCTCTCCACTCTTTCTTCTTCCTCTTTGTTTCTATAGCAACAGACACACAGAGAGAGAGTCAGTGAGAATTCATGGTGGAATGACTTATCTACAACCATAAATAAACATTTAGAACATGTCAGTGGAACACAACCCACAATGCTCCAGTCTGACTAATGCACAACCTCCTGCATACAAACATATTAACCTCCTGCATCTTAACATCCTGCATACTGTCAAGCGGGTCTAGAATCCCCCACTGCCAAAGTAGCATTATGGCCTGATCACATTGAAAACACCAGAAACTCTGAGGACTTTACATCAAATGGCCCCAGGGACACTCCACCAGAAGCCAGCAGAGTGAGGTCATTTCCTGCCACACAGAATGATGATCATGTAACACACCAATTATTCAACCACAAATAAGACTAAAAAATGATTTAGCAGTTATTGCATCAATTAGGATTCAAAACATGACTGTAGTAATTTATGAAGTGATCATATCCTTCTGATATCATTATTGAAATCTGTCATAAAAACAATAAGTAAGAAAG
The DNA here is from genome assembly GCA_947000775.1 of Pterois miles. Lineage (NCBI taxonomy): Eukaryota > Metazoa > Chordata > Actinopteri > Perciformes > Scorpaenidae > Pterois > Pterois miles. Next base: position 938,504 of record CAMQGK010000123.1, read on the forward strand.
AAGTTGATTAATGAATCAGTCACAATTTAATAATGACCTATGACCAAAGTTGTGGATATGCTGAAGAGCACGTTACCTCATCTAAAAAGTTCCAAGGGGAAATCAAAAAGAAGAAGTTAAACACACAATCATGCATAGAGCTTTCAAGAAAGTGTTGACATATTCAGCATCAAAATGCAGGTATAACAGAAGAGAATATTATTCTGTGTTAATCTTCCTTCGGACGGTCTTCGAGAAAGTTTGATCATATCCTGCTGAACTGACCACATCAAAGGATAAATCATAAATCATTGCTCAACTTTTGAAAGGGAGAGTGCGAGTTACCAAGCTGGACCTTTGCCAAACTCTACAGCTGGAAAATAAGAAGATTGAGTCTTTTTTTAAACCATTTTAAACCAGCTGAGGGGATTATATTGGATTATCAGCGTTTCTGCCTCCAGTTGCAGGACTCAGGGACTTTAAGAGACATTGTGAATTTTGGATAATCACAGGATTTCTACAAGTTCCTCTTTTCCAGCAGCAAATGAAGACTCAAAGCCCATCTTTTTGCCCTAACTTTCAGTTAGTTAGCTGGTGGGTCGGTCTCAGTCTCAATGTATAATTTTATCTGAGTAGCCCTGCTGATGAGTATTATTAATTATTATTAATTGTCGGCGAGTGCCTCTAAATAACCCTCAGTTGTTTATGGTCCACAAGCACTGCTGTGTTCTGTTGCTCTTCCTGAGGTTTCTTCCATTTGTTTTCTTTTTCCCTGTTAAAAGTTTGGTTGGGGAGTCTTTCCTTATCTGATGAGAGGGTTGTTCTGTAAAGGACAGAGGGTGTCGTACCCTGTACAGACTGTAAAGCCCCCTGAGGCTTAACTGTGATTTGTGAATTTGGGCTATACGAATAAAACTGACTTGATTCTTGTTTATTTGCTTTACTCACAGGTGTGTGACTTGACCTGGATTTGAAGCATCTGCACAAAATCATGTAACGTTACTTTCTAAAGAGATGAGATGAGATGGAGCCCTCTCCTCTCCTCTCATAGAAAACATCTATGATGCATATAGAGGAAACACTGCTGAGGCTGCAGGTCGGATCCCCGCCGACCCTCCACCATTTTCTGCTCTCTACCTTCGGCTTTGTTTTGCTTTTGAACAGATATGACGCCACGTTACTCAGACTGCACAATAAAATAAGTGACTTCCATCTTACCTGCATGTGTCATGTTTCAACAGGTTTCAGTTTATTGTTGTTCAAACAGTAATTTATTCAGTTACTGACTTGTCCTCGTGTCTTTAGTGTCGTTATGAAGCCATGGAGTCATGAAAACTGACCTGAACATCAGTGGTCTCAGAGGACGAGTCTGCTGCTGGTCTTCTGGGGACCTTGTTGCTCTGCTGGTCCAGGTTCTTCTGGTCCTCCTCAGTTTCACTCTTGAAGTGCTCCAGGTTATGGTCCTGGTCTCTGTTTCAGAGAGTGTGAATGGTGTTTTATGTGTTCATTCATTCAGTCCATATTGAAGGTTTACTGTGTGTCAGATATTAGTTTAGTACTCAGGACTGTCTTAAGTTACTCTGTTATGTGCTGTCAGTCATTTCTTTGATGTTGACTATTTCAAATGGACTCTAGTGAACCTTTAAATCACCAAACACATTATTACTGGATGAGACTGAGAGCTTACAGTCATGTCTCCATGTCTCTGATAGACATGTTTGATAGTTTTCATCATCAGCTGCTGCTCCTGTGTTTTGTCCCGTCACATTAAAGCTAAATAAATCTATTTAAATGTAATGGAGGCTACAGTCTGATACATAGTGACAATCACCACTTTACCATCCATATAGAAAATGTCAGTCTGCTGAAAGATGAATTAATGGACGACACTCTATTCAGCTTCATTGTGTTATTGACACTTCATTATAGATAAATGTGCTCAGTCATCATATAAATACATTAATATCTCTACGTGGACTGGATTCAGATGGAGGCTCTGCCTCTCATTTACCTGTTGCCATGGTGACTCGGAGTCTCACAGCTCCATTGATGATGGCTGTTTTCATCCTCACATTTGATTGAACAAACTCTGATCAGCTGTTCTGGAACCGAAAACTTTTCCATCTCAGAGTTTGTTGAAGCTGCTATCTGAAACGGACTCCTGGTCCTGGTCTCTGAGATCCTGTTGTCCTGGACTCACTACAAATCAGAGCACACAGAGGTATTCAGGTCCTGACGTCTCCTCTGGTTCTACTCTGATAACATGGTCCATGTTAGCCTGAAAACATCGGAGTTAGCATCGGAGCTAGCACAGCGTGATGACGCCATATCCGCTTTGATTCCGGGCTGAAAACAAAAAAAAATATTAAAGTGTTATTAGCCTGTTAGCTTCAAAGGAACAGGAAGATCAACCAGTGAAAACAAGCACACATTACAGAGAGCTAATGCTAGCGCTAGCGGTTAGCCACACAGCAGCAGGCCGAAGCTAACAGCTGCTAATTAGCTGGTTAGCATCGGAGCTAGCCCAGCCTGCTAACGCTATTCCCGCTTTGATTTCCCGCTCAAAGAAACATTATCAAAGTGTTTACCTGAGTGTGTGCGGGTTCACCTGGAGCTCTGCCGCCTCAAAACGGACAAATATGCTCGTCAGCTCACGAAACAACATCCCGCCGCCAGTCCGAGGTCACAACGAGACAACCACACTTCCGTTTAGAAGTACTTCCGGTCTGGTTTTTCAGTTTAAAGTGACAGAAAGTCGCCACCTGGAGGTCAGGAGGGAAACAACAGCTTCACATAGTATAAACTGATAGTAATGAAAGCTGCAGCGGGTTGAAAAGGAGCAAATCTGATTAAAAAGTTATTTTGATAAAACGGTCTCTATATCCTGACAGTAGTTCATGAGACAGGTGATCTGAATAAATTCATGGTCCTCTGTGTCCGCTGGTGTCCTAACGGCATCTGGAAGATTTCACAGACTGGAGGAAAACAACCAATTAGAGCTGATCTCCAACATCCTTTAGTCTAGTAAACTCCCCATAGGTGTGAATGTGAGCGTGAATGGTTATCTGTCACTGTGTCAGTCCTGTGATGGTCTGGAGCATGGGTCTCAAACTCATAGCCCGCGGGCCAATTGCGACCTTCCTATTTTACTCCACCTGCAAGAGCATCTAGGATGCTGTTGCTCCTTTTAAAATGATGGAGTCCAAACCTGAATGTGAACCCTGGTTAAATGACACCACTCGTGCTGCCAGACAGGAATGCAGGAGAGCTGAACGTAGGTGGATAAAAGATAAACTCCAGGTAGCTTTTGACATTTTAAGGGACAGCTGGTGCAGAAACCAGAAAATCATTAAAATCTAACAAATTCAGTATTTCTCTGGTATTATTTGGACTAACTGTCACAAACCTTGTGTTCATTTTAGCACCATCAGTATGTTCTTTATACTCCAACCTGCTTGTTTTGACGTCTCCTCAGAAGCCTGTGACAAATTTCTCAAGTTTATTGTGGACAAGATGAGACCATTTGGACACACATCTCTCTTCCTTTGCATGATCCCGAATTTCCCTCCGGGGATTAATAAAGGTTCATCTTATCTCTTATCTTATCTTATGATCCATCCGTCACCTTCAGCTACTCTGCTGTTTTTAACCAGTTTGAGCTTGTGTCACTTACTTCCCTTAAACAAACAATGGATCATCTAAACCTTCTGCCTGTCCCACAGATATTGTAGCGCCTCGCCTTTTTAAAAGGGTTTTTGAGGTCACTGGATGAGCATCCAGGCGATTATTAACAGTAGCCTGGCCTCTCATTTTAAATATGCTATAGTGCTGCCACTTAAAAAAAAAAAGCCACTCTCCCATGTGGAGTCCCCTATCCGTGGTCCCATTTTATTTTCCTTGTACATGCTTCCTCTGGGGTCCAGTCTTAGAAAGTAGGGAATATCTCTCCACTTTTATACAGTTGACACACAATGGTACCTGCCCTTGAAAAAGAGAAAAAACAAACTCCTTGGGCTCTGATGCCCTGTCTTAAAGGCATCAAAGACGGGAGGGCTTTAAATTTTCTAAATTCAAATCTTACTTTCAGTTTTCTTAAGTTATTCTTTGTGGATCCAGTGGAGGAAGAAACGACCCCATCATGACCTTTCTCCCCTTGAACCTTTTATCAGTCCTTCTGTGAAGAACCCAGACCATGGGTCTCAAACTCCATATTTTGTGGCCCCCACTTTGATATGAAAGTTTAATATTCGTGTGGCTCGCAAGTTTTATGTGTATGGCACTTTGCCGCATTGTGTGTGGAAGGTCCCTTTGTTGCGCGAGCCCGGAGCTGAACGAATCTACCAATCACAGTGGGCTATATGGCTCTTGGGGGCGAGCAATCGGCCGGGCTTGACGCAATAAGAGAAACATTTCAAATTCACCCATAGTAATCAATTCTGACAGTTTCAGGTCCTTCTGCATGACATTCCACGATGAAAGAGCAGCGTATTTAAACACATTTTAGCCTCGCTCTGTTCTAACCTCTGGAACCAACATTTGGAGAACATCTGGAGGCCAGATTGATTGTGGTTTGTACACATGTATGTACACAGATACGACGGCACCAGCCCAAGGAGAGATTTCTATATTTCTATATATTATTTATAAGAGTGAACCAATGTGAAAATCTGCGGACGTACAACAGCAGCATAAAGGGTTCAATGGTGAACCAGATTTCCACAGCCAGGAAGGAAACGTAACGCACCGTGGTGACCAGTATCCAGCCTCTTCAGACTCTGGTCAGGCATTCATGTAAAGCAGATCACCATAATCCAATGCAGATAAAAATGTTGCTGAAATTTTTCTGAAACTTTAGATTTATACATCTGCGTTGAATTGACGCCGTGGCCTGACGTGCGCCTCTCCAGAAATGTAACTACACGTCGCAGTGACGCACACCTCAACAGCTGTGATTGGTCCAGTCTCTCAGCAGTGCTGAGTGGCCAAGACAGCCACAGAAAGTTCAACTTCTCTCTGCCTTCATCTTTTCAATGTTCACTCACATAAATCCACTCAGGTATATTCTCTATTTTCGGCATTCTAGTAATGTCAGCAAAAGTTGTGTGGTTCAGCAGTTACTAGCTCCAACCCTGCTCAGTTTCTGTTTGTAGTACAAGAAGAAGAAGGAAACTCATAGAGTTGCCGCTGCCAACCAGCAGTTTGGTGGTGTAATTGCAGGGCAACACAAACACAGCAGGCACAACGTTATTGCAGAGTGACACCAAGTGGAATGAATATATATCTTGTCACACAGCCTCAATCGTGTCTTTTTCAAAGCCTGAAGTGAAGAGAAAGTTTGGTGCACAAGTACAGGTCCAGACTTCCTGATGATCATCTTCAGGCCTCACTGAGGGTCTCAACTGCTTCCTCCCTCAAGCCAAATGTGGTTCAGCGATGTTCAGAAGAACCCATTCAAGTGAAACAATGGTTAATAATGACATTTAAGATCTTTAACAAAGCTTTCTTGTGGAGTACCTGATGTGGCCCAGCCTCTCCTAGACTCTGCCTCCAGCGACCTCCAGGTAAACTGCATTTGAGACCACTGATCAAGAGGTTATAATGGACAAGAATCTTTAAAAGGACAAACAAATAAACTCAGCTGTAAAATCAAGTACTTTTATCCAGGGTTAAGTCCTTTTTCTCTTCCAATGACTTTGAAAATGCAATGCATGCCAAGCCACACATCTTGATTATTGTAATTGACCTTACATTGGTGTTAACCAAGTCGCAGCTCGTCTTTTAACTGGTACTCATAAACCTGAACCCATCTCCCCTATCCTGGCTTCTCTTCACTGGCTCGCTGTGTGTTTTAGGACTGATTTTAATAATAAAAACTAATTATTAACATAAAAATCTTTAAATGGGCTAGGTCCAACTTATCTCTCAGCTCTTTTAAGACCACATCTTTTACCAAGGACACTCAGACCCACTGAAAAGTTGCTTCTGACTATCCCTCGGTCTCGGCTGAAGCTCAGGGATGACCGACCCTTTTCAGTTGCAGCTCCAAAGCTCTGGAACACTCTGTCTCCACATGTTCGGCTGTCCTCCACACTGCCTGTTTTTAAATCACACCTCAAAACGCACTTTTATACCATGGCTTTTGGCTCAGCATGAGAGGTGCCTATTTTAATCCTTTTTTCTTTGCTATTGGTCTGAATGCTTTTATGATTTTAATGTCCTGTTGGTTTTAAGTTGGTCTAAATTGGTCTCTCAGCTGTGGTTTTTAAATGTGCTTTATAAATAAATATGGATTGGACTGGATTGGATTGTATACAGTATATGCAGATGACGTTTGTTTTTGGCTGGGTAGATATTACACTGTAAAAAGGCAGATGACCAAGGTGAGATATGAGGATGGCATTTGGAACTGTGCCTGGAGGGTCCCCATTCAACAATGGCAGGACCCCCAGGGCCTCCAAGGCCTGAAACATCTGCCATCCATGATAATTGTGGGTAACTACAGGGGCTACATTCACTACAAGGGCCAGACAAAGCTCTGCTGCAAGTGTGGTGAGGATGGGACCTGGTACCAGATCAGGTGCAGGAAATGCAGAGAAACTGGTCATACCTTTGAGGAGTGTACAATGGCAGAAAGTGCAATCTTTGTGGAGAAATAAATCACCTCTGAAACTGCTCAAAGTCTTTTGCCAACAAACTACAGGTTGCTAAAAAATGAAAAGGAGCAAAATGGAGGAGAGAAGGAAGCATTTAGAGAGCTATTTGAAGAGGCTGGTCTGGGAAATTCAAATCTCCCTCCAAGTCCTGTGATTGGAGAAGAGGGATCAGCTGTGGAGGGAGAAGGGAGGGGCCTGAAACTGCCCCACCAATGGAGAGTGGTGGGAAAGAACAGGAAATGCAGGTAGAGGGTGGACCAAACCCAGAACATGAATCTGACCAGTCACAAAGTGATAGCAAGGATGCCACCCTCCCAAACGCCCAGAAGTCCAAGAGACAGAATGGGCGAGTAATTATTAGTCCAACAACAAATGAAGCTAAACACTGTCACTCTTCAGCCATAAGAGTGAAGGAAGAGCTGCACTCACATGAAATTTTCACTTGTAAAGACATTTTAACACTGATAATACTTGAATGTGTCCTGCTGTTTTTCAGCCACTGCAGACAGTGGGAAGAGGTATGGCCACAACTGTCAATATGGAGCGGCTCCAACAAGAAAAAAAATGATCTATTGGCCATTTTAATCAAAACCCCCCTAGTCTTGGTGAAGGGCAGCACTGTGGTGAGAGATGGCCGGGCACTTTTAGCACACTTGACTTTTATGGGAAAGGATTTTAGCGTCTTAAATATTTATGGCTTTAACCACAAAAACAAAGACTTGCAGTTCCACATGCTAGGTAGGGCACCATTTGGGGAGATTTAAACTGTATTTTAAGCAGGAATGACAGGAAAATAGCGGGTAGACTATTTAAGAGTTGACAAAACATACATTTTGTGGCTGTGATCTCGGCTCACCGCCTGCAGATAAGGTCACTTGGACCGGCGCTGCTGACATCCGGATCACAGCCACAGGGGGGATCTGCAATTGCTGGGCTCTCACTCTTGACTTCACACTTCTCACACTGATGGTTGAGAAGTTGAGGGTCATGAGTATCGTTAAAAATAACACTCTTGCAGGTGAAAGGGAACGGGGTCAAGCTCCATTCCCTGTCGGACTCTGGGTGTTGGCCTTTGACGCAGCGTATGTAACGCCCGGCTTAGGCACAGAATAGGACTCAAACGCAAGACTCAAAATAGTTCACAAGAAATGCTTTAATAAGCAAAGGTCGATACACAGGAAATCAGTCCAAACAGTAAACAACTCCGATGAGGGCTAGGCAAGAGGCAGGGTCTAGTAACAGGCAGTGGGTCAAAAATCATAAGAAGCAGGACACGAGGAAAAACGCGAGGACTATTCTCTCCGAAGATCAAATACGAACTGGCGACATGAGGAAGGGAGCAGACACATTATATACAAGAGGAGTGATTGAACGCTACACAGGTGGACACAATCAGGGGCGGGACCCAGACAACTTGAAACACCCGTGCAGAGTAGGAAGTAGGTCAAGGGGGCGTGGAACACATGAGGGCAGGAAGTGCGGTGATCTGAAACGAGAGGGAGGTTAGTAACTTCAAAATAAAACAGGAAATGGAAATAGATGAAACTGAGGAAAAGAGGAAAACCAAATACAAACGTAACTTAGGAAACAGATGGCGTTACAGCGTAGCATTGAATTTCGAGTCCTTAGGGGTTGATTGCAGTGCTATTGTTAAAAATGAGACCTCATTTGAGGAATTTTGGGGGAAGACTCTGTCCTCCTCGACAGGGGAACTGTCTGAAGAGTACTCAGCTCTTCCCCTCTTCTCTAAAACTATCGGAGAGTCAGGAGTCAAATCTGAAACAGGTCTCTTGTTCTGGTTGGCAGTGAGGGGATCCTCACTGTCAGTTTCTGCCTGGTCTGATTCCTCCGCCCACTTCCTGCCTTGCCCCTTCTTCCCCACCACTCTCCATTGGTGGGGCTCTTGCAGGACCCTCCCCTTCCTCCTCACCTGATCCCTGTTCTCCAATCACCGGATTTGGAGGGAGATTTGAATTTTTCAGTCCAGTCTCTTGAAATGTCTCTCTCGGTGGCTCTTGGTCCGCCATTTTGTTCTTTTTCCTTTCTTGTAGGAGCTTTTAGTTTGTTGGCAAAAGACTGTGGGCAATCTCTGAAGAGGTGATTTGTTTCTCCACAAAGATTGCACTTTCTGCCATTGGTACACTCCTCAAAAGTATGCCCAATTTCTCTGCATTTCTTGCAAATTATCTGCTGGCATGCTTCTGCCAGGTGCCCATGCTCACCACACTTGCGGCAGAGCTTTGGCTGACCGTGGTAGTAAATGTAGCCCCTGTTGTTACCAAGAACTATCATGGATGGCAGATGTTTAAGGCCATGGAAGCCCTGGGGGTCCTGCCATTGTTGAATGGGGACCCTCCAGGTACAGTTCCAAATGCCATCTTCATCTCTCACCTTGGTAGCCTGGCCTTTAACAGTGCAATATTTACCCAGCCACATACAAATGTCATCAGCATTCACTGTCTCATTGAACATTCTGACAATAACCACTTTAGAGGCATTGTCGGTCACTTTCTCAACAGGAAAAGCAGAGAACTGGGATTTAACATTGTCAAAACGATTCCAGAAATCCTTAAGTGCAACCGCTGTACAAAAACTGACATCAAATCCCTTATTTAAAGGGAGGGTCACAGTGGAGTTGATGTCGTTGGGCCTAAAGTTTAAGACTTTTTGGATAAACCTCCTGGAGAAAATGAGCCTCGACATCTCCAGGAGCTTTCCATCTATTTCTTTGAAAGAAAATCGGACGCTGTGGTGCCTCCGAGTGCCGGCATGGTGGAGGTACGACACACTTGAAGGGTATCAAGCAAACCAAAACACGATACAATAGTAAATGAAAGCACTTATCTTGTCTTTTTAGTTTCCTGACGATGGAATGAACACCTGTGAACAAGTGTAAACCTGTGTGAAACACCACAACTACAGATAAAGTTGGGGCATGTAACACAGGAAATGTAAGTATATCCTCCCAAACAGTGAGAAAAACACAATGCCACAAACATGCAAACGTTTTCCCACTAAAAGGAGGCGATCGCAATCTTAGCCAAAATGCCGAAAAGCGATGCTCACCAACTGCTTGCTGTCCGAGGCCAACTCCTGGCACAGTTGTCACTTGACATGGTGCTGTTCTTTGAATTAGGCATAACAATGGCTGCTGCTTAGCAGCCCCTCCCAGATCCTCCATGGTGAAGCAGCTAAACGTAGTTAGAAGTTTTTTTGCAATTAACACTTGGACAAGGCTCAGCCAAATGGCATAGCCTTCCAAAAATAGAAAAAACTCCTTGGTGTTTCTTTCCACTGAAACCTTTAGTAAAAGGCGAAAGACTTGTGCGTTATGAAGAGAAACCAGAGTAAGCACTCTTCTTGACTTCAGAGCAGTCAAAGACCCTAATCGTCACAGCCACTACCATCATGGTAAGCCTCATTTGGCATGCTGTGTTCCAAATCTGAGGCCACACCCATTCCTCTACCCTTGCCCACACGGTGACGGTGGCAGTATTCCTTTTCTCCACCTCTTTCCTGCCAATCAAAAGTCCATCTACCTGCATTGTTTTGGCTTTGCCTTACTGTATATTCGACGCCAGACTTTTTGCCCTGTTGTCATTTTCAGATTGAGAGCCCAATTCCATTCTACATGGAACCTCACTGAGGAGTCAAAACAGTCCAGCAGAGGTCCACAGTTCATTAGAGGTTAAAAAGTGCATTATTTCACAAACGATAGCTCCGAGAGACTCTCCATAAAGACCGCTGTTCTCAGCGCCTCTGAAAACCCCTAATAGAATTTGATCCTGCCTCTCTGTGTTCTTCCGTTCCCTAACCCTAACCCTAACACTAATGAAAGATCCACAGTTCAGGAGGGGTTAAAAAATGCATTATTTCACAAACAACAGCTCCAATAGACTCTCGGTAAAGACCGCTGTTCTCAGCGCCCCTTAAAACCCCTAATAGAACTTGGTCCCGACTATCTACAACCTTCCGTTTCCTAACCCTAACCCGAAGCAAAGGTCCACAGTTGAGTTGGGTTTTAAAATTGCATTGTCCCAGAAACGATAGCTCCGAGAGACTCACGGCAAAGACCGCTCTTCTCAGCACCCCTAAAAACCCCCTAGTAGAACTTGGTCCTGACTCTATATCACCTCCCGTTCCTGAACCCTAACCCTAACCTTGATCAAAGGGCCACAGTTGAGTAGGGGTTGAAAACTGTATTATCTCAGAAACAATAGCTCCGAAAGACTCACGGCAAACACCGCTCTTCTCAGCGCCCCTGAAAACCCCGTAGTAGAACTTGGTCCCGACTCTCTATGATCTTCCGTTCCCGAACCCTAATCCTAACCCTAACTCCAACATTAAGCAAGGGTCCACAATTCAGTAGGGGTTAAAAAGTGCATTATCTCAGAAACGATATCTCCGAAAGACTCGCTTTAAAGACCATTTTTCTCAGTGCACCTGAAAACCCCCTGGTAGAACTTGGTCCTGACTCTGTTCTTCCGTTCCCGAACCCTAAGTAGAGGTCCACAGTTCATTAGGGGTTAAAAAGTGCATTATTTCACAAACGATAGTTTCGAGAGACTCTCGGTAAAGACCACTGTACTGAGAAGCCCTGAAAACCCCTAATAGAACTTGGTCCCGACTATCTACGACCTTCCGTTCCCGAACTCTAACCCTTACCCTAATCAAAGGTCCACAGTTCAGGAGGGGTTAAAAACTGCAATATCTCAGAAACGATAGCTCCGAGAGACTCGCGGTAAAGACCGCTGTTCTCAGCGCCCCTGAAAACCCCTAATAGAACTTGGTCCCGACTATCTACGACCTTCCGTTCCCTAACTCTAACCCTAACCCTAACCCTAATCAAAGGTCCACAGTTCAGTAGGGGTTGAAAATTGTATTATCTCAGAACCGAAAGCTCAGAGAGACTCACGGTAAAGACCGCTCTTTTCAGCACCCCTGAAAACCCCTAATAAAACTTGGTCCGGACTCTCTATGACCTTCCGTTCCCTAACCCTAACCCTAACCCTAATCAAAGATCCACAGTTCAGGAGGGGTTAAAAATTGCAATATCTCAGAAACGATAGCTCCGAGAGACTCGCAGTAAAGACAGCTTTTCTCAGCGCACCTGATAATCCCCTGGTAGAACTTGGTCCTGACTCTCTGCGTTCTTCTGTTCTCTCACCCTAACCCTAAGCAGAGGTCCACAGTTCATTAGGGGTTAAAAAGTACATTATTTCAGAAACGATAGCTCCGACAGACTCGCAGTGAAGACTGCTGTTCTCAGTGCCCCTGAAAACCCCCTAGTAGAACTTGGTCTAGACTCTCTACAACCTTCCGTTGCCTAAACCTAACCCTAAACCCTATACTGGGATCACATTTTTGAGTGTAACTTCGAAACGAAAGGTCAGAGCAAGTTGAATACAACTTACTTATATATAGTCTTGGGGACGCTGAAAACAGCAGTCTTTCTCCTGAATCTCTATGACCATCCATTCCCAACATACTGAATTCAGTGGGATTCACTGCAATATTCCAGGTATGAGAAGTCGTAGAGTCTCACGGTAAAAACCAGCGTTGTCAGCGCCCCTGAAAATTGACTAGTAGAACTTGGTTCCTACTCTCTCCGACCTTCCATTCTCGTAACCCTAACCCTAACCCTAAGCCTACACTGGGATCACATTTTTGCCCGTAACCTGGGCACGAAAGGTCGGAGCAAGTTGAATACAACTTTCTTATGTAGGGTCTTGGGGATACTTAAAACACCAGTCAACTCTCAAATCCCCCTAAGGGGTTTATAATGGGTATGTATCGCGTGGAATGATCAGAGTTAGAGTGTTTGACATCACAGCTAGAGTGGAGCCGAGCTTTAACATTTTTTGAAAATTTTCCAAACAAATTTCTCCTACGCCCACATTTTTAACTCTTCATAAATATTTTTTTCATAGAAATGTTGGACAGCTTGTGCTGGTCACAGACATGTTTCTATGGAATCAGTCAGACTTACACATTTAGCTATAGATGCCTGGAAGCCACAGCAGCTCCATTTGATATTTCTACGTTTTCTTCTGTTACAAGCACTTGTTCGGGTGTTTTTCTGACTGGCTGATTAGACTCTCTAGACTACTACTGTTGATACCACCCAGATGCTGCTCCATGTCCAGGGACTTGCATTTTTAAAGGTTGATTCCACCCAGATACTGCTTCATGTCTAATGACTTGTAGTTTTTTTTTTTTCTAATGACTTGTAGTTTAGATTTTATTAATTATCTAATTAATTAATTAGTTTGCAATCATAGGGCACTACCTCATTTTATAGAAAAATAGAAGAAACTATAACTCAATAATTGATCGATCAGTTTCACAACTGGAATAAGTTCTAAACAACGGATTGCTAGTCCTCTGCTAAAACACACAAACCACGACGTAATGATAAAGGGAATATTTATTTACATAAATCGTGACAATTCAATAAATGATATAATGAAAATGTAGGACACATACCCTAATGAATGATGACTGAATGGAGTGTATTCTATATATAAGGATAATTAAGTGAGCTAGTGATGAGAGAATATAGTATGCTACCTCACAACGGGGCAGTTAACATCTTGGTGATGGGTCATGCCACACAAGTAGACAAGTAGACACAGGTGGGTAGTCTCGGTGTGTTTGGACCACCGGAGATGAATTTTATTACTGCAAAAACAACTGACAATTAAGAAAAGCACAGATTCTAACTAGAAAAGCACTCTGAGAGCACAGACCTCCACCAAGCACCATAGTTTCCCCCCATATTGTAATTCACTCCAAAATAAAATTCCTACATTTTTATTCTTAGTTCAGAAGTTATTAATGAAAATCTCTTTTTCGGTAATGGCGGTTTCTTCTGGATCTATCTCCTCAAGTATTAAAGCTAGATCAAATTTGTTGACATACTTCAGATGTGGCATTGTCTCAGCTACACGATGCCGCTTTTTAGAAATCTCTACCTCTAATATTAAATGCACAGTAGGCCAAAATGTAAGAGTACCCCCATTTTTTATATAAATTGCTATAAAATCCACCATCTGGATCAGATCAAATTTCATGAGCTTTGGGCAACAACTACCAGAGATATTGAGGAACAATTTTTGGGTCCCATTTACCCCAATGTTAACGGAAATGTCAAACTGATCCAGAATCCAGGACTTCTTCCGGATCACCCCCAAAATTAAATCAGTTCTTCCTTTTCACATTTTTGACACACCCTGAAAATTTCATCAAAATCCGTCCATAAGTTTTTGAGTTATCTTAAACACAGACAAACAGACAAAAAGATAAACGCCGGCAAAAACATAACCTCCTTGGCGGAGGTAATTAAGAAAAACATAGATTCTAAATATTGTCCAAGTACTAACACAGCCAAAAAAACTACAGTCTGCAATCCACAGCTACAGCAAGATGGAAGAAGGACGGATTAATTAAAGATATGTGTGTCAAGAAGACATTGTAGCGCTCTATTCATCACCATATCAGTATTGGGTCAATTAGTCACAGAATTCCATATAAAACACCTGAACTGTACAAACTCTTCAGAGACATTTGAATTATACATAATTATTAGGGCTGTCAGTTTAACGCATTAATTAGATTAATTAATTACGCTGCAAATTAACGCGCTATAAAAATTAACGCAATTAATCATGAGTGGCAAGTCAATGCGCGAGCATTTTAAATTTGGCCCATTGAGTGACCCGTAGGCTGCAGTGGCGTCACTTCGTACCTGCGCCACTAGTCAAAAGCAGGGTGACTGACAACAGAGATGGACGCGACACAGGAGAGCAAGGCAAGCCCACTCGGATCTTTCACTCGGACTCGGACAAGGAGGAGCAGGGGCCTCTAGCCCGCTACAAAGCTGAGCCGTGCAATGGAATGCGAGTGTCCACTGGAGTGGTGGCAGCTCACGCAGGAGCTTATGAACAGCTGTCCTCTCCTCCTACCTGGCTACCGCTGCCACGTCTGGGCCAGGTGAGAGACTCTTTTCACTCGCAGGTAACATCATTCAAAAGAAGAGGGCAGCCTCACACTCAGACAATGTAAACACGCTTGTTTGTCTGAGCAACTGGCTTTATTTTGATTCAATAATGGAGAACTTCTCTGATGCCTGTCCACTGTTACAGGCTGGTCACTGTCAAGTAACAGATACCTGTGCACTCACGCACTTCTACTGAGGATGTGTCCATGTGTCAGGTGAGGCTCCAGATGACAGTGAGCATAGCCATGAGACCATTAAGGACAGCAACACCAGAACCCATGTGGAAACCATGGCCAGATACATCTCTAGAAGAAAACCAACACACTGATTACGGTTTCTAACATGATTTCATCACCTGCTTTCTTCTAGTGAGGTCAAAGGTTGTGTTGAATAACAGTGAACAATGAATCATGTGTCATAATTACTACATAAAGCAACACTTGTCTGATATACTGGTGTGTTACCTGAAGTGGGCTAGTGTCAGTGGTGATCTCAGCACCGTCCCAGGCTGGTACGAGTCAAGGTAGGTGAGGGTCCATGAGAAGACATAGCAGATACATCCTACTAATACTGACAGCACCAGGATACTCCAGAAACCTACACACACAAAGTGATTCACATCAAATATTCAGCAACTGTTTACCCAGAGTTTATTAATGGAAACCTGGTTATGGTATGGTTGGAGTAGAGTATACGTTCATGCTACTGTTTTATATTAGCAATAAAAGCTTCTAGTACTGACAGAAATATCAGAAAGGGCTGTCAAAGTTAACGTGATAACGCATTAACGCAAATTCATTTTAACGCCACTGATTTCGGTTTTTAGGTTGTAGTGGGCTCTTGGGGGGTCTTAAAGCTAAAGTGAAGCTACTGGTATCATATGAAACTAGAACCTGAAGAATTCATTGGTACCAACCATGTCATACTAGCTTGTCATGGTTATGTAACACACTAAACTAAATTTTGAAAAGGATTTTCAAAAGGATCCCTTTGTCAGGACAGGTAACACTGGTGTGGATTCAAATGCAGATTCAGACAGTTGCAGGTTGCAAAAAACGGAGTTTATTTCCAGGCTGAGGTCGGTACACCAAAAGGCAGGATTAAACAGGCTGACAAAATCCGAATCGAAAGGCTAAGGCAAGGTAAGTAACAGACAAGGTTCAATACACGAGGATATCAAAATACACGAGGAGATGGCAGGTACGCTTCACTATGGACGGCAAAAGACGAACTGGCACAGGAGGAAAAGGGAGCACACATTATATACTGGTGAGGGAGGTGGATAACTATGCACAGGTGGACACAATCAGGGCAGGGGATGACGATCAGACGCAGGTGACTAGTGATGATAATCAGGTCGGGAGGAGGTGCTCTAACGTGAAGGCAGGAGGCATGCAGGGCAGGGAGTGAAGTGAACTGCAACGAGAGGAGAGGTTAGAATGCAAACAAAACAGGAAGTGCGCCAAAATAAAAGCATGCAACAGGAAATGACAAATTAACACTTATACTTCCTGACAGAACCCCCCCCTTTAAGGACGGCTCCTGACGTCCCAGGAAGCTCTGCTCGCTGACTGTTGAAGTCTTTTATTAGTTGAGGATCCATGATGTTTCTGGCTGAAACCCACGATCTCTCCTCTGGTCCGTACCCCTCCCAGTCGACAAGATACTGCTTACCCCGCCCCCGGCGCCGGACGTCCAGCAGACGCTTGACAGTGTAGGCAGGGCCTCCGTCGATGATCCGGGGGGGCGGGGGGACCTTGGAGGTAGGGACCAGAGGGCTGTCGACCGCAGGCTTCAGCCGTCCGACATGAAACGTCGGGTGGATCCTCATAGACTTGGGCAGCTTTAACTGGACGGAGACAGGGTTGATTACTTTAAGTATGGGAAAGGGACCCACATACCTAGGAGCGAGCTTCTTGGAACTGACATGGAGAGGCAGATCTCGGGCGGACAGCCAGACCATCTGCCCAGGTTGGTAGGTGGGAGCGGGTGTCCGCCGCCGATCAGCCATCCTCTTGTACCGTGCCGTGTTCTTCAGCAGCGTCCGTCTCGCCCCCCTCCAGATGTGCTGGCAGCGCTTGACCATAGCGTGAGCTGAGGGAACGGAAGACTCTCCCTCCAGGTCTGGGAACAGAGGGGGTTGGTAGCCGTACGCACACTGGAAGGGGGAGAGACCAGACGAAGAACACGGCAGGGTATTGTGGGCGTATTCCACCCACAGCAGGTGTTTACTCCAGGAGACCGGGTTTTGCGCCACTAGACATCTCAACCCGGTCTCCAGTGCCTGGTTTAATCTCTCAGTCTGTCCATTAGTTTCCGGGTGGTAACCCGAGGACAGACTGACAGACGCCCCCAGCAGCGAACAAAACTCTTTCCAAAAGCTAGAGATAAATTGTGGCCCCCGGTCCGACACCACATCCCTAGGGAAGCCATGAATACGAAATACATGTGTTAATATAACCTCAGCTGTTTCTTTGGCTGAGGGCAGCTTCGGTAGGGCAATGAAATGAGCCATTTTAGAAAAGCGGTCCACCACTGTGAGGACAGTGGTGTTACCATCAGAGGTAGGCAACCCAGTTACAAAGTCCAGGGATATGTCGGACCAGGGGCGGTGAGGCACAGGAAGAGGCTGTAGTAAGCCGGCAGGAGGTCGGTGGGAGGGCTTACTCCGGGCGCACACAGGACTGGCTGAGACGTACTCCTTGACATCTCTCTCCATCGCCGGCCACCAGAATCTCTGCCTCACCACAAACAGGGTGCGGCGAGATCCCGGGTGGCAGGCGATGTGAGAGAGGTGTGGGCCCAGTGGATGACCCTGGAGCGGAGAGAGACAGGAACAAATAGTCTGTTATGAGGACACCCCTCGGGTGTCGGAACCTGTGTCAGGGCCCTCTTCACCTCCTTTTCGATTCCCCACGTGACTGCTCCGACTACGCAGGAGGGGGGAATGATGTGAGTGGGACCCTGAGGGGCGTCCACCGAGTCGAACTGGCGGGAGAGAGCATCCGGTTTCCCGTTCTTCGACCCTGGCCGGTAGGAAAGAGTAAAGACAAATCGATTAAAGAACAGGGCCCACCTAGCTTGTCGGGAGTTGAGTCTCTTGGCAGATCGGATGTACTCAAGGTTCTTGTGGTCGGTCCAGACGAGAAACGGATGCTCTGCTCCCTCCAGCCAGTGGCGCCACTCCTCCAACGCCGCTTTAACGGCCAGCAGCTCCCTGTTGCCAATATCATAGTTCCTCTCCGCAGAGGAAAGCTTCCTGCAGAGGTAGGCACATGGGTGAAGTTTATTGTCGGTTAATGCTCTTTGAGAGAGGACAGCGCCGATGCCAGAGTCGGAGGCATCCACCTCCACAACAGAGTCAGGATGGGAGCGGAGCTGAACGCCCCCTTGAGTTTGTGGAAGGCGTTGCCGCACTCAGGGGACCAGATGAAACTGTTTTTCGGTGACGTCAGCGCATGTAGCGGGGCCGCGATGGAGCTGAAATTTCTAATGAAACGTCTATAGAAATTAGCGAAACCCAAGAACCGCTGAACCGACTTGCGGTTCGTTGGGGTGGGCCAGTCCGCTACAGCGCTGATCTTAGCTGGGTCCATGTGAATTCTGTCAGGGGAAATTACAAAGCCGAGGAAGGAGACTGTTGGAGCATGGAACTCGCATTTTTCAGCTTTGACAAAGAGCTGATGCTCCAACAGTCTCCGGAGAACCTGGCGGACATGATGGATATGGGATTGCTCGTCCGGGAGAAGATTAGGATGTCGTCTAAGTAGACGAACACAAAATGATTTAACATGTCCCGGAGGACGTCATTAACCAGGGCCTGGAAGACGGCAGGGGCGTTAGTGAGCCCAAATGGCATCACGAGATATGCATAGATATGCACTAGGGGTGTTAAATGCCGTCTTCCACTCGTCCCCCTCCCTTATCCTAACGAGGTGGTACGCGTTGTGCAAATCGAGCTTTGAAAAGATTTTAGCTCCCTTTAAAAGCTCGAATGCGGAGGATATCAAAGGGAGGGGGTACCGGTTCTTAACTGTTATCTCGTTGAGTCCACGGTAGTCTATGCACGGTCTGAGTGTCTTGTCTTTCTTTTCAACAAAGAAAAAACCTGCACCAGCAGGCGAGGAGGACGAGCGAATTATCCCAGCCGCCAGGGAGGACTCTATATACTCTCTCATCGCCTCCCTTTCAGGGGCAGAGAGAGAATATAGCCTCCCTTTAGGTGGGGTGGTACCTGGGAGGAGGTCGATGCCACAGTCGTACGGCCGATGGGGAGGCAGAGAGGTGGCGCTGGACTTACTGAATACTTCTCTAAGGTCAAGGTAGCAAGAAGGGACCCCGGCCAACTCCGGGGCGGTGGTGCCCTCTGGTGGAGCCAGAGGCGCGGGACACGGAGTGGGTCTCTGCTCCACTGCTAGAGGCGCCAGAAGTCTTCCAGAGGAATTCCCGGGGAGGACAGACAAGCGACAGGTTATGTTACAGCCCTCCCCCCAAGAAACAATTTCTCCCGTTAGCCAGTTTATGTGTGGGTTATGTCTTTTTAGCCAAGGGAGTCCCAGAATTAACGTGTGCAAGGCCGACTCAAAAATGTGGAAACTGATGGACTCTGTGTGGTTATCAGAGATAGATAGTTGTATCTGTGAGGTGTAGTGAGTGATTTTACAAAGCAGTCTGCCATCTAACACACTTGCCTCTAGAGTCTCTTTGAGGGGGAAGCGTTGGAGGCCGAGTGTCTTGACCAGGCTTCCGTCGATGAGGTCTTCATCAGACCCTGAGTCCACCAGGGCCGGGTAGGACAGGGAGCCCCCAGCGACGGAGATGCGGACCTGCAGCAGAGGACGAGAGAAGAGAAGAAGAGAAGAGAAGATAGTCCTTTATTAGTCCCGCTAGGGGAAATTCAATTTTTTCACTCTGTTAACTTATACACACACATGCACAAACAGGTCCATATACATGCAACAA
The DNA here is from genome assembly GCA_947000775.1 of Pterois miles. Lineage (NCBI taxonomy): Eukaryota > Metazoa > Chordata > Actinopteri > Perciformes > Scorpaenidae > Pterois > Pterois miles. The sequence continues at coordinate 958,097 of CAMQGK010000123.1, forward strand.
TTGGAGAGGTGTCAGAGTGAGGGGGCTGCTCCTGACAAGCGCCCTGAGCAGTTGGGGGTTTGGTGCCTTGCTCAGGGGCACCTCGGCAGTGCCCAAGAGGTAAACTGGCACCTCTCCAGCTACCAGTTCACGCTCAGTTCTTGGTCCATGTTGGGACTTGAACCGGTGACCCTCCGGTTCCCAAGCCAACTCCCTACAGACTGAGCTACTGCCGCCCCCAGAGAGAGGAAGAGGGCAAAGCAGTAGTGGGACTCACCAGGACCCTCTTCTTCCCTGGTGAAGTCTCCTCTTTTAGCGGACAGGAGGACAAAAAATGACCAGGTTGCCCGCAGTATATACAAAGGCCCTCCCGCTGGCGTTCTTCAGGAGATAGTTTCGCCCTGCCGATCTGCATGGGCTCATCCGTCCCACTAGGGGGAGATGGAGAGCCCTCGGCGGCAACCGGGGAAGAAGAACGCCAACCAACGCGCTGGCCGGGAGACTGCCTCGTCTGGGCGGGCGGTGGAGCGGCGCCCCGGCGTCTGTCCTTCTCCTTCTCTCTCTCTCTCTCTCTCCCATAGACGGTTGTCGATACGGATGGCGAGGGCGATGACAGAGTCGGGGTCTGCTGGCAGGTCCAGCGGGGCGAGCTGATCCTTCACGGGATCCGACAGGCCGTGCAGGAAAGTGTCCATCAATGACGCGTCGTTCCATCCACTGTCGGCGGCAAGAGTACGGAACTCTATGGCGTAGTCCGAGACCCGTCTCTTGCCTTGCCGAAGTGACACCAGAGCCTTCTCGAGCGGCTTCTCGACCTGGGGCAGAGTGATCGAAAATTTTGCGCAAAGAGTCAGTAAATAGTTTGAGTGATGAACATACCGGAGAGCCCCGAGCCCATTCGGTGGTGGCCCACGCCTCCGCCCGGCTGGCCAGGTGGGTAATAATGAAGGCCACCTTAGAGCGCTCCGATGGAAACTGGGCTGTCTGCAGTTCGAAATGAAGGCTGCATTGCACCAGGAATGCGCGGCAGTTGTCGGAGTTCCCCGTGAATCGCTCTGGCTTGGCGAGGTGAGGAGACGCAGGGAAGGACCCCATGGGAGCGAGCGTCTCGAGGTGGGCAGGTGCCGGTGGCGGAGCGGCATCTGCTCCGGGCGTCAGGTGAGTGTTCATCATATTAAGGAGTCTGCATCTGTGTACCTAGCTGTGCGATCTGCTTTCCAACATTAGCACGAAACTGTCCTTGTTGCTCGTTTATCTGTTTGACTTCGTGAAAAACGGCGGAGAGACGATCTTCCTGCTGATCTAAACGCTCACCCTGGGCAAGGATAGCGGATCGAACTTGCTCAGAATCTGCTGAATCCATGGTTGACCAGTTCGTTCTGTCAGGACAGGTAACACTGGTGTGGATTCAAATGCAGATTCAGACAGTTACAGGTTGCAAAAAAACGGAGTTTATTTCCAGGCTGAGGTCGGTACACCAAAAGGCAGGATTAAACAGGCTGACAAAATCCGAATCGAAAGGCTAAGGCAAGGTAAGTAACAGACAAGGTTCAATACACGAGGATATCAAAATACACGAGGAGATGGCGGGTACGCTTCGCTATGGACGACAAAAGACGAACTGGCACAGGAGGAAAAGGGAGCACACATTATATACTGGTGAGGGAGGTGGATAACTATGCACAGGTGGACACAATCAGGGCAGGGGATGACGATCAGACGCAGGTGACTAGTGATGATAATCAGGTCGGGAGGAGGTGCTCTAATGTGAAGGCAGGAGGCATGCAGGGCAGGGAGTGAAGTGAACTGCAACGAAAGGAGAGGTTAGAATGCAAACAAAACAGGAAGTGCGCCAAAATAAAAGCATGCAACAGGAAATGACAAATTAACACTTATAGTTCCTGACACCCTTGACTTCTGATCTCTGATATGTTCATAAAAAGGGTTCTATGGTCCAAGCTGTTGTTATTTGTTAGGCTTGAGTTTGTTATGTTATGATTTGAGCATATATTTTTTTATGCTAAATGCAGTATCTGTGAGGTTTTCTGGACATTATGTACTAGTGTAGTGTAGTAGTAGATACCCAGACTGAAAACTTTAAATAGCATGTTACAACTTGACAAAAAGTTTGCAGAAAGAAAATATGTATGTAACTGTTATAGGGCTGCAACTAACAGTTATTTTCAGTATCATTTCATCTGCATGCTATTCTTCAATTATTCAACAACTTGGTTCATTTTTTTCATTGTTTCTGACATTTTTTGAGACAAAAGAAGTTGTTGAATACCTGAAGAATAGTTTGCAGATGAAATGATACTGAAAATAATCGTTAATACATGCAGGTGTATTTTGAAATAAAGCAGCAACCGACAAAGTTGCAAATCTCTACAGCTGCTCAATGTGGAAGGTAAGATCTTCTTTAGTGTCCTTGCCCAGAGGCTTTCTGCATTTAGAAGAACATCAACCTTTATTAGTCCCACAGTGGGGAAATTCAGTTTTACACTCTGTTGTTCACACAGTACATATACATGTCAATGGAGAGATGTCAGAGTGAGGGGGCTGCTCCTGACAAGCGCCCAGAGCAGTTGGGGGTTCGGTGCCTTGCTCAGGGGCACCTCGGCAGTGCCCAAGAGGTAAACTGGCACCTCTCCAGCAACCAGTTGGTCTTGGTCCATGGTTTGATGGTCCATGATTTCAACCGGCGTCCTCCGCGTCCTAACCCAAGTCCTTACGGACTGAGCTACTGCCGCCCCCTGATCAATACCCTCACTGACCGCTGGCTCTGGTGTTTACTTTGAGTCTGCTCACAGAGATCAGATTGCTGCCCACGGATCTACCGCTAGGTCCTAACACCAGCTAGTTTAACACAGCTAGATAACTTTGACACAGCTAACACTAAGCTAAGCTCACTGTAGCTAACAGCAGTAAAGGCTAAGCGAGCACAGCACAGCAAACTCACCTGGAGATGATGAACCTGATCCTGAATCAGGACCGTTGGGTTAAAGAAAGATGTTCCACGTGGTCTTACAGGCAGCTGGTTGTCACCTGGTGGTTGGACTGACTCTTGTTCTTGCTTTCTGCCAGCAGCTGTAGACTGTAGTTCCTTCAGCTCATGTGAGGGCATGTTGCCACCTTCTGGTGGAGCTGCTAAATACACCTCATACTGACACATCTTTCCTGCAGGTCTCTTGTGGTGTTAATTGGACAAAATTACGTAAACACAAGGAGGGAAGTTGCAAATGTCACATGGCCCATAAATGCACAGAAAGCGATCTGCAAATGGACAGATATCATTTCATGTGCATAAACTGATGCACAAATATGTTTATATCATTTTACATGTTAACCTTGAAATACATATTTACAGAGTGAATTATGCATATTTGCAAATCACCGTTTATTTCTGTGGATATAAAAATGTGCATTTGTGAATAGTGAAATATTTAGAAATCACAGTACAGATTTGTGGATTGTCTTCTGTGGCTTACAACTAATAAAGTCCAACAAAAACTTCCATATAGAAACAGATGTCAGGGCCTTTAACCCATAAGTCAACAATTAGAATCAAATGTTACAGGATGGGTACTACGTCTTGTGGTTGTTTTTCCTCTGTGAGCTTAACCAGGGTGGTTGTAAATTAATAATCTCACGACTAAGAGTTCAGGTAAAGTTTCTGGAAGGAGGCTCAGTAATCTAGAAGACTCTTCCAGATGTGTTGACAGCTCAGCCAAGTCCCACTGGGAACTTTCTGGTGGTGGAAATACATAGTCACAGCCATGAAAATATACATGAATTTACTGTTGGTCAGCCCACAATTTGGAGAGAAGCTCAGAATATCACAACACATCTATCAGAGCGTTGATGCCATTTAAGGGAACGACTTTGAGAAAAAGTTTCCCACATTGATCACACCAGTATGGTTTCTCTCCTCGGTGAATACATTGATGTAAGTTTAGACCACTTGATGTACTAAAAGCTGACCCACATTCTGCACAGCTGTAGGGTTTCTCTCCAGTGTGAATACGTTGATGCTTTTTCATATTATCTGATGTCGTGAACACTGCTCCACAGTCAGCAGCTGTAGGGGTTTTCTTCGGTGTGAATGCGTTGATGTTGTTTTAGGGTACCTGACTGAGCAAAAGCTGCACCACATTCATCACAGCTGTAGGGTTTCTCTCCAGTGTGAATACGTTGATGCTGTTTTAGGGTAGCTGACTGAGCGAAAGCTGCACCACATTCATCACAGCTGTAGGGTTTCTCTCCAGTGTGAATGCGTTGATGCTGTTTTAGGGAACATGATATTGTGAAAGCTGCACCACATTCATCACAGCTGTAAGGTTTCTCTCCAGTGTGAATGCGTTGATGGTGCTTTAGGGTACCTGACTGAACGAATGCTGCACCACATTCATCACAGCTGTAGGGTTTCTCTCCAGTGTGAATACGTTGATGGTGTTTTAGGGTATCTGACCGAGCGAAAGCTGCACCACATTCATCACAGCTGTAGGGTTTCTCTCCAGTGTGAATGCGTTGGTGGGATTTCAGGTGACTAGTGCGAGAAAATGTTTTCCCACATTGATCGCACCAGTATGGTTTCTCTCCAGTGTGAATGCATTGGTGGACTCTGCGTTTGCTCCCTGCAGTGAAAGTTTTCCCACATTGGTCACAGCTGTGTAGTTTCTCTCCACTCTTTCTTCTTCCTCTCTGTTTCTATAGCAACAGACATACAGAGAGAGAGTCAGTGAGAAGCCATGGTGGAACGACTTATCTACAACCATAAAAACACATTTAGAACATGTCAGTGGAACACAACCCACAATGCTCCAGTCTGACTAATGTAATCAGTCACAATTTAATAATAACCTATGACCAAAGTCGTGGATATGCTGAAGAGCGCATTACCTCATCTGAAAAGTTCCATGGGGAAGTCAAAAAGAAGAAGCGAAACACACACACAATCATGCATAGAGCTTTCTAGAAAGTGTTGACATATTCAGCATCAAAATGCATGTATAACAGAAGAGAATATTATTCTGTGTTAATCTTCCTTCGGACGGTCTTCGAGCAAGTTTGATCATATCCTGCTGAACTGACCACATTAAAGGATAAATCATAAATCATTGCTCAACTTTTGAGAGGGAGAGTGCGAGTTACCAAGCTGGACCTTTGATAAACTCTACAGCTGGAAAATAAGAAGACTGAGCCTTTTTTAACCATTTCCAACCAGCTGAGGGGATTATATTGGATTATCAGCGTTTCTGCCTCCAGTTGCAGGACTCAGGGACTTTAAGAGACATTGTGAATTTTGGATAATCAGGATTTCTACAAGTTCCTCTTTTCCAGCAGCAAATGAAGTGTAGCATGATCAGCTACATTTCCTCTCTTTGTCTCTCCCTAAAAGGACTCTGTTCAGCATCATCTCAATTTAATCAGGGTTTTCTATATTTTTCTCAGTTACAACCAGTCAGCATTTTTGCCAAATCTTCAATTCCAGTAATTGAATTTTTAATAATTTTTGAGTCGTATACTTTGCCCTGCTTAATTCTGCAATAAAATTATCAGCTGCAATTAAAAAAATAAAAAAAAAACTGTGCAATGTCCATTTTCAAAGGGGTCTGTTGACCTCTGAGCTCCAGATATGTGAATGTAAATGGGTTCTCTGGGTCCCCACCAGTCTCCCCTTTACAGACATGCCCACTTTATGATAGTCCCAGTCAGTCTGGATCAAGTCCTAGTCAAGTCAGCACTCTGACACTTTAATATATCAGGACTCAACTAACAAGGGAAAATGACCTTGCAGATTACTTTCTGGTCTTTAGGAACAGCTGCTGTTTGTCCAACGGCGTCCATCACAGCCAACATGGCGCTGCTGATCCTGACAGGTGTCAGCGGGATGTAACACTCCTTCAACACCTGGAAAATAGTACAGAGAGGGACTACTGGTGACACTCTGTCCTGTGAGAAAAGGCTGATCAATCGACATATACTCAATAAACATATAATCAATAAACATTAGTGGTGTAATGACACATGCACCTATTTGTTGGACACAGATAGAAACTGTAAAAGTTATCAAACTATTTAAGATAATAATCAATATCAATCAAATTATGAATAAATTATCAATATATATTAATAATGACAGGACACCAAATTATATTGGTACATAAACTCAATAACACATTAAAATGGCTATCAAAAGTAATTAATAACCATCAAAACCATGATTAGTTCTATTGAATAACAGAATATGTAAATATATAACGTCTATGAAATCATCCTCAAGGCACCACAGTTAATGGTGTCACATGAATTAATCTCACAAAGTAAAATAAAAGACTATAATCCAAAAATCACCATATGAATACAAAGTAGTAGTAGTTCCTGACATAGCAGCGGTTGGCATTATTCACCTTATGCAATATTAAAGAAACCAGCAGAGAATCCCAGAGTTCAAGAGTGAAAAATCTTGGCATCACGTTCAACTCAACGCTTTCTTTCTATCAGCACATTACAGACGTCACAAAAACCGCATCTTTCACCTGCTCAGCATCACTAAAATCAGGTCTTCTTCATCCAGGGCTGACGCAGAGATCCTAATTCATGCTTTGTGTAATCCAGACTGGAGCGTTGTAATGGTCTATCAGGTCTGCCTCGTTCTAGTACCAGAAGCCTTCAAATGGTTCAGAATGCTGCAGCAAGAATCTGAACTAAAGCTAGAAAATTAGACCACATCACGACGGTTTCAGCTTCATTATGTTGGCTCCTGATCCACATCAGATCAGACTTTAAAGTGCTTCTGATGACCTATAAAACTGGAAATGGCCTCGATCCTTCCTGCTAGTCTGATCAAGTTAAACCTTATACTCCAATCAGGACTCTCCTCTCTCAGAATACAGGACTCCCGTCCGTCAGCAGGCCAAATGATCTTCTCTTTTCAGCCCCTTTCCTCAGGAATAACCTCCCTATAGACACCAGATTCTGTGGAGGTCTTTAAATCCAGACTCAAACCCATCTTTTTGCCCTAACTTTCAGTTAGTTAGCTGGTGGGTCATACTCAGTCTCAATGTATAATTTTTAGGGCTGTCAGTTTAACGCGTTAATTAGATTAATTAATTACGCTGCAAATTAACGCGCTATAAAAATTAACGCAATTAATCATGAGTGGCAAGTCAATGCGCAAGCATTTTAAATTTGGCCCATTGAGTGACCCTTAGGCTGCAGTGGCGCGTCACTTCGTACCTCCGCCACTAGTCAAAAGCAGGGTGACTGACAACAGAGATGGACGCGACACAGGAGCGCGAGGCAAGTCCACTCGGACCTGTCACTCGGACTCTGACTCGGACAAGGAGGAGCAGGGGCCTCTAGCCCGCTACAAAGCTGAGCCGTGCATTGGAATGCATGAGTGTCCACTGGAGTGGTGGGCAGCTCACGCAGGAGCTGATGAACAGCTGTCCTCTCCTCCTATCTGGCTACCGCTGCCACGTCTGGGCCATGTGAGAGACTCTTTTCACTCGCAGGTAACATCATTCAAAAGAAGAGGGCAGCCTCACACTCAGACAATGTAAACAAGCTTGTTTGTCTGAGCAACTGGCTCAAGGACACCTAGAGTTGTCTGTTATCAGTTCCTGCAACGTTAGCTTACCCTTTTAAAGGAAATGCCTGTTGGCATCTTGCTATTGATGCTGCCTTATTTAGAGGCATGTTAAACTATTCATTTTGAATTGCTGTATTGAGTCAGCTTTAGTATTCATTTTGATTGAGAGTCTGCTTATGTGCCTATTTGAGACTCAGCCTTATTTTATTTGTGAATTTTATTTATTTTATTTAACTGTATTTGTATTGCATTTTTGAGAAATGCACCTGGCCTAATTGGTTTGCTGATGTGCTTGACCTTTTTCTTTTGAATTTCATTTATAAAGCACACTTAACCAATAAAAATGTGGATTTCAAATCTTCTCTTCTTGGTGTATTCTATTGATTAGTCATGCACTACAATTTTGTAATGTCCTAGAATTCAAATTCTTTATTTGGGGGCTTTTAGCAGGTATGAGATTAAAATGCGATTAATTAGATTAATTAATTACAAATCCTGTAATTAATTAGATTAATTTTTTTAATCGCCTGACAGCACTAATAATTTTATCTAAGTAGCCCTGCCGATGAGTATTATTATTATTATTAATTGTCGGTGAGTGCCTCTAAATAACCCACAGTTCTTTTTCCCTGTTAAAAGTTTGGTTGGGGAGTCTTTCCTTATCTGATGAGAGGGTTGTTCTGTAAAGGACAGAGGGTTCGTATCCTGTACAGACTGTAAAGCCCCCTGAGGCTTAACTGTGATTTGTGAATTTGGGCTATACGAATAAAACTGACTTGATTCTTGTTTATCTGCTTTACTCACAGGTGTGTGACTTGACCTGGATATGAAGCATCTGCACAAAATCATGTAACGTTACTTTCTAAAGAGATGAGATGGAGCCCTCTCCTCTCCTCTCATAGAAAACATCAGCAGCAGCGCTGGTCGGATTGTAGCAGCGATGCTGCTGCTGCATATAGAGGAAACACTGCTGAGGCTGCAGGTTGGATCCCCGCCGACCCTCCACCATTTTCTGCTCTCTACCTTCAGCTTTGTTTTGCTTTTGAACAGATATGACGCCACGTTACTCAGACTACACAATAAAATAAGTGACTTCCATCTACCTGCATGTGTCATGTTTCAACAGGTTTCAGTTTAATGTTGTTCAAACAGTAATTTATTCAGTTCCTGACTTGTCCTTTTGTCGTTAGTGTCGTTATGAAGCCATGAAGTCATGAAAACTGACCTGAACATCGGTGGTCTCAGAGGACGAGTCTGCTGCTGGTCTTCTGGGGACCTGGTTGTTCCACTGGTCCAGGTTCTTCTGGTCCTCCTCAGTTTCACTCTTGAAGTGCTCCAGGTTATGGTCCTGGTCTCTGTTTCAGAGAGTGTGAATGGTGTTTTATGTGTTCATTCATTCAGTCCATATTGAAGGTTTACTGTGTGTCAGATATTAGTTTGGTACTCAGGACTGTCTAAAGTTACTTTGTTATGTGCTGTCAGTCATTTCTTTGATGTCGACTATTTCAAATGGACTCTAGTGAACCTTTAAATCACCAAACACATTATTACTGGATCAGACTGAGAGCTTACAGTCATGTCTCCATGTCTCTGATAGACATGTTTGATAGTTTTCATCATCAGCTGCTGCTCCTGTGTTTTGTCTCGTCACATTAAAGCTTAATAAATCTATTTAAATGTAATGGAGGCTACAGTCTGATACATAGTGACAATCACCACTTTATCATCCATATAGAAAATGTCAGTCTGCTGAAAGATGAATTAATGGGCGACACTCTATTCAGCTTCATTGTGTTATTGACACTTCATTATAGATAAATGTGCTCAGTCATCATATAAATACATTAATATCTCTACGTGGACTGGATTCATATGGAGGCTCTGCCTCTCATTTACCTGTTGCCATGGTGACTCGTAGTCTCACAGCTCCATTGATGATGGCTGTTTTCATCCTCACATTTGATTGAACAAACTCTGATCAGCTGTTCTGGAACCGAAAACTTTTCCATGTCAGAGTTTGTTGAAACTGCTTTCTGAAACGGGGTCCTGGTCCTGGTCTCTGAGATCCTGTTGTCCTGGACTCACTACAAATCAGAGCACACAGAGGTATTCAGGTCCTGCTGTCTCCTCTGGTTCTACTCTGATAACATGGTCCATGTTAGCCCGAAAACATCGGAGTCAGCATCGGAGCTAGCACAGCGTGATAACGCCATATCCGTTTTGATTCCAGGCTCAAAACAACAAAAAATTATTAAAGTGTTATTTGCCTGTTAGCGTCAAAGGAACAGGAAGATCAATCCGTGAAAACAAGCACACATTACAGAGCGCTAAGGCTAGCGCTAGCAGCTAGCCACACAGCAGCAGGCCGAAGCTAACAGCGGCTAATTAGCTGGTTAGCATGGGAGCTAGCCCAGCGTGCTAACGCTATTCCCTCTTTGATTTCCCGCTCAAAGAAACATTATCAAAGTGTTTACCTGAGTGTGTGCGGGTTCACCTGGAGCTCTGCCGCCTCAAAACAGACAAATATGCTCGTCAGCTAACGAAACAACGATCACGCCGCCAGTCCGAGGTCACAACGAGACAACCACACTTCCGTTTAGAAGTACTTCCGGTCTGGTTTTTCAGTTTAAAGGGACAGGAAGTCGTCACCTGGAGGTCAGGAGGGAAACAACAGCTTCACATAGTATAAACTGATAGTGATGAAAGCTGAAAAAGTTGAAAAGGAGCAAATCTGATTAAAAAGTTATTTTGATAAAACGGTCACTATATCCTGACAGTAGTTCATGAGACAGGTGATCTGAATAAATTCATGGTCCTCTGTGTCCTCTGGTGTCCTAACGGCATCTGGAAGTTTTCACAGACTGGAGGAAAACAACCAATTAGAGCTGATCTCCAACATCTTTTAGTCTAGTAAACTCCCCATAGGTGTGAATGTGAGCGTGAATGGTTATCTGTCACTGTGTCAGTCCTGTGATGGTCTGGAGCATGGGTCTCAAACTCATAGCCAATTGCGACCTTACTATTTTACTCCACCTGCAAGAGCATCTAGGATGCTGTTGCTCCTTTTAAAATGATGGAGTCCAAACCTGAATGTGAACCCTGGTTAAATGACACCACTCGTGCTGCCAGATAGGAATGCAGGAGAGCTGAACGTAGGTGGATAAAAGATAAACTCCAGGTATCTTTTGACATTTTAAGGGACAGCTGGTGCAGAAACCAGAAAATCATTAAAATCTAACAAATTCAGTATTTCTCTGGCATTATTTGGACTAACTGTCACAAACCTTGTGTTCATTTTAGCACCATCAGTATGTTCTTTATACTCCAACCTGCTTGTTTTGACGTCTCCTCAGAAGCCTGTGACAAATTTCTCATTTATTATGGACAACATGAGACCATTTGAACACACATCTCTCTTCCTTTGCATGACCCATCCGTCACCTTCAGCTGCTCTGCAGTTTTTATCCAGTTTGATCTTGTGTCACTTACTTCCAAACAATGGCTCATCTAAACCTTCTGCCTGTCCCACAGATATTGTACCACCTCGCCTTTTTAAAGGGGTTTTTGAGGTCACTGGACGAGCATCCAGGCGATTATTAACAGTAGCCTGGCCTCTCATTTTAAATATGCTATAGTGCCGCCACTTAAAAAAAAAAAAAAAAGCCACTCTCCCACGTGGAGTCCCCTATCCGTGGTCCCACTTTATTTTCCTTGTACATGCTTCCTCTGGGGTCCAGTCTTAGAAAGTAGGGAATATCTCTCCACTTTTATACAGTTGACACACAATGGTACCTGCCCTTGAAAAAGAGAAAAAACAAACTCCTTGGGCTCTGATGCCCTGTCGAAAAGGCACCAAAAACGGGAGGGCTTTAAATTTTCTAAATTCAAATTTTAGTTTCAGTTTTCTAAAGTTATTCCTTGTGGATCCAGTGATGACCTTTCTCCCCTTGAACCTTTTATCAGTCCTTCTGTGAAGAATCCAGACCATGGGTCTCAAACTCCATATTTTGTGGCCCCCACCTTGATATGAAAGTTTAATATTCGTGTGGCTCGCAAGTTTTATGTGTATGGCACTCTGCCGCATTGTGTGTGGAAGGTCCCTTTGCTGCGCAAGCCCGGAGCAGAACGAATCTACCAATCACAGTGGGCTATATGGCTCTTGGGGGCGAGCAATCGGCCGGGCTTGACGCAAGAAGAGAAACATTTCACAACAACTACGTATTTCACGCAACTACTTAGCCTCGCTCTGTTCTAACCTCTGGAACCAACATCTGGAGAACATCTAGAGGACAGATTGATTGTGGTTTGTACACATGTATGTACACAGATACGACGGCACCAGCCCAAGGAGAGATTTATATATTTATATATATTATTTATAAGAATCGACCAATGTGAAAATCTGCGGACATACAACAGCAGCATAAAGGGTTCAATGGTGAACCAGATTTCCACAGCCAGTAAGAAAACGTAATGCACAGTGGTGACCAGTATCCAGCCTCTTCAGACTCTGGTCAGGCATTCATGTAAAGCAGATCACCATAATCCAATGCAGATAAAAATGTTGCTGAAATTTTTATGAAACTTTGATTTATACTTCTGCGTTGAATTGATGCCGTGGCCTGACGTGCGCCTCTCCAGAAATGTAACTACACGTCGCAGTGACGCACACCTCAACAGCTGTGATTGGTCCAGTCTCTCAGCAGTGCTGAGTGGCCAAGACAGCCACAGAAAGTTCAACTTCTCTCTGCCTTCATCTTTTCAATGTTCGCTCACATAAATCGACTCAGGTATATTCTCTGTTTTCGGCATTCTAGTAATGTCAGCAAAAGTTGTGTGGTTCAGCAGTTAATAGCTCCAACTCTGCTCAGTTTCTGTTTGTAGTACAAGAAGAAGAAGGAAACTCATTGAGATGCCGCTGCCAACCAGCAGTTTTCTGGTGTAATTGCAGGGCAGCACAAACACAGCAGGCACAACTTTATTGCAGAGTCCAGACCAGATCATGTGCAGGAAATGCAGAGAAACTGGTCATACCTTTGAGGAGTGTACAATGGCAGAAAGTGCAATCTTTGTGGAGAAATAAATCACCTCTGAAACTGCCCAAAGTCTTTTGCCAACAAACTACAGGTTGCTAAAAGAAATGAAAAGGAGCAAAATGGAGGAGAGAAGGAAGCATTTAGAGAGCTATTTGAAGAGGCTGGTCTGGGAAATTCAAATCTCCCTCCAAGTCCTGTGATTGGAGAAGAGGGATCAGCTGTGGAGGGAGAAGGGAGGAGCCTGCAACTGCCCCACCAATGGAGAGTGGTGGGGAAGAACGGGAAACACAGGTAGAGGGTGGACCAAACCCAGAACATGAATCTGACCAGTCACAAAGTGATAGCAAGAGACAGAATGGGCTAATAATTATTAGTCCAACAGGGAAATGAAGCTAAACACTGTCACTTTTCAGCCATAAGAGTGAAGGAAGAGCTGCACTCACATGAAATTTTCACTTGTAAAGACATTTTAACACTGATAATACTTGAATGTGGACTGCTGTTTTTCAGCCACTGCAGACAGTGAGAAGAGGTATGGCCACAACTATCAATATGGAGCGGCTCCAACAAGAAAAAAAAATGAGCTACTGGCCATTTTAATCAAAAACCCCCTAGTCTTGGTGAAGGGCAGCACTGTGGTGAGAGATGGCCGTGCACATTTAGCACACTTGACTTTTATGGGAAAGGATTTTAATGTCCTAAATATTTATGGCTTTAACCACAAAAATGAAGACTCGCAGTTCCACATGCTAGGTAGGGCACCATCAGGGGAGATTTTAACTGTATTTTAAGCAGGAATGACAGGAAAAAAGCGCGGGGGACTATTTAAGAGTTGACAAAACATACATTTTGTGGCTGTGATCTCGGCTCACCGCCTGCAGATAAGGTCACTTGGACCGGCGCTGCTGACATCCGGATCACAGCCACAGGGGGGATCTGCAATTGCTGGGCTCTCGCTCTTAACTTCACACTTCTCACACTGATGGTGCAGAAGTTGAGGGTCATGAGTATAGTTAAAAATAACACTCTTACAGGTGAAAGGGGACGGGATCGAGCTCCTTTTCCCTGTCGGACTCTGAGTGTTGGCCTTTGACGCAGCGTAGCATTGAATTTCAAGTCCTTTGGGGTTGATTGCAGTGCTATTGTTAAAAATAAGACCTCATTTGGGGAATTTGGGGGGAAGACTCTGTCCTCCTGAGTGTGAACTGGTAGCTGGAGAGGCGCCAGTTTACCTCTTGGGCACTGCCGAGGTGCCCCTGAGCAAGGCACCAAACCCCCAACTGCTCGGGGCGCTTGTCAGGAGCAGCCCCCTCACTCTGACATCTCTCCATTAATGCATGTATGTGTGTTTCAGGTCTGCATGTACCATGTATAAGTTAAAAAAAACAACAGAGTGTAAATTGAATTTCCCCACTGTGGGACTAATAAAGGTTGATCTTCTTCTTCTTCTTCCTCAACAGGGGAACTGTCTGAAGAGTATTCAGCTCTTCCCCTCTTCTCTAAAACTATCGTAGAGTCAGGAGTCAATTCTGAAACAGGTCTCTTGTATTGGTTGGCAGTGGGGGGATCCTCACTGTCAGTTTCTGCCTGGTCTGATTCCTTGTCTGGATTTGGTCCGCCCACTTCCTGCCTTGCCCCTTCTTCCCCTCCACTCTCCATTGGTGGGGCTCTTGCAGGACCCTTCCCTTCCTCCTCACCTGATCCCTGTTCTCCAATCACCGGATTTGGAGGGAGATTTGAATTTTTCAGTCCAGTCTCTTGAAATGTCTCTCTCGGTGGCTCTTGGTCTCTGCCATTTTGTTCTTTTTCCTGTCTTTTAGGAGCTTTTAGTTTGTTGGCAAAGGACTTTGGGTAATCTCTGAAGAGGTGATTTGTTTCGCCACAAAGATTGCACTTTCTGCCATTGGTACACTCCTCAAAAGTATGCCCAATTTCTCTGCATTTCTTGCATATTATCTGCTGGCATGCTTCTGCCAGGTGCCCATGCTCACCACACTTGCGGCAGAGCTTTGGCTGACCCTGGTAGTGAATGTAGCCCCTGTTGTTACCAAGAACTATCATGGATGGCAGATGTTTAAGGCCATGGAAGCCCTGGAGGTCCTGCCATTGTTGAATGGGGACCCTCCAGGCAGAGTTCCAAATGCCATCTTCATCTCTCACCTTGGTAGCCTGGCCTTTAACAGTGCAATATCTACCCAGCCACATACAAATGTCATCAGCATTCACTGTCTCATTGAACATTCTGACAATGACCACTTTAGAGGCATTGTCAGTCAGTTTCTCAACAGTAAAAGCAGAGAACTGGGATTTCACATTATCAAAACTATTCCAGAGTTCTTTAAGTGCAACCGCTGAACAAAAACTGACATCAAATCCCTTATTTAAAGGAAGGGTCACAATACAGTTGATGTCGTTGGGCCTAAAGTTTAAGACTTTTTTGAATAAACCTCCTGGAGAAGTCGAGCCTCGACATCTCCAAGAGCTTTCCATCTATTTCTTTGAAAGAAAATCGGACGCTGTGGTGCCTCCGAGTGCCGTCATGGTTGGCCGACATGGTGGAGGCACCACACACTTGAAAGGTATAAAGCAATACCAAAAACAATACAATAGTAAATGAAAGCACTTACCTTGTCTTTTTGGTTTCTTGGCGATGGAATTAACACCTGTGATCAAGTGTAAACCCGTGTGAAACACCACAACTACAGATAAAGCTGGGGCATGTAATACAGGAAATAAGATAAGATAAGATAAGATATTCCTTTATTGGTCCCACAGTGGGGAAATTCACAATGTGTGTATATCCTCCCAAACAGTGAGAAAAACACAATGCCACAAACAGGCAAACGTTTTCCTACTAAAAGGAGGCGATCGCAGTCTTAGCCAAAAGGCAGAGAAGCGAAGCTCACCAACTGCTTGCTGCCCGAGGCCAACTCCTGGCACAGTTGTCACTTGACATGGTGCTGTTCTTTGAATTAGGCATAACAATGGCTGCTGCTTAGCAGCCCCTCCCAGATCCTCCATGGTGAAGCAGCTAAACGTAGTTTGAAGTTTTTTTGCAATTAACACTTGGACAATGCTCAGCCAAATGGCAAAGCCTTCCAAAAATAGAAAGAACTCCTTGGTGTTTCTTTCCACGGAAAGTCAGTCCATTATGAAACCTTTACTTACTACCAAAAAAACACAAACCGCGACACAAATGGACACACACCCTGTACATCCCACCGGGACGACCAATTATCTCAGACTGCGGGAATGAAAGCTACGCATTAGCGGAATATCTGGACCACCAGCATATGGAAACATATACATGGCAGAATGGGAAGAGGAAGCCTTCCAAAAGTGTACCCTCCTCCCACTCATTTACATGAGATACTTGGATGACATCCGGGGCGTATCGACACACCCACGCTCTGAATTTGACACCTTTGTTTATACTCTCAATGCACATCACGAGTCAATCACCCTGGAACCTCATATACATGAACACACAGCGAATTTCCTGGACACCACCACCTTCAAAGCACCCAATTTCAACACCACCGGAAAACTGGAAACTAAACACTTCTTTAAACCAACAGACACAAACGCTCTGTGTAACCCCATAACCCTAACCCCCGACCTCTAACCCTACCCTAACTCTAATCCTTACCCTAGCGACTCCTTACTTCACCCCCCCCCCTATATACCCACCACCACTAGATCTCTCCCCTCCCTGACCACACCTACCCCCCCTCCAACTCCTTCCCCACCCCATCCCTACTTCCTTTGCCACACCCCTCCAGGACCCCTACCCAATCCACTCCCTCACTAAAACACATCTCCCAACACCCTACCACAGGTATACCAACATACACTACCCACACTTCCCATACCCTCTGCTATAAAGTCCCCACTTCCCTATATACCCACCTCCACTCCCACATCCCTCCTTCGGACTCCTCCCCTACCCCCCTTCTCCCACATCCACCACAATATATATATATATATATATATATATATATATATATATATATATATATATATATACGTGTATATATATATATACGTATATACATATATATATACGTATATATATATATATCTCAAGATCTGGAGTCGTGCAGTGTATGGGCCACTGAGATCTGCTCTTTTCAAATCTATCTTCTTCACACAAAAGAGGACAGACCCTTCAGACCTGCTTGGGCTGACCCCTGATACCTCACGGTGCCAACAAAAGGGTACATGCCTCACAGGTGGTAAGTATGCGGTCCCCTGTGTCCCGACTCTAGGGCAGCACTGGGGGAGTGGTGGTTCAGGGTATCAGAACCTTAAACGTCACCCAGTCTTCTATGAGGAATAGCCTCACACACACCACAGTCCATACCACACCACACACACCAACCACCCTGGACCTCTCCATCCCACAATCCACGTAGGGACTGTGCCGTGGATGCACCGGGACCTAGGACCTCAACTCCTACTTAATTCATTAGATTTCTAAAAATACTAGTGGCTAGCGTAGTGTAGTTAAGGAGGGACACACCCCGAAGACTGTGCATCTTCGGTGGGACCTACTATACCTAACCCTAGGCCACACTCTCCTTCTACTACACACACAGTACACGGCCTCCAGTCCACCCCTTAACTACGGGGTTCGGACTAAGAAAACCCTATACTATACTATATATACTACACACTCACTGTCTGAAACGCACAGCAGCTGTCTTGCATCACAGACAACCACAAACTACCTGCACTTCCAACCTTCACCCTAACACATATAAGGGACCAGCAACTGTAGCCCCCTTCCACCACACGCACACACCGTACACACCACACACCTACCCATGACCACTCACCTCTCTTTTCTCTCTCTCCTTCTCCTTTTTTCTTAACCCCCCCCCCCCGATCTACAATGGCTCACACGAACGACTTCGTCAAACTTGTGCACCTTCTTCAGAGACACATCCTGGCCCACCACAAGGCAAGACTACTCCCAACACGGCCAGGTGACCCACTCCCATCCTTCATTCAACGAGTGGAGGACTACATCATCTTGGCCGTGACACCATTCAGCCCATCTGAAAGAACCAACCTTTGGGCTAACCACAATGCCAAAACTTGGTCTGCCGCAACTGTGGAAATGCTTAAGGCACACTACCAACAACTGCAAGACCAAACCAAACAAGACATCTTCCCCCTACTGGTACCCAACTGGACCAGAGCGCTGGCGGTGGCCAAACGAAGAGCCCTGATCAACAATGCACAGATCCAGGACTCCTCCTTCAACGGCACCAAACCCATGCTGACCACAATCATGACCTCGGCATCCCCTGAGGACTCACCCGGACGCCACTGGGGTACCAATCCCCTCTCCCCTCCCTACCAACACCACAACCCAGACCCCCCCACCCGCTGCCCCCACCCCCCCAACCTAACCACCCTGACGACTTCAGCAAACTGGTGCACCACCTTGGAAGACACATCATTGCCCATCACAAGGCAACATTCTTACCTTCACTCCCAGGAGAACCGATCCCATCCTTCATAAAACAAATCGAGGACTACCTTATCTTGGCCATTAAGCCCTTCTGCCCATCTGCGGTAAGTAACTTGTGGGCCCACAACAATGCGAAAATCTGGTCTTCGGCCACCGTAGCCATGCTGAAGGAACATTACCAGCATATACTGGAACAGACGAAAAAAGACATCTTTGCCCTTCTAGTCCCCAACTGGAACAGGGCTTTAGCAGTAGCCAATAGGAGAGCCCTATCTAACAATCCATGTATCCGGGACGCTTCCTTTGAGGCCACCAAGCACATGCTAACCACCACCCTGTTCTCACCCCACCCGGAAGACGAAGAAGACTGCACCCCACCACCCCTTTCCACTCCACCACCAACTAACAACAACTCACGACCCTCATACCCTCCCCCCCGCTCTACATGCCAATCCCATCCCCTCTCCCTCTCAACCCCAGACACCGGACGACATGGACAGTGAAGAAATGCGACACACGCTTCTCCGCTTAGCAGGACTCTCCGCCCTCCCTCCAAGAGACCAAGAATAGACCCCGACACAACGGTTCACGCAGTACACCCCCACCACGAAGAAAAACGCACCCGCTCTGGAGGAACTCAAACGTGGCATCAACACATCACAACTCCAAGATACACAACTAGGAAAGCAGGATGACTCAACCCACCTATCCAACAGGATAAACCACATCCTAACCCATAACTACTCCTCCCCATACCCTGCCAGTTTTTTTTTTCTTTTAAGTTATGGAAATGAAGCTCAACTGATCCATAACACATAATTTTTTTTCCCCAAACCTTCCCTCACACCTACAAGAAACCCCCCCAGTACCCCTCCACATCCTCTCTTCCCTCACTCACAACCTTACCCTTTCCCCAACCCTAAAACCTAACCCTGGAGCCCTCGCAACTAACTCTAACCCCAACCCCCCTAACCCTAAAAATAGAAATTTATGGAAAAAGTTTTTAATATTTCTGTTAAAAAAAATCATATAATTTTAGAGAAAAATGGTAAAATTTCAAGAAAACACTGGGGACCCCCTTGAACTCTCTCAAGGACCCCTGTCATGAACTTTTAGGTTGAAATGCTGTCATAAAATATAGAAAATTAATATATCCATTAAATGCAAAGACAACAGTAGTTCTACAATTAGTACATACCATACTTTGAAATATAATATAAAAGTAATATTGTTTTAGTAGTTTAGTCTATCAAATCCTGACAGACATGACAAATTGCAATTTCGTGAGAGTCACCCAGTTCCCAATTTAAAAGTCTACTTTTTCAGCTCAAGTCATTTCGCTGAACATGAAGCTGAGCTGGAAAGCACAAGATGTCAATAGTTTGAACCATGCGCCTCATCCAGAGCTCAGAGGTCAGGACCCACAATGCAGACAATAGACTGATTGGCAGTATTTATTGAAGTGAAAGTTCAAGGGGATGAAGCGTGGCGGGGGTTGCTGTGTCTCACAGGTGTCCAGAGGAAATCCAGGTAGACTGAAGATGATGATGGATTGAAACCGGGTCAGGTGGAGAGGTTTTGTGAGGTCCAGAGGGGTCACGGCAAAAACACAGGAAACTGGAGACAGGAAAAACACTAAGTCAAAAACTGGGCTACAAAGCCGACAAGAGATCACAGAAAACTACTGAGCCAAAATACAACACCACTGAGGTAAGCTGGCAATCTGGCGGCGAGCAGTGAACTGGGCCTGGGTTTTATCCGGACTGAGTGAAGGTGGCTGAGGTTTTCTAATCCCTTGGTTCTTTTCTCCCATTTCTCTGAAACTTTCTGGATGTCTTTCAAAATTTCAGGGTTTTTTCTTCCCACCAGAGCTACTGGTGTTGGATACTTGTTTTAGGTTGTGGTGTACTTGTCTTCACTGAGTTTGTATTCTTATATATTCTTACCTTTGCTGGCACTCTGGAAAGGAGGGGCTGGGTGGGATCTGTGCTGTGGTGCACTTCAGTTATTTTTAGACCAGACTGTGTCTGTGTCTCAGACTCCTCCCCTTCTTACTTCCTGACCGATTACAGCCTCAGTTTGTCCTCAGCTGTCTCTGTGATCACTTCTCTCCACGCAAATCCAGCTGTCTGTACTATTGTTTCCTCAACAACACTTTTCTTCTTGCAACCTCAGCTCAGACAGACACACACCAATCTCAACCTCTCAAAACTGTGCAAATCCCAACTTTACTACTTTCACACACAGTTTCTACTGTCCCTTTTCAACACACAATCACACTCTGCGTACAACTTTCTTTTGTTTCTCTCACATACACTCCACAAACTGACACATACACTCCATTACACTCAATTATCACACTCACGCTTCACATCAACACAGCGCTTCTTATGTGTCAATACACACTTTCACACATGAGCTCAACACACATACACACAATCACACAGTATTACATATGACGTCCAGGCGAACCGTCTTTCATACCAAAAGGAGATATTTTGGTTGTATCTTTAGGTTGTTCAGTTTAGGTTCATGTACATGAGGTGATTGCTGTAATCAGCTGCAGCCTTTTTCCTGTTTTACCAGATTGTAACTTTCCAATTTTGTCTCTGAGATCACTCTCTGTTTATAGGCCTTTTTCTGTATTTTTTTTCACTGCAGCTTATGGTCTCTTCTCTTCAGACCATCTCCTGGTTCATAGGAGCTTAGTTGCTTCTCTTAGTGCTCCTCTCTCTCGGCACCCTTCCTGGATCTGGGATCACCAGCTGGTGCCGCTAAACGTTACTGCAGATTCTCGACCACAGTTTTCACATAAAACTGTCAAAGTAGGGACATCTATTTCTCAAACTGCCGGAAATAGTAAGAAGCCTCAGGTTTAACTCAAACCTGACAAAGTCTGCGCAGTCTTTCTCTAGACTCGCATCAACATCCCTAACTAAGCTATATCCCCATGGGCATGGGATCTCGGTCTCTCTAGACCTGCCTAAGCCTAAACTAAATCTCTGGACTCTAATCCTGGTCTCTCATAGACCCCTGAAACTCCTCTTGGATTTCCTCTGAGCCCCTCTGGACTCTAATCATGGCCTCTCTGTTCAATTGTTGCCAATTATGTAAGAAAAATGCTCAACTTCAGCAAACACTGAAATGAAGAGACTCTACTTTATCCGCAGATCGTAGCATACAACAGTATACTAGTCTATAATACGAATCATTGGGAAACAGCCTCCTCATTCACACTTCAGAGTGTTTTTACACTCAGCATCTGCTCGTTCATGTGTGTGTAGTTGTGTGTATGTGTGTGTGTGTGTCTAGGTCATGTTTTCCAGGAATTCAAAGTTCTCCTGACTTCCTGTTACGTTCCTAACGGTGGCCTTCGTACGGCAACATCTTCCTGTCCTCGTTGTCTCTCTCTCTCAAACAAACCAAACATGACCCACTCGTTCCATCCGTCAGGTCACCGTGACCCAGTGTTACACTTCATTTGACCTCCCAGGGCTCGCCTTACACACAAACTACTCAAATTATCAAAACACTCTTATGGGTCCTTTTGCTGCAAAATCTGATACTTGACCAGCTGCCTTCTAAACCTTGTATAAATAACCTTATCTTTCACCTTTAATATAAACTGGTACATGATCTGCCTCTACAATAATCAACCTGATCAATACTCTCACTGACCGCTGGCTCTGGTGTTTACTTTGAGCCTGCTCACAGAGTTCAGATTGCTGCCCATGGATCTACCGCTAGGTCCTAACGCCAGCTAGTTTAACACAGCTAGATAACTTTGACACCGCTAACACTAAGCTAGCTCACTGTAGCTAACAGCAATAAAGGCTAAGCGAGCACAGCACAGCAAACTCACCTGGAGATGATGAACCTGATCCTGAATCAGGACCGTTGGGTTAAAGAAAGATGTTCCACGTGGTCTTAAAGGCAGCTGGTTGTCTCCTGGTGGTTGGAATGACTCTTGTTCTTGCTTTCTGCCAGCAGCTGTAGACTGTAGTTCCTTCAGCTCATGTGAGGGCATGTCGCCACCTTCTGGTGGAGCTGGTAAATAAACCTCATACTGACACATCTTTCCTGTAGGTCTCTTGTGGTGTTAATTGGATAAAATTACGTAAACACAAGGAGGGATTATGTTAATCTTAACATACATATTTACAGAGTGAATTATGCATATTTGCAAATCACCATTTATTTCTGTGGATATAAAAATGTGCATTTGTGAATAGTGAAATATTTAGAAATCACAGTACAGATTTGTGGATTGTCTTCTGTGGCTTACAACTAATAAAGTCCAACAAAAACTTCCATATAGAAACAGATGTCAGGGCCTTTAACCCATCAGTCAACAATTAGATCAAATGTTACAGGATGGGTACTACGTCTTGTGGTTGTTTTTCCTCTGTGAGTTTAACCAGGGTGGTTGTAAATTAATAATCTCACGACTAAGAGTTCAGGTTAAGTTTCTGGAAGGAGGCTCAGTAATCTGGAAGACTCTTCCATATGTGTTGACAGCTCAGCCAAGTCCCACTGGGAACTTTCTGGTGGTGCAAATACGTAGTCAGCCGTGAAAATATACATGAATTTACTGTTGGTCAGCCCACAATTTGGAGAGAAGCTCAGAATGTCACAACACATCTATCAAAGCGTTGATGCAATTTAAGGGAACTACTTTGAGAAAAAGTTTTCCCACATTGATCACACCTGTACGGTTTCTCTCCAGTGTGAATACGCTGGTGCTTTTTTAGGATATCTGATCGAGTGAACGCTGCACCACATTCATCACAGCTGTAGGGTTTCTCTCCAGTGTGAATACGTTGATGCTGTTTTAGGGTATCTGATCAAGCGAAAGCTGCACCACATTCATCACAGCTGTAGGGTTTCTCTCCAGTGTGAATACATTGATGCTTTTTCATATGACCTGATATCGTGACCACTGCTCCACAGTCAGCACAGCTGTATGATTTTCTTCGGTGTGTACACGTTGATGCTTTCTTAGGATACCTGACCGAGCAAAAGCTGCACCACAGTCACCACAGCTGTAAGGTTTCTCTCCAGTGTGAAAACGTTGATGCTGTTTTAGAATATCTGACCGAGCGAAAGCTGCACCACATTCACCACAGCTGTAAGGTTTCTCTCCAGTGTGAATACGTTGATGCTTTTTTAGGTTACCTGACCGAGCAAAAGATGCACCACATTCATCACAGCTGAAAGGTTTCTCTCCAGTGTGAATGCGTTGGTGGGATTTCAGGTGACTAGTGCGAGAAAATGTTTTCCCACATTGATCGCACCTGTACGGTTTCTCTCCAGTGTGAATACGCTGGTGCTTTTTCAGGTCACCTGATGTGGTGAAAGTTTTCCCACATTGATCGCACCAGTATGGTTTCTCTCCTCGGTGAATGCGTTGATGTAAGTTTAGACCACTTAATGCAGTAAAAGCTGCCCAACATTCTGCACAGCTGTAGGGGTTCTCTCCAGTGTGAATACGATGATGCTTTTTCATTCGACCTGATGTCATGAACACTGCGCCACAGTCAGCACAGTTGTAGGGTTTCTCTCCAGTGTGAATAAATTGATGCTGTTTTAGGATATCTAACCGAGCGAAAGCTGCACCACATTCACCACAGCTGTAAGGTTTCTCTCCAGTGTGAATGCGTTGATGCTTTTTTAGGATATCTGATCGAGCGAACGCTGCACCACATTCATCACAGCTGTAGGGTTTCTCTCCAGTGTGAATACGTTGATGCTGTTTTAGGGTATCTGATCGAGCGAAAGCTGCACCACATTCATCACAGCTGTAGGGTTTCTCTCCAGTGTGAATACATTGATGCTTTTTCATATGACCTGATGTCGTGACCACTGCTCCACAGTCAGCACAGCTGTATGGTTTTTCTTCGGTGTGTACACGTTGATGCTTTCTTAGGGTACCTGACCGAGCAAAAGCTGCACCACAGTCACCACAGCTGTAAGGTTTCTCTCCAGTGTGAAAACGTTGATGCTGTTTTAGAATATCTGATCGAGCGAAAGCTGCACCACATTCACCACAGCTGTAAGGTTTCTCTCCAGTGTGAATACGTTGATGCTTTTTTAGGTTACCTGACCGAGCAAAAGCTGCACCACATTCATCACAGCTGTAGGGTTTCTCTCCAGTGTGAATGCGTTGGTGGGATTTCAGGTGACTAGTGCGAGAAAATGTTTTCCCACATTGATCGCACCAGTATGGTTTCTCTCCAGAGTGAATGCATTGGTGGACTCTGCGTTTGCTCCCTGCAGTGAAAGTTTTCCCACATTGGTCACAGCTGTGTAGTTTCTCTCCACTCTTTCTTCTTCCTCTCTGTTTCTATAGCAACAGACACACAGAGAGAGAGAGTCAGTGAGAAGCCATGGTGGAATGACTTATCTACAACCATAAAAAACATTTAGAACATGTCAGTGGAACACAACCCACAATGCTCCAGTCTGACTAATGCACTTCCACCTGAGACAACTAACTGCAGGACCATGTCCCTCTGGAGACATTTGATTGGTCACCACAGACGCCCCCTTGACATTCATTAATTATCAGATGACATCCCCATTATAGAGTTGCATTATGGGAAATGTAAGACCTAGTAGAGTTGAAGATAAATTCATACCACAGACTAAGTCACTCATTCAGTTTATCTGAACTCAGAAACACACTGAGGTTCAAACCTCATTTCCTACTTAGGAGAGTAAAAAAATAAAACACTCCCATACTTCTGTGACACGATGGTGGAGTTCAAAATCACATACCAGAGTACTACTAGAGTAATACTAACATCCCTCATACTAACCTCCTGCATCTTAACATCCTGCATACTGTCAAGCGGGTCTAGAATCCCCCACTGCCAAAGTAGCGTTATGGCCTGATCACATTGAAAACACCAGAAACTCTGAGGACTTTACATCAAATGGCCCCAGGGACACTCCACCAGAAGCCACCAGAGTGAGGTAATTTCTTGCCACACAGAATGATGATCATGTAACACACCAATTATTCAACCACAAATAAGACTAAAAAATGATTTAGCAGTTATTGCATCAAGTAGGATTTAAAACATGACTGATATCATTATTGAAAACTGTAACAGAAAACAATAAGTAAGAAAGAAGTTGATTAATGAATCAGTCACAATTTAATAATGACCTATGACCAAAGTTGTGGATATGCTGAAGAGCACATTACCTCATCTAAAAAGTTCCAAGGGGAAGTCAAAAAGAAGAAGTGAAACACACACACAATCATGCGTAGAGCTGTCTAGAAAGTGTTGACATATTCAGCATCAAAATGCAGGTATAACAGAAGAGAATATTATTCTGTGTTAATCTTCCTTCGGACGGTCTTTGAGCAAGTTTGATCATATCCTGCTGAACTGACCACATCAAAGGATAAATCATAAATCATTGCTCAACTTTTGAGAGGGAGAGTGCGAGTTACCAAGCTGGACCTTTGATAAACTCTACAGCTGGAAAATAAGAAGACTGAGCCTTTTTTTAACCATTTCCAACCAGCTGAGGGGATTATATTGGATTATTAGCGTTTCTGCCTCCAGTTGCAGGACTCAGGGACTTTAAGAGACATTGTGAATTTTGGATAATCACAGGATTTCTACAAGTTCCTCTTTTCCAGCAGCAAATGCAGTGCAGCATGATCAGCTACATTTCCTCTCTTTGTCTCTCCCTAAAAGGACTCTGTTCAGCATCATCTCAGTTTAATCAGGGTTTTGAATATTTTTCTCAGTTACAACAAGTCAGCATTTTTGCCAAATCTTCAATTCCAATAATTGAATTTTTAATAATTTTTGAGTCATATATTTTGCCCTGCTTAATTCTGCAATAAAATTACCAGCTGCAACTAAAAAAAATAAAAAATAAAAAATAACTGTCCAATGTCCATTTTCAAAGGGGTCCCTTGACCTCTGACCTCCAGATGCGTGGATGTAAATGGGTTCTCTGGGTCCCCACCAGTCTCCCCTTTACAGACATGCCCACTTTATGATAGTCCCAGTCAGTCTGGATCAAGTCATAGTCAAGTCAGCACATGGACACTTTAACTCTAAAATCAGGTCTTCTTCATCCAGGGCTGATCAGAGATCCTAATTCATGTTTTTGTGGAATCCAGACTGGAGCGTTGTAATGGTCTATCAGGTCTGCCTCGTTCTAGTACCAGAAGCCTTCAAATGGTTTAGAACGCTGCAGCAAGAATCTAAACTAAAGCTAGAAAATTTGACCACATCACGACGGTTTCAGCTTCATTGCGTTGGCTCCCGATCCACATCAGATCAGACTTTAAAGTGCTTCTGATGACCTATAAAACTGGAAATGGCCTTGATCCTTCCTGCTAGTCTGATGTAGTTAAGCCTTATACTCCAATCAGGACTCTCCTCTCTCAGAATACAGGACTCCTGTCCGTCAGCAGGCCAAATGAGCTTCTCTTATCAGCCCCTTTCCTCAGGAATAACCTCCCTATAGACACCAGACAGTCTGATTCTGTGGAAGTCTTTAAATCCAGACTCAAAGCCCATCTTTTTGCCCTAACTTTCAGTTAGTTAGCTGGTGGGTCGGTCTCAGTCTCAATGTATAATTTTATCTTAGTAGCCCTGCCGATGAGTATTATTATTATTATTATTATTAATTGTCAGCGAGTGCCTCTAAATAACCCTCAGTTGTTTATGGTCCACAAGTACTGCTGTGTTCTGTTGCTCTTCCTGAGGTTTCTTCCATTTGTTGTACTTTCTAAAGAGATGAGATGGAGCCCTCTCCTCTCCTCTCATAGAAAACATCAGCAGCAGCGCTGGTCGGATTGTAGCAGCGATGCTGCTGCTGCATATAGAGGAAACACTGCTGAGGCTGCAGGTTGGATCCCCGCCGACCCTCCACCATTTTCTGCTCTCTACCTTCAGCTTTGTTTTGCTTTTGAACAGATATGACGCCACGTTACTCAGACTACACAATAAAATAAGTGACTTCCATCTACCTGCATGTGTCATGTTTCAACAGGTTTCAGTTTAATGTTGTTCAAACAGTAATTTATTCAGTTCCTGACTTGACCTTTTGTCGTTAGTGTCGTTATGAAGCCATGAAGTCATGAAAACTGACCTGAACATCGGTGGTCTCAGAGGACGAGTCTGCTGCTGGTCTTCTGGGGACCTGGTTGTTCCACTGGTCCAGGTTCTTCTGGTCCTCCTCAGTTTCACTCTTGAAGTGCTCCAGGTTATGGTCCTGGTCTCTGTTTCAGAGAGTGTGAATGGTGTTTTATGTGTTCATTCATTCAGTCCATATTGAAGGTTTACTGTGTGTCAGATATTAGTTTGGTACTCAGGACTGTCTAAAGTTACTCTGTTATGTGCTGTCAGTCATTTCTTTGATGTCGACTATTTCAAATGGACTCTAGTGAACCTTTAAATCACCAAACACATTATTACTGGATCAGACTGAGAGCTTACAGTCATGTCTCCATGTCTCTGATAGACATGTTTGATAGTTTTCATCATCAGCTGCTGCTCCTGTGTTTTGTCCCGTCACATTAAAGCTGAATAAATCTATTGAAATGTAATGGAGGCTACAGTCTGATACATAGTGACAATCACCACTTTACCATCCATATAGAAAATGTCAGTCTGCTGAAAGATGAATTAATGGGCGACACTCTATTCAGCTTCATTGTGTTATTGACACTTCATTATAGATAAATGTGCTCAGTCATCATATAAATACATTAATATCTCTACGTGGACTGGATTCAGATGGAGGCTCTGCCTCTCATTTACCTGTTGCCATGGTGACTCGTAGTCTCACAGCTCCATTGATGATGGCTGTTTTCATCCTCACATTTGATTGAACAAACTCTGATCAGCTGTTCTGGAACCGAAAACTTTTCCATCTCAGAGTTTGTTGAAGCTGCTGACTGAAACAGGCTCCTGGTCCTGGTCTCTGAGATCCTGTTGTCCTGGACTCACTACAAATCAGAGCACACAGAGGTATTCAGGTCCTGCTGTCTCCTCTGGTTCTACTCTGATAACATGGTCCATGTTAGGCTGAAAACATCGGAGCTAGCACAGCGTGATGACGCCATATCCGCTTTGATTCCCGGCTCAAAACAACAACAAAAAATTATTTAAGTGTTATTAGCCTGTTAGCTTCAAAGGAAGCTAGGAAGCTTCAACAGGAAGATCAATCCGTGAAAACAAGCACACATTACAGTGAGCTAATGCTAGCGCTAGCAGGTAGCTACACAGCAGCAGGCCGAAGCTAACAGCGGCTAATTAGCTGGTTAGCATCGGAGCTAGCCCAGCCTGCTAACGCTATTCCCGCTTTGATTTCCCGCTCAAAGAAACATTATCAAAGTGTTTACCTGAGTGTGTGCGGGTTCACCTGGAGCTCTGCCGCCTCAAAACAGACAAATATGCTCGTCAGCTAACGAAACAACGATCACGCCGCCAGTCCGAGGTCACAACGAGACAACCACACTTCCGTTTAGAAGTACTTCCGGTCTGGTTCCTGTCAGTTTAAACTGACAGGAAGTCGCCACCTGGAGGTCAGGAGGGAAACAACAGCTTCACATAGTATAAACTGATAGTGATGAAAGCTGAAAAAGTTGAAAAGGAGCAAATCTGATTAAAAAGTTATTTTGATAAAACGGTCACTATATCCTGACAGTAGTTCATGAGACAGGTGATCTGAATAAATTCATGGTCCTCTGTGTCCTCTGGTGTCCTAACGGCATCTGGAAGTTTTCACAGACTGGAGGAAAACAACCAATTAGAGCTGATCTCCAACATCTTTTAGTCTAGTAAACTCCCCATAGGTGTGAATGTGAGCGTGTCACTGTGTCAGTCCTGTGATGGTCTGGAGCATGGGTCTCAAACTCATAGCCAATTGCGACCTTACTATTTTACTCCACCTGCAAGAGCATCTAGGATGCTGTTGCTCCTTTTAAAATGATGGAGTCCAAACCTGAATGTGAACCCTGGTTAAATGACACCACTCGTGCTGCCAGATAGGAATGCAGGAGAGCTGAACGTAGGTGGATAAAAGACAAACTCCAGGTATCTTTTGACATTTTAAGGGACAGCTGGTGCAGAAACCAGAAAATCATTAAAATCTAACAAATTCAGTATTTCTCTGGCATTATTTGGACTAACTGTCACAAACCTTGTGTTCATTTTAGCACCATCAGTATGTTCTTTATACTCCAACCTGCTTGTTTTGACGTCTCCTCAGAAGCCTGTGACAAATTTCTCATTTATTATGGACAACATGAGACCATTTGAACACACATCTCTCTTCCTTTGCATGACCCATCCGTCACCTTCAGCTGCTCTGCAGTTTTTATCCAGTTTGATCTTGTGTCACTTACTTCCAAACAATGGCTCATCTAAACCTTCTGCCTGTCCCACAGATATTGTACCACCTCGCCTTTTTAAAGGGGTTTTTGAGGTCACTGGACGAGCATCCAGGCGATTATTAACAGTAGCCTGGCCTCTCATTTTAAATATGCTATAGTGCCGCCACTTAAAAAAAAAAAAAAAGCCACTCTCCCACGTGGAGTCCCCTATCCGTGGTCCCACTTTATTTTCCTTGTACATGCTTCCTCTGGGGTCCAGTCTTAGAAAGTAGGGAATATCTCTCCACTTTTATACAGTTGACACACAATGGTACCTGCCCTTGAAAAAGAGAAAAAACAAACTCCTTGGGCTCTGATGCCCTGTCTTAAAGGCATCAAAGACGGGAGGGCTTTAAATTTTCTAAATTCAAATTTTAGTTTCAGTTTTCTTAAGTTATTCTTTGTGGATCCAGTGGAGGAAGAAACGACCCCATCATGACCTTTCTCCCCTTGAACTTTTTATCAGTCCTTCAGTGAAGAATTCAGACCATGGGTCTCAAACTCCATATTTTGTGGCCCCCACCTTGATATGAAAGTTTAATATTCGTGTGGCTCGCAAGTTTTATGTGTACGGCACTTTGCCGCATTGTGTGTGGAAGGTCCCTTTGCTGCGCGAGCCCGGGAGCTGAACGAATCTACCAATCACAGTGGGCTATATGGCTCTTGGGGGCGAGAAATCAGCCGGGCTTGACGCAAGAAGAGAAACATTTCATAACAACTACGGTGGCACCCATGTAACATTGCATAAGCTTGATTATATGTATATATCCTTTATTTAGCCAGGTGAGAAAGCCATTGAGATTAAAATCTCTTTTCCAATCTGGCCAAGAGGGCAGCAGAAACACCGTTACAACAATAAAAACAAACAATACAAACAGACAAATACAACAGTCACACACCACGAGTCAACAAATATCATATGCAATTATGTATGCAACACAACAACAGCTGTGCTGCGCAAACAGATCAATATCAACAATTTAATGACAATAATCAGAAGCAGTTACAACGACCAATAGTGCTATTTTCTTGATTCTTTATTATGGACTTAAATTCACCCATAGTAATCTATTCTGACAGTTTCAGGTCCTTCTGCATGACATTCCACGATGAAAGAGCAGTGTATTTAAACACATTTTAGCCTCGCTCTGTTCTAACCTCTGGGACCAACATCTGGAGAACATCTGGAGGCCAGATTGATTGTGGTTTGTCCACATGTTGTAACGACTTTAGTGGCAGACAGGTTTGGACTCAAATGCAAGATCACAAACGGCAGGTTAGGATAAAACAACGCTGGGTCTTTAATACAAAAAGGGTTTGGTACACAGGCAGGCTTACTTCACTGGCAAACAAATCCAAAGTGGCAGGGAAAGGCAGAGTCAAAAATGAGCAGAATGTTCAGGCATGAGGAATCAATGCTAGGTAGAATGCTGGAACGCTGTAACACGGGGGATAACAAGACGATCTGGCACAGGAGGAAAGGGAGACGCTGCTTAAATACTGGTGAGGGAAGTGACTAACTATGGACAGGTGGGAATGATCAGGGGCGACGATCAGACACAGGTGACTGGTGCAGGTAACTAGGTCATAGGGAGGTGCTCAAACGTGAAGGCGGGAAGCATGCAGGGTAGGGAGTGAAGTGTACTGAAACGAGAGGAGAGGTTAAACATGTCAAAATAAAACAGGATGTGCATCAAAATAAAAGCATGCAACACAAAACACAGAGTCTAAGTACTGCGGGACGTTACAGGACGCCCCCCTCTAGGGACGGCTCCAGAAGTCCCAGGAGTGTTGTTGCGGCGTTTTTTGAAGTCTTTGATGAGCTGAGGATCCATAATGTTCTTGGTGGGGACCCATGATCTCTCCTCAGGGCCGTAACCTTCCCAATCAACTAGGTACTAACCCTAACCCTAACCCTAACCCTAACCCTAACCCGCCATCGATGAACCGGGGGTGGTGGGGGTTTGGAGGCTGGGAATAAGGTACTCTCTTTAACGGGTTTTAATCTGCCAACATGGAAAGTGGGGTGGATTCTCATGGTTCTGGGGAGTTGTAGTTTTACAGCTACAGGGTTGATTATCTTTGAAACTGGGAAAGGACCAATGAATCGGGGGGCAAGTTTGCGGGACTCAACACGGAGGAGGAGATCTTTTGTAAACAGCCATACCTTCTGGCCCGGTTTGTACTCCGGGGCAGGGGTCCGGTGACGGTCTGCTGTCTTTTTGTACCTGGCCGTGCTCCTCAACAGCATCTGTCGTTCCCCCTTCCAGATGCGCTGGCAGCGTCTGATGAGGGCTTGGGCTGAAGGGACGCTGGATTCGGCCTCCGTTTCTGGAAAAAGCGGGGGTTGATAGCCATGAGCGCACTGGAAGGGGGACAAACCAGAAGCAGAGCACGGCAAAGTATTATGGGCATACTCAATCCAGATTAATCCTATTAAAAAAACAGGGCCCATCTGGCCTGTCAGGAATTTAACCGTTTAGCAGTTTTGATATATTTGAGGTTTTTGTGGTCAGTCCAGACTACAAATGGTTGTTCTGCCCCCTCGAGCCAGTGCCGCCATTCCTCCAGGGCTGCTTTAACTGCCAACAGTTCCCTATTCCCGATATCATAGTTCTTTCTGCAGATGTTAGTTTTCTTGACAAGAAAGCACAGGGGTGAAGTTTGTGATCCTTAGCTGATCGTTGGGACAAAACAGCTCCTATGGTAGAAGCGTCTACCTCCACCACAAACTGGCGTTCGAGATTGGGGATGGTTAGGATCGGTGTAATACTGAAGGAGGCTTTCAATCTATTGAAGGCCTCCTCAGCTTCGGAGGACCAGCAGAACCTAACATGTGGTGAGGTTAAGACGTGGAGAGGGGCGGCAATGTTCGAAGGCAGAGGAGATGAGTGGAAGAGGGTAGCGTTTTTTCACCGTAATGTCATTAAGTCCCCTATAACCAATACAGGGGGGAAGAGTCTTAGCTTTTTTCTCAACAAAAAAGAATCCCGCCCCTGCCGGAGAGGACGAGGGGCGGATGATTCCTGCGGCAAGTGAATTGTCTATGTACTCTCTCATAGCTTCTCGTTCAGGAGCTGAGAGAGAGTACAGCTGCCCCTTGGGCGGAGAAGTACCAGGAAGCAGTTCAATAGAGCAATCATAGTCACGGTGAGGTGGTAAGGAGGTTGCACGAGCCTTATTGAATACTTCCTTGAGATCGTGGTAACACGAGGGAACTCTGGTACTGCTGGAGATGTTCCGCTTACTGCAATACCATCCCTGTCCACAGGGAGCATAGTGGAGGTCTCCATCTTTCCCGGGGAGAGAGAAGACTGACAAGTTATTTTACAACCCTCTCCCCAGCTCACTACCTCACCTGTGGCCCAGTCAATGTTCGGGTTGTGTTTCTTGAGCCATGGCAGCCCAAGGATGAGTGGATGCGCTGCTGAATCAAAAACATGAAAAATAGCAGTCTCAGCATGATTATCAGCCATGATTATCCTCACCGGTGGAGAACGATGAGTGACTCGGCAGAGTAGACTTCCATGAAGGGCGCTGGCCTCCAGAGGCTCCTCTAGAGGGACCCCCTGTAAACCCAGTTCCCTCAGTAAACTCGGGTCCATGAAGCTGACATCTTATCCGGAATCGATCAGAGCCCGTCGCTGCAGGGACTGGGAAGGAGAGACGACATTAACCTGCGTGAGGGGTCGAGAGGAAATGTTAGTTGCAGAGGTATGGCTCACCAGAGTCCTCTCCTTCACTGGCGAGCCCTTTCTTTTAACGGACAGGATAACAGGAAGAGTCCATGTTGTCCGCAGTAAATACAGAGGCCCTCCCGCAGCCGGTGTTGTCGCTCCTCAGGGGTGAGCTTGGTTCTTCCGACCTGCATGGGCTCTTCATCACCACCAGGAGGTGGTGAGGAACCCCCCGATGACGTAGGATGAAGAGGGCGCCAGGCGGGGCGTTGAGCCACTGTTGCCTTGGTGAGGTGGAAGGCGGGGCTGCGGACCTCTGACGTTCTCTCTCTCTCCTTCTTTCCTCCCTCCTTCCTTGCCCCAGTGATCAGATCACCATAATCCAATGCAGATAAAAATGAAACTTTATTAAAGCTTGATTTATACTTCTGCGTTGAATTGACGCCGTGGCCTGACGTGCGCCTCTCCAGAAATGTAACTAAACGTCGCAGTGACGCACACCTCAACAGCTGTGATTGGTCCAGTCTCTCAGCAGTGCTGAAGAAGAAGAAGAAGAAGAAGAAGATCTACCTTTATTAGTCCCACAATGGGGAAATTCAATTTTACACTCTGTTAAACTCATACATGGTACATGCAGACCTGAAACACACATACATGCATTAATGGAGAGGTGTCAGAGTGAGGGGGCTGCTCCTGACAAGCACCCCGAGCAGTTGGGGGTTTGGTGCCTTGCTCAGGGGCACCTCGGCAGTGCCCAAGAGGTAAACTGGCACCTCTCCAGCTACCAGTTCACACTCAGTTTTTTTTTTTTAGTCCATGTCGGGACTTGAACCGGTGACCCTCCGGTTCCCAAGCCAACTCCCTACAGACTGAGCTACTGCCGCCCCCAACCCGTCCTGAGTGGCCAAGACAGCCACAGAGAGTTCAACTTCTCTCTGCCTTCATCTTTTCAATATTCGCTCACA
Organism: Pterois miles; assembly: GCA_947000775.1. NCBI lineage: Eukaryota > Metazoa > Chordata > Actinopteri > Perciformes > Scorpaenidae > Pterois > Pterois miles. The sequence goes on from CAMQGK010000123.1 coordinate 992,237, forward strand.
TAAATCCACTCAGGTATATTCTCTGTTTTCAGCATTCTAGTAATGTCAGCAAAAGTTGTGTGGTTCAGCAGTTACTAGCTCCAACTCTGCTCAGTTTCTGTTTGTAGTACAAGAAGAAGAAGGAAACTCATAGAGATGCCGCTGCCAACCAGCAGTTTGCTGGTGTAATTGCAGGGCAACACAAACACAGCAGGCACAACGTTATTGCAGAGTGACACCAAGTGGAATGAATATATATCTTGTCACACAGCCTCAATCGTGTCTTTTTCAAAGCCTGAAGTGAAGAGAAAGTTTGGTGCACAAGTACAGGTCCAGACTTACTGATGATCATCTTCAGGCCTCACTGAGGGTCTCAACTGCTTCCTCCCTCAAGCCAAATGTGGCTCAGCGATGTGAGAGGAAGTGCTGCCAGGTCTCTGGCAGCAAGGAGTAGGCAAGAGAAGCCATGTTCAGAAGGACCGTTCATGTTCTTCAGTGTCCCATTCATAATAATGACATTTAAGATCTTTAACAAAGCTTTCTTGTGGAGTACCTGATGTGGCCCAGCCTCTCCCAGACTCTGCCTCCAGCGACCTCCAGGTAAACTGCATTTGAGACCACTGATCAAGAGGTTATAATGGACAAGAATCTTTAAAAGGACAAACAAATAAATTCAGCTGTAAAATCAACCTTTTTCCAACTATGGCTTTTATCCAGGGTTAAGTCCTTTTTATCCTCTAATGACTTTGAAAATGCAATGCATGCCAAGCCACACATCTTGATTATTGTAATTGACCTTACATTGGTGTTAACCAAGTCGCAGCTCGTCTTTTAACTGGTACTCATAAACATGAACACATCTCCCCTATCCTGGCTTCTCTTCACTGGCTCCATGTGTGTTTTAGGACTGATTTTACGTTTTTATTAGGCATAAAAATCTTTAAATGGCTAGGTCCAACTTATCTCTCAGCTCTGTTAAGACCACGTCTTTTACCAAGGACACTCAGACCCACTGACCAGTTGCTTCCTACTATGCCTCGGTCTCGGCTGAAGCTCAGGGATGACCGACCCTTTTCAGTTGCAGCTCCAAAGCTCTGGAACGCTCTGCCTCCACATGTTCGGCTGTCCTCCACACTGCCTGTTTTTAAATCAAACCTCAAAACGCACTTTTATACCTTGGCTTTTGGCTCAGCATGAGAGGTGCCTATTTTAATCCCTTTTTCTTTGCTATTGGTCTGAATGCTTTTATGATTTTAATATCCTGTTGGTTTTAAATTGGTCTAAATTGGTCTCTCAACTGTTGTTTTTAAATGTGCTTTATAAATAAATCTGCATTGGACTGGATTGGATTGTCAGAATGTAATAATACATGATACAGTATATGCAAATGATGTTTGTTTTTGGCTGGGTAGAAATTACACTGTAAAAAGGCAGATGACCAAAGTGAGATATAAGGATGGCATTTGGAACTGTGCCTGGAGGGTCCCCATTCAACAATGGCAGGACCCCCAGGGCCTCCAAGGCCTGAAACATCTGCCATCCATGAGAATTGTGGGTAACTACGGGGGCTGCTACCCAGCCACATACAAAAGTAATCAGCATTCACTGTCTCATTGAATATTCTGATAAGAACAATTTTGTTTTTCAAAAATTTACTAACACTTGATGTGAAACACATTTCATTAAAGCTTCACATATATAACATCAACTTTTTTTTCAATACAATAATGGAAACAATAAATTAAACAGTATGTTGCAACATTTTTCCATAGATTTCTGTTAGTTTAAGTTGCACATCATAATTTTATGCCGTATCTTAAAGGTCACCATTAAAAGTCTTTAAAAGGCAGTGCAGGTTAAAAAACTCTTTTCTATATCCGGTGCTATGCAGGAGGGCAGTGAGTCCTTATGAGGAGTGACTTATTCTGTTCTCCCGAACAGGTTGTTCTCTCTGGGTCCTGTGGTGGTGCTCAGAGGAGATCTCCACCCTGTTGCTCCTTCCCACCTGCCTCGCCTGGCGGGTCAGGCCGCTGCTGCTTTGACCTTGTCCCGTGTGGCTCCATCTCCTTCATCCGAATGGGCATAGAGGCGATTCTTCTTTGTGGCTGCGATCTAGGCCCGCCGCCTGGGGCTTCGATCGCTTGGACCGTCGCTGCTGCCATCCGGATCACAGCCACAGGGGGGATCTGCTTTTGCTTTCTTACCAGCAATTTTCTGGAGGTCCGTATCAAGTCTTTGATGGCGGCTAGGGTGAGCCACTGTTTTGCAAAGTCACGTGCTGGTTATTGTTTTTGTGGGCTCACCCCATACAGCACCAGTTGTGCTGTGAGGACCTCCCTTGCTGGCAAGTACGGGAATTTCAAGGAGCCGGCCATTGCCCACTGGTCTACGGCAGCGCTGCACTCCCAGAGCAGATGCCTCACCGACTCAGGGGCACCACAATCTGGTCGGGGGCAAGTTGAGTGCGCCGACATGCCCCGGGAGTGCATCACGGACCTGACCGGTAGGATCTCATGAGCCACCATCCATGACAGGTCCCGGAGCCTGTTTGGGAGAACGGGATGGTTGACGTTGCGCCAGACTGTTGAGGATTCGGCGAATGCGAGCTCGCGCACTGGACTCACTGGTTCCTTCACTGGTTCCTTCCTTATCAAATTTGATTCCAAGTATCTTTTGGTCAGTCTGGGTAACGGTCAGGGGGAGTCCTGTCGTCTCAGTCGCTGTCCACGGTCCATAGAAGTGGGCTTGGGTCTTGCGTCAGTCAGCCAGCCAGTCAGCCAGTCAGTCAAGTCCAGCGTCCAGTTGACAGATAAAAGGTTGGTGCATAAAATGTTTATGTCGTCCATATGTAAAACACATTTAGTCGTGAGTCCTCAGCTCCCTGGTACCCCCAGCCCATTGATTCGTTTGTCCCTTCTCAAGATCTGTACCAGTGTTTCGATACAAATAACATAGAGAAGGGCAGATAACGGACAACCCTGACGGACACCGCAGTTTATATTGACTGCTTTTGTCAGATGCCCGTTAACGATGAATTTGCTGGTGATGCTCCGATACAGCAATCCCACCCATGCTTGAAACCTTCCCGGGAACCCCATTTGTTGCAGTACTTGGAAGAGGTACTGGTGCGAGACCCGATCGAATGCTTTCTCAAAATCTAAATTTAAGACTACAAGCCGGATGTTTCTGTCTCTCGCATAACAGATGGTGTCACGGATCAGTACGAGGCTGTCCGTGATCCTCCTGCCCGGGACGGCACAGGCTTGATCCAGGTGAATCAGACCTGTTAAAAGGACAGACGTGTGTGATGCTAAAAGTTTACTAAAAAGTTTACAGTCAACATTTAAAAGTGTGATAGGTCTCCAGTTTCTCAAGTCAGTCTTGTCTTTGTCTTTGTGAGAGAGTCACTATCCCTACTCTAAAACTGTCAGGGAGTTGGTCAAGTTGTTCAAAGTCCATAAAAACAGCAAGCAAGTCAGGTGCTAAAATGTCCCAAAAAGTAAAAAAAGTAAAAAAAGTAAAATTCCAAAGGAAGTCCATCTTCTCCTGGAGACTTCCCTGTTTTAAAACTCTTGATACAATTACTTAACTCAAGGATGATAAAATCCTGGGTTAAAAGCACACTGTCTTCTACTGTTTGTTCAATGAACATTAAAACCTCCCTCTTGGTGTCATTCTCAACAAGCTTTTCATCATATAATTCCCTGTAAAAGTTTTCGATTGTTGTTTTTATTTCCTCCGTTGTGTTTGCTGTGCACCCATTTTCTTTTTTAAGTTTTAGGATGCCCCCCCCCCCCCTTTATTTAAGATTTTCTTAAGAAAGTATCTTGTGCACTTCTCACCTTCCACTATTTCCTTTTCCTTGCTTCTTAAAATGACACCCTTGCTTTTGATTTCTGCTAAAATTGACATCTCTCTTTTAATTTCTTTTATTTCTTCATTAAAATCCATTCCCTGTTGATTTGATTTAAAATACCTCTGGAGTCGTTTCTACAGTCCCACCATGCATCTGTCGTCCCTATTTTTCTTCCTCTTACCTGCCTGTCTAAAGAAAGTCTGGGTCCTACCTTTCACCATTTCCCACCAGTGTGCACGTGTATCGTAGAAGTCTTGAGGGGTCTGCCACTCTTGGTACTGCTCCCTGTACTGGCTGACTAACTCCCTATCTTCTAAAAGGGAGCAGTTGAGTTTCCACAGACCACTTCTTGCTGTCACACCTGAGGAGAGTGAGAGGGTGCAGGAAAGCATTGCGTGATCCGAAAAGAAGACAGGTTCCAATCTAGCATCAGTTGGTGGGCAATCGCGTGATAAAATGTAATCTATGCGAGAGGCTCTGGTGCCGTCACCACTGAACCAGGTGATGCCCTCCTCTCTGGGATGAATGGTTTTAAAACAGTCCAGAAGTTTAAAATCCTTGCATATTTCTTGCAGCAGAGTGGATGTTTTATCTACTTTAAAACATTGTCCTGCATTTTTCCTATCGTTCCTGCTTAAAAGACAGTTAAAATCTCCCCCTACAACTAAAGGTGCCCTACCTAGCATGTGGAACTGCAAGTCTTCTAAAAGGTCATACCTGTCATTTTTGTCGTTAAAACCATAAATATTTAGGACATTAAAATCCTTTCCCATAAAAGTCAAGTGTGCTAAAAGTGTCCGGCCATCTCTCAACACAGTGCTGCCCTTCACCAAGACTAGGGGGTTTTTGATTAAAATGGCCACTCCATCATTTTTGTTCTCTTTGGAGCCGCTCCATATTGATTGTTGTGGCCATACCTCTTCCCACTGTCTGTAGTGGTTTAAAAATGGCAGGCCGCATTCCTGTATTAAAAACACATCTGACTTCAGAGAGTTAAGAAAGGATAAAACAGACTGGGCTCTAACTCTTGACTTCACACTTCTCACATTGGTTGAGAAGGTGAGGGTCATGAGTATAGTTAAAAATAACAGATATGAAATTTTAAAAGACTATTGAAGACACTGCAGTTTTAAAAGCTCTTTACATGCATTTAGTCAATTTCATGTGAATGCAGTTCTTCCTTCACTCTTACAGGTGAAAGGGGACAGGGTCAAGCTCCTTTTCCATGTCGGACTCTGGGTGTTGGCCTTTGACGCAGCATAGCATTGAATTTTGAGTCCTTTGGGGTTGATTGCAGTGCTATTGTTAAAAATGAGACCTCATTTGGGGAATTTGGGGGGAAGACTCTGTCCTCCTCAACAGGGGAACTATCTGAAGAGTATTCAGCTCTTCCCCTCTTCTCTAAAACTATCGGAGAGTCAGGAGTCAATTCTGAAACAGGTCTCTTGTACTGGTTGGCAGTGGGGGTATCCTCACTGTCAGTTTCTGCCTGGTCTGATTCCTTGTCTGGATTTGGTCCGCCCACTTCCTGCCTTGCCCCTTCTTCCCCACCACTCTCCATTGGTGGGGCTCTTGCAGGACCCTCCCCTTCCTCCTCACCTGATCCCTGTTCTCCAATCACCAGATTTGGAGGGAGATTTGAATTTTTCAGCCCAGTCACTTGAAATGTCTCTCTCGGTGGCTCTTGGTCTCCGCCATTTTGTACTGTGTCCTGTCTTTTAGGAGCTTTTAGTTTGTTGGCAAAGGACTTTGGGTAATCTCTGAAGAGGTGATTTGTTTCTCCACAAAGAGTGCACTTTCTGCCATTGGTCCACTCCTCAAAAGTATGCCCAATTTCTCTGCATTTCTTGCAAATTATCTGCTGGCATGCTTCTGCCAGGTGCCCATGCTCACCACACTTGCGGCAGAGCTTTGGCTGACCCTGGTAGTAAATGTAGCCCCTGTTGTTACCAAGAACTATCATGGATGGCAGATGTTTAAGGCCATGGAAGCCCTGGGAGTCCTGCCATTGTTGAATGGGGACCCTCCAGGCAGAGTTCCAAATGCCATCTTCATCTCTCACCTTGGTAGCCTGGCCTTTAACAGTGCAATATCTACCCAGCCACATACAAATGTCATCAGCATTCACTGTCTCATTGAACATTCTGACAATGACCACTTTAGAGGCATTGTCAGTCAGTTTCTCAACAGTAAAAGTAGAGAACTGGGATTTCACATTATCAAAACTATTCCAGAGTTCTTTAAGTGCAACCGCTGAACAAAAACTGACATCAAATCCCTTATTGAAAGGGAGGGTCACAATGCAGTTAATGTCGTTGGGCCTAAAGTTTAAGACTTTTTGGATAAACCTCCTGGAGAAGTCGAGACTTGACATCTCCAGGAGCTTTCTATATATTTCTTTGAAGGAATATCGGATGCTGTGGTGCCTCCGAGTGCCGGCATGGTTGGCCGGCATGGTGGAGGCACCACACACTTGAAGGGTATAAAGCTATACCAAATACAATACAATTGTAAATGAAAGCAATTACCTTGTCTTTTTGGTTTCTTGACGATGGAATTAACACCTGTGATAAAGTGTAAACCTGCGTGAAACACCACAACTACAGATAAAGTTGGGGCATGTAACACAAGAAATGTAAGAATATCCTCCCAAACAGTGAGAAAAAGACAATGCCACACACAGGCAAACGTTTTCCCGCTAAAAGGAGGCGATCGCAGTCTTAGCCAAAAGGCCGAGAAGCGACAAGAACAGATACTACACTTGATTTTTAGCCAAAAGGCCGAGAAGCGATGCTCACCAACTGCTTGCTGCCCGAGGCCAACTCGTGGCACAGTTGTCACTTGACATGGTTACACAAGGTAGGAGTAGTGTACATCGTTCCCAGAGGCACTGCAATACCGGGTCGATGCGTGGAGTGAAAAGAGCAAGCCCCTTTTTCAGCTCCTGATGCTAAAAATGCATTTAATATGTTGTCCCCTTCTAGAGGACGTATCAGATATTAAGCTGATATTAAGCACTTGATCTTAGCCAAAAGGCCGAGAAGTGATGCTCACCAACTGCTTGCTGCCCGAGGCCAACTCCTGGCACAGTTGTCACTTGACATGGTGCTGTTCTTTGAATTAGGCATAACAATGGTTGCTGCTTAGCAGCCCTTCCCAGATCCTCCATGGTGAAGCAGCTAAACGTTTTCAGAAGTTTTTTGCAATTAACACTTGGGCAAGGCTCAGCCAAATGGCAAAGCCTTTCAAAAACAGAAAGAACTCCTTGGTGTTTCTTTCCACGGAAGTCTTTCGTAAAAGGTGAAAGACTTGTGCGTTATGAAGAGAAACCAGCGTAAGCACTCTTCTTTACTTTAGAGCAGTCAACGACCCTAATCGTCACAGCCACTACCATCATGGTAAGCCTCATTTGGCATGCTGTGTTCCAAATCTGAGGCCACACCCATTCCTCTGGCCTTGCCCACATGGTGACAGTAGCAATATTCCTTTTCTCCAGCTCTTTCCTGCCAATCAAAAGTCCATCAACCTGCATTTTTTGGCATTATCTTACTGTGTATTTGACGCCAGACTTTTTGCCCCGTTGTCATTTTCAGACTGAGAGCCCAATTCCATTCTACATGGAACCTCACTGAGGAATCAAAACAGTCCTTTCATTGCTCTAACTTCAGGCTGTGAAGTTCGTCAACCAATGTGACTCACGTGTTTTTCAGTCCATTATCAAACTGAGTGACGCTCTACACTCATTTCTTCTGGGTTTACTTTTACACAAGGTAGGAGTAGTGTACACTGTTCCCAGCGGCACTGCAATACCGGGTCGATGCGTGGAGTGAAAGGAGCAAGCCCCTTTTTCAGCTCCTGATGCTAAAAATGCTTTTAGTATGTTGTCCCCTTCTAGAGGACGTATCAGATATTAAAGTGATAAGAACAGATTTTTTTTTTCAAAAATTTATTGACACTTGATGTCAAACACATTTCTTTAAAACTTCACATACATAAAATAAACTATTTTTTAAATACAAAAATTGAAACAATACATTATACAATAAGTAGCAACATTTTTCCATTATAGATAGATTTCTGTTAGTTTAAGTTGCACATCATTATCTTATGCCATATCTTCAGTGTGGGCATTTAAAGTCTAGCCTTAACCCTAACCTTAAGCAAAGGTCCACAGTTGAGTAGGAGTTGAAAACTGTATTAGCTCCGAGAAATTCACAGCAAAGACCGCTCTTCTCAGCGCCCCTGAAAACCCCCTAGTAAAACTTGGTCCCGGCTTTCTATGACCTTCCGTTCCTGAACCCTAATCCTAACCCTAACTTTAAGCAAAGGTCCACAGTTCAGTCGGGGTTGAAAACTGCATTATCTCAGAAACAATAGCTCCGAGAGACTCACTGCAAAGACCGCTCTTCTCAGCGCTCCTGAAAACCCCCTAGTAAAACTTGGTCCCGACTCTCTATGACCTTTCGTTCCTGAACCCTAACCTTAAGCAAAGGTCCACATTATAGTAGAGGTTGAAAACTGCATTATCGCAGAAACAATAGCTCTGAGAGACTCACGGCAAAGACCGCTCTTCTCAGCGCCCCTGAAAACCCCCTATCAGAACTTGGTTCCGACTCTCTATGACCTTCCGTTCCTGAACCCTAACCCTAACCCTAACCCTAAGCAAGGGTCCACAGTTCAGTAGGGGTTAAAAGATGCATTATCTCAGAAATGATATCTCCGACAGACTTGGTGTAAAGACCGCTTTTCTCAGCGCACCTGAAAACTCCCTGGTAGAACTTGGTTCCGACTCTTTACGACCTTCCGTTCCCTAACCCTAACCCTAAGTAGAGGTCCACAGTTCATTAGGGGTTAAAAAGTGCATTATTTCATAATCGATAGCTCGGAACATAGCTCGGTAAAGACCGCTGTTCTCAGTGCCCCTTAAAACCCTGAATAGAACTTGGTCCCGACCATCTACGACCTTCCCTTCCCTAACCCTAACCATAACCTTGTCTCCCTTATCACACCCACTACCTCCCCGACTTATCCCTCCATAAGAGCTCCCCAATAACCTAGAAAAATAGAAGAGAAAGTGGAGACTCCTGCCCAGGTGGCGGCTCTTCTGCTCCCTGGTCCAGGTCCTTGGTCGTTGCCCGGGCCAGGATCTGAACTCAGGTCACCCAGGGTAGGAGCTGTTCCTTCCCCTTTCACCCACAGGTATATACGGACACTGCAGTATACACACTCCTTTACAGCTCACCTGCACCTGGAGATCAGTAGGCCAGTGCAAAATAACCTGAACCCCAGAACACCCAACCCTAACCCAACCCTAACCCCGCCAGTGCCACTGATCCCTTGTTACATCACACCACTATAAAACTATGTGGCGGAGAGTCACCTTCACGGGGAGTTGAACTCGTTGACCGGGTCATGGACCGTTGCTTTGCCAACACATACGCTGTAGTAAATCAGGTCAACTGGACGTAGAAGGTTTCTTGAAGACGTTTCACCTCTCATCCGAGAGGATTCATCAGTTTTGGTGATGGATTCTATGTCCAGTTGACCTGATTTACTACAGCGGATGAACGATGACCTGGATGAATGAGAATCTTCATGGATATTTTGCCAACACACCATATGCCTACTTGGCCCATGGACCTGAAAGACCAACTCATACCCCTCATTACCACCTCTTCCTCCTTCTAACTCGGCCCCTCCTCCCCAGTAGGACCAATCACGGACCACAACCCATTTCCCTCCTAAATCTGGAGAGTTCCCTTCAAAATTCAAACCCATCCTCCAATCAGAGCTCACCACACACCCCATCTACGTACACATTGGTCGACTGAGCCTTCCGGGAAGGACCCACCCTTACTTCCTCCCTGGAACACTCAAATACGGGCCGGGTTACCATACAACCCTCTTGACCCTCTGAGGAAGCAACACATGTTGCGAAACGTCAGGGCTTTTTACTCTCAGCACGTAACCTTCTACTCTTTTATCTTTTACCATTTTTTAATAAACCTTTTGGTTTTAAGTGATTTTAACGGCTTTTATCTGTTACCTAATAAAGTTTAGATTTTAGCCGTTTGTGTGGGGTTCTCCCCGACTGCTGAGGAGAGTTTCTCCTCTCTCCAACAACAACTTGATTGATAGTTCCAACTGGACCATCACCAATACCTCTTGCTCCAAGCTTCTCCACGCAGGCTTATCCCAACTACAGACGCCAACAGGATCAAGACCAGGAGCACCAACACCATCCAGCAGCCAATGTGTAAGGACCCCACACACCAGGCGCCTGAAGATGTTTTCTTCCAGGGAGAGGGCCGTGCCTTTGAGTAACCGAGGGTCTGTATGGCAACCCACACATACACAGACAAACACTGCACCGCCACCACCACTCATGTCTATTCATATACAGCCTAGAACACTAGCCAACCAACGCAATACACACACTACCCTTACCACAACCACATGATATGCTCCACCACTCACCCATCCACCAGACCCAGAAACCAGGGCCACCAGTAAGTCATTTCAAACTGATACAGGCCATACATCACAAGCAGATCATAGACCACTCCATTGCCACACACACATTCCCACCCGGTATGACTAGACAGGTCACCAGACTCACAGACTTTATTAAACCTTCTACACCCTCAGAACATACCCGGAAGAAAATACACACCAACACAACCAACTGCATGTATAATACTATGATCATTTTACAGGAACACTACCAATCCACCATACATACCCCCACTAACCCTAACCCTAACCCCCTAGCACTACAGATAGCCACCAGTTGGGCCCGTAAGCGCTACGGCCCTAGACTCATACCACAAACATTAGCTACAGTAGAAAACACCTTACACATACACCCGCTTAACACCCCACTCGGCCTCCATACCACTTCTCCCCCTCCTCTCCCCAGTATAACCCCACCATTGCACGGCTATCTGCCCCCTATCCCGGAGTTACCTGTTGAGGAGGGGTCCCCCCCACTACCGGCTCCTCACAAGACTTTGTCCTCCCCTTCCCTTGACCCATGCACCTTATCTACAGGATGTACCAATCGACAGAATACCTCCCAAACCCCCCCTCCATCGGAAACCTCTCCTCCCCACACTTTTACGGGCCCCAACAATTCCCCACAGATCCCATCTATCATCACGGGACCAATCTACATCCGCATCACCACTTCGCCATAATACATACAATTCACGCCCCCCTCTTCCTACACAACTTTCCACCAATCACCTTAGCAATTACCCATCATATCGCCCCAACCCCTACTCCAGAACCCGCATACTGGACACCTTTCCTAAACCAAGGAACCAGACTCCCAGACCTCGCTCCACATACTACAATCCTGTAGACCCCCACCCAGTCACAGCCACATCAACCCCACCACAGGAACTACAACAGCAGCCCACTACACCACCAACCCGTACTCCAGAAACCCATAAGCAGCAACACAACTTTTCCAGCCCCCTCCCAACTACATCACAACCCACGTCCACCATACCTAATTCCATGGACCCACAGACCTCCACCCCACTCCCACCCAGAGCTAAGAAAGTCTCATGGGACCCAAACAATGTCGCCCAAGACACTTACCCGGAATCAGCAGACCTGCAACTCTCCCCTATTCTTTCTACCACCCAGCCTCATACAATAGTCCCACTGTCGCCTTCGCCATCCTCCACCCCAGATCCGGCTCCTCCCACAGAATCCTACAATACTCCACCCCCACCCTCACACACACTATTCACCATCACAGCCAATACTCAACTAATCTCCGCCCAGGTTCATGTACCGGCGACAGACCATCCCACCAACTCCTATAATTCGGACCCCTTACCACTCACCACACCTAAACACTCCAATGTTTCAGTCCCTTTTCATGACAGTATCTCTCCACTCTCTCCCTCTCCCACAGATGGCACTACTGACTGGACTGGCCTGCGCGAACCCCAGTTGCAAACACACAGGAGGGTACCCACATGATGAGCGGGCCGAATAAGGCTACCAATGCCATATATGAAGCCCAATCTGAACCCTCCCTAGAACATTCCTTTGGGGCCGCGTCTCTGGAACAGGCCGGCCCGGACACCAACTTACCATCACACTTGTCTCTTGACACCCCCGTACCTGGCCCCCACCCCCTCCCCACCTTCCATACATCCCCCCTCCTCCACTGCACCCATCCCCTCCACTACCTTCAAACCCACCTACCACATTGCCAGACCTCACAGAAAGTTGCAAGATTGGTCCTTCTAAGTACGCAAGCCGGTGGTGGTATTAGGGGACTCCAATATCAACAGGATCCCGGCCCATAACAACTCCAAAATTCAATTAGACAGTTACCCGGGAGCCACCCTGTATCATTTCCTACAAATTTGCAGTAAAACCAAACCAAATCCCAACACCAAAATTGTCATCCTTTCAATAGGCCTTAATAATAGGGACCGGGACCCCAAAAAAACCTCCGCCAAACAACTCAGAACACTCCATATACAGGCGGGGCTTGCCTTCCCCAATGCAGATGTTCATTTCCCTCTCCTTAATTTCTCCCCCCACCTCACCACCCAACAACAGGACAAATTAGCATATCTCAATCACATCATAACTACCCACTACCCTTTCCTGACAGAGATACCCCAGGACATTTTCACCACAGAACCGGACAACATACACTGGACAACTTCCACAGCCCAACGCATCGTTGATCATTGGTGCAATCAACTAAATTTATAAATTCATCAGAAACTCACTCAGTACACACTACCCCCCCGCATAACCCAGATCCGACCAATCCCTCCCTTCCTATACCATAACTTACCCATAACCCTAACCCAGACCTGGGTTGGACCTCCCCCTCCGATATCTTAAATCTCTCGACACTTTTCACCCCCTCCCCAGCCCAAATTAGCCTCTTGGAGAGGGGGCTCTCATCCATCCCATGCCCATCCCACTAGGACTGGGAGGAACTTAAAAGGGACCTTCACTTTTACCATAGATGCTTAAAACTCATCACATACTTCACACTTGACAACCACTTCACTTCTACACCTTTCACACACCCCTCCAACTGGGAACCAGCCACGGCCCAGTTGGACGGGTTAACACGCCAACTTCTGCACCACAACAGACCCTGTGCCCTGCGAACTTATCGGCCCCCGGAGGACACCCCGGATAACTTGTCGGGGGCTGAACACAGGGCCCTCCCGCAGCTGATTCACAACCCCAATATAATCATCAAACTGGCGGACAAAGGTTCCAAAGTAGTAATTATGGATAGAAAACAGTACCTCTTAGAAGCAAACAGACAATTATCCAACCTACACCATTACAGACCCATTTCCGAGAGCATCCAAACTCAAACACAATTTACCATACGCAACATCATACAATCACTTAACCACACTAAACACATCACAGCCAAACAGAGGGATTTCTTGTTCGGACCGGACCATCCCCATCCCAGACAGTTCTATCTCTTACCCAAAATCCACGAGGATCCCTCTACCTGGACGGTTCCCTTTGAAGTTCCCCCCGGCCAACCCATAGTCTCTGATTGTAGTAGTTCCACTTACAACATTTCCCTGTTTCTTGACCACTACCTGGGCCCCCTCTCCATCAAACATCCAAGTTATATCAAAGACACATATCACCTCATAGATATCGTTTGACGGGAAGCCCTCGACAAATGCACCCACAAACCCCTCATCTACCTCAGCTACCTTGATGACATCTTCAGCATTTGGCATCACGACCCAACACACTTCCAAAGCTTCATCGACACCCTCAATAGCCATCACCCTTCCATCAAAGTTAAATACACCCTAGACTCACACCGGTCCACTTCCTTGACACCACAGTCTTCTTCCAATCAGCGAATACCACATACAAAAACATCTGTACCAAGGTCTTTTTCAAAAGTACCGATACACATGCCCTTCTACACAAAAGCAGTTACCATCCCAAGCACACATTTAAAGGCATCATTAAATAACAAATCATCCGCTTCCACCGCATCTCATCCCATCTGTCCGACTTCCACCACTCCACAGCAGTACTATTTAAGAGCCCCGTCAAAGAGGGTATTCTAAACGCTTTTTACGTACCATTAAACACAACACCCTGGCTTCCCTGGCTCCTACTCCCAGTACACATTCCACCCCACGCCGGGTCCCCGGACCTCCCGAGGAGGTACTACCTGATCAGCCCCACCAGAACCTCCCCCCCACCAACCCCCAACACCTCATCCCCTTCATCTCGACCTTCTCCCACAGGATCACCACACTCCATCTTTCCATAAAAAATCACTTCAACAACGTCCGGACACAACACCCGCGGTAACAACATCACAGAACCATCTCAGCTTTTCGTAAGAACAAGAACCTCCAGGATATATTAGTACACTCCAAATTCACCGACCATAGACCCCAGCCCCCAACTCCATTCACTACATACTATAAACGCAGGAAATTTATTCATAACCCCCACAGTGCCACAGCCTTCCCCACACTCGGGACACTTAAACCCCACAGCCCTAATAATGCCATTTACATCATCACATGCACCCTCTGTCATAAACACTATGTGGGAGAAACACAACACAACATACTCACCAGACTCAGTCAACACCTTTACTGTTACAGTTATGGACTTTTTGTGTTAGTTTTATTGATTAATTTATTATTTGGTCCTTTTTTGTTATATTGAGTTTTGTTCTCATGTATTGTTTGTGTTTCACTCCCTATCCTGGTCCTGGGGTTTTGTCTTTGGTTGTTTCCTGTTTTATTTTGAAAGTCTTGCGTCTCCATATCATTTCTAGTTTTACTTCCTGTCCTTGTGTGTTTTCCCTCCGTTTTCTTGGTTCACACCCCCTGACCTACTTTCCCTGATTGTCGCTCCACCCCTGATTGTTTTCACCTGGTCATTTTCCCTTTGTGTATTTAAGTCACCTCTTTTCCCTCTGTTCTTGTCGGTGCATTTTTTAATTCCTTGTGATCTTCCTGTGCTCTGTTTTCTACTTTTCCTTGTGCTCTTCTCCATGTTGCTTGTTTCTTTCCCGCCTGGTAGGTTTGCACTCTTGGTGGTCATGCTTTTCAATTGTCTGTGTTTGTGCACTGGTGAACTCTCCCTGTCTCTCTGTGTATTTTAGTTCTAGTGTTAATTCTAGTTTTGGGTGTATTAGTTTTTGTGGTTTCTTTGCACATAGTTATTATTTATTTCTAGTTCATTATTATTTTGTATTACTGGAATTTATTGGTTTTCAGTCTACTATTAAAGACTCGCTTTTTGTTAAATCTGTCTGTAGGTGTGTCTCTGCGTGTGGGGTCTCTGTCTCTCTCTCTCTCCCTCTCTCTCTCTTTCTCCCTCCCTTTGGTTATTTACCCAGCTCCCCTAACATTTATAACATTAGGGAAGGCAAGCTCCACACACCTCTTGTCCTTCATTTTCAAGAACACCCGGTCAGCAACCTCATCATATCCGGCCTTGAGGCGAACGACCGTTTGACCAGTGGGCAGAGGAAAAGAGCCGAGCGCATTTGGATCCACAAACTCCACACCACCACACCATGGCCTCAACACGGACTAAAACCCTTCACCCCTCCACCCTTTCCCCACCTGAACCCTTACCCTCAACCAGACCCTCTCATACCCTAACCCCCCCCAACCCTTGCCCTTAACCCCCCTAACCCTTACCCCCCTCACCCCAACCTTTACCTCGGACCCTAACCCGACCCCCCCTCAACCCCCCTAACCCTCAACCCCCCTAACCCTTAACCCTCCTCACCCTCACTCTAACCCTAACCCCGGACCTTAGCCCTAACCCTAACCCTAACCCCGGACCTTAGCCCTAACCCTAACCCTAACCCTCAACCTCAACCCCACCCCTACCCTTTCCCCTACCCCTACCCTAACCCTAACCCTAACCCCTGGCCCTAACCTGAACCCCAACCCTAACCCCCTAACCCCCCAACCCTAACCCTAAACCCTCCCCACTCCCCAGCCCCTACCCTGACCCGGACCTCAACCTGACCTCCATTTCCAACAGCTCACTATCCCCACACTCACCTCAGATCATCCCCTTCACCGCGGCCACCTGGGCCCCACTGGAGTCAACTACCACAAGCTAATAAAAACTTCATTCATCCATTGCGTGTGCTCCTTTCACCTGTTACCTTTTCTCCAATATGTCCCTATGTAATTCTTTTGTATATCATAATCACGTGTGTGTTTTTTTATGTGTTCGTGTATATATATATATATATATATATATATATATATATACACGTGTGTGTGTGTGTGTGTGGATGTGTTCTGGCATATGGGTGTATGTATATATAAATGTGTGTACATGTATATGTATGTGCATATGTGTGTGCTTATGTGTATATATGTCTGGGTGTGTATATATGTATATATCTATATGTATTTATATATGGGTGGAAATGGGTTTGTATATATGTACATGTCAGTGTGTATGCGTCTATATACATTATGTGTTTTATTAATTTCTTTTAACTAACTATATCTATATTTATTTACCCATACATATATGCGCTTGTTTTTATTCCTATTTTTTATTATTTCCTATCCTTCCGTTTAATCCCTCCCAGCTCATACACCACTCCTTTGGACCCCGTCGTGTGCCATTTTTATTGGGGGCCCTTGCATGTGGCCCTTCCGTTGCACTTGCCTTTTTTGCACTTATGTTTTGAATATTGTATGCATGTATCATTCTTTCAGCACTTATCCTTTTGATTTTATTGTGTGTCTTTTTAATTGGTGGCCCTTGCATGCAGCCCCATTTTTAGCACTTATTTGTCTTGAGTTTTATCTCCTTGGTGTTTTTATTCTAGCATGGGCGTACTCCCCTGCAGGGTCCTCACACACCACCCTCCAAGTACTTATCTCTTATTAACCCTTCTTTTTCTTATGATCCACTTCTTATCACACCTCTACTCGTTTAACTTATAGATGTTTTTAGTCTCCTTGCTCCTCTTATCCTTTACTTTTTATCTCATCACCTCGCCTCCCTTATTACACCCACTACTTCCCCGACTTATCCCGCCATAAGAGCACCCCAATAACCTAGGAAAATAGAAGAGAAAGTGGAGACTCCCACCCAGGTGGTGGTTCTTCTGCTCCCTGGTCCAGGTCCTTGGCCGTTGCCCGGGCCAGGATCTGAACTCGGGTCCCCCGGGGTAGAGAACTGTTCCTTCCCCTTTCACCCACAGGTACACATACTCCTGTATAGCTCACCTGCACCTGGGGATCAGTAGGCCAGTGCAAAATAACCTGAACCCCAGAACACCCAACCCCAACCTTAACCCAACCCTAACCCTAACCCTAAACAGACATCCACAGTTCATTAGGGGTTAAAAAGTGTATTATTTCACAAACGATAGCTCCGAGAGACTCTCGGTAAAGACCGCTGTTCTCAGCACCTCTGAAAACCCAGAATAGAATTTGGTCCTGAATCTCTGTGTTCTTCCGTTTCCTAACCATAACCCTAAGCAGAGGTCCATAGTTCATTAGGGGTTAAAAATTTCATTATTTCACAAACATTAGCTCCAAGAGGCTCTCGGTAAAGAAGGCTGTTCTCAGCGCCCCTGAAAACCCCTAATAGAATTTGGTCCTGACTCTCTGTGTTTTTCCGTTCCCTAACACTAACCCTAACCCTAAGCAGGGGTCAACCGTTCATTAGGGATTAAAAAGTGCATTATTTCACAAATGAAAGCTCCGAGAGACTCTCGGTAAAGACCGCTCTTCTCAGCGCCCCTGAAAACCCCTAATAGAACTTTGTACCGACTATCTACAACCTTCCGTTCCCTAACCCTAACCCTAAACAGAGGTCAACAGTTTATTAGGGGTTAAAAAGTGCATTATTTCACAAACGATATCTCCGAGAGACTCTCGGTAAAGACCGCTCTTCTCAATGCCCCTGAAAACCCTGAATAGAACTTTGTACCGACTATCTACGACCTTCCGTTCCCTAACCCTAACCCTAACCCTAAACAGAGGTCAACAGTTTATTAGGGGTTAAAAAGTGAATTATTTCACAAACGATAGCTCCGAGAGACTCTCGGTAAAGACCGCTGTTCTCAGCACCTCTGAAAACCCCTAATAGAATTTGGTCCTGAATCTCTGTGTTCTTCCGTTTCCTAACCCTAACCCTAAGCAGAGGTCCATAGTTCATTAGGGGTTAAAAATTTCATTCTTTCACAAACGTTAGCTCCGAGAGGCTCTCGGTAAAGACGGCTGTTCTCAGCGCACCCCTGAAAACCCCTAATAGAATTTGGTCCTGACTCTCTGTGTTTTTCCGTTCCCTAACACTAACCCTAACCCTAAGCAGGGGTCAACCGTTCATTAGGGGTTAAAAAGTGCATTATTTCACAAATGAAAGCTCCGAGAGACTCTCGGTAAAGACCGCTGTTCTCAGCGCCCCTGAAAACCCCTAACAGAATTTGGTCCTGACTCTGTGTGTTCTTCCGTTCCATAACCCTAACCCTAATCAAAGATCCACAGTCCAGTGGGGTTTGAAAACTGCATTATCTCAGAAACAATAGCTCAGAAAAACTCACGGCAAAGACCGCTCTTCTCAGCTCCCCTGAAAACCCCTAGAAAAAATATCTCCAACAGACTTGCTGTAAAGACCGCTCTTCTCAGTGCCCCTGAAAACCCCTTAGTAGAACTTGGTTCCAACTCTATATGACCTTCCGTTCCTGAACCCTAACCCTAACACTAACCTTAAGCAAAGGTCCACAGTTCAGTAGGGGTTGAAAACTGCATTATCTCAGAAACAATAATTCCGAGAGACTCACGGCAAAGACAGCTCTTCTCAGCGCCCCTGAAAACCCCTGGTAGAACTTCGTTTCAACTCTGTAGGACTTTCCGTTCCCTAACCCTAACCCTAAGCAGACGTCCACAGTTAATCAGGGGTTAAAAAGTGCATTACTTCACAAACAATAGCTCCGAGAGACTCTCGGTAAAGACCGCTGTTCTCAGCGCCCATGAATACCCCTAATAGAACTTGGTCCCGACTATCTACGACCTTCCGTTCCCCAACCCTAAACCTAAGCCTAACCCTAAGCAGAGGTCAACAGTTCATTAGGGGTTAAAAAGTGCATTAATTCACAAACGATAGTTCCGAGAGACTCTCGGTAAAGACTGCTGTTCTCAGCGCCCCTAAAAACCCCATAATAGAACTTGGTCCCGACTCTCTATGACCTTCCGTTCCTGAACCCTAACCCTAACACTAACCTTAAGCAAAGGTCCACAGTTCAGTAGGGGTTGAAAACTGCATTATCTGCGAAACAATAGCTCAGAGAGACTCACGGCAAAGACAGCTCTTCTCAGCGCCCCTGAAAACCCCCTAGTAGAACTTGGTCCCGACTCTCTATAACCTTCCGTTCCTGAACCCTAAACCCTAACCCTAACCTTGAGCAAAGATCCACAGTTTAGTAGAGGTTGAAAACTGCATTATCTCAGAAACAATAGCTCCGAAGGAATCACGGCAAAGACCGCTCTTCTCAGCGCACCTGAAAACCCCAGCTAGAACTTCCTTTCAACTCTGTAGAACTTTCCGTTCCCTAACCCTAAGCAGAGGTCCACAGTTCATTCATTAGGGGGTAAAAAGTGCATTATTTCACAAACAATAGCTCCGAGAGACTCTCAATAAAGACTGCTGTTCTCAGCGCCCCTGAGAACCCCCTTTTAGAACTTGGTCCTGACTGTCTACGACCTTCCGTTCCCTAACCCTAACTCTAAACCAAAGCAAAGGTCCACAGTTCAGTAGGGGTTAAAAAGTGCATTATCTGCTAGCTCCGACAGACTTGCAGTAAAGACTGCTGTTCTCAGCGCCCCTGAAAATCCCCTAGTAGAACTTGGTCTAGACTCTCTACAACCTTCCATTGCCTAAACCTAACCCTAACCCTATACTAGGATCATATTTTTGAGTGTAATTTCAGAACGCAAGGTCAGAGCAAGTTGAATACAACTTACTTATATAGATTCTTGGGGACGCTGAAAACAGCAGTCTTTCTCCTGAATCTCTATGACCATCCATTCCCAACATACTGAATTCAGTGGGATTCACTGCAATATTCCAGGAACGAGAAGTCGTAGAGTCTCGCGGTAAAAACCAGCGTTCTCAGCGCCCCTGAAAATTGACTAGTAGAACTTGGTTCCTACTCTCTACGACCTTCCGTTCCCGTAACCTTAACCCAACCCTAAGCCTACACTGGGATCACATTTTTGCCCGTAACCTGGGCACGAAAGGTCGGAGCAAGTTGAATACAACTTTCGTATGTAGGGTCTTGGGGATACTTAAAACACCAGTCAACTCTCAAATCCCCCTAAGGGGTTTATAATGGGTATGTATCGCGTGGAATGATCAGAGTTAGAGTGCTTGACATTACAGCTAGAGCGGAGCCGAGCTTTAACATTTTTTGAAAATTTTCCAAAGAAATTTCTCCTACGCCTACATTTTTAACTCTTCAAAAAAAAATTTTTTCATAGAAATGTTGGACAGCTTGTGCTGGTCACAGACATGTTTCTATGGAATCAGTCAGACTTACACATTTAGCTATAGATGCGTGGAAGCGACAGCAGCTCCATTTGATATTTCTACGTTTTCTTCTGTTACAAGCACTTGTTCGGGTGTTTTTCTGACTGGCTGATTAGACTCTAGACTACTACTGTTGATACCGCCCAGATGCTGCTCCATGTCCAGGGTCTTGCAGTTTTAAAGGTTGATTCCACCCAGATACTGCTTCGTGTCTAATGACTTGTAGTTTAGATATTATTAATTTTCTAATTAATTAATTAGTTTGCAATCATAGGGCACGACCTCATTTTATAGAAAAATAGAAGAAACTATAACTCAATAATTGATCGATCAGTTTCATAACTGGAATAAGTTCTAAACAATGGATTGCTAGTCCTCTGCTGAAACACACACAAACCACGACGTAATGATAAAGGGAATATTTATTTACATAAATCGTGACAATTCAATAAATGATATAATGAAAATGTAGGACACATACCATAATGAATGATGACTGAATGGAGTGTATTCTATATATAAGGATAATTAAGTGAGCTAGTGGTGAGAGAATATAGTATGCTACTTCACAACGGCGCAGTTAACATCTTGGTGATGGTCATTCCACACAAGTAGACAAGTAGACACAGGTGGGTAGTCTCAGTGTGTTTGGACCACCGGAGATGAATTTTATTACTGCAAAAACAACTGACAATTAAGAAAAACACAGATTCTAACTAGAAAAGCACTCTGAGAGCACAGACCTCCACCAAGCACCATAGTTTCCCCCCATATTGTAATTCACTCCAAAATAAAAATCCTACATTTTTATTATTAGTTCAGAAGTTATTAATGAAAATCTCTTTTTCAGTAATGGCGGTTTCTTCTGGATCTATCTCCTAGTATTAAAGCTAGATCAAATTCGTTGACATACTTCAGATGTAGCATTGTCTCAGCTACACGATGCCGCTTTTTAGAAATCTCTACCTCTAATATTAAATGCACAGTAGGCCAAAATGTAAGAGTACCCCCATTTTTTATATAAATTGCTATAAAATCCGCCATCTGGATCAGATCTGGATCAGCCTTTGGGATCGATAGAAGTACACATTGTAAATACGTGAGTCAAATTTCATGAGCTTTGGGGAACAACTACCAGAGATATTGAGGAACAATTTTTGGGTCCCATTTACCCCAATGTTAACAGAAATTTCAAAGTGATCCAGAATCCAGGATTTCTTCCAGATCACCCCCAAAATTAAATCAGTTCTTCCTTTTCACATTTTCGACACATCCTGAAAATTTAATCAAAATCTGTCTCTAAATTTTTGAGTTATCTTGAACACAGACAGACAAAAAGATAAACGCCGGCAAAAACATAACCTCCTTGGCGGAGGTAATTAAGAAAAACACAGATTCTAAATATTGTCCAAGTACTAACACAGCCAAAAAAACTACAGTCTGCAATCCACAGCTACAGCAAGATGGAAGAAGGACGGATTAATTAAAGATATGTGTGTCAAGAACACATTGTAGCGCTCTATTCATCACCGTATCAGTATTGGGTCAATTAGTCACAGAATTCCATATAAAACACCTGAACTGTACAAACTGTTCAGAGACATTTGAATTATACATAATTATACATAACCACAGCCCTTTTACTGAGTGTTTGTGAAAAAAATGACATTGTGGATCATCTCAACTGTTTGTCTGATGGTCCTATAAACATAAAATGACTTAACTCCTTTTATTTTGATTTAATAATGGAGAACTTCTCTGATGCCTGTCCACTGTTACAGGCTGGTCACTGTCAAGTAACAGATACCTGTGCACTCACGCACTTCTACTGAGGATGTGTCCATGTGTCAGGTGAGGCTCCAGATGACAGTGAGCATAGCCATGAGACCATTAAGGACAGCAACACCAGAACCCATGTGGAAACCATGGCCAGATACATCTCTAGAAGAAAACCAACACACGGATTACGGTTTCTAACATGAAGTCATCACCTGCTTTCTTCTAGTGAGGTCAAAGGCTGTGTTGAATAACAGTGATGAATCATGTGTCATAATTACTACATAAAGCAACACTAGTCTGATATACCGGTGTGAACCAGTGTGTTACCTGAAGTGGGCTAGTGTCAGTGGTGTTCTCAGCACCGTCCCAGGCTGGTACGAGTCAAGGTAGGTGAGGGTCCATGAGAAGACATAGCAGATACATCCTACTAATACTGACAGCACCAGGATACTCCAGAAACCTACACACACAAAGTGATTCACATCAAATATTCAGCAACTGTTTACCCAGAGTTTATTAATGGAAACCTGGTTATGGTATGGTTGGAGTAGAGTATACGTTCATGCTACTGTTTTATATTAGCAATAAAAGCTTCTAGTACTGACAGAAATATCAGAAAGGGCTGTCAAAGTTAACGTGATAATAACGCATTAGCGCAAATTCATTTTAACGCCACTGATTTCGGTTTTTAGGTTGTAGTGGGCTCTTGGGGGGTCTTAAAGCTAAAGTGAAGCTACTGGTATCATATGAAACTAGAACCTGAAGAATTCATTGGTACCAACCATGTCATACTAGCTTGTCATGGTTATGTAACACACTAAACTAAATTTTGAAAAGGATTTTCAAAAGGATCCCTTGACTTCTGATCTCAAGATATGTTCATAAAAAAGGGTTCTATGGTCCAAGCTGTTGTTATCTGTTAGGCTTGAGTTTGTTATGTTATGATTTGAGCATATATTTTTTTATGCTAAATGCAGTATCTGTGGGGTTTTCTGGACATTATGTACTAGTGTAGTGTAGTAGTAGATACCCAGACTGAAAACTTTAAATAGCATGTTTCAACTTGACAAAAAAATTGCAGAAAGAAAATATGTATGTAACTGTTATAGGGCTGCAACTAATAATTATTTTCAGTATCATTTCATCTGCAAACTATTCTTCAGGTATTCTTATTCTTCAGGAACAACTCGCTATTAAAGCTTTCAGTCTGGGTATCTACACTACACTTCATGTTATATCAAATACAATTATTATTTTCTGAACATACACTCAAGGGTAGACTTCACCTCTTTATTACATGTAGAAGATAATATGGTTTCTCCATACCTGTAGCTAAATCTTAAGTTCAAACTGTACATGAAAACAAGGTCCTGATAGAGCAGTGAATCATAAACAGATATTGATACTTACCCAGCATCCTCTCTTCAGTCCCGTCCTCTCTTCTCACTCTCTCTGCCCGCAACTCTGAAACAGTCACTATGAATCAGTGTCACTACTGACACAGAATACCAGTATTACATCTTTGGCAAAAGCAAATAAAGGTGATTTTTACTACAATAAGTGGCTTGTTTTTGATGAAAGCAGTGTTATTGGTTTGTGTTGTTTCATTATCATCATTGGGGGCGGCAGTAGCTCAGTCCGTAAGGACTTGGGTTAGGATGTGGAGGACCCGGGTTCAAATCCCCCATGAACCAAGACCAACTAGTTGCTGGGAGGGAACTGGAGAGTCACCGGTTCAAGTCCCAACATGGACCAAAAACTGAGTGTGAACTGGTAGCTGGAGAGGTGCCAGTTTACCTCTTGGGCACTGCCGAGGTGCCCCTGAGCAAGGCACCAAACCCCCAACTGCTCTGGGCACTTGTCAGGAGCAGCCCCATCACTCTGACATCTCTCCATTGACATGTATATGTACTGTGTGAACAACAGAGTGTAAAACTGAATTTCCCCACTGTGGGACTAATAAAGGAATATCTTTCTTTCTTTATTTCCCTAATACAGTATACAGTATAGAGTTTAGACTGGCATTTGAACCTTGACTATTATTTTGTCAAACTACTCTTTCCAAGAACAAAATTAAAATGTTACAGTTCAAGTTCAATTCAAGAATCCTTGTGTGATTTTCTATTCTGTTTTTGTTTCTTATGACAGTGCTGTAGCAGAAAAAAATGGACACCAGAGGACACAGAGGCACATGATTTTTTTCAGATTATCTGTCTCATGCACTACTGTGGGATACAGTGACCATTTTTATTTAATAAAAAATACTTTTTATTAAATTATATTTGCTCCATTTATCCATTTGCAGCTTTAAGTATATTACAATAAAATGTTCCTCTTGAATCCGTTTTTGTGGGTAGCTTTTTTTTATAATCATTAATTTCATTTTGAATTTCAAATATATAATCATTTTGTTTACTTTTTCATTTATTTGTGTTTATGCTTGTATTCATCTATTTATTTCTTTATTTTTGACAGACAGGCTTAATGAATTTGAAATGGCCGATCACGGTCATCAGAACGGTGCTTTTATTTGGAAGTCTGTTCTCAGACGCTCTTTACCGTAATGCCTACAATATACACGTACTCCAAAACAACGTAGAGAATGGCTCGACCGCAGTCTAACTCTAGATTTTCCCTGTTGCGTTGAGTTGAACCCTCCCAAAATTGCCATTAGTGTCAATATGTTTATTTTTAGGTAACATCCAAGTTTGAGAGTTCAGTAATTCAATGTAAAAAAGAGGCAGTTCGTGTGCGCGAGAGACACAGCCGTATGTGACACAGTGGCGCGCGCTTACCTTTGAGTATCGGGTAGATGAGGGCGCAGACACAACCACCAGCAGCCACGGCTACGGCGGAACCCAGTATTGACAGCACGACGACCGACCACGGTTTGTTGCCGTTCCGGTTGGTGAACGGCCGTCCCACACCGGGCCCCCTTCCTGGTTTCACAAAATGAGAGTCAGTATGTTCCATATCCTCTAGTATGAGCGAACTTAACTTTCTCTTAAATGGTCCGTGTCTGTGGCACTGCTCTTTATTCTGATGCACTTTAAAGTATAAAATGTCCTTTACGTAATATGGGACAACTTTATACAAACACTTTATAGTGGCTTATAAACTGACCGTTTAGGAGTTGCATCAGAAACTGTTGTAACTTGTCCTCTTTTGCTTTATTCCAGTCGCACTTCCGCACTCAAAATTGTCCCTCAGGCTGTTCCGTCAGTGTAGTTTTTTTCTATCGCTGTCCTTAAAGCAATAGTGCGCAGAAATTGAGCAGATGAGAAAATACCAAGCAATGCCCACCAGCTGGCACAAACAGTACACTACTAGATGTTTCTGAAAACATTTGAGGAGAGAAATGGTTCCATGGTGTAATGGTTAGCACTGGTTAGCACTCTGGACTCTGAATCCAGCGATCCGAGTTCAAATCTCGGTGGAACCTGATTCTTATGGGGGCGGCAGTAGCTCAGTCTGTAGGGAGTTGGCTTGGGAACCGGAGAGTCACCGGTTCAAGTCCCGACATGGACCAAGAACTGAGTGTGAACTGGTAGCTGGAGAGGTGCCAGTTTACCTCTTGGGCACTACCGAGGTGCCCCTGAGCAAGGCACCAAACCCCCCAACTCCTCGGGGCGCTTGTCAGGAGCAGCCCCATCACTCTGACATCTCTCCATTGTTGCATGTTTGTGCATGTGTGTGTTTGGTCTGCATGTACCGTGTATAAGTTAACAACAGAGTGAAAAAATTGAATTTCGTTCCTTCGTGGGACTAATAAAGGACTATCTTCTTCTTCTTCTTAAATAGACATTACAGTAACAGAATATATATTTGAAGATACTCTGCCCACTGAAGGTTTAAAGCTTCAGTAGGCAACACTTTTTTGGCAGCATTGGGCAAAAATTCCATAATAACCTTTCAGCATATTGTAATCAATTATTTGGATAGAAAACGACACTTCTGCACATCCTCATGGCTCTGTTTTCAGGCTTGAAAAACTCTAGCCTATGACAGAAAACTTTGACCAATCACAGGTCGCGTCAGAGAAGGCGTTTATATTGGCAGTGCTCCAACTGGTGGGCAAGATGTTTCTGAAGACATTTCAGGAGAGAAATATGCATTACAGTACTGGACTGCAGACTCCAGGTCAGCTTTGACTGGTTTTCCTCATGCACTACTGTCAGGATATAGTGACTGATTTCTAAAAATAACTTTACTTTAAATGATATTTGCTCCATTTCTACTACAGTTAATAAAAATCATGGTTCGGTTTGGTTCACTGTTTGGAGTCACGGTTTTCGGTTTGGTTCAGTACAGCAGTAAACAGTATTTATGGTACAGCAAGGAGGCCAGTTTCGATTTCAATTTGAACAGTTTTTCATTTATTTGCCAAAATAAGTCAACTGTTTGCCTGAACAACAGTAGACTAAGCTGACATAATTAATAAAAAACAAATTATAGCCTCAGGCCATCAACAAAAAGTGCATCAGGGCAGCCAGCACTCACATCACCAACGCATTGTATCTTTGGTGGTACAACACATGCGCAGTAAAATCTGGTCCACCCTCACAGAATTTGAGCCAATAACAACACATGACCGCAGCTTCAGTTACACTGCGCATATGTGATACCTCATATTCGTGTACGCAATGTCTTAGCCGCTTTCCATAGGCCTTGATTTCTAGTGTGACAATAAACGCAGTGAAATAATACACAATCGGCCTCATAACCTATTTCAGACGAACCAAACAGTACATACACTAACCGAACCGTGACTAGTGTACCAAACGTTTTTTTTTTTTTTTTTTTTTTACCCAAACTGTGCCCACCCCTAATTTCTACCCATTGCAGCTTTAATTCATTTGGTAGTACAAACCTTAAGATTAGGCATATTATATTAGGTTTTTTGTGATATTAAACTTAGTTTTGGTGCTGAAATCAGACTGACACTGACACTGTGTGTAGACTAATCATCTGTAGAATAATCAGGAGAAAAATCTACCACCAAACATCAAGATGAGAAGTTGTACAGGAGATAGATTTGAAAGTCTGCCTAGCAATTGTGATGTTCAGCTCTACTTCACAGTGCTCCTGCAATTGTAATTTTCCTGTAGGACCAAGAGAGAGCACATGAATCATTGGTGTTTTTATGTCCACCTATCAAAATAACTACTACTATTAATAACTACTACTACTACTCACTGTGTACAATAAGATACAAGATAATTTGTTGTTGCCAGCGGGCTGACAGTGCTGGCAGTAATTCAAGATTCAAGATTCAAGATTCAAGATGTTTATTGTCACTCCGGTTATACAAGTACAAACATGTGAAATTCTTATTGCTGGGAAGTTCCATTTAACACACACAAGAAAAAAAAGGGTAGAGGAAGAGAAAATAATAACAATCCATCCATCCATCGTCAACCTCTTATCCCGTTAGGGGTCGCGGGGGGGTGGCTGGAGCCGATCCCAGCTGGCATTGGGCGAAGGCGGGGGTTCACCCTGGACAGGTCGCCAGTCCATCGCAGGGTACATAGAGACAGACAACATATAGACAGACAACCATTCACACTCACATCCACACCTACGGGCAATTTAGAGTCATCAATTAACCTAAACAGCATGTCTTTGGACGGTGGGAGGAAGCCGGAGAAGCCGGAGAAAACCCATGCTTACACGGGCCACCGTGCAGCCCAAAATGCAGCCCAAAATAATAACAATAATAATAATAATAATAATAATAATAATAATAAAGTAAAATAAAAAAGTGTATTTACAGTTTGTACAGGTGCACAGTATTTGACAGTATTTACAGTATTTATTTTTATTTATCTATTTATTTTTATTGCACATTTTGTATAGATTGTGTTATACTGTTTATTGCATTTGAGTTGTTCCAGTGCAAAAGAAAGAGGGAAAACAACAAAGTGACCCCATTAACCATCGCGACAACGCAGACAATAAGGTGACACATGGATGTCAAAATACGCGCTGCATGAGCAAGAATAGCATACGTTTATTTTGAAAATTCTAAACCGGAAGAGGTGTTGACGCAGATTGTTTCTGTCAACAGCCAACAGCTCAGATCGAGACTACGGCGCTTTCAAACGTCACGAAGCCCAACGGGTGATTTACAAAGCAACTTCAGAATTACGGTAACGTTAAATTTATATATCACTGTGCTGTAACTTTGGTTCTGTAATATAAAACTCAATAATTAATGCAGAAGCGCAGTTATGGCGTGAGGCGTTCATGGTCGTGTGCTTACATTCGTACAGTATCGTGTGGCTAAGGTTTGTACAGATAACTGATTTGTTATGCTGTGGTGATATGGTTTAGGTTAATGTAATTTCACTCTTTATCTTTACGTATGAATTTCCACACCGCATACGTCTGTTATACGTCGTCTGTATCCGTGTGCAGACACACTGCGGAATGAGCCGTACCAGCTTGCTAATGCATTTGCTCATGTGTTTTAGCATCGTAACATTTGTCGGCTAAGGTTGCTAATTTAGCCCGTTTAGCTTGAAAAGCGGCCGCCAGGATTACTTCGTGTTTCCTCTACCTTGTGTGCGGGTAAAAGTAAAGGAACTCTGTTACCTGGCTGCTCACTTGTTGCTTATATCAGCAGACATATCTATAGCTTACGTTACATTGTTAGCTCCACTTGTATGTAGAGAGTGATTCACCAGCCAGTTCGGGTAAATGTGTCCTTGCTTTCTTGTCCTTTTACACATTTTTTAAAAATGTTTTTTGATAAAATCTTTATTGAAATTTCTGATATACGGAAAGGACAAATCAGACCAACAGACTATACGGTGTTAAAAGGGAAGGCTGTGTCACAAACCAAGGAAATCACATTCCCATTAAAGACAGAGTCATCAGAATCACTTAGACACAAAAACACAGACCAGTGCAAAAAAAAAAAAAAAAGATAAACCAAGAAACCACATAGAAACAAAAAGGGGGAGGTCTAGGGCTGCCCCCATTTAAGATCTTGGCTTATTCAAGATGAGCCGGGCCTGCGCAGAATCACCGGTGATCGCTGCGCAATGAATGCTGGTTAGATTTGTGTCTGACTTGATACCGACTTGCTCTGACGTCACGCACGCATGGACAAAGATAACAGGTATCAGGAGATCCAGGTGGCCACAGTTTTTAGAGCCAGGCACTGCAGTTGTTCTCCACCACGGGTCCCCGTTCATTCCTAAAAAAAGTTGTTCAGTGGTGCATGAAGTCAATGGGTAGGCTTCTGGGTCTGGACAATTACCCAGATCTTCTGGGTCTCCTGGGTTTTACTAGGCCCTAGAGCGTGTGTCCAATATGGGCAGTAGCATCCGATCGGTCACAAGACTTGGTCACAGGGTCCCAACGACACGGCTTGCGCTGTCATCTCGGTCTGGATCTTTACAGACACAAACAGAGGAAGGAAATAATTCTGGATTCGGTTATTAGTGTGTTTTACGACTTTTAGGACCTATTGAATTAAATAAGGACTATTAGAGTGTTTGTAATGGGGAGCTGGTTCACCTAAAAAATATCTGCTGAGTTACAGATGTCTCTTTCTCAATGTAAGTCTATGAGAAAAAGTCATTTTGGGCCCATGGAGTCACGTGATGTACACAGAAGTTGCAGTACCATTGTTCGCCACTATGACCATGTTGGGGTCAACAACCAGCGCTCCTCCCGGGGGTTTGCTCACCACCGACTGCAAGACCCAGGGAATTATGGGAACCTGGCACACGCCTGATCAAAGAGCTGATAGACTTTTAGTTTTGAGCGCAAACACCTTGTGCTGTAGAAAAGTCTGAACTCTTCTGTGTAACTGTAATGTTTAATGCTAGACTGAAGGCTGTTAGTCTCATGTTGTGCAATGAAGGTGTCATCTGTTAAGAAACATATCTTGTGTGGTTGATAATAATAATAATAAGTCCAGCCATAATATTTGACAATGAAGAAGCGTTCTGTTATTTATGTTAGCCTACCGTTGTTAAGGCAAACAGCTGTTGACTGATTTTGGCAAATTAATGAAAAGCACATTCAAATTTAAATTGGAAATCGGCCCCCTTTCTGTACCATAAATGTACCGAACTGTGACCCCAAACTGCGATATGAACCGAACTGTGAATTTTATGAACCGTTCCCCCTAGTCAACAGCCACTACTTAAACTTGATTTCTTTTTTTTTTTTTTTGGCATTTTGGGTCATACAGCACAGGAATACCTCTAAACCCCCAGGAAGCATGTTGGACTTTGAAGCAAATATTAGACAGTGGCTAAACAGTGGAATTGCAACTTTCGTGTCTGTCACATGAAGCCATTGGGCCCAGTAAGACTTTTCCCATAGACTTACATTGGGAAAGAGGCGTACATAAACCAGTGGATAATTTATTTTTGAGCCAAATCAACTTCCTAATATGAACACTTAAATAGCCCTTTTTTAAATCATTAGGTACTAAAAGTTGCAAAATGCACTAATAGCTGAATCCAGAGATATTGTCTTTCCTCCGTTCATATGAATGAACCCAAGACTGAGGTTGGGCCGAGGAGTGGGAGGCAGGTTTAAAGGAAATGATATTGCGCTTGTTCTATTGTTCTAAGATCGCCAGAAGATCCTGGTAATTTTACATTTGCTTTACATAGCTTTTTTTGCTTCATGCGCCACTGAGCAGATTTTATAGGAATGAATGGATCAACATGTCCATCTCCAGTTGTCTTTATGGATATTTCTGGACTTCAGCGTCTAGTATCTCCTTATCCATTCATCAACCCACGAGAGACTCCCCCTATATTGGTGGCGGCTGAGGTCGAGAAACTTTCCGACTTATGCCACCCACAATGGTAAAAAAGATATTGCAAGCCATAGCTCTAGAGATTGGCTCTTCTGGTGAGAAATCAAGTTTAAATAGCGGGTGTCCACACATGATTTCAAGCTAATGCAGGGGGAATGAAGTAGCCTAATGTTACCCAGATCGTTTTCCTTAGTAGAAGTAGTAATTATACAGTGTAAAATACTCTAAATGCATTGCAGCAGGATGCTTCCTTTTGGTGCTAGGGATGGTGATGTGCATCATATGATGCTGCGCTGTGACGGCAGGGTGTTTTCAGCTTTAGATGACTTGATATTTTTTATGTTTTTCTCATGTTGAATGTCTTATCTCTTAGTCTCTTTCGTAGAAACTGGTTTTATGTGATTCTTTGTGGAGGAATTCAGGTTTTCAGAAACGATTAATTGACAAAATTGCTTTGAGTGCTGGCTGACTAAACAACCCTTTTTAAGAATAAGATATTAGCGTCTATTAGTAATCTGGGACGGAAGCCAGTTCTCAGTGAGTCATAAAACATATTAAGGGTTGTATTAGTAAGGATTAATAAAATTTACAGACCAGCTGCTGGTGGCTTTGTGCTTGCCATTGTTACACACATATATATCTGTCAATGTGGTGTAACATTAGCAAGTGCCCGACAGATTGTGTTTGTGTAGCGGTGGTGAGTGTGGGGTTATAGTTGTGAATGTTGATGTAGCAGTGTCTTTACAGTTTTTCAGTGATTAAATGTTACAACTCCTCAGCTCAAGTGAGCTCAAGAGCAACGCCAACTTCCTGTATCTTGCAACGCTTGCTCAGACTCTCTTAAGGCGGCTTGTTAAGGTGGACCAGGTTTTCCCCTTTAAGTGACAAGCTGCTCCTCTAAGTTTTGCCCAGCTTTTTGATTATTACTATTTATTTTAACTGTTTAACCAATATCATTAATCCGTTAAAATCCTTAATGTTGGTTAATAAGTATTAACATCCCTAGTTCAAAGGCTTCAGAGAGTTCAGTGAAGCCTTGTGTTGCAGCCACTGTATATGTATGGATTTTTTGTTTTCTATGTTATAATATTCCTTTGAACACGGGGTGATGTATGGATGCAGGAAGTCATAAATGTGAGCTCACCAGGGCAGATGAAGTGATTGGAGATCTGGCTCAACACACAGTTTTTTTGCCATGTTGTTATGCATATGCTATCGTTTGTCATATTGTCTGTGTTGCACCTCCAAACTAGTTGTTCTCTGTGGCATTGATTAGCAATACATTAAGTCAAAAAGTAGCTCTGAACAATCGCATGGGATTATCAGTGATGATAATGACTGATGTTTTGCCACTTAACTGGAACCAAGGGCGACAAGTGGAGAATTCATAGTTTTCAGTCATGTGACTAGTGTATAGCCTGGAGGGCAAAACACTCTTCCAACATTGTGGTTAGCACGATTAACTCCATAGATCTACTGCATAAGCCTGTCAGATATTATTTTTTTACAACCCACAATTGTTTAGATCCCCTCTCAAATGAGGAAAATACCATCTACAGTGCCCGTTGGAGTATTTTGATCATTGTGATTTTGATCATAAGTGGAAGAAGACCTTTCAACTAGCGAGCAGGTTAGTTTATTGATCATAACAGAATATAATAACTTTCACCACTGCTCATTTTAGAGATGCCACCGCAAGAATTTGTGTTCTTTGTTCATGTAATGTGTATTTAGATTAGACTTAGCTTAGACTTAGACTTAGACTTAGCTTTGCTTTCATTCTGTTTCCCCAGCTGTAACGACGGCAGCCAGAAACAAACATCTATGATCCATTGTCCGTTTTGATCATCTAAACAAAGAGCAAGTTTTCTTTTGGTGGAATTTGTAAAATGAGCAGTGATGAAAGTTACTATATTCTGTCATGATGAAGGATTTCATAAGCAGACAGCTTTAGCTGGCAGAGCTAGCTAGTTGTAAAGTTGTTTCAGCTACGTCCCCGGAGCTGTACTTTGGTGATGTTTAGCTACATAACGTTATATCTTTTGGAGACTCCATCCCTCATATTGCTGCCAAGGTGAAAGCTTAATGTTCCAGTTGTCTGTACTTTCCACAGAAGCTTTTGTTTGAGAGGTGAAAGACAAGAAATCATTTTTGGTTACCGTGGTCAAGCTAGCTGTCCCTCGCATCTCCACGGTTAAACCAGCCGCTGCTTAAGTTGGAGACCGACACAGGCACAGCATGGTCTGCAATTGAGCAACATAATGTGTGTTTAGTGTGTTTTTTCTAGCACCGCATGGTGGACACAGGATGTGGTGCACAGTTTGTAATCGGTCAGTTCTTGTGTCATCCATTACACTCAGGGAATAACTCGTGCGTGCAGTGTCAATGAGTGTGATGGTCAATGAATGTACGACTGGTTGACCGTCGTCCTGGCACTACCCCCCGATGTGTGGAAATGTGCGAGGGCCCGTTCATTGCTGCTTGCAGCTTTAAATCATGTCATCTTTGGTATGTAATGGCTTTATTTTTCACCACTTGGAATTATTTCTCTAGCTATTTAACAGTTAAGACCCGGTGTGTTGCAGCCATTACATACATACTGATTATTTGTTTTCTTTGTTTTTTACATTCCTTTTTATCACTCAGCAGTATATTGATGCAAGAAGGCATATAGATGCGCACCAGGGAAAGTGATTGGAGTGATTTGAGTTGGGAAAAGCACACACTTTTTCATGTTGTAGCCATGCACATGCGGTTGTTTGTAGTATTGTTATTGCAGTGATCACTGCATGGCTTTTATTTGCAATAGTCAGCACAGCTTGATAGCCAGCATTGTCTTCAAAATCAGAAGGGGTTTTAACATTAGTCTTCTGATAAGTGAATCTCCAAATACTTCTGATACTCGGGTGCTTTTTGCTATTTACTTTTTCTACTTTTTATATTAAGTCTAGGGTTATATATATATATATATATATATATATATATATATATATATACCCGTAGCCACATATTCCTTCAGCTCAAGGGGAATACCCCTAACTCTTCCTTGCTTAGTGACCCTCTTATTATATATATATATATATATATATATATATATATATATATAATATATATATATGTATATATATATATCCGTGTATATCCGTATATATATATCTTATTATATATATATAATAAGAGGGTCACTAAGCAAGGAAGAGTTAGGGGTATTCCCCGTATGTGGCTACGGTCAAAAATAAATAATATATCCTTGAGGTACTTTTATGAACACTTGAGAAAAAGGAAAAGTCCTTCTCCGTGGTTCCATACATCATCAAAGTGTCGCGATATAAAAACATGAAGATATGCATCACCAAGACGAAAAATTGTATTGAGATATTTTGGGGATGTGATAAATAAATTTAAAAGTGTACTACTTTGGTATGTTTACATACGTACAACATAAGATAATGTAGAGGATCCGAGAGCTAACTTGAATAACAAACGTCAATAAATTTATTTGTTGTTCCATCATTTAGCAGCTGACTGGTAAAACAATTGATTGGCTCTGATGTTATTTTTTACACATCACTGAGTCTGTCCTCTCAGTCTGAACCAGGACTACTGACTAACATTACTGAGTCTGTCCTTCCAGTCTGAACCAGGACTACTGACTAACATTACTGAGTCTGTCCTCTATGTCTGAACCAGGACTACTGGGGGCGGCAGTAGCTCAGTCTGTAGGGAGTTGGCTTGGGAACCGGAGGGTCACCGGTTCAAGTCCCAACATGGACCAAAAACTGAGTGTGAACTGGTAGCTGGAGAGGTGCCAGTTTACCTCTTGGGCACTGCCGAGGTGCCCCTGAGCAAGGCACCAAACCCCCAACTGCTCGGGGCGCTTCTCAGGAGCAGCCCCCTCACTCTGACATCTCTCCATTAATGCATGTATGTGTGTTTCAGGTCTGCATGTACCATGTATGAGTTTAACAGAGTGTAAATTGAATTTCCCCATTGTGGGACTAATAAAGGTAGATCTTCTTCTTCTTCTTCTTCTTCTGACTAACATTACTGAGTCTGTCCTCTCAGTCTGAACCAGGACTACTAACTAACGTTACAGAGTCTGTCCTCTCAGTCTGAACCAGGACAGGACAGGATTGTTGTTAGTGACTTTAGACGCAATTCATTCATTCAACTTTTATTTAAATCTTGAGGAATGCCTTCATTTTAAATAATGTCCAGAGTAAAATTAAAACTGAATTAATACGCACACAAAATAGTTAAGATAGAAAAACAGACACAAATAGAACAGTTAAATAGTTATATTAAAGAGAAGAATAGCTGGTTAACTTAAAAATGGAACTACAGGGCAAACAACAGCATTGTTTTGAATTTTGTGTCTTGAATAAAAGGCTACTTTTCCCGTCATATTTTCATCATTCAAGTTTTGTTAAATTTATTGTTATAATATTATATAGTATCGAGATTGTGAACCCAATATTGTGTATTATATTGTATTGGGAGCTGAGTGGATCGTCACTCTCACATAGCTTTATACTATCCATCTCAAAGAAAAACAGTAAAATGAAGTAGATATCTGAAAACAGAAACAAACAGATGCGGATGCAAGAGAGAAATTGAACTTTGAACCACTGCGATTTGGTGCTGCAAAAGTACCGAGTGCTGAACAGAGAGACTTAAAAATGTCATGAGTTGAGTCTTGCAACACACACTTGTTTGAGGGGGAGAAGGGGGGTCGTCACGGGACGGCCGTGGTTGGCGAGATGCCACAAAGAAAAGGAAGACGACTGAAGAAATATGTTAATTTAAGACGTTCGCAACAGCCTGTATAGCTGCATCCATCTCATTAACACTGCTATTATTATGTTATTATTATGTTATATGTAGCTAGCATATTTTGTAGTTTTTTGTGTGCAAATTTGCTGAGAGCAAGTCAATCCAGGGAAATTGTGATTCACAGTCAGTCTTGTAGCTGACTATGTAAAAAGATGGTGTCCACATTCTTAATCCCACCTACAAAGCTCTGATTGGTCAATTGTTTCTCCAACTGGGGCAAATAGCTAATGATGACCACAACACCAGACCATTTTTTTTTTTTTTTCGAAGAATAAATCAGATATGTGACCTGTGATTTGGAAGTCTGGAGCCAGGTTAGCTACAACCCAGAGTTATGTGTGAATGCATGTGAGTTGAAGCTGTTAAATTATGTCTGCTGTGATTTGTTAGCGCGCCGCCATTCAGTGGGAACCCTTTAACATCTATTGGCATCACGCCTGTTGAAGCAGCAATGCCACAAAGACATGCAGAAAGGAGAGTGCATATTGTCAGTGATAACAGCAGTGTGGTAATGGGAACTGGATTATTCTGAGGGATTTTGTCTGCAGTATAGTTTTCCTGCCTTTTTTTTTTTCCTGGGAACCACTTCCCACCCCCCTGCTTTCTTCTGCAGCTCTGCTCTGATGTGATAAGGAGGTGAAATGAAGGGGGGCAGGGTGCTGTTACTGCTGGATCCTTTTACTCTTATGTGCCACATAATGGCTGTATGTGCAGGGCTGTATTGCAACACGATCCACAAACACCTGCAGACAGGTGTTGTGGCTGGGCAGAGCACCGTATGCTGCACTGCTCCTCTGCTGTTAATCCTGGACGAAGCAAACAGACTTTTTACTTTACTACTTTTACTGTCTGACTGAAGAGCTGACTGTTTGCTTTATTTTCTACAGGGATGCAGGTGTCAATTAGAAAATGTGGGAATGGTTATATGGTAGCTAATAGGCTAACAGATGGCAATCTACTTGTTTTATTTTCACAGGCTGCAGCAGTATGCTGCTTGACTAGCAGCAAATTACAAATGACTTCCTTGGATGGTCTGCATTGGGGATGTTAATAATTAACTGTTAAACCAATGAAACGGTTAAAAGAAATACTCCAAATTACATAATAAGCTCAGCAAATCTCAGAGGAGTGGCTTGTCACAAGGGAGAATAGGTGGTCCACCGTAACAGCTCACCTTAAGTGAGCCTGAGCCATTGTTGTTGCTAGCGTCAGGGGCTAACCATCCACCCATCGTCAACCTCTTATCCCGTTAGGGGTCGCGGGGGGGTGGCTGGAGCCGATCTCAGCTGGCATTGGGCGAAGGCGGGGTACACCCTGGACAGGTTGTCAGTCCATCGCAGGGCACATAGAGACAGACAACATATAGACAGACAACCATTCATGCTCACATTCACACCTACGGGCAATTTAGAGTCCTCAATTAACCTAAACAGCATGTCTTTGGACTGTGGGAGGAAGCCGGAGTACCCGGAGAAAACCCACGCTTACCTTCTTCACTTTAATCAACAGGTGCTGGCAAGCAAGACGCAGGAGTTTGGCTAAGGTCTTGAGGAGTTGTAGCATTTATTCATAACAAACAAACTATACACACACTGCACTGCTACGTTCACAGCAGTAACTTTACCAATAACTTCATACTCAATGTCCCACACACTCAATGGGCTGGCAGAATAGACCGTCACACGATCTGTTTCTCAACCGGACGCTCGTTAATGTTACGCTAGGCTAACAGAGTAGCCAGGCAGACAAACGGCTGACAACCTCTCAGCAAAACTAAATGATGTGGTGGAGCAATGCTTACAACAGCTAAGTCAACATATAAACTCATTAATATCTCCCTGGAAACAATCTAACATGTTGCTGATGCCAGCAAGACACATGACAAACTAACCAAAACAGAAATTAATAACAAAAAAATTAATAACATGGAGGCTCCCTCGTCTAGACCTTTCTCAGTAACAGTGCATCACCGCTTTGCTGCTACCATTCCACCCTTCCCAATAACTTCCGCAGACACAAACACCGGAACACTGGTTACTGGAGAGAACTTAAGTCATTCACAACTCAACTAAATAACTTACACGTGTTTAGTATTCGCTGTTAGCCCGTAAGCTAATGTGCAGCTAATTACTGTGGTAGTAAAGCACAGTGGCAGTTGTTGAGAGACATGTACAATGCCAATAAACACAATGAAAAAAATACACAATCAGCCTTAACCTATTTCAAATGAACCAAATGATACATACACGACCCGAACTGTGACACGCGAACCGAATAGTTTGGATTTTTACCCAAAGCTTTCCCATCCCTAATGCGCATGTATGTGGGGTAGAAAGGGACACAGATGCTAATTTTGAAAAATTTTCTTAACCGGTAGCCGACCCTTGTTTACAGATTATTAACTGTGAATCATCAAGATCTGTGCCTTGCATGCAGCGCTGCAGTATATGAGCACAACAAACTGAGTCCCCGGTTCACCGTCAGGAAACGTACTTAGCAGCCACAATGCTGCATCCATTGACTCCAGTTCACCATCAGGGAGCATTAGAAGCCATGGCGCTGTGTGTAGTGTTGTGAACATGCAACCACTTTCTCAGTAAAAGTCACCATGTTACATTAAGCCTAGTTTAGCAGGTTGTCAGCTGTGTGTCTGCCCAGTGTAATGATGCTCTGTCTGCCCGGATTGACGATAGCGATTGTCTGGCAAACAGCGTGTGTGATTGCGCTATGTTAGCAGCTGCTAGCTGCTCAAAGATTCAAAGATGACCAATTACAGCTGTTCAGCTAGTCAAGCAGCATACTGCAGCACCCTATGAAAATAAAAAAAGTAGATTTCTGTCTGTTAGCCTATTAGCTACAATACGGCAGTAGCTCAGTCTGTAGGGAGTTGGCTTGGGAACCGGAGGGTCACCGGTTCAAGTCCCGACATGGACCAAGAACTGAGTGTGAACTGGTAGCTGGAGAGGTGCCAGTTTACCTCTTGGGCACTGCCGAGGTGCCCCTGAGCAAGGCACCAAACCCCCAACTGCTCGGGGCGCTTGTCAGGAGCAGCCCCCTCACTCTCCATTCTCATCTCTCCATTTGATGCATGTATATGGGTCCTGGTTGTGCATGTGTGTGTTTCAGGTCTGCATGTATAGGTTAACAACAGAGTGTAAAAATTGAAGTTCCCCTTGTGGGACTAATAAAGGAATATCTTCTTCTTCTTCTTCTTAATTGGTCCCACATTTCCAAATTGACACATCTGTGGAAAGACAATAAAGCAACCAGTCAGGTCTTCAATCTCAAAACTTAGCGAAAACCTTATGAATCCATTGGTACCAACCATGTTATGTTAGCTTTGGGAAGGAGGCTAAATAATGCCTCGAAGTTACACATACAGTGAGGTTTAAAAAATATGTATCGCTACAATGAAATGGCTACTATGGAGGATAACTTAATCACACTAGAATAAAATTTGGCTCATTGGATCCACAAGAGTCTCAGCTTTCCAGTCATACCTGAAATATGCAATTTCAAGACTGTTCAGGGACCCCAGTATGAAGAAAAATTTAAATATGCCATTTTTAGAATAGACAAAAATAACTGCTGAAACTACTGAAACTGATTATCATAAAGTGGACGTGTGTAAAGGGGAGACTCATGGGTACCCATAGAACCCATTTTCATTCACATATCTTGAGGTCAGAAGTCAGTAAACCCCTGAAATGCCAGTTTTTCCTCTCCAAAGTTTTGCGTAACTTTGGTAGTTTAGTAGTAGTCTAGTTTCATATGATACCAGTAGCTTCACTCTAACTCTAAAACGTACCCTGTAAGACGGTAAAGTCAGCTGGGATTGCGGTCCCGCGGGTCTCAGAGGGCTAAAGTGTCACACTTGTGCATGCAGAGTCAAAATATCAAATATAACAGCAGGTACTACCAATGGTTTCCTGAAAGTGTGTGTGTGGAGGTTTCCACTGTACTACCAGGATTTTCTTTGCAGCAGTAGGCCGGAGAGTGAAATTCTTCTTTCATGCACAGATAAGAACCTGAGACTTGTAACTGAAAGGACTTGTGCCTCGGAGCATTCCCAAAACATTTTTGTATCCCGTTGAGTGCTCGCTGGGACAACCGAGTGCACAGCCGCCGCTAACAGCTAATGGATCTACATACACTGCTGACTACATTGGCGCCTTTCAGCAGAGTTACTCGGTTCCTTTGTGTAGTCCTTGATACACAATTGTCATCCAGAAGAAGAAGAGGAAGAAGAAGAAGAAGAAGAAGAAGATATTCCTTTGTCCCTCTGTTGTTAACTTATACACGGTATATGCAGACCCGAACACACACATGCACAAACATGCAACAATTGAGGGATGTCAGAGTGATGGGGCTGCTCCTGACAAGCGCCCCGAGCAGTTGGGGGTTTGGTGCCTTGCTCAGGGGCACCTCGGCAGTGCCCAAGAAGTAAACTGGCACCTCTCCAGCTACCAGTTCCCACTCAGTTCTTGGTCCATGTCGGGACTTGAACCGGTGACCCTCCGGTTCCCAAGCCAACTCCCTACAGACTGAGCTACTGCCGCCCTCCAGTCTTAGATTATAGGCATAGATGGGGCTGTCATGGTAAAGGAATTTCCCTTCCAGTGATAATGATTGATTCAACAGTGATATACGGTATTATTGCAAATTACTTTATTTAACCTGAAACTTTTACAATATAGATACACTTTGTCTAGGCCATTCTTAGGAATATTGTTGCTTTTTAAAAGACACTTACTTACATACTTTATCTATCCAGAAATGAGTACTATAGAAAATACACTTTGTTATTTGGCTATTATTAGGCATATTGTTGCTTTTTAAATGACAAAGATGGAAGTTTTAAAACTAATTAAATATTTTTTTATTGTTAAATGCAGACCAAAGAAGGGCAATGAGGAACAGCATTTTTTCCAGTTGTGCTTTGGTTGTTATGATACGGTGATGTGATATCAACATGTCGGCACTAGGTAGAGTATTTGCTCTGGAAATCAGTTGTTGTTGTTGTTGTTGTTGTCCAAAGGTTTACCAAAAGTTGAATATTTTTCAGCTCTCAACGACCGGAAAAGAACACCACACGAGCAGCGCTCAGCAGAGAATACACACACTGCGCCTCAACTATGGAAGTTTTTATCGGACTTTAGTAGTTGTAAGCCACAGACGACAGTTCACAAATGTGTACCATGATTTCTAAATATTTCACTATTCACAAAGACGTATTTTTATATCCACAAAAACAACGGGTGATTTGTAAATACGCATTCTGTAAATACGTATTTTAAGGTTTACATGTAAAGTGATATATATGCATGTGTGCGTCAGTTTTTACATGTGGAATGATTTCTACACATCTGCAGATCGCATCCTGTGCATTTACGGGTTGCGTGACATTTGTAACTTTCTTGTTTAAAGAATTTTGTCCACTTTATACCGCAGCAAATCTGTAGATAATAACTTATTCTGTAAATATAGATTTTAATTCCACATAAAAATGTTACAGGTTTACATGTAAAGTGATATATATACAGTATATATGAGCCCAGGTAGGCTGCATGTCCAGCTGTCAGTGACTTCACCTACTGTTTCAGTGAATATTCAGCGTGTGACAGTAGCCTATAGAATGTGATTATGATCCTATAATCAGCCTGATCAATACACTCACTTACCAGTGCCGGCTTACATTGGGCCTGCTCGCAGAAGTCAGATGGCCGCCCACAGATTTATGTCTACCGCTGGGTCACGGCAGTTAAGTTTGGCACAGCTAACTAACGTTACCACCACTAACACTAAGCTAGCTAACAGCAGTAAAGGCTAAGCAAGCGCAGCACACTCAACTGGAGATGTTTAACCCGATCTTGAATCACAACCGTAGGGTTAAATAAAGATGATCCACGTCGTCTGTCAGGCTGTCGGTTGTCTCCTGGTGGTTGGACTGACTATTGCTCTCGCTTTCTGCCAGCAGCTGTGGGCTGTAGTTCTTTCACTCATGTGTTAGCATGTTGCCACCTTCTGGTGGAGCTAATAAATGCACCTCATACTTCCAGATCTTTTATA
This sequence comes from Pterois miles, assembly GCA_947000775.1. Lineage (NCBI taxonomy): Eukaryota > Metazoa > Chordata > Actinopteri > Perciformes > Scorpaenidae > Pterois > Pterois miles. The sequence continues at coordinate 1,034,110 of CAMQGK010000123.1, forward strand.
TAGCTACATGGTGCGAATTGGACAAAATTACGTAAACGCACAGGAGGGAAGTTGCAATTGTCACATGGTCCACAAACGCACAGGAAGCGATCTGCAAATGTGCAAATATCATTCTATGTGTAAAAATTTATTCACATGTAAACCTGTTACATTTTTATGTGGAATTATAGTACATATTTACAGAGTAAGTTATGCGTATTTGCAGATCGCCCTGTATTTCTGTGGATGTGACTTCACACAACGCAAATACAAAAATACATTTGTAGATATTGAAATATTTGTAGATGATGGCACATGTTTTTGAATTGTCTTCTGTGGATTCAAACTATTATCTACACATTTGCTGTGGTATAAAGTGGATAAACTTTTGCAAATAAAAGAAAGTTACAAACGTCACGCGACCCATAAATGCACAGGATGTGATTTGCAAATGCAAAAAGAAATGATTTCACATGTAAAAACTGCTGCACAAATGCTTTATATCATTAATTAAAATACATATTTACAGATTGAGTTATTTGTATTTGTGGCTATAAAAATATGTTTGTGAATAGTGAAATATTTAGAAATCATGGTACACGTTTGTGGGTTGTCTTCTGTGGCTTACAACTATTAAAGTCCAGTAAAACTTCCATACTCATCATGCTGCTGCCGTTTGTAGCAAACTGGAAAAATGTGGCACTCCCATTGCAAAGAATTTAAAAAAGAAAAATCTGAACACAGCTGTTGTTGTGGTTGCTTTCCAACATTGTGGTATTGCAATGTTGTAGTTATTGCTACAGCCATAGACATAGATTCTTAAAATGGAATATGTTTGAAATGCTGTGCAGTTACTTGTTTCAGTTTTGAACATCAACCACTGAGCTAAATCATATTAACAGATGATCTCACAGGCCTTGGCCTTTTACTCTGACCTTATACTGGCTGATCTTCTGTGGGAGCACAATAGGGTTGAGGAACAGGCATAAGCAAGGACTGAGGAACCTGTTACTGTCCACATCATCCAAAATCCTTATCCCAACATCCTCCCCGACAGCATCTTGGTCACTGAAAAATAGGCCAACTGTGCGCTAACAGTTGTTTTTCACTATCTGTGTGTCTGTGGTTGGTCAGCAGCAATAGGCTGACTGTGTCTGTTGGTTAGTAGCGATATTTATTTAAAGCAACATGCTGTCAGCCAACATAACGTCACAGAGAGAACAGAGGCTGTGTGTGTGTGTGTGTGTGTGTGTGTGTGTGTGTGTGTGTGTGTGTGTGTGTGTGTGTGTGTGTGTGTGTGTGTGTGTGTGTGTGTGTGTGTGTGTGTGTGTGTGTGTGTGTGTGTGTGTGTGAGAGAGAGAGCGCGCACATGCACGTGTGAGTCATTCATTTGAAGCAGCTCAGGTTTATAGTATGTTGCTGGAGCTTCTGGAGGCAGTATTTCAGCGTAAGATACAGTCATCTCAATAGCCTACACTGCGGAGGACTACAGAGAGGGCTGTATAATCATCCCACACTCAGATGTATGTTTACAGTAGGAAAATGAGGAAATAAATGACAATTTTAGTGGTAGCATCAGTGATGAAAAGGTGCATCTTGGTGCTTTCCTATCAACAACCAGGGTTGGAAGGGTTACTTTAAAATATATACATATTACATACATTGATACAATTAATTAGTTAGTAGAAAAATGTAGCCAGCAACCTATTCCAAGTATCACAATATTATGACAATGTAACTTGATTACTTTGTTACTTTGCCTCAATACCAAATATGCAAATAAAGATGAGAAAAGAAACTGAAATGTCGCCAACATTTTATATGGAAAGCAGAAAAGGGGAACATAACCACTGTACAGTCCTGCCTCCCAGCTGCGAAAAGGCCGTCATCATCCAAGGACTCGAATCATTTTGCTCGTTAGTGTTGCTGGATTTTAACTTGGAGTCGCAGCAGTACCCATATAAATGAAATTAAAATAAATTAGCACACTTGCACGTTTCCTGGTTTGTCCTGTATGATGTTTGCTGGACCAGAAATTTGCGGCGGTTCGCTCATTTCCTGTGAACTGTCTTTTCATGTCGGGATGCAAAAAGAATAATCTTGATGAGCTGGAAAGTGCGTAAAGTTTTGCTTTTGATAATATACACTGGACTGTGATGTTGTTCCCTTTTCTGTTGTACATAGGGGGAAACTTCCTACCAGTGAAAGTATTTTTCTCATTAGAGGCATTTGTGTGAGATCCCGTGGTGTGATGGTAGTATATCATTCTTTAATTTAATAATCCCCCTTTTTACTTCTTTGATTACTTTTTTCTTTAACTGTAACAAAATAGTTTATTAATTTGTATCCTAATGGTAACACAGTCTCCTGTATGGAGTTACTCCCCAAGCCTGTCAACAACAGCCACACTATCCTGTTATTGCGACGTCAGTTGGGGTAATCATGTTTTGCCTTATCCAGTAAGTATAGAGTGATTGCATTTGTCCTGCCAACATCATTTTCAGTAGACTGTGTGGTAGTTGTCACTTTGCATGATTTTCAGTCAGTGAGGTTGTCAGTCAAAAGGAAAAAACAAGTTTTAACTGTTATTATATCAGTGAGTTGGCTTGCAGTATAACTGTAAATATAGCTGTGTCAGCATCCATGCCTGTCGTCATTTATGTGGTGGTCTTGATGGTGTAGTGATCCTGAGGTCTGGGACCAGGCTAATCCTTCACAGTACCTAAAGGGTGAAATAATATCCAAGTAAGAGATTAAAGGGTCAATTTCCCTAAATGACAGGAAAACATATTTTCTCACTTACCCCAGTAGTATCATAGAGACAGTAGTGTTTTGGAGGAACTGACCCTTTAGCACAGGGGTGTCCAAACTTTTTGCAAAGAGGGCCAGATTTGGTGAGGTTAAAATGTGTGGGGGCCGACCATTCAGCCTGACGCTCTTTGAACCATTAACATGATAACAGAATAACAGGTATCTTATTCAAGGGCCATATCAATCTGTGTATCCCCGTCTTTGTTTTTTCAACTGAACATCAAAATCGAAAAACCAAAATAAGTTATTTGATTTAGAATCAGATATCAAACACAAAATTTATGTCAATTTTAGACTTGGATCAAAAATATGAAATGGAAAAATGAGTGCTGGACCAAATTTGATTTTAATATATAATGTTGAATATTTGTATATTTGTTTCTTAAGACCCTAGTGTTTGTTATCAATAAATATGGACACAATTTAGTTTGTTATACAAGACCCAGTTTGATTGTCAGTTGAAAAACAAGGACAAATGATCCGTGGATTGAAAAGACTCAGAGCATATTCATTAAAAAAAGAAAAATACAGAAGTGATTCACCTCAGAAGACTAAACATATAACTTGTCTGCACTAATGTGAAGGGTGGCTCTGAGATCTGGACTACAGTCAGTAGACCAGGTCTGGCTCTAAAGCAGTGGTTCTGATGCGCAGAAGTCACGCAGGTGAGAGTCTCTTAATCTGGTCCTCAGGCGGTTCTTGAACGTCTTCTCACATGTATGTGGAGCCAAACGAGCTCAGCATTCTCTTAGCAACTGTTTGAATCTCTGGGAACCTGCCTTCATCCAGCTGGCGGTAAAAGTTGACAAAGGGAGCCGTTGGTGCCGACCGCGACTCTCCGCATCACACTGCAGCTCAACGAGGTCCAGCTGGAGGAGGTCTGGAGCGTCATCGGAGAACGGAGAGTTAAAAAGCCCGATCTCCTTTTCAGCAGCTACAAAATCCCGAAAGCGGCGTTAAAACTCCTCAGCCAGAGATGAGGTGTCTGCTGCATACCTCCTCAATTTCGCACCGATATTGTGGTGGGCCGCATATTGTTGATTTTATGACAGAGGCTGCGGGCCGGTGGAAATTTGAACACGGGCCACAATTGGCCCGCGGGCCGGACTTTGGACATGCCTGCTTTAGCACTAGCAGAGCACTCTGGGATTTGTATTATTAGGGCTATATACTGGCAGGCCAGCTCTAATAGACATCTGATATCATCTCGTGGGCCAAAAATTACACAAGCCTTTGCTTCAGATAACACAACTCAATGCTTTACACAAAAAAAAACAAATCAAATTGAGTATGCATGAAAATCCAACAACAATAAAGTATATACAGTTACAGTACGTGGGTACATGTCCTGGGTGAAAGTGGCCCAGAATGCTGTCTGCTACAGTATCACAATTTTCTCTAACTGATTATTCTTGTTTAATGATCCCTCTAGTTTCAGTCGTGGTTGAAATGTTTTCAAACCCCAGCTGACCCGAGGTGTCTTTGACTCTTGCAGGACTCTGACTGCTACTCTGTGGAAGCTGCAGCTTTGTGTGTGAGAGTGAGTGGGTGTGTGTAGCCCAGTGTGTGTGATGTCTTCAGAGCTGCTGGTAGATTTGGGTGAAGACCCCACGACTGCGCAGTTAGGACAACTGAAGCTGGCCACAATAGAGGACCAACAGTGGCCCGCTGATGAGTCTACTCTCAGCAAGTCAGGTGAGAGGGATATATACTGTATATACAAGCACACACTTGCAAAAAAAGCCTGTATGAGTACCCTCAACCGTTACTTTAACTTATTGATGCAAGACATTCCCTAGAACTAACTTTACTGTTACAACTTCATGTCTAACTTCAGGGCTTGACTGGCGTACCGGCCATTTTCCCCGTGGGCCAACAGGCCTCTTGGTTTTTTTTTTTTTGTTTTTTTTTGCACAGAAAACAGGTAAATTGGCCTTACACTGGGTGGGCCTGGCCCAGTCATATCTTTAAATACCTCCCTCTTTTACCTCCCTGTTTGAGCTTGTGTTTAAGCTGCGTTCACAGCGTGCAGCGCCCGATGTTGAGCTTTGCTTGATGCAGTGAAAAGCCATTAGAAATAGTGTGTTTCAGAACACAGTGGTGCGGTTGTTTCTAAAAAGGACCTTCACTGAGTGAGAGAAGCCCAATCCCTTTGCTCATCCTCCGTCGTCTGAGCGTACACCCCCCAACTCATGCCTCAGCCCATGGATGCCAGGGCATTCAGCTGCACTGCTCCCAGGCTCTGGAACTCCCTCCCTCCACACATCTGACAGTGGCGGTGGGATGGGGCTTGTCTGGGTCAAAATGCCAGGGCCGATTTTTTTTCTTGTGCCAGTCCAGCCCTGTCAGACCTCGACCCTTTAACCAAGTCTTAACCCAGATACATCGCTTTGAAAAAAATTGACTGCCTAAAATGTCATCACTTCCAAGGTCTGTAACTTTCAAATTTACAGTAGAAGTCAAAGAACACACACACCAACTCATATAGAGGACCAAACAAAACATGCTGACTTGAATCAAACTTATTCAGGCAAACAGGAAGATTTAACCTGTCATGCTGTTTTGCAATAGCCAAACACCAAATGTTCTTTTTCTTCTTCTTCATTCTAGGAAATCTACCCTCCCATGCATGAAAATAAACAAAACAATAGGTCCAGTCCTATTCCAAACTTCCTCAATTGGCTTTGTGGGCTAATAGTCCTGATGGCGAGGCTACAGCAACTGTCTTAAGTTTAAGACTTTGAAAATTCATAACAAATCTGTAGTACATGCTAGGATTTGCAACCAAAATGTGCTTGCAGGAATTATGATGTCCATCATTGCTACAGAGTTGTGCTTGCTTCAGAAGTTTTTCCTCATTCTGTGTTTATACTTTATATGTTTCTTTAATATAGAAATATGAGACTCCCAGGTAATCTAATAATTATATGTTTTATGTTTTTTTTAAATATATACAGTATTTCTTCTTTCAGTGCTATTTTTATATTGATTGTTCTATTTTATTGCCAGTTTTGTTGTTTACGTTCTATTCTAACTACCATATTTTCCGGACTATAAGGTGCACTTAAAATCCTTTAATTTTCTCAAAAATCGACAGTGCGCCTTATAATACGGTGTGGCTTATATATGAATTCTGGTTGTGCTTACTGATCTCCTCGAACCAATTTTGTGTGGTACAGGGCGCTCAAAAATCTGTCAAAATATTTTATTACAAGTTTGGTAAGCTTTGAAGCCGCACCGCTGGATGGATTGTAGGAGCATTACGGTAACAGTAGTCAGGCGCCTGGCAGAGTAATACTACTGTTACTGTGCTTCAACATATAAGCACCGTAACATTATCGTGTGTGTATAAGGAGGCAAAATGGCAGCTGTGAAGAGACATGCTTACGAAGCGGATTTCAAGCTTAAAGCTATCAGTCACGCAGCAGAACATGGGAATAAAGCAGCGGAGAGAGAATTTAATATTAATGAATCAATGGTACGAAGTGGAGGAAGCAAGAAGATGACCTGCGCCACGTAAAGACCAAACATTTTTCGAGTGAACAAAGCGAGATGGCCACAGTTAGAGGAAAAATTGAACAGTGTTGCTCTCTGTTATTCAACACAGAGCAGCAGGTAGAAGAGTCTCTACGGTTTCTATTCTACTCAAGGCAGCAGCCGTAGCGCTTGACATGAAAATCAGTGACTTTCGAGGAGGTCCTTCTTGGTGCTTTCGTTTTAGGAAAAGGCGTAATCTCTCCATACGCACAAAAAATACCATCTCGCAGCAACTGCCAAAGGATTACAAAGAAAAGCTAGCCATTTTCCGCACCTACTGCAAGGACAAGATCACCGAGTGAATGGCTGAGAGAAATCAAGAGACCGAATGGCTTTTTCCGCAACTCTCTGTCCCGATTGATCTGCGACTCCATGCGTGTCCATCTCACCGACACCATCAAAACGAAAGTGAAGAAAACTAATTCGGAGCTTGCCATCATTCCGGGTGGATTAAACTAAAGAACTCCAACCGCTAGATATTGGTGTCAACAGGTCGTTAAACTGCGAGCTGCCTAGGAGCGTTGGATGACAGAAGGCGAACAAACGTTCACCAAGACAGGGAGGCTACTCCACTATCTGCCAATGGATCACGAACGCAGGAATCATCACTGAACAGCTAAGTAACAGGAACGAGACTGACTCGGATAATGACCAGACGGATTCGGGCGTGCTTGATGCCGAAGTCGCCCAACTGTTTAACTCAGACAGTGATGATGAAGGATTTGATGGATTTGTGGATGAGGAATGAACTGAAAAAAACTGAAAATGAGTGTATTGTTTTGTGTTTTGTGTGTTCCAGCTGAAAAATGTTGAGAGTTATTGAAGTTGAGTTGTTAAATTAATAGAATCAAGTTTGATTTATCTGACCATTTTGTTTCGCTTATAATCTGGTGCGTTTTATAATCCAGTGCGCCTTATATATGAAAAAAGGCAGTGATATTGATATTTATTGATATTGCGCTTTATAATCCGGTACGCCTCATAATCGGGAAAATAAGGTATTCTAACTTTGATATTTTGAATATCTGTTTATGCATTTTCTGTGTGTATAACATGGAGGGGGGCAACAACTGCATTTCGTTGTGAAGTCCCGTATTGTATAAAGTGTGTGTGTGTGTGTGTGTGTGTGTGTGTGTGTGTGTGTGTGTGTGTGTGTGTGTCCCCTTCAGAGACAGATATCTCACAGCGCTTTGACGCTGGCTCTCCCCACCTGCCATGGGACCATCCCTTCTATGACATCGCCAGGCATCAGATCATTGAAGTGGCAGGTCAGTCCTCTAGTCTCAAACATCTCTATTTCCTCTCTTCGCTTCCATGCCAACTGTGACAGTAACAGTCGAGTTTGTCCTTTGCTTTTATCTTTTACCACTTCTTCAGACTAAAATGTACCGGTTTATCTGCAGAAGTTCGAATGCTTCTCATGTTTTTTTTTTTTTTAATGCAATACAGTGAAAGTAAAAAGGTAATGTTGAATCGCTGTCTGTCATTCTGTCTCTCTCTAGGTGATGATAACTTCGGCAGGAAGGTGATAGTGTTTAATGCATGCAGGATGCCTCCACAGCACCAACTGGACCATCACAAGCTACTGATGTAAGTAAAAAAATCTAAAACTATTTTACAGTATATATATATATATATATAATGACAAATATTGCCCAGAAACCCTCACAGGTATTTAGTATAAATAATCTGCTCAAATCATAACACGTTCTCAGGCAACAACAGCTGTTAGTGTGTACTTGCCCCAAACTGCATGTGATTATCAAAAAATGAACATGTCTGTAAAGAGGAGGCAGCCAATTACCCCACATTAAAGGCCCCCCATCATGACCCGGTATGATTTCAGGCTGCGGGCCAATGTGTCCATTCCTGGTACTATAACCTTGGCCTAACCGGCTCGGTCCCAGGTGGCTGAATTGTGTCCCTCACTAAGAACTGGTTGGCTGAAGGGGCCGGGACGAGTGTTACTGGACCGATGCACAGCCATTGACCAACATTCCACAGCCCACAGTCAACAACCTGATCAACTCTATGTGAAGGAAATGTGCGGCACTGTGTGAGGCAAATGGTGGTCACACCAGATACTGCCTGGTTTTCAGCACATTCAGCCTTTTATTGTGACCAGCCTAAGGCACATCTGTGCAATAATCATGCTGTCTAATCAGCATCTTGAAATGCCACACCTGTGAGGTAGATGGATTATCTTGGCAAAGGAGAAATGCTTACTAACACAGATTTAGACAAATTTATGAACAATGTTTGAGAGAAATAGGCCTTTTGTCTACATAGAAAAAGTTTTAGATCTTTGACTTCAGCGCATAAAAAATGGGCGCAAAAACAAGAATTCATATTTTTGTTCAGTGTATATATTGTATGTTTTAACTAGGGGTGTGACGATATATTGTGCTACAATATTTTGTGATATAAAAACATACATTGTTGAGAGAAAACTGTATGGCAATATTATGGGGATGTGCTAAATTAATTTAAAAATGTGTTACTGTGTGGCTCATCTGATTGGTTATACATCATCAGTAATAGCCAATCAACACTGAGGATAGCCATGCTTCAGAGAGGCAGCGGAAAACACACACACAGCCCAGAGCTGCTGTGGTGGATAGTTGCAATACGATGAAGTTGCAAAAACACCACAATCTTCCACCACAATCTATTTATATACAAACTAGTCCAGTTTCCCAGTTACACTGCTGAAAATGTCTGAATTGTGCACGTTGTTGCAGTGACATACAGTCAACTACAACGAGATAATAGCGTTTATTTATGTAGCCTTAGCAAATGTAACATTACTTGCCCATATGAGTTGGTGTTTTTACATGTACATTTACATGTACAACGTAAGGTAACATAGAGCGTCATAGAGCTAACTTGAACACAATAGAGTTAATTTGTTGATCCATAATTTAGCAGCACAGTAGCAAAGCAATTGATTGGCTGATGTTATTTCTTACAGTTGTGAAGGTAAATTAACAGGCTTTCCAGTGATGTAAAATACAGTGCCACTTAGCATTGTAACAACAAATTAATGAACCAAACACAAATTTCCAAACTTTTTTTCAGGATTTAGCATCTATGGGTATCTATGGGGGCGGCAGTAGCTCAGTCTGTAGGGAGTTGGCTTGGGAACCGGAGGGTCACCGGTTCAAGTCCCGACATGGACCAAGAACTGAGTGTGAACTGGTAGCTGGAGAGGTGCCAGTTTACCTCTTGGGCACTGCCGAGGTGCCCCTGAGCAAGGCACCAAACCCCCAACTGCTCGGGGCGCTTGTCAGGAACAGCCCCCTCACTCTGACATCTCTCCATTACTGCATGTATATGGGTCCTGTTTGTGCATGTGTGTGTTTCGGGTCTCCATGACTGTGTATAAGTTAACAGAGTGTAAAAATTGAATTTCCCCTAGTGGGACTAATAAAGGAATATCTTCTTCTTCTTCTTCTATGGGTACCTGTGTCTACCCTTAACGGACATGCCCACTTTATCTCATGAAGTTTGGGTTGAGTCAAATCTAATTGCTAATCATATGAAACTAGAAAGCATAAGGAATCTATTGGTACAAACCAATGTCATACTAGCTTGTAACAAAGGAAGCTAAATAATACTCCAAACTTGTGCTAAATGTTGGCAATGAAAAACTGGCATTGTCATTTTCACAGAGGTCCCTTGTCCTGAAAGTGGGTTCTGTTGGTACCCATGAGCCAACATGGCAGTCAGCCCTGTCGGGTCTTCTATCGCAGGGCTTAAGAAAGGGAGCCAGGATCAGCTGCTGACCAAGCTTGGCAGTCCTCTCAAACACCTCCAGAAATGTCATCTTCGAGTGTTAACTTGGTCAGCACATGTCAAGGTCCTCTGGGCCTCTCTGTACCTGTAGGGGTCACTGTGCTAACTGTGCCAGCACTCCCTGTAGCTCAACCTGGCTCCTCCGTCTTCAGTGTTTTAGCTGGGTCGGAGCGATCAGATCAAAAATTTTAGGCTCAAAATTTAGGCTCTTCCAAGACTGAGGCATTTTCCTTTCTTTAAGCGCTGTTGTCATCCTCGAGAAACCCATGGGAGAAAGAGAGAGCTCAGGCAGGGGTGTCGCTCTTAGTTTCCACACATTACTTTCCTTGTGTTTTTCACTCTGACAGCTCCTGCTCTCTTACCCAGCAGTCCCTATTTGCTGATGCGCCTCAGCTGGTTTCCCTCCAGGTCTGGGTGAGCTAGTGTAGGGTGACCTGACTGACAAATCTTGTCAGTGAGCTGACACTGGCTCCGCCCTGCTTTCTGTCCCCCTCTGCTGGAGGTTTACAGGCGTACAGTATATTTAGTTTCAGAACATTTCACAGATCAATTTGATATACTTCCAAAGAACCCCTTTGGAACTATGTGCACCATTATATATATATCCATTATTATTTTCAGTGGGAGTAAAAAATGGGGGGAAAAAATGGGGCATGAGGCACTGGAATGACATTTCTATCACATAGAAATAATATATAGTGTATAAGACTATACTAAATTTATACCTATTGTGTGCTGTGCAAATGTCCCTGCTTGTGAACTGACAGGATCTGTGGGTGGTAACAAGCAATCCTAATACAAAGCATTGTGAAGGATTTTTGTCTGGATTAATTGAGTCCTGTTTTTCAACAGTGCAGTCAGTTTGGAGCCAAAGAAAGGGGCGAAAATTGTGAGCAACAAGCACCAGGCCATTGCAGGAGTAGGAGCACCAGAGAAGTTAAAATCGTTGAAAGATTTGCAGTACTTTAGTGTACTCTCTGACATGAAATTATTATGGTTGCTCCCCTTTTTTCTGCAATTTTTACAGTGTATGTTTTGCATTTTGTAACTGTTATGACTATAGACAGTGACAGCAAAGTTTTGAATAGAGGGAGGGAAGTAATATACAGTAAATGTATATTGGAATCAAACCAGGGGACCATTATTATTATTATTATTATTACATAGTCGATGTCTTGACCAGAACATATCCATAGGACTCCCCATGTTTTTTTCACCATATGGTGCGACAGCTTCTGTAACATGCTGAAATGCTCAGACGGTGAAAATGGAGTTTCTTGGTAAACCTTGCGTAGAATACGGAGACAAAAGAATATAAATTTGTTTGAATTTTTTTTGCAGGTATCTTAAAGGAACACTGGATCAGTACGTTGAAAGTGACTACACTCTGATCTATTTCCATCATGGGCTGACCAGTGAAAACAAACCCTCTCTTGGCTGGCTACGAGACGCATACAGGGAGTTTGACAGAAAGTAAGCTCAATAACATCACTGGACATGTGTACAAACATATCACTGACCGTCATATCAGAACTGACTGAAGCCTTAGTCTCTCCTAAGTCCTTCAGTTTGATCTGTTTAAAATAAACACAATGGGCCCTATTTTCCTGGTAGCACAGTGACCAGTGCTAATAGCGCTTTAAATATTCATGATTGGGAAATTGTCTTTGACGCCATTCTGTGTGGTATACAGGTGTAAGGAGAGGAACCAAATGCACAATACACGAATCAAAATAGCAGGTGCGCTTGGAGATGCCAACACTGTCCATCTGCATAAGACCTAACGTTGTGCCTAATAGTGCGCTTATAGGGCCCCAATGACTGAGTTATAAATCCTGCAGCTATGCGCCTGTGCATTCTGTGTGAGCTCCGCAAACCATCTCGAGGCTTTGCCCAAGCTTTTCCCACAGAAATATACATTCGGCTTAAGACTGATTGAGCATCAATGGGACTAACCTCTCTGTGTGGAATAAAGCACTGTCAGTTCACTTGAAGTAAAGATCATTATATGTAGGATTGTATACAATGATCTTAGAAGAACACAAAACTTGCTATTTGAATTATTGGTACTAAATATGTAAGATGTAATGATGTAGATCACTGAAATATCTGCCATGATTCTACGTTTTTGCTAAATGAGTGGTATTTATGTACCGAAAAGAAAAAACTGTGAAATGACCAAGCAGAAAAACAGACATTTTAAAAGCACACTTTTACAGGTGAGGATTACAGTGATAATCCCCTGAAGTAAAAATGAGAAAGACTGTATGCCACAGTGAAATGAGGGGAAAATGATGATAACAGCATACAGCCACGTACTCTGCTCCAAAGACCCTATCCTTATCCGTATGTGTTTTCAGGTATAAGAAGAACATCAAGGCTCTGTATATCGTCCATCCCACCATGTTCATCAAGACTCTGCTGATCCTCTTCAAACCAATCATCAGGTTGTTTTTTATGTAAAATTACAGAACATGTTTTTATGCATGTAAATTGACATACAAAACATTAAGTGCTCTTGACATTTTAGAGTGGAAGCCATCATTTTATAATGCTTTGCAAGTTCACAGGACACTTCCGACAGTCTCTTAGGTAAAATTACCTCTGATGAAAGTGGCCTTTATGTCTTTGCTTATGAATTAGTTTTTGAGCAGACTGTTGTTATGAAACTTGATGGGATTGGGGTTAAGATCATTACAACACACAAGCTGTTGCACATAATGATTAGTGTCTGGCTACTTCCTGCTTCTGTGCTCAGTGATCAACATTATTCACACAAGTTTTGTTCAAATTTGCCTGTTAATTAAATAATTAATAGAGAATAGTATTAATAATGCTTTAAACTCATAAAACATGATAGTACATCAGCTGCTTTTTTATAGCAAAAACTATATCTGTATCAGGTCATTTTTACTTTTGTTATGGATCTGCCAAATTTCATGGTACTGCCCAGCCCTTCTTCATACACCTTATCTTTCAACATAGTACTATCATAGTACAACATAGTACTACCATAATACTGTGGTAGCAGAGACTGTTACTTTGGCCAGATCAGTCCTTCATGTACTTCTACTGTGGAAAATCCTGCTTTTGAACAATCACTGGTATGTTTTCACTGTCAGCAGTACATGACAAGACATGACTCTAGTAACATCTAGTGGCATCTGTAGAAAACTACAAAAACACTGGAAAATATCCCTTTTTAAGCAAATTTCATACTGGGGTGTCAGCGTTGCTGTTCAAAACTGATGCAGGGTATCTGCCTGTAACAAAGTTGAGGAACACTATGGAAAAGCTATGCTGTGATTCGGTTTGAAAAACTTTTGGCATTTGGATTGGATGGCGAGCACTGGTCTCTAGCTTGTGGTTGTAAAGTTTCATGAGGCTTTGATTATCCTAGATGACCACAGGTCGTTTTATACAGTGAGGTCATATTTCAAAAAAGATATTGTTTTGTTTGGTCAACCATTCAAAAAAGCTTTTCATTTAACTACCATGTCAGAAAGAAAAGCAGCAAATTCTTACATCTGATGAACTTGAGCTAGATTTTTTTTGCCATTTTTCCTTTAATAGTTTTTAACTGATTAATGTCCTGTTCATAGACAGATAAGAGAGACTTTATTGTCATCCAGTACACAGTTGAACTGAATTGCATTCCTCCTGGTCACTGGTGCAAAACAAAAAGCAGGAATGATCTAGCATTTAGTGGGACTGAAGTAATATTCAGGTGACAGTTAAGGTACAAACAAAACAACATACAGTACAAGGTGCAGATGTACTGTACCTATGTATTACAGGATACATGCTTCAATTTTATGTCCTGTTATTGTGCATGCTGATTAACGGTAACCCAATGATGGCTTACGGGGACACTTGCAGAATTTTCTCAGATGTATTCATATTTTCATATTTACAGCTGCAATTGCAATTGTAAGCATCTAGTGTCAAGTGTTTAAAATTTCTCTCTCTCTCTCTCTCTCTCTCTCTCTCTCTCTCTCTCTCTCTCTCTCTCTCTGTAGTTTCAAGTTTGGCAGGAAGATCAACTATGTGAGCTATCTGAGTGAGCTGGAGGATGTGGTGAAGTGCGAGCAGCTTCTCATTCCTGCCCGTGTCAAAGAGTAAGAGTTGATGTCAAACTCCAGATTTTCTTCCACAAATCTGCTTTGAAATTATTCACAATTCATGTTTGCATTTGATTTCCTACTGCATCCTACTGTTGTCATTTTGAACACCCTGCATGCATATTTTTTTTTGATATTCTTTATTTATTAAGATTTTCAAGGTCCATATAATCCAAACAAACAATAACCATTTCTTGTAACAAAATTAAATAAGGACCCATTCAGATAAAAAAATATTAATAACAAAAACCAACTCAATTGCTAAAACCTGAACATAGGGGTGATCCTTTCCCACACTTCACAAGAAAATACTGTTGCAATATAAAAAGGGAATATTTGTCAATGAACACCAGCTTGTTTTACACAAATGATGGATGCACAGATACAATATAGTGTAGCCATTTTTCCCATCTTTTTAGAAATATACCTTACAGCGAAAGTGATCCTTTCCATCCTAAAAATATCATAAACTAGAAAAGCACTCGGAGAGCGCAGACCTCCACCAAGCACCATAGTTTCCCCCCTAGCGGTTTCTTCTGGATCTATCTCCTCGAGTATTAAAGTTAGATCAAATTCTTTGACATACTTCAGATGTGGAATTGTCTCAGCTACTCGATGCCGCTTGTTAGAAATCTCTACCTCTAATATTAAATGCACAGTAGGCCAAAATGTAAGAGTACCCCCATTTGTTTTATATAAATTGCTATAAAATCCGCCATCTGGATCAGATCTGGATCAGCCTTTGGGATTTGATAGAAGTACACATTGTAAATCCCTGAGTCAAATTTCATGAGCTTTGGGCAACAATTACCAGAGATATTGAGAAACAATTTTTTGGGTCCCATTTACCCCAATGTTAACGAAAATTTCAAAGTGATCCAGAATCCAGGATTTCTTCCAGATCACCCCCAAATTAAATCAGTTCTTCCTTTTCACATTTTTGACACACCCTGAAAATTTCATCAAAATCCGTCCATAAGTTTTTGAGTTATCTTGAACACAGACAGACAGATAAACGCCGGCAAAAACATAACCTCCTTGGCGGAGGTAATTATATCAATCTATTCATCAATTGTAGGCGGTTCAGGCTTTAGCCAATTTCTCGTAATGGCTTTCCTTCCAGCCGCACTCAAAATCCGAAATAGGTGATTGTCAGAGGTAGAAACAGTTTCCTGCATGCATTTTAATAGGTTGCTACTATTTTCATTTTTGTATCCTGTTAAATAATGTACAGTAAACCTTCACTCTCCTTCTGGCACAGTAAGTGTACAACTTCGTTAATTTTTATAATGCACGTTATCTTTTAAAATCCACAGCAGCTGATAATGTTTGTCTCTGTCAGGTACGACAACAAGCTGAGAGCATCTCTGAAACCATCTGCCCAGCCTCCCATGTCTCCTCCTCACAGCCCTCCCCTCCCCAACCAGGTATTCGGGGTGCCACTTGCATTGTAAGTCACCAAATCCCTGCTGATTGGCTGTTAATTTACAGTATACATACATGTATTGATTGCTACATTTACTTAAGTAATGAACATAAGTATAAATTCAACGTACTTGTACTTGAATTTTTCCCTTTACACTTTACACTTCTGATGTATCTCAGAGACATATACTGGACTACATTTGTCTGGCTTTAGTTACTATTCAGATTACAATTTAACACTGGAACATACCCTTCCTGTCCAGTAAAAACAAAAAAAAAATAATTTAAATGTTTGTGATAAATTGAAGGATGAAATGTTCCTTCACGAGTTGAAATCTTACATCACAACATTCGCAAAATAAAAACATTACTGTTACTAATGGTTACTACTACTATCAGCTGGAAAATGAATTTCGCAAAGCTGGAAAGAGGTCTGTTTTTCTGAGCTCGTGAAAAGTTAACTTTTTAGAAATGTGTGGTTCTCACAGGACAGTGATGCTACAAACAAAATAATCTATTAGAATATATATCGATTAAACTACCCAACATTAAAGAAATGAGTTAAATTAGCACAACCTTAAACATCTATAGCAGTAAAATGTAACATATGTATACTCTAAGTGTAGCAGAAATATTAATCCAGAAACACTGACATAGAACTATGATGCCCAATGAACTATTTAACTTTGGGCACATTTAGCTGATAATTAGGGCTGTCAGTCAATTAAAATTTTCAGTCGCGAATAATAACAAATTAATGACACAATTTCATCAAGTATTTAGTAGTCTTATCAACATGGGAGTGGGCAAATATGCTTGCTTCATGTAAATGTGTATCTATTGTATATTTATTAGTGGCAACACAAAACAATATGACAAATAGTCTGAATGTTCTCATTCATCCAGGTCATATTCATTCTGGCAAACAATTGAATCGAAGGCAACTGGACTTGGATTTGTCTCTTTAAGATGTTTCGCCCCTTATCCAAGTGGCTTCATCATCGCAACGCAACAGTCTGACTAGTCACTAGTCTGACAGTCAGACTAGTGGGGCCTTCTATTCAATTGTTTGCCAATATGACAAATATTGTCAAGAAACCCTCACAGGTACTGCATTTAGCATAAAAATATATATTCATCATAACATGGCAACATGGCATTGCCCCAAACTGTGTATGATTATCACGAAGTGGGCATACCTGTAAATGGGAGAGTCGCCGGTACCCATAGAACCCATTTAAAATCACATATCTTGAGGTCAGAGGTCAAGGGACTGCGTTAAGAGTATTATTTAGCATTCTTCCCAACAAGCTATTATGCCATAATTGGTATGAATGGATTCCTTAGGTTTTCTAGTTTCATATGATCTTCACTTTAGCTTTAAAACTGAGCCTGCAACTACCTAAAACTGCAAGTTTTGTTATTGTGTTAAAGAAAGTAGCGGTGTTACATGAATTTGCGTGAATGTGTTAAATTTGACAGCCCTATTGCTAATACTTTTACTTCAGTAAGATTTTGAATTTTGCTTGCAGTGGGGCATTTTCACTGAACAGTATTGGTACTTTTACTGTAGTAAAAGTAAAGGATCTGAATACTTCTTCCACCACAAGTTCTGCTTCGGCACACCATTTGCTCTAAATGTTAAATGCATGAAGTTTAGAGATGTTTTGAAGAAGAAGAAGAAGATATTCGTCCCACTAGGGGAAATTCAATTTTTACACTCTGTTGTTTTTACTTATACACGGTACATGCAGACCCGAGACACACACATGCACAAACAGGACCCATATACATGCATCAAATGGAGAGATGTCAGAGTGAGGGGGCTGCTCCTGACAAGCGCCCCGAGCAGTTGCTCAGGGGCACCTCGGCAGTGCCCAAGAGGTAAGTTGGCACCTCTCCAGCTACCAGTTCACACTCAGTTATTGGTCCATGTCGGGACTTGAACCGGTGACCCTCCGATTCCCAAGCCAACTCTCTACAGACTGAGCTACTGCCGCCCCAGTCAACTTATAATAACATTGGCTGTATTGGAAAACATTGGTCTAAGCTTGTTACCTTCACTTTTATGTATGTGTCAGGCTCAGACAGAGGAATCCAAATGACGACCCAGTTCCTGTGGTGATGAGAGACACCATTAGCTTCCTTTCAGAGCAAGGTAACTTTTCTTGTGATAGAAATACAAACGTAATGCACTTTTTTGGCGATCATTCAATGAATTTTTCCTTCAGTAAGTACTGCCTTGTTGTTCTTTACTGTGTCAGGTTTGGAGATTGAAGGCATCTTCAGACGATCTGCCAATGTTACTCTAGTGAAGGACGTCCAGCTCAGATACAATTCGGGTAGGCCTGTTAAACCAGTCTGTTAAGCTTATATGTTTAAGCAGCAAGGAGTGCTCCATCTCTAGTGTTTTGTCTTATTACTTCCTGTCTGCACAGGAACCTGGCAAATGAGTACACTGATTTTGGGGTTATGATGGACTAATGAAAATTGTTTAGGATTGAATTTCTTCTCTTATTGCTTCTATGTTTGTGTGTTTTGTAGGCGAGACGGTGAATTTCAGAGAGATTGAAGATGTCCACTTGGCTGCTGTGATTCTAAAGACATTCCTGAGGGAACTACCTGAGCCTCTGCTGACCTACCAGCTCTACAATGACATTGTCAACTTCACCTGTATGTTCAAACATTTTTATTTTCATTATCAGAATTCATAGAAATTTCATTCTTTCTTCATTCTTTTAGAATTAGATGGAAACTACCACTCGCAAATGAATAACATTGCCTGTGAGGAAGGACTGATCACTGATCTAGGATCAATGTAATTCCACTCACTTCCTTACTTTTAGTTCTAACAATTGCACTTTAGATTTTCAATTCTGCCACAATATCTTATATTTCCACTTTTCTGTCAACATATTTGATAGAAATCAAGCTTACAGCATTCTTTAAGTAGTTACCTCAGTACCTGGGTCATGTACTATACACGTAATGGTACATGGCACCTGATTGGACAAACGCTTTTCCTTGAGGGCTTTCAGCTTTCAAACCGGAAACAATATGGTGGCATGTCTGGAAACTTTCTTCTCTTATATCATATAAAAACTTAACAGAAATGTATTTCTGAAAACACTTTTTGTGCGAAATAAGCCATGCACTTGCTAAGTGTCGTCATTTTGGATCCAAAATGCTTAGTTTAAAAGTTTCTCAGGAGTTTCCAGGAAGCCCTTGATTTGCATAAAATAGCCTAAACCTTAACTTAATGCAAATGAGGAACGGGTGAGAAATTTTCGAATCGCGCCACTATGCTACCAGAATGCATTGCACGGCTCCTTACATAGACGATGAATGGGATGCATGGAAAGGACAGAGCTTGGGGACATTCACTGAAATACACCACCTAATGGCTCAAGTTGTGAGAATGGTAAGAAGTTGTGATCTTTACACACTGTGATAAATATATCCTTCTATTAAAAACAAATCCAACCCAACTCTCAGGTGCTCATTCAGACCAGCACATTGACAGGGGTCAACTCGGTGTTGGTCGTCCAGGATAATCCTTCTGACCAGGGTTTTCATGCTGGTCAGATGCTGCCCGGCTTTGTTGAACTGGCACTCTCTTAAGAGTAGATGAAAATTTAATGATACCTATGACATTTAATAACGCCCCAGGAAGAGAGCAATAGAAATAGAAAGCCTGCACATGTGAGCAAGTGAGACAGAGAGATGGAACCGTAGAGGTGAAACTAAAACTTCATTTTTATTCGGTAATTACTTGATGTAATACAGTGTAATTCTGTGGTTTATCACTGAAGTGTACCTGCACTGCAGACAGGAGTGTCTGTTAACTGAGACAACCAGAGTTAGAGCTATCTTATGAATGAATGTCTCATGTGTGTTTCAGGGGTCTAAATTAGGGTTGCCAATTGATTAAAATACTTAATCACGATTAATCACAATTAAATCACAATCAAATTATCATAAAGTGGGCATGTCTGTAAAGGAGAGACTTGTGGGTACCTGTCAAACCCATTTTCATTCCCATATTTTGAGGTAAGAAGTGAAGGGTCCCCTTTGAAAATGGCCACGCCAGTTGTCCCCTGCCAAAATTGAGCATGTTCGGAGCTTTATTTAACAACCTTCACAAGATAGTATGACATGGATTCCGTAGATTTTCTAGTTTCATAAGATACCAGTATCTTCACTCTACCTTTTAAAACTGAGCCTGTACAACCTCTGAAAGATTGTGTAAATGCATTAAAGAAATCAGCGGTGTTAAAAATTAATTTGCGTTAACTTTGACAGCCATAGTCTTAAATACTAAATAAATCACTGAATCTGAATCACTGAAACTGAACAGTTGACTGTAAATTCAGACATACACAAACAGACATGGGAAAAATCAGGAGGACAGACTGTGTATTACTTAATATATTTGAAAACACTTGAAATCTGATTACTGACCTGCTGTATGGTTATGCAGATTTACAGTAACCATGTTACCACAGTATATGCAAATGCATCTGAACTCCTGTATAACCTCATTTCTTATTTGTTATGTAAATGTATTTATTGACTGCTTCATCTACAGCTACATCCTAAATGAGCTCTCATTAACAATGCTGTTTGTGTTTGGTGTGTAACAGCTGTATCCAGTGACAGCCAGGTGGAACTTATGAAGGCACTGGTAGAGTCGCTGCCAGAGGAAAACTATGCATCACTGCGATACCTCATCACATTCCTGGCACAGGTACAGCTGATAGACTACATTTCCCACTAATTACCTTCCAGAACTTTTATACCAGTCAGTCTGTTACCAATAGTAACCTGTCTCTGTGAAATGTGTGTTTAGGTATCAGCCAACAGTGAAGTGAATAAGATGACCAACAGTAACCTGGCTGTGGTGTTTGGTCCTAATCTGCTCTGGGGACGAGACAACGCCATGTCACTCAGCGCCATTGGACCAATCAACAACTTTACCAGAGCCCTGCTTGACCAACAGCATCTGGTCTTTACCTAAACCCTACCCCTTCATCCTGCAGTCTCTCTTCAAGTCAAAAAACACCATTTTCCATTAAAACACTGTACAGTTTAACCAATCTGGACCAAATGCTGTTTTGTCCCCCACCAGTCTCTACATTGTGATTGGCCCATTAACAGTGTCTTGTACTGCTAGCCTCTAGCCTGCATTACCATTTCCATTTGAAACAAGGCATACGGGTGGAAATGTACATTAGACTGCAGTCACATAACCGTCAATAAACAATAGCACAAAATTCAACAGCTAATACGTTGTTGACCTACGATCCATTCACACTGGGTTACTTTGGCCTGACTGTAGAAATCAAAGGCATTGATTTAACCTCAAAGTGACTTTGATAAGTCAGCAGAGCTGCCTCATAATGTAGCAGTAATCATCTATCCTTCCATTATCTGAAACCACTTATCCTATTCAGAGTCAGCTAATGTCTTAGCTGACATTGGATGAAGGCAGGGTGCACCCTGGACAGTTTGTCAGGTTATCACAGGGCTGACACATTCACAGGCAATTTAGAGTTAACAATGAACCTAACTTGCATGTCTTTGGACTGCAGGTGAAAACCCATGTTAACACGGAGTGTATCTTCCAGGACATAATTGCATTCAAGTAAAATATTTGTTGATTATATTGGTTCCAGTGTGAATGCATGGTTAGTCTCACACAACCAGTGGCTGCAGTACACACAATCTGCAGTTCTGTCACATAGCACATTTCTGACACTTCCACCACCCTATTACACCCAACCAACCCTTCAAATATTTCAGTCGTAAGTGCATGTGTTTATACCTGTCTCAGGCCCTACCTGAACAGTCAGGTAGTCTTTTATCTCTGTAGGGAGATTAATAGCAATTGGACTTAAATGTACCCAGTCATGCTCGGTATACCTGTGCTGTGCTGTTTTTCCACATAGTGCCAAAAACTGGCCACCAGCTTTGACAGAACAGGATCATAATATATAATCGATAACACAGATAGCGATGCAGTGCAGTTATCAAACGTCCCTTCTAGGATTATGATTCCCAAACTTAACGAGAGGAGAGATGAAGAGAATGGAGGTGTGAGTTTCTGTCTCCATGAAAGTCTCAGGTTAAATTTCAAATGGTGAACTCGGTACCAAATGTTGTGGACAATCTTTGAAATGCTGTAATTATAGTAACCAGGAGAAAAAAGTGATGTGTGATTCTACCAGCAGGTTATAAATTGTTAGAACCCAAACACAGCTGTGCATGCTGATGAAATGAGTGCTGTACCTGTACCTGGACTGGGTTCAGACTGAGGACTCACTGCTCTGTAATATACTGTACGATATCCTAATTTGACTAATAATTATGATTCATTTAGCTCTCTCATTACTATAGGCCTATTTGACTTTAACACTGTATTAATAACATATTCTCTGTTATTTCCACTCTTTATTCCATCACATTATAATTGTCTCAAGCACTTTTAAAGCCATTATAATGGTATGGGATACACAGCAAACAGTACACATTACTCCATACAGTGAGGTCTCATATTCAGTAATACAAAAACAGAACTACTAAGATACAAGTAGATACCTAAGCCATTCAGCATGCCATTACCATCAGTTTTTAAATAGTGTGCAAGGCTTTTACTTACCTTAATGGCAGAATCAGGTCTTTATTTTGAATTGAATGCAAAATCAACACTTCCGATATTTCCTGCTGTCTTGATTAATTCAGTCAGCTCTTTCACAATTACTGGTAAAGAAAAATCAGTCTCTGATCCTCCACCTTGACTTAAAATAGTGCAGCTAATCAACTCTTCATTTTCCTGTCAACAGATATACATTTGATCTATCATTTACATGTTTAATCAATGTTTGAGCAGGAGAGGAATGTGTTTGTCGGTGCAGAGCAACATGGACAATTGATGACGTGTTCAGGACATGAAACAGTTTAAGACTTAGACTTGACTTTGGACTGAAACCTCAAAGTCAAGACTTGGGACTTGTAAAAAATTCTTTCCTTTACAACCTCTGCTGAGTGTATTTACTGTACAAGTGTGTGTAAATGTAGCTTAAAGTAGTAGTTCCTAACTCTCCAGTTGGGACCCTCCAGGGGTCGTTTATTTTTTTTTCAGGCTTATCTCAGATAAATCACCTTTTGATTAGGGTTCATCTGGTTGCTTTAATGGTCACAGGCCAATGGGGTTGGGAACTAGCGGCTTATGGTACAGTAGTGATACACAGGACAACTATTGGAGCAGCTAGTAGGCCAGTGCTGGTGGAAGGTTCTCTGGTTCCAGCTCCATGTAGACCCAATTTAGGTACATCATCAGTCCACAATAACAGCATCCTAGGGTTTAAGTTTGGCTGAAAGAGTAGAGCTGTGTAAATAGAATCAGTAGTTATCATTGTCTGTACTCTGTGCTGTATTCTGGTCTGCGTTCGGTTCCCAAAGCCTTAATTTAAAGAACTTCTTCCTGTCTTCTGGCATCTGATCTGTCTCCAAATTTAGCTCATCTAAAACACTGCACTCTATGAAAAATAATAAAAAAAAAAAAAAAAAAAAAAAAATAAATATATATATATATATATATATATATATATATATATATATATATATATATATATATATATATATATATATATATATATATATATATATATATATATATATATATATATATTGAGTTAAGCAGCTCAATGTACTTTTGACGTATAGTTATTAACAGGTATGATACTGTATGTTATACTGTATTTGACTTTGGCTGGAAGTCACAGAAACAAAATAGAGTTAGCTGTTTGACCTTTGTGAACTTGGTCAGTTGTGTCTCCTTTCTGTGCAGTTTATGTAAAGACTCCTGGCCAAACTGTGTTGTTGAATCAGTTGTCTTTTATTTTTTTTTATTTTTTTAAGGCAGTAGTTAAATATTAGTGTCGCTATGATAGTATGATGTGACTGAAAAACGCCAAAAGATCAGTGATTTAGTTTGACTGAAGCTGAAAGCAAGAAAAAATAATCTCAGATGTTTACCTGTTGTAATTCCCAGTCAGGTCAGTACCATGGTATGGCATGGTATTGACATGACTGTTGGTGTATATTGTATATGGGTGTGTGTATTTGTGTGTTTTTGTGCTAACTCAGCTGGACCCAGCATATTTGAATAGACAAAATATGTCTGACTGTTGGTGTTTAAATATATAGTATAGCAGTATAACTAGGGCTTGTGTCAGTTTACACAGTGTGTGTGTATATATATATATAAATATATATATATATATATACACACACACACATATAATTGTTGTCAGGTGAAAATACGTTAACTCCAATTTTGGTGATTTTGAATTTTTGTATTATTTGACATGATGAAAATATATTTAAGGTTGACAACAAACAACAAAATATGATGAAAGCAAGGCAGTTTTCCATAGCTTATGGAAAAGAGACATCTTGGAGGTACAAGTTTTTCATTTGATAACAGCAATATGTATGTGTGTGCGCATATTGTGCCTTATATGTTTCTCCCAAATGATCATGTGATGGGCCATCAAAGTGCCAGTGTGCCCTGTTCTGCCATTGATTAAAATGATGGTGAGTTCAACAAAGCTTTGGGGTTGGACAGTGATCAAAACGGCATGTTAACAGGCTGAAGGTGCCTTGAACAGAAAACACATAGGGGATAATGGAGCTACAAACTCCTAGGCTTGTTGAACAGGGCTCTAACTGTAATGGATGCTCAGAGGCTTGAGAAATGTAACCTCTTAAATATGAAATCCACAATTGCAGGAGAGGATTGCAATAAAAAAAAAAGCTTTTCTTGAAAATCAGATCTGTCTTTAAAGCTAGGGTTGGCAATCTTTAAAAACATTAAGTATGCTATATTTTTAAAAACTATTCAACTGAAAAACCCAGCCCAGTGTTGCAAACAATGAAAGTAGCCAGCAGCACTAGCACAATAGTTGCTAAATCTAGCGAGAAAATCAGTAATATGTATATGTATAATATATATAAAGAGAACTGGATACAGTATTTGAGGCTCTCATTCATTCCTATGAAAGTTGCTCAGTGGCGCATGAAGCCAAAATGGCTTCCCTCCCTAGTGATAAAGTACCTGGATCTTTCAACAATCAGCCCTCAGTCCATTCACATTCTCTGTTTCATTCCCTTAAATAGAAGAAGGAAATATTTTTGGATTTAGCTATTAGTGTCTTTTACAACTGTTTAATATAAATTTAAAATAAAACTTATTCAAGCGTTTGTACTGGGAAGTTGATTTGCATCCAAAAAAAAAAAAAATCTGCTGAAAGTCTCTTTCCTAAAGTAAGTCTACGGGAAAAAGTATTTTTGGGCCCAATGAGCACACTTCCTGGGGGGTGGGTCGGCAACACCGACAGCAGGACTCCCTCCGAAGCTACTCCCCAAAATCATCATTATGATATTAAACATACCAGGTGGTGGACCAATCTGTTCATTCAGGCTGAATTAAACAATTGGACAGGCAAGCTTTTGAAAATTTCCAACCCTAGCTTTAATTTCATGATTCTTATTTTCAAGTTTTTAAACGGCCTACAGCCTCACTACACTATAATTTACTGAGAAAACTCTTTTGTGTTTTATTCTATGGCAACATATGTTCAGAATTTATCAATATCCAGTCAACCAAATAATCAAAAATTCACAAACATTTTCAAATAATTACTATCACTCTGCAACTAGGATCAGCTGTTCAGATGTATAAAAATGTTTCCCAACCAAATTTGCTCTCCACTTCATAATCTGACTTGATTTAGACAATTTTACTGCATCTTTTTATATTTACAGTCATATCATCCAAGTACAATTCCTGTTTATTTAATTTCATAACACTTTCTCCTCATATCTCTGCTGATCAATTACAGCCCTGTCCGATCTTTGTACTGCAACTGCTGAGAACAGTATTTCTCTGTCGGAGAACTGATTTGGTTTCCAGCCTGATTTATTGACAGTGATCTTATTTTCGTAACTCTTTTTTTTTTCATCAGTTACTTTTGACATGTTATTGATGTTAAATCTTGTATACTGTATGTATGATTATAATGTATTATCAATGTATGCAACCAATAAATAAATGGTAAATGAAAGCTCATGTGTTACTGTTGTAAAGATGATGACTGTGCAAAATTTCTATATTTTTTAATAACAACTTTCACAGGGCACACAGCTTTTGACAAAACCTCAGGGAAAGTTGTTGACAATAGGCATTCTCAAATCCTATAATGACATCAAACAAGAAAACCTGTGCTTTTTCATGTAAGTGCACAAAAGTTCATAATTGTAGTTTCCAAGGTCCAATATACAGTATAGAAACTCTTCAGATGCAACATATCACACAAACCATCGATGCAGGAAGTAATCACGATAATGAATATTTCCATAGCTTGAAGCACACTATGCTGATGATCAGCTGGAAAAGTTTTACAGATATTTTTTTCAACCAACAAACTATATATAACAGATTTAGAACTGACCTCATGAACCAAACCATGGCCTTGAATCATATACCAGGCCTTCTGAGCTGTGTAACAGTCCATAAGCAGGTGTTGCTGCTTCTCATCTTCTTTTATAAAAGGTTATGGGACAGGATTTTGGGACAGGTTTTTGTAGTAGCATAACCCCATGAAATAGCTCTTTCAGTTTGTCTGTTACTAGAGAGAATCCATCGAACATTTTAAACTCATTTTTAAATATTTTTTTTAGCATTTCAGTGCTTTCACTATCAGTTAAATATTTATATTTTATTAGTCCACCATATGTGAAATAATATATCTTTTTAAAAATAATTTTAATTAGTAGGCCATTCCAGTCAATCTGTGTTGGTGCTGTGAGATGAGGTATCCTTATATATTAAGTTATAATTAAGGTCTCTTCCTCCATGTGGAGACATTTCCAATCCAGTAAGCGTTACTGGCGATGGCAGCAGAGATTGCAACAGATGCCACTTTAACAGAAACGTGAATTCATCAACCCACTTTTTCCTGAAGTGAAACCAAGCTGCAGTGCTTCACAGAATGAGTTCTTTCTTCATGAAGGGCTATTGGTCAAGATAGATTGATTGATCAGCCATCCAGCCAATCACAACCATTTGTCTAACCAACCAAGCCAGCGGAGTAAACCTTTGAAGTACATCCAGCCAGCACCAGACTTCATCTCCATCTGTCGCTGTGATGAGAAATTAATCAGAGCTATGAAACAGTCAATACTAGTAAGGTAGAAATTTCTTCAGTAACTTTGTCTTATGTGATGTCTCATAAACATTAGTCGGTCAGCATAAAGTGAAATATGCTGTTGCGTGACCTAGCTTAACTTTAGCAGACCATGTCACAATGTGAAAATACTCTCTTCCAATAGATAGATAGATAGATAGATAGATAGATAACTCTCACTCACATTGAAACTCCACTAACAAACTATTGACTTAGGAGAATAGGGGGCTGACACTTTCACAGAGGTTAAAAACCTGGGTCTTACTCCACTGTTTGTGAGACTAGTGGGGACTAGTCAGACTGCAGTGTTCAAAATGATGAAGCCACTTGGATAAAGGGCGAAACATCTTCAGAGACAAATCTAAGTCCAGTTGCCTTCGATTCAGTTGTTGCCAGAATGAACTAAAGTCATCCACAATTCAGCTAAATAATGCTGTAAACTTTAGCCCTCATTCAGACTGCATGCCTGATGAACGTGTGCCGGCTGTGTTACTTCACGGCCACATGATCCATGTCTATTGTTCATACTGGCTGCGTTTCAGCTGCTGCTGCTGTTCTTCCTGCACAGAAACTGACCCTGACCATATCATATCATTAGTAATGTCATTTATATTTATTTTAGACAGGGAAAGGTCAAGAAACATGCTCATTCGTAAATAATACCAATAATCCACAACTAAAATCCCACACTATATTCATTCATGGAGCCCTGCAAGTCCCCTCATGTCCTACAACACTGCCCTGCACATATTTCAGAATAAAAGGCTTGTGTTAACAAATGAAGGAGCTCTGCCAACAGGCAAAAACATTTGAGGGGTTTTATTTTGAAAGGAAAGCAGGAAGTGTTGATTTAAAAATACATCTGGACATCTGGGGGCGGCAGTAGCTCAGTCTGTAAGGACTTGGGTTAGGACGCGGACGTCACAGGTTCAAGACCCCCATGGACCAAGACCAACTGGTTGCTGGAGAGGTGCCAGTTTACCTCTTGGGCACTGCCAAGGTGCCCCTGAGCAAGGCACCAAACCCCCAACTGCTCTGGGCGCTTGTCAGGAGCAGCCCCCTCACTCTGACATCTCTCCATTGACGCATGTATATGTACTGTGTGAACAACAGAGTGTAAAATTGAATTTCCCCACTGTGGGACTAATAAAGGAATATCTTTCTTTCTTTCTTTCTTTTTTCATGTCTGTGACATTTCCTACAGATATAGACATCGAAAGCGTAGTTATGTGGCTGATATGATGTCAATATAGAGTCAAACGGTCACTTTCAGTGGCTGTTGCTGCTAAAACACGTGCTGCTCGAGTCAAAATAGGCGAGACCTAAAATCTCAAGAAGTGACGCAGCTGCCATGCGCTCCTCACGTGTACAGTCTGTTTGAGGGCTTAGCCATTTCTCTTGGGGGCGGCAGTAGCTCAGTCTGTAGGGAGTTGGCTTGGGAACCGGAGGGTCACCGGTTCAAGTCCCGACATGGACCAAAAACTGAGTGTGAACTGGTAGCTGGAGAGGTGCCAGTTTACCTCTTGGGCACTGCCGAGGTGCCCCTGAGCGGTTGCAAGCGTGGCGCTTGTCAGGAGCAGCCCCCTCACTCTGACATCTCTCCATTAATGCATGTATGTGTGTTTCGGGTCTGCATGTACCATGTATGAGTTTAACAGAGTGTAAATTGAATTTCCCCATTGTGGGACTAATAAAGGTAGATCTTCTTCTTTCTATTCCTGTTTCACCTATTCTTCTGTGTCATTGGGGAATAGCATGGAATGATTAAAGTCTTCATTGGCTTGGTGTTCAGATGTGCTCTTATTATCCTCTTGCTGACTGGATGATATTCTATCAAGGCTTTAGCAGCTGTCTTATTGAGAATAATAGCAACACCCTCCTGATGTTTGCCTTTCTTCCAGAATACAAGGTTGCACCTACTTGGAGTTTAACTCTCCAGATGGCGTAGCCTTCGGGTCATTGTGGCACGCAGACCCTCCATCCACGATAAGGTATATACCCACTGGAAGGATAAAATCAAAATGATTACTTGACTACAAGGCATGAACAAAGGAACATGCGTGGGAACAAGTTTCAGCTACTGTATTTTTCGCACTATAAGGTGCACCAGATTATAAGGCACATTAAGCAAAACAAAACGGTCAGATAAGTCAAACTTTATTCAATTCACTCAATAACTTCAATGACCCTCCAGTTGTAACACATGAAATACAAAACGATACACTCACTTTTCAGTTCATTCCTCTTCCACAAATCCATCAAATCCTTCATCATCAGTCTCTGAGTTAAACAGTTGGCGATTTTAAGTGCGCCTTATAGTGAAATACAGTAAAATATAGTGTAAATACAGCATTTATATAGTGAATATGGCCAAGGAAGTCATGGTATTTTCAATATCAGTTTTTGCACTGATTAAATGCTTGTTGACTAAATGCTAAGTTGGCTCAAACTTAATATTTCCCATACAAATATCAGAGGAAATATGATATTTTTCAGGAAATATGAATTATTAATATGTTTATTTGCTCTTGTGCAATTGTGTGAGTGAATAAACATATTTCCTTAAAGGTCAGATTATTCCTTTAATACTGTGATGCACAACATCAATAAAAAGTGACTAGAGCAAATGATTTTTTTTATCCTTTTTTTTCAACATCACAAACACTTATTTTAATGTGATTTTAGTTTTATTTTTACATAAAAACACAAATGTATCTCACTAACCCCCAAAATGCACATGTCCATCGACCCAAATCTCAGCTCACCTCAGTCTACCCTTCAAGGACCGCTGGTGGTAGAGAAGTGGACAAAGTCTCAAAAAGCTGGATTTAAAGTACAATTTATGGTTTGTGTTTAATTTATAATGGGCTATATTTTGTAACAGAGGCTGTAAAGCCCTTTGAACCATGAAGCTGCACTTTTTTGAAATTTGAAACTTTTTGAAATGCACCTTGTACAGACGTTACACTTGTTTTTTGCCACACTTGCACATATTTCACATTAGTAACTCATAATTTTACCTGTGTGATGTGACGAATGAAGACCCACATTGCTGTCAGAACCAGAATCATAACTGCATGTCAAACACTGACACATTTTTTTTTCTCCTTGATACCAGGAGGTTAAATTTTCAGATGTACACATCAAAAAAGAAACAAGCACTGCCTTCACAAAAGCTGAGTGGACTCTTTTATTCAAATGTGAATGGACCTTCAAAGCCTGTCCAGAACTGTGAACTTCTTGTAGTACAGTGCCTCCCTGTGGCCTGTAGTGATAATTGCATTCATGCAGTTATTTCTCAAAGTTTTTCGAGGACCACCTGATATAACTTTGGAAAAGTAAAAAGTCAGTTAATACTACTCAATTCTACTTTTCCTGCTGCGCAGTTACACACAAAGTTGTAACATGCTTTGACACACTACTGATTAGCAATGGAAGAAGTACTCAGATCTTTTACTTTAATAATACAGTGTAGAAAGTAAGTCAAAGTCCTGCATTCGGTTCTGCTAATGTAACATGCTCTGATTATTGAGTGTTATCTATTATGGATTGCCTCCGTGTTTCTTGCCGGGTTCAGTTTGGACATCATAGTGAAAGTCATGACAGGAGTATCTGGGGATCTGCTGTACATGACACAAGAGCAACATACAAGGCAAACTCTTTTTATTTTTATTTTTTTTTTTCTATTTCGCTTGGTAAATAATTCTGGTCCTGCCTCTGCTGTGTGTTGCTCTTTGTGTCTTTACAAAACATGAACAACATGTCCCCTATACTCCATACACTGCCATCTGCCATGTACAGTGAAAAACGGGATTCATCCATGAAGACAATACCTGTCTAAATTGCCAGACGCCACTGAAGGTGAGCATTTCCCCATTCAAGTCGGTTACGATGGTCAGGTCAAGACCCCGGTGAGGACGACGAGCATGCAGCTGAGCTTCCCTGAGATGGTTTCTATGCTATACTCCTGTCATGACTTTCATGTCGAATTACTGCTAGGGATGGGAATGGTTCAGGTAAAAATCCAAACCGTTTGGTTTGCTAGTCAGTTCAGTTTATGTATGTATTCTGTTCATTTGACATAAGTGATGAGGCAGAGTGTGTATTTTTTTCATCCCGTTTATTAGTTTTTCTAGAAATCAAAGCCTATGGAAAGAGGCTGGGACATGGGTGGACAGGAATATGAGATGTAACACATGCACAGTGTAACTGAAGCTGTGGTCGTGCATTGTTATTGGCTCAGTTTCGGCGAGGGCGGACCAGATTTCACTGTGCACGTGTTGTACTGCCAAAGATATGACATGTCGATGCGTGACCCAGCCTCCTTCCTTTTCAAACTTCTCAGTTGGCAGAGACACTGATGAAGTACAGAGTAATGGCTGTGATTCTGTTAAGGAAATGGTGAGTGGACATGATGAAGTACAGGTAAGTTCGCTAATACCACAAGGAGGAGAGTCGGGGAGGAAAGAGCAACTCCTTCTCCCAGCATCATTTAAACAGCCTCTACATGCAGATTCCAGCATATGATGTGGGTACATGCGCTACGCTATAATGTTCATACATCTATTCAAGAAATAAGACAACTGTCTTATAACATTGTTATGATTTTAGGATATAATCATTACAAGTGTTGTATTGACCTGAACAAGAATATGATGACAAATGTATGTATTTCAACAAAGGCAAAAATAAGAAGCTTTTGAGTTTTAAACAACCTTTAAAGTCATTCAAGTTTTCAAATACAATATTTTTTAAATGTACTTCTTGACTGTTTTTATGGTGTTGTTGTGAATGTCTTTTTAATTTGAACTATTTCTTGATTAAAATCACAGTAACCAACAGTGTACTGTATAAAATCACAGTAACAACAAGTACTGTATAAAATCACAGTAACTAACAATATACTGTCCAAAATCATAGTAACTAACAATGTACTGTCTAAAATCACAGTAACCAACAATGTACTGTCTAAAATCACAGGAACCAACAATGTACTGTGTAAAATCACAGTAACCAACAATTCATTCATTCATTCATCGTCAACCGCTTATCCCGTTAGGGGTCGCGGGGGGGGCTGGAGGCGATCCCAGCTAGCATTGGGCGAAGGCGGGGTACACCCTGGACAGGTTGCCAGTCCATCGCAGGGCACATAGAGACAGACAACCATTCACGCTCACATCCACACCTACGGGCAATTTAGAGTGATCAGTTAACCTAAATTGCATGTTTTTGGAGTGTGGGAGGAAGCCAGTACCTGGAGAAAACCCACGCTTACACTGGGAGAACATACAAACTCCACACAGAAAAGTCCCAAGCTGGAATCGAACCTGCAACCCTCTTGCTGTGAGGCGACAGCGCTAACCACTACACCACCGTGCAGCCCGTAACCAACAATGTACTGTTTAAAATCACAGTAACCAACAAGTACTATGGAAAATCATAGTAACCAACAATGTACTGTGTAAAATCATAGTAACCAAAAAGTACTGTATAAAATCACAATAACTAAAAAGTACTGTATAAAATCACAATAACTAAAAAGTACTGTATAAAATCATAGTACCTGACAGTGTACTGTATAAAATCACAGTAACCAACAACGTACTGTATAAAATCACAGTAATCATATAATTCTGTTCTCTATGTGCCCTGCGATGGACTGGCGACCTGTCCAGGGTGAACCTGGCCTAATGCCAGCTGGGATCGGCTCCAGTCCCCCCGCGACCCTAAACGGGAAAAACGATTGACGATGGATGGATGGGAGGCCAGATTACTGCTGCAAACTGGAGTTTTACATGAAACCGGGCTCAGATTGTCGATGTCACCACGGGAAGCCAGATTACTGGTGTAAACCACAAATTCACATGAAACCGAGCAGAGACTGTGGATTTCATCACGGGACACCAGTTTACTACTACAAAACACAGTTTACATGAAACTCATCAAAGAATCTAGATTTCATAGCGGGAGGCCAGATCACTACTACAAAACACAGTTTTATATGTAACAGAGCAGAGACTGTGGATTTCATAACGGGAAGCCAGATTACTGCTGGAAACCACAATTTTACATGAAACCGAGCAGAGGATGTGGATTTCATCACAGGAAGCCAGTTGACTGCTGCAAACCACAGTTTTACATGGAAATAAGCTCAAAATGTGGATTTCATCACAGGAAGCCAGTTGACTGCTGCAAACCACAGTTTCACATGAAATCAAGCACAGAATGTGGACTTCATTATGGGAGACCAGCTTACTGCTGCAAACCACAGTTTCCCAAGGAATCCAGCGCAGAATGTAGATTTCATCACGGGAGATCAGTACACTGCTGCATTCCTTGCTGTTACATGAAAGTGAGCATAGAACGTAGATTTCACCAGGGGAAGCCAGTTCATTACTGCAAACCACAGACTCACATGTCACAGAGCTCAGAATGTGGATTTCATCACAGGAAGCAAGTTGACTAATGCAAACCACATTTTACATGGAACTGAGCTCAGAATGTGAATTTCATCACTGGAGGCCTGTACATTGCTGCAAACCACATATTCACCTGTAACAGAGCAGAGAATTTGGAATTCATCACAGGAAGCCAGGTGACTGCTGCAAACCACAGTTTAAATGGAACTGAGCTCAGAATGTGAATTTTATCACAGGAGGCCAATACACTGCTGCAAACCACAGATTCACATGTAACAGAGCAGAGAATGTGGATTTCATCACAGGAAGCCAGTTTACTGCAGCAAACCACAGTTTTACATCAAACCAAACACAGAATGTGGTTTTCATTACAAGATGCCTGTTTATTGCTGCATTCCTTGCTGTTACATGAAAGTGAGCATAGAATGTAGATTTCACCAGGGGAAGCCAGTTCTTTACTGCAAACCACAGATTCACATGTAACAGAGCTCAGAATGTGGATTTCATCACGGGAGTCCAGTACACTGCGGCAAACAATAGTTTTAGATGGAACTGAGCTCAGAATGTGAATCCCATCACTGGAGGGCAGTATACTGCTGCAAACCACAGTTTTACATGGAACTAAGCTCAGAATGTGGAATTCATCACAGGAGTCCAGTACACTGCTGCAAACAACAGTTTAAGATGGAACTGAGCTCAGAATGTGAATTCCATCACTGTAGGCCAGTATACTGCTGCAAAGCACATTTTTACATGGAACTAAGCTCAGAATGTGGAATTCATCACAGGAAGCCAGTTGACTGCTGCAAACCAGAGTTTCACATGGAACTGAGCTCAGAATGTGAATTTCATCAGAGGAGACCAGTTTACTGTGCAAACCACAGTTTTACATGGAACTAAGCTCAGAATGTGAATCTCATCACTGGAGGCCAGTACACTGCTGCAAACCACAGATTCCCATGTAACAGAGCAGAGAATGTGGATTTCATCACAGGAAGCCAGTTGACTGATGCAAACCACAGTTTTACATGGAACTAAGCTCAGAATGCGGATTTCATCAAAGGAAGCCAGTTTACTGCAGCAAACCACAGTTTAACATGGAACTGAGCTCAGATTGTGGATTTCATCATGGGAGTCCAGTGCACTGCTGTAAACCACAGTTTAACATGGAACTGAGCTCAGAATGTGAATTTCATCACTGGAGGCCAGTACACTGCTGCAAACCACAGATTCACATGTAACAGAGCAGAGAATGTGGATTTCATCACAGGAAGCCAGTTTACTGCAGCAAACCACAGTTTTACATGAAACCAAACACAGAATGTGGTTTTCATTACAAGATGCCTGTTTATTGCTGCATTCCTTGCTGTTACATGAAAGTGAGCATAGAATGTAGATTTCACCAGGGGAAGCCAGTTCATTACTGCAAACCACAGATTCACATATAGCAGAGTTCAGAATGTGGATTTCATCACGGGAGTCCAGTACACTGCTGCAAACCACAGTTTTACATGGAACTAAGCTCAGAATGTGGATTTCATCACAGGAGTCCAGTACATTGCTGCAAACAACAGTTTCACATGGAACTGAGCTCAGAATGTGAATTTCATCAGAGGAGACCAGTTTACTGTGCAAACCACAGTTTTACATGGAACTAAGCTCATAAAGTGAATCTCATCACTGGAGGCCAGTACACTGCTGCAAACCACAGTTTTACATGGAACTAAGCTCATAATGTGAATCTCATAACTGGAGGCCAGTATACTGCTGCAAATCACAGATTCACATGTAACAGAGTAGAGAATGTGGATTTCATCACAGGAAGCCAGTTGACTGATGCAAACCACAGTTTTACATGGAACTAAGCTCAGAATGTGGATTTCATCACAGGAAGCCAGTTTACTGCAGCAAACCACAGTTTAACATGGAACTGAGCTCAGAATGTGAATTTCATCACCGGAGGCCAGTACGCTGCTGCAAACCACAGATTCACATGTAACAGAGCAGAGATGTGGATTTCATCACAGGAAGCCAGTTTACTGCAGCAAACCACAGTTTTACATGAAACCAAACACAGAATGTGGTTTTCATTACAAGATGCCTGTTTATTGCTGCATTCCTTGCTGTTACATGAAAGTGAGCATAGAATGTAGATTTCACCAGGGGAAGCCAGTTCATTACTGCAAACCACAGTTTCACATGGAACAGAGCAGAGAATGTGGATTTCATCACAGGAAGCCAGTTGACTGATGCAAACCACAGCTTTACATGGAACTAAGCTCAGAATGTGGAATTCATCACAGGAAGCCAGTTGACTGCTGCAAACCACAGTTTTACATGGAACTGAGCTCAGAATGTGATTTTCATCACTGGAGGCCAGTTGATAGCTGCAAACCAGAGATTCACATGGAACTGAGCTCAGAATGTGAAATTCATTATAGGAAGCCAGTTGACTGCTGCAGACCACAGTTTTACATGGAACTGAGCTCAGAATGTGGATTTCATCACAGGAAGCCAGTTTAGTGCAGCAAACCACAGTTTTACATGGAACTGAGCTCACAATGTGAATCTCATCACTGGAGGCCAGTACACTGCTGCAAACCACAGTTTTACATGGAACTAAGCTCATAATGTGAATCTCATAACTGGAGGCCAGTATACTGCTGCAAATCACAGATTCACATGTAACAGAGTAGAGAATGTGGATTTCATCACAGGAAGCCAGTTGACTGATGCAAACCACAGTTTTACATGGAACTAAGCTCAGAATGTGAATCTCATCACTGGAGGCCAGTACACTGCTGCAAACCACAGATTCACATGTAACAGAGCAGAGAATGTGGATTTCATCACAGGAAGCCAGTTGACTGATGCAAACCACAGTTTTACATGGAACTAAGCTCAGAATGTGGATTTCATCACAGGAAGCCAGTTTACTGCAGCAAACCGCAGTTTAACATGGAACTGAGCTCAGAATGTAAATTTCATCACCGGAGGCCAGTACGCTGCTGCAAACCACAGATTCACATGTAACAGAGCAGAGATGTGGATTTCATCACAGGAAGCCAGTTTACTGCAGCAAACCACAGTTTTACATAAAACCAAACACAGAATGTGGTTTTCATTACAAGATGCCTGTTTATTGCTGCATTCCTTGCTGTTACATGAAAGTGAGCATAGAATGTAGATTTCACCAGGGGAAGCCAGTTCATTACTGCAAACCACAGTTTCACATGGAACAGAGCAGAGAATGTGGATTTCATCACAGGAAGCCAGTTGACTGATGCAAACCACAGCTTTACATGGAACTAAGCTCAGAATGTGGAATTCATCACAGGAAGCCAGTTGACTGCTGCAAACCACAGTTTGACATGGAACTGAGCTCAGAATGTGATTTTCATCACTGGAGGCCAGTTGATAGCTGCAAACCAGAGATTCACATGGAACTGAGCTCAGAATGTGAAATTCATTATAGGAAGCCAGTTGACTGCTGCAGACCACAGTTTTACATGGAACTGAGCTCAGAATGTGGATTTCATCACAGGAAGCCAGTTTAATGCAGCAAACCACAGTTTTACATGGAACTGAGCTCAGAATGTGAATTTCATCACTGGAGGCCAGTACACTGCTGCAAACAACAGCTTCACATGGAGCTGAGCTAAGAATGTGAATTTCATCACTGGAGGCCAGTTGACTGCTGCAAACCACAGTTTAACATGGAACTGAGCTCAGAATGTGAATTTCATCAAAGGAAGCCAGTTTACTGCAGCAAATCACAGTTTTACATGAAACCAAACACAGAATGTGGCTTTCATTACAAGATGCCTGTTTATTGCTGCATTCCTTGCTGTTACATGAAAGTGAGCATAGAATGTAGATTTCATCAGGGGAAGCCAGTTCATTACTGCAAACCACAGTTTCACATGTAACAGAGCTCAGAATGTGGATTTCATCACAGGAGTCCAGTACACTGCTGCAAACCACAGATCCACATGTAACTGAGCAGAAAATGTGGATTTCATCACAGGAAGCCAGTTTACTGCTGCAAACCACAGTTTTACATGGAACTGAGCTCAGAATGTGAATTTCATCACTGGAGGCCAGTACCCTGCTGCAAACCACAGTTTTACATGTAACAGAGCAGAGAATGTGGATTTTATCACAGGAAGGTAGTTGACTGCTGCAAACCACAGTTTTACATGGAACTAAGCTCAAAATGTGAATTTCATCACTGGAGGCCAGTACACTGCTGCAAACCACAGATTCACAAGTAACTTAGCAGAGAATGTGGATTTCATCACAGGAAGCCAGTTTACTTTGGCAAACCACAGTTTTACATGAAGCCAAACACAGAATGTGTAACAGATCTCAGAATGTGGATTTCATCACTGGAGGCCAGTACCCTGCTGCAAACCACAGTTTTACATGTAACAGAGCAGAGAATGTGGATTTTATCACAGGAAGGTAGTTGACTGCTGCAAACCACAGTTTTACATGGAACTAAACTCAGAATGTGGATTTCATCACAGGAAGCCAGTTTACAGTTTACTTGGGGGCGGCAGTAGCTCAGTCTGTAGGGAGTTGGCTTGGGAACCGGAGGGTCACCGGTTCAAGTCCCGCCATGGACCAAGAACTGAGTGTGAACTGGTAGCTGGAGAGGTGCCAGTTTACCTCTTGGGCACTGCCGAGGTGCCCCTGAGCAAGGCACCAAACCCCCAACTGCTCGGGGCGCTTGTCAGGAGCAGCCCCATCACTCTGACATCTCTCCATTGCTGCATGTTTGTGCATGTGTGTGTTCGGGTCTGCATGTACCGTGTATAAGTTAACAACAGAGTGAAAAAATTGAATATCCCCTCGTGGGACTAATAAAGGACTATCTTCTTCTTCTTCTTCTACTGCAGCAAACCACAGTTTTATATGAAACCAAACACAGAATATGGTTTACATTACAAGACGCCTGTTTATTTCTGCAATCTTTGCTGTTACATGAAAGTGAGCATAGAATGTAGATTTCACCAGGGGAAGAATGTTCATTACTGCAAACCACAGATTCACATGTAACAGAGCTCAGAATGTGGATTTCATCACGGGAGTCCAGTACACTGCTGCAAACAACAGTTTCTCATGAAACTGAGCTCAGAATGTGAATATCATCACAGGAAGCCAGTTGACTGCTGCAAACCACAGTTTTACATGGAACTGAGCTCAGAATGTGAATTTCATCACTGGAGGCCAGTATACTGCTGCAAACCACAGAGTCACATGTAACAGAGCAGAGAATATGGATTTCATCACAGGAAGCTGGTTGACTGCTGCAAACAACAGTTTTGCATGGAACTAAGCTCAGAATGTGGATTTCATCAGAGGAGTCCAGTACACTGCTGCAAACAACAGTTTCATATGGAACTGAGCTCAGAATGTGAATTTAATAAGAGGAGACCAGTTTACTGTGCAAACCACATTTTTACATGGAGCTGAGCTCAGAATGTGAAATTCATTACAGGAAGCCAGTTGACTGCTGCAAACCACAGTGTAACATGGAACTGAGCCCAGAATGTGGATTTCATCACAGGAAGTCAGTTTACTGCAGCAAACCACAGTTCTACATGAAACCAAACACAGAATGTGGTTTTCATTAAAAGACGCATGTTTATTGCTGCATTCCTTGCTGTTACATGAAAGTGAGAATAGAATGTAGATTTCACCAGGGGAAGCCAGTTAATTACTGTAAACCACAGATTTACATGTATCAGAGCTCAGAATGTGGATTTCATCACGGGAGTCCAGTACACTGCTGCAAACAACAGTTTCACATGAAACTGAGCTAAGAATGTGAATTTCATCACAGGAAGCTAGTTGACTGCTGCAAACCACAGTTTTACATGGAACTAAGCTCAGAATGTGGAATTCATCATAGGAAGCCAGTTTATTGCAGCAAACCACAGTTTTACATGGAACTAAGCTCAGAATGTGGAATTCATCATAGGAAGCCAGTGCACTGCTGCAAACCACAGTTTTACACGGAACTGAGCTCACAATGTGGAATTAATTAGGAAGCCAGTTGACTGCTGCAAACCACAGTTTAACAAGGAACTGAGCTCAGAATGTGAATTTCATCACTGGAGGCCAGTACACTGCTGCAAACCACAGATTCACATGTAACTGAGCAGAGAATGTGGATTTCATCACAGGAAGCCAGTTTACTGCAGCAAACCACAGTTTTACATGAAGCCAAACACAGAATGTGTAACAGAGCCTAGAATGTGGATTTCATCACGGGAGTCCAGTACAACGCTGCTGCAAACAAAAGTTTTACATGGAACTGAGCTCAGAATGTGAATTTCATCAGAGGAGACCAGTTTACTGTGTTAACCACATTTTTACATGGAACTGAGCTCAGAATGTGGATTTCATCATAGGAAGCCAGTTGACTGCCGCAAACCACAGTTTTACATAAAATTGAGCTCAGAATGTGAATTTCATCACTGGAGGCCAGTACCCAGGTGCAAACCACAGTTTTACATGTAACAGAGCAGGGAATGTGGATTTTATCACAGGAAGGTAGTTGACTGCTGCAAACCACAGTTTTACATGGAACTAAACTCATAATGTGGATTTCATCAAAGGAAGCCAGTTCA
The DNA here is from genome assembly GCA_947000775.1 of Pterois miles. NCBI lineage: Eukaryota > Metazoa > Chordata > Actinopteri > Perciformes > Scorpaenidae > Pterois > Pterois miles. Next base: position 1,074,084 of record CAMQGK010000123.1, read on the forward strand.
CTGCAGCAAACCACAGTTTTACATGAAACCAAACAGAATGCGGTTGACATTACAAGACGGCTGTTTATTGCTGCAATCCTTGCTGTTACATGAAAGTGAGCATAGAATGTAGATTTCATCAGGGGAAGCCAGTTCATTACTGCAAACCACAGATTCACATGTAACAGAGCTCAGAATGTGGATTTCATCACGGGAGTCCAGTACACTGCTGCAAACAACAGTTTCACATGAAACTGAGCTCAAAATGTGAATTTCAGCACAGGAAGCCAGTTGACTGCTGCAAACCACAGTTTAACATGGAACTGAGCTCAGAATGTGAATTTCATCACAGGAATCCAGTTTACTGCAGCAAACCACATTTTTACATGAAACCAAACACAGAATGTGGTTTTCATTACAAGATGCCTGTTTATTGCTGCATTCCTTGCTGTTACATGAAAGTGAGCAAAGAATGTAGATGTCACCAGGGGAAGACAGTTCATTACTGCAAACCACAGATTCACATGCAATAGAGCTCAGAATGTGGATTTCATCACAGGAGTCCAGTACACTGCTGCAGACCACAGTTTTACATGAAACTGAGCTCAGAATGTGAATTTCATCACTGGAGGCCAGTACACTGCTGCAAACCACAGAATCACATGTAACAGAGCAGAGAATGTGGATTTCATCACAGGAAGCTAGTTAACTGCTGCAAACCACAGTTTTACATGGAACTAAGCTCAGAATGTGGATTTTATCACAGGAAGGTAGTTGACTACTGAAAACAAAAGTTTTACATGGAACTAAGCCCAGCATGTGGATTTCATCACAGGAAGCCAGTTTACTGCAGCAAACCATAGTTTTACATGGAACTAAACTCAGAATGTGGATTTCATCACAGGAGGCCAGTTTACTGCAGCAAACCATAGTTTTACATGGAACTAAGCTCAGAATGTGAATTTCATCACCGGAGGCCAGTATACTGCTGAAAACCACAGATTCACATGTAACAGAGCAGAGAATGTGGATTTCATCACAGGAAGTCAGTTTATTGCAGCAAACCACAGTTTTACATGGAACTGAGCTCAGAATGTGAATTTCATAAGAGGGGACCAGTTTACTGCAGCAAACCACAGTTTAACATGGAACTAAGCTCAGAATGTGAAATTCATTACAGGAAGCCAGTTTACTGCAGCAAACCACAGTTTAACATGGAACTGAGCCCAGAATGTGGATTTCATCACAGGAAGCCAGTTTACTGCAGCAAACCACAGTTTTACATGAAACCAAACACAGAATGTGGTTGACATTACAAGACGCCTGTTTATTGCTGCAATCCTTGCTGTTACATGAAAGTGAGCATAGAATGTAGATTTCATCAGGGGAAGCCAGCTCATTACTGCAAACATCAGATTCACATGCAACAGAGCTAAGAATGTGGATTTCATCACAGGAGTCCAGTACACTGCTGCAAACAACAGTTTCACATGGAACTGAGCTCAGAATGTGACTTTAATCAGAGGAGACCAGTTTACTGTACAAACCATATTTTTACATGGAACTGAGCTCAGGATGTGGAATTCATCACAGGAAGCCAGTTGACTGCCCTAAAACACAGTTTTACATGGAATTGAGCTCAGAATGTGAATTTCATCACTGGAGGCCAGTACCCTGCTGCAAACCACAGTTTAACATGTAACAGAGCAGGGAATGTGGATTTCATCAAAGGAAGCCAGTTCATTGCAGCAAACCACAGTTTTACATGAAACCAAACACAGAATGTGGTTGACATTACAAGACGCCTGTTTATTGCTGCAATCCTTGCTGTTACATGAAAGTGAGCATAGAATGTAGATTTCATCAGGGGAAGCCAGTTCATTACTGAAAATCACAGATTCACATGTAACTGAGCAGAGAATGTGGATTTCATCACGGGAGTCCAGTACACTGCTGCAAACCACAGTTTTACATGAAGCCAAACATAGAATGTGTAACAGAGCTCAGAATGTGGATTTCATCACAGGAGTCCAGTACACTGCTGCAAACAACAGTTTCACATGGAATTGAGCTCAGAATGTGACTTTAATCAGATGAGACCAGTTTACTGTAAAAACCACATTTTTACAGGAAGGAAGCCAGTTTATTGCAGCAAACCACAGTTTTACATGGAACTAAGCTCAGAATGTGGAATTCATCATAGGAAGCCAGTTGACTGCTGCAAACCACAGTTTTACATGGAACTGAGCTCAGAATGTGAATTTCATCACAGGAGGCCAGTTTACTGCAGCAAACCACAGTTTTACATGGAACTAAGCTCAGAATGTTGATTTCATCACGGGAGTCCAGTACACTGCTGCAAACCACAGTTTTACATGAAACTGAGCTCAGAATGTGGTTGACATTACAAGACGCCTGTTTATTGCTGCAATCCTTGCTGTTACATGAAAGTGAGCATAGAATGTAGATTTCATCAGGGTAAGCCAGTTCATTACTGCTAACCACAGATTAACATGTAACAGAGCTCAGAATGTGGATTTCATCACGGGAGTCCAGTACACTGCTGCAAACCACAGTTTTACATGAAACTGAGCTCAGAATGTGGAATTCATCATAGGAAGCCAGTACACTGCTGCAAACCACAGATACACATGAAACAGAGCAGAAAATGTGGATTTCATCACAGGAAGCTAGTTGACTGCTGCAAACCACAGTTTTACATAGAACTAAGCTCAGGATGTGGATTTCATCACAGGATGCCAGATGACTGCTGCAAACCACAGTTTTACATGGAACTAAGCTAAGAATGTGGAATTCATCATAGGAAGCCAGTTGACTGTTGCAAACCACAGTTTTACACTGAACTGAGCTCCGAATGTGGAATTCATCACAGGAAGCCAGTTGACTGCTGCAAAGCACAGTTTAACAAGGAACTGAGCTCAGAATGTGAATTTCATCAATGGAGGCCAGTACACTGCTGCAAACCACAGATTCACATGTAACAGAGCTCAGAATGTGGATTTCATCACTGGAGGCCAGTACCCTACTGCAAACCACAGTTTTACATGTAACAGAGCAGGGAATGTGGATTTTATCACAGGAAGGTAGTTGACTGCTGCAAACCACAGTTTTACATGGAACTAAACTCATAATGTGGATTTCATCAAAGGAAGCCAGTTCACTGCAGCAAACCACAGTTTTACATGAAACCAAACACAGAATGTGGTTGACATTAAAAGACACCTGTTTATTGCTGCAATCCTTGCTGTTACATGAAAGTGAGCATAGAATGTAGATTTCATCAGGGGAAGCCAGTTCATTATTGCAAACCACAGATTCACATGTAACAGAGCTCAGAATGTGGATTTCATCACGGGAGTCCAGTACACTGCTGCAAACAACAGTTTCACATGAAACTGAGCTCAGAATGTGAATTTCATCACCGGAAGCCAGTTGACTGCTGCAAACCACAGTTTAACATGGAACTGAGCTCAGAATGTGGAATTCATCATAGGAAGCCAGTACACTGCTGCAAACCACAGATTCACATGTAAGAGAGCTCAGAATGTGGATTTCATCACAGGAAGCTAGTTGACTGCTGCAAACCACAGTTTTACATGGAATTAAGCTCAGAATGTGGATTTCATCACAGGAAGCCAGTTTACTACAGCAAACCACAGTTTTACATGGAACTGAGCTCAGAATGTTAATTTCATCACTGGAGGCCAGTACACTGCTGCAAACCACAGATTCACATGTAACAGAGCAGAGAATGTGGATTTCATCACAGGAAGCTAGTTGACTGCTGCAAACCACAGTTTTACATGGAACTAAGCTCAGAATGTGGATTTCATCACAGGAAGCCAGTTGACTGCTGCAAACCACAGTTTTACATGGAACTAAGTCCAGAATGTGGATTTCATCACAGGAAGCCGGTTTACAGCTGCAAACCACAGTTTTACATGGAACTGAGCTCAGAATGTGAAATTCATTACAGGAAGGCAGTTGACTGCTGCAAACGACAGTTTAACATGGAACCAAACACAGAATGTGGTTGACATTACAAGACCCCTGTTTACTGCAATCCTTGCAATTACATGAAAGTGAGCATAGAATGTAGATTTCATCAGGCGAAACCAGCTCATTACTGCAAACCACAGATTCACATGTAACAGAGCTCAGAATGTGGATTTCATCACAGGAGTCCAGTACACTGCTGCAAACAACAGTTTCACATGAAACTGAGCTCAGAATTTGGTTTTCATTACAAGATGCCTGTTTATTGCTGCATTCTTTGCTGTTACATGAAAGTGAGCAAAGAATGTGGAATTCATCATAGGAAGCCAGTACACTGCTGCAAACCACAGTTTTACATGTAACAAAGCAGAGAATGTGGATTTCATCACAGGAAGCTAGTTGACTGCTGCAAACCACAGATTCACATGTAACTGAGCAGAGAATGTGAATTTCATCAGAGGAGATCAGTTTACTGTGTAAACCACATTTTTACATGGAACTGAGCTCAGAATGTGGATTTCCTCACAGGAAGCCAGTTTACTGCAGCAAACCACAGTTTTACATGGAACTAAGCTCAGAATGTGGATTTCATCACAGGAAGCCACTTTACTGCTGCAAACAACAGTTTCACATGGAACTGAGCTCAAAATGTGAATTTCATCAATGGAGGCCAGTACACCGCTGAAAACCACAGATTCACATGTAACAGAGGTCAGAATGTCTATTTCATCACAGGAAGCCAGTTTACTGCAGCAAACCACAGTTTTACATGGAACTGAGCTCAGAATGTTAATTTCATCACGGGAGTCCAGTACACTGCTGCAAACAACAGTTTCACATGAAACTGAGCTAAGAATGTGAATTTCATCACAGGAAACTAGTTGACTGCTGCAAACCACAGTTTTACATGGAACTAAGCTCAGAATGTGGAATTCATCATAGGAAGCCAGTTTATTGCAGCAAACCACAGTTTTACATGGAACAGAATGTGAATTTCATCAGAGGAGACCAGTTTACTGTACAACCACATTTTTACATTGAACTGAGCTCAGAATGTGGAATTCATCATAGGAAGCAAGTTGACTGCCGCAAACCACAGTTTTACATGGAATTGAGCTCAGAATGTGAATTTCATCACTGGAGGCCAGTACCCTGCTGCAAACCACAGATTCACATGTAACAGAGCTCAGAATGTGGATTTCATCACGGGAGTCCAGTACACTGCTGCAAACAACAGTTTCACATGAAACTGAGCAAAGAATGTGAATTTCAGCACAGGAAGCCAGTTGACTGCTGCAAACAACAGTTTAACATGGAACTGAGCTCAGAATATGAATTTCATCACAGGAATCCAGTTTACTGCAGCAAACCACATTTTTACATGAAACCAAACACAGAATGTGGTTTTCATTTCAAGATGCCTGTTTATTGCTGCATTCCTTGCTGTTACATGAAAGTGAGCAAAGAATGTAGATTTCACCAGGGGAAGCAAGTTCATTACTGCAAACCACAGATTCACATGTAACAGAGCTCAGAATGTGGATTTCATTACAGGAAGCTAGTTGACTGCTGAAAACCACAGTTTTACATGGAACTGAGCTCAGAATGTGAATTTCATCACTGGAGGCCAGTACACTGCTGTAAACCACAGATTCACATGTAACAGAGCTCAGAATGTGGATTTCTTCACGAGTGTCCAGAACACTGCTGCAAACCACAGTTTCACATGGAACTAAGCTCAGAATGTGAATTTCATCACCGAAGGCCAGTATATTGCTGAAAACCACAGATTCACATGTAAAAGAGCTCAGAATGTGGATTTCATCACGGGAGTCCAGTACACAGCTGCAAACCACAGTTTTACATGGAACTAAGCTCAGAATGTGGAATTCATCACAGGAAGCCAGTACACTGCTGCAAACCACAGATTCACATGTAACAGAGCAGAGAATGTGGATATCATCACAGGAAGCTACTTGACTGCTGCAAACCACAGTTTTACATGGAATTAAGCACAGAATGTGGATTTCATCACAGGAAGCCAGTTTACTGCAGCAAAACACAGTTTTACATGGAACTGAGCTCAGAATGTGAATTTCATCACTGGAGGCCAGTACACTGCTGTAAACCACAGATTCACATGTAACAGAGCAGGGAATGTGGATTTTATCACAGGAAGGTAGTTGACTGCTGCAAACCACAGTTTTACATGGAACTAAACTCATAATGTGGATTTCATCAAAGGAAGCCAGTTCACTGCAGCAAACCACAGTTTTACATGAAACCAAACACAGAATGTGGTTGACATTACAAGACGCCTGTTTATTGCTGCAATCCTTGCTGTTACATGAAAGTGAGCATAGAATGTAGATTTCATCAGGGGAAGCCAGTTCATTACTGCAAACCACAGATTCACATGTAACAGAGCTCAGAATGTGGATTTCATCACGGGAGTCCAGTACACTGCTGCAAACAACAGTTTCACATGAAACTGAGCTCAGAATGTGAATTTTAGCACAGGAAGCCAGTTGACTGCTGCAAACAACAGTTTAACATGGAACTGAGCTCAGAATATGAATTTCATCACAGGAATCCAGTTTACTGCAGCAAACCACATTTTTACATGAAACCAAACACAGAATGTGGTTTTCATTTCAAGATGCCTGTTTATTGGGGGCGGCAGTAGCTCAGTCTGTAGGGAGTTGGCTTGGGAACCGTAGGGTCACCGGTTCAAGTCCCGACATGGACCAAAAACTGAGTGTGAACTGGTAGCTGGAGAGGTGCCAGTTTACCTCTTGGGCACTGCCGAGGTGCCCCTGAGCAAGGCACCAAACCCCCAACTGCTCGGGGCGCTTGTCAGGAGCAGCCCCCTCACTCTGACATCTCTCCATTAATGCATGTATGTGTGTTTCAGGTCTGCATGTACCATGTATGAGTTTAACAGAGTGTAAATTGAATTTCCCCACTGTGGGACTAATAAAGGTAGATCTTCTTCTTCTTCTTCTTCTTCTATTGCTGCATTCCTTGCTGTTACATGAAAGTGAGCAAAGAATGTAGATTTCACCAGGGGAAGCAAGTTCATTACTGCAAACCACAGATTCACATGTAACAGAGCTCAGAATGTGGATTTCATCACGAGTGTCCAGAACACTGCTGCAAACCACAGTTTCACATGGAACTAAGCTCAGAATGTGAATTTCATCACCGAAGGCCAGTATATTGCTGAAAACCACAGATTCACATGTAAAAGAGCTCAGAATGTGGATTTCATCACGGGAGTCCAGTACACAGCTGCAAACCACAGTTTTACATGGAACTAAGCTCAGAATGTGGAATTCATCACAGGAAGCCAGAACACTGCTGCAAACCACAGATTCACATGTAACAGAGCAGAGAATGTGGATATCATCACAGGAAGCTAGTTGACTGCTGCAAACCACAGTTTTACATGGAATTAAGCACAGAATGTGGATTTCATCACAGGAAGCCAGTTTACTGCAGCAAACCACAGTTTTACATGGAACTGAACTCAGAATGTGAATTTCATCACTGGAGGCCAGTACACTGCTGCAAACCACAGATTCACATGTAACAGAGCAGAGAATGTGGATTTCATCACAGGAAGCTACTTAACTGCTGCAAACCACAGTTTTGCATGGAACTAAGCTCAGATTGTGGAATTCATCATAGGAAGCCAGTTGACTGCTGCAAACCACAGTTTTACATGGAACTGAGCTCAGAATGTGGAATTCATCACAGGAAGCCAGTTGACTGCTGCAAACCACAGTTTAACAAGGAACTGAGCTCAGAATGTGAATTTCATCACTGGAGGCCAGTACACTGCTGCAAACTACAGATTCACATGTAACTGAGCAGAGAATTTGGATTTCATCACAGGAAGCCATTTTACTGCAGCAAACCACAGTTTTACATGAAGCCAAACACAGAATGTGTAACAGAGCTCAGAATGTGGATTTCATCACGGGAGTCCAGTACAACACTGCTGCAAACAACAGTTTTTACATGGAACTGAGCTCAGAATGTGAATTTCATCAGAGGAGACCAGTTTACTGCTGCAAACTACAGTTTTATATGGAACTAAGCTCAGAATGTGGATTTCATGACAGGAGTCCAGTACACTGCTGCAAACAACAGTTTCACATGGAACTGAGCTCAGAATGTGACTTTAATCAGAGGAGACCAGTTTACTGTACAAACCACATTTTCACATGGAACTGAGCTCAGGATGTGGAATTCATCATAAGAAGCCAGTTGACTGCCGCAAACCACAGTTTTACATGGAATTGAGCTCAGAATGTGAATTTCATCACTGGAGGCCAGTACCCTGCTGCAAACCACAGTTTTACATGTAACAGAGCAGGGAATGTGGATTTTATCACAGGAAGGTAGTTGACTGCTGCAAACCACAGTTTTACATGGAACTGAGCTCAGAATGTGAATTTCATCACTGGAGGCCAGTACACTGCTGTAAACCACGGATTCACATGTAACAGAGCTCAGAATGTGGATTTTATCACGAGTGTCCAGAACACTGCTGCAAACCACAGTTTCACATGGAACTAAGCTCAGAATGTGAATTTCATCACCGAAGGACAGTATATTGCTGAAAATCACAGATTCACATGTAAAAGAGCTCAGAATGTGGATTTCATCACAGGAAGCCAGTTTACTGCAGCAAACCACAGTTTTACATAGAACTGAACTCAGAATGTGAATTTCATCACTGGAGGCCAGTACACTGCTGCAAACCACAGATTCACATGTAACAGAGCAGAGAATGTGGATTTCATCACAGGAAGCCAGTTTACTGCAGCAAACCACAGTTTTACATAGAACTGAACTCAGAATGTGGATTTCATCACGGGAGTCCAGTACACTGCTGCAAACAACAGTTTCACATGAAACTGAGCTCAGAATGTGAATTTCAGCACAGGAAGCCAGTTGACTGCTGCAAACAACAGTTTAACATGGAACTGAGCTCAGAATATGAATTTCATCACAGGAATCCAGTTTACTGCAGCAAACCACATTTTTACATGAAACCAAACACAGAATGTGGTTTTCATTTCAAGATGCCTGTTTATTGCTGCATTCCTTGCTGTTACATGAAAGTGAGCAAAGAATGTAGATTTCACCAGGGGAAGCAAGTTCATTACTGCAAACCACAGATTCACATGTAACAGAGCTCAGAATGTGGATTTCATTACAGGAAGCTAGTTGACTGCTGAAAACCACAGTTTTACATGGAACTGAGCTCAGAATGTGAATTTCATCACTGGAGGCCAGTACACTGCTGTAAACCACAGATTCACATGTAACAGAGCTCAGAATGTGGATTTCATCACGAGTGTCCAGAACACTGCTGCAAACCACAGTTTCACATGGAACTAAGCTCAGAATGTGAATTTCATCACCGAAGGCCAGTATATTGCTGAAAACCACAGATTCACATGTAAAAGAGCTCAGAATGTGGATTTCATCACGGGAGTCCAGTACACAGCTGCAAACCACAGTTTTACATGGAACTAAGCTCAGAATGTGGAATTCATCACAGGAAGCCAGTACACTGCTGCAAACCACAGATTCACATGTAACAGAGCAGAGAATGTGGATATCATCACAGGAAGCTAGTTGACTGCTGCAAACAACAGTTTTACATGGAATTAAGCACAGAATGTGGATTTCATCACAGGAAGCCAGTTTACTGCAGCAAAACACAGTTTTACATGGAACTGAGCTCAGAATGTGAATTTCATCACTGGAGGCCAGTACACTGATGTAAACCACAGATTCACATGTAACAGAGCAGGGAATGTGGATTTTATCACAGGAAGGTAGTTGACTGCTGCAAACCACAGTTTTACATGGAACTAAACTCATAATGTGGATTTCATCAAAGGAAGCCAGTTCACTGCAGCAAACCACAGTTTTACATGAAACCAAACACAGAATGTGGTTGACATTACAAGACGCCTGTTTATTGCTGCAATCCTTGCTGTTACATGAAAGTGAGCATAGAATGTAGATTTCATCAGGGGAAGCCAGTTCATTACTGCAAACCACAGATTCACATGTAACAGAGCTCAGAATGTGGATTTCATCACGGGAGTCCAGTACACTGCTGCAAACAACAGTTTCACATGAAACTGAGCTCAGAATGTGAATTTCAGCACAGGAAGCCAGTTGACTGCTGCAAACAACAGTTTAACATGGAACTGAGCTCAGAATATGAATTTCATCACAGGAATCCAGTTTACTGCAGCAAACCACATTTTTAAATGAAACCAAACACAGAATGTGGTTTTCATTTCAAGATGCCTGTTTATTGCTGCATTCCTTGCTGTTACATGAAAGTGAGCAAAGAATGTAGATTTCACCAGGGGAAGCAAGTTCATTACTGCAAACCACAGATTCACATGTAACAGAGCTCAGAATGTGAATTTCATTACGGGAAGCTAGTTGACTGCTGAAAACCACAGTTTTACATGGAACTGAGCTCAGAATGTGAATTTCATCACTGGAGGCCAGTACACTGCTGTAAACCACAGATTCACATGTAACAGAGCTCAGAATGTGGATTTCATCACGAGTGTCCAGAACACTGCTGCAAACCACAGTTTCACATGGAACTAAGCTCAGAATGTGAATTTCATCACCGAAGGCCAGTATATTGATGAAAACCACAGATTCACATGTAAAAGAGCTCAGAATGTGGATTTCATCACGGGAGTCCAGTACACAGCTGCAAACCACAGTTTTACATGGAACTAAGCTCAGAATGTGGAATTCATCACAGGAAGCCAGTACACTGCTGCAAACCACAGATTCACATGTAACAGAGCAGAGAATGTGGATATCATCACAGGAAGCTAGTTGACTGCTGCAAACCACAGTTTTACATGGAATTAAGCACAGAATGTGGATTTCATCACAGGAAGCCAGTTTACTGCAGCAAACCAAAGTTTTACATGGAACTGAACTCAGAATGTGAATTTCATCACTGGAGGCCAGTACACTGCTGCAAACCACAGATTCACATGTAACAGAGCAGAGAATGTGGATTTCATCACAGGAAGCTACTTAACTGCTGCAAACCACAGTTTTACATGGAACTAAGCTCAGATTGTGGAATTCATCATAGGAAGCCAGTTGACTGCTGCAAACCACAGTTTTACATGGAACTGAGCTCAGAATGTGGAATTCATCACAGGAAGCCAGTTGACTGCTGCAAACCACAGTTTAACAAGGAACTGAGCTCAGAATGTGAATTTCATCACTGGAGGCCAGTACACTGCTGCAAACTACAGATTCACATGTAACTGAGCAGAGAATTTGGATTTCATCACAGGAAGCCATTTTACTGCAGCAAACCACAGTTTTACATGAAGCCAAACACAGAATGTGTAACAGAGCTCAGAATGTGGATTTCATCACGGGAGTCCAGTACAACACTGCTGCAAACAACAGTTTTTACATGGAACTGAGCTCAGAATGTGAATTTCATCAGAGGAGACCAGTTTACTGCTGCAAACTACAGTTTTACATGGAACTAAGCTCAGAATGTGGATTTCATCACAGGAGTCCAGTACACTGCTGCAAACAACAGTTTCACATGGAACTGAGCTCAGAATGTGACTTTAATCAGAGGAGACCAGTTTACTGTACAAACCACATTTTTACATGGAACTGAGCTCAGGATGTGGAATTCATCATAAGAAGCCAGTTGACTGCCGCAAACCACAGTTTTACATGGAATTGAGCTCAGAATGTGAATTTCATCACTGGAGGCCAGTACCCTGCTGCAAACCACAGTTTTACATGTAACAGAGCAGGGAATGTGGATTTTATCACAGGAAGGTAGTTGACTGCTGCAAACCACAGTTTTACATGGAACTGAGCTCAGAATGTGAATTTCATCACTGGAGGCCAGTACACTGCTGTAAACCACAGATTCACATGTAACAGAGCTCAGAATGTGGATTTTATCACGAGTGTCCAGAACACTGCTGCAAACCACAGTTTCACATGGAACTAAGCTCAGAATGTGAATTTCATCACCGAAGGACAGTATATTGCTGAAAATCACAGATTCACATGTAAAAGAGCTCAGAATGTGGATTTCATCACAGGAAGCCAGTTTACTGCAGCAAACTACAGTTTTACATAGAACTGAACTCAGAATGTGAATTTCATCACTGGAGGCCAGTACACTGCGGCAAACCACAGATTCACATGTAACAGAGCAGAGAATGTGGATTTCATCACAGGAAGCCAGTTTACTGCAGCAAACCCCAGTTTTACATGAAGCCAAACACAGAATGTGTAACAGAGCTCAGAATGTGGATTTCATCACGGGAGTCCAGTACAACACTGCTGCAAACAACAGTTTTACATGGAACTGAGCTCAGAATGTGAATTTCATCAGAGGAGACCAGTTTACTGTGTAAACCACATTTTTACATGGAACTGAGCTCAGAATGTGGAATTCATCACAGGAAGCCAGTTGACTGCTGCAAACTACAATTTTACATGGAACTAAGCCCAGAATGTGGATTTCATCACAGGAAGCCAGGTTACTGCAGCAAACCACAGTTTTACATGGAACTGAGCTCAGAATTTGAATTTCATCACTGGAGGCCAGTATACTGCTGAAAACCACAGATTCACATGTACCAGAGCTCAGAATGTTGATTTCATCACGGGAGTCCAGTACACTGCTGCAAACCACAGATTCACATGTAACAGACCAGAGAATGTGGATTTCATCACAGGAAGCCAGTTTACTGCAGCAAACCACAGTTTTACATGGAACTGAGCTCAGAATGTTAATTTCATAAGAGGAGACCAGTTTACTGTGCAAACCACATTTTTACATGGACTAAGCTCAGAATGTGAAATTCATTACAGGAAGCCAGTTGAATGCTGCAAACCACAGTTTAACATGGAACTGAGCCCAGAATGTGGATTTCATCACAGGAATCCAGTTTACTGCAGCAAACCACAGTTTTACATAGAACTGAACTCAGAATGTGGATTTCATCACGGGAGTCCAGTACACAGCTGCAAACAACAGTTTCACATGAAACTGAGCTCAGAATGTGAATTTCAGCACAGGAAGCCAGTTGACTGCTGCAAACAACAGTTTAACATGGAAATGAGCTCAGAATATGAATTTCATCACAGGAATCCAGTTTACTGCAGCAAACCACATTTTTACATGAAACCAAACACAGAATGTGGTTTTCATTTCAAGATGCCTGTTTATTGCTGCATTCCTTGCTGTTACATGAAAGTGAGCAAAGAATGTAGATTTCACCAGGGGAAGCAAGTTCATTACTGCAAACCACAGATTCACATGTAACAGAGCTCAGAATGTGGATTTCATTACAGGAAGCTAGTTGACTGCTGAAAACCACAGTTTTACATGGAACTGAGCTCAGAATGTGAATTTCATCACTGGAGGCCAGTACACTGCTGTAAACCACAGATTCACATGTAACAGAGCTCAGAATGTGGATTTCATCACGAGTGTCCAGAACACTGCTGCAAACCACAGTTTCACATGGAACTAAGCTCAGAATGTGAATTTCATCACCGAAGGCCAGTATATTGCTGAAAACCACAGATTCACATGTAAAAGAGCTCAGAATGTGGATTTCATCACGGGAGTCCAGTACACAGCTGCAAACCACAGTTTTACATGGAACTAAGCTCAGAATGTGGAATTCATCACAGGAAGCCAGTACACTGCTGCAAACCACAGATTCACATGTAACAGAGCAGAGAATGTAGATATCATCACAGGAAGCTAGTTGACTGCTGCAAACCACAGTTTTACATGGAATTAAGCACAGAATGTGGATTTCATCACAGGAAGCCAGTTTACTGCAGCAAAACACAGTTTTACATGGAACTGAGCTCAGAATGTGAATTTCATCACTGGAGGCCAGTACACTGATGTAAACCACAGATTCACATGTAACAGAGCAGGGAATGTGGATTTTATCACAGGAAGGTAGTTGACTGCTGCAAACCACAGTTTTACATGGAACTAAACTCATAATGTGGATTTCATCAAAGGAAGCCAGTTCACTGCAGCAAACCACAGTTTTACATGAAACCAAACACAGAATGTGGTTGACATTACAAGACGCCTGTTTATTGCTGCAATCCTTGCTGTTACATGAAAGTGAGCATAGAATGTAGATTTCATCAGGGGAAGCCAGTTCATTACTGCAAACCACAGATTCACATGTAACAGAGCTCAGAATGTGGATTTCATCACGGGAGTCCAGTACACTGCTGCAAACAACAGTTTCACATGAAACTGAGCTCAGAATGTGAATTTCAGCACAGGAAGCCAGTTGACTGCTGCAAACAACAGTTTAACATGGAACTGAGCTCAGAATATGAATTTCATCACAGGAATCCAGTTTACTGCAGCAAACCACATTTTTACATGAAACCAAAAACAGAATGTGGTTTTCATTTCAAGATGCCTGTTTATTGCTGCATTCCTTGCTGTTACATGAAAGTGAGCAAAGAATGTAGATTTCACCAGGGGAAGCAAGTTCATTACTGCAAACCACAGATTCACATGTAACAGAGCTCAGAATGTGAATTTCATTACAGGAAGCTAGTTGACTGCTGAAAACCACAGTTTTACATGGAACTGAGCTCAGAATGTGAATTTCATCACTGGAGGCCAGTACACTGCTGTAAACCACAGATTCACATGTAACAGAGCTCAGAATGTGGATTTCATCACGAGTGTCCAGAACACTGCTGCAAACCACAGTTTCACATGGAACTAAGCTCAGAATGTGAATTTCATCACCGAAGGCCAGTATATTGCTGAAAACCACAGATTCACATGTAAAAGAGCTCAGAATGTGGATTTTATCACGGGAGTCCAGTCCACAGCTGCAAACCACAGTTTTACATGGAACTAAGCTCAGAATGTGGAATTCATCACAGGAAGCCAGTACACTGCTGCAAACCACAGATTCACATGTAACAGAGCAGAGAATGTGGATATCATCACAGGAAGCTAGTTGACTGCTGCAAACCACAGTTTTACATGGAATTAAGCACAGAATGTGGATTTCATCACAGGAAGCCAGTTTACTGCAGCAAACCACAGTTTTACATGGAACTGAACTCAGAATGTGAATTTCATCACTGGAGGCCAGTACACTGCTGCAAACCACAGATTCACATGTAACAGAGCAGAGAATGTGGATTTCATCACAGGAAGCTACTTAACTGCTGCAAACCACAGTTTTACATGGAACTAAGCTCAGATTGTGGAATTCATCATAGGAAGCCAGTTGACTGCTGCAAACCACAGTTTTACATGGAACTGAGCTCAGAATGTGGAATTCATCACAGGAAGCCAGTTGACTGCTGCAAACCACAGTTTAACAAGGAACTGAGCTCAGAATGTGAAGTTCATCACTGGAGGCCAGTACACTGCTGCAAACTACAGATTCACATGTAACTGAGCAGAGAATTTGGATTTCATCACAGGAAGCCATTTTACTGCAGCAAACCACAGTTTTACATGAAGCCAAACACAGAATGTGTAACAGAGCTCAGAATGTGGATTTCATCACGGGAGTCCAGTACAACACTGCTGCAAACAACAGTTTTTACATGGAACTGAGCTCAGAATGTGAATTTCATCAGAGGAGACCAGTTTACTGCTGCAAACTACAGTTTTACATGGAACTAAGCTCAGAATGTGGATTTCATCACAGGAGTCCAGTACACTGCTGCGAACAACAGTTTCACATGGAACTGAGCTCAGAATGTGACTTTAATCAGAGGAGACCAGTTTACTGTACAAACCACATTTTTACATGGAACTGAGCTCAGGATGTGGAATTCATCATAAGAAGCCAGTTGACTGCCGTAAACCACAGTTTTACATGGAATTGAGCTCAGAATGTGAATTTCATCACTGGAGGCCAGTACCCTGCTGCAAACCACAGTTTTACATGTAACAGAGCAGGGAATGTGGATTTTATCACAGGAAGGTAGTTGACTGCTGCAAACCACAGTTTTACATGGAACTGAGCTCAGAATGTGAATTTCATCACTGGAGGCCAGTACACTGCTGTAAACCACAGATTCACATGTAACAGAGCTCAGAATGTGGATTTTATCACGAGTGTCCAGAACACTGCTGCAAACCACAGTTTCACATGGAACTAAGCTCAAAATGTGAATTTCATCACCGAAGGACAGTATATTGCTGAAAATCACAGATTCACATGTAAAAGAGCTCAGAATGTGGATTTCATCACAGGAAGCCAGTTTACTGCAGCAAACTACAGTTTTACATAGAACTGAACTCAGAATGTGAATTTCATCACTGGAGGCCAGTACACTGCTGCAAACCACAGATTCACATGTAACAGAGCAGAGAATGTGGATTTCATCACAGGAAGCCAGTTTACTGCAGCAAACCCCAGTTTTACATGAAGCCAAACACAGAATGTGTAACAGAGCTCAGAATGTGGATTTCATCACGGGAGTCCAGTACACTGCTGCAAAACACAGTTTTAAATGGAACTAAGCTCAGAATGTGGAATTCATCATAGGAAGCCAGTACACTGCTGCAAACCACAGATTCACATGTAACAGAGCAGAGAATGTGGATTTCATCACAGGAAGCTAGTTGACTGCTGCAAACCACAGTTTTACATGGAATTAAGATCAGAATGTGGATTTCATCACAGGAAGCCAGTTTACTGCAGCAAACCACAGTTTTACATGGAACTGAGCTCAGAATGTGAATTTCATAAGAGGAGACCAGTTTACTGTGCAAACCACATTTTTACATGGAACTAAGCTCAGAATGTGAAATTCATTACAGGAAGCCAGTTGACTGCTGCAAACCACAGTTTAACATGGAACTGAGCCCAGAATGTGGATTTCATAACAGGAAGCCAGTTTACTGCAGCAAACCACAGTTTTACATGGAACTGAGCTCAGAATGTGAATTTCATAAGAGGAGACCAGTTTACTGTGCAAACCACATTTTTACATGGAACTAAGCTCAGAATTATAAAATTCATTACAGGAAGCCAGTTGACTGCTGCAAACCACAGTTTAACATGGAACTGAGCCCAGAATGTGGATTTCATCACAGGAAGCCAGTTTACTGCAGCAAACCACAGTTTTACATGAAATCAAACACAGAATGTGGTTGACATTACAAGACGCCTGTTTATTGCTGCAATCCTTGCTGTTACATGATAGTGAGCATAGAATGTAGATTTCATCAGGGGAAGCCAGCTCATTACTGCAAACCACAGATTCACATGTAACAGAGCTCAGAATGTGGATTTCATCACTGGAGGCCAGTACCCTGCTGCAAACCACAGTTTTACATGTAACAGAGCGGAGAATGTGGATTTCATCACAGGAAGCTAGTTGACTGCTGCAAACCACAGTTTTACATGGAACTAAGCTCAGAATGTGGATTTCATCACAGGACGCCAGTTTATTGCAGCAAACCACAGTTTTACATGGAACTGAGCTCAGAATGTGAATTTCATGACAGGAAGCCAGTTGACTGCTGCAAACCACAGTTTTACATGGAACTAAGCTCAGAATGTGCATTTCATGACAGGAAGCCAGTTTATTGCAGCAAACCACAGTTTTACATGGAACTAAGCTCAGAATGTGGAATTCATCATAGGAAGCCAGTTGACTGCTGCAAACCACAGTTTTACATGGAACCAAACACAGAATGTGGTTGACATTACAAGACGCCTGTTTATTGCTGCAATCCTTGCTGTTACATGAAAGTGAGCATAGAATGTAGATTTCATCACAGGAAGCCAGTTTATTGCAGCAAACCACAGTTTTACATGGAACTAAGCTCAGAATGTGGAATTCATCATAGGAAGCCAGTTGACTGCTGCAAACCACAGTTTTACACGGAACTGAGCTCAGAATGTGAATTTCATAAGAGGAGACCAGTTTACTGTGCAATCCACAGTTTCACATGGAATTAAGCTCAGAATGTGGATTTCATCACAGGAAGCCAGTTGACTGCTGCAAACCACAGATTTACATGTAACAGAGCAGGGAATGTGGATTTTATCACAGGAAGGTAGTTGACTGCTGCAAACCACAGTTTTACATGGAACTGAGCTCAGAATGTGAAATTCATTACAGGAAGCCAGTTGACTGCTGCAAACCACAGTTTAACATGGAACTGAGCCCAGAATGTGGATTTCATCACAGGAAGCCAGTTTACTGCAGCAAACCACAGTTTTACATGAAACCAAACACAGAATGTGGTTGACATTAGAAGACGCCTGTTTATTGCTGCAATCCTTGCTGTTACATGAAAGTGAGTATAGAATGTAGATTTCATCAGGGGAAGCCAGCTCATTACTGGAAACCACAGATTCACATGTAACAGAGCTCAGAATGTGGATTTCATCACTGGAGGCAAATACCCTGCTGCAAACCACAGTTTTACATGTAACAGAGCAGAGAATGCGGATTTCATCACAGGAAGCTAGTTGACTGTTACAAACCACAGTTTTACATGGAACTAAGCTCAGAATGTGGATTTCATCACAGGAAGCCAGTTTATTGCAGCAAACCACAGTTTTACATGGAACTAAGCTCAGAATGTGGAATTCATCATAGGAAGCCAGTTGACTGCTGCAAACCACAGTTTTACACAGAATTGAGCTCAGAATGTTGAATTCATCACAGGAAGCCAGTTGACTGCTGCAAACCACGGCTTAACAAGGAACTGAGCTCAGAATGTGAATTTCATAAGAGGAGACCAGTTGACTGCTGCAAACCACAGTTTTACATGGAACTGAGCAGAGAATGTGGATTTCATCACAGGAAGCTAGTTGACTGCTGCAAACCACAGTTTTACATGGAACTAAACTCATAATGTGGATTTCATCACAGGAAGCCAGTTTACTGCAGCAAACCACAGTTTTACATGAAACCAAACACAGAATGTGGTTGACATTACAAGACGCCTGTTTATTGCTGCAATCCTTGCTGTTACATGAAAGTGAGCATAGAATGTAGATTTCATCAGCGGAAGCCAGCTCATTAATGCAAACCACAGATTCACATGTAACAGAGCTCAGAATGTGGATTTCATCACTGGAGGCCAGTACCCTGCTGCAAACCACAATTTTACATGTTACAGAGCAGAGAATGTGGATTTCATCACAGGAAGCTAGTTGACTGCTGCAAACCACAGTTTTACATGGAATTAAGCTCAGATTGTGGATTTCATCACAAGAAGCCAGTTTACTGCAGCAAACCACAGTTTTACATGGAACTGAGCTCAGAATTTGAATTTCATCACTGGAGGCGAGAACACTGCTGCAACCCACAGATTCACATATAATAGAGCAGAGAATGTGGATTTCATCACAGGAAGCCAGTTGACTGCTGCAAACCACAGTTTCACATGGAACTGAGCTCAGAATGTGAATTTCATCACAGGAAGCCAGTTTATTGCAGCAAACCACAGTTTTACATGGAACTAAGCTCAGAATGTGGAATTCATCACAGGAAGCCAGTTTATTGCAGCAAACCACAGTTTTACATGGAACTAAGCTCAGAATGTGGAATTCATCATAGGAAGCCAGTTGACTGCTGCAAACAACAGTTTAACAAGGAACTGAGCTCAGAATGTGAATTTCATAAGAGGAGACCAGTTTACTGTTCAAACCACATTTTTACATGGAACTAAGCTCAGAATGTGAAATTCATTACAGGAAGCCAGTTGACTGCTGCAAACCACAGCTTAACATGGAACTGAGCCCAGAATGTGGATTTCATCACAGGAAGCCAGTTTACTGCAGCAAACCACAGTTTTACATGGAACTGAGCTCAGAATGTGAATTTCATAAGAGGAGACCAGTTTACTGTGCAAACCACATTTTTACATGGAACTAAGCTCAGAATGTGAAATTCATTACAGGAAGCCAGTTGACTGCTGCAAACCACAGTTTAACATGGAACTGAGCCCAGAATGTGGATTTCATCACAGGAAGCCAGTTTACTGCAGCAAACCACAGTTTTACATGAAATCAAACACAGAATGTGGTTGACATTACAAGACGCCTGTTTATTGCTGCAATCCTTGCTGTTACATGATAGTGAGCATAGAATGTAGATTTCATCAGGGGAAGCCAGCTCATTACTGCAAACCACAGATTCACATGTAACAGAGCTCAGAATGTGGATTTCATCACTGGAGGCCAGTACCCTGCTGCAAACCACAGTTTTACATGTAACAGAGCAGAGAATGTGGATTTCATCACAGGAAGCTAGTTGACTGCTGCAAACCACAGTTTTACATGGAACTAAGCTCAGAATGTGGATTTCATCACAGGACGCCAGTTTACTGCAGCAAACCACAGTTTTACATGGAACTGAGCTCAGAATGTGAATTCCATGACAGGAAGCCAGTTGACTGCTGCAAACCACAGTTTTACATGGAACTAAGCTCAAAATGTGCATTTCATGACAGGAAGCCAGTTTATTGCAGCAAACCACAGTTTTACATGGAACTAAGCTCAAAATGTGGAATTCATCATAGGAAGCCAGTTGACTGCTGCAAACCACAGTTTTACATGGAACCAAACACAGAATGTGGTTGACATTACAAGACGCCTGTTTATTGCTGCAATCCTTGCTGTTACATGAAAGTGAGCATAGAATGTAGATTTCATCACAGGAAGCCAGTTTATTGCAGCAAACCACAGTTTTACATGGAACTAAGCTCAGAATGTGGAATTCGTCATAGGAAGCCAGTTGACTGCCGCAAACCACAGTTTTACACGGAACTGAGCTCAGAATGTGAATTTCATAAGAGGAGACCAGTTTACTGTGCAATCCACAGTTTCACATGGAATTAAGCTCAGAATGTGGATTTCATCACAGGAAGCCAGTTGACTTCTGCAAACCACAGTTTTACATGTAACAGAGCAGGGAATGTGGATTTTATCACAGGAATGTAGTTGACTGCTGCAAACCACAGTTTTACATGGAACTGAGCTCAGAATGTGAATTTCATAAGAGGAGACCAGTTTACTGTGCAAACCACATTTTTACATGGAACTAAGCTCAGAATGTGAAATTCATTACAGGAAGCCAGTTGACTGCTGCAAACCACAGTTTAACATGGAACTGAGCCCAGAATGTGGATTTCATCACAGGAAGCCAGTTTACTGCAGCAAGCCACAGTTTTACATGAAATCAAACACAGAATGTGGTTGACATTACAAGACGCCTGTTTATTGCTGCAATCCTTGCTGTTACATGAAAGTGAGCATAAAATGTAGATTTCATCACAGGAAGCCAGTTTATTGCAGCAAACCACAGTTTTACATGGAACTAAGCTCAGAATGTGGAATTCATCATAGGAAGCCAGTTGACTGCTGCAAACCACAGTTTAACATGTAACTGAGCTCAGAATGTGGAATTCATCATAGGAAGCCAGTACACTGCTGCAAACCACAGATTCACATGTAACAGAGCAGAGAATGTGGATTTCATCACAGGAAGCTAGTTGACTGCTGCAAACCACAGTTTTACATGGAACTAAGCTCAGAATGTGGATTTCATCACAGGAAGCCAGTTTACTGCAGCAAACCACAGTTTTACATGGAACTGAGCTCAGAATGTGAATTTCATCACTGGAGGCCAGTTCACTGCTGCAAACCACAGATTCACATGTAATAGAGCAGAGAATGTGGATTTCATCACAGGAAGCCAGTTGACTGCTGCAAACCACAGTTTTACATGGAACTAAGCTCAGAATGTGCATTTCATGACAGGAAGCCAGTTTATTGCAGCAAACCACAGTTTTACATGGAACTAAGCTCAGAATGTGGAATTCATCATAGGAAGCCAGTTGACTGCTGCAAACCAGAGTTTTACACGGAACTGAGCTCAGAATGTGAATTTCATCATAGGAAGCCAGTTGATTGCCGCAAACCACAGTTTTACATGTAACAGAGCAGGGAATGTGGATTTTATCACAGGAAGGTAGTTGACTGCTGCAAACCACAGTTTTACATGGAACTAAGCCCAGAATGTGGATTTCATCACAGGAAGCCAGTTTACTATGCAAACCACATTTTTACATGGAACTAAGCCCAGAATGTGGATTTCATCACAGGAAGCCAGTTTACTGCAGCAAACCACAGTTTTACATGGAACCAAACACAGAATGTGTTTAACATTACAAGACGCCTGTTTATTGCTGCAATCCTTGCTGTTACATGAAAGTGAGCATAGAATGTAGATTTCATCAGGGGAAGCCAGCTCATTACTGCAAACCACAGATTCACATGTAACAGAGCTCAGAATGTGGATTTCATCACAGGAGTCCAGTACACTGCTGCAAACAACAGTTTCACATGGAACTGAGCTCAGAATGTGGAATTCATCATAGGATGCCAGTTGACTGCCGCAAACCACAGTTTTACATGGAATTGAAATCAGAATGTGAATTTCATCACTGGAGACCAGTACCCTGCTGCAAACCACAGTTTTACATGTAACAGACAGGGAATGTGGATTTTATCACAGGAAGGTAGTTGACTGCTGCAAAGCACAGTTTTACATGGAACTAAGCCCAGAATGTGGATTTCATCACAGGAAGCCAGTTTACTGCAGCAAACCACAGTTTTACATGGAACTAAGCTCAGAATGTGGATTTCATCACAGGAAGCCAGTTTACTATGCAAACCACATTTTTACATGGAACTGAGCCCAGAATGTGGATTTCATCACAGGAAGCCAGTTTACTATGCAAACCACATTTTTACATGGAACTGAGCCCAGAATGAGGATTTCATCACAGGTGTCCAGTACACTGTTGCAAACAACAGTTTCACATGGAACTGAGCTCAGAATGTGGAATTCATCATAGGAAGCCAGTTGACTGCCGCAAACCACAGTTTTACATGGAACTGAGCTCAGAATTTGAATTTCATCACTGGAGGCCAGTACACTGCTGCAAACAACAGTTTCACATGGAACTGAGCTCAGAATGTGACTTTAATCAGAGGAGACCAGTTTACTGTACAAACCACATTTTTACATGGAACTGAGCTCAGAATGTGGAATTCATCATAGGATGCCAGTTGACTGCCGCAAACCACAGTTTTACATGGAATTGAAATCAGAATGTGAATTTCATCACTGGAGACCAGTACCCTGCTGCAAACCACAGTTTTACATGTAACAGAGCTCAGAATGTGGATTTCATCACAGGAGTCCAGTACACTGCTGCAAACAACAGTTTCACATGGAACTAAGCTCAGAATGTGGATTTCATCACAGGAAGCCAGTTTACTATGGAAACCACATTTTTACATGGAACTGAGCCCAGAATGTGGATTTCATCACAGGAAGCCAGTTTACAATGCAAACCACATTTTTACATGGAACTGATCCCAGAATGTGGATTTCATCACAGGAAGCCACTTTACTGCAGCAGACCACAGTTTTACATGAAGCCAAACACAGAATGGGTAACAGAGCTCAGAATGTGGATTTCATCACAGGAAGCCAGTTTACTGCAGCAAACCACAGTTTTACATGGAACTGAGCTCAGAATTTGAATTTCATCACTGGAGGCCAGTACACTGCTGCACACAACAGTTTCACATGGAACTGAGCTCAGAATGTGAATTTCATCACAGGAATCCAGTTTACTGCAGCAAACCACATTTTTACATGAAACCAAACACATAATGTGGTTTTCATTACAAGATGCCTGTTTATTGCTGCATTCCTTGCTGTTACATGAAAGTGAGCAAAGAATGTAGATTCACCAGGGGAAGCCACAGTTTTACACGGAACTGAGCTCAGAATGTGGAATTCATCACTGGAAGCCAGTTGACTGCTGCAAACCACAGTTTAACAAGGAACTGAGCTCAGAATGTGAATTTCATAAGAGGAGACCAGTTTACTGTGCAAACCACATTTTTACATGGAACTAAGCTCAGAATGTGAAATTCATTACAAGAAGCCAGTTGACTGCTGCAAACCACAGCTTAACATGGAACTGAGCCCAGAATGTGGATTTCATCACAGGAAGCCAGTTTACTGCAGCAAACCACAGTTTTACATGGAACCAAACACAGAATGTGTTTGACATTACAAGACGCCTTGTTTATTGCTGCAATCCTTGCTGTTACATGGAACTGAGCTCAGAATGTGAATTTCATCAATGGAGGCCAGTACACTGCTGCAAACCACAGATTCACATGTAACAGAGCTCAGAATGTGGATTTCATCACAGGAGTCCAGTACACTGCTGCAAACAACAGTTTCACATGGAACTGTGCCCAGAATGTGGATTTCATCACAGGAAGCCACTTTACTGCAGCAGACCACAGTTTTACATGAAGCCAAACACAGAATGGGTAACAGAGCTCAGAATGTGGATTTCATCACAGGAGTCCAGTACACTGTTGCAAACAACAGTTTCACATGGAACTGAGCTCAGAATGTGGATTTCATCACAGGAAGCCAGTTTACTATGCAAACCACATTTTTATATGGAACTAAGCCCAGAATGTGGATTTCATCACAGGAAGCCAGTGCACTGCAGCAAACCACAGTTTTACATGGAACTGAGCTCAGAATTTGAATTTCATTACTGGAGGCCAGTACACTGCTTCAAACAACAGTTTCACATGGAACTGAGCTCAGAATGTGAATTTCATCAATGGAGGCCAGTACACTGCTGCAAACCACAGATTCACATGTAACAGAGCTCAGAATGTGGATTTCATCACGAGAGTCCGGAACACTGCTGCAAACCACAGTTTCACATGGAACTGAGCTCAGAATGTGAATTTCATCACCGGAGGCCAGTATACTGCTGAAAACCAAAGATTCACATGTAACAGACCAGAGAATGTGGATTTCATCACAGGAAGCCAGTTTACTGCAGCAAACCGCAGTTTTACATGGAACTGAGCTCAGAATGTGAATTTCATAAGAGGAGACCAGTTTACTGTGCAAACCACATTTTTACATGGAACTGAGCTCAAAATGTGAAATTAATTACAGGGAGCCAGTTGACTGCTGCAAACTACAGTTTAACATGGAACTGAGCCCAGAATGTGGATTTCATCGCAGGAAGCCAGTTTACTGCAGCAAACCACAGTTTTACATGGAACCAAACACAGAATGTGTTTGACATTACAAGACGCCTGTTTATTGCTGCAATCCTTGCTGTTACATGAAAGTGAGCATAGAATGTAGATTTCATCAGTGGAAGCCAGCTCATTACTGCAAACCACAGATTCACATGTAAAAGAGCTCAGAATGTGGATTTCATCACAGGAGTCCAGTTCACTGCTGCAAACAAAAGTTTCACATGGAACTGAGCTCAGAATGTGACTTTAATCAGAGGAGACCAGTTTACTGTACAAACCACATTTTTACATGGAACTGACCTCAGAATGTGGAATTCATCATAGGATGCCAGTTGACTGCCGCAAACCACAATTTTACATGGAATTGAAATCAGAATGTGAATTTCATCACTGGAGACCAGTACCCTGCTGCAAACAACAGTTTCACATGAAACTGAGCTCAGAATGTGGATTTCATCACAGGAAGCCAGTTGACTGCTGCAAACCACAGTTTTACATGTAACAGAGCAGAGAATGTGGATTTCATCACAGGAAGCCAGTTTACTGCAGCAAACCACAGTTTTACATGGTACTAAGCTCAGAATGTGAATTTCATCACTGGAGGCCAGTACACTGCTGCAAACCACAGATTCACATGTAAAATAGCTCAGAATGTGAATTTCATCACTGGAGGCCAGTACACTGCTGCAAACCACAGTTTCACATGGAACTGTGCTCAGAATGTAGATTTCACCTGGGGAAGCCAGTTAATTACTGCAAACCACAGATTCACATGTAACAGACCAGAGAATGTGAATTACATCACAGGAAGCCAGTTTACTGCAGCAAACCACAGTTTTACATGGAACTGAGCTCAGAATGTGACTTTAATCAGAGGAGACCAGTTCAATGTACAAACCACATTTTTACATGGAACTGAGCTCAGAATGTGGAATTCATCATCGGAAGCCAGTTTATTGATGCAAACCACAGTTTTACATGGAATTGAGCTCAGAATGTAAATCTCATCACTGGAGGCCAGTACCCTGCTGCAAACCACAGTTTTACATGTAACAGAGCAGGGAATGTGGATTTCATCACAGGAAGGTAGTTGACTTCTGCAAACCACAGTTTTACATGCAACTAAGCCCAGAATGTGGATTTCATCACAGGAAGCCAGTTTACTATGCAAACCACATTTTTACATGGAACTAAGCCCAGAATGTGGATTTCATCACAGGAAGCCAGTTTACTGCAGCAAACCACAGTTTTACATGGAAGTGAGCTCAGAATTTGAATTTCATCACCGGAGGCCAGTTCACTGCTGCAAACCACAGATTCACATGTAACAGAGCAGAGAATGTGGATTTCATCACAGGAGTCCAGTACACTGTTGCAAACAACATTTTCACATGGAACTGAGCTCAGAATGTGGATTTCATCACAGGAAGCCAGTTTACTATGCAAACCATATTTTTACATGGAACTAAGCCCAGAATGTGGATTTCATCACAGGAAGCCAGTTTACTGCAGCAAACCACAGTTTTACATGGAAGTGAGCTCAGAATTTGAATTTCATCACCGGAGGCCAGTTCACTGCTGCAAACCACAGATTCACATGTAACAGAGCAGAGAATGTGGATTTCATCACAGGAAGCTAGTTGACTGCTGCAAACCACATTTTTACATGGAATTAAGCTCAGAATGTGAATTTCATCACTGGAGGCCAGTACACTGCTGCAAACCACAGACTCACATGTAACAGAGCTCAGAACGTGGATTTCATCACGAGAGTCCGGAACACTGCTGCAAACCACAGTTTCACATGGAACTAAGCTCAGAATGTAGATTTCACCAGGGGAAGCCAGTTAATTACTGCAAACTGGGGGCGGCAGTAGCTCAGTCTGTAGGGAGTTGGCTTGGGAACCGGAGGGTCACCGGTTCAAGTCCCGACATGGACCAAAAACTGAGTGTGAACTGGTAGCTGGAGAGGTGCCAGTTTACCTCTTGGGCACTGCCGAGGTGCCCCTGAGCAAGGCACCAAACCCCCAACTGCTCGGGGCGCTTGTCAGGAGCAGCCCCATCACTCTGACACCTCTCCAATTGTTGCATGTATATGGACCTGTTTGTGCATGTGTGTGTATTAGTTAACAGAGTGAAAAAAATTGAATTTCCCCTAGCGGGACTAATAAAGGACTATCTTCTTCTTCTTCTTCAAACCACAGATTCACATGTAACAGACCAGAGAATGTGAATTTCATCACAGGAAGCCAGTTTACTGCAGCAAACCACAGTTTTACATGGAACTGAGCTCAGAATGTGACTTTAATCAGAGGAGACCAGTTTACTGTACAAACCATATTTTTACATGGAACTGAGCTCAGAATGTGGAATTCATCATAGGATGCCAGTTGACTGCCGCAAACAACAGTTTTACATGGAATTTAAATCAGAATGTGAATTTCATCACTGGAGGCCAGTACCCTGCTGCAAACCACAGTTTTCCATGTAACAGAGCAGGGAATGTGGATTTTATCACAGGAAGGCAGTTGACTGCTTCAAACAACAGTTTTACATGGAACTAAGCCCAGAATGTGAATTTCATAAGCGGAGACAAGTTAACTGTGCAAACCACATTTTTACATGGAACTGAGCTTAGAATGTGAAATTAATAACAGGGAGCCAGTTGACTGCTGCAAACCACAGTTTAACATTTAAGCAAACACAAAATGTGGTTTTCATTATAAGACCAGTTTATTGCTGCATTCCTTGCTGTTACATGAAACTGAGCATAGAATGTAGATTTCACCAGGGGAAGCCAGTTGATTACTGTAAACCACAGATTCACATGTAACAGAGCTCAGAATGTGGATTTCATCACAGGAAGCCAGTTTACTGCAGCAAACCACAGTTTTACATGGAACTAAGCTCAGAATGTGGATTTCATCACAGGAAGCCAGTTTACTATGCAAACCACAGTTTTACAAGAAACCAAATACAGAATGTGGTGGACATTACAAGACGCCTGTTTATTGCTGCAATCCTTGCTGTTACATGAAAGTGAGCATAAAATGTAGATTTCATCAGAGGAAGCCAGCTCATTACTGCAAACCACAGATTCACATGTAACAGAGCTCAGAATGTGGATTTCATCACTGGAGGCCAGTACACTGCTGCAAACAACAGTTTCACATGAAACTGAGCTCAGAATGTGGATTTCATCACAGGAAGCCAGTTGACTGCTGCAAACCACAGTTTTACATGTAACAGAGCAGAGAATGTGGATTTCATCACAGGAAGCCAGTTTACTGCAGCAAACCACAGTTTTACATGGAACTAAGCTCAGAATGTGAATTTCATAAGAGGAGACCAGTTTACTGTACAAACCACATTTTTACATGGAACTGAGCTCAGAATGTGGAATTCATCATAGGATGCCAGTTGACTGCCACAAACAACAGTTTTACATGGAATTGAAATCAGAATGTGAATTTCATCACTGGAGGCCAGTACCCTGCTGCAAACCACAGTTTTACATGTAACAGAGCAGGGAATGTGGATCTTATCAGAGGAAGGTAGTTGACTGCTGCAAACCACAGTTTTACATGGAACTGACCTCAGAATGTGAATTTCATAAGAGGAGACAAGTTTACTGTGCAAACCACATTTTTACATGGAACTGAGCTTAGAATGTGAAATTAATAACAGGGAGCCAGTTGACTGCTGCAAACCACAGTTTAACATTTAAGCAAACACAAAATGTGGTTTTCATTATAAGACGCATGTTTATTGCTGCATTCCTTGCTGTTACATGAAACTGAGCATAGAATGTAGATTTCACCAGGGGAAGCCAGTTAATTACTGTAAACCACAGATTCACATGTAACAGAGCTCAGAATGTGGATTTCATCACAGGAAGCCAGTTTACTGCAGCAAACCACAGTTTTACATGGAACTAAGCTCAGAATGTGGATTTCATCACAGGAAGCCAGTTTACTATGCAAACCACAGTTTTACAAGAAACCAAATACAGAATGTGGTGGACATTACAAGACGCCTGTTTATTGCTGCAATCCTTGCTGTTACATGAAAGTGAGCATAAAATGTAGATTTCATCAGGGGAAGCCAGCTCATTACTGCAAACCACAGATTCACATGTAACAGAGCTCAGAATGTGGATTTCATCACTGGAAGCCAGTTGACTGCAGCAAACCACAGTTTTACATGGAACTAAGCTCAGAATATGGATTTCATCACATGAAGCCAGTTTACTATGCAAACCACATTTTTACATGGAACTAAGCCCAGAATGTGGATTTCATCACAGGACTCCAGTACACTGCTGCAAACCACAGATTCACATGTAACAGAGCTCAGAATGTTGATTTCATCACGGGAGTCCAGTACACTGCTGCAAACCACAGATTCACATGTAACAGACCAGAGAATGTGAATTTCATCACAGGAAGCCAGTTTACTGCAGCAAACCACAGTTTTACATGGAACTGAGCTCAGAATGTGAATTTCATCACAGGAGACCAGTTTACTGTGCAAACCATATTTTTACGTGGAACTGAGCTCAGAATGTGACTTTAATCAGAGGAGACCAGTTTACTGTACAAACCACATTTTTACATGGAACTGAGCTCAGAATGTGGAATTCATCATAGGATGCCAGTTGACTGCCGCAAACAACAGTTTTACATGGAATTGAAATCAGAATGTGAATTTCATCACTGGAGGCCAGTACCCTGCTGCAAACCACAGTTTTACATGTAACAGAGCAGGGAATGTGGATCTTATCACAGGAAGGTAGTTGACTGCTGCAAACCACAGTTTTACATGGAACTGAGCTCAGAATGTGGAATTTCATAAAAGGAAACCAGTTTACTGTGCAAACCACATTTTTACATGGAACTAAGCTCAGAATGTGGATTTCATCACAGGAAGCCAGTTTACTATGCAAACCACATTTTTACATGGAACTAAGCCCAGAATGTGGATTTCATCACAGGAAGCCAGTTTACTGCAGCAAACCACAGTTTTACATGGAACTGAGCTCAGAATTTGAATTTCATCACCGGAGGCCAGTACACTGCTGCAAACATCAGTTTCACATGGAACTGAGCTCAGAATGTGAATTTCATCAATGGAGGCCAGTACACTGCTGCAAAACACAGTTTCACATGTAACAGACCAGAGAATGTGGATTTCACCACAGGAAGCCAGTTTACTGCAGCAAACCACAGTTTTACATGGAACTGAGCTCAGAATGTGAATTTCATAAGAGGAGACCAGTTTACTGTGCAAACCACATTTTTACATGGAACTGAGCTCAGAATGTGAAATTAATAACAGGGAGCCAGTTGACTGCTGCAAACCACAGTTTAACATTTAAGCAAACACAGAATGTGGTTTTCATTATAAGACGCATGTTTATTGCTGCATTCCTTGCTGTTACATGAAACTGAGCATAGAATGTAGATTTCACCAGGGGAAGCCAGTTAATTACTGTAAACCACAGATTCACATGGAACTAAGCTCAGAATGTGGATTTCATCACAGGAAGCCAGTTTACTATGCAAACCACATTTTTACATGGAACTAAGCCCAGAATGTGAATTTCATCACAGGAAGCCAGTTGACTGCTGCAAACCACAGTTTTACATGTAACAGAGCAGAGAATGTGGATTTCATCACAGGAAGCCAGTTTACTGCAGCAAACCACAGTTTTACATGAAACCAAACACAGAATGTGGTTGACATTACAAGACGCCTGTTTATTGCTGCAATCCTTGCTGTTACATGAAAGTGAGCATAGAATATAGATTTCATCAGGGGAAGCCAGCTCATTACTGCAAACCACAGATTCACATGTACCAGAGCTCAGAATGTTGATTTCATCACGGGAGTCCAGTACACTGCTGCAAACCACAGATTCACATGTAACAGACCAGAGAATGTGAATTTCATCACAGGAAGCCAGTTTACTGCAGCAAACCACAGTTTTACATGGAACTGAGCTCAGAATGTGAATTTCATAAGAGGAGACCAGTTTACTGTGCAAACCACATTTTTACATGGAACTGAGCTCAGAATGTGAAATTAATTACAGGGAGCCAGTTGACTGCTGCAAACCACAGTTTAACATTTAAGCAAACACAAAATGTGGTTTTCATTATAAGACGCATGTTTATTGCTGCATTCCTTGCTGTTACATGAAACTGAGCATAGAATGTAGATTTCACCAGGGGAAGCCAGTTAATTACTGTAAACCACAGATTCACATGTAACAGAGCTCAGAATGTGGATTTCATCACAGGAAGCCAGTTTACTGCAGCAAACCACAGTTTTACATGGAACTAAGCTCAGAATGTGGATTTCATCACAGGAAGCCAGTTTACTATGCAAACCACAGTTTTACAAGAAACCAAATACAGAATGTGGTGGACATTACAAGACGCCTGTTTATTGCTGCAATCCTTGCTGTTACATGAAAGTGAGCATAAAATGTAGATTTCATCAGGGGAAGCCAGCTCATTACTGCAAACCACAGATTCACATGTAACAGAGCTCAGAATGTGGTTTTCATCACTGGAGGCCAGTACACTGCTGCAAAACACAGTTTCACATGAAACTGAGCTCAGAATGTGAATTTCATCACAGGAAGCCAGTTTACTGCAGCAAACCACAGTTTTACATGGAACTAAGCTCAGAATATGGATTTCATCACATGAAGCCAGTTTACTATGCAAACCACATTTTTACATGGAACTAAGCCCAGAATGTGGATTTCATCACAGGAGTCCAGTACACTGCTGCAAACCACAGATTCACATGTAACAGAGCTCAGAATGTTGATTTCATCACGGGAGTCCAGTACACTGCTGCAAACCACAGATTCACATGTAACAGACCAGAGAATGTGAATTTCATCACAGGAAGCCAGTTTACTGCAGCAAACCACAGTTTTACATGGAACTGAGCTCAGAATGTGAATTTCATCACAGGAGACCAGTTTACTGTGCAAACCATATTTTTACGTGGAACTGAGCTCAGAATGTGACTTTAATCAGAGGAGACCAGTTTACTGTACAAACCACATTTTTACATGGAACTGAGCTCAGAATGTGGAATTCATCATAGGATGCCAGTTGACTGCCGCAAACAACAGTTTTACATGGAATTGAAATCAGAATGTGAATTTCATCACTGGAGGCCAGTACCCTGCTGCAAACCACAGTTTTACATGTAACAGAGCAGGGAATGTGGATCTTATCACAGGAAGGTAGTTGACTGCTGCAAACCACAGTTTTACACGGAACTGAGCTCAGAATGTGGAATTTATCACAGGAAGCCAGTTGACTGCTGCAAACCACAGTTTAACAAGGAATTGAGCTCAGAATGTGAATTTCATAAAAGGAGACCAGTTTACTGTGCAAACCACATTTTTACATGGAACTAAGCTCAGAATGTGGATTTCATCACAGGAAGCCAGTTTACTATGCAAACCACATTTTTACATGGAACTAAGCCCAGAATGTGGATTTCATCACGAGAGTCCGGAACACTGCTGCAAACCACAGATTAACATGTAACAGAGCTCAGAATGTGGATTTCATCACGAGAGTCCGGAACACTGCTGCAAGCCACAGTTTCACATGGAACTGAGCTCAGAATGTAGATTTCACCAGGGGAAGCCAGTTAATTACTGCAAACCACAGATTCACATGTAACAGACCAGAGAATATGAATTTCATCACAGGAAGCCAGTTTACTGCAGCAAACAACAGTTTTACATGGAACTGAGCTCAGAATGTGACTTTAATCAGAGGAGACCAGTTTACTGTACAAACTACATTTTTAGATGGAACTGAGCTCAGAATGTGACTTTAATCAGAGGAGACCAGTTTACTGTACAAACCACATTTTTACATGGAACTGAGCTCAGAATGTGGAATTCATCATAGGATGCCAGTTGACTGCTGCAAACCACAGTTTAACATTTAAGCAAACACAGAATGTGGTTTTCATTATAAGACGCATGTTTATTGCTGCATTCCTTGCTGTTACATGAAACTGAGCATAGAATGTAGATTTCACCAGGGGAAGCCAGTTAATTACTGTAAACCACAGATTCACATGGAACTAAGCTCAGAATGTGGATTTCATCACAGGAAGCCAGTTTACTATGCAAACCACATTTTTACATGGAACTAAGCCCAGAATGTGGATTTCATCACAGGAGTCCAGTACACTGCTGCAAACCACAGATTCACATGTAACAGAGCTCAGAATGTTGATTTCATCACGGGAGTCCAGTACACTGCTGCAAACTACAGATTCACATGTAACAGACCAGAGAATGTGAATTTCATCACAGGAAGCCAGTTTACTGCAGCAAACCACAGTTTTACATGGAACTGAGCTCAGAATGTGAATTTCATCACAGGAGACCAGTTTACTGTGCAAACCATATTTTTACGTGGAACTGAGCTCAGAATGTGACTTTAATCAGAGGAGACCAGTTTACTGTACAAACCACATTTTTACATGGAACTGAGCTCAGAATGTGGAATTCATCATAGGATGCCAGTTGACTGCCGCAAACAACAGTTTTACATGGAATTGAAATCAGAATGTGAATTTCATCACTGGAGGCCAGTACCCTGCTGCAAACCACAGTTTTACATGTAACAGAGCAGGGAATGTGGATCTTATCACAGGAAGGTAGTTGACTGCTGCAAACCACAGTTTTACATGGAACTGAGCTCAGAATGTGGATTTATAAGGAGCCAGTGACTGTGCAAACCAAGTTTAAAGGAATTGAGCTAGAATGTGAATTTATAAAAGGAGACCAGTTTACTGTGCAAACCAATTTTTACATGGAACTAAGCTCAGAATGTGGATTTCATCACAGGAAGCCAGTTTACTATGCAAACCACATTTTTAATGGAACAAGCCCAGAATGTGGATTTATCACGAGAGTCCGGAACACTGCTGCAAACCACAGATTAACATGTAACAGAGCTCAGAATGTGGATTTCATCACGAGAGTCCGGAACACTGCTGCAAGCCACAGTTTCACATGGAACTGAGCTCAGAATGTAGATTTCACCAGGGGAAGCCAGTTAATTACTGCAAACCACAGATTCACATGTAACAGACCAGAGAATATGAATTTCATCACAGGAAGCCAGTTTACTGCAGCAAACAACAGTTTTACATGGAACTGAGCTCAGAATGTGACTTTAATCAGAGGAGACCAGTTTACTGTACAAACTACATTTTTAGATGGAACTGAGCTCAGAATGTGACTTTAATCAGAGGAGACCAGTTTACTGTACAAACCACATTTTTACATGGAACTGAGCTCAGAATGTGGAATTCATCATAGGATGCCAGTTGACTGCTGCAAACCACAGTTTAACATTTAAGCAAACACAGAATGTGGTTTTCATTATAAGACGCATGTTTATTGCTGCATTCCTTGCTGTTACATGAAACTGAGCATAGAATGTAGATTTCACCAGGGGAAGCCAGTTAATTACTGTAAACCACAGATTCACATGGAACTAAGCTCAGAATGTGGATTTCATCACAGGAAGCCAGTTTACTATGCAAACCACATTTTTACATGGAACTAAGCTCAGAATGTGAATTTCATCACAGGAAGCCAGTTGACTGCTGCAAACCACAGTTTTACATGTAACAGAGCAGAGAATGTGGATTTCATCACAGGAAGCCAGTTTACTGCAGCAAACTACAGTTTTACATGAAACCAAAAAGATGTGGTGAATTAAAGACGCCTGTTTATTGTGAATCCTTGCTGTTAATAAAGTGAGCATAGAATATAGATTTCATAGGGGAAGCCAGCTCATTACTGCAAACCACAGATTCACATGTACCAGAGCTCAGAATGTTGATTTCATCACGGGAGTCCAGTACACTGCTGCAAACCACAGATTCACATGTAACAGACCAGAGAATGTGAATTTCATCACAGGAAGCCAGTTTACTGCAGCAAACCACATTTTTACATGGAACTGAGCTCAGAATGTGACTTTCATCAGAGGAGACCAGTTTACTGTGCAAACCATATTTTTACATGGAACTGAGCTCAGAATGTGAAATTAATTCAGGGCGTTGTGTGCCTTTTTAATGTGTTTTGTTTCTGCATTGCTTTAATCAGAGGAGACCAGTTTACTGTACAAACCACATTTTTACATGGAACTGAGCTCAGAATGTGGAATTCATCATAGGATGCCAGTTGACTGCTGCAAACCACAGTTTAACATTTAAGCAAACACAGAATGTGGTTTTCATTATAAGACGCATGTTTATTGCTGCATTCCTTGCTGTTACATGAAACTGAGCATAGAATGTGGATTTCACCAGGGGAAGCCAGTTAATTACTGTAAACCACAGATTCACATGGAACTAAGCTCAGAATGTGGATTTCATCACAGGAAGCCAGTTTACTATGCAAACCACATTTTTACATGGAACTAAGCCCAGAATGTGAATTTCATCACAGGAGGCCAGTTGACTGCTGCAAACCACAGTTTTACATGTAACAGAGCAGAGAATGTGGATTTCATCACAGGAAGCCAGTTTACTGCAGCAAACCACAGTTTTACATGAAACCAAACACAGAATGTGGTTGCATTACAAGACGCCTGTTTATTGCTGCAATCCTTGCTGTTACATGAAAGTGAGCATAGAATGTAGATTTCATCAGGGAAGCCAGCTCATTACTGCAAACCACAGATTCACATGTAACAGAGCTCAGAATGTGGATTTCATCACGGAGTCCAGTGCACTGCTGCAAACAACAGTTTCACATGGAATTGAGCTCAGAATGTGACTTTAATCAGAGGAGACGAGTTTACTGTACAAATCACAGTTTTACATGGAACTGAGCTCAGACTGTGGATTTCATCACTGGAGGCCAGTACCCTGCTGCAAACCACAGTTTTACATGTAACAGAGCAGAGAATGTGGATTTCATCACAGGAAGCTAGTTGACTGCTGCAAACCACAATTTTACATGGAATTAAGCTCAGAATGTGGATTTCATCAAAGGAAGCCAGTTTACTGCAGCAAACCACAGTTTCACATGAAACTGAGCTCAGAATGTGAATTTCATCACTGGAGGCCTGTACACTGCTGCAAACCACAGATTCACATGTAACAGACCAGAGAATGTGAATTTCATCACAGGAAGCCAGTTTACTGCAGCAAACCACAGTTTTACATGGAACTGAGCTCAGAATGTGAATTTCATAAGAGGAGACCAGTTTACTGTACAAACCACATTTTTACATGGAACTGAGCTCAGAATGTGGAATTCATCATAGGATGCCAGTTGACTGCCACAAACAACAGTTTTACATGGAATTGAAATCAGAATGTGAATTTCATCACTGGAGGCCAGTACCCTGCTGCAAACCACAGTTTTACATGTAACAGAGCAGGGAATGTGGATCTTATCAGAGGAAGGTAGTTGACTGCTGCAAACCACAGTTTTACATGGAACTGACCTCAGAATGTGAATTTCATAAGAGGAGACAAGTTTACTGTGCAAACCACATTTTTACATGGAACTGAGCTCAGAATGTGAAATTAATAACAGGGAGCCAGTTGACTGCTGCAAACCACAGTTTAACATTTAAGCAAACACAAAATGTGGTTTTCATTATAAGACGCATGTTTATTGCTGCATTCCTTGCTGTTACATGAAACTGAGCATAGAATGTAGATTTCACCAGGGGAAGCCAGTTAATTACTGTAAACCACAGATTCACATGTAACAGAGCTCAGAATGTGGATTTCATCACAGGAAGCCAGTTTACTGCAGCAAACCACAGTTTTACATGGAACTAAGCTCAGAATGTGGATTTCATCACAGGAAGCCAGTTTACTATGCAAACCACATTTTTAATGGAACTAAGCCCAGAATGTGAATTTCATCACAGGAACAGTTTACTGCAGCAAACCACAGTTTTACAAGAAACCAAATACAGAATGTGGTGGACATTACAAGACGCCTGTTTATTGCTGCAATCCTTGCTGTTACATGAAAGTGAGCATAAAATGTAGATTTCATCAGGGGAAGCCAGCTCATTACTGCAAACCACAGATTCACATGTAACAGAGCTCAGAATGTGGATTTCATCACTGGAGGCCAGTACACTGCTGCAAACCACAGTTTTACATGGAACTGAGCTCAGAATGTGAATTTCATCAGAGGAGACCAGTTTACTGTGCAAACCACATTTTTACATGGAACTGAGCTCAGAATGTGGATTTCTTCATAGGAAGCCAGTTTACTGCAGCAAACCACAGTTGTACATTTAAGCAAACACAGAATGTGATTTTCATTGTAAGACGCATGTTTATTGCTGCAATCCTTGCTGTTACATGAAAGTGAGCATAGAATGTAGATTTCACCAGGGGAAGCCAGTTAATTACTGTAAACCACAGATTCACATGTAACAGAGCTCAGAATGTGGATTTCATCACAGGAGTCCAGTACACTGCTGCAAACAACAGTTTCACATGGAATTGAGCTCAGAATGTGACTTTAATCAGAGGAGACCAGTTTACTGTACAAATCACATTTTTACATGGAACTGAACTCAGACTGTGGAATTCATCATAGGAAGCCAGTTAATTACTGCAAACCACAGATTCACATGTAACAGACCAGAGATTGTGAATTTCATCACAGGAAGCCAGTTTACTGCAGAAAACCACAGTTTTACATGGAACTAAGCTAAGAATTTGAATTTCATCACCGGAGGCCAGTACACTGCTGCAAACAACAGTTTCACATGGAACTGAGCTCAGAATGTGAATTTCATCAA
This sequence comes from Pterois miles, assembly GCA_947000775.1. Taxonomy (NCBI): domain Eukaryota; kingdom Metazoa; phylum Chordata; class Actinopteri; order Perciformes; family Scorpaenidae; genus Pterois; species Pterois miles. The sequence goes on from CAMQGK010000123.1 coordinate 1,112,134, forward strand.
TGGAGGCCAGTACATTGCTGCAAAACACAGTTTTAAATGGAACTGAGCTCAGACTGTGGAATTCATCACAGGAAGCCAGTTTATTGATGCAAACCACAGTTTAACAAGGAACTGAGCTCAGAATGTGAATTTCATCACTGGAGGCCAGTACACTGCTTCAAACCACAGATTCACATGTAACTGAGAAGAGAATGTGGATTTCATCACAGGAAGCCAGTTGACTGCTGCAAACCACAGTTTTACATGGAACTAAGCTCAGAATGTGGATTTCATCACAGGAAGCCAGTTGACTGCTGCAAACCACAGTTTTACATGGAACTGAGCTCAGAATGTGGATTTCATCACAGGAAGCCAGTTGACTGCTGCAAACCACAGTTTAAGAAGGAACTGAGCTCAGAATGTGAATTTCATCAATGGAGGCCAGTACACTGCTGCAAAACACAGTTTCATATGTAACAGACCAGAGAATGTGGATTTCACCACAGGAAGCCAGTTTACTGCAGCAAACCACAATTTTACATGGAACTGAGCTCAGAATGTGAATTTCATAAGAGGAGACCAGTTTACTGTGCAAACCACATTTTTACATGGAACTGAGCTCAGAATGTGAAATTAATAACAGGGAGCCAGTTGACTGCTGCAAACCACAGTTTAACATTTAAGCAAACACAGAATGTGGTTTTCATTATAAGACGCATGTTTATTGCTGCATTCCTTGCTGTTACATGAAACTGAGCATAGAATGCAGATTTCACCAGGGGAAGCCAGTTAATTACTGTAAACCACAGATTCACATGGAACTAAGCTCAGAATGTGGATTTCATCACAGGAAGCCAGTTTACTGATGCAAACCACATTTTTACATGGAACTAAGCCCAGAATGTGAATTTCATCACAGGAAGCCAGTTGACTGCTGCAAACCACAGTTTTACATGTAACAGAGCAGAGAATGTGGATTTCATCACAGGAAGCCAGTTTACTGCAGCAAACTACAGTTTTACATGAAACCAAACACAGAATGTGGTTGACATTACAAGACGCCTGTTTATTGCTGTAATCCTTGCTGTTACATGAAAGTGAGCATAGAATATAGATTTCATCAGGGGAAGCCAGCTCATTACTGCAAACCACAGATTCACATGTACCAGAGCTCAGAATGTTGATTTCATCACGGGAGTCCAGTACACTGCTGCAAACCACAGATTCACATGTAACAGACCAGAGAATGTGAATTTCATCACAGGAAGCCAGTTTACTGCAGCAAACCACAGTTTTACATGGAACTGAGCTCAGAATGTGAATTTCATAAGAGGAGACCAGTTTACTGTACAAACCACATTTTTACATGGAACTGAGCTCAGAATGTGGAATTCATCATAGGATGCCAGTTGACTGCCGCAGACAACAGTTTTACATGGAATTGAAATCAGAATGTGAATTTCATCACTGGAGGCCAGTACCCTGCTGCAAACCACAGTTTTACATGTAACAGAGCTCAGAATGTTGATTTCATCACGGGAGTCCAGTACACTGCTGCAAACCACAGTTTCACATGTAACAGAGCAGAGAATGTGAATTTCATCACAGGAAGCCAGTTTACTGCAGCAAACCACATTTTTACATGGAACTGAGCTCAGAATGTGGAATTCATCATAGGATGCCAGTTGACTGCCACAAACAACAGTTTTACATGGAATTGAAATCAGAATGTGAATTTCATCACTGGAGGCCAGTACCCTGCTGCAAACCACAGTTTTACATGTAACAGAGCAGGGAATGTGGATCTTATCAGAGGAAGGTAGTTGACTGCTGCAAACCACAGTTTTACATGGAACTGACCTCAGAATGTGAATTTCATAAGAGGAGACAAGTTTACTGTGCAAACCACATTTTTACATGGAACTGAGCTCAGAATGTGAAATTAATAACAGGGAGCCAGTTGACTGCTGCAAACCACAGTTTAACATTTAAGCAAACACAAAATGTGGTTTTCATTATAAGACGCATGTTTATTGCTGCATTCCTTGCTGTTACATGAAACTGAGCATAGAATGTAGATTTCACCAGGGGAAGCCAGTTAATTACTTTAAACCACAGATTCACATGTAACAGAGCTCAGAATGTGGATTTCATCACAGGAAGCCAGTTTACTGCAGCAAACCACAGTTTTACATGGAACTAAGCTCAGAATGTGGATTTCATCACAGGAAGCCAGTTTACTATGCAAACCACATTTTTACATGGAACTAAGCCCAGAATGTGAATTTCATCACAGGAAGCCAGTTTACTGCAGCAAACCACAGTTTTACAAGAAACCAAATACAGAATGTGGTGGACATTACAAGACGCCTGTTTATTGCTGCAATCCTTGCTGTTACATGAAAGTGAGCATAAAATGTAGATTTCATCAGGGGAAGCCAGCTCATTACTGCAAACCACAGATTCACATGTAACAGAGCTCAGAATGTGGATTTCATCACTGGAGGCCAGTACACTGCTGCAAACCACAGTTTTACATGGAACTGAGCTCAGAATGTGAATTTCATAAGAGGGCCAGTTTACTGTGCAAACCATATTTTTCATGGACTGAGCCAGAATGTGACTTTATCAGAGGGCCAGTTTACTGTGCAAACCACATTTTTCATGGAACTGAGCTCAGAATGTGGGATTCTTCATAGGAAGCCAGTTGACTGCCGCAAACCACAGTTTTACGTGGAATTGAGCTCAGAATGTGAATTTCATCACAGGAAGCCAGTTTACTGCAGCAAACCACAGTTGTACATTTAACAAACACAGAATGTGGTTTTCATTGTGCGCATGTTTTTGCTGCAACCTTGCTGTTACATGAAAGTGAGCATAGAATGTGTTTACCAGGGGAGCCAGTGAATTACTGTAAACCACAGATTCACATGTAACAGAGCTCAGAATGTGGATTTCATCACAGGAGTCCAGTCACTGCTGCAAACAACAGTTTACATGGAATTGAGCTAGAATGTGAGTTATCAGAGGAGAAGTTTCTGTCAAATCCATTTTTAATGGAACTGCTCAGACTGTGGAATTCATCATAGGAAGCCAGTTAATTACTGCAAACCACAGATTCACATGTAACAGACCAGAGAATGTGAATTTCATCACAGGAAGCCAGTTTACTGCAGCAAACCACAGTTTTACATGGAACTAAGCTCAGAATGTGAATTTCATCACAGGAGGCCAGTTTACTGCTGCAAACCACAGTTTTACATGGAACTGAGCTCAGAATGTGAATTTCATCAATGGAGGCCAGTACATTGCTGCAAACCACAGTTTTACATGGAACTGAGCTCAGACTGTGGATTTCATCACAGGAAGCCAGTTTACTGATGCAAACCACAGTTTTACATGGAACTGAGCTCAGAATGTGAATTTCATCACTGGAGGCCAGTACACTGCTGCAAACCACAGATTCACATGTAACAGAGCAGAGAATGTGGATTTCATCACAGGAAGCCAGTTGACTGCTGCAAACCACAGTTTTACATGGAACTAGCTCAGAATGTGGAATTCATCATAGGAAGCCAATTGACTGCTGCAAACACAGTTTCAGGAACTGAGCAGAATGTGAATTTCATCACAGGAAGCCAGTTTACTGAGCAAACCACAGTTTTACAAGAAACTAAATACAGAATGTGGTGGACATTACAAGCGCCTGTTTTTGCTGCAATCCTTGCTGTTACATGAAAGTGAGCATAAAATGTAGATTTCATCAGGGGAGCCAGCTCATTACTGCAAACCACAGATTCACATGTAACAGAGCTCAGAATGTGGTTTCATACTGGAGGCCAGTACCTGCTGCAAACCACAGTTTTACATGGAACTGAGCTCAGAATGTGAATTTCATAAGAGGAGACCAGTTTACTGTGCAAACCATATTTTTACATGGAACTGAGCTCAGAATGTGACTTTAATCAGAGGAGACCAGTTTACTGTGCAAACCACATTTTTACATGGAACTGAGCTCAGAATGTGGGATTCATCATAGGAAGCCAGTTGACTGCCGCAAACCACAGTTTTACGTGGAATTGAGCTCAGAATGTGAATTTTATCACAGGAAGCCAGTTTACTGCAGAAACCCAGTTTTAATTTAAGAACAAGAATGTGTTTTCATTTAAGCGCTGTTTTTGTGGGGTGGTGTGGGGGGTGGTGGGGGGGGGTGTTATGATATGTGAACCAGTTAAAGACAGAGTGTGGAAAGCCAGTTTATGTGATGTAGATGTGTTATAGCCGTTATGAGTTTTTATATTGGTAGCGTTATATGACTTTTGGTAAGCAGTGTGGATTTATAAGGGCCGTTGGGGTGGTTTTTGCCTTGGTGTTTTTATGTGTTTTTGGAGGAGTATGGACCTGTGGGTGGTAATGGGAGCAATTATGGAATGAGTAGATGAATAGAGGGCTTATGTAATTAAGAGAGAGGTGGGATTTTAATTAACAGAGCAGGGATTGGATTTATACAGGAAGGTATTGACTGGAAACCACAGTTTTACATGGAACTGAGCTCAGAATGTGGATTTCATCACAGGAAGCCAGTTTACTGCTGCAAAGCACAGTTTTACATGGAACTAAGCTCAGAATGTGGATTTCATCACAGGAAGCCAGTTTACTATGCAAACCACATTTTTACATGGAACTAAGCTCAGAATGTGGATTTATAGGGAAGCCAGTTTACTGCGCAAACCACAGTTTTACATGGAACTGAGCAGAATTGTTTGGGCTACTGCTGAAACAATTAATGGATGAGTAGAATGTGGATTATATGGAGGCCAGTACATGCTGTAAAAAGTTTAATGTAACAGACCAGAGAATGTGGATTTCATAAGTAAGCCAGTTTACTGAGCAAACCCGTTTTACATGGAACGTTTTTCGGGGGGAAAATTCAGAATGTGGTTGACATTACAAGACGCCTGTTTATTGCTGCAATCCTTGCTGTTACATGAAAGTGAGCATAGAATGTAGATTTCATCAGGGGAAGCCAGCTCATTACTGCAAACCACAGATTCACATGTAACAGAGCTCAGAATGTGGATTTCATCACTGGAGGCCAGTACACTGCTGCAAACCAGTTTATGTGTGATGTGATTTTGGGTGTGTGAAATTGGACTGGTAGAATGTGGAATTTATAAGGAGCCAGTTGCTGCTGCAAACCCAGTTTACAAGAATTGAGCTCAGAATGTGATTTATTAGAGGAGCCGTTTCTGTGCAAACCACATTTTTGGCTGAGCTCAGAATGTGAAATTCATTACAGGAAGCCAGTTGTGTGCAAACCACAGTTTTACATGGAACTAAGCTCAGAATGTGGATTTCATCACAGGAAGCCAGTACCCTGCTGCAAACCACAGTTTTACATGTAACAGAGCAGGGAATGTGGATTTTATCACAGGAAGGTAGTTGACTTCTGCAAACCACAGTTTTACATGGAACTAAGCTCAGAATGTGGATTTCATCACAGGAAGCCAGTTGACTGCTGCAAAGCACATTTTTACATGGAACTGACTCAGAATGTGGAATTCATAATGGAGGCCAGTTGCTGTGAAACACAGTTTTACATGGAACTGAGCAAAATGTGGATTTCATAAAGAAGCCAGTTTACTGAGAAACCACAGTAATAAGGGAAAAGAGCTCAGAATGTGATTTATCGGAGTCCAGTACACTGCTGAAAAAAGAAATTAACAGAGCAGAGAATGTGGATTTCATCACAGGAAGCCAGTTCACTGAGCAAACCACAGTTTTACATGGAATTGAGCTCAGAATGTGAATTCATGGGAAAAGAGTGGAAAACATAAAAGCAACTGGGGCGTTAGGGTGGAGAATGTGAATTTATCACTGGGGCCAGTACACTGTTTACCACAGTTCACATGTAACTGAGCAGAGAATGTGGATTTCATCACAGGAAGCCAGTTGACTGCTGCAAACCACAGTTTTACATGGAACTAAGCTCAGAATGTGGAATTCATCAAGGAGCCAATTGACTGTGCAAACCACAGTTACATGGAATAAGCCCAGAATGTGGATTTCATCACAGGAGGCCGTACCCTGCTGCAAACCACAGTTTTACATGTAAAGAGCAGGGATGTGGATTTATAACAGGAAGGTAGTTGACTGCTGCAAACCACAGTTTTACATGTAACAGCAGAGAATGTGGATTTCATCACAGGAAGCCAGTTTACTATGCAAACCACATTTTTACATGGAACTAAGCCCAGAATGTGGAATTCATCACAGGAAGCCAGTTTACTGCAGCATACCACAGTTTTACATGAAACTGAGCTCAGAATGTGAATTTCATCACTGGAGGCCAGTACACTGCTGCAAACCACAGATTCACATGTACCAGAGCTCAGAATGTTGATTTCATCACGGGAGTCCAGTACACTGCTGCAAACCACAGATTCACATGTAACAGACCAGAGAATGTGAATTTCATCACAGGAAGCCAGTTTACTGCAGCAAACCACAGTTTTACATGGAACTGAGCTCAGAATGTGACTTTAATCAGAGGAGACCAGTTTACTGTACAAACCACATTTTTACATGGAACTGAGCTCAGAATGTGGAATTCATCATAGGATGCCAGTTTACTGCAGCAAACCACAGTTTTACATGGAACTGAGCTCAGAATGTGGAATTCATCAATGGAGGCCAGTACCCTGCTGCAAACCACAGTTTCACATGTAACAGACCAGAGAATGTGGATTTCATCACAGGAAGCCAGTTTACTGCTGCAAACCACAGTTTTACATGGAACTGAGCTCAGAATGTGAATTTCATCACAGGAAGCCAGTTTACTGTAGCAAACCACAGTTTTACATGGAACTGAGCTCAGAATGTGGATTTCATCACAGGAAGCCTGTTTACTATGCAAACCACATTTTTACATGGAACTAAGCTCAGAATGTGGATTTCATCAAAGGAAGCCAGTTTACTGCAGCAAACCACAGTTTTACATGAAACTGAGCTCAGTATGTGAATTTCATCACTGGAGGCCAGTACACTGCTGCAAACCACAGATTCACATGTACCAGAGTTCAGAATGTTGATTTCATCACGGGAGTCCAGTACACTGCTGCAAACCACAGTTTACATGGAACTAGCTCAGAATGTGATTTCATCACTGGAGGCCAGTCACTGCTGCAAACCACAGACTCACATGTAACAGAGATCAGAATGTGGATTTAATCACGGAGTCCGAACACTGCTGAAACCCAGTTTACATGGACTTACTCAGAATGTAGATTTCACCAGGGAAGCCAGTTAATTACTGCAAACCACAGATTCACATGTAACAGACCAGAGAATGTGAATTTCATCACAGGAAGCCAGTTTACTGCAGCAAACCACAGTTTTATATGGAACTGAGCTCAGAATGTGAATTTCATAAGAGGAGACCAGTTTACTGTACAAACCACATTTTTACATGGAACTGAGCTCAGAATGTGGAATTCATCAGAGGATGCCAGTTGACTGCCACAAACAACAGTTTTACATGGAATTGAAATCAGAATGTGAATTTCATCACTGGAGGCCAGTTCCCTGCTGCAAACCACAGTTTTACATGTAACAGAGCAGAGAATGTGGATCTTATCAGAGGAAGGTAGTTGACTGCTGCAAACCACAGTTTTACATGGAACTGACCTCAGAATGTGAATTTCATAAGAGGAGACAAGTTTACTGTGCAAACCACATTTTTACATGGAACTGAGCTTAGAATGTGAAATTAATAACAGGGAGCCAGTTGACTGCTGCAAACCACAGTTTAACATTTAAGCAAACACAAAATGTGGTTTTCATTATAAGAGGCCATGTTTATTGCTGCATTCACTTGCTGTTACATGAAACTGAGCATAGAATGTAGATTTCACCAAGGGGAAGCCAGTTACATTACTGTAAACCACAGATTCACATGTAACAGAGCTCAGAATGTGGATTTCATCACAGGAAGCCAGTTTACTGCAGCAAACCACAGTTTTACATGGAACTAAGCTCAGAATGTGGATTTCATCACAGGAAGCCAGTTTACTATGCAAACCACAGTTTTACAAGAAACCAAATACAGAATGTGGTGGACATTACAAGACGCCTGTTTATTGCTGCAATCCTTGCTGTTACATGAAAGTGAGCATAAAATGTAGATTTTATCAGGGGAAGCCAGCTCATTACTGCAAACCACAGATTCACATGTAACAGAGCTCAGAATGTGGATTTCATTACTGGAGGCCAGTACCCTGCTGCAAAACATTTTCATGTGGTAAATGTGATTTCATACGGAGTCCAGTACACTGCTGCAAAACACATTTTACATGGAACTGAGCTCAGAATGTGGAATTTATCACAGGAAGCCAGTTGACTGCTGCAAACCACAGTTTTACATGGAACTGAGCTCAGAATGTGAATTTCATCACAGGAGGCCAGTTTACTGTGCAAACCACATTTTCATGGAATAAGCAGAATGTGGAATTAGAGATTTAGTGATGCAACATTTCATGGAATAAGTCAGAATGTGGATTTGGATTGCGCTTGGGTAGTGTTAGCCATGCGAATTTTGTAACTAATTGTTTGAGCCGTTTATGAGCACCACTTCTGAATGAGCTCAGAATGTATTGAGGCGTAATGAAGTATTTAACAATGAAAGAATGTGGATTTCATAAGGAGCCAGTTGACTGCAGCAACCGTTTTACATGGAATTGCTCAGATTTGGGGAGTCTGCTGAACCTTTAAAGAGAGGGTTGAAAAGTAGTTATGGAAACCAAGTTTTAATGGAACTAAGCTCAGAATGTGGATTTCATCAAGGAAGCCAGTTTACTGTGCAAACCATAGTTTTACATGGAACTGAGCTAGAATTGGATTTTAAGAGGAGTATATGTGAAACGCTTATGATAGTAAATGTGAATTATCAGGAGCAGTCCTGCTGCAACATTAATTAGACAAAAATGTGGATTTATAAGGAGCCAGTTTACTGCGCAAAGCATAGTTTTACATGGAACTAAGCTTAGAATGTGGATTTCATAAGGAAGCCAGTTTACTATGCAACCTTTTGGCTAGCCCAATGTGGTTTATGGGGTTTGCGTCGGCTTTATCTGGCGGTGTTTCTGGGGCCGTCTGCTGAACCGTTTAATGTAGGTTGATTATAGTAGAATGTGGTTAAGGAGCAGTTACTTGCAAACCAATTTTAATGAAACAAAAATTGTGAATAAGACGCCTTTATTCTGTTTTTTAAATACATAAATTAATTATAGGGGCAGCTAAGAACCAATTACATGTAAAGAGCTCAGAATGTGGATTTATCTGGAGGCCAGTACACTGCTGCAAACACAGTTTACATGTAAAGTAGTTTTTGGTTTGTGATATTAAAGAAGAGATGTGTTAGGAGCCGTTTTGAGCAACTTTTAATGGTGAGTAGATGTGTTAGAGGGACGTTTATGTAAATCTTTTTGTTTGTTTTGTGTGTGTGATGGGCGTTGTGAAGGTAGAATGTGGTTTGGGCGTTTGGCTTTTGGGGGTGTGGATTAGGGGGTTTGGATGTGAGTAGAATGTGATTTATAGAGGAGCCGTTTATGTAAATCAATTTTATGGAATGAGTAGATGTGGATTTATAGGTGCCGTTGACTGTGAACCCGTTTGTGGGGGAATGTGGTTTTTCGGAGTGTTTGCTGAAGTTGGTAGCAGAATGTGGTTTCATCATAGGAGCCGTTTGAGAAAGTTTTAATGGCTGGCTAGAATGTGTTTTCTGGGGCCGTCCTCTGAAAGATTTGTAGGCGATGTTGTCTGGGTGTTGTGGTTGTGGGTGTGTTTTCCTGGTATCTGAAACATTACAGTCAGACCAGAGAATGTGAATTTCATACAGGAAGCCTTTTACTGCAGCAAACCACAGTTTTTACATGGAACTGAGCTCAGAATGTGAATTTCATCACTGGAGGCCAGTTCACTGCTGCAAACCACATTTTACATGTAACAGAGAGGATGAAAAATATTGGAAGAATGTGGATTTCATATAGGAAGCCAGTTTACTGAGCAAACCACAGTTTTACATGGAACTAAGCTCAGAATGTGGATTTCATAAGGAAGCCAGTTTACTATGCAAACCAATTTTTACATGGAACTAAGCCAGAATGTGGGGGGCCTATGGAGAATATTAGTTGATTGTGGTATGAAAGGATGAGTAGTTGAATGGGGTTGTGATAAGGAATGTGATCATATGGAGGAGTACACTGCTGCAAACCACAGTTTACATGTAACAGACCAGAGAATGTGGATTTATCACAGGAAGCAGTTTACTGTGCAAACCACAGTTTTACATGGAACTGAGCTCAGAATGTGAATTTCATAAGAGGAGACCAGTTTACTGTGCAAACCATTTTTCATGGAACTGAGCTCAGAATGTGAAATTAATAAGGAGCAGTTGATGGAATAAAAAAATGTTTTTCTAAACTGGCATAGAATTAGATTTCACAGCCTTAATTACGTAAACCAAGATTTGAAGGAGGTAAGGGTGACCTGAATAAGCTCAGAATGTGGATTTCATCACAGGAAGCCAGTTTACTATGCAAACCACAGTTTTACAAGAAACCAAATACAGAATGTGGTGGACATTACAAGACGCCTGTTTATTGCTGCAATCCTTGCTGTTACATGAAAGTGAGCATAAAATGTAGATTTTATCAGGGGAAGCCAGCTCATTACTGCAAACCACAGATTCACATGTAACAGAGCTCAGAATGTGGATTTCATCACTGGAGGCCAGTACACTGCTGCAAACAACAGTTTCACATGAAACTGAGCTCAGAATGTGAATTTCATCACAGGAAGCCAGTTGACTGCTGCAAACCACAGTTTTACATGTAACAGAGCAGAGAATGTGGATTTCATCACAGGAAGCCAGTTTATGCAGCAAACCACAGTTTTACATGGAACTAAGCTCAGAATATGGATTTCATCACATGAAGCCAGTTTACTATGCAAACCACATTTTTACATGGAACTAAGCCCAGAATGTGGATTTCATCACAGGAGTCCAGTACACTGCTGCAAACCACAGATTCACATGTAACAGAGCTCAGAATGTGGATTTCATCACAGGAAGCCAGTTTACTCTGCAAACCACATTTACATGGAACAGACCAGAATGTGAATTTCATCACAGGAGGCCAGTTTACTGTGCAAACCATATTTTTACGTGGAACTGAGCTCAGAATGTGAATTTCATCAGAGGAGACCAGTTTACTGTACAAACCACATTTTTACATGGAACTGAGCTCAGAATGTGGAATTCATCATAGGATGCCAGTTGACTGCCGCAAACAACAGTTTTACATGGAATTGAAATCAGAATGTGAATTTCATCACTGGAGGCCAGTACCCTGCTGCAAACCACAGTTTTACATGTAACAGAGCAGGGAATGTGGATCTTATCACAGGAAGGTAGTTGACTGCTGCAAACCACAGTTTTACATGGAACTGAGCTCAGAATGTGGATTTATCAAGGAGCGTTGTGTGACGTTTAGGAGGCTCAGAATGTGAATTTCATAAAAGGAGACCAGTTTACTGTGCAAACCACATTTTTACATGGAACTGAGCTTAGAATGTGAAATTAATAAAGGGAGCCAGTTGACTGCTGCAAACCACAGTTTAACATTTAAGCAAACACAAAATGTGGATTTCATTATAAGACGCCAGTTTACTGCTGCACCTGTTTTACATGCTGCCAGAATGTGTTTCTCGGGCCGTCTCTGCAAACCACAGTTCATTAACACTCTGATTCCTTGCTGTTACATGAAACTGAGCATAGAATGTAGATTTCACCAGGGGAAGCCAGTTAATTACTGTAAACCACAGATTCACATGTAACAGAGCTCAGAATGTGGATTTCATCACAGGAAGCCAGTTTACTATGCAAACCACAGTTTTACAAGAAACCAAATACAGAATGTGGTGGACATTACAAGACGCCTGTTTATTGCTGCAATCCTTGCTGTTACATGAAAGTGAGCATAAAATGTAGATTTTATCAGGGGAAGCCAGCTCATTACTGCAAACCACAGATTCACATGTAACAGAGCTCAGAATGTGGATTTCATCACTGGAGGCCAGTACACTGCTGCAAACAACAGTTTCACATGAAACTGAGCTCAGAATGTGAATTTCATCACAGGAAGCCAGTTGACTGCTGCAAACCACAGTTTTACATGTAACAGAGCAGAGAATGTGGATTTCATCACAGGAAGCCAGTTTACTGCAGCAAACCACAGTTTTACATGGAACTAAGCTCAGAATATGGATTTCATCACATGAAGCCAGTTTACTATGCAAACCACATTTTTACATGGAACTAAGCCCAGAATGTGGATTTCATCACAGGAGTCCAGTACACTGCTGCAAACCACAGTTTTACATGGAACTAAGCTCAGAATATGGATTTCATCACATGAAGCCAGTTTACTATGCAAACCACATTTTTACATGGAACTAAGCCCAGAATGTGGATTTCATCACAGGAGTCCAGTACACTGCTGCAAACCACAGATTCACATGTAACAGACCAGAGAATGTGAATTTCATCACAGGAAGCCAGTTTACTGCAGCAAACCACAGTTTTACATGGAACTGAGCTCAGAATGTGAATTTCATCACAGGAGACCAGTTTACTGTGCAAACCATATTTTTACGTGGAACTGAGCTCAGAATGTGACTTTAATCAGAGGAGACCAGTTTACTGTACAAACCACATTTTTACATGGAACTGAGCTCAGAATGTGGAATTCATCATAGGATGCCAGTTGACTGCCGCAAACAACAGTTTTACATGGAATTGAAATCAGAATGTGAATTTCATCACTGGAGGCCAGTACCCTGCTGCAAACCACAGTTTTACATGTAACAGAGCAGGGAATGTGGATCTTATCACAGGAAGGTAGTTGACTGCTGCAAACCACAGTTTTACACGGAACTGAGCTCAGAATGTGGAATTTATCACAGGAAGCCAGTTGACTGCTGCAAACCACAGTTTCACATGGAATTGAGCTCAGAATGTGAATTTCATAAAGGCAGACCAGTTTACTGTGCAAACCACAGTTTTACATGGAACTAAGCTCAGAATGTGGATTTCATCACAGGAAGCCAGTTTACTATGCAAACCACAGTTTTACAAGAAACCAAATACAGAATGTGGTGGACATTACAAGACGCCTGTTTATTGCTGCAATCCTTGCTGTTACATGAAAGTGAGCATAAAATGTAGATTTCATCAGGGGAAGCCAGCTCATTACTGCAAACCACAGATTCACATGTAACAGAGCTCAGAATGTGGATTTCATCACTGGAGGCCAGTACACTGCTGCAAACAACAGTTTCACATGAAACTGAGCTCAGAATGTGAATTTCATCACAGGAAGCCAGTTGACTGCTGCAAACCACAGTTTTACATGTAACAGAGCAGAGAATGTGGATTTCATCACAGGAAGCCAGTTTACTGCAGCAAACCACAGTTTTACATGGAACTAAGCTCAGAATATGGATTTCATCACATGAAGCCAGTTTACTATGCAAACCACATTTTTACACGGAATTGAAATCAGAATGTGAATTTCATCACTGGAGGCCAGTACACTGCTGCAAACAACAGTTTCACATGAAACTGAGCTCAGAATGTGAATTTCATCACAGGAAGCCAGTTGACTGCTGCAAACCACAGTTTTACATGTAACAGAGCAGAGAATGTGGATTTCATCACAGGAAGCCAGTTGACTGCTGCAAACCACAGTTTTACATGTAACAGAGCAGAGAATGTGGATTTCATCACAGGAAGCCAGTTTACTGCAGCAAACAACAGTTTTACATGGAACTAAGCTCAGAATATGGATTTCATCACATGAAGCCAGTTTACTATGCAAACCACATTTTTACATGGAACTAAGCCCAGAATGTGGATTTCATCACAGGAGTCCAGTACACTGCTGCAAACCACAGATTCACATGTAACAGAGCTCAGAATGTTGATTTCATCACGGGAGTCCAGTACACTGCTGCAAACCACAGATTCACATGTAACAGACCAGAGAATGTGAATTTCATCACAGGAAGCCAGTTTACTGCAGCAAACCACAGTTTTACATGGAACTGAGCTCAGAATGTGAATTTCATCACAGGAGACCAGTTTACTGTGCAAACCATATTTTTACGTGGAACTGAGCTCAGAATGTGACTTTAATCAGAGGAGACCAGTTTACTGTACAAACCACATTTTTACATGGAACTGAGCTCAGAATGTGGAATTCATCATAGGATGCCAGTTGACTGCCGCAAACAACAGTTTTACATGGAATTGAAATCAGAATGTGAATTTCATCACTGGAGGCCAGTACCCTGCTCCAAACCACAGTTTTACATGTAACAGAGCAGAGAATGTGGATTTCATCACAGGAAGCTAGTTGACTGCTGCAAACCACAGTTTTACATGGAATTAAGCTCAGAATGTGGATTTCATCAAAGGAAGCCAGTTTACTGCAGCAAACCACAGTTTCACATGAAACTGAGCTCAGAATGTGAATTTCATCACTGGAGGCCTGTACACTGCTGAAAACCACAGATTAACATGTACCAGAGTTCAGATTGTTGATTTCATCATGGGAGTCCAGTACACTGCTGCAAACCACAGATTCACATGTAACAGACCAGAGAATGTGAATTTCATCACAGGAAGCCAGTTTACTGCAGCAAACCACAGTTTTATATGGAACTGAGCTCAGAATGTGAATTTCATAAGAGGAGACCAGTTTACTGTACAAACCACATTTTTACATGGAACTGAGCTCAGAATGTGGAATTCATCAGAGGATGCCAGTTGACTGCCACAAACAACAGTTTTACATGGAATTGAAATCAGAATGTGAATTTCATCACTGGAGGCCAGTACCCTGCTGCAAACCACAGTTTTACATGTAACAGAGCAGGGAATGTGGATCTTATCAGAGGAAGGTAGTTGACTGCTGCAAACCACAGTTTTACATGGAACTGACCTCAGAATGTGAATTTCATAAGAGGAGACAAGTTTACTGTGCAAACCACATTTTTACATGGAACTGAGCTTAGAATGTGAAATTAATAACAGGGAGCCAGTTGACTGCTGCAAACCACAGTTTAACATTTAAGCAAACACAAAATGTGGTTTTCATTATAAGACGCATGTTTATTGCTGCATTCCTTGCTGTTACATGAAACTGAGCATAGAATGTAGATTTCACCAGGGGAAGCCAGTTAATTACTGTAAACCACAGATTCACATGTAACAGAGCTCAGAATGTGGATTTCATCACAGGAAGCCAGTTTACTGCAGCAAACCACAGTTTTACATGGAACTAAGCTCAGAATGTGGATTTCATCACAGGAAGCCAGTTTACTATGCAAACCACAGTTTTACAAGAAACCAAATACAGAATGTGGTGGACATTACAAGACGCCTGTTTATTGCTGCAATCCTTGCTGTTACATGAAAGTGAGCATAGAATGTAGATTTTATCAGGGGAAGCCAGCTCATTACTGCAAACCACAGATTCACATGTAACAGAGCTCAGAATGTTGATTTCATCACGGGAGTCCAGTACACTGCTGCAAACCACAGATTCACATGTAACAGACCAGAGAATGTGAATTTCATCACAGGAAGCCAGTTTACTGCAGCAAACCACAGTTTTACATGGAACTGAGCTCAGAATGTGAATTTCATCACAGGAGACCAGTTTACTGTGCAAACCATATTTTTACGTGGAACTGAGCTCAGAATGTGATTTATAGAGGAGACCAGTTTACTGTACAAACCACATTTTTACATGGAACTGAGCTCAGAATGTGGAATTCATCATAGGATGCCAGTTGACTGCCGCAAACAACAGTTTTACATGGAATTGAAATCAGAATGTGAATTTCATCAGTGGGGGCCAGTACCCTGCTGCAAACCACAGTTTTACATGTAACAGAGCAGGAAATGTGGATTTTATCACAGGAAGGTAGTTAACTGCTGCAAACCACAGTTTTACATGGAACTAAGCTCAGAATGTGGATTTCATCACAGGAAGCCAGTTTACTATGCAAACCACATTTTTACATGGAACTAAGCCCAGAATGTGGATTTCATCACGAGAGTCCGGAACACTGCTGCAAGCCACAGTTTAATGGAACTGAGCTCAGAATGTAGATTTCACAGGGGAGCCAGTTAATTACTGCAAACCACAGATTCACATGTAACAGACCAGAGAATATGAATTTCATCACAGGAGGGGGGGGCGGGGGGGGGGGGGGGGGGGCTGGGGGGGGGGGGAGATGTTGGGGGTCTGTGGTGAAGAGTGGGTTGGGGGGGGGGTTGGTGGTTGGGGCGTTATGAACTAAGCTAGAATGTGGATTATAGAAGCCAGTTTACTATGCAAACCACATTTTTAATGGACTAAGCCAGAATGTGATTTATAAGGGCCGTTTATGGCAAATAAGAATAATGTGGTGATTAAGAGCCGTTTGTGTCTTGTATGAAGGGATTAAGGGGCGTAATGTGGGCTGAATGTGATTTCATAGGGGTCCAGTACTGCTGAAGATTCAATGTACGACCGAGAATGTGAATTTCTCAGGGCCGTTGGACTTTTAATGGATGGTGTGTGATTTTATTGGGAACGAGCTAGAATGTGACTTTAATCAGAGGAGACAGTTTACTGTACAAACCAATTCATGGAACTGAGCTCAGAATGTGGAATTCATATAGGATGCCAGTTGACTGCGCAAACAACAGTTTTACATGGAATTGAAATCAGAATGTGAATTTCATCACTGGAGGCCAGTACCCTGCTGCAAACCACAGTTTTACATGTAACAGAGCAGAGAATGTGGATTTCATCACAGGAAGCTAGTTGACTGCTGCAAACCACAGTTTTACATGGAATTAAGCTCAGAATGTGGATTTCATCAAAGGAAGCCAGTTTACTGCAGCAAACCCTCGAGGGAATTCATCATAGGATGCCAGTTTACTCCCAAACACAGTTTCACATGAAACTGAGCTCAGAATGTGAATTTCATCACTGGAGGCCTGTACACTGCTGCAAACCACAGATTCACATGTACCAGAGTTCAGATTGTTGATTTCATCACGGGAGTCCAGTACACTGCTGCAAACCACAGATTCACATGTAACAGACCAGAGAATGTGAATTTCATCACAGGAAGCCAGTTTACTGCAGCAAACCACAGTTTTATATGGAACTGAGCTCAGAATGTGAATTTCATAAGAGGAGACCAGTTTACTGTACAAACCACATTTTTACATGGAACTGAGCTCAGAATGTGGAATTCATCAGAGGATGCCAGTTGACTGCCACAAACAACAGTTTTACATGGAATTGAAATCAGAATGTGAATTTCATCACTGGAGGCCAGTACCCTGCTGCAAACCACAGTTTTACATGTAACAGAGCAGGGAATGTGGATCTTATCAGAGGAAGGTAGTTGACTGCTGCAAACCACAGTTTTACATGGAACTGACCTCAGAATGTGAATTTCATAAGAGGAGACAAGTTTACTGTGCAAACCACATTTTTACATGGAACTGAGCTTAGAATGTGAAATTAATAACAGGGAGCCAGTTGACTGCTGCAAACCACAGTTTAACATTTAAGCAAACACAAAATGTGGTTTTCATTATAAGACGCATGTTTATTGCTGCATTCCTTGCTGTTACATGAAACTGAGCATAGAATGTAGATTTCACCAGGGGAAGCCAGTTAATTACTGTAAACCACAGATTCACATGTAACAGAGCTCAGAATGTGGATTTCATCACAGGAAGCCAGTTTACTGCAGCAAACCACAGTTTTACATGGAACTAAGCTCAGAATGTGGATTTCATCACAGGAAGCCAGTTTACTATGCAAACCACAGTTTTACAAGAAACCAAATACAGAATGTGGTGGACATTACAAGACGCCTGTTTATTGCTGCAATCCTTGCTGTTACATGAAAGTGAGCATAAAATGTAGATTTTATCAGGGGAAGCCAGCTCATTACTGCAAACCACAGATTCACATGTAACAGAGCTCAGAATGTGGATTTCATCACTGGAGGCCAGTACACTGCTGCAAACAACAGTTTCACATGAAACTGAGCTCAGAATGTGAATTTCATCACAGGAAGCCAGTTGACTGCTGCAAACCACAGTTTTACATGTAACAGAGCAGAGAATGTGGATTTCATCACAGGAAGCCAGTTTACTGCAGCAAACCACAGTTTTACATGGAACTAAGCTCAGAATATGGATTTCATCACATGAAGCCAGTTTACTATGCAAACCACATTTTTACATGGAACTAAGCCAGAATGTGGTTTATCACAGGATAGTGTGATTGGTTTTACATGAAGCCAGTTTACTATGCAAACCACATTTTTACATGGAACTAAGCCCAGAATGTGGATTTCATCACAGGAGTCCAGTACACTGCTGCAAACCACAGATTCACATGTAACAGAGCTCAGAATGTTGATTTCATCACGGGAGTCCAGTACACTGCTGCAAACCACAGATTCACATGTAACAGACCAGAGAATGTGAATTTCATCACAGGAAGCCAGTTTACTGCAGCAAACCACAGTTTTACATGGAACTGAGCTCAGAATGTGAATTTCATCACAGGAGACCAGTTTACTGTGCAAACCATATTTTTACGTGGAACTGAGCTCAGAATGTGACTTTAATCAGAGGAGACCAGTTTACTGTACAAACCACATTTTTACATGGAACTGAGCTCAGAATGTGGAATTCATCATAGGATGCCAGTTGACTGCCGCAAACAACAGTTTTACATGGAATTGAAATCAGAATGTGAATTTCATCACTGGAGGCCAGTACCCTGCTGCAAACCACAGTTTTACATGTAACAGAGCAGGGAATGTGGATCTTATCACAGGAAGGTAGTTGACTGCTGCAAACCACAGTTTTACATGGAATTGAGCTCAGAATGTGAATTTATCAAAGGAAGCCAGTTTACTGCTGAAACCACAGTTTACAGGAACTGAGCTCAGAATGTGATTTCATAAGGAGGCCAGTTTCTGTGCAAACCACATTTTAATGGAACTAAGCTCAGAATGTGGATTTCATCACAGGAAGCCAGTTTACTATGCAAACCAATTTTTACATGGAACTAAGCCAGAATGTGGTTTATAGGGAACTGCTGAAACAGATTCATGTACAGAGTAAATGTGATTTATAAGGATGGGGGGGTGAGGGGAGATCTGCAAACACAGATTCACATGTAACAGACCAGAGAATATGAATTTCATCACAGGAAGCCAGTTTACTGCAGCAAACAACAGTTTTACATGGAACTGAGCTCAGAATGTGATTTAATCAAGGAGACCAGTTTACTGTAAACTAATTTTTAATGGAACTGAGCTAGAATGTGTTTAATAGAGGGCCAGTTACTGTACAAACCACATTTTTAATGGAATTGAGCTCAGAATGTGGAATTCATCATAGGAGCCAGTTTGACTGCGAAACTAAGTTTCATGGAATTAGTCAGAATGTGATTTCATCACTGGAGGCAGTACCTGCTGAAACACATTTATGTAACAGAGCAGATGTGGTTTAAGGAAGTAGTTGACTGCTGGTGCAGAATGGGTGGGCTTTGGGGAACGTTAATGAACTGACTAGAATGTCGGAGCGACGCTGAAACAGTTTAATGACGAGTAGATGATTAGGGGCAGTATGTGCAAAAGAGTAGAGGGGGCAAACCACAGTTTTACATGGAACTGAGCTCAGAATGTGAATTTATAAGAGGAGACCAGTTTACTGTGCAAACCACATTTTTAATGGAACTGAGCTCAGAATGTGAAATTAATAACAGGGAGCCAGTTGACTGCTGCAAACCACAGTTTAACATTTAAGCAAACACAGAATGTGGTTTTCATTATAAGACGCATGTTTATTGCTGCATTCCTTGCTGTTACATGAAACTGAGCATAGAATGTAGATTTCACCAGGGGAAGCCAGTTAATTACTGTAAACCACAGATTCACATGGAACAAGCTCAGAATGTGGATTTCATCACAGGAGCCAGTCTAAACAAAGGATGAGAATGTGAATTTATCCAGGAGCCAGTTTTGAAACCAGTTTAAGAAACAAATAGAATGTGGGCTGCGCGTTTATTTGCGTTATGAAGTGTATGTTTATGGGGCCACCATCTGCAAACCACAGTTTCACATGTAACAGAGCTCAGAATGTGATTTCATAAGGAGCCAGTTGACTGCTGCAAACCACAGTTTTACATGTAACAGAGAGAGAATGTGGATTTCATCACAGGAAGCCAGTTTCTGAGACCAGCTGAACAAAAAGAATGTGGTTATTGGTTTGGGGTTTGGGGGTGTGAGTTTGGGTTTGGTTTTGGTGGATGTTTTTTTTTGTTGTAGGTTTGTAGCGTGTGTCTCGGGCCGTCTGGAAAAGTGAAAGTGGTTTATCAAGGGTGGGTTTGTGTTATTTTTTTTCTTTTGTTGTTGTGTCTGGCGTTTCTAGATTCCTGTGAGTAGAATGTGGATTTCATCACAGGAAGCCAGTTTACTGCAGCAAACCACAGTTTTACATGGAACTGAGCTCAGAATGTGGATTTCATCACAGGAAGCCAGTTTACTATGGGGGGGGGGCGGGGGGGGAGTATACATGTGAACACAGATTATAACAGCAGAGAATGTGATTAGAAGCCAGTTTACGAGCAAACCACAGTTTTACATGGAACTGAGCTCAGAATGTGAATTTCATCACAGGAGACCAGTTTACTGTGCAAACCATATTTTTAGTGGAACTGAGCTCAGAATGTGACTTTAATAGAGGAGACCAGTTTACTGTACAAACCACATTTTTACATGGAACTGAGCTCAGAATGTGGAATTCATCATAGGATGCCAGTTGACTGCCGCAAACAACAGTTTTACATGGAATTGAAATCAGAATGTGAATTTCATCCTGGAGGCCAGTACCCTGCTGCAAACCACAGTTTTACATGTAACAGAGCAGGGAATGTGGATCTTATCAAGGAAGGTAGTTGACTGCTGCAAACCACAGTTTCAAGGAATTGGCTCAGAATGTTTTATTTGGGGTGCACGACCCATTTTTAATGGATAAGCAGATGTGGTAAGGGCTTTTAGCAATAAGATAGAGAAGTGGTTGGTCGGCATGCTGAAAGAACAGTAAAGTCAGAATGTGGTTTCAGGTCCGGCCTGTGCCCTTTCGGAGGGGCGACTGCAAACCACAGATTCACATGTAACAGACCAGAGAATATGAATTTCATCACAGGAAGCCAGTTTACTGCAGCAAACAACAGTTTTACATGGAACTGAGCTCAGAATGTGACTTTAATAGAGGAGACCAGTTTACTGTACAACCTTTTAGATGGCTGAGCTAGATGTTAAGAGGGCCAGTTACTGTACAAACCACATTTTTACATGGAATTGAGCTCAGAATGTGGAATTATATAGGGGTTTGCTGCGCAAACTAAGTTTTAATGGATTAGCTAGTGTGTTGGGGCCATCTGCTGTCCACATTTTCATGTAAAGAGAGGGTGTGTTTTTCACAGGAAGGTGTTGTGCTGTTTTTGCTGTGTTTTTCTCGTGGGGTTTTGCGTTATAAGGAGGTTGAGAAACGTTGGTGAGTAGAATTGTTTTCCGGGGCGTAGCTGAGTGGTGGTCGAGTGTTTTCATGGGGGTAGGAAGTGTGGTGTGGGTTTAAGGGGGGGGTTGTGTTTAGTTTTTTTTGTTTGGATATTGGGGCTTTTACTGTACAGTTATGAAGCTAGATGTGGATTTTAGGAGCCTTTATATGTTGGTAGAGTTGCGTAATGATGTGGTGTGGTGTGTTGTGAGGATAAATGTTTGGGGCCGTATATGCACGTCTGTCAGGCTCGAATGTGTTCTCGGGCCGTTGTGCTGCCGTGTGGTGTTTTGGGAGACAAGTGGGTGTTGTGTTGTGTAGTTGTGGGGCTGATGTGGTATGTTGTTGTTGTGCCGTTGTAAAGACCAGAGAATGTGGATTTATAGGAAGCCAGTTTACTGCAGCAAACCGTTTTATGGACTGAGCTCAGAATGTGAATTTATAGAGGGACCGTTTACTGTGCAACTTTTGTGGTGAGCTCAGAATGTGTTTAATAGGGGCGTTTATGTACCTTGGTGAGTCAGAATGTGGATTTATAGGGCCGTGAATGGTGGGGGTTTGTGCCGTATGTAGTGTGGTTTAGGGCGTTTTGTGCAACCCAGTTTTATGGAACTGCTAGATGTGGTTCTCAGGGCTTGTTGGGTAGTGGAGGGTTGTGAAAAGATTAATGTACTGAGCTAGATTGTGGATTTTAAGGGGCCAGTTTATGCTGCAACCGTTTTAATGGAATGAGTAGAATGTGGATTTCATCACGGAGCTTTATATGGGACCGTTTTAATGACAAATAAGATGTGGTGGCATTAGCGCTGTTTTTGCTGAATTTGCTGTTAATGAAAGTGAGCATAGAATGTGTTTTGGGAGCCCTCTTCTTGGGTCTTCGAACCACAGTTCACATGTAACAGAGCTAGAATGTGGATTTCATCACTGGAGGCCAGTACACTGCTGCAAACAACAGTTTCACATGAAACTGAGCTCAGAATGTGAATTTCATCACAGGAAGCCAGTTGACTGCTGCAAACCACAGTTTTACATGTAACAGAGCAGAGAATGTGGATTTCATCACAGGAAGCCAGTTTACTGCAGCAAACCACAGTTTTACATGGAACTAAGCTAGAATATGGATTTATCACATGAAGCCAGTTTACTATGCAAACCACATTTTTACATGGAACTAAGCCCAGAATGTGGATTTCATAAGAGTCAGTCACTGTGAAACCCATAATGTAAGGCTAGAATGTGATTTCATCACGGGAGTCCAGTACACTGCTGCAAACCACAGATTCACATGTAACAGACCAGAGAATGTGAATTTCATCACAGGAAGCCAGTTTACTGCAGCAAACCACAGTTTTACATGGAACTGAGCTCAGAATGTGAATTTCATCACAGGAGACCAGTTTACTGTGCAAACCATATTTTTACGTGGAACTGAGCTCAGAATGTGACTTTAATCAGAGGAGACCAGTTTACTGTACAAACCACATTTTTACATGGAACTGAGCTCAGAATGTGGAATTCATCATAGGATGCCAGTTGACTGCCGCAAACAACAGTTTTACATGGAATTGAAATCAGAATGTGAATTTCATCACTGGAGGCCAGTACCCTGCTGCAAACCACAGTTTTACATGTAACAGAGCAGAGAATGTGGATTTCATCACAGGAAGCTAGTTGACTGCTGCAAACCACAGTTTTACATGGAATTAAGCTCAGAATGTGGATTTCATCAAAGGAAGCCAGTTTACTGCAGCAAACCACAGTTTCACATGAAACTGAGCTCAGAATGTGAATTTCATCACTGGAGGCCTGTACACTGCTGCAAACCACAGATTCACATGTACCAGAGTTCAGATTGTTGATTTCATCACGGGAGTCCAGTACACTGCTGCAAACCACAGATTCACATGTAACAGACCAGAGAATGTGAATTTCATCACAGGAAGCCAGTTTACTGCAGCAAACCACAGTTTTATATGGAACTGAGCTCAGAATGTGAATTTCATAAGAGGAGACCAGTTTACTGTACAAACCACATTTTTACATGGAACTGAGCTCAGAATGTGGAATTCATCAGAGGATGCCAGTTGACTGCCACAAACAACAGTTTTACATGGAATTGAAATCAGAATGTGAATTTCATACTGGAGGCCAGTACCCTGCTGCAAACCACAGTTTTACATGTAACAGAGCAGGGAATGTGGATTTATCAAGGAGGTCTGCGAAACAATTTTACATGGAACTAGCTAGAATTATTTATAAGAAGTTTCTTGCAAACCCATTTTTATGAACTAAGAATGTTTATGTCAGTTTGGGGAGTTGGGGATGGGTTTAAGGGAGTTCTGGAACGTTTTATGAAAAAAAAGAATTGGTGCATTACAAGACGCTGTTTTTGCTGCAATCCTTGCTGTTAATGAAAGTGAGCATAAATTGATTTCATCAGGGAAGCCAGTATTCTGCAAACACAATTACATGTACAGAGCTCAGAATGTGTTTATCGGGCGTCTTGAAACAGATGAGATGTGTTTAAGGAGCCGTTCTGAGAAACCACGTTCATGGATGGCTAGATGTGTTTTGGCGTTTGCATGGTGGTGAGGCTTTAGAGGTTCTGTAATTTTAATGGCTGAAGATGTGGATATAGGGCCGTTTACTATGACAATGGATCGATGTGTTAAAGGGCAGTCTGCGCAAACCACAGTTTCATGGACTAAGCAGAATGTGGATATACGGGCCGTTCTTGACAATTTCAGGATGAGTAGAATGTGTTCATCACGGAGCCGTCACTGTGAAACCCAGTTCATGAAGAGAAGAATTGGTTTCACAGGGCCAGTTCTGGACCGTTTCATGGACTAGCTCAGAATGTGGATTTCATCCAGGAGCAGTTTACTTGACAGATTTTTGGGGTGTTTGGTGTTGTGTTTGGGGTTTTGATGTTTTTTTGTTGTTCGGGGGTTCTGAGTTTGTAGGATGTGGTTATCAAGGAAGCCAGTTTACTGCAGCAAACCACAGTTTTACATGGAACTGACCTCAGAATGTGAATTTCATAAGAGGAGACCAGTTTACTGTGCAAACCACATTTTTACATGGAACTGAGCTCAGAATGTGAAATTAATAACAGGGAGCCAGTTGACTGCTGCAAACCACAGTTTAACATTTAAGGAAACACAAAATGTGGTTTTCATTATAAGACGCATGTTTATTGCTGCATTCCTTGCTGTTACATGAAACTGAGCATAGAATGTAGATTTCACCAGGGGAAGCCAGTTAATTACTGTAAACCACAGATTCACATGTAACAGAGCTCAGAATGTGGATTTCATCACAGGAAGCCAGTTTACTGCAGCAAACCACAGTTTTACATGGAACTAAGCTCAGAATGTGGATTTCATCACAGGAAGCCAGTTTACTATGCAAACCACAGTTTTACAAGAAACCAAATACAGAATGTGGTGGACATTACAAGACGCCTGTTTATTGCTGCAATCCTTGCTGTTACATGAAAGTGAGCATAAAATGTAGATTTCATCAGGGGAAGCCAGCTCATTACTGCAAACCACAGATTCACATGTAACAGAGCTCAGAATGTGGATTTCATCACTGGAGGCCAGTACACTGCTGCAAACAACAGTTTCACATGAAACTGAGCTCAGAATGTGAATTTCATCACAGGAAGCCAGTTGACTGCTGCAAACCACAGTTTTACATGTAACAGAGCAGAGAATGTGGATTTCATCACAGGAAGCCAGTTTACTGCAGCAAACCACAGTTTTACATGGAACTAAGCTCAGAATATGGATTTCATCACATGAAGCCAGTTTACTATGCAAACCACATTTTTACATGGAACTAAGCCCAGAATGTGGATTTCATCACAGGGTCCAGTCACTGCTGCAAACCACAGATTCACATGTAACAGAGCTAGAATGTTGATTTCATACGGGAGTCAGTACACTGCTGCAAACCACAGATTACATGTAACAGACCAGAGAATGTGAATTTCATCACAGGAAGCCAGTTTACTGCAGCAAACCACAGTTTTACATGGAACTGAGCTCAGAATGTGAATTTCATCACAGGAGACCAGTTTACTGTGCAAACCATATTTTTGTGGACTGAGCTCAGAATGTGCTTTAATAGAGGAGACCAGTTTACTGTACAAACCACATTTTTAATGGACTGAGCTCAGAATGTGGAATTCATATAGGAGCCAGTTGACTGAGCAAACAACATTTTACATGGAATGAAATCAGAATGTGATTTCATCACGGAGGCCAGTATACTGCTGCAAACCACAGTTTTACATGGAACAAGCCAGAATGTGGATTTCATAAGGAAGCCAGTTACTGCTGCAAACCACAGTTTTACATGGACTAAGCTCAGAATGTGGATTTCATCACAGGAAGCCAGTTTACTATGCAAACCCATTTATGGAACTAGCAGAATGTGGATTTATAAGGAGTTATGCGAAACAGTTTATAAAAATTTTGTTTTTTGGCTTTATGTAATGTTGGGGTCAGTGTAGACGAGAATGTGGATTTATCAGGAAGCAGTGGAGTCAGTTTTGTAAGGGAAGCCAGTATTCTGCAAACCACAGATTCACATGTAAAGAGCTAGAATGTGGATTTCATCACAGGAGTCCAGTACACTGCTGCAAACCACAGTTTTACATGGAACTAAGCTCAGAATATGGATTTCATCACATGAAGCCAGTTTACTATGCAAACCACATTTTTACATGGAACTAAGCCCAGAATGTGGATTTCATCACAGGAGTCCAGTACACTGCTGCAAACCACAGATTCACATGTAACAGAGCTCAGAATGTTGATTTCATCACGGGAGTCCAGTACACTGCTGCAAACCACAGATTCACATGTAACAGACCAGAGAATGTGAATTTCATCACAGGAAGCCAGTTTACTGCAGCAAACCACAGTTTTACATGGAACTGAGCTCAGAATGTGAATTTCATCACAGGAGACCAGTTTACTGTGCAAACCATATTTTTACGTGGAACTGAGCTCAGAATGTGACTTTAATCAGAGGAGACCAGTTTACTGTACAAACCACATTTTTACATGGAACTGAGCTCAGAATGTGGAATTCATCATAGGATGCCAGTTGACTGCCGCAAACAACAGTTTTACATGGAATTGAAATCAGAATGTGAATTTCATCACTGGAGGCCAGTACCCTGCTGCAAACCACAGTTTTACATGTAACAGAGCAGGGAATGTGGATCTTATCACAGGAAGGTAGTTGACTGCTGCAAACCACAGTTTGTGGAAACTTTAACAAGGATTGGCTGAATGTGATTTATAAAAGGAGACAGTTTACTGTGCAAACCACATTTTTAATGGAACTAAGCTAGAATGTGGATTTCATACAGGAAGCCAGTTTCTTGCAAACCACATTTTTACATGGAACTAAGCCCAGAATGTGGATTTCATACAGGAAGCCAGTTTACTATGCAAACCACATTTTTACATGGAACTAAGCCAGAATGTGGATTTATAGAGAGTCCGGACACTGCTGCAAACCACAGATTAACATGTAACAGAGCTCAGAATGTGGATTTCATCAGAGGTCCGGAACACTGCTGCAAGCCACAGTTATGGTGGCTAGAATGTGATTTCAAGGGGAGCCAGTTAATTACTGCAAACCACAGATTCACATGTAACAGACCAGAGAATATGAATTTCATCACAGGAAGCCAGTTTACTGCAGCAAACAACAGTTTTACATGGAACTGAGCTCAGAATGTGACTTTAATCAGAGGAGACCAGTTTACTGTACAAACTACATTTTTAGATGGATGAGCTCAGAATGTGCTTTAATAGAGGGACCAGTTCACTGTACAAACCACATTTTTACATGGAATTGAGCTCAGAATGTGGAATTCATCATAGGAAGCCAGTGTTGCTGCCGCAAACTACAGTTTTACATGGAATTAGCTAGAATGTGTTTATATGGGGCCAGTACCTGCTGTAAACCACACTTTACATGTAAAGAGCAGGGAATGTGGACTTTTTTCAAGGAAGGTAGTTGACTGCTGTAACCGTTTTAATGGACTAGCCGATGTGTTTCTCAGGACAGTGGACAGTTTATGGACTAGTCAGATGTGGTTTCACCAGGACATTCTTGCACATTCATGGACGCCAGAATGTGTTTTCAAGGAAGCCAGTTTCTGCAGAAACCACAGTTTACATGGAACTGAGCTCAGAATTTGATTTCTCCGGAGGCCGCACTGCTGCAAACATCAGTTCATGGGAGCTCAGAATGTTTTCTTGGAGGCCGTCACTGTGAAAAAAGTTCATGTAAGACCAGAGATGTTCAAGGAAGCCAGGCAAACCACAGTTTTACATGGAACTGAGCTCAGAATGTGAATTTATAAGAGGAGACCAGTTTACTGTGCAAACCACATTTTTACATGGAACTGAGCTCAGAATGTGAAATTAATAAAGGGAGCCAGTTGACTGCTGCAAACCACAGTTTAACATTTAAGCAAACACAGAATGTGGTTTTCATTATAAGACGCATGTTTATTGCTGCATTCCTTGCTGTTACATGAAACTGAGCATAGAATGTAGATTTCACCAGGGGAAGCCAGTTAATTACTGTAAACCACAGATTCACATGGAACTAAGCTCAGAATGTGGATTTCATCACAGGAAGCCAGTTTACTATGCAAACCACATTTTTACATGGAACTAAGCCCAGAATGTGAATTTATAAGGAGCCAGTTTACTGAGCAAACACAGTTTTAAAGAAACAAATAAGAATGTGGTGGCATTACAAGCGCCTGTTTATTGCTGCAATCCTTGCTGTTACATGAAAGTGAGCATAAAATGTAGATTTATAGGGGAAGCCAGCTCATTACTGCAAACCACAGTTTCACATGTAACAGAGTCAGAATGTGAATTTATCACAGGAAGCCAGTTGACTGCTGCAAACCACAGTTTTACATGTAACAGAGCAGAGAATGTGGATTTCATAAGGAGCCAGTTTACTGCAGCAAACTACAGTTTTACATGAAACAAACACAGAATGTGGTTGATTCAAGCGCTGTTTTTGCTGCATCCTTGTGTTAATGAAAGTGCTAGATTTTTATAGGGGGCGTTTGAAAAGTTCATTAAGGTAGATTTTTTAGGGGTAGTATGCTGCAAACCACAGATTCAATTAAAGACCAGAGAATGTATTTATAAGGAGCCAGTTTACTGCAGCAAACCACAGTTTTACATGGAACTGAGCTCAGAATGTGAATTTATAAGAGACCAGTTTATGTGCAACCATTTTTAATGGACTGAGTAGAATTGTTATAGGGGCCAGTTTACTGTAAAACCCTTTGGATTTAGGGCCTTTATTGAACCCATGGTAGTGTGGTAAGGAAGTGGCCATAAAATGTGGAAGGGCCTTTATGAGACCCTTAATGATAAGCTAGAATTGGTTTCATAAGGAGCCAGTTTATATGAAACATTTTACATGGAATTAGCTCAGAATTGAATTCATCACTGGAGGCAGTACACTGCTGCAAACCACAGATTCACATGTAACTGAGCAGAGAATATGGATTTATAAGGAGCCAGTTTACTGCTGCAAACCACAGTTTTACATGGAACTGAGCTCAGAATGTGGATTTCATACAGGAGCCAGTTTCTATGCAAACCATTTTACATGGAATGAGCCAGATGTGGATTCATACAGGGAGCCAGTTTATGTGCAAACCACAGTTATAACCAACAAGAATGTGGTTTCATTACAAGCGCCTTTTATTGTGACCTGCTGTTAATGGTGGCATAGAATGTGTTTTAGGGAGCCGTCATTATGCAAAAGAGCAACAGACATGAAAGAGAAGGGAAAGAAGCCAGTTTAAGCAACGTTAAAAACTAATGGGAGGCCTGTTTATTGTGAATCTTGCTGTTACATGAAAGTGAGCATAAAATGTGATTTTATAGGGGAGCAGCTCATTACTGCAAACCACAGATTCACATGTAACAGAGCTCAGAATGTGGATTTCATACTGGAGGCCAGTACACTGCTGCAAACAACAGTTTCACATGGAACTGAGCTCAGAATGTGGATTTCATCAAGAAGCCAGTTGATGTTGTTGGTTAGGGTGCAAACCACATTTTTACATGGAACTAAGCCCAGAATGTGGAAAAGGTCAGTATGTGCAACCACGTTTTAATGGATAAGCTCAGAAAGGATTTATAATGAAGCCAGTTTACTATGCAAACCAATAATGGAATAAGCCAGAATGTGGTTTAAGGGTTGGGAGGGTTTATCACGGGAGTCCAGTACACTGCTGCAAACCACAGATTCACATGTAACAGACCAGAGAATGTGAATTTCATCACAGGAAGCCAGTTTACTGCAGCAAACCACAGTTTTACATGGAACTGAGCTCAGAATGTGAATTTCATCACAGGAGACCAGTTTACTGTGCAAACCATATTTTTACGTGGAACTGAGCTCAGAATGTGACTTTAATCAGAGGAGACCAGTTTACTGTACAAACCACATTTTTACATGGAACTGAGCTCAGAATGTGGAATTCATCATAGGATGCCAGTTGACTGCCGCAAACAACAGTTTTACATGGAATTGAAATCAGAATGTGAATTTCATCACTGGAGGCCAGTACCCTGCTGCAAACCACAGTTTTACATGTAACAGAGCAGGGAATGTGGATTTTATCACAGGAAGGTAGTTGACTGCTGCAAACCACAGTTTAACAAGGAATTGAGCTAGAATGTATTTTAAGGGGTTTTGGAGGAGAGGGGTTGGGTGATTGTAGCAAATTGAAGGGCCAGTTTACTAGCAACCACATTTAGGATAAGCAGAATGTGGATCAAGGGAGTGAACTGCTGAAACCACAGATTACATGTACAGAGCTCAGAATGTGGATTTATAGGGAGTCGGCACTGCGGCAGGGAGGGGGGTGCAACCACAGATTCACATGTAACAGCCAGAGAATATGAATTTCATCAAGGAAGCCAGTTTACTGCAGCAAACAACAGTTTTACATGGAACTGAGCTCAGAATGTGACTTTAATAGAGGAGACCAGTTTACTGTAACTCTTTTAGGGAAGGGGGACTGTACAAACCAATTTTTAATGGAATTGAGCTCAGAATGTGGAATTCATATAGGAGCCGTGGATTAGAGAGGGCTGGTTTAGAAGGAGGGTGTGGTTTACAGGAAGGTAGTGGTGCTGGCTGGGTGTGGGGGGGGTGATGGATTTGGGGGTGGAGTGGGGGAGGGAGAGATGGGGGCCGACTGCTGTGTTTTGGGGCGATGGTTTTTGGGGCCGTCCTGCTGCAACACAGTTCCATGTAAGAGAGTGTGGTTCCCAAGGAGCAGTTTACTGCAGCAAACCACAGTTTTACATGGAACTGAGCTCAGAATGTGAATTTCATAAGAGGAGACCAGTTTACTGTGCAAACCACATTTTTACATGGAACTGAGCTCAGAATGTGAAATTAATAACAGGGAGCCAGTTGACTGCTGCAAACCACAGTTTAACATTTAAGCAAACACAGAATGTGGTTTTCATTATAACACGCATGTT
The DNA here is from genome assembly GCA_947000775.1 of Pterois miles. Taxonomy (NCBI): domain Eukaryota; kingdom Metazoa; phylum Chordata; class Actinopteri; order Perciformes; family Scorpaenidae; genus Pterois; species Pterois miles. Next base: position 1,143,394 of record CAMQGK010000123.1, read on the forward strand.
TATTGCTGCATTCCTTGCTGTTACATGAAAGTGAGCATAGAATGTAGATTTCACCAGGGGAAGCCAGTTAATTACTGTAAACCACAGATTCACATGGAACTAAGCTCAGAATGTGGATTTCATCACAGGAAGCCAGTTTACTATGCAAACCACATTTTTACATGGAACTAAGCCCAGAATGTGAATTTCATCACAGGAAGCCAGTTTACTGCAGCAAACCACAGTTTTACAAGAAACCAAATACAGAATGTGGTGGACATTACAAGACGCCTGTTTATTGCTGCAATCCTTGCTGTTACATGAAAGTGAGCATAAAATGTAGATTTCATCAGGGGAAGCCAGCTCATTACTGCAAACCACAGTTTTACATGTAACAGAGCTCAGAATGTGGATTTATAAGGAGCCAGTTGACTGCTGCAAACCACAGTTTTACATGTAACGACAGAGAATGTGGATTATAAGGAAGCAGTTACTGCAGAAAATGGTTTGAATGAGATAGAATATAGTTTAATAGGGGAGCCGTACTGCAAACCACAGATTCACATGTACCAGAGCTCAGAATGTTGATTTCATCACGGGAGTCCAGTACACTGCTGCAAACCACAGATTCACATGTAACAGACCAGAGAATGTGAATTTCATCACAGGAAGCCAGTTTACTGCAGCAAACCACAGTTTTACATGGAACTGAGCTCAGAATGTGAATTTCATAAGAGGAGACCAGTTTACTGTGCAAACCATATTTTTAATGGAACTGAGCTCAGAATGTGAATTTAATCAGAGGAGACCAGTTTACTGTACAAACCACATTTTTAATGGAATGAGCTCAGATGTGGAATTATATAGGAGCATTACTATGCAAACCACATTTTTAATGGAACTAAGCCCAGAATGTGGATTTCATCACAGGAAGCCAGTTTACTGCTGCAAACCACAGTTTTACATGGAATAAGCTCAGAATGTGGATTTCATCAAGGAAGCCAGTTTACTGAGCAAACCACAGTTTTACATGGAACTAAGCTCAGAATGTGGATTTATCACAGGAAGCCAGTTTACTAGCAAACCAAATTATTACATGGAATTGAGCTCAGAATGTGAATCTCATCACTGGAGGCCAGTACACTGCTGCAAACCACAGATTCACATGTAACTGAGCAGAGAATATGGATTTATAAGGAAGCCAGTTTACTGCAGCAAACCACAGTTTTACATGGAACTAAGCTCAGAATGTGGATTCATAAGGAGCCTTATATACCGGTGTGTGGATTTATAAGGAGCCGTTTACGAGCAAACCACAGTTTTACATGAAACCAAACACAGAATGTGGTTTACATTACAAGACGCCTGTTTATTGCTGCAATCCTTGCTGTTACATGAAAGTGAGCATAGAATGTAGATTTCATCAGGGGAAGCCAGCTCATTACTCAATCCATGAGGGATTTTCTCGGGGTTTGGGTTTTTGGCTGGTCGATTGTTTCTCACGGAGGCCGTCACTGCTGCAAACAAAGTTTCACATGTAACAGACCAGAGAATGTGGATTTCACCACAGGAAGCCAGTTTACTGCAGCAAACCACAGTTTTACATGTAACAGAGCTCAGAATGTGGATTTCATCACTGGAGGCCAGTACACTGCTGCAAACAACAGTTTCACATGAAACTGAGCTCAGAATGTGAATTTCATCACAGGAAGCCAGTTGACTGCTGCAAACCACAGTTTTACATGTAACAGAGCAGAGAATGTGGATTTCATCACAGGAAGCCAGTTTACTGCAGCAAACCACAGTTTTACATGGAACTAAGCTCAGAATATGGATTTCATCACATGAAGCCAGTTTACTATGCAAACCACATTTTTACATGGAACTAAGCCCAGAATGTGGATTTCATCACAGGAGTCCAGTACACTGCTGCAAACCACAGATTCACATGTAACAGAGCTCAGAATGTTGATTTCATCACGGGAGTCCAGTACACTGCTGCAAACCACAGATTCACATGTAACAGACCAGAGAATGTGAATTTCATCACAGGAAGCCAGTTTACTGCAGCAAACCACAGTTTTACATGGAACTGAGCTCAGAATGTGAATTTCATCACAGGAGACCAGTTTACTGTGCAAACCATATTTTTACGTGGAACTGAGCTCAGAATGTGACTTTAATCAGAGGAGACCAGTTTACTGTACAAACCACATTTTTACATGGAACTGAGCTCAGAATGTGGAATTCATCATAGGATGCCAGTTGACTGCCGCAAACAACAGTTTTACATGGAATTGAAATCAGAATGTGAATTTCATCACTGGAGGCCAGTACCCTGCTGCAAACCACAGTTTTACATGTAACAGAGCAGAGAATGTGGATTTCATCACAGGAAGCTAGTTGACTGCTGCAAACCACAGTTTTACATGGAATTAAGCTCAGAATGTGGATTTCATCAAAGGAAGCCAGTTTACTGCAGCAAACCACAGTTTCACATGAAACTGAGCTCAGAATGTGAATTTCATCACTGGAGGCCTGTACACTGCTGCAAACCACAGATTCACATGTACCAGAGTTCAGATTGTTGATTTCATCACGGGAGTCCAGTACACTGCTGCAAACCACAGATTCACATGTAACAGACCAGAGAATGTGAATTTATACAGGAGCCAGTTTACTGAGCAACAAGTTTTAAGGTGAGTCAGAATTGATATAAGGGGCCGTTTACTGTAAATAGGAGAATTGGTAGGGGTGTTGGGGGGTGAGGGTGGGGGGGGGGGGGGGGGGGGGGGGTTGGGGTGGGGGGTGTTGGGGGGGGGGGTGGGGGGTGTGTTTGGAGTAGAAATAGGGGGGTATATGAAGTGTGGGATGTGTTGGGGTTGTGTGTGTTTTGGGTTGGTTGGTGGTGAATGTGTTGGGGGTGTGGGTGTAGGGGCGTGTGTGTGAGTGGTTTGGTTTGATTTTGGTGGATGTGGTCGGGTGGGGGTGCGATGTGGTTTGGAGCGTATGCAACCTTTTGGTGAGTAGATGTGTTCGGGGGTAGTGAAGTGATGTTGAGAGGAATTGGTTTCTGGGCGTTGGGTTTGGACTGCCAGAATGTGTTTCTCCGAGGCTATGACCTATATGGTGTGGTCTCCGGGCCGTTTGGAACGTTTTATGAACAAAAGATGTGTTTTGGGTTTTTGCTGACGTGTTAATGGTGATAGAATTAGATTTCTCGGCCGCTATTGCAAGTTACAGAAAGAGAGAAATGTGGTATAAGGAGCCTACTGCAGAAAATATTAATGGAACTGAGCTCAGAATTTGATTTCATCACGGAGGCCTACCTGTGAAAACAATTTACAGTAAAGAGAGAATGTGGATTTCATCAAGGAAGCCAGTTTACTGCAGCAAACCACAGTTTTACATGGAACTGAGCTCAGAATGTGAATTTCATAAGAGGAGACCAGTTTACTGTGCAAACCACATTTTTACATGGAACTGAGCTCAGAATGTGAAATTAATTACAGGGAGCCAGTTGACTGCTGCAAACCACAGTTTAACATTTAAGGAAACACAAAATGTGGTTTTCATTATAAGACGCATGTTTATTGCTGCATTCCTTGCTGTTACATGAAACTGAGCATAGAATGTAGATTTCACCAGGGGAAGCCAGTTAATTACTGTAAACCACAGATTCACATGTAACAGAGCTCAGAATGTGGATTTCATCACAGGAAGCCAGTTTACTGCAGCAAACCACAGTTTTACATGGAACTAAGCTCAGAATGTGGATTTCATCACAGGAAGCCAGTTTACTATGCAAACCACAGTTTTACAAGAAACCAAATACAGAATGTGGTGGACATTACAAGACGCCTGTTTATTGCTGCAATCCTTGCTGTTACATGAAAGTGAGCATAAAATGTAGATTTCATCAGGGGAAGCCAGCTCATTACTGCAAACCACAGATTCACATGTAAAAGAGCTCAGAATGTGGATTTCATCACTGGAGGCCAGTACACTGCTGCAAACAACAGTTTCACATGAAACTGAGCTCAGAATGTGAATTTCATCACAGGAAGCCAGTTGACTGCTGCAAACCACAGTTTTACATGTAACAGAGCAGAGAATGTGGATTTCATCACAGGAAGCCAGTTTACTGCAGCAAACCACAGTTTTACATGGAACTAAGCTCAGAATATGGATTTCATCACATGAAGCCAGTTTACTATGCAAACCACATTTTTACATGGAACTAAGCCCAGAATGTGGATTTCATCACAGGAGTCCAGTACACTGCTGCAAACCACAGATTCACATGTACCAGAGCTCAGAATGTTGATTTCATCACGGGAGTCCAGTACACTGCTGCAAACCACAGATTCACATGTAACAGACCAGAGAATGTGAATTTCATCACAGGAAGCCAGTTTACTGCAGCAAACCACAGTTTTACATGGAACTGAGCTCAGAATGTGAATTTCATAAAGGAGACCAGTTTCTGTGAAACATATTTTTACATGGAACTGAGCTCAGAATGTGACTTTAATCAGAGGAGCCAGTTTACTGTACAAACCACATTTTTACATGGAACTGAGCTCAGATGTGGATTTCATAGGAAGCCAGTTTACTATGAAACACATTTTACATGGAACTAAGCAGAATGTGGATTTCATCACAGGAAGCCAGTTTCTGCGCAAACCACAGTTTTACATGGAACTAGCTCAGAATGTGGATTTCATCACAGGAAGCCAGTTTACTGCAGCAAACCACAGTTTTACATGGAACTAAGCTCAGAATGTGGATTTCATCACAGGAAGCCAGTTTACTATGCAAACCACATTATTACATGGAAATAAGCCCAGAATGTGGATTTCATAAGGAGCCAGTTTCTGAGAAACCACAGTTTTATGAAACAAACGAATTGTTTATTAAGCGCTGTTTTTGCTGAAACCTTGCTGTTAATGAAAGTGAGATAAATGTGATTTCATAGGGGAAACCAGCTCATTCTGCAAAGATTCACATGTAACAGAGCAGAGAATGTGGATTTCATACAGGAGCCAGTTTACTGCAGCAAACCACAGTTTTACATGGAACTGAGCTAGAATTGAATTTCATCACGGAGGCCAGTCACTGCTGCAAACCAAAGTTTTACATGTAACAGAGCAGAGAATGTGGATTTCACCACAGGAAGCCAGTTTACTGCAGCAAACCACAGTTTTACATGGAACAGAGCTCAGAATGTGGATTTCATCACTGGAGGCCAGTACACTGCTGCAAACCACAGTTTCACATGAAACAGAGCTCAGAATGTTGATTTCATCACGGGAGTCCAGTACACTGCTGCAAACCACAGATTCACATGTAACAGACCAGAGAATGTGAATTTCATCACAGGAAGCCAGTTTACTGCAGCAAACCACAGTTTTACATGGAACTGAGCTCAGAATGTGAATTTCATCACAGGAGACCAGTTTACTGTGCAAACCATATTTTTACGTGGAACTGAGCTCAGAATGTGACTTTAATCAGAGGAGACCAGTTTACTGTACAAACCACATTTTTACATGGAACTGAGCTCAGAATGTGGAATTCATCATAGGATGCCAGTTGACTGCCGCAAACAACAGTTTTACATGGAATTGAAATCAGAATGTGAATTTCATCACTGGAGGCCAGTACCCTGCTGCAAACCACAGTTTTACATGTAACAGAGCAGAGAATGTGGATTTCATCACAGGAAGCTAGTTGACTGCTGCAAACCACAGTTTTACATGGAATTAAGCTCAGAATGTGGATTTCATCAAAGGAAGCCAGTTTACTGCAGCAAACCACAGTTTCACATGAAACTGAGCTCAGAATGTGAATTTCATCACTGGAGGCCTGTACACTGCTGAAAACCACAGATTCACATGTACCAGAGTTCAGATTGTTGATTTCATCACGGGAGTCCAGTACACTGCTGCAAACCACAGATTCACATGTAACAGACCAGAGAATGTGAATTTCATCACAGGAAGCCAGTTTACTGCAGCAAACCACAGTTTTATATGGAACTGAGCTCAGAATGTGAATTTCATAAGGGGAGACCAGTTTACTGTACAAACCACATTTTTACATGGAACTGAGCTCAGAATGTGGAATTCATCAGAGGATGCCAGTTGACTGCCACAAACAACAGTTTTACATGGAATTGAAATCAGAATGTGAATTTCATCACTGGAGGCCAGTACCCTGCTGCAAACCACAGTTTTACATGTAACAGAGCAGGGAATGTGGATCTTATCAGAGGAAGGTAGTTGACTGCTGCAAACCACAGTTTTACATGGAACTGACCTCAGAATGTGAATTTCATAAGAGGAGACCAGTTTACTGTGCAAACCACATTTTTACATGGAACTGAGCTTAGAATGTGGATTTCATCACAGGAGCCATACTGCTGCAAACCACATTTTACATGGAACTAAGCTCAGAATGTGGATTTCATCACAGAAGCCAGTTTACTGATGCAAACCACATTTTTACATGGAACTAAGCCCAGAATGTGGATTTCATCAAGGAGCCAGTACACTGCTGTAAACCACAGATTCACATGTAACAGAGCTCGAATGTGATTTATCACGGAGTAGTACAGAGAGAATGTGATTTCATCACAGGAAGCCAGTTTACTGCAGCAAACCACAGTTTTACATGTAACAGAGCAGAGAATGTGGATTTCATCACAGGAAGCCAGTTTACTGCAGCAAACTACAGTTTTACATGAAAACAAACACAGAATGTGGTGACATTACAAGACGCCTGTTTATTGCTGCAATCCTTGCTGTTACATGAAAGTGAGCATAGAATATAGATTTATAGGGGAAGCCAGCTCATTACTGCAAACCACAGATTCACATGTACCAGAGCTCAGAATGTTGATTTCATCACGGGAGTCCAGTCACTGCTGCAAACACAGATTCACATGTAATAGACCAGAGAATGTGAATTTCATCACAGGAAGCCAGTTTACTGCAGCAAACCACAGTTTTACATGGAACTGAGCTCAGAATGTGAATTTCATAAAGGAGCCAGTTTACTGTGCAAACCATATTTTTACATGGAACTGAGCTCAGAATGTGACTTTAATCAGAGGAGACCAGTTTACTGTACAAACCACATTTTTACATGGAACTGAGCTCAGACTGTGGAATTCATCATAGGAAGCCAGTTTACTATGCAAACCAAGGCGCCAGAATGTGGATTTATCACAGGGCCAGTTTCTGCAAAACCCAGTTTTCATGGAATGCAGAATGTGGATTTCATCACGGAAGCCAGTTTCTATGCAAACCACATTATTACATGGAATTGAGCTCAGAATGTGAATCTCATCACTGGAGGCCAGTACACTGCTGCAAACCACAGATTCGCATGTAACTGAGCAGAGAATTGGATTTCATCACAGGAAGCCAGTTTACTGCAGCAAACCACAGTTTTACATGGAACTAAGCTCAGAATGTGGATTTATACAGGAGCAGTTTCTTGAAAATTTAATGGAATGAGAATGTGGATTTCATCAAGGAAGCCAGTTTACTGCAGAAACCACAGTTTTACATGAAACAAAAAGAATGTTTGCGCGTGTGATGTATGAAAGTGGTAGAATGTGATTTATCAGGGGAAACCAGCTCATTCTGCAAGATTCACATGTAACAGAGCAGAGAATGTGGATTTCATCACAGGAAGCCAGTTTACTGCAGCAAACCACAGTTTTACATGGAACTGAGCTCAGAATTTGAATTTCATCACCGGAGGCCAGTACACTGCTGCAAAACAAAGTTTCACATGTAACAGACCAGAGAATGTGGATTTCACCACAGGAAGCCAGTTTACTGCAGCAAACCACAGTTTTACATGGAACTGAGCTCAGAATGTGAATTTCATAAGAGGAGACCAGTTTACTGTGCAAACCACATTTTTACATGGAACTGAGCTCAGAATGTGAAATTAATAACAGGGAGCCAGTTGACTGCTGCAAACCACAGTTTAACATTTAAGCAAACACAAAATGTGGTTTTCATTATAAGACGCATGTTTATTGCTGCATTCCTTGCTGTTACATGAAACTGAGCATAGAATGTAGATTTCACCAGGGGAAGCCAGTTAATTACTGTAAACCACAGATTCACATGTAACAGAGCTCAGAATGTGGATTTCATCACAGGAAGCCAGTTTACTGCAGCAAACCACAGTTTTACATGGAACTAAGCTCAGAATGTGGATTTCATCACAGGAAGCCAGTTTACTATGCAAACCACAGTTTTACAAGAAACCAAATACAGAATGTGGTGGACATTACAAGACGCCTGTTTATTGCTGCAATCCTTGCTGTTACATGAAAGTGAGCATAAAATGTAGATTTCATCAGGGGAAGCCAGCTCATTACTGCAAACCACAGATTCACATGTAACAGAGCTCAGAATGTGGATTTCATACTGGAGGCCAGTACACTGCTGCAAACAACAGTTTCACATGAAACTGAGCTCAGAATGTGAATTTCATCACAGGAAGCCAGTTGACTGCTGCAAACCACAGTTTTACATGTAACAGAGCAGAGAATGTGGATTTCATCACAGGAAGCCAGTTTACTGCAGCAAACCACAGTTTTACATGGAACTAAGCTCAGAATATGGATTTCATCACATGAAGCCAGTTTACTATGCAAACCACATTTTTACATGGAACTAAGCCCAGAATGTGGATTTCATCACAGGAGTCCAGTACACTGCTGCAAACCACAGATTCACATGTACCAGAGTTCAGATTGTTGATTTCATCACGGGAGTCCAGTACACTGCTGCAAACCACAGATTCACATGTAACAGACCAGAGAATGTGAATTTCATCACAGGAAGCCAGTTTACTATGCAAACCACAGTTTTACATGGAACTGAGCACAGAATGTGAATTTCATAAGAGGAGACCAGTTTACTGTGCAAACCATATTTTTCATGGAACTGAGCTCAGAATGTGACTTTAATCAGAGGAGACCAGTTTTGGGGGGGAGTTCACGGGCGGAGCAAACCACAGTTTTACATGAAACCAAACACAGAATGTGGTTGACATTACAAGACGCCTGTTTATTGCTGCAATCCTTGCTGTTACATGAAAGTGAGCATAAAATGTAGATTTATAGGGGAGCCGCTCATTACTCGGGGCTGCTGTGTTCGGGGGCTGTGGGCCCACAGGAAGCCAGTTTACTGCAGCAAACCACAGATTCACATGTAACAGAGCTCAGAATGTGGATTTCATCACTGGAGGCCAGTACACTGCTGCAAACAACAGTTTCACATGAAACTGAGCTCAGAATGTGAATTTCATCACAGGAAGCCAGTTGACTGCTGCAAACCACAGTTTTACATGTAACAGAGCAGAGAATGTGGATTTCATCACAGGAAGCCAGTTTACTGCAGCAAACCACAGTTTTACATGGAACTAAGCTCAGAATATGGATTTCATCACATGAAGCCAGTTTACTATGCAAACCACATTTTTACATGGAACTAAGCCCAGAATGTGGATTTCATCACAGGAGTCCAGTACACTGCTGCAAACCACAGATTCACATGTAACAGAGCTCAGAATGTTGATTTCATCACGGGAGTCCAGTACACTGCTGCAAACCACAGATTCACATGTAACAGACCAGAGAATGTGAATTTCATCACAGGAAGCCAGTTTACTGCAGCAAACCACAGTTTTATATGGAACTGAGCTCAGAATGTGAATTTCATAAGAGGAGACCAGTTTACTGTACAAACCACATTTTTACATGGAACTGAGCTCAGAATGTGGAATTCATCAGAGGATGCCAGTTGACTGCCACAAACAACAGTTTTACATGGAATTGAAATCAGAATGTGAATTTCATCACTGGAGGCCAGTACCCTGCTGCAAACCACAGTTTTACATGTAACAGAGCAGGGAATGTGGATCTTATCAGAGGAAGGTAGTTGACTGCTGCAAACCACAGTTTTAGATGGAACTGACCTCAGAATGTGAATTTCATAAGAGGAGACAAGTTTACTGTGCAAACCACATTTTTACATGGAACTGAGCTTAGAATGTGAAATTAATAACAGGGAGCCAGTTGACTGCTGCAAACCACAGTTTAACATTTAAGCAAACACAAAATGTGGTTTTCATTATAAGACGCATGTTTATTGCTGCATTCCTTGCTGTTACATGAAACTGAGCATAGAATGTAGATTTCACCAGGGGAAGCCAGTTAATTACTGTAAACCACAGATTCACATGGAACTGAGCTCAGAATGTGGATTTCATCACAGGAAGCCAGTTTACTATGCAAACCACATTTTTACATGGAACTAAGCCCAGAATGTGAATTTCATCACAGGAGCCGTTTCTGCAGAAACCACAGTTTTCATGGAACGAGCTAGAATGATTTATCACGGAGGCGCCTGCTGAATCATGTTTATGGCGAGAGAAGTTTTATATGGGAGTACGTGAAAAAAAGTTAATGTAACAGACAGAGAATGTGGATTCCACAGGAGGTTTACGCAGAAACAGTTCATGGACTGGCTAGAATTGTATGAAGGGGGCTGGACAAGTTTACATGGAACTGAGCTAGAATGTGCTATAGAGGAGAAGTTTGTAAACATTATGGAACTGAAGAATGTGGTTTATCTGGAGGCAGTCTGTGAAACAAGTTAATGTATAGAGGAGAGGGTATACAGGAGCAGACTGCTGCAAACAAGTTTTAATGGACTAGCTCAGAACGTGTTTGTAAGGAGCCAGTTTCTATGAAACCACATTTTTAAGGAACAAAAAGAATGTGTTTGCATTAAAGTGCCTGTTTATTGCTGCAATGTGTTAAGAAAGGGATAGATTTTAAGGGAGGCTCATTCTGCAACAAGATTAAAAGAGCTAAAATGTGGATTTATAAGGAGCCAGTACACTGCGCACAATTTATGGTGAGCTAGAATGTGAATTTAAGAGGGCAGTTCTGCTGAGAGTTGGTGTTTGGTTTTAGGGGGCCGTCTGGAAGTATGTAGGTGAATGTGTTTCGTGGGGTAAGTGAAGTTGGGTGTGGTTTGGGAGTGTGTGAAAAGTGAGTGGCTGGTAAATGTGGTTCTCAAGGGAGTGTGAAAACAGTTTAATGAGTGAGGAGAATGTGAATTTCATCACGGAGGCGTTACTGTTCAAAACAGATTAATGTAAGAGCAGAGAATGTGGATTTATAAGGAAGCATTGATGCTGAATCCAATTTAAATGGAATGAGCTGAGAAGTGAATATAGTGGAGACCAGTTTACTGTGAAACCAATTTTTAATGGATGAGCTAGAATGTGAATTTATAGTGGGCAGTTCACTGTAAATTTAATGTAGGGGGATGTGGATTTTCAAGGAAGGTTTACTATGAAACTTTATGGTGAGAATGGTTTATAGGGCCTTTACTGCTGCAAAGTCACATGTAAGAGAGGAATGTGGATTTATAAGGAGCCGTTGCTGGCCGTTTAAGGTGAGTAGAATGTGATTTGGGCGTTTGTGCATTTATGGAATGGCTAAAAGTGAATTATAGTGGGCAGTTACTGTAAAAAAGATTAATGTATAGAGAGAGAATGTGGATTTCATAAGGAAGCTAGTTGACTGCTGCAAACCACAGTTTTACATGGAACTAAGCTCAGAATGTGGATTTCGTTACAGGAAGCCAGTTTACTATGCAAACCAATTTTTAAGGAACAAAAAGAATGTGTGATTAGGTGTTTTTGTGTCTGCGTTAATGAAAGTGGATAGAATGTAGATTTATAGGGAAAGCCAGCTCATTACTGCAAACCACAGTACATGTAACAGAGCTCAGAATGTGGATTTATAAGGAAGCCAGTTTACTGCAGCAAACTACAGTTTTACATGAAAAAAAAGAATGTGGTTGACATTAAAGGCTGTTTATTGCTGTCTTGTGTTATGTGAGATAGAATATAGATTTATAGGGGAGCCAGCTATTACTGCAAACCACAGATTCACATGTACCAGAGCTCAGAATGTTGATTTCATCACGGGAGTCCAGTACACTGCTGCAAACCACAGATTCACATGTAACAGACCAGAGAATGTGAATTTCATCACAGGAAGCCAGTTTACTGCAGCAAACCACAGTTTTAATGGATGAGCTCAGAATGGAATTATAGAGGAGACCGTTTACTGTGCAAACCATATTTTTACATGGAACTGAGCTCAGAATGTGACTTTAATAGAGGAGACCGTTTACTGTACAAACCAATTTTCATGGTGAGCTAGAATGTGGAATTATCATAGGAAGCCGTTTACTATGAAAATGGTGAGAATGTGGTTTTAAGGGAGTTTTGAAAAGTTTTATGGATAGCTAGAATGTGGATTTCATAAGGAAGCAGTTTACTATGCAAACCACATTTTTACATGGAATTGAGCTCAGAATGTGAATCTATCACTGGAGGCCAGTACACTGCTGCAAACCACAGATTCACATGTAACTGAGCAGAGAATATGGATTTCATCAAGGAAGCCAGTTTACTGCTGCAAACCAATTTAATGGATAGCTCAGAATGTGGATTTATGGGGTTGTTTGGATGCCGAATGTGGATTTCATCACAGGAAGCCAGTTTACTGCAGCAAACCACAGTTTTACATGAAACAAACAAGAATGTGGTTTACATTACAAGACGCCTGTTTATTGCTGCAAACCTTGCTGTTACATGAAAGTGAGCATAGAATGTAGATTTCATCAGGGGAAACCAGCTCATTACTGCAAGATTCACATGTAACAGAGCAGAGAATGTGGATTTCATCACAGGAAGCCAGTTTACTGCAGCAAACCACAGTATTACATGGAACTGAGCTCAGAATTTGAATTTCATCACCGGAGGCCAGTACACTGCTGCAAAACACAGTTTCACATGTAACAGACCAGAGAATGTGGATTTCACCACAGGAAGCCAGTTTACTGCAGCAAACCACAGTTTTACATGGAACTGAGCTCAGAATGTGAATTTCATAAGAGGAGACCAGTTTACTGTGCAAACCACATTTTTACATGGAACTGAGCTCAGAATGTGAAATTAATTACAGGGAGCCAGTTGACTGCTGCAAACCACAGTTTAACATTTAAGGAAACACAAAATGTGGTTTTCATTATAAGACGCATGTTTATTGCTGCATTCCTTGCTGTTACATGAAACTGAGCATAGAATGTAGATTTCACCAGGGGAAGCCAGTTAATTACTGTAAACCACAGATTCACATGTAACAGAGCTCAGAATGTGGATTTCATCACAGGAAGCCAGTTTACTGCAGCAAACCACAGTTTTACATGGAACTAAGCTCAGAATGTGGATTTCATCACAGGAAGCCAGTTTACTATGCAAACCACAGTTTTACAAGAAACCAAATACAGAATGTGGTGGACATTACAAGACGCCTGTTTATTGCTGCAATCCTTGCTGTTACATGAAAGTGAGCATAAAATGTAGATTTCATCAGGGGAAGCCAGCTCATTACTGCAAACCACAGATTCACATGTAACAGAGCTCAGAATGTGGATTTCATCACTGGAGGCCAGTACACTGCTGCAAACAACAGTTTCACATGAAACTGAGCTCAGAATGTGAATTTCATCACAGGAAGCCAGTTGACTGCTGCAAACCACAGTTTTACATGTAACAGAGCAGAGAATGTGGATTTCATCACAGGAAGCCAGTTTACTGCAGCAAACCACAGTTTTACATGGAACTAAGCTCAGAATATGGATTTCATCACATGAAGCCAGTTTACTATGCAAACCACATTTTTACATGGAACTAAGCCCAGAATGTGGATTTCATCACAGGAGTCCAGTACACTGCTGCAAACCACAGATTCACATGTACCAGAGCTCAGAATGTTGATTTCATCACGGGAGTCCAGTACACTGCTGCAAACCACAGATTCACATGTAACAGACCAGAGAATGTGAATTTCATCACAGGAAGCCAGTTTACTGCAGCAAACCACAGTTTTACATGGAACTGAGCTCAGAATGTGAATTTCATAAGAGGAGACCAGTTTACTGTGCAAACCATATTTTTAATGGAACTGAGCTCAGAATGTGCTTTAATAGAGGAGACCAGTTTACTGTACAAACCACATTTTTACATGGAACTGAGCTCAGACTGTGGAATTCATCATAGGAAGCCAGTTTACTATGCAAACCACATTTTTACATGGAACTAGCCAGAATGTGGTTTATACAGGAAGCCAGTTTACTGCAGCAAACCACAGTTTTACATGGAACTAGCTAGAATGTGGATTTCATCAAGGAAGCCAGTTTACTGCAGCAAACCACAGTTTTACATGGAACTAAGCTCAGAATGTGGATTTCATAAGGAAGCCAGTTTACTATGCAAACCACATTTTACATGGAAATAAGCCCAGAATGTGGATTTCATCACAGGAAGCCAGTTTACTGCAGCAAACCACAGTTTTACATGAAACCAAACAAGAATGTGGTTTACATTACAAGACGCCTGTTTATTGCTGCAAACCTTGCTGTTACATGAAAGTGAGCATAGAATGTAGATTTCATCAGGGGAAACCAGCTCATTACTGCAAGATTCACATGTAACAGAGCAGAGAATGTGGATTTCATCACAGGAAGCCAGTTTACTGCTGCAAACCACAGTTTTACATGGAACTGAGCTCAGAATTTGAATTTCATCACCGGAGGCCAGTACACTGCTGCAAAACAAAGTTTCACATGTAACAGACCAGAGAATGTGGATTTCACCACAGGAAGCCAGTTTACTGCAGCAAACCACAGTTTTACATGTAACAGAGCTCAGAATGTGGATTTCATCACTGGAGGCCAGTACACTGCTGCAAACAACAGTTTCACATGAAACAGAGCTCAGAATGTTGATTTCATCACGGGAGTCCAGTACACTGCTGCAAACCACAGATTCACATGTAACAGACCAGAGAATGTGAATTTCATCACAGGAAGCCAGTTTACTGCAGCAAACCACAGTTTTACATGGAACTGAGCTCAGAATGTGAATTTCATCACAGGAGACCAGTTTACTGTGCAAACCATATTTTTACGTGGAACTGAGCTCAGAATGTGACTTTAATCAGAGGAGACCAGTTTACTGTACAAACCACATTTTTACATGGAACTGAGCTCAGAATGTGGAATTCATCATAGGATGCCAGTTGACTGCCGCAAACAACAGTTTTACATGGAATTGAAATCAGAATGTGAATTTCATCACTGGAGGCCAGTACCCTGCTGCAAACCACAGTTTTACATGTAACAGAGCAGAGAATGTGGATTTCATCACAGGAAGCTAGTTGACTGCTGCAAACCACAGTTTTACATGGAATTAAGCTCAGAATGTGGATTTCATCAAAGGAAGCCAGTTTACTGCAGCAAACCACAGTTTCACATGAAACTGAGCTCAGAATGTGAATTTCATCACTGGAGGCCTGTACACTGCTGCAAACCACATTTTTACATGGAACTGAGCTCAGAATGTGGAATTCATCATAGGATGCCAGTTGACTGCCACAAACAACAGTTTTACATGGAATTGAAATCAGAATGTGAATTTCATCACTGGAGGCCAGTACCCTGCTGCAAACCACAGTTTTACATGTAACAGAGCAGGGAATGTGGATCTTATCAGAGGAAGGTAGTTGACTGCTGCAAACCACAGTTTTACATGGAACTGACCTCAGAATGTGAATTTCATAAGAGGAGACCAGTTTACTGTGCAAACCACATTTTTACATGGAACTGAGCTTAGAATGTGGATTTCATCACAGGAGTCCAGTACACTGCTGCAAACCACAATTTTACATGGAACTAAGCTCAGAATATGGATTTCATCACATGAAGCCAGTTTACTATGCAAACCACATTTTTACATGGAACTAAGCCCAGAATGTGGATTTCATCACAGGAGTCCAGTACACTGCTGCAAACCACAGATTCACATGTAACAGAGCTCAGAATGTTGATTTCATCACGGGAGTCCAGTACACTGCTACAAACCACAGATTCACATGTAACAGACCAGAGAATGTGAATTTCATCACAGGAAGCCAGTTTACTGCAGCAAACCACAGTTTTACATGTAACAGAGCAGAGAATGTGGATTTCATCACAGGAAGCCAGTTTACTGCAGCAAACTACAGTTTTACATGAAAACAAACACAGAATGTGGTTGACATTACAAGACGCCTGTTTATTGCTGCAATCCTTGCTGTTACATGAAAGTGAGCATAGAATATAGATTTCATCAGGGGAAGCCAGCTCATTACTGCAAACCACAGATTCACATGTACCAGAGCTCAGAATGTTGATTTCATCACGGGAGTCCAGTACACTGCTGCAAACCACAGATTCACATGTAATAGACCAGAGAATGTGAATTTCATCACAGGAAGCCAGTTTACTGCAGCAAACCACAGTTTTACATGGAACTGAGCTCAGAATGTGAATTTCATAAGAGGAGACCAGTTTACTGTGCAAACCATATTTTTACATGGAACTGAGCTCAGAATGTGACTTTAATCAGAGGAGACCAGTTTACTGTACAAACCACATTTTTACATGGAACTGAGCTCAGACTGTGGAATTCATCATAGGAAGCCAGTTTACTATGCAAACCACATTTTTACATGGAACTAAGCCCAGAATGTGGATTTCATCACAGGAAGCCAGTTTACTGCAACAAACCACAGTTTTACATGGAACTAAGCTCAGAATGTGGATTTCATCACTGGAAGCCAGTTTACTATGCAAACCACATTATTACATGGAATTGAGCTCAGAATGTGAATCTCATCACTGGAGGCCAGTACACTGCTGCAAACCACAGATTCGCATGTAACTGAGCAGAGAATATGGATTTCATCACAGGAAGCCAGTTTACTGCAGCAAACCACAGTTTTACATGGAACTAAGCTCAGAATGTGGATTTCATCACAGGAAGCCAGTTTACTATACAAACCACATTATTACATGGAAATAAGCCCAGAATGTGGATTTCATCACAGGAAGCCAGTTTACTGCAGCAAACCACAGTTTTACATGAAACCAAACACAGAATGTGGTTTACATTACAAGACGCCTGTTTATTGCTGCAAACCTTGCTGTTACATGAAAGTGAGCATAGAATGTAGATTTCATCAGGGGAAACCAGCTCATTACTGCAAGATTCACATGTAACAGAGCAGAGAATGTGGATTTCATCACAGGAAGCCAGTTTACTGCAGCAAACCACAGTATTACATGGAACTGAGCTCAGAATTTGAATTTCATCACCGGAGGCCAGTACACTGCTGCAAAACAAAGTTTCACATGTAACAGACCAGAGAATGTGGATTTCACCACAGGAAGCCAGTTTACTGCAGCAAACCACAGTTTTACATGGAACTGAGCTCAGAATGTGAATTTCATAAGAGGAGACCAGTTTACTGTGCAAACCACATTTTTACATGGAACTGAGCTCAGAATGTGAAATTAATTACAGGGAGCCAGTTGACTGCTGCAAACCACAGTTTAACATTTAAGGAAACACAAAATGTGGTTTTCATTATAAGACGCATGTTTATTGCTGCATTCCTTGCTGTTACATGAAACTGAGCATAGAATGTAGATTTCACCAGGGGAAGCCAGTTAATTACTGTAAACCACAGATTCACATGTAACAGAGCTCAGAATGTGGATTTCATCACAGGAAGCCAGTTTACTGCAGCAAACCACAGTTTTACATGGAACTAAGCTCAGAATGTGGATTTCATCACAGGAAGCCAGTTTACTATGCAAACCACAGTTTTACAAGAAACCAAATACAGAATGTGGTGGACATTACAAGACGCCTGTTTATTGCTGCAATCCTTGCTGTTACATGAAAGTGAGCATAAAATGTAGATTTCATCAGGGGAAGCCAGCTCATTACTGCAAACCACAGATTCACATGTAAAAGAGCTCAGAATGTGGATTTCATTACTGGAGGCCAGTACACTGCTGCAAACAACAGTTTCACATGAAACTGAGCTCAGAATGTGAATTTCATCACAGGAAGCCAGTTGACTGCTGCAAACCACAGTTTTACATGTAACAGAGCAGAGAATGTGGATTTCATCACAGGAAGCCAGTTTACTGCAGCAAACCACAGTTTTACATGGAACTAAGCTCAGAATATGGATTTCATCACATGAAGCCAGTTTACTATGCAAACCACATTTTTACATGGAACTAAGCCCAGAATGTGGATTTCATCACAGGAGTCCAGTACACTGCTGCAAACCACAGATTCACATGTACCAGAGCTCAGAATGTTGATTTCATCACGGGAGTCCAGTACACTGCTGCAAACCACAGATTCACATGTAACAGACCAGAGAATGTGAATTTCATCACAGGAAGCCAGTTTACTGCAGCAAACCACAGTTTTACATGGAACTGAGCACAGAATGTGAATTTCATAAGAGGAGACCAGTTTACTGTGCAAACCATATTTTTACATGGAACTGAGCTCAGAATGTGACTTTAATCAGAGGAGACCAGTTTACTGTACAAACCACATTTTTACATGGAACAGAGCTCAGACTGTGGAATTCATCATAGGAAGCCAGTTTACTATGCAAACCACATTTTTACATGGAACTAAGCCCAGAATGTGGATTTCATCACAGGAAGCCAGTTTACTGCAGCAAACCACAGTTTTACATGGAACTAAGCTCAGAATGTGGATTTCATCACAGGAAGCCAGTTTACTGCAGCAAACCACAGTTTTACATGGAACTAAGCTCAGAATGTGGATTTCATCACAGGAAGCCAGTTTACTATGCAAACCAAATTATTACATGGAATTGAGCTCAGAATGTGAATCTCATCACTGGAGGCCAGTACACTGCTGCAAACCACAGATTCACATGTAACTGAGCAGAGAATATGGATTTCATCACAGGAAGCCAGTTTACTGCAGCAAACCACAGTTTTACATGGAACTAAGCTCAGAATGTGGATTTCATCACAGGAAGCCAGTTTACTATGCAAACCACATTATTACATGGAAATAAGCCCAGAATGTGGATTTCATCACAGGAAGCCAGTTTACTGCAGCAAACCACAGTTTTACATGAAACCAAACACAGAATGTGGTTTACATTACAAGACGCCTGTTTATTGCTGCAAACCTTGCTGTTACATGAAAGTGAGCATAGAATGTAGATTTCATCAGGGGAAACCAGCTCATTACTGCAAGATTCACATGTAACAGAGCAGAGAATGTGGATTTCATCACAGGAAGCCAGTTTACTGCAGCAAACCACAGTTTTACATGGAACTGAGCTCAGAATTTGAATTTCATCACCGGAGGCCAGTACACTGCTGCAAAACAAAGTTTCACATGTAACAGACCAGAGAATGTGGATTTCACCACAGGAAGCCAGTTTACTGCAGCAAACCACAGTTTTACATGTAACAGAGCTCAGAATGTGGATTTCATCACTGGAGGCCAGTACACTGCTGCAAACAACAGTTTCACATGAAACTGAGCTCAGAATGTGAATTTCATCACAGGAAGCCAGTTGACTGCTGCAAACCACAGTTTTACATGTAACAGAGCAGAGAATGTGGATTTCATCACAGGAAGCCAGTTTACTGCAGCAAACCACAGTTTTACATGGAACTAAGCTCAGAATATGGATTTCATCACATGAAGCCAGTTTACTATGCAAACCACATTTTTACATGGAACTAAGCCCAGAATGTGGATTTCATCACAGGAGTCCAGTACACTGCTGCAAACCACAGATTCACATGTAACAGAGCTCAGAATGTTGATTTCATCACGGGAGTCCAGTACACTGCTGCAAACCACAGATTCACATGTAACAGACCAGAGAATGTGAATTTCATCACAGGAAGCCAGTTTACTGCAGCAAACCACAGTTTTACATGGAACTGAGCTCAGAATGTGAATTTCATCACAGGAGACCAGTTTACTGTGCAAACCATATTTTTACGTGGAACTGAGCTCAGAATGTGACTTTAATCAGAGGAGACCAGTTTACTGTACAAACCACATTTTTACATGGAACTGAGCTCAGAATGTGGAATTCATCATAGGATGCCAGTTGACTGCCGCAAACAACAGTTTTACATGGAATTGAAATCAGAATGTGAATTTCATCACTGGAGGCCAGTACCCTGCTGCAAACCACAGTTTTACATGTAACAGAGCAGAGAATGTGGATTTCATCACAGGAAGCTAGTTGACTGCTGCAAACCACAGTTTTACATGGAATTAAGCTCAGAATGTGGATTTCATCAAAGGAAGCCAGTTTACTGCAGCAAACCACAGTTTCACATGAAACTGAGCTCAGAATGTGAATTTCATCACTGGAGGCCTGTACACTGCTGCAAACCACAGATTCACATGTACCAGAGTTCAGATTGTTGATTTCATCACGGGAGTCCAGTACACTGCTGCAAACCACAGTTTCACATGTAACAGACCAGAGAATGTGTATTTCATCACAGGAAGCCAGTTTACTGCAGCAAACCACAGTTTTACATGGAACTGAGCTCAGAATGTGAATTTCATAAGAGGAGACCAGTTTACTGTACAAACCACATTTTTACATGGAACTGAGCTCAGAATGTGGAATTCATCATAGGATGCCAGTTGACTGCCACAAACAACAGTTTTACATGGAATTGAAATCAGAATGTGAATTTCATCACTGGAGGCCAGTACCCTGCTGCAAACCACAGTTTTACATGTAACAGAGCAGGGAATGTGGATCTTAACAGAGGAAGGTAGTTGACTGCTGCAAACCACAGTTTTAGATGGAACTGACCTCAGAATGTGAATTTCATAAGAGGAGACAAGTTTACTGTGCAAACCACATTTTTACATGGAACTGAGCTTAGAATGTGAAATTAATAACAGGGAGCCAGTTGACTGCTGCAAACCACAGTTTAACATTTAAGCAAACACAAAATGTGGTTTTCATTATAAGACGCATGTTTATTGCTGCATTCCTTCCTGTTACATGAAACTGAGCATAGAATGTAGATTTCACCAGGGGAAGCCAGTTAATTACTGTAAACCACAGATTCACATGGAACTAAGCTCAGAATGTGGATTTCATCACAGGAAGCCAGTTTACTATGCAAACCACATTTTTACATGGAACTAAGCCCAGAATGTGAATTTCATCACAGGAAGCCAGTTTACTGCAGCAAACCACAGTTTTACATGGAACTGAGCTCAGAATTTGAATTTCATCACCGGAGGCCAGTACACTGCTGCAATCATCAGTTTCACATGGAACTGAGCTCAGAATGTGAATTTCATCAATGGAGGCCAGTACACTGCTGCAAAACAAAGTTTCACATGTAACAGACCAGAGAATGTGGATTTCACCACAGGAAGCCAGTTTACTGCAGCAAACCACAGTTTTACATGGAACTGAGCTCAGAATGTGTAACAGAGCTCAGAATGTGGATTTCATTACAGGAGTCCAGTACACTGTTGCAAACAACAGTTTCACATGGAACTGAGCTCAGAATGTGACTTTAATCAGAGGAGACCAGTTTACTGTACAAACCACATTTTTACATGGAACTGAACCCAGAATGTGGATTTCATCACTGGAGGCCAGTACACTGCTGCAAACCACAGATTCACATGTCATAGAGCAGAGAATGTGGATTTCATCACAGGAAGCTAGTTGACTGCTGCAAACCACAGTTTTACATGGAACTCAGCTCAGAACGTGGATTTCGTTACAGGAAGCCAGTTTACTATGCAAACCACATTTTTACATGGAACCAAACACAGAATGTGTTTGACATTACAAGTCGCCTGTTTATTGCTGCAATCCTTGCTGTTACATGAAAGTGAGCATAGAATGTAGATTTCATCAGGGAAAGCCAGCTCATTACTGCAAACCACAGATTCACATGTAACAGAGCTCAAAATGTGGATTTCATCACAGGAGTCCAGTACACTGCTACAAACAACAGTTTCACATGGAACTGAGCTCAGAATGTGAATTTAATCAGAGGAGACCAGTTTACTGTACAAACCACATTTTTACATGGAACTGAACCCAGAATGTGGATTTTATCACAGGAAGCCAGTTTATTGCAGCAAACCACAGTTTTACATGGAACTCACCTCAAAATGTGGAATTCATCACAGGAAGACAGTACACTGCTGCAAACAATAGATTCACATGTAACAGAGCTCAGAATTTGGATTTTATCAGCGGAGGCCAGTACACTGCTGCAAACCACAGATTCACATGTAACAGAGCTCAGAATGTGAATTTCATCACGTGAGGCCAGTACAATGCTGCAAACCACAGTTTCACATGAAATCCAGCACAGAATGTGGATTTCATCATGGGAGGCAAGATGAGTGTGCAAACCACAGTTTCGCATGACACCAAGCACAAACCACAGTTTTACATGGAACTGTGCTCAAAATGTGGAATTCATCACAGGAAGCCAGTTGACTGCAAACCACAGTTTAACATGAAGCTGAGCGCAGAATGTGAATTTCATCACCGGAGGCCAGTATACTGCTTCAAACCACAGATTCACATGTAACAGAGCAGAGAATGTGGATTTCATCACAGGAAGCCAGTTGACTGCTGCAATCCACAGTTTAACAAGGAACTGAGCTGAGAATGTGAATTTCATCAGTGGAGACCAGTTTACTGTGCAAACCACATTTTTACATGGAACTGAGCTCAGAATGTGAATTTCATCAGTGGAGACCAGTTCACTGTACAAACCACAGTTTTACATGTAACAGAGCAGGGAATGTGGATTTCATCACAGGAAGCCAGTTTACTATGCAAACCACCTTTTTACATGGAACTGAACCCAGAATGTGGATTTCATCACAGGAAGCCACTTTACTGCAGCAAACCACAGATTCACATGTAACAGAGCAGAGAATGTGGATTTCATCACAGGAAGCCAGTTGACTGCTGCAATCCACAGTTTAACAAGGACCTGAGCTCAGAATGTGAATTTCATCAGAGGAGACCAGTTTACTGTGCAAACCACATTTTTACATGGAACTGAGCTCAAAATGTGAATTTCATCAGTGGAGACCAGTTCACTGTACAAACCACAGATTCACATGTCATAGAGCAGAGAATGTGGATTTCATCACAGGAAGCTAGTTGACTGCTGCAAACCACAGTTTTACATGGAACTAAGCTCAGAACGTGGATTTCGTTACAGGAAGCCAGTTTACTATGCAAACCACATTTTTACATGGAACCAAACACAGAATGTGTTTGACATTACAAGACGCCTGTTTATTGCTGCAATCCTTGCTGTTACATGAAAGTGAGCATAGAATGTAGATTTCATCAGGGAAAGCCAGCTCATTACTGCAAACCACAGATTCACATGTAACAGAGCTCAGAATGTGGATTTCATCACAGGAGTCCAGTACACTTCTACAAACAACAGTTTCACATGGAACTGAGCTCAGAATGTGAATTTAATCAGAGGAGACCAGTTTACTGTACAAACCACATTTTTACATGGAACTGAACCCAGAATGTGGATTTCATCACAGGAAGCCAGTTTATTGCAGCAAACCACAGTTTGACATGGAACTCACCTCAAAATGTGGAATTCATCACAGGAAGACAGTACACTGCTGCAAACAATAGATTCACATGTAACAGAGCTCAGAATTTGGATTTTATCACCGGAGGCCAGTACACTGCTGTAAACCACAGATTCACATGTAACAGAGCTCAGAATGTGAATTTCATCACGTGAGGCCAGTACAATGCTGCAAACCACAGTTTCACATGAAATCCAGCACAGAATGTGGATTTCATCATGGGAGGCAAGATGAGTGTGCAAACCACAGTTTCGCATGACACCAAGCACAAACCACAGTTTTACATGGAACTGTGCTCAAAATGTGGAATTCATCACAGGAAGCCAGTTGACTGCAAACCACAGTTTAACATGAAGCTGAGCGCAGAATGTGAATTTCATCACCGGAGGCCAGTATACTGCTTCAAACCACAGATTCACATGTAACAGAGCAGAGAATGTGGATTTCATCACAGGAAGCCAGTTGACTGCTGCAATCCACAGTTTAACAAGGAACTGAGCTCAGAATGTGAATTTCATCAGAGGAGACCAGTTTACTGTGCAAACCACATTTTTACATGGAACTGAGCTCAGAATGTGAATTTCATCAGTGGAGACCAGTTCACTGTACAAACCACAGTTTTACATGTAACAGAGCAGGGAATGTGGATTTCATCACAGGAAGCCAGTTTACTATGCAAACCACCTTTTTACATGGAACTGAGCGCAGAATGTGAATTTCATCACCGGAGGCCAGTATACTGCTTCAAACCACAGATTCACATGTAACAGAGCAGAGAATGTGGATTTCATCACAGGAAGCCAGTTGACTGCTGCAATCCACAGTTTAACAAGTAACTGAGCTCAGAATGTGAATTTCATCAGAGGAGACCAGTTTACTGTGCAAACCACATTTTTACATGGAACTGAGCTCAGAATGTGAATTTCATCAGTGGAGACCAGTTCACTGTACAAACCACAGTTTTACATGTAACAGAGCAGGGAATGTGGATTTCATCACAGGAAGCCAGTTTACTATGCAAACCACCTTTTTACATGGAACTGAACCCAGAATGTGGATTTCATCACAGGAAGCCACTTTACTGCAGCAAACCACAGTTTTACATGAAGCCAAACACAGAATGTGTAACAGAGCTCAGAATGTGGATTTCGTTACAGGAGTCCAGTACACTGTTGCAAACAACAGTTTCACATGGAACTGAGCTCAGAATGTGACTTTAATCAGAGGAGACCAGTTTACTGTACAAACCACATTTTTACATGGAACTGAACCCAGAATGTGGATTTCATCACTGGAGGCCAGTACACTGCTGCAAACCACAGATTCACATGTCATAGAGCTGAGAATGTGGATTTCATCACAGGAAGCTAGTTGACTGCTGCAAACCACAGTTTTACATGGAACTAAGCTCAGAACGTGGATTTCATCACAGGAAGCCAGTTGACAGCTGCAATCCACAGTTTAACAAGGACCTGAGCTCAGAATGTGAATTTCATCAGAGGAGACCAGTTTACTGTGCAAACCACATTTTTACATGGAACTGAGCTCAAAATGTGAATTTCATCAGTGGAGACCAGTCTACTGTGCAAACCACATTTTTACATGGAACTGAGCTCAGAATGTGAATTTCATCAGAGGAGACCAGTTTACTGTGCAAACCACATTTTTACATGGAACTGAGCTAAGAATGTGAATTTCATCAGTGGAGGCCAGTATACTGCTTCAAACCACATTTTTACATGTAACAGAGCAGAGAATGTGGATTTCATCACGGGAGGCCAGATGAGTGTGCAAACCACAGTTTCGCATGACACCAAGCAAAAACCACAGTTTTACATGGAACTTAGCTCAAAATGTGGAATTCATCACAGGAAGCCACTTGACTGCTGCAAACCACAGTTTAACATGGAACTGAGCTCAGAATGTGAATTTCATCACCGGAGGCCAGTACACTGCTGCAAACCACAGATTCACATGTAACAGAGGTCAGAATGTGAATTTCATCACGTGAGGCCAGTACAATGCTGCAAACCACAGTTTCACATGGAATCCAGCACAGAATGTGGATTTCATCATGGGAGGCAAGATGAGTGTGCAAACCACAGTTTCGCATGACACCAAGCACAAACCACAGTTTTACATGGAACTGTGCTCAAAATGTGGAATTCATCACAGGAAGCCAGTTGACTGCAAACCACAGTTTAACATGAAGCTGAGCGCAGAATGTGAATTTCATCACCGGAGGCCAGTATACTGCTTCAAACCACAGATTCACATGTAACAGAGCAGAGAATGTGGATTTCATCACAGGAGTCCAGTACACTGCTACAAACAACAGTTTCACATGGAACTGAGCTCAGAATGTGAATTTAATCAGAGGAGACCAGTTTACTGTACAAACCACATTTTTACATGGAACTGAACCCAGAATGTGGATTTCATCACAGGAAGCCAGTTTATTGCAGCAAACCACAGTTTTACATGGAACTCACCTCAAAATGTGGAATTCATCACAGGAAGACAGTACACTGCTGCAAACAATAGATTCACATGTAACAGAGCTCAGAATTTGGATTTTATCACCGGAGGCCAGTACACTGCTGTAAACCACAGATTCACATGTAACAGAGTTCAGAATGTGAATTTCATCACGTGAGGCCAGTACAATGCTGCAAACCACAGTTTCACATGAAATCCAGCACAGAATGTGGATTTCATCATGGGAGGCAACATGAGTGTGCAAACCACAGTTTCGCATGACACCAAGCACAAACCACAGTTTTACATGGAACTGTGCTCAAAATGTGGAATTCATCACAGGAAGCCAGTTGACTGCAAACCACAGTTTAACATGAAGCTGAGCGCAGAATGTGAATTTCATCACCGGAGGCCAGTATACTGCTTCAAACCACAGATTCACATGTAACAGAGCAGAGAATGTGGATTTCATCACAGGAAGCCAGTTGACTGCTGCAATCCACAGTTTAACAAGGAACTGAGCTCAGAATGTGAATTTCATCAGAGGAGACCAGTTTACTGTGCAAACCACATTT
Organism: Pterois miles; assembly: GCA_947000775.1. Lineage (NCBI taxonomy): Eukaryota > Metazoa > Chordata > Actinopteri > Perciformes > Scorpaenidae > Pterois > Pterois miles. The sequence goes on from CAMQGK010000123.1 coordinate 1,170,090, forward strand.
TTACATGGAACTGAGCTCAGAATGTGAATTTCATCAGTGGAGACCAGTTCACTGTACAAACCACAGTTTTACATGTAACAGAGCAGGGAATGTGGATTTCATCACAGGAAGCCAGTTTACTATGCAAACCACCTTTTTACATGGAACTGAACCCAGAATGTGGATTTCATCACAGGAAGCCACTTTACTGCAGCAAACCACAGTTTTACATGAAGCCAAACACAGAATGTGTAACAGAGCTCAGAATGTGGATTTCGTTACAGGAGTCCAGTACACTGTTGCAAACAACAGTTTCACATGGAACTGAGCTCAGAATGTGACTTTAATCAGAGGAGACCAGTTTACTGTACAAACCACATTTTTACATGGAACTGAACCCAGAATGTGGATTTCATCACTGGAGGCCAGTACACTGCTGCAAACCACAGATTCACATGTCATAGAGCAGAGAATGTGGATTTCATCACAGGAAGCTAGTTGACTGCTGCAAACCACAGTTTTACATGGAACTAAGCTCAGAATGTGGATTTCGTCACAGGAAGCCAGTTTACTATGCAAACCACATTTTTACATGGAACCAAACACAGAATGTGTTTGACATTACAAGGCGCCTGTTTATTGCTGGAATCCTTGCTGTTACATGAAAGTGAGCATAGAATGTAGATTTCATCAGGGAAAGCCAGCTCATTACTGCAAACCACAGATTCACATGTAACAGAGCTCAGAATGTGAATTTCATCACGTGAGGCCAGTACAATGCTGCAAACCACAGTTTCACATGGAATCCAGCACAGAATGTGGATTTCATCATGGGAGGCAAGATGAGTGTGCAAACCACAGTTTCGCATGACACCAAGCACAAACCACAGTTTTACATGGAACTGTGCTCAATATGTGGAATTCATCACAGGAAGCCAATTGACTGCAAACCACAGTTTAACATGAAGCTGAGCGCAGAATTTGAATTTCATCACCGGAGGCCAGTATACTGCTTCAAACCACAGATTCACATGTAACAGAGCAGAGAATGTGGATTTCATCACCGGAAGCCAGTTGACTGCTGCAATCCACAGTTTAACAAGGACCTGAGCTCAGAATGTGAATTTCATCAGAGGAGACCAGTTTACTGTGCAAACCATATTTTTACATGGAACTGAGCTCAGAATGTGACTTTAGTCAGAGGAGACCAGTTCACTGTACAAACCACAGTTTTACATGTAACAGAGCAAGGAATGTGGATTTCATCACAGGAAGCCAGTTTACTATGCAAACCACCTTTTTACATGGAACTGAACCCAGAATGTGGATTTCATCACAGGAAGCCACTTTACTGCAGCAAACCACAGTTTTACATGAAGCCAAACACAGAATGTGTAACAGAGCTCAGAATGTGGATTTCATTACAGGAGTCCAGTACACTGTTGCAAACAACAGTTTCACATGGAACTGAGCTCAGAATGTGACTTTAATCAGAGGAGACCAGTTTACTGTACAAACCACATTTTTACATGGAACTGAACCCAGAATGTGGATTTCATCACTGGAGGCCAGTACACTGCTGCAAACCACAGATTCACATGTCATAGAGCAGAGAATGTGGATTTCATCACAGGAAGCTAGTTGACTGCTGCAAACCACAGTTTTACATGGAACTAAGCTCAGAACGTGGATTTCGTTACAGGAAGCCAGTTTACTATGCAAACCACATTTTTACATGGAACCAAACACAGAATGTGTTTGACATTACAAGACGCCTGTTTATTGCTGCAATCCTTGCTGTTACATGAAAGTGAGCATAGAATGTAGATTTCATCAGGGAAAGCCAGCTCATTACTGCAAACCACAGATTCACATGTAACAGAGCTCAGAATGTGGATTTCATCACAGGAGTCCAGTACACTGCTGCAAACAACAGTTTCACATGGAACTGAGCTCAGAATGTGAATTTAATCAGAGGAGACCAGTTTACTGTACAAACCACATTTTTACATGGAACTGAACCCAGAATGTGGATTTCATCACAGGAAGCCAGTTTATTGCAGCAAACCACAGTTTTACATGGAACTCACCTCAAAATGTGGAATTCATCACAGGAAGACAGTACACTGCTGCAAACAATAGATTCACATGTAACAGAGCTCAGAATTTGGATTTTATCACCGGAGGCCAGTACACTGCTGCAAACCACAGATTCACATGTAACAGAGCTCAGAATGTGAATTTCATCACGTGAGGCCAGTACAATGCTGCAAACCACAGTTTCACATGAAATCCAGCACAGAATGTGGATTTCATCATGGGAGGCAAGATGAGTGTGCAAACCACAGTTTCGCATGACACCAAGCACAAACCACAGTTTTACATGGAACTGTGCTCAAAATGTGGAATTCATCACAGGAAGCCAGTTGACTGCAAACCACAGTTTAACATGAAGCTGAGCGCAGAATGTGAATTTCATCAGTGGAGACCAGTTCACTGTACAAACCACAGTTTTACATGTAACAGAGCAGGGAATGTGGATTTCATCACAGGAAGCCAGTTTACTATGCAAACCACCTTTTTACATGGAACTGAACCCAGAATGTGGATTTCATCACAGGAAGCCACTTTACTGCAGCAAACCACAGATTCACATGTAACAGAGCAGAGAATGTGGATTTCATCACAGGAAGCCAGTTGACTGCTGCAATCCACAGTTTAACAAGGACCTGAGCTCAGAATGTGAATTTCATCAGAGGAGACCAGTTTACTGTGCAAACCACATTTTTACATGGAACTGAGCTCAAAATGTGAATTTCATCAGTGGAGACCAGTTTACTGTGCAAACCACATTTTTACGTGGAACTGAGCTAAGAATGTGAATTTCATCAGTGGAGACCAGTCTACTGTGCAAACCACATTTTTACATGGAACTGAGCTCAGAATGTGAATTTCGTCACCGGAGGCCAGTATACTGCTTCAAACCACAGTTTCACATGAAATCCAGCACAGAAAGTGGATTTCATCATGGGAGGCAACATGAGTGTGCAAACCACAGTTTCGCATGACACCAAGCACAAACCACAGTTTTACATGGAACTGTGCTCAAAATGTGGAATTCATCACAGGAAGCCAGTTGACTGCAAACCACAGTTTAACATGAAGCTGAGCGCAGAATGTGAATTTCATCACCGGAGGCCAGTATACTGCTTCAAACCACAGATTCACATGTAACAGAGCAGAGAATGTGGATTTCATCACAGGAAGCCAGTTGACTGCTGCAATCCACAGTTTAACAAGGAACTGAGCTCAGAATGTGAATTTCATCAGTGGAGACCAGTTTACTGTGCAAACCACATTTTTACATGGAACTGAGCTCAGAATGTGAATTTCATCAGTGGAGACCAGTTCACTGTACAAACCACAGTTTTACATGTAACAGAGCAGGGAATGTGGATTTCATCACAGGAAGCCACTTTACTGCAGCAAACCACAGTTTTACATGAAGCCAAACACAGAATGTGTAACAGAGCTCAGAATGTGGATTTCGTTACAGGAGTCCAGTACACTGTTGCAAACAACAGTTTCACATGGAACTGAGCTCAGAATGTGACTTTAATCAGAGGAGACCAGTTTACTGTACAAACCACATTTTTACATGGAACTGAACCCAGAATGTGGATTTCATCACTGGAGGCCAGTACACTGCTGCAAACCACAGATTCACATGTCATAGAGCAGAGAATGTGGATTTCATCACAGGAAGCTAGTTGACTGCTGCAAACCACAGTTTTACATGGAACTAAGCTCAGAATGTGGATTTCGTCACAGGAAGCCAGTTTACTATGCAAACCACATTTTTACATGGAACCAAACACAGAATGTGTTTGACATTACAAGGCACCTGTTTATTGCTGGAATCCTTGCTGTTACATGAAAGTGAGCATAGAATGTAGATTTCATCAGGGAAAGCCAGCTCATTACTGCAAACCACAGATTCACATGTAACAGAGCTCAGAATGTGAATTTCATCACGTGAGGCCAGTACAATGCTGCAAACCACAGTTTCACATGGAATCCAGCACAGAATGTGGATTTCATCATGGGAGGCAAGATGAGTGTGCAAACCACAGTTTCGCATGACACCAAGCACAAACCACAGTTTTACATGGAACTGTGCTCAATATGTGGAATTCATCACAGGAAGCCAGTTGACTGCAAACCACAGTTTAACATGAAGCTGAGCGCAGAATGTGAATTTCATCACCGGAGGCCAGTATATTGCTTCAAACCACAGATTCACATGTAACAGAGCAGAGAATGTGGATTTCATCACCGGAAGCCAGTTGACTGCTGCAATCCACAGTTTAACAAGGACCTGAGCTCAGAATGTGAATTTCATCAGAGGAGACCAGTTTACTGTGCAAACCACATTTTTACATGGAACTGAGCTCAGAATGTGAATTTCATCAGTGGAGACCAGTCTACTGTGCAAACCACATTTTTACATGGAACTGAGCTCAAAATGTGGAATTCATCACAGGAAGCCAGTTGACTGCTGCAAACCACAGTTTAACATGGAACTGAGCTCAGAATGTGAATTTCTTAAGAGGAGACCAGTTTACTGTGCAAACCATATTTTTACATGGAACTGAGCTCAGAATGTGACTTTAGTCAGAGGAGACCAGTTCACTGTACAAACCACAGTTTTACATGTAACAGAGCAAGGAATGTGGATTTCATCACAGGAAGCCAGTTTACTATGCAAACCACCTTTTTACATGGAACTGAACCCAGAATGTGGATTTCATCACAGGAAGCCACTTTACTGCAGCAAACCACAGTTTTACATGAAGCCAAACACAGAATGTGTAACAGAGCTCAGAATGTGGATTTCATTACAGGAGTCCAGTACACTGTTGCAAACAACAGTTTCACATGGAACTGAGCTCAGAATGTGACTTTAATCAGAGGAGACCAGTTTACTGTACAAACCACATTTTTACATGGAACTGAACCCAGAATGTGGATTTCATCACTGGAGGCCAGTACACTGCTGCAAACCACAGATTCACATGTCATAGAGCAGAGAATGTGGATTTCATCACAGGAAGCTAGTTGACTGCTGCAAACCACAGTTTTACATGGAACTAAGCTCAGAACGTGGATTTCGTTACAGGAAGCCAGTTTACTATGCAAACCACATTTTTACATGGAACCAAACACAGAATGTGTTTGACATTACAAGACGCCTGTTTATTGCTGCAATCCTTGCTGTTACATGAAAGTGAGCATAGAATGTAGATTTCATCAGGGAAAGCCAGCTCATTACTGCAAACCACAGATTCACATGTAACAGAGCTCAGAATGTGGATTTCATCACAGGAGTCCAGTACACTGCTGCAAACAACAGTTTCACATGGAACTGAGCTCAGAATGTGAATTTAATCAGAGGAGACCAGTTTACTGTACAAACCACATTTTTACATGGAACTGAACCCAGAATGTGGATTTCATCACAGGAAGCCAGTTTATTGCAGCAAACCACAGTTTTACATGGAACTCACCTCAAAATGTGGAATTCATCACAGGAAGACAGTACACTGCTGCAAACAATAGATTCACATGTAACAGAGCTCAGAATTTGGATTTTATCACCGGAGGCCAGTACACTGCTGCAAACCACAGATTCACATGTAACAGAGCTCAGAATGTGAATTTCATCACGTGAGGCCAGTACAATGCTGCAAACCACAGTTTCACATGAAATCCAGCACAGAATGTGGATTTCATCATGGGAGGCAAGATGAGTGTGCAAACCACAGTTTCGCATGACACCAAGCACAAACCACAGTTTTACATGGAACTGTGCTCAAAATGTGGAATTCATCACAGGAAGCCAGTTGACTGCAAACCACAGTTTAACATGAAGCTGAGCGCAGAATGTGAATTTCATCACCGGAGGCCAGTATACTGCTTCAAACCACAGATTCACATGTAACAGAGCAGAGAATGTGGATTTCATCACAGGAAGCCAGTTGACTGCTGCAATCCACAGTTTAACAAGGAACTGAGCTGAGAATGTGAATTTCATCAGTGGAGACCAGTTTACTGTGCAAACCACATTTTTACATGGAACTGAGCTCAGAATGTGAATTTCATCAGTGGAGACCAGTTCACTGTACAAACCACAGTTTTACATGTAACAGAGCAGGGAATGTGGATTTCATCACAGGAAGCCAGTTTACTATGCAAACCACCTTTTTACATGGAACTGAACCCAGAATGTGGATTTCATCACAGGAAGCCACTTTACTGCAGCAAACCACAGATTCACATGTAACAGAGCAGAGAATGTGGATTTCATCACAGGAAGCCAGTTGACTGCTGCAATCCAAAGTTTAACAAGGACCTGAGCTCAGAATGTGAATTTCATCAGAGGAGACCAGTTTACTGTGCAAACCACATTTTTACATGGAACTGAGCTCAAAATGTGAATTTCATCAGTGGAGACCAGTCTACTGTGCAAACCACATTTTTACATGGAACTGAGCTCAGAATGTGAATTTCATCAGAGGAGACCAGTTTACTGTGCAAACCACATTTTTACATGGAACTGAGCTAAGAATGTGAATTTCATCAGTGGAGACCAGTCTACTGTGCAAACCACATTTTTACATGGAACTGAGCTCAAAATGTGAATTTCGTCACCGGAGGCCAGTATACTGCTTCAAACCACAGATTCACATGTAACAGAGCAGAGAATGTGGATTTCATCACGGGAGGCCAGATGAGTGTGCAAACCACAGTTTCGCATGACACCAAGCAAAAACCACAGTTTTTCATGGAACTAAGCTCAGAACGTGGATTTCGTTACAGGAAGCCAGTTTACTATGCAAACCACATTTTTACATGGAACCAAACACAGAATGTGTTTGACATTACAAGACGCCTGTTTATTGCTGCAATCCTTGCTGTTACATGAAAGTGAGCATAGAATGTAGATTTCATCAGGGAAAGCCAGCTCATTACTGCAAACCACAGATTCACATGTAACAGAGCTCAGAATGTGGATTTCATCACAGGAGTCCAGTACACTGCTGCAAACAACAGTTTCACATGGAACTGAGCTCAGAATGTGAATTTAATCAGAGGAGACCAGTTTACTGTACAAACCACATTTTTACATGGAACTGAACCCAGAATGTGGATTTCATCACAGGAAGCCAGTTTATTGCAACAAACCACAGTTTTACATGGAACTCACCTCAAAATGTGGAATTCATCACAGGAAGACAGTACACTGCTGCAAACAATAGATTCACATGTAACAGAGCTCAGAATTTGGATTTTATCACCGGAGGCCAGTACACTGCTGCAAACCACAGATTCACATGTAACAGAGCTCAGAATGTGAATTTCATCACGTGAGGCCAGTACAATGCTGCAAACCACAGTTTCACATGAAATCCAGCACAGAATGTGGATTTCATCATGGGAGGCAAGATGAGTGGGCAAACCACAGTTTCGCATGACACCAAGCACAAACCACAGTTTTACATGGAACTGTGCTCAAAATGTGGAATTCATCACAGGAAGCCAGTTGACTGCAAACCACAGTTTAACATGAAGCTGAGCGCAGAATGTGAATTTCATCACCGGAGGCCAGTATACTGCTTCAAACCACAGATTCACATGTAACAGAGCAGAGAATGTGGATTTCATCACAGGAAGCCAGTTGACTGCTGCAATCCACAGTTTAACAAGGAACTGAGCTGAGAATGTGAATTTCATCAGTGGAGACCAGTTTACTGTGCAAACCACATTTTTACATGGAACTGAGCTCAGAATGTGAATTTCATCAGTGGAGACCAGTTCACTGTACAAACCACAGTTTTACATGTAACAGAGCAGGGAATGTGGATTTCATCACAGGAAGCCAGTTTACTATGCAAACCACCTTTTTACATGGAACTGAACCCAGAATGTGGATTTCATCACAGGAAGCCAGTTTACTATGCAAACCACATTTTTACATGGAACTGAGCTCAAAATGTGAATTTCATCAGTGGAGACCAGTCTACTGTGCAAACCACATTTTTACATGGAACTGAGCTCAGAATGTGAATTTCATCAGAGGAGACCAGTTTACTGTGCAAACCACATTTTTACATGGAACTGAGCTAAGAATGTGAATTTCATCAGTGGAGACCAGTCTACTGTGCAAACCACATTTTTACATGGAACTGAGCTCAGAATGTGAATTTCGTCACCGGAGGCCAGTATACTGCTTCAAACCACAGATTCACATGTAACAGAGCAGAGAATGTGGATTTCATCACGGGAGGCCAGATGAGTGTGCAAACCACAGTTTCGCATGACACCAAGCAAAAACCACAGTTTTACATGGAACTTAGCTCAAAATGTGGAATTCATCACAGGAAGCCAGTTGACTGCTGCAAACCACAGTTTAACATGGAACTGAGCTCAGAATGTCAATTTCATCACCGGAGGCCAGTACACTGCTGCAAACCACAGATTCACATGTAACAGAGCTCAAAATGTGAATTTCATCACGTGAGGCCAGTACAATGCTGCAAACCACAGTTTCACATGGAATCCAGCACAGAATGTGGATTTCATCATGGGAGGCAAGATGAGTGTGCAAACCACAGTTTCGCATGACACCAAGCACAAACCACAGTTTGGAACTGTGCTCAAAATGTGGAATTCATCACAGGAAGCCAGTTGACTGCAAACCACAGTTTAACATGAAGCTGAGCGCAGAATGTGAATTTCATCACCGGAGGCCAGTATACTGCTTCAAACCACAGATTCACATGTAACAGAGCAGAGAATGTGGATTTCATCACAGGAAGCCAGTTGACTGCTGCAATCCACAGTTTAACAAGGAACTGAGCTCAGAATGTGAATTTCATCAGTGGAGACCAGTTCACTGTACAAACCACAGTTTTACATGTAACAGAGCAGGGAATGTGGATTTCATCACAGGAAGCCAGTTTACTATGCAAACCACCTTTTTACATGGAACTGAACCCAGAATGTGGATTTCATCACAGGAAGCCACTTTACTGCAGCAAACCACAGTTTTACATGAAGCCAAACACAGAATGTGTAACAGAGCTCAGAATGTGGATTTCATTACAGGAGTCCAGTACACTGTTGCAAACAACAGTTTCACATGGAACTGAGCTCAGAATGTGACTTTAATCAGAGGAGACCAGTTTACTGTACAAACCACATTTTTACATGGAACTGAACCCAGAATGTGGATTTCATCACTGGAGGCCAGTACACTGCTGCAAACCACAGATTCACATGTCATAGAGCAGAGAATGTGGATTTCATCACAGGAAGCTAGTTGACTGCTGCAAACCACAGTTTTACATGGAACTAAGCTCAGAACGTGGATTTCGTTACAGGAAGCCAGTTTACTATGCAAACCACATTTTTACATGGAACCAAACACAGAATGTGTTTGACATTACAAGACGCCTGTTTATTGCTGCAATCCTTGCTGTTACATGAAAGTGAGCATAGAATGTAGATTTCATCAGGGAAAGCCAGCTCATTACTGCAAACCACAGATTCACATGTAACAGAGCTCAGAATGTGGATTTCATCACAGGAGTCCAGTACACTGCTACAAACAACAGTTTCACATGGAACTGAGCTCAGAATGTGAATTTAATCAGAGGAGACCAGTTTACTGTACAAACCACATTTTTACATGGAACTGAACCCAGAATGTGGATTTCATCACAGGAAGCCAGTTTATTGCAGCAGGGGGGCGGCAGTAGCTCAGTCCGTAAGGACTTGGGTTAGGATGTGGAGGACCCGGGTTCAAATCCCCCATGGACCAAGACCAACTGGTTGCTGGAGAGGTGCCAGTTTACCTCTTGGGCACTGCCGAGGTGCCCCTGAGCAAGGCACCAAACCCCCAACTGCTCTGGGCGCTTGTCAGGAGCAGCCCCATCACTCTGACATCTCTCCATTGACATGTATATGTACTGTGTGAACAACAGAGTGTAAAACTGAATTTCCCCACTGTGGGACTAATAAAGGAATATCTTTCTTTCTTTCTTTCTTCAAACCACAGTTTTACATGGAACTCACCTCAAAATGTGGAATTCATCACAGGAAGACAGTACACTGCTGCAAACAATAGATTCACATGTAACAGAGCTCAGAATTTGGATTTTATCACCGGAGGCCAGTACACTGCTGCAAACCACAGATTCACATGTAACAGAGCTCAGAATGTGAATTTCATCACGTGAGGCCAGTACAATGCTGCAAACCACAGTTTCACATGAAATCCAGCACAGAATGTGGATTTCATCATGGGAGGCAAGATGAGTGTGCAAACCACAGTTTCGCATGACACCAAGCACAAACCACAGTTTTACATGGAACTGTGCTCAATATGTGGAATTCATCACAGGAAGCCAGTTGACTGCAAACCACAGTTTAACATGAAGCTGAGCGCAGAATGTGAATTTCATCACCGGAGGCCAGTATACTGCTTCAAACCACAGATTCACATGTAACAGAGCAGAGAATGTGGATTTCATCACAGGAAGCCAGTTGACTGCTGCAATCCACAGATTCACATGTAACAGAGCAGAGAATGTGGATTTCATCACAGGAAGCCAGTTGACTGCTGCAATCCACAGTTTAACAAGGACCTGAGCTCAGAATGTGAATTTCATCAGAGGAGACCAGTTTACTGTGCAAACCACATTTTTACATGGAACTGAGCTCAAAATGTGAATTTCATCAGTGGAGACCAGTCTACTGTGCAAACCACATTTTTACATGGAACTGAGCTCAGAATGTGAATTTCATCAGAGGAGACCAGTTTACTGTGCAAACCACATTTTTACATGGAACTGAGCTAAGAATGTGAATTTCATCAGTGGAGACCAGTCTACTGTGCAAACCACATTTTTACATGGAACTGAGCTCAGAATGTGAATTTCGTCACCGGAGGCCAGTATACTGCTTCAAACCACAGATTCACATGTAACAGAGCAGAGAATGTGGATTTCATCACGGGAGGCCAGATGAGTGTGCAAACCACAGTTTCGCATGACACCAAGCAAAAACCACAGTTTTACATGGAACTAAGCTCAGAACGTGGATTTCGTTACAGGAAGCCAGTTTACTATGCAAACCACATTTTTACATGGAACCAAACACAGAATGTGTTTGACATTACAAGACGCCTGTTTATTGCTGCAATCCTTGCTGTTACATGAAAGTGAGCATAGAATGTAGATTTCATCAGGGAAAGCCAGCTCATTACTGCAAACCACAGATTCACATGTAACAGAGCTCAGAATGTGGATTTCATCACAGGAGTCCAGTACACTGCTGCAAACAACAGTTTCACATGGAACTGAGCTCAGAATGTGAATTTAATCAGAGGAGACCAGTTTACTGTACAAACCACATTTTTACATGGAACTGAACCCAGAATGTGGATTTCATCACAGGAAGCCAGTTTATTGCAGCAAACCACAGTTTTACATGGAACTCACCTCAAAATGTGGAATTCATCACAGGAAGACAGTACACTGCTGCAAACAATAGATTCACATGTAACAGAGCTCAGAATTTGGATTTTATCACCGGAGGCAAGTACACTGCTGCAAACCACAGATTCACATGTAACAGAGCTCAGAATGTGAATTTCATCACGTGAGGCCAGTACAATGCTGCAAACCACAGTTTCACATGAAATCCAGCACAGAATGTGGATTTCATCATGGGAGGCAAGATGAGTGTGCAAACCACAGTTTCGCATGACACCAAGCACAAACCACAGTTTTACATGGAACTGTGCTCAAAATGTGGAATTCATCACAGGAAGCCAGTTGACTGCAAACCACAGTTTAACATGAAGCTGAGCGCAGAATGTGAATTTCATCACCGGAGGCCAGTATACTGCTTCAAACCACAGATTCACATGTAACAGAGCAGAGAATGTGGATTTCATCACAGGAAGCCAGTTGACTGCTGCAATCCACAGTTTAACAAGGAACTGAGCTGAGAATGTGAATTTCATCAGTGGAGACCAGTTTACTGTGCAAACCACATTTTTACATGGAACTGAGCTCAGAATGTGAATTTCATCAGTGGAGACCAGTTCACTGTACAAACCACAGTTTTACATGTAACAGAGCAGGGAATGTGGATTTCATCACAGGAAGCCAGTTTACTATGCAAACCACCTTTTTACATGGAACTGAACCCAGAATGTGGATTTCATCACAGGAAGCCACTTTACTGCAGCAAACCACAGATTCACATGTAACAGAGCAGAGAATGTAGATTTCATCACAGGAAGCCAGTTGACTGCTGCAATCCACAGTTTAACAAGGACCTGAGCTCAGAATGTGAATTTCATCAGAGGAGACCAGTTTACTGTGCAAACCACATTTTTACATGGAACTGAGCTCAAAATGTGAATTTCATCAGTGGAGACCAGTCTACTGTGCAAACCACATTTTTACATGGAACTGAGCTCAGAATGTGAATTTCATCAGAGGAGACCAGTTTACTGTGCAAACCACATTTTTACATGGAACTGAGCTAAGAATGTGAATTTCATCAGTGGAGACCAGTCTACTGTGCAAACCACATTTTTACATGGAACTGAGCTCAGAATGTGAATTTCGTCACCGGAGGCCAGTATACTGCTTCAAACCACAGATTCACATGTAACAGAGCAGAGAATGTGGATTTCATCACGGGAGGCCAGATGAGTGTGCAAACCACAGTTTCGCATGACACCAAGCAAAAACCACAGTTTTACATGGAACTTAGCTCAAAATGTGGAATTCATCACAGGAAGCCAGTTGACTGCTGCAAACCACAGTTTAACATGGAACTGAGCTCAGAATGTCAATTTCATCACCGGAGGCCAGTACACTGCTGCAAACCACAGATTCACATGTAACAGAGCTCAGAATGTGAATTTCATCACGTGAGGCCAGTACAATGCTGCAAACCACAGTTTCACATGGAATCCAGCACAGAATGTGGATTTCATCATGGGAGGCAAGATGAGTGTGCAAACCACAGTTTCGCATGACACCAAGCACAAACCACAGTTTTACATGGAACTGAGCTCAGAATGTGAATTTCATCACCGGAGGCCAGTATACTGCTTCAAACCACAGATTCACATGTAACAGAGCAGAGAATGTGGATTTCATCACAGGAAGCCAGTTGACTGCTGCAATCCACAGTTTAACAAGGACCTGAGCTCAGAATGTGAATTTCATCAGAGGAGACCAGTTTACTGTGCAAACCACATTTTTACATGGAACTGAGCTCAGAATGTGAATTTCATCAGTGGAGACCAGTCTACTGTGCAAACCACATTTTTACATGGAACTGAGCTCAGAATGTGAATTTCATCAGAGGAGACCAGTTTACTGTGCAAACCACATTTTTACATGGAACTGAGCTAAGAATGTGAATTTCATCAGTGGAGACCAGTCTACTGTGCAAACCACATTTTTACATGGAACTGAGCTCAGAATGTGAATTTCGTCACCGGAGGCCAGTATACTGCTTCAAACCAGAGATTCACATGTAACAGAGCAGAGAATGTGGATTTCATCACGGGAGGCCAGATGAGTGTGCAAACCACAGTTTCGCATGACACCAAGCAAAAACCACAGTTTTACATGGAACTGTGCTCAAAATGTGGAATTCATCACAGGAAGCCAGTTGACTGCAAACCACAGTTTAACATGAAGCTGAGCGCAGAATGTGAATTTCATCACCGGAGGCCAGTATACTGCTTCAAACCACAGATTCACATGTAACAGAGCAGAGAATGTGGATTTCATCACAGGAAGCCAGTTGACTGCTGCAATCCACAGTTTAACAAGGAACTGAGCTGAGAATGTGAATTTCATCAGTGGAGACCAGTTTACTGTGCAAACCACATTTTTACATGGAACTGAGCTCAGAATGTGAATTTCATCAGTGGAGACCAGTTCACTGTACAAACCACAGTTTTACATGTAACAGAGCAGGGAATGTGGATTTCATCACAGGAAGCCAGTTTACTATGCAAACCACCTTTTTACATGGAACTGAACCCAGAATGTGGATTTCATCACAGGAAGCCACTTTACTGCAGCAAACCACAGATTCACATGTAACAGAGCAGAGAATGTGGATTTCATCACAGGAAGCCAGTTGACTGCTGCAATCCACAGTTTAACAAGGACCTGAGCTCAGAATGTGAATTTCATCAGAGGAGACCAGTTTACTGTGCAAACCACATTTTTACATGGAACTGAGCTCAAAATGTGAATTTCATCAGTGGAGACCAGTTTACTGTGCAAACCACATTTTTACGTGGAACTGAGCTAAGAATGTGAATTTCATCAGTGGAGACCAGTCTACTGTGCAAACCACATTTTTACATGGAACTGAGCTCAGAATGTGAATTTCGTCACCGGAGGCCAGTATACTGCTTCAAACCACAGTTTCACATGAAATCCAGCACAGAAAGTGGATTTCATCATGGGAGGCAACATGAGTGTGCAAACCACAGTTTCGCATGACACCAAGCACAAACCACAGTTTTACATGGAACTGTGCTCAAAATGTGGAATTCATCACAGGAAGCCAGTTGACTGCAAACCACAGTTTAACATGAAGCTGAGCGCAGAATGTGAATTTCATCACCGGAGGCCAGTATACTGCTTCAAACCACAGATTCACATGTAACAGAGCAGAGAATGTGGATTTCATCACAGGAAGCCAGTTGACTGCTGCAATCCACAGTTTAACAAGGAACTGAGCTCAGAATGTGAATTTCATCAGTGGAGACCAGTTTACTGTGCAAACCACATTTTTACATGGAACTGAGCTCAGAATGTGAATTTCATCAGTGGAGACCAGTTCACTGTACAAACCACAGTTTTACATGTAACAGAGCAGGGAATGTGGATTTCATCACAGGAAGCCACTTTACTGCAGCAAACCACAGTTTTACATGAAGCCAAACACAGAATGTGTAACAGAGCTCAGAATGTGGATTTCGTTACAGGAGTCCAGTACACTGTTGCAAACAACAGTTTCACATGGAACTGAGCTCAGAATGTGACTTTAATCAGAGGAGACCAGTTTACTGTACAAACCACATTTTTACATGGAACTGAACCCAGAATGTGGATTTCATCACTGGAGGCCAGTACACTGCTGCAAACCACAGATTCACATGTCATAGAGCAGAGAATGTGGATTTCATCACAGGAAGCTAGTTGACTGCTGCAAACCACATTTTTACATGGAACTAAGCTCAGAATGTGGATTTCGTCACAGGAAGCCAGTTTACTATGCAAACCACATTTTTACATGGAACCAAACACAGAATGTGTTTGACATTACAAGGCACCTGTTTATTGCTGGAATCCTTGCTGTTACATGAAAGTGAGCATAGAATGTAGATTTCATCAGGGAAAGCCAGCTCATTACTGCAAACCACAGATTCACATGTAACAGAGCTCAAAATGTGAATTTCATCACGTGAGGCCAGTACAATGCTGCAAACCACAGTTTCACATGGAATCCAGCACAGAATGTGGATTTCATCATGGGAGGCAAGATGAGTGTGCAAACCACAGTTTCGCATGACACCAAGCACAAACCACAGTTTTACATGGAACTGTGCTCAATATGTGGAATTCATCACAGGAAGCCAGTTGACTGCAAACCACAGTTTAACATGAAGCTGAGCGCAGAATGTGAATTTCATCACCGGAGGCCAGTATATTGCTTCAAACCACAGATTCACATGTAACAGAGCAGAGAATGTGGATTTCATCACCGGAAGCCAGTTGACTGCTGCAATCCACAGTTTAACAAGGACCTGAGCTCAGAATGTGAATTTCATCAGAGGAGACCAGTTTACTGTGCAAACCACATTTTTACATGGAACTGAGCTCAAAATGTGGAATTCATCACAGGAAGCCAGTTGACTGCTGCAAACCACAGTTTAACATGGAACTGAGCTCAGAATGTGAATTTCTTAAGAGGAGACCAGTTTACTGTGCAAACCATATTTTTACATGGAACTGAGCTCAGAATGTGACTTTAGTCAGAGGAGACCAGTTCACTGTACAAACCACAGTTTTACATGTAACAGAGCAAGGAATGTGGATTTCATCACAGGAAGCCAGTTTACTATGCAAACCACCTTTTTACATGGAACTGAACCCAGAATGTGGATTTCATCACAGGAAGCCACTTTACTGCAGCAAACCACAGTTTTACATGAAGCCAAACAGAGAATGTGTAACAGAGCTCAGAATGTGGATTTCATTACAGGAGTCCAGTACACTGTTGCAAACAACAGTTTCACATGGAACTGAGCTCAGAATGTGACTTTAATCAGAGGAGACCAGTTTACTGTACAAACCACATTTTTACATGGAACTGAACCCAGAATGTGGATTTCATCACTGGAGGCCAGTACACTGCTGCAAACCACAGATTCACATGTCATAGAGCAGAGAATGTGGATTTCATCACAGGAAGCTAGTTGACTGCTGCAATCCACAGTTTAACAAGGACCTGAGCTCAGAATGTGAATTTCATCAGAGGAAACCAGTTTACTGTGCAAACCACATTTTTACATGGAACTGAGCTCAAAATGTGAATTTCATCAGTGGAGACCAGTCTACTGTGCAAACCACATTTTTACATGGAACTGAGCTCAGAATGTGAATTTCATCAGAGGAGACCAGTTTACTGTGCAAACCACATTTTTACATGGAACTGAGCTAAGAATGTGAATTTCATCAGTGGAGACCAGTCTACTGTGCAAACCACATTTTTACATGGAACTGAGCTCAAAATGTGAATTTCGTCACCGGAGGCCAGTATACTGCTTCAAACCACAGATTCACATGTAACAGAGCAGAGAATGTGGATTTCATCACGGGAGGCCAGATGAGTGTGCAAACCACAGTTTCGCATGACACCAAGCAAAAACCACAGTTTTACATGGAACTAAGCTCAGAACGTGGATTTCGTTACAGGAAGCCAGTTTACTATGCAAACCACATTTTTACATGGAACCAAACACAGAATGTGTTTGACATTACAAGACGCCTGTTTATTGCTGCAATCCTTGCTGTTACATGAAAGTGAGCATAGAATGTAGATTTCATCAGGGAAAGCCAGCTCATTACTGCAAACCACAGATTCACATGTAACAGAGCTCAGAATGTGGATTTCATCACAGGAGTCCAGTACACTGCTGCAAACAACAGTTTCACATGGAACTGAGCTCAGAATGTGAATTTAATCAGAGGAGACCAGTTTACTGTACAAACCACATTTTTACATGGAACTGAACCCAGAATGTGGATTTCATCACAGGAAGCCAGTTTATTGCAGCAAACCACAGTTTTACATGGAACTCACCTCAAAATGTGGAATTCATCACAGGAAGACAGTACACTGCTGCAAACAATAGATTCACATGTAACAGAGCTCAGAATTTGGATTTTATCACCGGAGGCCAGTACACTGCTGCAAACCACAGATTCACATGTAACAGAGCTCAGAATGTGAATTTCATCACGTGAGGCCAGTACAATGCTGCAAACCACAGTTTCACATGAAATCCAGCACAGAATGTGGATTTCATCATGGGAGGCAAGATGAGTGTGCAAACCACAGTTTCGCATGACACCAAGCACAAACCACAGTTTTACATGGAACTGTGCTCAAAATGTGGAATTCATCACAGGAAGCCAGTTGACTGCAAACCACAGTTTAACATGAAGCTGAGCGCAGAATGTGAATTTCATCACCGGAGGCCAGTATACTGCTTCAAACCACAGATTCACATGTAACAGAGCAGAGAATGTGGATTTCATCACAGGAAGCCAGTTGACTGCTGCAATCCACAGTTTAACAAGGAACTGAGCTGAGAATGTGAATTTCATCAGTGGAGACCAGTTTACTGTGCAAACCACATTTTTACATGGAACTGAGCTCAGAATGTGAATTTCATCAGTGGAGACCAGTTCACTGTACAAACCACAGTTTTACATGTAACAGAGCAGGGAATGTGGATTTCATCACAGGAAGCCAGTTTACTATGCAAACCACCTTTTTACATGGAACTGAACCCAGAATGTGGATTTCATCACAGGAAGCCACTTTACTGCAGCAAACCACAGATTCACATGTAACAGAGCAGAGAATGTGGATTTCATCACAGGAAGCCAGTTGACTGCTGCAATCCACAGTTTAACAAGGACCTGAGCTCAGAATGTGAATTTCATCAGAGGAGACCAGTTTACTGTGCAAACCACATTTTTACATGGAACTGAGCTCAAAATGTGAATTTCATCAGTGGAGACCAGTCTACTGTGCAAACCACATTTTTACATGGAACTGAGCTCAGAATGTGAATTTCATCAGAGGAGACCAGTTTACTGTGCAAACCACATTTTTACATGGAACTGAGCTAAGAATGTGAATTTCATCAGTGGAGACCAGTCTACTGTGCAAACCACATTTTTACATGGAACTGAGCTCAAAATGTGAATTTCGTCACCGGAGGCCAGTATACTGCTTCAAACCACAGATTCACATGTAACAGAGCAGAGAATGTGGATTTCATCACGGGAGGCCAGATGAGTGTGCAAACCACAGTTTCGCATGACACCAAGCAAAAACCACAGTTTTACATGGAACTAAGCTCAGAACGTGGATTTCGTTACAGGAAGCCAGTTTACTATGCAAACCACATTTTTACATGGAACCAAACACAGAATGTGTTTGACATTACAAGACGCCTGTTTATTGCTGCAATCCTTGCTGTTACATGAAAGTGAGCATAGAATGTAGATTTCATCAGGGAAAGCCAGCTCATTACTGCAAACCACAGATTCACATGTAACAGAGCTCAGAATGTGGATTTCATCACAGGAGTCCAGTACACTGCTGCAAACAACAGTTTCACATGGAACTGAGCTCAGAATGTGAATTTAATCAGAGGAGACCAGTTTACTGTACAAACCACATTTTTACATGGAACTGAACCCAGAATGTGGATTTCATCACAGGAAGCCAGTTTATTGCAGCAAACCACAGTTTTACATGGAACTCACCTCAAAATGTGGAATTCATCACAGGAAGACAGTACACTGCTGCAAACAATAGATTCACATGTAACAGAGCTCAGAATTTGGATTTTATCACCGGAGGCCAGTACACTGCTGCAAACCACAGATTCACATGTAACAGAGCTCAGAATGTGAATTTCATCACGTGAGGCCAGTACAATGCTGCAAACCACAGTTTCACATGAAATCCAGCACAGAATGTGGATTTCATCATGGGAGGCAAGATGAGTGGGCAAACCACAGTTTCGCATGACACCAAGCACAAACCACAGTTTTACATGGAACTGTGCTCAAAATGTGGAATTCATCACAGGAAGCCAGTTGACTGCAAACCACAGTTTAACATGAAGCTGAGCGCAGAATGTGAATTTCATCACCGGAGGCCAGTATACTGCTTCAAACCACAGATTCACATGTAACAGAGCAGAGAATGTGGATTTCATCACAGGAAGCCAGTTGACTGCTGCAATCCACAGTTTAACAAGGAACTGAGCTGAGAATGTGAATTTCATCAGTGGAGACCAGTTTACTGTGCAAACCACATTTTTACATGGAACTGAGCTCAGAATGTGAATTTCATCAGTGGAGACCAGTTCACTGTACAAACCACAGTTTTACATGTAACAGAGCAGGGAATGTGGATTTCATCACAGGAAGCCAGTTTACTATGCAAACCACCTTTTTACATGGAACTGAACCCAGAATGTGGATTTCATCACAGGAAGCCAGTTTACTATGCAAACCACATTTTTACATGGAACTGAGCTCAAAATGTGAATTTCATCAGTGGAGACCAGTCTACTGTGCAAACCACATTTTTACATGGAACTGAGCTCAGAATGTGAATTTCATCAGAGGAGACCAGTTTACTGTGCAAACCACATTTTTACATGGAACTGAGCTAAGAATGTGAATTTCATCAGTGGAGACCAGTCTACTGTGCAAACCACATTTTTACATGGAACTGAGCTCAGAATGTGAATTTCGTCACCGGAGGCCAGTATACTGCTTCAAACCACAGATTCACATGTAACAGAGCAGAGAATGTGGATTTCATCACGGGAGGCCAGATGAGTGTGCAAACCACAGTTTCGCATGACACCAAGCAAAAACCACAGTTTTACATGGAACTTAGCTCAAAATGTGGAATTCATCACAGGAAGCCAGTTGACTGCTGCAAACCACAGTTTAACATGGAACTGAGCTCAGAATGTCAATTTCATCACCGGAGGCCAGTACACTGCTGCAAACCACAGATTCACATGTAACAGAGCTCAAAATGTGAATTTCATCACGTGAGGCCAGTACAATGCTGCAAACCACAGTTTCACATGGAATCCAGCACAGAATGTGGATTTCATCATGGGAGGCAAGATGAGTGTGCAAACCACAGTTTCGCATGACACCAAGCACAAACCACAGTTTGGAACTGTGCTCAAAATGTGGAATTCATCACAGGAAGCCAGTTGACTGCAAACCACAGTTTAACATGAAGCTGAGCGCAGAATGTGAATTTCATCACCGGAGGCCAGTATACTGCTTCAAACCACAGATTCACATGTAACAGAGCAGAAAATGTGGATTTCATCACAGGAAGCCAGTTGACTGCTGCAATCCACAGTTTAACAAGGAACTGAGCTCAGAATGTGAATTTCATCAGTGGAGACCAGTTCACTGTACAAACCACAGTTTTACATGTAACAGAGCAGGGAATGTGGATTTCATCACAGGAAGCCAGTTTACTATGCAAACCACCTTTTTACATGGAACTGAACCCAGAATGTGGATTTCATCACAGGAAGCCACTTTACTGCAGCAAACCACAGTTTTACATGAAGCCAAACACAGAATGTGTAACAGAGCTCAGAATGTGGATTTCATTACAGGAGTCCAGTACACTGTTGCAAACAACAGTTTCACATGGAACTGAGCTCAGAATGTGACTTTAATCAGAGGAGACCAGTTTACTGTACAAACCACATTTTTACATGGAACTGAACCCAGAATGTGGATTTCATCACTGGAGGCCAGTACACTGCTGCAAACCACAGATTCACATGTCATAGAGCAGAGAATGTGGATTTCATCACAGGAAGCTAGTTGACTGCTGCAAACCACAGTTTTACATGGAACTAAGCTCAGAACGTGGATTTCGTTACAGGAAGCCAGTTTACTATGCAAACCACATTTTTACATGGAACCAAACACAGAATGTGTTTGACATTACAAGACGCCTGTTTATTGCTGCAATCCTTGCTGTTACATGAAAGTGAGCATAGAATGTAGATTTCATCAGGGAAAGCCAGCTCATTACTGCAAACCACAGATTCACATGTAACAGAGCTCAGAATGTGGATTTCATCACAGGAGTCCAGTACACTGCTACAAACAACAGTTTCACATGGAACTGAGCTCAGAATGTGAATTTAATCAGAGGAGACCAGTTTACTGTACAAACCACATTTTTACATGGAACTGAACCCAGAATGTGGATTTCATCACAGGAAGCCAGTTTATTGCAGCAAACCACAGTTTTACATGGAACTCACCTCAAAATGTGGAATTCATCACAGGAAGACAGTACACTGCTGCAAACAATAGATTCACATGTAACAGAGCTCAGAATTTGGATTTTATCACCGGAGGCCAGTACACTGCTGCAAACCACAGATTCACATGTAACAGTGCTCAGAATGTGAATTTCATCACGTGAGGCCAGTACAATGCTGCAAACCACAGTTTCACATGGAATCCAGCACAGAATGTGGATTTCGTCATGGGAGGCAAGATGAGTGTGCAAACCACAGTTTCGCCTGACACCAAGCACAAACCACAGTTTTACATGGAACTGTGCTCAATATGTGGAATTCATCACAGGAAGCCAGTTGACTGCAAACCACAGTTTAACATGAAGCTGAGCGCAGAATGTGAATTTCATCACCGGAGGCCAGTATACTGCTTCAAACCACAGATTCACATGTAACAGAGCAGAGAATGTGGATTTCATCACAGGAAGCCAGTTGACTGCTGCAATCCACAGTTTAACAAGGACCTGAGCTCAGAATGTGAATTTCATCAGAGGAGACCAGTTTACTGTGCAAACCACATTTTTACATGGAACTGAGCTCAGAATGTGAATTTCATCAGTGGAGACCAGTCTACTGTGCAAACCACATTTTTACATGGAACTGAGCTCAGAATGTGAATTTCATCAGAGGAGACCAGTTTACTGTGCAAACCACATTTTTACATGGAACTGAGCTCAGAATGTGAATTTCATCAGTGGAGACCAGTCTACTGTGCAAACCACATTTTTACATGGAACTGAGCTCAGAATGTGAATTTCGTCACCGGAGGCCAGTATACTGCTTCAAACCACAGATTCACATGTAACAGAGCAGAGAATGTGGATTTCATCACGGGAGGCCAGATGAGTGTGCAAACCACAGTTTCGCATGACACCAAGCAAAAACCACAGTTTTACATGGAACTGAGCTCAAAATGTGGAATTCATCACAGGAAGCCAGTTGACTGCTGCAAACCACAGTTTAACATGGAACTGAGCTCAGAATGTGAATTTCATCACCGGAGGCCAGTATACTGCTGCAAACCACAGGCTCACATGTAACAGACCAGAGAATGTGGATTTCATCACAGGAAGCCAGTTTACTGCAGCAAACCACAGTTTTACATGGAACTGAGCTCAGAATGTGAATTTCATAAGAGGAGACCAGTTTACTGTGCAAACCATATTTTTACATGGAACTGAGCTCAGAATGTGACTTTAATCAGAGGAGACCAGTTCACTGTACAAACCACAGTTTTACATGTAACAGAGCAGGGAATGTGGATTTCATCACAGGAAGCCAGTTTACTATGCAAACCACCTTTTTACATGGAACTGAACCCAGAATGTGGATTTCATCACAGGAAGCCACTTTACTGCAGCAAACCACAGTTTTACATGAAGCCAAACACAGAATGTGTAACAGAGCTCAGAATGTGGATTTCATTACAGGAGTCCAGTACACTGTTGCAAACAACAGTTTCACATGGAACTGAGCTCAGAATGTGACTTTAATCAGAGGAGACCAGTTTACTGTACAAACCGGAGGCCAGTACACTGCTGCAAACCACAGATTCACATGTCATAGAGCAGAGAATGTGGATTTCATCACAGGAAGCTAGTTGACTGCTGCAAACCACAGTTTTACATGGAACTAAGCTCAGAACGTGGATTTCGTTACAGGAAGCCAGTTTACTATGCAAACCACATTTTTACATGGAACCAAACACAGAATGTGTTTGACATTACAAGATGCCTGTTTATTGCTGCAATCCTTGCTGTTACATGAAAGTGAGCATAGAATGTAGATTTCATCAGGGAAAGACAGCTCATTACTGCAAACCACAGATTCACATGTAACAGAGCTCAGAATGTGGATTTCATCACAGGAGTCCAGTACACTGCTGCAAACAACAGTTTCACATGGAACTGAGCTCAGAATGTGAATTTAATCACGTGAGGCCAGTACTCTGCTGCAAACCACAGTTTTACATGTAACAGAGCATGGAATGTGGATTTTATCACAGGAAGGTAGTTGACTACAGGAAACCACAGTTTTAAATGGAACTAAGCTCAGAATATGGATTTCATCACAGGAAGCCAGTTGACTGCTGCAAACCACAGTTTAACATGAAGCTGAGCGCAGAATGTGAATTTCATCACCGGAGGCCAGTATACTGCTTCAAACCACAGATTCACATGTAACAGAGCAGAGAATGTGGATTTCATCACAGGAAGCCAGTTGACTGCTGCAATCCACAGTTTAACAAGGACCTGAGCTCAGAATGTGAATTTCATCAGAGGAGACCAGTTTACTGTGCAAACCACATTTTTACATGGAACTGAGCTCAGAATGTGAATTTCATCAGAGGAGACCAGTTTACTGTGCAAACCACATTTTTTACATGGAACTGAGCTCAGAATGTGAATTTCATCAGTGGAGACCAGTCTACTGTGCAAACCACATTTTTACATGGAACTGAGCTCAGAATTTGAATTTTGTCACCGGAGGCCAGTATACTGCTTCAAACCACAGATTCACATGTAACAGAGCAGAGAATGTGGATTTCATCACGGGAGGCCAGATGAGTGTGCAAACCACAGTTTCGCATGACACCAAGCAAAAACCACAGTTTTACATGGAACTGAGCTCAAAATGTGGAATTCATCACAGGAAGCCAGTTGACTGCTGCAAACCACAGTTTAACATGGAACTGAGCTCAGAATGTGACTTTAATCAGAGGAGACCAGTTTACTGTACAAACCACATTTTTACATGGAACTGAACCCAGAATGTGGATTTCATCACTGGAGGCCAGTACACTGCTGCAAACCACAAATTCACATGTCATAGAGCAGAGAATGTGGATTTCATCACAGGAAGCTAGTTGACTGCTGCAAACCACAGTTTTACATGGAACTAAGCTCAGAACGTGGATTTCGTTACAGGAAGCCAGTTTACTATGCAAACCACATTTTTACATGGAACCAAACACAGAATGTGTTTGACATTACAAGACGCCTGTTTATTGCTGCAATCCTTGCTGTTACATGAAAGTGAGTATAGAATGTAGATTTCATCAGGGAAAGCCAGCTCATTACTGCAAACCACAGATTCACATGTAACAGAGCTCAGAATGTGGATTTCATCACAGGAGTCCAGTACACTGCTGCAAACAACAGTTTCACATGGAACTGAGCTCAGAATGTGAATTTAATCAGAGGAGACCAGTTTACTGTACAAACCACATTTTTACATGGAACTGAACCCAGAATGTGGATTTCATCACAGGAAGCCAGTTTATTGCAGCAAACCACAGTTTTACATGGAACTCACCTCAAAATGTGGAATTCATCACAGGAAGACAGTACACTGCTGCAAACAATAGATTCACATGTAACAGAGCTCAGAATTTGGATTTTATCACCGGAGGCCAGTACACTGCTGCAAACCACAGATTCACATGTAACAGAGCTCAGAATGTGAATTTCATCACGTGAGGCCAGTACAATGCTGCAAACCACAGTTTCACATGGAATCCAGCACAGAATGTGGATTTCATCATGGGAGGCAAGATGAGTGTGCAAACCACAGTTTCGCATGACACCAAGCACAAACCACAGTTTTACATGGAACTGTGCTCAAAATGTGGAATTCATCACAGGAAGCCAGTTGACTGCAAACCACAGTTTAACATGAAGCTGAGCGCAGAATGTGAATTTCATCACCGGAGGCCAGTATACTGCTTCAAACCACAGATTCACATGTAACAGAGCAGAGAATGTGGATTTCATCACAGGAAGCCAGTTGACTGCTGCAATCCACAGTTTAACAAGGAACTGAGCTCAGAATGTGAATTTCATCAGAGGAGACCAGTTTACTGTGCAAACCACATTTTTACATGGAACTGAGCTCAGATTGTGAATTTCATCAGTGGAGACCAGTCTACTGTGCAAACCACATTTTTACATGGAACTGAGCTCAGAATGTGAATTTCATCAGTGGAGACCAGTTCACTGTACAAACCACAGTTTTACATGTAACAGAGCAGGGAATGTGGATTTCATCAAAGGAAGCCAGTTCACTGCAGCAAACCACATTTTTACATGGAACCAAACACAGAATGTGTTTGACATTACAAGCCTGTTTATTGCTGCAATCCTTGCTGTTACATGAAAGTGAGCATAGAATGTAGATTTCATCAGGGAAAGCCAGCTCATTACTGCAAACCACGGATTCACATGTAACAGAGCTCAGAATGTGGATTTCATCACAGGAAGCCAGTTTACTATGCAAACCACCTTTTTACATGGAACTGAGCCCAGAATGTGGATTTCATCACAGGAAGCCACTTTACTGCATCAAACCACAGTTTTACATGAAGCCAAACACAGAATGTGTAACAGAGCTCAGAATGTGGATTTCATTACAGGAGTCCAGTACACTGTTGCAAACAACAGTTTCACATGGAACTGAGCTCAGAATGTGACTTTAATCAGAGGAGACCAGTTTACTGTACAAACCACATTTTTACATGGAACTGAACCCAGAATGTGGATTTCATCACTGGAGGCCAGTACACTGCTGCAAACCACAGATTCACATGTCATAGAGCAGAGAATGTGGATTTCATCACAGGAAGCTAGTTGACTGCTGCAAACCACAGTTTTACATGGAACTAAGCTCAGAATGTGGATTTCGTCACAGGAAGCCAGTTTACTATGCAAACCACATTTTTACATGGAACCAAACACAGAATGTGTTTGACATTACAAGACGCCTGTTTATTGCTGCAATCCTTGCTGTTACATGAAAGTGAGCATAGAATGTAGATTTCATCAGGGAAAGCCAGCTCATTACTGCAAACCACAGATTCACATGTGACAGAGCTCAGAATGTGGATTTCATCATGGGAGGCAAGATGAGTGTGCAAACCACAGTTTCGCATGACACCAAGCACAAACCACAGTTTTACATGGAACTGTGCTCAAAATGTGGAATTCATCACAGGAAGCCAGTTGATTGCAAACCACAGTTTAACATGAAGCTGAGCGCAGAATGTGAATTTCATCACCGGAGGCCAGTATACTGCTTCAAACCACAGATTCACATGTAACAGAGCAGAGAATGTGGATTTCATCACAGGAAGCCAGTTGACTGCTGCAATCCACAGTTTAACAAGGAACTGAGCTCAGAATGTGAATTTCATCAGTGGAGACCAGTCTACTGTGCAAACCACATTTTTACATGGAACTGAGCTCAGAATGTGAATTTCATCAGTGGAGACCAGTCTACTGTGCAAACCACATTTTTACATGGAACTGAGCTCAGAATGTGAATTTCATCACCGGAGGCCAGCATACTTCTTCAAACCACAGATTCACATGTAACAGAGCAGAGAATGTGGATTTCATCACGGGAGGCCAGATGAGTGTGCAAACCACAGTTTCGCATGACACCAAGCAAAAACCACAGTTTTACATGGAACTGAGCTCAAAATGTGGAATTCATCACAGGAAGCCAGTTGACTGCTGCAAACCACAGTTTAACATGGAACTGAGCTCAGAATGTGGATTTCACCACAGGAAGCCAGTTTACTGTAGAAAACCACAGTTTTACATGAAACCAAACACAGAATGTGGTTTTCATTACAAGATGCCTGTTTATTGCTGCATTCCTTGCTGTTACATGTAAGTGAGCATAGAATGTAGATTTCAACAGGGGAAGCCAGTTCATTACTGCAAACCAAAGATTCACATGTAACAGAGCTCAGAATGTGGATTTCATCACGGGAGTCCAGTACACTGCTGCAAACCACAGAGTCACATGTAACAGAGCAGAGAATGTGGATTTCATCACAGGAAGCCAGTTTACTGCAGCAAACCACAGTTTTACATGAAGCCAAACACAGAATGTGGTTTTCATTACAAGATGCCGGGGAAGCCAGTTCATTACTGCAAACCAAAGATTCACATGTAGCAGAGCTCAGAATGTGGATTTCATCACGGGAGTCCAGTACACTGCTGCAAACAATAGTTTCACATGGAACTGAGCTCAGAATGTGAATTTCATCAGAGGAGACCAGTTTACTGTGCAAACCACATTTTTTACATGGAACTGAGCAGAGAATGTGGAATTCATCATAGGAAGCCAGTTGACTGCCGCAAACCACAGTTTTACATGGAATTGAGCTCAGAGTGTGAATTTCATCACTGGAGGCCAGTACCCTGCTGCAAACCACAGTTTTACATGTAACAGAGCAGAGAATGTGGATTTTATCACAGGAAGGTAGTTGACTGCTGCAAACCACAGTTTTACATGGAACTAAACTCAGAATATGGAATTCATCACAGGAAGCCAGTTGACTGCTGCAAACCACAGTTTCACATGGAACTGAGCTCAGAATGTGGATTTCATCACGTGAGGCCAGTTGAGTGCGCAAACCACAGTTTAACATGGAACTGAGCTCAGAATGTGAATTTCATCAGAGGAGACCAGTTTACTGTGCAAACCACATTTTTACATGAAACCAAACACAGAATGTGGTTTTCATTACAAGATACCTGTTTATTGCTGCATTCCTTGCTGTTACATGAAAGTGAGCATAGAATGTAGATCTCACCAGGGGAAGCCAGGTAATTACTGCAAACCACAGATTCACATGCAATAGAGCTCAGAATGTGGATTTCATCACGGGAGTCCAGTACACTGCTGCAAACCACAGTTTCACATGGAATTAAGCTCAGAATGTGGATTTCATCACAGGAAGCCAGTTTACTGCAGCAAACCACAGTTTTACATGGAACTAAGCTCAGAATGTGGATTTCATCACGGGAGTCCAGTACACTGCTGCAAACCACAGTTTCACATGGAATCCAGCACAGAATGTGGATTTCATCACGGGAGGCCAGATGAGTGTGCAAACCACAGTTTCGCATGACACCAAGCAAAAACCACAGTTTTACATGGAACTGAGCTCAAAATGTGGAATTCATCACAGGAAGCCAGGTGACTGCTGCAAACAACAGATTCACATGCAACAGAGCTCAGAATGTGAATCCCATCACTGGAGGCCAGTACACTACTGCAAACCACAGTTTTACATAGAACTGAGCTCAGGATGTGAATTTCATCACAGGGGAAGCCAGTTCACGACTGCAAACCAGAGTTTCACATGGAACTGAGCTCAGAATGTGAATTTCATCAGAGGAGACCAGTTTACTGTGCAAACCACAGTTTTACATGGAACTAAGCTCATAATGTGAATCTCATCACTGGAGGCCAGTACACTGCTGCAAACCACAGTTTTACATGAAACTAAGCTCAGAATGTGGAATTCATCATAGGAAGCCAGTTGCCTGCTGCAAACCACAGTTTTACATGAAACCAAACACAGAATGTGGTTTTCATTACATGACGCCTGCTTATTGCTGCATTCCTTGCTGTTACATGACAGTGAGCATAGAATGTAGATTTCACCAGGGGAAGCCAGTTCATTACTGCAAATCGCAGTTTTACATGGAACTAAGCTCAAAATATGGAATTCATCACAGGAAGCCAGGTGACTCCTGCAAACCACAGTTTAACATGGAACTGAGCTAAGAATGTGAATTTCATCACTGGAAGCCAGTTTACTGCAGCAAACCACAGTTTAACATGGAACTGAGCTCAGAATGTGAATTTCATCACTGGAAGCCAGTTTACTGCAGCAAACCACAGTTTTACATGGAACTAAGCTCAAAATGTGGAATTCATCACAGGAAGCCAGGTGACTGCTGCAAACAACAGATTCACATGTAACAGAGCAGAGAATGTGGATTTCATCACGGGAAGCCAGTTGACTGCTGCAAACCACAGTTTCACATGGAACTGAGCTCAGTATGTGGATTTCATCACAGGAAGCCAGGTGACTGCTGCAAACCACAGTTTAACATGGAACTGAGCTCAGAATGTGCATTTCATCACCGGAGGCCAGTACACTGCTGCAAACCACAGATTCACATGTCACAGAGCAGAGAATGTGGATTTTATCACAGGAAGCCAGTTTACTGCTGCAAACCACTGTTTTACATGGAACTAAGCTCAGAATGTGGATTTTATCACAGGAAGCCAGTTGACTGCTGCAAACCACAGTTTTACATGGAACTAAGCCCAGCATGTGGATTTCATCACAGGAAGCCAGTTTACTGCAGCAAACCACAGTTTTACATGAAACCAAACACAGAATGTGGTTTTCATTACAAGACGCCTGTTTATTATCTGCTCAGGAGACTGAGGTCTTTTGGAGTGCAGGGGACACTACTGAAAACATTTTATGACACCGTGGTGGCATCAGCCATATTTTATGGAGTGGTTTGCTGGGGCAGCAGCATCACAGCTGCAGACAGGAAGAGGCTGGATAAGATTATCAAAAGGGCCAGCTGTGTCCTGTGGGATGCTCTCTGGACTCAGTGCAGGTGGTGGGAGAGAGGAGGACGATGGCTAAGCTGTCATCCATGATGGAGAAGGACTCCCACCCCATGAGAGACACCATCAGAGCTCTGGAGAGCTCCTTCAGTGACAGGCTGCTACACCCTAAGTGTACGAAGGAGCGTTACAGAAGGTCCTTCCTGCCTGCAGCTGTTAGACTGCACAACCAGCACTGCTCCCAGTAAACCACATACACAGTCATATTCACAACAAACTCACCGGTCATAAGTGCAATAAGGACTCATACAATTATATCATCTGCTTAAATTATAGGAACTGGACAATCATTTATTTATTGATATGCTGGACATGTTTTTGGCTTTACTTTCTATTATGTATATATTATTTTATTTTATTTTATCTTTAATACTGTTGTTTTTTAAAAATCTATCCTTCTTGTTTTTTGCACTGTCCACTTTGCTGCTTGTAACGTGTGAATTTCTCCACTGTGGGACCAATAAAGGAATATCTTATTTTATCTTATCTTATCTTATTGCTGCATTCCTCGCTGTTACATGAAAGTGAGCATAGAATGTAGATTTCACCAGGGGAAGCCAGTTCATTACTGCAAACCACAGATTCAAATGTAACAGAGCTCAGAATGTGAATCCCATCACTGGAGGCCAGTACACTACTGCAAACCACAGTTTTACATGGAACTGAGCTCAGGATGTGAATTTCATCACAGGGGAAGCAAGTTGACTACTGCAAACCAGAGTTTCACATGGAACTGAGCTCAGAATGTGAATTTCATCAGAGGAGACCAGTTTACTGTGCAAACCACAGTTTTACATGGAACTAAGCTCAGAATGTGGAATTCATCATAGGAAGCCAGTTGACTGCTGCAAACCACAATTTTACATGGAACTGAGCTCAGAATGTGAAATTCATTACAGGAAGCCAGTTGACTGCTGCAAACCACAGTTTATAACATGTAACAGAGCAGAGAATGTGGATTTCATCACTGTAAGCCAGTCTACTGCTGCAAACCACAGTTTTACATGGAACTCAGCCCAGAATGTGGATTTCATCTCAGGAAGCCAGTTTACTGCAGCAAACCACAGTTTTACATGAAACCAAACACAGAATGTGGTTTTCATTACAGGATGCCTATTTATTGCTGCATTCCTTGCTGTTACATGAAAGTGAGCATAGAATGTAGATTTCACCAGGGGAAGCCAGTTCATTACTGCAAACCACAGATTCACATGTAACGGAGCTAAGAATGTGAATTTCATCACGTGAGGCTAGTACACTGCTGCAAACCACAGTTTTATATGAAACCAAACACAGAATGTGGTTTTCATTACAAGACGCCTGTTTATTGCTGCATTCCTTGCTGTTACATGAAAGTGAGCATAGAATGTATTTTGTATGTATGTATGCATGTATTTATTGATATGCTGGACATATTTTTGGCTATACTTTCTATTATGTATATATTATTTTTTATTATTTTATCTTTATTAATACTGTTGTTTTTTAAAAATCTATCCTTCTTGTTTTTTGCACTATCCACTTTGCTGCTTGTAACGTGTGAATTTCTCCACTGTGGGACCAATAAAGGAATATCTTATCTTATCTTATCTTATCTTATCTTATTGCTGCATTCCTTGCTGTTACATGAAAGTGAGCATAAAATGCAGATTTCACCAGGGGAAGCCAGTTCAGTACTGCAAACCACAGATTCACATGTAACAGAGCTCTGAATGTAGATTTCATCACAGGAAGCCAGTTGACTGATGCAAACCACAGTTTTACATGGAACTGAGCTCAGAATGTGAATTTCATCACTGGATGCCAGTACATTGCTGCATACCAGAGATTCACATGTATAAGAGCAGAGAATGTGGAATTCATCACAGGAAGCCAGTTGACTGCTGCAAACCACAGTTTCACATGGAACTGAGCTCAGAATGTGAATGTCATCACTGGAGGCCAGTACACTGCTGCAAACCACAGATTTACATGTATAAGAGCAGAGAATGTGGAATTCATCACAGGAAGCCAGGTGACTGCTGCAAACCACAGTTTAACATGGAACTGAGCTCAGAATGTGGATTTCATCACTGGAGGCCAATACACTGCTGCAAACCACAGATTCACATGTAACAGAGCAGAGAATGTGGAATTCATCACAGGAAGCCAGGTGACTGCTGCAAACCACAGTTTAACTTGGAACTGAGCTCAGAATGTGAATTTCATCAGGGGAGACCAGTTTACTACAGCAAACCACAGTGTTACATGGAACTGAGCTCAGAATATGGATTTCATCACGTGAGGCCAGTACCCTGCTGCAAACCACAGTTTCACATGGAATCCAGCACAGAATATGGAATTCATCACGGGAGGCCAGTTGAGCGCGCAAACCACAGTTTAACATGGAACTGAGCTCAGAATGTGAATCTCATCACGAGTCCATCCATGGACCCACTACAGTTTGCTTATCAACCTGGCATTGGGGTGGACGATGACGTCCCACATACACACTCACAACCAGCACTGCTCCCAGTAGAGCACATACACACTCACAACCAGCACTGCTCCCAGTAGACCACATACACATTCATATTCACAACAAACTTGTGGGGCGGCAGTAGCTCAGTCTGTAGGGAGTTGGCTTGGGAACCGGAGGGTCACCGGTTCAAGTCCCGCCATGGACCAAGAACTGAGTGTGAACTGGTAGCTGGAGAGGTGCCAGTTTACCTCTTGGGCACTGCCGAGGTGCCCCTGAGCAAGGCACCAAACCCCAAACTGCTCAGGGCGCTTGTCAGGAGCAGCCCCATCACTCTGACATCTCTCCATTGTTGCATGTGTGTGTTCAGGTCTGCATGTACAGTGTATAAGTTAACAACAGAGTGAAAACAGAGTGAAAAAAATTGAACTAATAAAGGAATATCTTCTTCTTCTTCTCACCGGTCATAAGTGCAATAAGGACTCATATGTACAATTATATCATCTGCTCAAATCATTGTAACTGGACAATTATTTATTGATATGATGGACATATTTCTGGCTTTACTTTTCAATTATGTATATACTAATTTATTTTATTTGTATTAATACTGTTTTTAAATCTATGCTTCTTGTCTTTTATTGCACTATCCACTTGCTGCTGTAACATGTGAATTTCCCCACTGTGGGACTAATAAAGAAATATGTTATCTTATCTTATCTTATTGCGCAGCACATGAAGAAATTCAAATCAACAATTCGACAGCATGCGTGGACACTGGAAGAGCTGACTGAAGCAGAAACAGAGCTCATATGGATAAGTCAATTACAGGACTACACTGAAGAAATCTGTGCTCTGTGAGGAAATGCTCCAATCAAGAAAAGAGCCAGATCTACCAACTTGACCCCATGTTGCAGGATGGTATACTAAGAGTTGGAGGCCGGCTTAATAAAGCTGCAATGCCACAAGAGGCTAAACACCCAGCCATCCAGAATTAAAAAACTACGCCTGATTTCTTATCAGCAAGGGGGTGAATAGATCAGGACTGAATTTATATATATAGGTGACCTATTCAAATTAGTCCTTTCTTTTCTTGCAAACATCTCAGGGGAAGAAAATGTAAAAAAAATTGTTGATAGGATTTTAACAAAGGAGAGATACATACCTTGTGAAAGTGCACAACTTTGTCCACTGCCTCACTTGCACTTATTTTGGCCCTCTGTCGTCCAGCTGTAGGTGGCAAGAGATGGAGAAGGAGCAGCAGAGAAGCCACATCACTGTGCCAGTCTATGACCAGGAAAATGAGGCAAAACAAGTCATTAGTATCTAGCTGGAAAGCATGAAGTCAACAGCACTAGCTATTTGAATAGAAATCAAACATGTAGCTTACTGCTGTCATCATTTTCTGTGAGTTTCTCAGCAGCTCTCAGAAGAGGCCACAGCTCGGATGACTGAGTCAGGTGTTTGGCCTCTTTGATAACTTTGGGCTTGAATGCCGTGTCCCACCTCTCAAGCATCTCGGGGGCTGTTTCAGCACCAAACAGCAGCAGGAAGTCTCGATTCAGCTGGTGATCAAACACACATGCAAATACATCAAGCTAATGGTCAGTGCATTACTGCTTACATCCAACCAAATAAAACAATGGTGTTTT
This sequence comes from Pterois miles, assembly GCA_947000775.1. Lineage (NCBI taxonomy): Eukaryota > Metazoa > Chordata > Actinopteri > Perciformes > Scorpaenidae > Pterois > Pterois miles. The sequence continues at coordinate 1,204,408 of CAMQGK010000123.1, forward strand.
AAATGCACAACTTACCAGTCCTTTGACGTCTAAAAAACATGGAAATGTTTTAAAGACATTTGTGGTTCTCTGCCGGTCATGCACAAGGCCCTGGCGATGTTGCAAGGTCACCGTCATCTTCAGAAACACACTTGCTTCATCAGGACAGTAAAGAAGAAATGATACAGCCTCTTTGCATGCATCTCCATCAAGCCGCTGAGGTTCTGTGGCTGCTGATCTTCCGCGCTTCGGTGCGTGTGCTTCAGTACTGTGGCTGCCTTCGCTGGCCGCTTGTGTGTATTCCTGGACATGGTCTTGAGGCGCCATGCTAAATATCCGGAGCCTTTTTCCCCATCAGAGAAGTGCTCCTGTTGAGTCATTAAGAAATGAAAAATTACAAAACACCTATCAAACATTCAAAGAGTATTGTGAAATTAAAGGACAGTATGATATTGACCAAATTCATTGCGATTGCCATGGAGCCTTTTTATTAATGGGATGGCTGGTTTAATGGTTCTTATTCTGCATTTTAATGTTATCTTCATGCCCAAATTGAACTTTGTAGCATATTGGCGTGACATTTTTAGGTCGCTATCAATTAAATTAAACCAAAGACAGTTGCAACTTAACCACTTTTTTATAAGCTATGTGGTGCATTTAATCATGTAAAATATGTGTATGTATGTATGCATCTATAAAACCAGTGTTTCTTTGGAAGTAACCCTTTACTTAAACTTACATATCCCTTTGCAGAAAATGGATCCTCATCGAAGGAAAGAGGGTGATAATCCCCAGTGCATACTACTCTACTAGTAGGGACTAGTCAGACTGTAGCGTTCGAACTGATGAAGCCACTTGGATAAGGGGCGAAACGTCTTCAGAGACAAATCTAAGTCCAGTTGCCTTTGATTCAATTGTTGCCAGAATGAATATGACCTGGATGAATGAGGACCTTCACAGACCTATCCAGCGCTAGCCACAAGCTAGCTAGCCACAAGCTAGCTAGTCACAAGCTAGAAATTTAGCTATTAACAAATTTCAAATTATAAATCGCTATCTAGTGGTAGCCAGCCACGAGGTAGTTAGAAAGTGACGTGTCGCCGAATTGCTAATTATAAAAGCTATGTAGCGCTATCACTTGTCAAATTTCTAAATATAAATAGCTATCTAGTGTTAGCTAGCCCAAAATACATAAATAAGTAAAAACATAAATGCATACATACATAGATACATATAAACATACATTCATAAAAACAAACATACATAAATCATGCTGTGAAAAACTTACAAACCTATATCGTATTGATTTGTAAATAAAGTAATAATGACAAATAAAATACAAACAAATGCATACATACACACATACATAAATCCACACATACATACATACACACATAAATAAACAAATAAAAAAGACCATGATACAACACAGTCTGACAGAATGTTGTGAAAAGTTACAAAATTATATTGTCTTGATTTGTAATTACAATAACAACAAATAAAAAATGAAAAAATACAAACGTACATAAACAAATACATACATACATAAATACACACATACATACATACACACATAAATAAACAAATAAATAAAAACATAATACAACACATTCTGACAGCATGTTGTGAAAAAGTCGCAAAAGTATAAAGATTTGTAAATACAGTAACTTTTTTATAAATAAAAACAAAATATAGATATACATACATAAAAACATACATACATACAAACATAAAAAAATAGACAAATAAGACCATGATACAACACAGTCTGACAGCATTTTGTGAAAAAGTCACAAAACTATATTGATTTGATTTGTGTACATAAACATGAATTTCCCTTCACTTTACATCACTATTTCACAAACCGCTGTGCGACTGGGCTGTAAGACACCACTCTGGTAAGAATACTGCTTTTCACCTGATTTAAAGGATTGTTAGGAATATCCCAATTTAAATACAAAATAGACCTTCTTCCGAGGCTTGCAGGTGTCTTGACAGTGGCAGTAATAAAAATTTCAATTGCAAAAAATGAATAAATAAATCAGACTACTATGACACCACCCTCCAGTGGGAATAGTCCTATTTTACCTGATCCAATTTTACCTGGGCGGCAGTGGCTCAGTCCGTAAGGACTTGGGTTAGGACGCGGAGGTCACCGGTTCAAGTCCCCCATGGACCAAGACCAACTGGTTGCTGGAGAGGTGCCAGTTTACCTCTTGGTGCCCCTGAGCAAGGCACCAAACCCCCAACTGCTCTGGGCGCTTGTCAGGAGCAGCCCCCTCACTCTGACATCTCTCCATTGACATGTATATGTACTGTGTGAACAACAGAGTGGAAAACTGAATTTCCCCACTGTGGGACTAATAAAGGAATATCTTTCTTTCAAATGACTTTTGAGAGTATTGCTTGGGAAGATAAACAACATTAAGATCCTCTTCAAAGTACAGAACTTCTGTGTATCAGTACAGTGGCCAGATATTTTATAACAAAAATGGCCTTGTGTCGACAGTGTTGCTGTAAACTTTAACTGTTAGACAGATGCCGGGCAGACAAAGGTCCAAACCAGACAGTTGAAATGTATAAAGATTTTTCACTGCAGGCCACAACAATGTTCAAACCCAATCACTAGCTCGCTGTTTATTGCCAAATTACTAGATAAAAATAGCTATCCAGCGCTAGCTGGCCACAAGCTAGCTAGCCACAAGCTAGCTAGATATTTAACTATAAACAAAATTCAAATTATAAATCGCTAGCTAGTTGTAGCTAGCCACTAGGTAGATAGAAAGTTACGTGTTGCCAAATTGCTAATTAAAAAAAGCTATGTAGCATTCTCTATTGTCAATTTTCTAGCTACAAATAGCTATCTAGTCTTAGCTAGCCAAAAGCTTGCCACAAGCTAGTTGGCCTCAAGCTAGCTACATATTTAGCTATTAACAAATTTCAAATTATAAATCGCTATCTAGTGGTAGCTAGCCACTAGGTAGCTAGAAAATTACGTGTCGCATAATTGCTAATTATAAAAGCTATGTGGCGTTCTCTAATGTCAAATTTCTAACTCTAAATAGCTATCTAATCTTATCTATCTATCTAGCCACAAGCTAGATAGCCACAAGCTAGCTAGATATTTAGCTATTAACAAAATTCAAATTATAAATTGCTACCTAGTGGTAGCTAGCCACTAGGTAGATAGAAAGTTACGTGTTGCCAAATTGCTCATTAAAAAAAGCTATGTAGCATTCTCTACTGTCAATTTTCTAGCTACAAATAGCTATCTAGTCTTAGCTAGCCAAAAGCTTGCCACAAGCTAGCTAGATATTTAGCTATTAACAAATTTCAAATTATAAATCGCTATCTAGTGGTAGCTAGCCACGAGGTAGCTAGAAAATTACGTGTCGCATAATTGCTAATTATAAAAGCTATGTAAGATAAGATAAGATAGGATGAACCTTTATTAATCCCTGTAGAGAAATTCAGTTTTTACACTCTGTTGTTCATTTCACACAGTACACATACCTGCATTAATGGAGAGATGTCAGAGTGAGGGGGCTGCTCCTGACAAGCACCCCCAGCAAAAAAACTTGTAATGGCCGTACTAGTGATGGGTCGGTCGTGAACGACTGCTCTCTGAAGTGAACGACGGGAGCCGGCTCCTCATTGGGAGCCGTGTTTTTTTTCTCTCTCTCTCTCTCTCTCTCTCTCTCTCTCTCTCTCTCTCTCTCTCACACTTTTTTTCCTCGCGCCGCACGTAATTGGTCAATATGTGTTTGAGCCTTGTGTTTGCGCTGAGCAGAGGGGGGAGGGGGGAGAGTTACACTAGCAGCAGCAGTAGCGCACGAACAGAGAGAGAGAGAGAGAGAGAGAGAGAGAGAGAGAGAGAGAGAGAGCAAGAAGGAGGGTGGGAGAGAGAGAGAGAGACGGGGACAACAAGAAGAGACAACATGGACACATTAGGAAGGTAGAGTAAAGAAAATGAGTGATTACAGGACCATTTCAATTTTATTGCCAATACAAAGGCAGAGTGTAGAGTCTGCAGGAAGATCATATAGAGCCACAAACAACCTGCACAGGCAAACAGCCTGAGAACAGTCCACCAATCAGAGCAATGGGAAGATAAAACAGTCAGTTGAGTGTGATATTAATGAAGGTGCGAGTGTGTCTACTGCAACTGTTGCTGCTGCTGCTGCGGTATCTACAGCATCATGCTGTTCACCACCACAACCACCTAAACCAACCCAGAGCTCTATGAGACAGTTTTTGCAGAACTGTGACCCCAGAAAGACATAACTCAGTTGATGAAGAACTTGCAAAAATGATTTCACTTGATTTCCATCCATTTTCAGCTGTGGATGATAAAGGATTCAGGAAGTTTATTCATGCACTGAATCCAATTTATGCAATTCCAAGCAGGAAAACAAAAATCATCCCAGGCCTATATGACAGAGAACGTGCATCCACTGCAAGAGAGAGTTAAAAAATCAACAGCAGCATCCTTCTTGTCAGTTACTTGTCACTTTATTGAAAATTATAAAATAGTGGTCTGTCTTCTGGATGGTTTTTGAGTTATGCGACAGACACACTTCTGAGAACTGAGCAGAAGAGCTGTTCAAAGTGGCCAAAGAGTGGGATGCTGTGTTACCGACAATGCAGCTAACATAACAATTACATTACTAATTCATTTTGTGTATAATTTTATATTGTTTTTGATAATAAATTAATTAAAGCAACAAAATAACCTGAAGAGCCATTTGGGAGCCAGCTCTTTTTAGTGAGCCGAGCCGAAAGAGCCGGTTCTCTGAAAAGAGCCGGAATTCCCATCACTAGCCCGTACGGGGATCGAACCCGTGACCTTGACGTTATTAGCACCACGCTCTAACCAACTGAGCTAACCGGCCACAAAATAAAGTTCCCTTTTCCCCATTTAAGGACTACATGACTTATAATAACAATGGACCAGTGTCTCCCAGCACCCTATAGGATGCTGCAAAGGCTTAGAGGGAAACTTATCAGATGGTCAGCTCAGAAGAAAAAGGAAATAGAAAAAGAAATTAAGGACTTGACAGATACACTGAAATTACTGGAGATTAAACATGCGACATGCAATGATCCTAATATCTTCAGTCAGATTCAGGAAACAAACCAACGGTTAAATGATATATATGACAAAAAGATAGAGAAGAAAGCTAAATTCATTTAACAGACTTTCTATGAGAACAGCCCAAAATCCAAAAAATGACTCGCCTGGAGAATAATAAAACAACAAGCGAAAAGATTTATCCCTAAAATGAAAGACCCCGACACAAATAAGGTACACGATAAATTGGATGATATACAGAACTCATTCGAAAAATATTACACGAAACTGCATGAGCAACAACAGGCAGCTGATTTAACAGTAGCTCAGTCTGTAGGGAGTTGGCTTGGGAGTTGGCTTGGGAACCGGCGGGTCACCGGTTCAAGTCCCACCATGGACCAAGAACTGAGTGTGAACTGGTAGCTGGAGAGGTGCCAGTTTACCTCTTGGGCACTGCAGAGGTGCCCCTGAGCAAGGCACCAAACCCCCAACTGCTCGGGGTGCTTGTCAGGAGCAACCCCATCACTCTGAAATCTCTCCAATTGTTGCATGCGTGTGTATAAGTTAACAGAGTGAAAAAATTGAATTTCCCCTAGCAGGACTAATAAAGGAATATCTTCTTCTTCTTCTCTCCCACTTGGTATTTGGCACAAAAATATTTTAAAAAGTCAGGAATTTGAAAGAAATGTAAGGATATTACGATGGGTGGCCTATGACACTGACTTTGTGCCCGCTAGGTTAGATGGCAGATTTAAACTCTGGACAAACAAGGGCCTCACGTCATATTGCCTGATATAATATATAAAGGGCTAAACAGTTTCCAACAGCTCACAGAAACCTATAATCTGGAGAAGCAAGATTTCTTCAGATACCTTCAGTGAAGAGCTTACTTTGATAAAAAAAAAAAAAATCAAAACTAATGAGGATGGAGAATTGTGTCTGATTAATATATTTATGTATGCACTTAAAGGTAAAACCAGGAAAAAAACTGATCTCTAAGATCTCCACTGCCTTCCAGCAGGAGAAAGGTCTTTCAACATTATATATTAAATCAAGATGGGAGAAAGACGCACATATAAAATTAACTGAAGACAACTGGTTAAACATTTGTAGGACACTGTCCTCCACCTCCAGCTCAAACCTTTGGAGGGAGTTTGCCTGGAAAAACACTTCAAGATTTTTTATAACTTAAAAATGACAGAGTCACAAACCAGAGCTTGGTCAGTGTTGGAGATTGTGTGGTAACATGTCTGCTGGTCATTTTCACATCTTCTGGGAACGCCCTAATGTTTCCTCCTACTGGACGGACGTCGTTACTGCTATCAGATCAATAATTAACATAAAGCTGGATTTTAATTTTACTGTCATATATTTGGGTAATGTGCCAGCCGAGCTGAAAAAACAGGACAGATACTTGCTACAAATACTTTTAGCGGGCAGTAAAAAAGCAATAACTAGGAAGTGGTTGAATAAGGACCCCCAACGATCTTGGAGAGGAAGGAAATAGTTCAGGAAATCTGCAGTATGGACCTATTGACTTTCTCCTTGAGACACGACCACAGAAAAGGAGAAAAATACTGGAAATCATACTGGAACCTGACGTGAGCCAAGAGAGGAGGGAAGATATGCTCCATGTGACTTTGGACCTGGCTGGAATGGCTGGACTGAGGGGACACCTTAAGACTATTTGAAATATAAACCATTTGTAACTGATGACATTTCCCAGCAATTAACTGTTGCTGTGGTAGTGTGTACTCCCCACACGCACTCACACACGCACACACACACACACACACGACGACCCTGTCTGTTTTTTTTTTTTCTTTAGGTTTTGTTTTGTTTTTTAATGTTTGCCAGCTATAAGTGTTGGCTGGTATTTGACCAGCCCTTATTCTGTGCAGTGAAATAGTAAACTACTGACTGAAGGTATTTTAGATATATAATTTTGCTATATTTTTTCTATGTATATCAACGTACACTTTTGATGCTCTCACACTGCTATAATACTGTTGAATGCACTAGATTACAGTACTCTTTAGTCATTGATATTAGACGTTGGATCAATCTTGATTCTGTGCAGTGAAACTGTAAACCACTGACTGATGGTAATTTAGATATATAATTTTGTTATATTATTTTTTCTATGTATATTTAGGCACACTTTCGTTGCTGTAATACCAGATTATAGTACTCTTTAGCCATTGATATTAGACGTCGGGTTAGTCTCTATTCTGTGTAGTGGAACAGTAAACTACTGAATGATGTTAATTTAGATTTATAATTTTGTATTTCCTATGTACATCTAGGTGCACTTCTGACGTTTTCATAATGGTTAAATTGCACTGGAAGACATAAGATAATGGTACTCTTTAGCCATTGATATTAGATGATTGTTCAATTATGTATGTTAATTTATTGAGTATCGTTTCCTTTAAATACCCCTGACTTCCTGGTGCTCAGAATGAGCCTGAAGAAGCCACCAGCGAAACGCGTTGCTCAGAATAAAGATCCTCATGATGACATGATCCAGTGTGCGGTATGTTTCCACTGTATGTGGTTATCTCCATTAGTTTACCTTTTGCCACATTACCGGCACCTTGACCTAGCGCTGTGCACGGGCATTTTTGTATTTTTTGACAAGTTATGTATATATGTATTTATGTATGTATGTATTTATGTTTTTACTTATTTATATATTTTTGGCTAGCTAACACTAGATAGCTATTTATAGCTAGAAATTTGACAATAGATGGTGCAGACACTCCCTGGTGGTCTACTGGCTAGGATTCGGAGCTCTCACCATTGGGGTTCGATTCCCGGTCAGGGAACTTTATTTTTTATTTTTTTGATTTTTACTGTTTTTTAGTTGAACAAGAAGAACATAGAACAAATAGTTCAACAACAGATTGATCCAACGTCGCAGCGTTGCAGCAATTAGAAATGGCAACATGGACTATGCCATAGCAAGACACTACAAAGAGAGGGCTCACGGCTCAGCGGCATCCCTCAGATTTGTTGGCCTTGAAAAAATCTCTCACTCTCCTAGAGGAGGTGACATTGTTAAAAAACTACTGCAGAGAGAGGCCTACTGGATTTTTACCCTCAACAGCATGGAGCCCCACGGACTGAACGAAACACTTGATTTGAGCCCATTTCTGTAGAGCACAATAGAGATCGTCTGTTTGTTGTGTGTCACTACGATAATTTGTCTGTTGCTGCTATATCAGTTTGTCATAACCCAAAGTATGAGTGTGTGCTGCTCCATTCTATATTTCTCTGTGTTTGGGCTAGTGCATACACGGGTTGCTCTCTTAGTCTGATATATCGGCTGATAGCCAGCTATAAGTGTTGGCTGGTATTTGACCAGCCCTTATTCTGTGCAGTGAAATAGTAAACTACTGACTGAAGGTATTTTAGATATATAATTTTGCTATATTTTTTCTATGTATATCAACGTACACTTTTGATGCTCTCACACTGCTATAATACTGTTGAATGCACTAGATTACAGTACTCTTTAGTCATTGATATTAGACGTTGGATCAATCTTGATTCTGTGCAGTGAAACTGTAAACCACTGACTGATGGTAATTTAGATATATAATTTTGTTATATTATTTTTTCTATGTATATTTAGGCACACTTTCGTTGCTGTAATACCAGATTATAGTACTCTTTAGCCATTGATATTAGACGTCGGGTTAGTCTCTATTCTGTGTAGTGGAACAGTAAACTACTGAATGATGTTAATTTAGATTTATAATTTTGTATTTCCTATGTACATCTAGGTGCACTTCTGACGTTTTCATAATGGTTAAATTGCACTGGAAGACATAAGATAATGGTACTCTTTAGCCATTGATATTAGATGATTGTTCAATTATGTATGTTAATTTATTGAGTATCGTTTCCTTTAAATACCCCTGACTTCCTGGTGCTCAGAATGAGCCTGAAGAAGCCACCAGCGAAACGCGTTGCTCAGAATAAAGATCCTCATGATGACATGGTCCAGTGTGCGGTATGTTTCCACTGTATGTGGTTATCTCCATTAGTTTACATATATACATAAATTCATAAAAACAAACATATACACAATATGCTGTGAAAAAGCTACAAAACATTATCGAATTGATTTGTAAATAAAGTAACTATGAAAAAAAATACAAACATAAATACATACATACACACATACATAAATCCATACACACAAGACAATGATAACAACACAGTCACAAACCGCGGTGAGACTGAGCTCTAAGAAACCACTCTGGTAGGAATACTGCATTTTACCTGATTTAACCCTCGTATAGGCTTCAGATTTACTATACACCTCTTGTCCTCCCGGGTCAAATTGATCCGGTCTGTTTTGACTGCTTGTAAAGCATGATATGTAAAATTATCTCCAATTTTTTTTGTTTGTCCTTGTTAGTGAACTTGTTTCCAACATATTAACATATATTTTACATTTATTTTTGTTATATATGGTATGATAGATCTAATTTATACAAAATTATAACTCGTTTTTTTTTTTCCTCTTTCCGCTGAGTGTACAGTCTCAAGGTGTTCGACTTGGGGTGAAACCCTCCGTTCATGGTGAGGAGCTTTCTTGTCTTGATATCTGTGGCTTCTATCTCCTCTTTTGGCCAGCTTATGATCCCAGCAGGGTATCTGATGACTGGTAGTGTGTACTTGTTGATGGCTCGGACCTTGTTTTTAACATTCAGCTGGCTTCTCAGCTGGCTTCTCTCTGGATGTATTTGGCTGTAGTTGACTTCCTTGCGGTGTACTCATAGCTGTCTTGGATATATCACCTATGCCTAGTAACACAACGCAAAGTAACACAACGCAAAAAGTAACACAACGCAAAGCAAAGTAACACAACGCAAAGTAACACAACGCAAAGTAATGCAACGCAAAGTAACACAACGCAAAGTAACGCAACACATTACAACACAAGGCAAAGTACCGCAACGCAAAGTAATGCAACGCAACGCACTACAACACAAGGCAAAGTAACACAACGTGAAGTAACACAACACATTACAACACAAGGCAAAGTAACGAAAAGCTAAGTAACGCAACGCAAAGTAACATAACGCAAGGTAACAATGCAAAGTAACGCAACGCAAAGTAACGCAACGCAAAGTAACACAACGCAAAGTAAAGCAACGCAAAGTAACGCAACGCAAAGTAACATAACGCAAAGGTAAATCAACGCAAATTAGCACAAAGCAAAGTAACGCAACGCACTACAAAACAAGGCAAAGTAACACAAGGTAAAGTACCGCAACACATTACAACACAAGGCAAAGTAACGCAACACAAAGTAACACAACGCAAAGTAACGCAACGCAACGCACGACAACACAAGGCAATGTAACACAACGCAAAGTAACACAACGCAAAGTAACACAACGCAATGTAACGCAACGCAAAGTAACGCAACACATTACCACACAAGGCAAAGTAACGCAACACAAATAAACACAACCCAAAGTAACACAACGCATTACAACACAAGGCAAAGTAAAACAACGCAAAGTAACGCAACGCAAAGTAACACAACGCAAAGTAACGCAACGCAAAGTAACACAACAAATTACAACACAAGGCAAAGTAACGCAACGCAAATCAACACAACCCAAAGTAACACAACGCATTACAACACAAGGCAAAGTAAAACAACGCAAAGCAACGCAACGCAAAGTAACACAATGCAAAGTAACAACGCAAAGTAACGCAACGTTCTGAAACACAATGCAAAGTAAGGCAACGCAAAGTAACACAACGCAAAGTAACGCAACACACTACAACATAACGCAAAGTAACGCAAGGCAAAGTAACACAACGCAAAGTAACGCAATTCATTACAACACAAGGAAAAGTAACGCAAAGTAATGTAACGCAAAGTAACACAACGCAAAGTAATGCAACGCAACGCACTACAACACAAGGCAAATTAACACAAGGAAAAGTAACGCAAAGTAATGCAACGCAAAGTAACACAACGCAAAGTAACACAACGCAAAGTAATGCAACGCAACGCACTACAACACAAGGCAAAGTAACACAAGGCAAAGTCACGCAACACTGTACAACACAAGGCAAAGTAACACAACGCATAGTAACAAAATGCATAGTAACACAATGCAAAGTACCACTACTCAAAGTAAAGCAACACAACGCAATGTACTACAACACAAGGCAAAGTAATGCAACGCAAAGTAACGCAACGCAAAGTAACGCAACGCAAAGTAACGCAACGCAAAGTAACGCAACGTAAAGTAACGCAACGCAAAGTAACACAATTTAAAGTAACACAACTTAAAGTAACACAACGCACTACAACACAAGGCAAAGTAACGCAATGAAAAGTAACACAAAGCAAAGTCACACAACTCATTACAACACAAAGCAAAGTAACGCAACGCAAAGTAACGCAACGCAAAGTAACGCAACGCAAAGTAACGCAAAGTAATGCAACACAAAGCACTACAACATAAGGCAAAGTAACACAACACAAAGTAACACAAGTCAAAGTAACGCAACACATAACAACGCAAGGAAAAGTAACGCAACTCAAAGTAACGCAACTCAAAGTAAAGCAACTCAAAGTAACACAACGCAAATTAACTGAATGCAAAGTAACACAACGCAAAGTAAGGCAACACATTACAACACAAGGCAAAGTAATGCAATGCAAAGTAACACAACGCAAAGTAACGCAACACATTACAACGCAAGGCAAAGTAACGCAACGCACTACAACACAAGGCAAAGTAACATAACGCAAAGTAACGCAACGCACTACAAATCAAGGCAAAGTAACGCAACGCAAAGTAACACAAGGCAAAGTAACACAACGCAAAGTAACACAAGGCAAAGTAACACAACGCAAAGTAAATCAACACATTGCAATGCAAGGCAAAGTAACCTAATGCAAAGTAACACAAGGCAAAGTAACGCAAAGTACTACAACACAAGGCAAAGTAACGCAATGCAAAGTAACACAAGGCAAAGTAACGCAACGCACTACAACACAAGGCAAAGTAACGCAACGAACTACAACACAAGGCAAAGTAACGCAAAGCATTACAACACAAGGCAAAGTAACGCAACGCAAAGTAACGCAACGCACTACAAATCAAGGCAAAGTAACGCAAGGCAAAGTAATGCAACGCAAAGTAACGCAACGCACTACAACGCAAGGCAAAGTAATGCAATGCAAAGTAACACAAGGCAAAGTAACGCAACGGACTACAACACAAGGCAAAGTAACGCAACGCAAAGTAACACAACCCAAAGTAACGCAACGCACTACAACACAAGGCAAAGTAACACAACGCAAAGTAACACAACCCAAAGTAACGCAAAGAACTACAACACAAGGCAAAGTAACGCAAAGCATTACAACACAAGGCAAAGTAACGCAACGCAAAGTAAGGCAACGCAAAATAACACAACGCAAAGTAATGCAATGCAACGCACTACAACACAAGGAAAAGTAACACAATGCAAAGTAAAACAACGCAAAGTAACGTAACACATTACAACACAAGGCAGAGTAATGCAACACAAACTAACATAACGCAAAGTAACGCAACACACTACAAATCAAGGCAAAGTAACGCAACGCAAAGTAACACAAGGCAAAGTAACACAACGCAAAGTAACGCAACACATCACAACACAAGGCAAAGTAACGCAACGCAAAGTAACACAACCCAAAGTAACACAACGCACTACAACACAAGGCAAAGTAACGCAACGCAAAGTAACTCAAAGCAAAGTAACGCAACACAACGCAAGTAACGCAACGCAAAGTAACACAACACATTGCAACACAAGGCAAAGTGACGCATCGCAAAGTAACGCAACGCAAAGTAACGCAATGCAAAGTAACACAACGCAAAGTAATGCAACGCAACGCACTACAACACAAGGCAAAGTAAAACAACGCAAAGTAACACAATGCAAAGTAACACAACCCAAAGTAACGCAACGCAAAGTAACGCAACACATTACCACACAACCCAAAGTAACACAACGCACTACAACACAAGGCAAAGTAATGCAACGTAATGCAACGCAACGCAACGCAACGCAAGTAACGCAACACATTGCAACACAAGGCAAAGTAACGCAACGCAAAGTAACAACGCAAAGTAATGCAACGTAAAGTAATGCAACGTAAAGTAACACAAGGCAAAGTAACGCAACGCACTACAACGCAACGCACTACAACACAACGCAAAGTAACACAAGGCAAAGTAACACAACGCAAAGTAACACAACGCAAAGTAACGCAACGCAAAGTAACACAACGCAAAGTAACGCAACACACTACAACATCAGGAAAAGTAACGCAAAGTAATGCAATGCAAAGTAACGCAACGCAAAACAACACATGGCAAAGTAACGCAAAACAAAGTAACACAATGAAAAGTAACACAACACAAAGTAACACATCTGATAGCAGTAACGACGTGCGTCCAGTAGGAGGAAACATTAGGGCGTTCCCAGAAGATGTGAAAATGACCAGCAGACATGTTACCACACAATCTCCAACACTAACCAAGCTCTGGTTTGTGACTCTGTCATTTTTAAGTTATAAAAAATTTTGAAGTGTTTTTCCAGGCAAACTCCCTCCAAAGGTTTGAGCTGGAGGTGGAGGACTGTGTCCTACAAATGTTTAGCCAGTTGTCTTCAGTTAATTTTATATGTGCGTCTTTCTCCCATCTCGATTTCATATATAATGTTGAAAGACCTTTCTCCTGCTGGAAGGCAGTGGAGATCTTAGAGATCAGTTTTTTCCTGGTTTTACCTTTAAGTGCATCCACAAATATATTAATCAGACACAATTCTCCATCCTCATTAGTTTTGATTTTTTTTTTATCAAAGTAAGCTCTTAACTGAAGGTATCTGAAGAAATCTTGCTTCTCCAGATTATGGCAATCGCAATGAATTTGGTCAATATCATACTGTCCTTTAATTTCACAATACTCTTTGAATGTTTGATAGGTGTTTTGTAGTTTTTCATTTCTTAATGACTCAACAGGAGCACTTCTCTGATGGGGAAAAAGGCTCCGGATATTTAGCGTGGCGCCTCAAGACCATGTCCAGGAATACACACAAGCGGCCAGCGAAGGCAGCCACAGTACCTGAAGCACACGCACCGAAGCGCGGAAGATCAGCAGCCACAGAACCTCAGCGGCTTGATGAAGATGCATTCAAAGAGGCTGTATCATTTCTTCTTCACTGTCCTGATGAAGCAAGTGTGTTTCTGAAGATGACGGTGACCTTGCAACATCGCCAGGACCTTGTGCATGACCCGCAGAGAACCACAGATGTCTTTAAAACATTTCCATGTTTTTTAGATGTCAAAGGACTGGTAAGTTGTGCATTTAAAACTCCATTTTTTATTTGGTTGACTGTAAGCAGTAATGCACTGACCATTAGCTCGATGTATTTGCATGTGTGTTTGATCACCAGCTGAATCGAGACTTCCTGCTGCTGTTTGGTGCTGAAACAGCCCCCGAGATGCTTGAGAAATGGGACACGGCATTCAAGCCCAAGGTTATCAAAGAGGCCAAACACCTGACTCAGTCATCCGAGCTGTGGCCTCTTCTGAGAGCTGCTGAGAAACTCACAGAGAATGATGACAGCAGTGAGCTACATGTTTGGTTTCTATTCAAATAGCTAGTGCTGTTGACTTCATGCTTTCCAACTAGATACTAATGACTTGCTTTGCCTCATTTTTCCTGGTCGTAGACTGGGACAGTGATATGGCTTCTCTGCTGCTCCTTCTCCATCTCTTGCCACCTACAGCTGGACGGAAGAGGGCCAAAATAAGTGCAAGTGATGCAGTGGACAAAGTTGTGCACTTTCACAAGGTATGTATCTCTCCTTTGTTAAAATCCTATCAACTATTTTTTTTTTTTTTTTACATTTTTAACAAAGTTAGTGACCATGGGGAAACAGCTTCCTGGAGACCACAGACAAAACCTAATAAAAGTACCCAAAAACCTTCAAAATCCTCCAAACTTCTCGTCTGCCACCATCCAGATGTCCAGAACCCCCAGGTTGCTGAATTAAGTTGAAGAGACAACATTTCCTGTATGTTTACAGGCTAAATATTGACTTGTTGAATTTTCTGGTGTCCTACAGTCCCACAGTTTCTGGTGACCCAAATATGCAGAGAGCAGTTGAACATTTTCGAGCAGAAACCAGAATCTGAACAATCACTTTAAGGTGTTCATGTTATTTTTCTGTTTTTCAGTCACGCTGCAGCATGGACGAACACCTCCAGGAGCTGCCGTTATCGGGTGTGGCCAGTGCTGGTAATGGATCCCAGGCTACTCCATCCTGTGCTGCCTTGGAGTCAGCAGGGTCGACGCTGGAATGAAGGCAGTTAGTTGTTAGGCGTGTCTCCTCGCCACCAGCTTCAACAGTCTTCAGTGATTCCTATCTGAGTAATACCGGTGGGACTGAAGATGGGACCCGTTAAACGGAGAGCTGGTCGGTATATCCCAACAGGCGTATATCGCTGGCTCTAACAAAGTGTTTCATTTGTCAAGCTGTACATGTTCCCTGTCAGTCCTTGATAACCCATTTACGAATGGATCCCAGTTTCTATCCCAGCACCAGGTTGAAGTTGGTTTGTGAACGAGGTCGCTATAGGCGTCAGTTTTCAACAGATTCTGGGTTCAAAAACACTTAATTAGTGTGGATGAGAAGGATTGTTGTCAAAGTGCTGATGCAGCAAACTCAGAGTCACTTCAAGCTGATTTTCAGTCTCCAAGATGCTACAGAAGTTGCTGGAACAAGTGTCATGCAGAGCCCAGAGGCTGGCTGTTTTCAGAGCAATGGATCAAGTGAAAGAAACAAAGAAAATACAGAAAAAAATCTGCACCTCAACTGTAGTGGCAATCTTTCCTCATCCTGGCTCCAGTACTCCGCTTTTACCACCACTATTCAGCAGTCCCTTGGCAATAAGCTTGACACTAAAGGATCTTCTGAGGCTCTAACTGCGTTCAAAAAACTTTACTTATGCAAATAAAAACAAAGGTACAAAATTCTCTTTTGGGCTGAACTTGGCGTGTGGTCAAAAAACTGTCTCTGGCTCCTTTGGCTGCTTAACCTGGTCTGAGAGCTACAAGGCTGTGATGTGACCAGTAGCATCATTAAAGGAGCATTTCCACCAGCATTTTTAAAGGAAACCCACTAAACCACCACCAGCAGGATCAATATGGCTCTTACATTTCCAGCCCCTAATTGCTTATGTTAAATGCAAAACAATTACCAAATATTAGAAGAAGAAGAAGAAGAAGATAGTCCTTTATTAGTCCCACGAGGGGAAATTCAATTTTTTCACTCTGTTGTTAACTTATACACGGTACATGCAGACCCGAACACACACGCACAAACATGCAACAATGGAGAGATGTCAGAGTGATGGGGCTGCTCCTGACAAGCGCCCCGAGCAGTTGGGGGTTTGGTGCCTTGCTCAGGGGCACCTCGGCAGTGCCCAAGAGGTAAACTGGCACCTCTCCAGCCACCAGTTCACACTCAGCTCTTGGTCCATGTCGGCACTTGAACCGGTGACCCTCCGGTTCCCAAGCCAACTCCCTACAGACTGAGCTACTGCCGCCCCCAACATTATCCAACATGAGAGCCATATAACATTCAACATTATTTATGGTGCTGTTACATGTACATCATAATACACAAAGATGAAAAACTATATACATAACCTCTTATTCTCCTTTTCAAAGTGTTCGTATTGCATGTTTCAGCAGGCAGTTTGTTTATAGGTCTGTCCAGTACGTTAGTCTTAGTCTTCACGCTGACTCACCTCACTGCACCACTGGAGTCTGGTAATGTCTTTATCACTCCACCCATATTCCAGGAGTTGTGAGGGGCAGCTTCATCCATTATCAGGACAATATCTCCTGGCAAGAAGTCCTTTTGCGGTGTGAGCCACTTTTGTCGCTCCTGAAGCAGCGGCAAATATTCTCTCGTCCATCTAGTCCAAAACAGATGGGCCACATACTGTGTCTGTCTCCATCGCCGCCGTGCACACTGATCATCTTTGTCAAAGACCCCTGGTGGAATGTTGGGTTGTGTTTTCATCAGTAACAGGTGATTCGGTGTTAAGGCCTCCACATCATTAGGGTCATCTGATGAGTTATTAATGATGTTATTGATGATGGCTTCAACTTCATACATTACAGTCTGGAGTCCTTCATCATCGAGTGTCTGTTGCTGTAACACAGAGTTCAAAACTTTTCTTACAGTACGGATTTGTCTTTCCCACACGCCGCCTTGGTGTGAGGCCGCTCGGGTGTTGAAAATCCACTTGATGCCCTTTTTTGTCATGGTGTTCTGTATTTTGATCTGGTCCAGGTTTTCCATGCTTTGTGCAGATCTTTTTCTGCTGTAACCAAGTTTGTTCCATTGTCTGAGCGTATCATTTTTACTTGTCCCCTTCAGCATATAAACCTACGTATGGCGTTGATGCAGGAATCTGTATCCAGGCTGTGAGCTATCTCAATGTGAACAGCTCTTACAGTGAGACAAGTGAACATCACACCATATTGTTTAACAAGGCTTCTTCCACGTTTAACTTCAAGCGGCCCGAAGAAGTCAACCCCCACGTTGGTAAGGGGTGGCTGATCAGGTAGTAGCCTGTCTTCAGGCAGGTCTGCCATTCTTTGTCTTCCAGCTTTAGCATTGAGCCTTCTGCACACAATGCACTTGGAGATAATCCTTCTTACAGCTGAGTTAGCTTGAGGGATCCAGTGTTTTTGTGGCAGCATTGCTAGCATGTAGTTGCGACCACAGTGCCCAACTTCTTGGTGGAGGTGTTGCAGTATCAGGCTGGCTATAGGTGAACTTTTAGCGAGGATGGCTGGGTGTTTAGCCTCTTGTGGCATTGCAGCTTTATTAAGCCGGCCTCCAACTCTTAGTATACCATCCTGCAACATGGGGTCAAGTTGGTAGATCTGGCTCTTTTTCTTGATTGGAGCATTTCCTCTCAGAGCACAGATTTCTTCAGTGTAGTCCTATAATTGACTTATCCATATGAGCTCTGTTTCTGCTTCAGTCAGCTCTTCCAGTGTCAACGCATGCTGTCGAATTGTTGATTTGAATTTCTTCATGTGCTGCGTGATGAGCTTGTTCTGATTTTCGGGGTCTCAGACTGACTGATGGTAGTTTCGAGCTGCTTTCTCTTGTTTTTCAGTAGCCTTAGTGTCTCTTTTAGTCTGAGAAACCTTGCAACCGCCTTTTTTAGTCGTTGCCATGTCGAGTAGTAAGCGATAAGCTTATTGATAGTGTCGTAGCCCTCTTGTGTGCTAGTTGTGGTCACTCTGGCACATGTTGTGATTTCTGGGTCTTCTTCTGTTGTCAAATCCTTTTCATTCAGTTGTTCTGGCCACTCACGCTCGGGTTTCAGCATGAAAGCCGGGCCGTGTATCCCGACTTTGTTCTGCATGAACCTGTTCACCTTGACTCCTCTTGAGCCCTGATCTGCTGGATTTAGCGCTGAGTTCACATAGCGCCACTGGGTAGGATGAGAATGATCTCTTATTGTAGTGACTCTGTTCGCTACAAAAGTTTTGAAGCGAGCACTTTCATTTGAAAGATATGTGAGCACTGTAGTGCTATCAGTCCAGAAGACAGATTCCTGTAATGGGACCTTAAGCTCCTGTCTCAACATCCTGTCCATTTTGACAGCCACGACTGCCGCCGTCAGCTCCAGTCTTGTATTGTGACGTGTTTCAGAGGTGTCACTCTTGATTTTCCAAGTAAAAGGGAACAGTGTTTTTTGTTTTCATGACTAGTAAGCAATATGTAGGAAGCTGTAGCATATCCATCCTCACTAGCATCAGCAAAGTGATGCAACTGAGCTGATTGTGTGGATCCAAAGTCTTCTGTTTTGATGCATCTGGGTATGATGAACTCTGCCAAACTCTCCAAGTCTGCTAACCATTCATGCCGTCTTTTTGCATGTTTACCTTCAATCTCCTCATCCCAACTATGTTTCTTTTTGCACAGGTCGCGCAAGATGAGTTTTGCTGTTAATGTGAGTGGTGCCAAAAAGCCGAGGGGGTCGAAGACAGCACTTACTGTGGATAAGATTCCACGTCTGGTGACAGGCTTGTTTTGCATGTTTATCTGGAAGTTGAACCTGTCAGTCTCTGTGCACCACTGCACACCAAGCGCACGCTCCACTGGGAGTGTGTCGTGTCTCAAGTCCAGGTCTTTGACTTCAGGTGCTCTTTCGTTATCTGGAATAGACAACAAGACGGTGAGACAGAAACCTCCCCTGGCCCACAAGGCTGTGAGTTCTTGTACCAGGCTGACTGCCTGATCACTTGTTTCCACTGCTTTTAGGCAATCATCAACATAAAAATGTCTCAGCACAGTGTCAATGCCTCTGCACTCATAATCTCTTTTGCATCTTCCGCAGTTCTTCTCAGCGCATAGATGGCGCAACTGGGTGAGGATGTAGCACCAAAAAGGTGAACTTTCATCCTAAACTCTTCCACTTGGCTGTTAAGATCACCCTCTGTCCACCACAGAAACCGCAGTGGATCTGTGTCTTCCTCTGGAACCCTCACTTGATAAAACATGGACTCTACATCCACCATCAGCACCACTGGATGCTCTCTGAACCTTAACAGAGCACCAATGAGGTTGTTAGTGAGACCTGGTCCTTGGAGCAACTGTTCATTTATTGAGACACCCTGATATGAAGCCATGCAATCAAAAACTACTCTTAATTTCTTTTTCTTGGGATGATACGCCCCGTGGTGAGGGATGTACCACACATGACTATCACTGCGACTGAGCTGTTCAGCTGCTGTTTTCTCAGCATAGTCTTTGTCAGTGATGTCTCTCATGAATGCTATGTAGTCTTTCTGGAAGTCTGGGTTTCTCTTTAACTTCCTCTTGTGGCTGTCCAATCACTGCTGAGCCATGCAGCAATTATCTGGCATCTTGATGTTTTCATTTCTCAGGGGTAACCTCAGACTGTAATGACCATCAACTAACTTTGCTGAACTTGACACCAGGTGCATGAACCTGTGATCACCCTGGGACATTTCCTCTTTTTCTTCACAGCTTCGTTCTGGGAAATCTGTGTTGTCCTGTTTCACTAACAGTTCTTCTATTTGGCTCACCAGAATGCAATTAGCTGTGTAGCTCTGCAGCTTACCATTGTCTGTTTTTGGGCCCTCGTCTCTTCTCAGAGCTCCATTGATCACCCATCCCAGGGCAGTTTTAACTGCATATGGCCCTTTCCCATCACTATTTATGACTTGCCATGGCTCAGTGGCTTTTGGGACGATGGCACCAATAAGCATTCCCACTTCTGCTTTAATACATGGCAGGCGTACTTCCTTCAGATACTGCCATTGTGCAATATCTTCCTGTCATGGTATATTTTCTTTCTTCTCTGGGATGTGGCTGTGTGGAAACGCCTTCGGGAGTTCAATGTAGGAGTTTTCTTCAAGACCACACACCTCAAGATCTGAAAGAGCAGCACTCTTCATCAACTTGTGACTATCAGAGCTGTCTTGAGCCATTGTGTCAAGAAGAAACTGGCTGCTCTTTGCTTTGAGATTTAGTTTTCTCTGAATGTCTTCAGTGCAAAATGTTGCTGTGCTGCCAGGATCTATAAAGTCATATGTTTCCACATATCTCTCACTCTTTCTCGAATTAAGCTGAACTGGTACAACAGCAAGCACACATTCTTCTTCTCCAGCCCCAGTGTTTCCACATGACTCCTGACCAAACCACACATGAGCACTAGACACTACGTCTTTCTCAGTATTGTTTTCATACATCTTTTCTGAAGCTCTGTTATCCTCTGTCTTGACATGGAGTATGTCTGGATGTGACTGACAACAAATCTGACACTAGAGTCTCTTTTTGCAGTTTTTACTAAGGTGTCCAAAGGTAAGACATCCAAAACACAGGCCTGTAGATTTCAGGAAGTCTATCCGTTCTAAGTTTGTCAGCTCTTTAATTCTACTGCAGACAGAAAGAGCTTGATGCTTCTGGCAGAATAGGCCAGGTTTGTGAAAGGCTGTTACACCTTTTACAGGGCTGCTTCTCTTTGCAGTTGCCTCCATGGTTGTGTCCTGCACACTTGTAGCAAATGTGCTTTCTCTGTGTCCCGTCTTCCTGATGTTTCTTTCTTTTGTAGCCTTTTCTTTTCCTCTGATGGTTCGTGAACCTTCTATAACATCTCCAGAAAGAGGATCCAAGGCTACCTTTGCTTGCCGATCAATGAAGTCGACTAGGTGAGAAAACCTTGCTCGTCCTCTTCCTGTCTCATGGATTTCAAATGCAGTTGTTCTCCACTTCTCTCTTATCTTGTAGGGAAGCTTAGAAATAACAACTCACGGGTTATCCATGTCTTCCATGAACTCAATATCATCGATCGTATTCCTACATCCAATCAGAAAGAGAGCAGAGGCACTCAGCGATTTACCATCTTCTGCTCTGATCTGAGGCCATCTCAAGGCTTTCTCCATGTATGCGTTTGCTATCTTCAACTCATCACCATATTGCCTCTGGAGTAACTTTCTGGCCTCATGGTAGCCTCTGTCAGCTGACATATGCTCACAGCTACCAACAAGTTCTTGTGGCTCCCCGCTGGTATACTGCTCCATGTAGTACAACTTGTCCTGATGACTGTCAGTGTTGCTATCCACCGCATGCTCAAAGGCCCTGATGAAAGACTTGTAAGTGAGAGGGTCACCTTTAAAAACTGGAATGCCTTTAGAAGGGACATAAGAGCTTGTCTGTTGCCTTACAAGCATCTCAGAAATAGCATTTTGTTTCTGCATGACTTCATATAGTCCTCATTCATTGCTCGAGGTTCATTTGGTTTTGTGTCTGGTAAAAACTGCACCAACAAACCAGGAACATGTGCTGTGTGTTCTCCTGCAGCAGCATTTGAGATTAGCAGAGCACCATCACTCTCTTCTTTCAGCCTACATTGTGGATGCTTCTTTGACAGATTACTGTAAGTGCTTCCTTCATATTCCTCAAACACCTTGAGCTTTGCCTTGGACTCTGCAATAGCTGTGTTAAGAGCAAACTGCTCCATTTTAGCCTTCAGCTGCAGCTGTCCGATCTCCAGCTCTCGTTTCTTTTCTAAAGCTGCTGAACGTGCCATCAAGGCTGCATGCTCTGCTTCTTCCTTCATACGCTCTGAAGACCCAGTCGTTGTTGATGAAGCAGCTGAGGATTTCTTTTTATTACGATGACAACTTTTTGCAGCTTGAGCTACGCTGTCTCCTGTTTTGATGTCATCCTGACTGATCCTGTCTCCTGGTTATCATTTGCACCTTTAACTTCATTTGCATTATTTTTATCTGTTGATTTCTTTCTCATTGCAGCACACCAGTTTTCAGTGTTCTCAACAAAGTCTTTCAAAGGTGCTGTTCTTGGTTCATACCAGTTATGCTGATCTGCTTGGCCTTCATCTTCATCCAGTAAAGCAACAACTGCAGCATTTATATCCAATCATCAAGTTTTCAATTATCAATGTTTTTCATCATGCCTGTCAGCTGAGATAATTTACCTCTTCTGGATCCAATGAGCTGCTTATTTTGTCATCCACTGCTTTCTTTGTGGGCCTTGGCGCCCTCTTCTGGTCAGAATCCTCCATGTCCACAGCACAGACCACTTGACTCAGATTCAGCTTAGAAACAGTCCGTTTTCCAAAGGCAAGCTAATGTCCAGCAGTGTCTTCACATGCACATCATTTTTCCACAAACAGCTGACATCCACAATCCTCTTCAGTGAAATGCATTCACCATATATGCTCCGACGAGCAGCACTGAAGGAGGTAATTAAAGCCCACTGACTCCAGCCCGCCAGCTCTCCTTATGTTAGCTTACTTAGCAGTTGACAACATGTTGCAAAGCATCCACTGGCTTACTTTTTCCAGTATGAGGGCTTGTGTTGGTTCCTCATCCATGCGTTAATCCTCGTTAGTCCGTTCTTCTTTCCAAGAGCGGAGTTTTTTGACTCACATGTAGTGGCAGTCTTTCCTCATTTTTACCACTACTATTCAGCAGTCCCTTGGCAATAAGCTTGACACTAAAGGATCTTCTGAGGCTCTAACTCCGTTCAAAAAACTTTACTTATGCAAATAAAAACAAAGGTACAAAATTCTCTTTATGGCTCAACTTGGCGAATGGTCAAAAACTGTCTTGCTCCTTTGGCTGCTTAACCTGGTCTGAGAGCTACAAGGCTGTGATGTGACCAGTAGCATCATTAAAGGAGCATTTCCACCAGCATTTTTAAAGGAAACCCACTAAACCACCACCAGCAGGATCAATATGGCTCTTACATCAATTAATGCTAAACTCAAGGAAGTGGTACGGCAGATAGTCTGGTTTCAACTATTGTCAGTGATCTGGAAGAACTTGGGACTGAACTGCCTCCCAAATCCAACATGAAGTGCTGTCTGCTGCATAAAGACGATCCTGTAAGATCTACGTTGAGTAAAAGTCTGGAGAATGTTGAAAACCCATTTAGCTTTAACACTGAGACTAAAAGGATGAAATACTTCAGTGAGAAATGGGGGGTTGTGGAGCCCGTAGAAAAGATCTTAGGAGTTTGATATGATACAAGGAGAAATAAGCAAACAGGTACGTCTGATCAAGTCCCAGTGAATGACACGTTTGTTTACATTCCAGTTATGGAAACAATCAAATTTAAGAAGAAGAAGAAGAACCTTTATTAGTCCCACTAAGGGAAATTCAATTTTTACACTCTGTTGTTAACTTATACACGGTACATGCAGACCTGAACACACACATGCAACAATGGAGAGACGTCAGAGTGAGGGGGCTGCTCCTGACAAGCACCCCGAGCAGTTGGGGGTTTGGTGCGTTGCTCAGGGGCACCTCGGCAGTACCCAAGAGGTAAACTGGCACCTCTCCAGCAACCAGTTCACACTCAGTTCTTGGTCCATGTCGGGACTTGAACCGGTGACCCTCCGGTTGCCAAGACAACTCCCGAGAGACTGAGCTACTGCCGCCCCCAGATGAATCTTTAATCCCCAGAGGAAAATTCAGGAAATTAGGTTCCATCGAGATTTGAAGTCGGACCGCTGGATTCAGAGTCCAGAGTGCTAACCATTACACCATGGAACCACTGTATATATATGTGATATTTGTAAACTGCTTGTGTATCAAACACTGACAGATATGAAGACTTCTGCGATGGAAGTTATTTTAAGACTCATCCATCGTTCTCTAAACAACAGACTTTACAGATTCAGCTGTACTATGACGACTTTGAAACTGCTCACCCACTGGGGTCAAAATCTGGTATTCACAAAATGGCTGCTCTCCATTTAGTCCTCTGAAATCTGCCACCAAAGTTTAACTCTGCTGTGATGAACATTCATTTGGTTGCACTGTTTGATACAGAAGATGTGAACAGATCTGGTTTGATCCCATTCTACAGCCTCTGATCAATGACATGAAAACACTGGAGAGTCCTGGCATTGATTGGCCTTTCTCCACTGAAAAAGTCTATGGTACTGTATGTCAGATAACAGGGGACAATGTGGGAATGCACAGTATTTTAGGTTTTACAGAGTCTTTTAGTGGACGTTATATCTATCGTTTGTGTTTGATGGAAAAACATGACGGCCAAAATGTTAACAGTGAGGATGATCCCAAGATAATCTTGGTGGAAAAGAGCTTTTTGAAATGCACTACAATGAGCTGCAGTCAGACCCACAGCAGTTATCAGTGTTTGGTTTGAGTTTGTTACAAGGGCCATTTCTGTTATTACAGTGAGAATATTTGATTGTGTTCCTGACAATGTGCAGCTGCCACTTGCATAGACGGAGTAAGAAAAGGTGGTGTAATGGGATGTTTAAAAGGCCCTTTTGTAGGTACAGCTGTGGCTTACGGCCATACCACCCTGAACACGCCCGATCTCGTCTGATCTCGGAAGCTTAGCAGGGTCGGGCCTGGTCAGTGCTTAGATGGGAGACCGCTTGGGAATACCAGGTGCTGTAAGCTTTTTCACTTCTCATTACAAACAGCAGAGGGCTCTGCTGCTTGGTCTTCAGACGCTGACGGGCACAGATGACAGTCAGTAGAATGGCTGTACACACACTATGTCAGTTTGTTTCAAAATCTTTTTCAAGAGTACATCATGAGTTACAGGTGTAGCTGTGGCAGACTGAAGTTGTTGGCCTTTCTTTTAGTTTCCCCCTGTTTGTATAAAATACAATGTTATTCAACAATTAAAGGCCAGGGCATGTTCAGAATTCTCGATGGAGGAGAAAGACACACAATAATTCCAATGAGGACAACACAACGACAAGTTAAAATCACAACACTGATATATTGAGGAAAAGAAGAGTTACAGAGCTCTGGAGGATACTTCTGTTAGCCTTAGCGTCTGAACTAGTACATAGAGTTCGGTTCTCAGCTGTTCAGCAGTCAGAGTCCCGTCTGTCTGATCAAATCCTCCTCTTCTTATAGTGAACAAATCATGTGACTGTGTCTGCAGGTGCGTGCGAGGTTTAGGGTAAGTGTGTATTGCTGTTGGGTCCGGCGGTCCAGCGTAGGTGGGTCGTTATCTTGTCGTCCAGTACTTGTTTCTTCTTTCCACATTCTTGGGCCTGCTGGTGCCTGATTGTCGTAACCTTGGTCCCTGTTTCACTGATAATACTCATGTGAAAGCTTCATTTGTGTTATTGTTCCCAGAATGAATGTTCATGTGCTGTAGTAAGCAGCTGTATTTAGCATGATAGATTGCAGTTAATAGCGTTATACGTTAGATTAATATGTATCTGATCAGGTGACATATATTTACACTACAACTCCCCCTGTTGAACTCAGATCCCTGAGTTCATCTACACTATATCTATTGATTAATGCTCTCCTGTCACCTGTAGATATCCTGATTCTAAGCGATTTATTTTTCTCTGCCATTTATGCAGCTGAGTATATGTGGTGTGTGTAAGCTTGTGTTTGTGCGTTTTTGCAGCGTGTTAAGTGTATCCACACTCCTGGTTTCTCCTTCACCCTTAATGCATGTGATGTTCTGTCTGTTACAGTGAACGGTCCCGTCCACCTGGGTGAGGTCCACTTCCTCTTGTGGGCTCTGATGTACACCTGTGAGGAGACACTGGGTGGTGACATGTTAACTTCCTCATCTGTCCACCCACTGTTTGGTCTCCCTTCTTCAAACTGTTGCCTCAGTCCGATGGCTTGTGCCCATAGTTGGTCATGTTTAGCAGGTGGTGGGTGTCTAGTATCAAGAGGATGTGGGAATTGTCTGCCATGTTGCAGCATGTGAAAGGTGTGAAGCCTGTTTTGGTTGACACTCTAGCTCTAATAGCCATTAGTGCTATTGGTAAGGCATTCACCCAATTTGTCTTATTGGTGGACATATGTTTGGCAATGGCTTCTTTAAGTGATCTGTTAAGTCTTTCCACTATGCCTTGTGATTGAGGATGATATACACTGCCATATCTGTGTGAGCCATTGTCTGACTTTATGACTCTGGGGAAACCATGTTCTGGTATGTATGTGTTTACGAGCCATTTAATGACTTCATTTGCTGTCTCCCTTTTACATGGAATTGCAAATGGCCATCCACTGTAGCCATCAATGACAGTGAGTAAGTATCTTTTTCCCGCCACTGTGTCTATCATGTCAGTGAAATCCATTATCAATGTGTGTCCAGGGCTAGGTGGGATAGTTGCTGTGCTTAGTAGGTGTTCTTAGTCCTGGTCCTGCTTGGTACTGTGAGCATGTGGTACACTCAGTCACTGTATGTTTGATTATGTCTTTCAGGTGAGTATGAGTCCAGTCTTTTAACAGGTGTGTCATCTGAGCTGTCCCTTCATGTGTTGGTCCATGTGCTATCTCTAAGAGTTCAGATTTTAATGACATAGGCATCCAAATCTTCATCTTCATCTTCAACCGCTTATCCGGGGTCGGGTCGCGGGGGCAATAGCTCCAGCAGGGGACCCCAAACTTCCCTTTCCCGGGCCACATTAACCAGCTCTGACTGGGGGATCCCGAGGCGTTCCCAGGCCAGAGTGGAGTGGAGTTTACTAGGCCTAGGAATGCTAGCATGTCTTTCACTGTCTGTGGGAGAGGATGTGCTAGAATAGTGGATCTGTGAACAGCATTCAGTGTGATACCCTTTGCTGACAGCACTCTGCCTAGGTATGTAACTCTGGATCTACACACCTGCAGTTTCTTTCTGTTTACTTTCATTCCTAGCTCAGCTATCCTTCTCAGCACTGTTTCTGTGGCATCTATGCATGACTGTTTAGTTGGACTGGTGATCAGTAAATCATCAACATAAATTAGTAATTTTACACCTTCAGGTAGTTCAACTTCTGATAAGAGTCCAGCAATCACCTGATTGAAAATACCTGGAGCCAGTTTCCAGCCCTGAGGCATAGCAGTATATGTATACTGCTGTCCTCCAAAAGTGAAAGCAAACATCTGCTGAATGTCTCTCTGCCAGTGGGACATGAAAATAGGCATTAGCCAAATCAATTGTTGTCATGTAGTTAGATTTAGTTGACAGAGTACTCATTCTAGTGTATGGATTTGGTACAGCCAGTGGAGCTTCTTTGGTGACCTTATTAATTCCTCTGAGATCATGTGCCATTCTTACTTTAGTTGTGCCAGGTTGTGGAACAGGTAGGATAGGTGTGTTCCATGGTGACTCAGTTTTGTAGATTACTCCATCTTTAAGGAGCTGTGCAATTTGTTCCTGTAGAGCTTCAGCCATGTGTGGTTTCAATGGGTACTGAGGAATGTAGATTGGTCCTTCTGTGAGTGTGCATGTGATTGGTTCAATAGGTAATGGATTGCCTACTGTGGAGTCTTCTGTGACCCACAGGTCAGAGGGCAGTCTGGCCAACATTGCCTGACTACCCTCTCCGTCATCACATTCTCTGCCATGTGTTCTAGTCAACAGGCATGTTTCCAACACAGCCTTCTCAGTAGAGGAGTGGAAAATTTGGTACATGTCCTGAGAGGGAGAGTACTTGACCTGAGGTATCTGTGTAGTGATCCAATCATTAGCATTGTGACCTCTAGCTGTCATTGGTCCCAGTGACTTAGCTGAGTGATTTTCTGCTACTGCCAGACTTATGTGCGGCACAGATGGTCGATTATCTTTTGTTTTGAAAATGTTTATTTGGTCGTCATCAAGATACTCTTTAGCAGCCACTCCCTCTTTTCCCACATAGAGGAATGTTGTGTCAAATAGTTCTAATTTGTCATCCCAATCAGCCAGCCAACTGCTCATGTATTCCTCATCATCATTTTCTCTATCATAACAGAATGTGCAATGAAATGGGTCTGCTGGCTCATGAGAGGGTTACAGACAGACACCAGGGGGTCCATTGTCGGTAGGTCTTTAGGAGTTGTGAGTTCTGTGGTTTTCTCAAACGTCCCCAGTAAATCCTGGAATTATGTTGTTTTGGCTCAGGTTCTTCATCTGTAACCAGGAAGTTACCAGTCCACACACATGAGTCAGTGCAGCTGATTTCTGTGCCATCAGGAAATGTCAAAGTTATGCCAGTGGGTGAGCATAAAATGGAGGCTCGTGTCTTTATTAGTAAGTCTCTGCCCAGAAGTGGAAGTGGGCATTGTGGGGCAATCACAAATTGATGTTGCAGTTCATATGGTCCAAGATTGGTTGTGAGAGGCTGTGTTAGAAAATGTTCTTGTGACATGCCAGAAAATCCTGTGAGTATTAAGGACTTTCTAGAGACTCAATTGGGCTCTGTTGTGGTGAGGGTAGAGTGTTTTGCCCCAGAGTCAACAAGGCATTCCACAGAATGCCCCTCTACAACCATTGTCAGGAAGGGTTCACCAGTCCCCCTTCCTGTGGACTCCGAGCACCCCTATGGGACCTGACCCTGTCCTCTGGGTCCAGATGGTGGAGCTCTATCTTGAAATGGAGCTGTGTGCTGCCCCCCTGTACCTCTCTTTCTGCTCTCTCCTTATCTCTTCTCTCTCTCTCTGTACCTCTCTTTCTGCTCTCTCCTTATCTCTTCTCTCTCTCTGTAACTCTCTTTCTGCTCTCTCCTTATCTCTTCTCTCTCTCTCTGTACCTCTCTTTCTGCTCTCTCCTTATCTCTTCTCTCTCTCTCTGTAACTCTCTTTCTGCTCTCTCCTTATCTCTTCTCTCTCTCTGTACCTCTCTTTCTGCTCTCTCCTTATCTCTTCTCTCTCTCTGTAACTCTCTTTCTGCTCTCTCCTTATCTCTTCTCTCTCTCTCTCTGTACCTCTCTTTCTGCTCTCTCCTTATCTCTCTTCTCTCTCTCTCTGTACCTCTCTTTCTGCTCTCTCCTTATCTCTTCTCTCTCTCTCTGTACCTCTCTTTCTGCTCTCTCCTTATCTCTCTCTCTCTCTCTGTACCTCTCTTTCTGCTCTCTCCTTATCTCTTCTCTCTCTCTGTACCTCTCTTTCTGCTCTCTCCTTATCTCTTCTCTCTCTCTGTACCTCTCTTTCTGCTCTCTCCTTATCTCTCTCTCTCTCTCTGTACCTCTCTTTCTGCTCTCTCCTTATCTCTTCTCTCTCTCTCTGTAACTCTCTTTCTGCTCTCTCCTTATCTCTCTTCTCTCTCTCTCTGTAACTCTCTTTCTGCTCTCTCCTTATCTCTTCTCTCTCTCTCTGTAACTCTCTTTCTGCTCTCTCCTTATCTCTCTCTCTCTCTCTCTGTACCTCTCTTTCTGCTCTCTCCTTATCTCTCTCTCTCTCTCTGTAACTCTCTTTCTGCTCTCTCCTTATCTCTCTCTCTCTCTCTGTAACTCTCTTTCTGCTCTCTTCTCTCTCTCTGTACCTCTCTTTCTGCTCTCTCCTTATCTCTCGTCTCTCTCTCTCTGTACCTCTCTTTCTGATCTCTCCTTATCTCTTCTCTCTCTTTCTCTCAGTATTTCTCTCCATCTGTGAAGCTCACACTCAGGTGGACCTGAGTAGCTTCCTGCCCTTTCTCCTTTCTTCACTTGCTGTCTAGTCCTAGATGCAATGGGTGAGGGGTCAGTCAGTACTGTCCAGTCTTCATTTTCAGGGTTCAGTGGCTGTAAAGTTACTCGTCCTCCTATAGCACACTCTACAGGTTTTGTCTTCTCATGTACAGTCACTGATGTCAGTGGGTGTTCTGTCAAATGTGTGTTTCTCAAGGAAGCCCTGCACTCTTCAATGGGCTCTGCTAGCTGGGCTTTAACGTTTTCTGTGGTTTCATTTAGCTCCTTTATAATTTCATCAGTCAATGCTGTACCTGTGGATGTGGTTGATTCACACTCTAGAGCTTGATGAGGCTACAGATACTGTAACAGACTATGTGAACTTCTGCGTCGATAATGTGGTAGCCAAGAAGGATGTCATCATCTATCCTAACAACAAGCCCTATATAACAAAAGAAATCAAAGAGTGCATAAATAGGAAAAAACAAGCATTTAGTGGTAGAGACAGAGCAAGTTTGTTAAAAGTTCAAAAAGAACTGAAACAACTTTTAAACAAAGCCAGAGAACAACACAGACAAACAATGGATCAGAGCCTCTTAACCTCAAATACTAAAAAACTCTGGGATACAATGAAATCAGCAACTAACATGAATCCTGTAAAAAAGCAAATTGTCACCCTCGATGAAAAGCAAAAATCAAATGAGCTGAACGATTTCTATTTCAGATTTGACTCAGAGAATTTTTCTTGTGAGTGTGACGGGGTGATGTGGTCATTACCAGGAACTGATACCACCGGCTGGCTGGAGGTGGACCCACCTAGTGTCCAGCGTCTTTTTCGTACTGTGCGAACTGATAAATCCACAGGCCCAGACGGACTGCCGGCTTTTTTGCTCAAAAGCTGTGCAGAGGAACTGACGCCAGCATGGTGTCCTATATTCCAGCGGTCATTAGACACCCACACTGTCCCAGCTCTGTGGAAGAGGTCAATAATAACACCAGTGCCCAAAAAGCCTCGTGCTACAGAGAACAATGATTTTCGTCCTGTAGCTTTGACCTCGATAATCATGAAGTGTTTTGAAAAATGTGTTGTGTCACTGCTTAAAACAGAAGTGCAGCCCATGTTAGATGCATGTCAGTTTGCCTACAAACATGAACGCAGCACTGAAGATGCAATCCTCTGCATGTTGCACTCTGTTTCTAAGCATCTGGAAGAGACACAAGCTTATGCTCGAATTTTATTTATTGATTTTAGTTCAGCATTTAATACTGTGCAACCTCATTTGCTTTTGAAAAAACTGAAGGACATGAATGTCAACACTACCCTGATCAAATGGTTTTATTCTTTTTTATCAAATCGCACACAGCAAGTGAAGGTTAATCAGACACTGTCAGACATCAGACGCTGTAATACAGGAGTTCCACAAGGCTGTGTGCTCTCACCTCTGCTTTTACACTGTACACCAACGACTGCAGGAAAGTACATCCCAATAATTTTATTTTTAAATTTGCAGATGATACAGCAATCGTAAGCCTTCTGCATAAGGATATGGACTCTTCTGTGTACCACAATGAGATTGATACCTTCATTAAGTGGTGTGACAAAAACCACCTGATTCTGAATATGGCAAAAACACAAGAGATGGTTTTTGATCCGAGGCAAGTGACTATACAGGAGCCAGTGGTCATTAAAGACCACACTATCAATCACGTGACAACATACAAATATCTAGGGATCCATATTGACAACCTGCTCAGCTGGAAATCACACATGATCATTTGTGCAATAAACTGCAGCAGAGACTGTATTTTCTGAGACGACTGAGGCTGTATGGTGTTAACAACCAGATCATGCTAATCTTCTACAAAGCTATTCTAGAGAGCCTCATCAGATATGGAATCACAGCCTGGTTTGGCAACCTAACAGTACAACTGAAAAACAGATTGGCCAACATGCACAGAACAGCAATGAAGATAATTGGTATGAAACAATATGAGTCCATAGAGAGTTTGTATAACCAGTCAGTTATAATACAAGCAACAAAAATCTCCTCAGACTCCACTCACCTACTATCCTCAGAATACGAACTTCTCCCATCAGGAAGAAGATTTCGAATACCAAAATGCAAAACAAACCGTCTCAAACTATCATTTGTTCCAGCATCTATCAAGCTGTTGAACAACATAAAAAACAACTAGAGCACCAGAGCAATGTGCAATGGAAATAGTACTGAGCACCTAGCACTTTCTTTTTTTAATCTACCTATTTATTCAATTATTTATTTATGTATTTATTTATTTTTGGCATTTTAAATGAGCTAATGTCTCTGTCCGTGTTGTCATGTATCTCCTGTTTTTAGCCCTGTTTTTAGTAGTCAATGTTTATGTTTTTCTGTCGTTGTTCTGTGAAGCAATAATGTAGCACGACGCCCAAGACAAATTTCCCTAACGGGACAATAAAGTTTACCCTGACCCTGATTATCATCTTCCTTTTCTTTTGGTAGCTTGGTCAAATCTGGGTACAATCGAGTGGAAGATCCACAGGGTGGCGCAGGGTGAATATAGTGCAGTAACGTGCAGTATTTTCCTCTGAAATGTAGTGTAGCAGAAGTATAAAGTAGCAGAAAATGTAAATACATAAATACAAGTACTTCAAAATTATAGCCAACTTAAGTGCAGTACTTCAGTCCAAAATTGCTCATTATGCATTACATATGCAAATTGCATGCTGTTGGTTTCATACTAAGGTTTTGGGCACACTAATAGATCTCAAATACTCTTTGAGCGTACTAAATAGCATGTTAGTATGGAGTTTCAGGCACAACCCAAATGTACCCAAGTTTGGCTTGGAAATACTGGCGCTTACCCATAATGCAATTCAATACAGAAAAGACTCTCTGGAGCCACAGAAGACAATCTGTGACTTTTACTGATACTTGACAGATATTGAGTCATGATAAATGTGACATGGATTATTAGACTGATTAACTCAGACTTCACTTTGTGAATTACATCAGAAAACTGTATCTCATGAGGTTAATTTGGGGATAAATGCTGACATCTAGTGGAGGGACACCTGAGTAGCAGCCCAGAGACAATTCCTACTGTCAACGTCCATTTTAATGCACATAAATACGTTTAATAACAAACGCATTAGTTCATTTAAAAAGTCAGCTGATCCTCATTGTGTCTGTGTTTCTAAAACTAATCAATATCTCTCACATGGAGGATGTTGGCCTTTCTTTTAGTTTCCCCCTGTCTGTATAAAATACAATGTTATTCAACAATTAAAGGCCAGGGCATGTTCAGAATTCTCGATGGAGGAGAAAGACACACAATAATTCCAATGAGGACAACACAACGACAAGTTAAAATCACAACACTGATATATTGAGGAAAAGAAGTGTTACAGAGCTCTGGAGGATACTTCTGTTAGCCTTAGCGTCTGAACTAGTACATAGAGTTCGGTTCTCAGCTGTTCAGCAGTCAGAGTCCCGTCTGTCTGATCAAATCCTCCTCTTCTTATAGTGAACAAATCATGTGACTGTGTCTGCAGGTGCGTGCGAGGTTTAGGGTAAGTGTGTATTGCTGTTGGGTCCGGCGGTCCAGCGTAGGTGGGTCGTTATCTTGTCGTCCAGTACTTGTTTCTTCTTTCCACATTCTTGGGCCTGCTGGTGCCTGATTGTCGTAACCTTGGTCCCTGTTTCACTGACAATACTCATGTGAAAGCTTCATTTGTGTTATTGTTCCCAGAATGAATGTTCATGTGCTGTAGTAAGCAGCTGTATTTAGCATGATAGATTGCGGTTAATAGCGTTATACATTAGATTAATATGTATCTGATCAGGTGACATATATTTACACTACAACATGTAAACCTTAAAATACATATTTACCGAGTGAATTATGCATATTTGCAAATCACCATTTATTTCTGTGGATATAAAAATGTGCATTTGTGAATAGAGAAATATTTAGAAATCACAGTACAGATTTGTGGATTGTCTTCTGTGGCTTACAACTAATAAAGTCCAACAAAAACTTCCATACAGAAACAGATGTCAGGGCCTTTAACCCATCAGTCAACAATCAGATCAAATGTTACAGGATGGGTACTACGTCTTGTGGTTGTTTTTCCTCTGAGCTAAACCAGGCTGGTTGTAAATTAATAATCTCACGACTAAGAGTTCAGGTAAAGTTTCTGGAAGGAGGCTCAGTAATCCGGAAGACTCTTCCAGATGTTTTGACAGCTCAGCCAAGTCCCACTGTGAACTTTCTGGTGGTGCAAATACGTAGTCACAGCCATGAAAATATACATGAATTTACTGTTGGTCAGCCCACAATTTGGAGGGAAGCTCAGAATATCACAACACATCTATCAGAGCGCTGATGCAGCTTAAGGGAACTACTTTGAGAAAAAGTTTTCCCACACTGACCACACCTGTATGGTTTCTCTCCAGTGTGGATACGCTGGTGCTTTTTCAGGTCACCTGATGTGGTAAAAGCTGCCCCACATTCATCACATCTGTATGGTTTCTCTCCAGTGTGAATGCGTTTGTGGGATTTCAGGTGACTTGCGCGAGAAAATGTTTTGCCACATTGATCACACCAGTATGGTTTCTCTCCTCGGTGAACGCGTTGATGTAAGTTTAGACCACTTGATGTAGTAAAAGCTGCCCCGCATTCTGCGCAGCTGTAGGGTTTCTCTCCAGTGTGAATACGTTGATGCTTTTTCTGGTTACTTGAGTTAGAAAATGTTTTCCCACATTGATCACACCTGTACGGTTTCTCTCCAGTGTGAATACGTTGGTGCTTTTTCAGGTCACCTGATGTGGTAAAAGCTGCCCAACATTCATCACACTTGTATGGTTTCTCTCCAGTGTGAATACGTTGATGCTTTTCCCGGTTACCTGATGTGGTGAAAGTTTTCCCACACTGATCACACCTGTACGGTTTCTCTCCGGTGTGACTGCGTTGGTGGACTTTGAAGGTACTATAGTGCGAAAAAGTTTTTCCACATTGATCACACCTGTACGGTTTCTCTCCAGTGTGAATGCGTTGGTGGCATATCAGGTGACTAGCGCGAGAAAATGTTTTCCCACATTGATCGCACCAGTATGGTTTCTCTCCTCGGTGAATGCGTTGATGTAAGTTTAGACCACTTGATGTACTAAAAGCTGCCCCACATTCTGCACAGTTGTAGGGTTTCTCTCCAGTATGAATGCGTTTGTGTGTTTTTAGGGACTTTGAACAAGTGAAAGCTGCCCCACATTCTGCACAGCTGTAGGGTTTCTCTCCAGTGTGAATACGTTGATGCTTTTTCATATTATCTGATGTCATGAACACTGCTCCACATTCATCACAGCTGTAGGGTTTCTCTCCAGTGTGAATACGTTGATGCTTTTTTAGGGTACTTGACCTAGCGAAAACTGCACCGCATTCATCACAACTGTAGGGTTTCTCTCCAGTGTGAATGCGTCGATGCTGTTTTAGGGAACCTGATATCGTGAAAGCTGCATCACAGTCAGCACAGCTGTAGGGTTTCTCTCCAGTGTGAATGCGTTGGTGGGATTTCAGGTAACTAGCACGAGAAAATGTTTTCCCACATTGATCGCACCTGTATGGTTTCTCTCCAGTGTGAATACGTTGATGCTGTTTTAGGGTATCTGACCGAGCGAAAGCCGCACCACATTCACCACAGCTGTAGGGTTTCTCTCCAGTGTGAATGCACTGGTGGACTCTGCGTTTGCTCCCTGCAGTGAAAGTTTTCCCACATTGGTCACAGCTGTGTAGTTTCTCTCCACTCTTTCTTCTTCCTCTCCGTTTCTATAGCAACAGACACAGAGAGTCAGTGAGAAGCCATATCTACAACCATAAATAAACATTTGGCGCATGTCAGTGGACCCCAACCCTTAATGCTCCAGTCTGACAAATGGAATCAGTCACAATTTAATAATGAACTATGACCAAAGTTGTGGATATGCTGAAGAGCACATTACCTCATCTAAAAAGTTCCAAGGGGAAGTCAAAAAGAAGAAGTGAAACACACAATCATGCATAGAGCTTTCTAGAAAGTGTTGACATATTCAGCATCAAAATGCAGGTATAACAGAAGAGAATATTATTCTGTGTTAATCTTCCTTCGCACGGTCTTCGAGCAAGTTTGATCATATCCTGCTGAACTGACCACATCAAAGGATAAATCATAAATCATTGCTCAACTTTTGAGAGGGAGAGTGCGAGTTACCAAGCTGGACCTTTGATAAACTCTACAGCTGGAAAATAAGAAGACTGAGCCTTTTTTAACCATTTCCAACCAGCTGAGGGGATTATATTGGATTATCAGCGTTTCTGCCTCCAGTTGCAGGACTCAGGGACTTTAAGAGACATTGTGAATTTTGGATAATCACAGGATTTCTACAAGTTCCTCTTTTCCAGCAGCAAATGAAGTGCAGCATGATCAGCTACATTTCCTCTCTTTGTCTCTCCCTTAAAGGACTCTGTTCAGCATCATCTCAATTTAATCAGGGTTCCAACCAGTCAGCATTTTTGCCAAATCTTCAATTCCAATAATTGAAATTTTACTAATTTTTGAGTCGTATACTTTGCCCTGCTTAATTCTGCAATAAAATTACCAGCTGCAATTAAAATTAAAAATAAAAATTAAAAACTGTCCAATATCCATTTTCAAAGGGGTCCGTTGACCTCTGACCTCCAGATGTGTGGATGTAAATGGGTTCTCTGGGTCCCCACCAGTCTCCCCTTTACAGACATGCCCACTTTATGATAGTCCCAGTCAGTCTGGATCAAGTCCTAGTCAAGTCAGCACTCTGACACTTTAATATATCAGGACTCAACTAACAAGGGAAAATGACCTTGCAGATGACTTTCTGGTTTTTAGGAACAGCTGCTGTTTGTCCAACGGCGTCCATCACAGCCAACATGGCGCTGCTGATCCTGACAGGTGTCAGCGGGATGTAACACTCCTTCAACACCTGGAAAATAGTACAGAGAGGGACTACTGGTGACACTCTGTCCTGTGAGAAAAGGCTGATCAATCAACATATAATCAATAAACATATAATCAATAAATTAAATTATGAATAAATGATCAATATATGTTAATAATGACAGGACACCAAATTATATTGGTCCATAAACTCATTAACACATTAAAATGGTGATCAAAAGTAATTAATAACCATCAAAACCATGATCAGTTCTATTGAATAGAAATATATGTAAATATATAATGTCTATGAAATCATCCTCAAGGCACCACAGTTAATGTCATCACATGAATTAATTTCATAAAGTTAACTTAATTAGCAATTTGGAACTTTTATTAGTAATTAATAAAAGACTTTAACCCAAAAATCACCATATCAATACATAGTAGTAGTAGTTCCTGACATAGCAGCGGTTGGCATTATTCACCTTATGCAATATTACAGAAACCAGCAGAGAATCCCAGTTCAGAGTTCAAGAGTGAAAAATCTTGGCATCACGTTCAACTCAACTCTTTCTTTCTATCAGCACATTAAAGACATCACAAAAACTGCATCTGTCACCTGCTCAACATCACTAAAATCAGGTCTTCTTCATCCAGGGCTGATGCAGAGATCCTAATTCATGCTTTGTGTAATCCAGACTGGAACGTTGTAATGGTCTATCAGGTCTGCCTCCTTCTAGTACCAGAAGCCTTCAAATGGTTCAGAACGCTGCAGCAAGAATCTGAACTATAGCTAGAAAATTTGACCACATCACGACGGTTTCAGCTTCATTACGTTGGCTCCCGATCCACATCAGATCAGACTTTAAAGTGCTTCTGATGACCTATAAAACTGGAAATGGCCTCGATCCTTCCTGCTAGTCTGATCTAGTTAAACCTTATACTCCAATCAGGACTCTCCTCTCTCAGAATACAGGACTCCCGTCCGTCAGCAGGCCAAATGATCTTCTCTTATCAGCCCCTTTCCTCAGGAATAACCTCCCTATAGACACCAGACAGTCTGATTCTGTGGAGGTCTTTAAATCCAGACTCAAAGCCCATCTTTTTGCCCTAAATTTCAGTTAGTTAGCTGGTGGGTCGGTCTCAGTCTCAATGTATAATTTTATCTTAGTAGCCCTGCCGATGAGTATTATTATTATTATTAATTGTCGGCGAGTGCCTCTAAATAACCCTCAGTTGTTTATGGTCCACAAGCACTGCTGTGTTCTGTTGCTCTTCCTGAGGTTTCTTCCATTTGTTTTCTTTTTCCCTGTTAAAAGTTTGGTTGGGGAGTCTTTCCTTATCTGATGAGAGGGTTGTTCTGTAAAGGACAGAGGGTGTCGTATCCTGTACAGACTGTAAAGCCCCCTGAGGCTTAACTGTGATTTGTGAATTTGGGCTATACGAATAAAACTGACTTGATTCTTGTTTATCTGCTTTACTCACAGGTGTGTGACTTGACCTGGATATGAAGCATCTGCACAAAATCATGTAACGTTACTTTCTAAAGAGATGAGATGAGATGGAGCCCTCTCCTCTCCTCTCATAGAAAACACCAGCAGCAGCGCTGGTCGGATTGTAGCAGCGATGCTGCTGCTGCATATAGAGGAAACACTGCTGAGGCTGCAGGTCGGATCCCCGCCGACCCTCCACCATTTTCTGCTCTCTACCTTCGGCTTTGTTTTGCTTTTGAACAGATATGACGCCACGTTACTCAGACTACACAATAAAATAAGTGACTTCCATCTACCTGCATGTGTCATGTTTCAACAGGTTTCAGTTTAATTTTGTTCAAACAGTAATTTATTCAGTTACTGACTTGTCCTCGTGTCTTTAGTGTCGTTATGAAGCCATGAAGTCATGAAAACTGACCTGAACATCGGTGGTCTCAGAGGACGAGTCTGCTGCTGGTCTTCTGGGGACCTTGTTGCTCTGCTGGTCCAGGTTCTTCTGGTCCTCCTCAGTTTCACTCTTGAAGTGCTCCAGGTTCTGGTCCTGGTCTCTGTTTCAGAGAGTGTGAATGGTGTTTTATGTCTTCATTCATTCAGTCCATATTGAAGGTTTACTGTGTGTCAGATATTAGATTGGTACTCAGGACTGTCTAAAGTTACTCTGTTATGTGCTGTCAGTCATTTCTTTGATGTCGACTATTTCAAATGGACTCTAGTGAACCTTTAAATCACCAAACACATTATTACTGGATCAGACTGAGAGCTTACAGTCATGTCTCCATGTCTCTGATAGACATGTTTGATAGTTTTCATCATCAGCTGCTGCTCCTGTGTTTTGTCCCGTCACATTAAAGCTGAATAAATCTATTTAAATGTAATGGAGGCTACAGTCTGATACATAGTGACAATCACCACTTTATCATCCATATAGAAAATGTCAGTCTGCTGAAAGATGAATTAATGGACGACACTCTATTCAGCTTCATTGTGTTATTGACACTTCATTATAGATAAATGTGCTCAGTCATCATATAAATACATTAATATCTCTACGTGGACAGGATTCAGATGGAGGCTCTGCCTCTCGTTTACCTGTTGCCATGGTGACTCGTAGTCTCACAGCTCCATTGATGATGGCTGTTTTCATCCTCACATCTGATTGAACAAACTCTGATCAGCTGTTCTGGAACCGAAAACTTTTCCATCTCAGAGTTTGTTGAAGCTGCTTTCTGAAACGGGCTCCTGGTCCTGGTCTCTGAGATCCTGTTGTCCTGGACTCACTACAAATCAGAGCACACAGAGGTATTCAGGTCCTGCTGTCTCCTCTGGTTCTACTTAGTGATGGGCTGCTGACACGCGAAGCTCCGGTGCACGCGTCGTAGTTCATGAAGCAAATGTATCGAAGCACAGTGCCGAGGCGTGGTTTGGTCACGTGACTTGTGACGTTCGACACACTTGAGTGACGTATGAAGCAGCTGAGTGCTTCGAATCACCTGATTGGTTTGGTTTGTCATGTGAGTCACTTGACGGGATCGAATGTGCGCTGCGATTGGAGTCCCTATTTAATGGCGTTCATTAGAATTTTTGTTTCGCAGAGTAGGTTGGTTTTGTGTCGTTTCAGTTCGTTGCTTTGACAGTTAGTAGTGTTGTTCCAGATTGATTACATATTTAGACAGACACACACACCGACACACAGATAGATACTGTAGATTCATAGATAGATAGTGAGATACATAGTTAGATACATAGAT
This sequence comes from Pterois miles, assembly GCA_947000775.1. Classification (NCBI taxonomy): domain Eukaryota; kingdom Metazoa; phylum Chordata; class Actinopteri; order Perciformes; family Scorpaenidae; genus Pterois; species Pterois miles. Next base: position 1,244,642 of record CAMQGK010000123.1, read on the forward strand.
AGATGAAGCCATCAAGGAAAAGGTCCCGTGTATGGGATAGTTTCCAAATGTTGCCGGATAATAATAAGGTTTTATTTCTATTTCAGCTGTATTTACATTGGAAAACTCCTTAGGCTCCTCTCTAACGGATTGTTTCACAGGTCCAGTGTATGCTGTGTGATGTCAGGCTGTCATACAGCAACAACACCTCGTCCATGCTAAGGCATGGAGAAACTATTATTTTTCAATAAAAACTCATAAAAGTTACACAAGCACTGTCACTGCCCTGTCTTTCAAGCACAGCCACTTTACCCACACACACATGAACCCATTTATCAATGAACCTGAAAACATACTTTGCCCAAATCCATAATATGATCTGTATTTGCACCAACCCCATGTGAAATGGCACCAGTCTCAATTTGTACATCTAATGAATGTAGCAGCAATATTTAAATATCCCATACCACAAGTGAAGATCTATTTAGGGTTACATACAGATATTCCAAATTAGGATCATGGTTTTCAATAATTATTTTCATATATATTCAATTAATAATTGGGGGCGGCAGTAGCTCAGTCTGTAGGGAGTTGGCTTGGGAACCGGAGGGTCACCGGTTCAAGTCCCGACATGGACCGAAAACTGAGTGTGAACTGGTAGCTGGAGAGGTGCCAGTTTACCTCTTGGGCACTGCCGAGGTGCCCCTGAGCAAGGCACCAAACCCCCAACTGCTCGGGGCGCTTGTCTGGAGCAGCCCCCTCACTCTGACAGCTCTCCATTACTGCATGTGTGTGTGTGTTTGTGTGCATGTACCATGTATAAGTTAAACAGAGTGTAAATTGAATTTCCCCATTGTGGGACTAATAAAGGTAGATCTTCTTCTTCTTCTTCTTCTTATTGTCATAATTACTGTAATATCATTATTGCGTCCGCTACAAACATATAATCATCTAGTGTAGTCAAGCAGGAATGTGCATGGACAATTAAATCCAAAACAATCCATGAACCACTGGGATGTGTTGAGCATTAAATACGTATGCTGCAGAATGGAAAGAAGTTTGACTCTTCGACACGTCTAGTTTGCACTTCATTTTAATGACCACCAGATGTCCTCCTCGAGCACTGTGTCATTGGAGCCTCGAGCAATGAACCAGGTTTTGTAAAAGGTGTCGAAGCTTCAACAAAGCCTCGTTCGGCCATCACTAGTTCTACTCTGATAACATGGTCCATGTTAGCCTGAAAACATCGGAGTTAGCATCGGAGCTAGCACAGCGTGATGACGCCATATCCGCTTTGATTCCGGGCTCAAAACAACAACAAAAAATATTAAAGTGTTATTAGCCTGTTAGCTTCAAAGGAACAGGAAGATCAATCCGTGAAAACAAGCACACATTACAGAGAGCTAAGGCTAGCGCTAGCAGCTAGCCACACAGCAGCAGGCCGAAGCTAACAGCGGCTAATTAGCTGGTTAGCATCGGAGCTAGCCCAGCGTGCTAACGCTATTCCCGCTTTGATTTCCCGCTCAAAGAAACATTATCAAAGTGTTTACCTGAGTGTGTGCGGGTTCACCTGTAGCTCTGCCGCCTCAAAACAGACAAATAGGACAAATATGCTCAGCAGCTAACGAAACAACGATCCCGCCGCCAGTCCGAGGTCACAAAGAGACAACCACACTTCCGTTTAGAAGTACTTCCGGTCTGGTTTTTTTTTTTCAGTTTAAGGTGACAGGAAGTCGCCACCTGGAGGTCAGGAGGGAAACAACAGCTTCACATAGTATAAACTGATAGTGATGAAAGCTGCAGCGGGTTGAAAAGGAGCAAATCTGATTAAAAAGTGATTTTGATAAAACGGTCACTATATCCTGACAGTAGTTCATGAGACAGGTGATCTGAATAAATTCATGGTCCTCTGTGTCCTCTGGTGTCCTAACGGCATCTGGAAGATTTCACAGACTGGAGGAAAACAACCAATTAGAGCTGATCTCCAACATCTTTTAGTCTAGTAAACTCCCCATAGGTGTGAATGTGAGCGTGAATGGTTATCTGTCACTGTGTCGGTCCTGTGATGGTCTGGAGCATGGGTCTCAAACTCATAGCCCGCGGGCCAGTTGCGACCTTCCTATTTTACTCCACCTGCAAGAGCATCTAGGATGCTGTTGCTCCTTTTAAAATGATGGAGTCCAAACCTGAATGTGAACCCTGGTTAAATGACACCACTCGTGCTGCCAGACAGGAATGCAGGAGAGCTGAACGTAGGTGGATAAAAGATAAATTCCAGGTATCTGTTGACATTTTAAGGGACAGCTGGTGCAGAAACCATTAAATCATTAAAATCTAACAAATTCAGTATTTCTCTGGTATTATTTGGACTAACTGTCACAAACCTTGTGTTCATTTTAGCACCATCAGTATATTCTTTATACTCCAACCTGCTTGTTTTGACGTCTCCTCAGAAGCCTGTGACAAATTTCTCAAGTTTATTGTGGACAAGATGAGACCATTTGGACAAACATCTCTCTCTTCCTTTGCATGATCCATCCGTCACCTTCAGCTGCTCTGCTGTTTTTAACCAGTTTGAGCTTGTGTCACTGACTTCCCTTAAACAAACAATGGATCATCTAAACCTTCTGCCTGTCCCACAGATATTGTAGCGCCTCGCCTCTTTAAAGGGGTTTTTGAGGTCACTGGACGAGCATCCAGGCGATTATTAACAGTAGCCTGGCCTCTCATTTTAAATGTGCTATAGTGCCGCCACTTAAAAAAAAAAAAAAGCCACTCTCCCATGTGGAGTCCCCTATCCGTGGTCCCATTTTATTTTCCTTGTACATGCTTCCTCTGGGGTCCAGTCTTAGAAAGTAGGGAACATCCCTCCACTTTTATACAGTTGACACACAATGGTACCTGCCCTTGAAAAAGAGAAAAAACAAACTCCTTGGGCTCTGATGCCCTGTCTTAAAGGCATCAAAGACGGGAGGGCTTTAAATTTTCTAAATTCAAATTTTAGTTTCAGTTTTCTTAAGTTATTCTTTGTGGATCCAGTGGAGGAAGAAACGACCCATCATGACCTTTCTCCCCTTGAACCTTTTATCAGTCCTTCTGTGAAGAATCCAGACCATGGGTCTCAAACTCCATATTTTGTGGCCCCCACCTTGATATGAAAGTTTAATATTCGTGTGGCTCGCAAGTTTTATGTGTACGGCACTTTGCCTCATTGTGTGTGGAAGGTCCCTTTGTTGCGCGAGCCCGGAGCTGAACGAATCTACCAATCACAGTGGGCTATATGGCTCTTGGGCGCGAGCAATCGGCCGGGCTTGACGCAAGAAGAGAAACATTTCACTACGGTGGCGCCCATGTAACATTGCATAAGCTTGATTATATGTATATATCCTTGATTTAGCCAGGTGAGAAAGCCATTGAGATTAAAATCTCTTTTCCAACCTGGCCAAGAGGGCAGCAGAAACATTGTTACAACAATAAAAACAAACAATACAAACAGACAAATACAACAGTCACACACCACGAGTAAACAAATATCATATGCAATTATGTATGCAACACAACAACAGCTGTGCTGCACAAACAGATCAATATCAACAATTTAATGACAAAAATCAGAAGCAGTTACAACGACCATTAGTGATATTTTCTTGATTCTTTATTATGTACTTAAATTCACCCATAGTAATCAATTCTGACAGTTTCAGGTCCTTCTGCATGACATTCCACGATGAAAGAGCAGCGTATTTAAACACATTTTAGCCTCGCTCTGTTCTAACCTCTGGGACCAACATCTGGAGAACATCTGGAGGCCAGATTGATTGTGGTTTGTACACATGTATGTACACAGATACGACGGCACCAGCCCAAGGAGAGATTTCTATATTTATATATATTATTTATAAGAGTCGACCAATGTGAAAATCTGCGGACGTACAACAGCAGCATAAAGGGTTCAATGGTGAACCAGATTTCCACAGCCAGTAAGGAAACGTAACACACAGTGGTGACCAGTATCCAGCCTCTTCAGGCTCTGGTCAGGCCTTCATGTAAAGCAGATCACCATAATCCAATGCAGATAAAAATGAAACTTTAATAAAGCTTGATTTATACTTCTGTGTTGAATTGATGCCGTGGCCTGACGTGCGCCTCTCCAGAAATGTAACTACACGTCGCAGTGACGCACACCTCAACAGCTGTGATTGGTCCAGTCTCTCAGCAGTGCTGAGTGGCCAAGACAGCCACAGAAAGTTCAACTTCTCTCTGCCGTCATCTTTTCAATGTTTGCTCACATAAATCCACTCAGGAATAGTCTCTGTTTTCTAGTAATGTCAGCAAAAGTTGTTCAGCAGTTACTAGCTCCAACTCTGCTCAGTTTCTGTTTGTAGTACAAGAAGAAGAAGGAAACTCATAGAGATGCCGCTGCCAACCAGCAGTTTGCTGGTGTAATTGCAAGGCAACACAAACACAGCAGGCACAACTTTATTGCAGAGTCCAGACCAGATCATGTGCAGGAAATGCAGAGAAACTGGTCATACCTTTGAGGAGTGTACAATGGCAGAAAGTGCAATCTTTGTGGAGAAATAAATCACCTCTGAAACTGCCCAAAGTCTTTTGCCAACAAACTACAGGTTGCTAAAAAATGAAAAGGAGCAAAATGGAGGAGAGAAGGAAGCATTTAGAGAGCTATTTGAAGAGGTTTGTCTGGGAAATTCAAATCTCCCTCCAAGTCCTGTGATTGGAGAAGAAGGATCAGCTGTGGAGGGAGAAGGGAGGGGCCTGAAACTGCCCCACCAATGGAGAGTGGTGGGGAAGAACAGGAAACACAGGTAGAGGATGGACCAAACCCAGAACATGAATCCGACCAGTCACAAAGTGATAGCAAGGATGCCACCCTCCCAAACGCCCAGAAGTCCAAGAGACAGAATGGGCTAATAATTATTAGTCCAACAGGGAAATGAAGCTAAACACTGTCACTCTTCAGCCATAAGAGTGAAGGAAGAGCTGCACTCACATGAAATTTTCACTTGTAAAGAGATTTTAACACTGATAATACTTGAATGTGGCCCTCGGTTTTTCAGCCTATGCAGACAGTGGGAAGAGGTATGGCCACAACCATCAGTATGGAGCGGCTCCAACAAGAAAAAAAAATGATCTACTGGCCATTTTAATCAAAAACCCCCTAGTCTTGGTGAAGGGCAGCACTGTGGTGAGAGATGGCCGGGCACTTTCCGTTTTAATGTCCTAAATATTTATGGTTTTAACGACAAAAATGAAGACTTGCGGTTCCACATGCTAGGTAGGGCACCATTAGGGGAGATACTAACTGTATTTTAAGCAGGAAAGACAGGAAAAAAGCAGAGACTATTTAAGAGCTGACAAACATACATTTTGTGGCTGTGATCTCGGCCCACCGCCTGCAGATAAGGTTACTTGGACCGGCGCTGCTGCCATCCGGATCGCAGCCACAGGGGGGATCTGGAATTGCTGGGCTCTAACTCTCGACTTCACACTTCTCACATTGATGGTTGAGAAGGTGAGGGTCATGAGTATAGTTAAAAATAACAGATATGAAATTTTAAAAGACTATTGAAGACACTGCAGTTTTAAAAGCTCTTTACATGCAGTTAGTCAATCTCATGTGAATGCAGCACTTCCTTCACTCTTACGGGTGAAAGGGGACGGGATCGAGCTCCTTTTCCCTGTCGGACTCTGGGTGTTGGCCTTTGACGCAGCGTAGCATTGAATTTTGAGTCCTTTGGGGTTGATTGCAGTGCTATCGTTAAAAATGAGACCTCATTTGGGGACTTTGGGGGGAAGAATCTGTCCTCCTCAACAGGGGAACTATCTGAAGAGTACTCAGCTCTTCCCCTCTTCTCTAAAACTATCGGAGAGTCAGGAGTCAATTCTGAAACAGGTCTCTTGTACTGGTTGGCAGTGGCGGGATCCTCACTGTCAGTTTCTGCCTGGTCTGATTCCTTGTCTGGGTTTGGACCGCCCACTTCCTGCCTTGCCCCTTCTTCCCCACCACTCTCCATTGGTGGGGCTCTTGCAGGACCCTCCCCTTCCTCCTCACCTGATCCCTGTTCTCCAATCACCAGATTTGGAGGGCGATTTGAATTTTTCAGCCCAGTCTCTTGAAATGGCTCTCTCTGTGTCTCTTGGTCTCCACCATTTTGTTCTGTTTCCTTTCTTTTAGGAGCTTTTAGTTTGTTGGCAAAGGATTTTGGGCAATCTCTGAAGAGGTGATTTGTTTCTCCACAAAGATTGCACTTTCTGCCATTGGTACACTCCTCAAAAGTATGTCCAATTTCTCTGCATTTCTTGCAAATTATCTGCTGGCATGCTTCTGCCAGGTGCCCATGCTCACCACACTTGTGGCAGAGCTTTGGCTGACCCTGGTAGTTAATGTCGCCCCTGTTGTTACCAAGAACTATCATGGATGGCAGATGTTTAAGGCCATGGAAGCCCTGGGGGTCCTGCCATTGTTGAATGGGGACCCTCCAGGCACAGTTCCAAATGCCATCTTCATCTCTCACCTTGGTAGCCTGGCCTTTAACAGTGCAATATCTACCCAGCCACATACAAATGTCATCAGCATTCACTGTCTCATTGAACATTCTGACAATAACCACTTTAGAGGAATTGTCGGTCAGTTTCTCAACAGTAAAAGCAGAGAACTGGGATTTAACATTATAAAAACGATTCCAGAATTCCTGAAGTGCAACCCTCCTCCCACTCATTTACATGAGATACTTGGATGACATCTGGGGCGTATGGACACACCCACGCTCTGAATTTGACACCTTTGTTTATACTCTCAATGCACACCATGAGTCAATCACCCTGGAACCTCATATACATGAACACACAACGAATTTCCTGGACACCACCACCTTCAAAGCACCCAATTTCAACACCACCGGAAAACTGGAAACTAAACACTTCTTTAAACCAACAGACACACACGCTCTGTGTAACCCCATAACCCTAACCCCCGACCTCTAACCCTACCCTAACTCTAATCCTTACCCTAGCGACTCCTTACTTCACCCACCCCTATATACCCACCACCACTAGATCCCTCCCCTCTCTGACCACACCTACCTCCCCCTCCAACTCCTTCCCCACCCCATCCCTACTTCCTTTGCCACACCCCTACAGGACCCCTACCCAATCCACTCCCTCACTAACACACATCTCCTAACACCCTACCACAGGTATACCAACATACACTACCCACACTTCCCATACCCTCTACTATAAAGTCCCCACTTCCCTATATACCCACCTCCACTCCCACATCCCTCCTTCGGACTCCTCCCCTACCCCCCTTCTCCCACATCCACCACCACACCCCTCCATAACCTCCATCCCATCCACCCCCTCCTCATTTACATACAAGAAACTCACTTTTCCCAAAACCCTACTCAAGGGACGCTACCCCCCCAAGCACACAATCCTCTACCACTACCACGGCTATCCACTCAACAGACTCCTGACACCCCTCAAAAGAACCCTCTTTCTCAATTTACTACCACACTACTCCATTACCCCCCTATATGCCCACCACTTCTCTTAAACCCCTCCCCTCCCTCACCACACCTACCCTCCCTTAATCTCTTTGCCCACCCCATTCCCACACCCAATACCACATCCCTACAGGACCCCAGACCTAACCACCCCCCTCCCAACCTACACACAAATCACAAAATGGGAACACAACCCTTCAATATGGGGCATGTACCACTCACCAAGTACCCTCTATCTCACTTTAATACTGCACTACTCCATTACATCACCCCCCTACACCCCCACCACCTCTTTTAAATCCCTCCTCACCTACCCTCCCTCATCTCTTTGCCCACCCCATTCCCACACCCAATGCCGCACCCTTCCAGGACCCCTGACCAACCCACCCCCCTTCCAACTTACACACAAGTTACACAATGGTAATACAACCCTTTGGTATGGGGCATGCAACACCAATCTCCTATCTTCCACCTGTCCTTCTACAACCCACCCATACATTACAGGCCCCCATGCAATATACAGGCCACTGGGATTTATGGCCTTCAGACCAACCCGCCTTACACATAGAGTACAGACCCCTCCAAACTAACTTTACTCCCTCACACCACCCCCCTATATACCCACCACCACCCTCTAATCCCTCCTCTCCCTTACCACACCCACTCTTCCTTAGCTTCCTTTCCCCACACCCATAACCACACCCCTCCTCAACCCCTGCCAAATCCACTCCCTCACAATTTACATACAAACAACACACATACAACTGCACCCTACCAAAGGGATACAGCCCCGACACACACTACCCCTGCCCATACTCCCTTCTACTCACTGAACAGATTCACTTCTGGTAAGTCCACCTCTCCCTCTCTCTCTCTCTCTCTCTCTCTCTCTCTCTCTCTCTCTCTCTCTCTCTCTCTCTCTCAAGATCTGGGGTTGTGCGGTGTATGGAACACAGATCTTAATCTTTCACTCTCCTAATCTAAGCAGACTCTGGGGTCGTGCAGTGTATGGGACACTGAGATCTGCTCTTTTCAAATCTATCTTCAGACTGTCCAGACCTGCTTGGGCTGACCCCTGATACCTCACGGTGCCAACAAAAGGGTACATGCCTCACAGGTGGTAAGTATGCGGCCCCCCGTGTCCCGACTCTAGGGCAGCACTGCGGGAGTGGTGGTTCAGGGTATCAGAACCTTAAACGTCACCCAGTCTTCTATGAGGAATAGCCTCACACACACCACAGCCCATACCACACCACACACACCAACCACCCTGGACCTCTCCATCCCACAATCCATGTAGGGACTGTGCCGTGGATGCACCGGGACCTAGGACCTCAACTCCTACTTAATTCATTAGATTTCTAAAAATACTAGTGGCTAGAGTAGTGTAGTTAAGGAGGGACACACCCGGAAGACTGCGCATCTTCGGTGGGACCTACTATACCTAACCCTAGGCCACACTCTCCTTCTACTACACACACAGTACACAGCCTCCAGTCCACCCCTTAACTACGGGGTTCGGACTAAGAAAACCCTATAATACACACTCACTGTCTGAAACGCACAGCAACTGTCTTGCATCACAGACAACCACAAACTACCTGCACTTCCAACCTTCACCCTAACACATATAAGGAACCAGCAACTGTAGCCCCCCTTCCACCACACGCACACAGCGTACACACCACACACCTACCCATGACCACTCATCTCTCTTTTTTTCTCTCTCTCCTTCTCCCCTCTCCTTCTCCTTTTTTCTTAACCCCCCCCCCCCCCCCAGATCTACAATGGCTCACACGAATGACTTCGTCAAACTTGTGCACCTTCTTCAGAGACACATCCTGGCCCACCACAAGGCAAGACTCCCAACATGGCCAGGTGACCCACTCCCATCCTTCATTCAACGAATGGAGGACTACATCATCTTGGCCGTGACACCATTTAGCCCATCTGAAAGAACCAACCTTTGGGCTCACCACAATGCCAAAACTTGGTCTGCTGCAACTGTGGAAATGCTTAAGGAACACTACCAACAACTGCAAGACCAAACCAAACAAGACATCTTCCCCCTACTGGTACCCAACTGGACCAGAGCGCTGGCGGTGGCCAAACGAAGAGCCCTGATCAACAATCCACAGATCCAGGACTCCTCCTTCAACGCCACCAAACACATGCTGACAACAATCATGACCTCAGCATCCCCTGAGGACTCACCCGGACGCCACTGGGGTACCTCCCAGCTACCCACACCCGTACCAATCCCCCCTCCCCTCCCTACTGACACCACAACCCAGACCGCCCCCACCCCCTGCCCCCACCCCCCAACCTAACCACCCTGACGACTTCAGCGAACTGGTGCACCACCTTGGAAGACACATCATTGCGCATCACAAGGCAACATTCTTACCTTCACTCCCGGGAGAACCAATCCCATCCTTCATAAAACAAATCGAGGACTACCTTATCTTGGCCATTAAGCCCTTCTGCCCATCTGAGGTAAGTAACTTGTGGGCCCACAACAATGCAAAAATCTGGTCTTCGGCCACCGTAGCCATGCTGAAGGAACATTATCAGCATATACTGGAACAGACAAAAAAAGACATCTTTGCCCTTCTAGTCCCCAACTGGAACAGGGCTTTAGCAGTAGCCAAAAGGAGAGCCCTATCTAACAATCCACGTATCCGGGACGCCTCCTTTGAGGCCACCATGCACATGCTAACCACTACCCTGTTCTCACCCCACCCGGAAGACAAAGAAGACTGCACCCCACCACCCCTTTCCACTCCCCCACCAACTAACAACAACTCCCGACCCTCCTACCCCCCCCCCCGCTCTACGTGCCAATCCCATCCCCGACCCTCTCCCTCTCAACCCCAGACACTGGACGACATGGACAGTGAAGAAATGCTAAACACGCTTCTCCGCTTAGCAGGACTCTCCGCCCTCCCTCCAAGAGACCAAGAATAGACCCCAACACAGCGGTTCACGCAGTACACCCCCACCACGGAGACTAACACAACCGCTCTGGAGGAACTCAAACGTGGCATCAACACGTCACAACTCCAAGATACACAACTAGGAAAGCAGGAGGCCTCAACCCACCTATCCAACAGGACAAACCACATCCTAACCCATAACTACTCCTCCCCATACCCTGCCGTTTTTTTTTTGTTTTTAAGTTATGGAAATGAAGCTCAACTGATCCATAACACATACTTTTTTTTTCCTCAAACCTTCCCTCACCCCTACAAGAAATGTAGTTAAAGGCTGATGTTCTCACTGCAGCGTGTTAAGAGTGAAATGTGACCTTAACCCTCATGTGCTGTTGGGGATGTTTTCAGCCACTAGGGGGCATTTTTACCTCTTAAATAAGCCGTAAATTTCACTGTATTTTATCAAATTGAATCATTTTTGTTGAGGAACCTTCATTTAACATACATTTTGGAAATATGATTTCAAAACTTTCAGAAGGTCAATAATACACTGTGGGCAAATTCACTACGCACGTGATGTTCAGGCTGAAAACAGCCACTAAAAGAACAGCTGTAAAAATATAACAGATCAACTTTTTTGGTCAAATCTGTTTATCAACCTCAGTCCTGATCAAAACAACTAAATATTTAAATATTTTCACAATTTTAACTCTTTAAATATCAATTTCAAATGTGATGTCACTAATTTGGACACACAAAATGACGTATTTTCAGTATAAAACTGGATCCATTTGAACCTTTATCACAGTCTTGGACATGTCAAAGATTAGTAACAACATTGACTTGGATGAATTATTAGTTTCTGTGCAGCATCAGAATAAAATTTGTACTCACATGATGTTGGTGGCTGTTTTTGCCCCATTGACTGCCATTATAACCACATTTTTTGAATGCGCAGCCATGACACTATATAATGATGCATTCTGCATGTTGATGGTCCCCCAGTTGAACAGAAGTAAAGTGTGAGATTTTTACTGTTGATGACCAGGTTGCATCATGTAGCCACTACACAGGCCTGTACATGAAATGCCTCTTTTTTGATGATGGTAAAGTCAGTTTGAAACTACCTTAGAGTCTTTTTTAATACACTCTTCTTCCTAGAATCCACTCCAGATTGTCGACAGCTCTCTTGCAGCGGTTATAGTCACTAATGATGGCTTTTGCTTTAATTCATCCAAGTCAATGTTGTTACTAATCTTTGACATATCCAAGACTGTGATAATGGTTCAAATGAACAGATTTGACCACAAAAAGTGTGAAAAAATATGTATCTGTTATATTTTTACAGCTGTTCATTTAGTGGCTGTTTTCAGTCACGAACGTAACCAACGTAACAGTTTATTGAAGTGTTTAAGTGTTAAAGGGATGAGGCGGCAGTAGCTCAGTCTGTAAGGACTTGGGTTAGGACGCGGACGTCACGGGTTCAAGACCCCCATGGACCAAGACCAACTGGTTGCTGGAGAGGTGCCAGTTTACCTCTTGGGCACTGCTGAGGTGCCCCTGAGCAAGGCACCAAACCCCCAACTGCTCTGGGCGCTTGTCAGAAGCAGCCCCCTCACTCTGACATCTCTCCATTGACGCATGTATATGTACTGTGTGAACAACAGAGTGTAAAACTGAATTTCCCCACTGTGGGACTAATAAAGGAATATCTTTCTTTCTTCTTTCTAAAATAACAAAAACAACTGCTGATGAAGCAGATTTCCAGCTTCAGGCTATCAGTCAGCAGCAGAACATGGGAGTAGAGCAGCGGAGAGAGAATTTCATATTAATGAATCAATGGTACGAAGTGGACGAAGAAGAAGATGAGCTGCACCACCAGAGCTTCAGAGAGACATGAACATCAGCCACTTTCCAGGAGGAGAAACCAAGAGACCCAACGGCTTTTTCCACAACTCTCCGTCCCTGTTGATCTGAGACTCCATGCTGCCCATCTCACTGACACCGTCAGAACCAAAGTGAAGAAAACTACTTCGGAGCTCGCCGTCATTCCGGGTGGATGAACTAAAGAACTCGAACCGCCAGGGAGGCAACGCCGGGCCAGTTCCTCCTCTATCTGCCAATGGATCAGGAAGGCAGGAATCATCACTGAACAGCTACGTTACAGCAACCAGACTGACTTGATAATGACCAGACTGACTTGATAATGACCAGACTGACTCGATAACGACCAGACGGATTCGGGCTCGATGCCGAAGTCGTCCGACTGTTTAACTCAGACACTGATGATGAAGGATTTGGTGGATTTGTGGACGAGGAATGAACTGAAAAAAACTGAAAGTGAGAGTATTGTTTTGTATTTAGTGTGTTTCAGATGAAAAATGTTGAGTTATTGAAGTTATTGAGTTGTTAAATTAATAGAATAAAGTTTGACTATCTGACCGTTTTGTGTCACTTATAATCCAGTGCGCCTTATAAATGAAAAAAGGCAGTGATATTGATATTTATTGACAGTGCACCTTATAATCCGGTGCACCGTATGGTCTGGAAAATATGGTAATATTTCAGTTAAACTTCTTCTGCAGGACTGAAACTAATTAATTTGTTTCTTATAATTAATTCTACCATATTTTTCATGTGGGCTTCATCTGCTGCAAAACGGTATCAACCATTTATATGATATATACCACTGAATAAAACCTGATCAACTGAATTAAAACAACACATAAACCTTGTTATAGGTATACAAACACTACAACAGGCAGGCCTCTATATGTGCATATATATATATATATATATATATATATATATATATATATATATATATATATATATATATATATATATATATATATATATATATATATATATATATATATGAGCACTAACTACACAGTAAATGAGAGGATGTGATTGATGTCAACATGTGGCACAGATCAGTCTAGATGACAGCAAGAGGCCAAAGGGAAGAGGTCGCTCCATGAAGCAGACCGGTCTGTGAGACTGGGCCTCAGGGAGATACAAGTTACCAACATGACAGGAAGACTTCATCTGAGACCACATAAAACACATGGATCAGGAAAAAGGGTCAATTTGTGTAGGCGTGACCCATAAAATCACAAAGGGTATATTAATGAGAAATACATCAGTTTGAAATAAAACAGAATGTCCTTTAAGATGTCTAAAGGTTTTTGGTTGGTTCTCCCCCCCGTAAATGGAAAACTCTTCCAAATGTTTTGACAGTTCAGCCACATAACAGAGTCCTACTGGGAAGTTTCTGGTGGTCCAAGTATGTGGTCACAGCCACGAAAACATACATAAGAAGATGCTGATGTGTTTTTAGGTGACTTCTTTGAGTGAAGGCAGCCCCACATTCATCACAGCTGTAGGGTTTCTCTCCAGTGTGAACAAGTTGATGTATTCGTGAAGTATTTAATGTAGCGAAAGCTGCCCCACATTCATCACAGCTGTAGGGTTTCACTCCAAAGTGAATGCGCTGGTGGACTTTGAGGCTCCTCTGGAAAGCATAACTTTTCCCACATTGGTCACAGCTGTGTAGTTTCTCTCCAGTGTGCACTCTCTGATCAATCAGTCTCTTTCTTCTTCCTCTCCGCTTCTAAAGCAACAGACATGACGCCGTGTGAGTGGCAGCCTGTTACAGCAGCTCTTGCTCATTCTAGAGCTTTTCTCTTTAAAAACTTTTTAATCTTTTCTTTCATTTGCCAGTATTAAGTCCTTTAATTCAACAGTCTTTCCGGCATTATGGAGACCAAAACAGCAACTTTGGTCGTAACTTTTCATCACTTTTTACAATGTTTACGTCCATGTACGGGGACCCAATGAGCAGACCCATTGTTTACACCAGGGATCAGCTGTTGGCGCTCCGCAACACAGCGCTGCTGCACCCCGAGGAGAGACCCGATGTTCCCCCGGTTCCCCCGGAGATAAAGAGGAGAAGAAGAGGATGTCGGGCTGGAGCTCAGCGTCGCGCACGGAGGATGAAATACAAACCAGTCTTCCCGTCTGTTTTGATGGGGAATGTGAGATCTCTCCCCAACAAGATGGACAAGCTGGCGGCGCTGACCCGACATCAGCGGGAGTACCGGGAGTACAGGACTTCAATAGACGTGATGGTGGTCACCGAGACGTGGGGCCCGGAAGGTTTGGCTCGTTCCTTTACTTAAAAAAAATTTCTCCAAAAAAAAAAAAAAAAAAAAAAAACTGACAGCGGAAACGAACTAGGCAGAATGTTCATTTTAATAATATCTATCCGGTTATACATATTCATTGGGAGTACCAACCAGCGGTTTAGGTCTATTACTGGAATGTAGTTGTAATCATAGATTTTGGATAAGTCTTTAGGTATCTGAACTCCAAGATATTTAATTACTTCATCCTTCCATTTAAATTTACTCATCTTGTAAATATTGTCCTGTGGTGTATAGTTCTAGGTCAGAGTTTGCGTTTTGTGTAGATTTAATTTATAACCTGAGTATGATCCAAAAAGTTTCAGCAGAGGTAGCAATCTCTGTAAACTTCTGTTAGGGTTGGTAAGGGTTAACGAAATGTTGTCTGCGTAGGCACAAATCTTGTATTGTGTACCTCCCATCTTTATGCCCGTTATAGCTTCATCTTCTCTGATTGCCTGTAGCAGTGGCTCAATAAAACTGAGGGCGCGTCCCTGTCGACAGCCTCTGTTAAGTGATACAGTTTTAGATAAATTCCCATTTATTTTGATCCCTGCTGTAGGAGAGCAGGACAGAGATCGCAGACATCCAACTACCTGACCATCAAAGTGTGGGGTATGGGGAAGCCAAAGCGTTTAAGAGTTAGGTCAAGATATTCCCGGGGGGGGGGGGGGGGTGGGGTCTCTGGGGTCGTGGGGGAGGGTGGTGGAGTGGGGTAGAGGGGAAGTGTGGGGTGGGGTGAGGAGGTTAATGAGGCGTCCCCGCTGTCGGGGGGTGGCGATGGTGCTGGGCTTGCGCCGGAGCCAAGGCGGGGCTTGTGGGGAGAGGTAAATTTGCGAAGAGCAGTGAATAATTTGGTGATGACATCCGGGGGCCCCGGCCATTGGTGGTGCCGCTTCAGCCCTGGAGGTGGGTGATGATGAAGGCCGGAGGGGATGGAAATGGGTGCTGAGGAAATGAGGTGATTGCCAGGAATGAGAAGTTGTCGAATCCCGTAAGTGGTGGCGAGATGTGGGGCGCGAAAAGCGCAGGGGCGGGCGCTGGAGTGGAGCGGTGTGGAGGAGGGTGGGGTCTGCCGGGGTGGTGGTTATGGTGAGAAGGTGTCTGTGTTCCGAGTGGTGTTTGATTCCGATTGGAAATTGTTCTGGCGTTATCTGTTCTCACAAAAAACGAGAAAGGTCTGGGTTTCGCCGCGCCGGATGGGGTGGGTTCTGGCTGGGTCGGTGAGTGTTGTCAGGTGGGTTCCATGGTGGTAAATGCGGCGGTGGAGAGTTAAATAATGGGTTTTCAGGCGGGTGTGGTACACAAAAAGGCAGTTCAACAGGTAGACAAAAACCAAATCGGCGGGCTGAAGACAACGTAGTAAACACAGGCTTAGGTTGATGCACGAGATAATCAAAACACTGGAGATGGCGGGTACGCTTTTCCTATGGAAGAAAAAAGAGGAAGTGGAAAGGGAGGAAAAGGGGGAAAAAATTATATAGGGGGGGGGGGGGGGGAAAACTATGCACAGGTGGACCCAATCAGGGCAGGGGATGACGATCAAACGCAGGTGACTGTGATGATAATCAGATCGGGAGGAGGTGCTCTGACGTGAAGGCAGGAGGCATGCAGGGCAGGGCGTGAAGTGAACTGCAACAAGAGGAGAGGTTAGAATGCAAACACAAAAAAGGAAGTGGCTAATAACTACAGCATGCAACAGGAAATGACCGGTTAACATTTATACTTCCTGACAAAGCCAAACGCTTAAGAGTTAAGTCAAGATATTCCCATCCAGCAGAATCAAAAGCCTTTTCAGCGTCGACACTAATAACTACAGATTCGTTATCGCTGTTCCATATGATCAATCAGGTGGAGAGCCCTCCTCACGTTATCTTGCGTTTGCCTATTTTTCACAAAACCGGTCTGATCAGGGTCAATTAAATCTGGAATGATATATTCTAATGGTTTGGCTAATATTGATGCAGATAATCTGTAATGAGTGTTTAAGACAGATGTAGGTCTATAGGAGCTACATTCTGTCTTATCTTTACCTGTTTTGGGGGTTACTGAGATTACAGCTTGCCGCCAGGACACTGGGATCTCTCCGCCCTCCAGGATGTAGTTCAAACTTTCTTTTAGTGTTGGTACAATGACTTCTCTAAAGTTTTTATACCATTCCGATGGAGAGCCGTCGGCCCCTGGCATTTTGCTCCTTTTCAGTCTTGATATAGCTCGATTTATTTCTTCTTCTGTTATCTCCTCAGTTATTGTTTTGATCTGATCAATGCTTGGTAAATCTAAACCTTTTAAAAACTTTGACACATCTGTTAAATCAGCTGCCTGTTGTTGCTCATACAGTTTCGTGTAATATTTTTCGAATGAGTTCTGTATATCGTCCGATTTATCGTGTACCTTATTTGTGTCGGGGTCTTTCATTTTAGGGATAAATCTTTCCGCTTGTTGTTTTTTTATTCTCCAGGCGAGTCATTTTTTGGATTTTGGGCTGTTCTCATAGAAAGTCTGTTAAATGAATTTAGCTTTCTTCTCTATCTGTTTGTCATATATATCGTTTAACCGTTGGTTTGTTTCCTGAATCTGACTTAAGATATTAGGATCATTGCATGTCGCATGTTTAATCTCCAGTAATTTCTTTTTCTTTTTCCTTTTTCTTCTGAGCTGACCATCTGATAAGTTTCCCTCTAAGCCTTTGCAGCATCCCATCGGGTGCTGGGAGACACTGGTCCATTGTTATTATAAGTCATGTAGTCCTTAAATGGGGAAAAGGAAACTTTATTTAGTGGCCGGTTAGCTCAGTTGGTTAGAGCGTGGTGCTAATAACGCCAAGGTCACGGGTTCGATCCCCGTACGGGCCATTACAAGTTTTTGGGGGCGGCAGTAGCTCAGTCCGTAGGGACTTGGTTTAGGAATCTGAGGGTCACCCGGTATTTTTATCTAGTAATTTGGCAATAACTAGCGAGCTAGTGATTGGGTTTAAACATTGTTGTGGCCTGCAGTGACAAATCTTTATACATTTCAACTGTCTGGTTTGGACCTTTGTCTGCCCGGCATCTATCTGATAGTTAAAGTTTACAACAACACTGTCGACACAAGGCCATTTTTGTTATAAAATATCTGGCCACTGTACTGATATACAGAAGTTCTGTACTTTTGGAAGAGGATCTTAATGTTGTTTATCTTCCCAAGCAATACTCTCAAAAGTCCTTTGAATCAGGTAAAATAGGACTACTCCCACTGGAGGGTGGTGTCATAGTAGTATCATTTATTTATTCATTTTTTGCAATTGAAATTTTTATTACTGCCACTGTCAAGACACCTGCAAGCCTAGGAAGAAGGTCTATTTTGTATTTAAATCTTCCCATTGGGATACTCCTAACAATCCTTTAAATCAGGTGAAATGCAGTATTCTTACCAGACTGGTGTCTTACAGCCCAGTCGCACAGCGGTTTGTGAAATAGTGACGTAAAGTGAAGGGAAATTCATGTTTATGTACACAAATCAAATCAATATAGTTTTGTGACTTTTTCACAAAATGCTGTCAGACTGTGTTGTATTATGGTCTTATTTGTTTATTCTTTTATGTTTGTATGTATGTATGTTTTTATGTATATATATATATATTTTTGTTTTTATTTATAAAAAAATGTTGTTACTGTATTTACAAATCAATACTATATAATTTTGTAACTTTTTCACAACATTCTGTCAGACTGTGTTGTATTATGGTCTTATTTATTTGTTTATTTATGTGTGTATGTGTGTATTTATGTATGTATGTATTTGTTTATGTACCGTTTGTATTTTTTCATTTTTTATTTATTGTTACTGTAATTACAAATCAATACAATATAATTTTGTAACTTTTTCACAACATTCTGTCAGACTGTGTTGTATCATGGTCTTATTTATTTGTTTATTTATGTGTGTATGTATGTATTTGTTTGTATTTTATTTTTCATTATTACTTTATTTACAAATCAATGTGATATAGGTTTGTAAGTTTTTCACAGCATGATTTATGTATGTTTGTTTTTATGAATGTATGTTTATATGTATTTATGTATGTATGCATTTATGTTTTTACTTATTTATATATTTTTGGCTAGCTAACACTAGATAGCTATTTATATTTAGAAATTTGTTAATAGGTAAATTTCTGGCTAGCTAGCTTGTGGCTAGCTAGATTGTGGCTAACTAGCTTGTGGCTAGCTAGCTTGTGGCTAGCTAGCTTGTGGCTAGCGCTGGATAGGTCTGTGAAGGTCCTCATTCATCCAGGTCATATTCATTCTGGCAACAATTGAATCGAAGGCAACTGGACTTAGATTTGTCTCTGAAGACGTTTCGCCTCTTATCCAAGTGGCTTCATCAGTTCGAACTACAGTCTGACTAGTCCCCTCTAGTCAGACTAGTCCCCTCTAGTCAGACTAGTCCCCTCTAGTCAGACTAGTCCCCTCTAGTAGAGTAGTATGCACTGGGGATTATCACCCTCTTTCCTTCGCTGAGGGATCAATTTCCTGCAAAGGGCTATGTAAGTTTCAGTAAAGGGTTACTTCCAAAGAAACACTGGTTTTATAGATGCATACATACATACACATATTTTACATGATTAAATGCACCACATTGCCTAGAAAAAAGTGGTTAAGTTGCAACTGTCTTTGGTTTAATTTAATTGATAGCGACCTAAAAATGTCACACCAGTTTGGGTATGCTACAAATTTCAATTTGGGCATGAAGATAACATTAAAATGCAGAATAACAACCATCAAACCAGCCATCCCATAAATGAAAAGGCTCCATGGCAATCGCAATGAATTTGGTCAATATCATACTGTCCTTTAATTTCACAATACTCTCTGAATGTTTGATGGGTGTTTTGTAGTTTTTCATTTCTTAATGACTCAGCAGGAGCACTTCTCTGATGGGGAAAAAGGCTCCGGATATTTAGCGTGGCGCCTCAAGACCACGTCCAGGAATAAACACAAGCGGCCAGCGAAGGCAGCCACAGTACCTGAAGCACACGCACCGAAGCGCCGAAGATCAGCAGCCACAGAACCTCAGCGGCTTGATGGAGATGCATTCAAAGAGGCTGGATCATTTCTTCTTCACTGTCCTGATGAAGCAAGTGTGTTTCTGAAGATGACGGTGACCTTGAAACATCGCCAGGACCTTGTGCATGACCCTCAGAGAACCACAGATGTCTTTAAAACATTTCCATGTTTTTTAGATGTCAAAGGACTGGTAAGTTGTGCATTTAAAACTCCATTGTTTATTTGGTTGACTGTAAGCAGTAATGCACTGACCATTAGCTTGATGGATTTGCATGTGTGTTTGATGACCAGCTGAATCGAGACTTCCTGCTGCTGTTTGGTGCTGAAACAGCCCCCGAGATGCTTGAGAAGTGGGACACGGCATTCAAGCCCAAGGTTATCAAAGAGGCCAAACACCTGACTCAGTCATCCGAGCTGTGGCCTCTTCTGAGAGCTGCTGAGAAACTCACAGAGAATGATGACAGCAGTGAGCTACATGTTTGGTTTCTATTCAAATAGCTAGTGCTGTTGACTTCATGCTTTCCAACTAGATACTAATGACTTGCTTTGCCTCATTTTTCCTGGTCGTAGACTGGGACAGTGATATGGCTTCTCTGCTGCTCCTTCTCCATCTCTTGCCACCTACAGCTGGACAGAAGAGGGCCAAAATAAGTGCAAGTGATGCAGTGGACAAAGTTGTGCACTTTCACAAGGTATGTATCTCTCCTTTGTTAAAATCCTATCAACTATTTTTTTTTTTTTTTTTACATTTTTAACAAAGTTAGTGACCATGGGGAAACAGCTTCCTGGAGACCACAGACAAAACCTAATAAAAGTACCCAAAAACCTTCAAAATCCTCCAAACTTCTCGTCTGCCACCATCCAGATGTCCAGAACCCCCAGGTTGCTGAATTAAGTTGAAGAGACAACATTTCCTGTATGTTTACAGGCTAAATATTGACTTGTTGAATTTTCTGGTGTCCTACAGTCCCACAGTTTCTGGTGACCCAAATATGCAGAGAGCAGTTGAACATTTTCTAGCAGAAACCAGAATCTGAACAATCACTTTAAGGTGTTCATGTTATTTTTCTGTTTTTCAGTCACACTGCAGCATCGACGAACACCTCCAGGAGCTGCCGTTAACGGGCGTGGCCAGTGCTGGTACTGGATCCCAGGCTACTCCATCCTGTGCTGCCTTGGAGTCAGCAGGGTCGACGCTGGAATGAAGGCAGTTAGTTGTTAGGCGTGTCTCCTCGTCACCAGCTTCAACAGTCTTCAGTGATTCCTATCTGAGTAATACCGGTGGGACTGAAGATGGGACCCGTTAAACGGAGAGCTGGTCGGTATATCCCAACAGGCGTATATCGCCGGCTCTAACAAAGTGTTTCATTTGTCAAGCTGTACATGTTCCCTGTCAGTCCTTGATAACCCATTTACGAATGGATCCCAGTTTCTATCCCAGCAAGGTTTAAGTTGGTTTGTGAACGAGGTGTGTAGGGTAGTTTTAACAGATTTGGGGGGGGGAGTAGCTAGTGGTAGGGAGTTGGTTGGGAATGGGGGGTACCGGTTAAGTCCCGACAAGAAAAAAAAAAGAGTGTGAATTGGTAGGTGGAGGGGGCAGTTTATCTTAGCACCAGGTTTAAGTGTGGTGCCCCTGAGCAAGGCACCAAACCCCCAGCTGCTCGGGCGCTTGTCAGGGGCAGCCCCCTCACTGTGGCGTCTCTCCATTGTTGCATGTATATGGGTCCTGTTTGTGCATGTGTGTGTCTCGGGTCTGCATGTACCGTGTATAAGTAAAACAACAGAGTGTAAAAGTTGAATTTCCCATTGTGGGACGAATAAAGGACTATCTTCTTCTTCTTCTTCTTCTTCTTAATTAGTGTGGATGAGAAGGATTGTTGTCAAAGTGCAGATGCAGCAAACTCAGAGTCATTTCAAGCTGATTTTCAGTCTCCAAGATGCTACAGAAGTTGCTGGAACAAGTGTCATGCAGAGCCCAGAGGCTGGCTGTTTTCAGAGCAATGGATCAAGTGAAAGAAACAAAGAAAATACAGAAAAAATCTGCACCTCAAATGTAGTGGCAATCTTTCCTCGTCCTGGCTCCAGTACTCTGCTGTTACCACCACTATTCAGCAGTCCCTTGGCAATAAGCTTGACACTAAAGGATCTTCTGAGGCTCTAACTGCGTTCAAACAACTTTACTTATGAAAATAAAAACAAAGGTACAAAATTCTCTTTATGGCTCAACTTGGTGTGTGGTCAAAAAACTGTCTCTGGCTCACTTTGGCTGCTTCACCTGGTCTGAGAGCTACAAGGCTGTGATGTGACCAGTAGCATCATTAAAGGAGCATTTCCACCAGCATTTTTAAAGGAAACCCAAGGGCTCCCCAACTAAACCACCACCAGCAGGATCAATATGGCTCTTACATTTCCAGCCCCTAATTGCTTATGTTAAATGCAAAACAATTACCAAATATTATCCAACATGAGAGCCATATAACATTCAACATATTATTTATGGTGCTGTTACATGTACATCATAATACACAAAGATGAAAAACTATATACATAAACTCTTATTCTCCTTTTCAAAGTGTTCGTATTGCATGTTTCAGCAGGCAGTTTGTTTATAGGTCTGTCCAGTACGTTAGTCTTAGTCTTCATGCTGACTCGCCTCACTGCACCACTGGAGTCTGGTAATGTCTTTATCACTCCACCCATATTCCAGGAGTTGTGAGGGGCAGCTTCATCCATTATCAGGACAATATCTCCTGGCAAGAAGTCCTTTTGCAGTGTGAGCCACTTTTGTCGCTCCTGAAGCAGCGGCAAATATTCTCTCGTCCATCTAGTCCAAAACAGATGGGCCACATACTGTGTGTGTCTCCATCGCCGCCGTGCACACTGATCATCTTTGTCAAAGACCCCTGGTGGAATGTTGGGTTGTGTTTTCATCAGTAACAGGTGATTCGGTGTTAAGGCCTCCACATCATTAGGGTCATCTGATGAGTGTGTTATTGGTCTGTTATTGATGATGGCTTCAAGTCTGTGAAGGTTCTCATTCATCCAGGTCATATTCATTCTGGCAAAAGTTGAATCGAAGGCAACTGGACTTAGATTTGTCCCTGAAGACGTTTCGCCCCTTATCCAAGTGGCTTCCTCAGTTCGAACGCTGCAGTCTGACTAGTCCTCACTAGTCTGACAAACAGTGGAGTAATACCCAGGTTTTTAACCTCTGCGGAAGTGTCCGCCCCTTATTCTCCTAAGACAATAGTTCGTTAGTGGAGTTTCAGTGTGAGTCCCACTAGTGAACGACAGTCGTTGAGGATTCAATGGGGCCGACGACAACAGTCGTTAGGCATCATGTGTGTTGCCAGTGGACGACAGTCGTTGTGTTCGTTAGGGACACTTGAGGTTAGTTTCGGACTGTCGTTGATGTTGAATTTTCTTGGTACCGCTGAAAGTGCAGCATTGTAGATGGGGGATAGGTGGTGTCTGAGACCCCCTCCTCTGTTTAAAGATGGTTTTTCCAATTTAACATAGATGGCTTCCTTTACTCCTCTTTCAAACCATCTGTCCTCTCTGTCCAAGATTTTAACATTGCTGTCCTCAAAGGAGTGAGCCTTTTCCTTAAGGTGTAAATAGACAGCTGAATCTGGACCTGAGGAGTTGGCCCTTCTATGTTGGGCCATGCGCTTGTTTAAGGGTTGTTTGGTTTCACCAATGTAGAGGTCCTGGCATTCCTCGCTGCATTGGACAGCATAAACCAGGTTGCTTTTTTGTGAGTGTGGTAGCCTGTCTTTGGGGTGGACCAGTTTGTGTCTGAGGGTGTTGCCGGGTTTGAAACACACTGGGATTCGGTGTTTGTTAAAAACTCTTCTGAGTTTTTCTGATACCCCGGACACATAGGGAATGACTATGTTCCTGTGTTTGTTTCTGTCCTCGGCTCCCTCTGCGTTGGTGGTCTTCTTAGAGCGTGTTGCTCTGTCAAAGGTCCAGTTTGGATAGCCACAAGTTTTCAGAGCTCCCCTTAGATGTTTGTGCTCTTTCGCTTGGGCCTGTGTGGTGGTTGGTACATTATCAGCCCTGTTGTAGGGTTCTGATAACGCCTAGTTTGTGCTCCAGAGGGTGGTGTGAGTCAAAGAGAAGGTATTGGTCTGTGTGAGTGGGTTTCCTATACACCCCAATGTGGAGGCTCCTGTCCTCATCCAAGTGAACATCACAGTCCAAAAAAGGTAAGTGGTTGTCCTTAACATCCTCTCTAGTGAACTTGATGTTCTTGTCCACTGAGTTGATGTGCTCTGTGAAAGCCTGGACCTCTTGGGTTTTGATTTTCACCCAAGTTTCATCCACATACCTGAACCAATGGCTTGGTGATGTTCCCTTGTATGAGTCAAGTGCCTTCTGTTCTACCTTTTCCATGTAGAGATTTGCCACAATGGGGGATACCGGTGAGCCCATGGCACAGCCCTGTTTCTGTCTGTAAAAGGTATTGTTAAACTGGAAATATGTGGTGTTGAGGCACAAATCCAGTAGCTGGCAGATCTGGTCTGGGTTGAGATTGCTTCTGTCCTGTAAGTTTTGGTCCTGCTTCAACTTCACACATTACAGTCTGGAGTCCTTCATCATCTAGTGTCTGTTGCTGTAACACAGAGTTCAAGACTTTTCTTACAGTACGGATTTGTCTTTCCCACACGCCGCCTTGGTGTGAGGCCGCTCGGGTGTTGAAAATCCACTTGATGCCCTTTTTTGTCATGGCGTTCTGTATTTTGATCTGGTCCAGGTTTTCCATGCTTTGTGCAGATCTTTTTCTGCTGTAACCAAGTTTGTTCCATTGTCTGAGCGTATAATTTTTACTTGTCCCCTTCTGCATATAAACCTACGTATGGCGTTGATGCAGGAATCTGTATCCAGGCTGTGAGCTATCTCAATGTGAACAGTTCTTACAGTGAGACAAGTGAACATCACACCATATCGTTTAACAAGGCTTCTTCCACGTTTAACTTCAAGCGGCCCGAAGAAGTGAACCCCCACGTTGATAAGGGGTGGCTGATCAGGTAGTAGCCTGTCTTCAGGCAGGTCTGCCATTCTTTGTCTTCCAGCTTTAGCATTGAGCCTTCTGCACACAATGCACTTGGAGATAATCCTTCTTACAGCTGAGTTAGCTTGAGGGATCCAGTATTTTTGTGGCAGCATTGCTAGCATGTAGTTGCGACCACAGTGCCCAACTTCTTGGTGGAGGTGTTGCAGTATCAGGCTGGCTATAGGTGAACTTTTAGAGAGGATGGCTGGGTGTTTAGCCTCTTGTGGCATTGCAGCTTTATTAAGCCGGCCTCCAACTCTTAGTATACCATCCTGCAACATGGGGTCAAGTTGGTAGATCTGGCTCTTTTTCTTGATTGGAGCATTTCCTCTAGGACAGTTTTTAGTGTGTCCTGTATTGCTGTCATTGGCTCTGTTTTGTTGTCAGTTCGTGTACGCATGCTGTGAATTGTTGTTTGTTTTATGTGCTGCGCGATGGCTTGTTTGATTTGGGTGTAGACTGATGATGGTAGTTTCGAGCTGCTTTCTCTTGTTTTTCAGTGCCTTAGTGTCTCTTTTGTCTGAGAAACCTGCACCGCCTTTTTGTGTTGCATGTGAGTGTGGATGCTTTTGATAGTGTCGTAGCCCTCTTGTGTGTGTTGTGTCACTTGGACATGTTGTGATTTCCGGGTCTTTTTGTTGTAAATCCTTTTTTAGTTGTTCTGTTCACTCACGTTCGGGTTTCAGATGAAAGCCGGGCCGTGTTCCCGATTTGTTTGCATGAACCTGTTCACCTTGACTCCTCTTGAGCCCTGATCTGCTGGATTTAGCGCTGAGTTCACATAGCGCCACTGGGTAGGATGAGAATGATCTCTTATTGTAGTGACTCTGTTCGCTACAAAAGTTTTGAAGCGAGCACTTTCATTTGAAAGATATGTGAGCACTGTAGTGCTATCAGTCCAGAAGACAGATTCCTGTAATGGGACCTTAAGCTCCTGTCTCAACATCCTGTCCATTTTGACAGCCACGACTGCCGCCGTCAGCTCCAGTCTTGGTATTGTGACGTGTTTCAGAGGTGTCACTCTTGATTTTCCAAGTAAAAGGGAACAGTGTTTTTTGTTTTCATGACTAGTAAGCAATATGTAGGAAGCTGTAGCATATCCATCCTCACTAGCATCAGCAAAGTGATGAAACTGAGCTGATTGTGTGGATCCAAACTCTTCTGTTTTGATGCATCTGGGTATGATGAACTCTGCCAAACTCTCCAAGTCTGCTAACCATTCATGCCGTCTTTTTGCATGTTTACCTTCAATCTCTTCATCCCAACTATGTTTCTTTTTGCACAGGTCGCGCAAGATGAGTTTTGCTGTTAATGTGAGTGGTGCCAAAAAGCCGAGGGGGTCGAAGACAGCACTTACTGTGGATAAGATTCCACGTCTGGTGAAAGGCTTGTTTTGCATGTTTATCTGGAAGTTGAACCTGTCAGTCTCTGTGCACCACTGCACACCAAGCGCACGCTCCACTGGGAGTGTGTCGTGTCTCAAGTCCAGGTCTTTGACTTCAGGTGCTCTTTCGTTATCTGGAATAGACAACAAGACGGTGAGACAGAAACCTCCCCTGGCCCACAAGGCTGTGAGTTCTTGTACCAGGCTGACTGCCTGATCACTTGTTTCCACTGCTTTTAGGCAATCATCAACATAAAAATGTCTCAGCACAGTGTCAATGCCTCTGCACTCATAATCTCTTTTGCATCTTCCGCAGTTCTTCTCAGCGCATAGATGGCGCAACTGGGTGAGGATGTAGCACCAAAAAGGTGAACTTTCATCCTAAACTCTTCCACTTGGCTGTTAAGATCACCCTCTGTCCACCACAGAAACCGCAGTAGATCTGTGTCTTCCTCTGGAACCCTCACTTGATAAAACATAGACTCTACATCCACCATCAGCACCACTGGATGCTCTCTGAACCTTAACAGAGCACCAATGAGGTTGTTAGTGAGACCTGGTCCTTGGAGCAACTGTTCATTTATTGAGACACCCTGATATGAAGCCATGCAATCAGAAACTACTCTTAATTTATTTTTCTTGGGATGATACGCCCCGTGGTGAGGGATGTACCACACACGACCATCACTGCGACTGAGCTGTTCAGCTGCAGTTTTCTCAGCATAGTGTTTGTCAGTGATGTCTCTCATGAATGCTATGTAGTCTTTCTGGAAGTCTGGGTTTCTCTTTAACTTCCTCTTGTGGCTGTCCAATCACTGCTGAGCCATGCAGCAATTATCTGGCATCTTGATGTTTTCATTTCTCAGGGGTAACCTCAGACTGTAATGACCATCAACTAACTTTGCTGAACTTGACACCAGGTGCATGAACCTGTGATCATCCTGGGACATTTCCTCTTTTTCTTCACAGCTTCGTTCTGGGAAATCTGTGTTGTCCTGTTTCACTAACAGTTCTTCTATTTGGCTCACCAGAATGCAATTAGCTGTGTAGCTCTGCAGCTTACCATTGTCTGTTTTTGGGCCCTCGTCTCTTCTAAGAGGTCCATTGATCACCCATCCCAGGGCAGTTTTAACAGCATATGGCCCTTTCCCATCACTATTTATGACTTGCCATGGCTCAATGGCTTTTGGGACGTTGGCACCAATAAGCATTCCCACTTCTGCTTTAATACATGGCAGGCGTACTTCCTTCAGATACTGCCATTGTGCAATATCTTCCTGTCATGGTATATTTTCTTTCTTCTCTGGGATGTGGCTGTGTGGAAACGCCTTCGGGAGTTCAATGTAGGTGTTTTCTTCAAGACCACACACCTCAAGATCTGAAAGAGCAGCACTCTTCATCAACTTGTGACTATCAGAGCTGTCTTGAGCCATTGTGTCAAGAAGAAACTGGCTGCTCTTTGCTTTGAGATTTATTTTTCTCTGAATGTCTTCAATACAAAATGTTGCTGTGCTGCCAGGATCTATAAAGGCATATGTTTCCACATATCTCTCACTCTTTCTCGACTTAAGCTTAACTGGTACAACAGCAAGCACACATTCTTCTTCTCCAGCCCCAGTGTTTCCACATGACTCCTGACCAAACCACACATGAGCACTAGACACTACATCTTTCTCAGTATTGTTTTCTTCCATCTTTTCTGAAGCTCTGTTATCCTCTGTCTTGACATGGAGTATGTCTGGATGTGACTGACAACAAATCTGACACTAGAGTCTCTTTTTGCAGTTTTTACTAAGGTGTCCAAAGGTAAGACATCCAAAACACAGGCCTGTAGATTTCAGGAAGTCTATCCGTTCTAAGTTTGTCAGCTCTTTAATTCTACTGCAGACAGAAAGAGCTTGATGCTTCTGGCAGAATAGGCCAGGTTTGTGAAAGGCTGTTACACCTTTTACAGGGCTGCTTCTCTTTGCAGTTGCCTCCATGGTTGTGTCCTGCACACTTGTAGCAAATGTGCTTTCTCTGTGTCCCGTCTTCCTGATGTTTCTTTCTTTTGTAGCCTTTTCTTTTCCTCTGATGGTTCGTGAACCTTCTATAACATCTCCAAAAAGAGGATCCAAGGCTACCTTTGCTTGCCGATCAATGAAGTCGACTAGGTGAGAAAACCTTGCTCGTCCTCTTCCTGTCTCATGGATTTCAAATGCAGTTGTTCTCCACTTCTCTCTTATCTTGTAGGGAAGCTTTGAAATAACAACTCACGGGTTATCCATGTCTTCCCCATGAACTCAATATCATCGATCGTATTCCTACATCCAATCAGAAAGAGAGCATAGGCACTCAGCGATTTACCATCTTCTGCTCTGATCTGAGGCCATCTCAAGGCTTTCTCCATGTATGCGTTTGCTATCTTCAACTCATCACCATATTGCCTCTGGAGTAACTTTCTGGCCTCATGGTAGCCTCTGTCAGCTGACATATGCTCACAGCTACCAACAAGTTCTTGCGGCTCCCCGCTGGTATACTGCTCCATGTAGTACAACTTGTCCTGATGACTGTCAGTGTTGCTATCCACCGCATGCTCAAAGGCCCTGATGAAAGACTTGTAAGTGAGAGGGTCACCTTTAAAAACTGGAATGCCTTTAGAAGGGACATAAGAGCTTGTCTGTTGCCTTACAAGCATCTCAGAAATAGCATTTTGCTTCTGCATGACTTCATATAGTCCTCTTTCATTGCTTGCTGTCTGTGGGTGGCTATTGCCACGAGGTTCATTTGGTTTTGTGTCTGGTAAAAACTGCACCAACAAACCAGGAACATGTGCTGTGTGTTCTCCTGCAGCAGCATTTGAGATTAGCAGAGCACCATCACTCTCTTCTTTCAGCCTACATTGTGGATGCTTCTTTGACAGATTACTGTAAGTGCTTCCTTCATATTCCTCAAACACCTTGAGCTTTGCCTTGGACTCTGCAATAGCTGTGTTAAGAGCAAGCTGTTCCATTTTAGCCTTCAGCTGCAGCTGTCCGATCTCCAGCTCTCGTTTCTTTTCTAAAGCTGCTGAACGTGCCATCAAGGCTGCATGCTCTGCTTCTTCCTTCATACGCTCTGAAGACCCAGTCGTTGTTGATGAAGCAGCTGAGGATTTCTTTTTATTACGATGACAACTTTTTGCAGCTTGAGCTACGCTGTCTCCTGTTTTGATGTCATCCTGACTGATCCTGTCTCCTGGTTATCATTTGCACCTTTAACTTCATTTGCATTATTTTTATCTGTTGATTTCTTTCTCATTGCAGCACACCAGTTTTCAGTGTTCTCAACAAAGTCTTTCAAAGGTGCTGTTCTTGGTTCATACCAGTTATGCTGATCTGCTTGGCCTTCATCTTCATCCAGTAAAGCAACAACTGCAGCATTTATATCCAATCATCAAGTTTTCAATTATCAATGTTTTTCATCATGCCTGTCAGCTGAGATAATTTACCTCTTCTGGATCCAATGAGCTGCTTATTTTGTCATCCACTGCTTTCTTTGTGGGCCTTGGCGCCCTCTTCTGGTCAGAATCCTCCATGTCCACAGCACAGACCACTTGACTCAGATTCAGCTTAGAAACAGTCCGTTTTCCAAAGGCAAGCTAATGTCCAGCAGTGTCTTCACATGCACATCATTTTTCCACAAACAGCTGACATCCACAATCCTCTTCAGTGAAATGCATTCACCATATATGCGCTGCACAGCTCCGACAGGCTCCGACGAGCAGCACTGAAGGAGGTAATTAAAGCCCACTGACTCCAGCCCGCCAGCTCTCCTTATGTTAGCTTACTTAGCAGTTGACAACATGTTGCAAAGCATCCACTGGCTTACTTTTTCCAGTATGAGGGCTTGTGTTGGTTCCTCATCCATGCGTTAATCCTCGTTAGTCCGTTCTTCTTTCCAAGAGCGGAGTTTTTTGACTCACATGTAGTGGCAGTCTTTCCTCATTTTTACCACCACTATTCAGCAGTCCCTTGGCAATAAGCTTGACACTAACGGATCTTCTGAGGCTCTAACTCCGTTCAAAAAACTTTACTTATGCAAATAAAAACAAAGGTACAAAATTCTCTTTATGGCTCAACTTGGCGTATGGTCAAAAACTGTCTTGCTCCTTTGGCTACTTAACCTGGTCTGAGAGCTACAAGGCTGTGATGTGACCAGTAGCATCATTAAAGGAGCATTTCCACCAGCATTTTTAAAGGAAACCCACTAAACCACCACCAGCAGGATCAATATGGCTCTTACATCAATTAATGCTAAACTCAAGGAAGTGGTACGGCAGATAGTCTGGTTTCAACTATTGTCAGTGATCTGGAAGAACTTGGGACTGAACTGCCTCCCAAATCCAACATGAAGTGCTGTCTGCTGCATAAAGACGATCCTGTAAGATCTACGTTGAGTAAAAGTCTGGAGAATGTTGAAAACCCATTTAGCTTTAACACTGAGACTAAAAGGATGAAATACTTCAGTGAAAAATGGGGGGTTGTGGAGCCAGTAGAAAAGATCTTAGGAGTTTGATATGATAC
Source organism: Pterois miles (assembly GCA_947000775.1). Classification (NCBI taxonomy): domain Eukaryota; kingdom Metazoa; phylum Chordata; class Actinopteri; order Perciformes; family Scorpaenidae; genus Pterois; species Pterois miles. The sequence goes on from CAMQGK010000123.1 coordinate 1,275,305, forward strand.
AAGGAGAAATAAGCAAACAGGTACGTCTGATCAAGTCCCAGTGAATGACACGTTTGTTTACATTCCAGTTATGGAAACAATCAAATTTAAAAGAAGAAGAAGAACCTTTATTAGTCCCACTAAGGGAAATTCAATTTTTACACTTAACTTATACACGGTACATGCAGACCTGAACACACACATGCAACAATGGAGAGACGTCAGAGTGAGGGGGCTGCTCCTGACAAGCACCCCGAGCAGTTGGGGGTTTGGTGCCTTGCTCAGGGGCACCTCGGCAGTACCCAAGAGGTAAACTGGCACCTCTCCAGCAACCAGTTCACACTCAGTTCTTGGTCCATGTCGGGACTTGAACCGGTGACCCTCCGGTTGCCAAGACAACTCCCTAGAGACTGAGCTACTGCCGCCCCCAGATGAATCTTTAATCCCCAGAGGAAAATTCAGGAAATTAGGTTCCACCGAGATTTGAACTCAGATCGCTGGATTCAGAGTCCAGAGTGCTAACCATTACACCATGGAACCACTGTACATATATATGTGATATTTGTAAACTGCTTCTGTATCAAACACTGACAGATATGAAGACTTCTGCGATGGAAGTTATTTTAAGACTCATCCATCGTTCTCTAAACAACAGACTTTACAGATTCAGCTGTACTATGACGACTTTGAAACTGCTCACCCACTGGGGTCAAAACCTGGTATTCACAAAATGGCTGCTCTCCATTTAGTCCTCAGAAATCTGCCACCAAAGTTTAACTCTGCTGTGATGAACATTCATTTGGTTGCACTGTTTGATACAGAAGATGTGAACAAATCTGGTTTGATCTCATTCTACAGCCTCTGATCAATGACATGAAAACACTGGAGAGTCCTGGCATTGATTTGCCTTTCTCCACTGAAAAAGTCTATGGTACTGTCTGTCAGATAACAGGGGACAATGTGGGAATGCACAGTATTTTAGGTTTTACAGAGTCTTTTAGTGGACGTTATATCTGTCGTTTGTGTTTGATGGAAAAACATGACGGCCAAAATGTTAACAGTGAGGATGATCCCAAGATAATCTTGGTGGAAAAGAGCTTTTTGAAATGCACTACAATGAGCTGCAGTCAGACCCACAGCAGTTATCAGTGTTTGGTTTGAGTTTGTTACAAGGGCCATTTCTGTTATTACAGTGAGAATATTTGATTGTGTTCCTGACAATGTGCAGCTGCCACTTGCATAGACGGAGTAAGAAAAGGTGGTGTAATGGGATGTTTAAAAGGCCCTTTTGTAGGTACAGCTGTGGCTTACGGCCATACCACCCTGAACACGCCCGATCTCGTCTGATCTCGGAAGCTAAGCAGGGTCGGGCCTGGTCAGTACTTAGATGGGAGACCGCTTGGGAATACCAGGTGCTGTAAGCTTTTTCACTTCTCATTACAAACAGCAGAGGGCTCTGCTGCTTGGTCTTCGGACGCTGACGGGCACAGATGACAGTCAGTAGAATGGCTGTACACACACTATGTCAGTTTGTTTCAAAATCTTTTTCAAGAGTACATCATGAGTTACAGGTGTAGCTGTGGCAGACTGAAGTTGTTGGCCTTTCTTTTAGTTTCCCCCTGTTTGTATAAAATACAATGTTATTCAACAATTAAAAGCCAGGGCATGTTCAGAATTCTCGATGGAGGAGAAAGACACACAATAATTCCAATGAGGACAACACAACGACAAGTTAAAATCACAACACTGATATATTGAGGAAAAGAAGAGTTACAGAGCTCTGGAGGATACTTCTGTTAGCCTTAGCGTCTGAACTAGTACATAGAGTTCGGTTCTCAGCTGTTCAGCAGTCAGAGTCCCGTCTGTCTGATCAAATCCTCCTCTTCTTATAGTGAACAAATCATGTGACTGTGTCTGCAGGTGCGTGCGAGGTGTAGGGTAAGTGTGTATTGCTGTTGGGTCCGGCGGTCCAGCGTAGGTGGGTCGTTATCTTGTCGTCCAGTACTTGTTTCTTCTTTCCACATTCTTGGGCCTGCTGGTGCCTGATTGTCGTAACCTTGGTCCCTGTTTCACTGATAATACTCATGTGAAAGCTTCATTTGTGTTATTGTTCCCAGAATTAATGTTCATGTGCTGTAGTAAGCAGCTGTATTTAGCATGATAGATTGCGGTTAATAGCGTTATACATTAGATTAATATGTATCTGATCAGGTGACATATATTTACACTACAACTCCCCGTGTTGAACTCAGATCCCTGAGTTCATCTGCACTATATCTATTGATTAATGCTCTCCTGTCACCTGTAGATATCCTGATTCTAAGGGATTTGCTCTTCTCTACCATTCATTCAGCTGAGTATATGCGGTGTGTGCTTGTGTTTATGCTCCCGCCCGACCCAGGATGACCGACACACCCAACACTGGCGAGCCTGTGCCCTGAGCCTGACCCAGGGAGACGGACAAACCCAACGCAGGCGAGCCTATGCCCTCAGCCCGACCCAGGATGACCGACTACAACAACGCTGGCGAGCCTGTGCCCTCAGCTCGACCCAGGACGACCGACTGCAACAACGCTGGCGAGCCTGTGCCCTCAGCCCGACCCAGGACCGCTGACTACAACAACGCTGGCGAGACTGTGCCCTGAGCCTGACCCAGGGCGACGGACAAACCCAACGCAGGCGAGCCTGTGCCCTCAGCCCGACCCAAGACGACCGACTACAACAACGCTGGCGAGCCTGTGCCCTCAGCCCAACCCAGGACCGCCAACTACAACAACGCTGGCGAGCCTGTGCCCTCAGCCCGACCCAGGACAGTCGACAAACCCAACGCTGGCGAGTCTGTGCCCTGAGCCTGACACAGGACGACGGACAAACCCAATGCAGGCGAGCCTGTGCCCTCAGCCCGACCCAGGGTGACGGACAAACCCAACGCTGGCGAGCCTGTGCCCTCAGCCCGACCCAGGACCGCCGACTACAACAACGCTGGCGAGCCTGTGCCGTCAGCCCGACCCAGGACCGCCTACTACAACAACGCTGGCGAGCCTGTGCCCTCAGCCCGACCCAGGACCGCCGACTACAAAAACGCTGTCGAGCCTGTGCCCTCAGCCCGACCCAGGACCGCCGACTACAACAACGCTGGCGAGCCTGTGCCCTCAGCCCGACCCAGGACCGCCGACTACAACAACGCTGGCGAGCCTGTGCCCTCAGCCCGAACCAAGACCGCCGACTACAACAACGCTTGCGAGCCTGTGCCCTCAGCCCGACCCAGGACCGCCGACTACAACAACGCTGGCGAGCCTGTGCCCTCGGCCCGACACAGGACCGCCGACTACAACCACGCTGGCGAGCCTGTGCCCTCAGCCCGACCCAGGACCGCCGACTACAACAACGCTTGCGAGCCTGTGCCCTCAGCCCGACCCAGGATCGCCGACTACAACAACACTGGCGAGCCTGTGCCCTCAGCCCGACCCAGGACCGCCGACTACAACAACGCTGGCGAGCCTGTGCCCTCAGCCCGAACCAAGACTGCCGACTACAACAACGCTTGCGAGCCTGTGCCCTCAGCCCGACCCAGGACCGCCGACTACAACAACGCTGGCGAGCCTGTGCCCTCGGCCCGACACAGGACCGCCGACTACAACAACGCTTGGCGAGCCTGTGCCCTCAGCCCGACCCAGGATCGCCGACTACAACAACACTGGAGAGCCTGTGCCCTCAGCCCGAACAAGAACGACCGACTACAACAACGCTTGCCAGCCTGTGCCATCAGCCCAAACCAGGACCGCCGACTACAACAACGCTGGCAAGCCTGTGCCCTCAGCCCGACCCAGGACGGCCGACTTCAACAACGCTGGCGAGCCTGTGCCCTCAGCCCGACACAGGACCGCCGACTACAAAAACGCTGGCGAGCCTGTGCCCTCAGCCCGACACAGGACCGCCGACTACAACAACGCTGGCGAGCCTGTGCCCTCAGCCCGACCCAGGACCGCCGACTACAACAACGCTGGCGAGCCTGTGCCCTCAGCCCGACACAGGACCGCCGACTACAACAACGCTGGCGAGCCTGTGCCCTCAGCCCGACACAGGACCGCCGACTACAACAACGCTGGCGAGCCTGTGCCCTCAGCCCGACACAGGACCGCCGACTACAACAACGCTGGCGAGCCTGTGCCCTCAGCCCGACCCAGGACCGCCGACTACAACAACGCTGGCGAGCCTGTGCCCTCAGCCCGACCCAGGACCGCCGACTACAACAACGCTGGCGAGCCTGTGCCCTCAGCCCGACCAAGGACCGCCGACTACAACAACCCTGGCGAGTCTGTGCCATCAGCCCGAACCAGGACCGCCGACTACAACAACGCTGGCGAGCCTGTGCCCTCAGCCCGACCCAGGACCGCCAACTACAACAACAATGGCGAGCCTGTGCCCTCAGCCCGACCCAGGACCGCCGACTACAACAATGCTGGCGAGCCTGTGCCCTCAGCCCGACACAGGACCGCCGACTACAACAACGCTGGCGAGCCTGTGCCCTCAGCCCGAACAAGAACGACCGACTACAACAATGCTTGCCAGCCTGTGCCATCAGCCCAAACCAGGACCGCCGACTACAACAACGCTGGCGAGCCTGTGCCCTCATGCCCGACCCAGGACCGCCGACTACAACAACAATGGCGAGCCTGTGCCCTCAGCCCGACCCAGGACCGCCGACTACAACAACGCTGGCGAGCCTGTGCCCTCAGCCCGACCCAGGACGGCCGACTTCAACAACGCTGGCGAGCCTGTGCCCTCAGCCCGACACAGGACCGCCGACTACAACAACGCTGGCGAGCCTGTGCCCTCAGCCCGACCAAGGACCGCCGACTACAACAACCCTGGCGAGTCTGTGCCATCAGCCCGAACCAGGACCGCCGAATACAACAACGCTGGCCAGCCTGTGCCCTCAGCCCGACCCAGGACCGCCAACTACAACAACAATGGTGAGCCTGTGCCCTCAGCCCGACCCAGGACCGCCGACGACAACAATGCTGGCGAGCCTGTGCCCTCAGCCCGAAACAGGACCGCCGACTACAACAACGCTGGCGAGCCTGTGCCCTCAGCCCAACCCAGGATCGCCGAATTGAACAACGCTGGATAGCCTGTGCCCTCAGCTCGACCCAGGACGACCGACAAACCCAAGGCTGGCGAGCCTGTGCCCTCAGCCCGACCCAGGTCGACCGACACACCCAACGCTGGCGAACCTGTGCCCTGAGCCTGACCCAGGGCGAAGGACAATCCCAACGCAGGGGAGCCTGTGCCCTCAGCCCGACCCAGGACGACCGACTACAACAACGCTGGCGAGCCTGTGCCCTCAGCCCGACCAAGAACGACCGACTACAACAACGCTGGCGAGCCTGTGCCCTCAGCCCGACACAGGACCGCCGACTACAACAACGCTGGCGAGCCTGTGCCCTCAGCCCGACACAGGATCGCCGACTACAACAACGCTGGCGAGCCTGTGCCCTCAGCCCAACACAGGACCGCCGACTACAACAACGCTGGCGAGCCTGTGCCCTCAGCCCGACCCAGGACCGCCGACTACAACAACGCTGGCGAGCCTGTGCCCTCAGCCCGACCCAGGACCGCCGACTACAACAACGCTGGCGAGCCTGTGCCCTCAGCCCGACCAAGGACCGCCGACTACAACAACTCTGGCGAGTCTGTGCCATCAGCCCGAACCAGGACCGCCGACTACAACAACGCTGGCGAGCCTGTGCCCTCAGCCCGACCCAGGACCGCCAACTACAACAACAATGGCGAGCCTGTGCCCTCAGCCTGACCCAGGACCGCCAACTACAACAACAATGGCGAGCCTGTGCCCTCAGCCCGACCCAGGACCGCCGACTACAACAATGCTGGCGAGCCTGTGCCCTCAGCCTGACACAGGACCGCCGACTACAACAACGCTGGCGAGCCTGTGCCCTCAGCCCGACCCAGGATCGCCGACTAGAACAACGCTGGAGAGCCTGTGCCCTCAGCTCGACCCAGGACGACCGACAAACCCAACGCTGGCGAGCCTTTGCCCTCAGCCCGACACAGGACCGCCGACTACAACAACGCTGGCGAGCCTGTGCCCTCAGCCCGACCCAGGACCGCCGACTACAACAATGCTGGAGAGCCTGTGCCCACGGCCCGACCCAGGACCGCCAACTACAACAACACTGGCGAGCCTGTGCCCTCAGCCTGACCCATGACCGCCGCCTAGAACAACGCTGGAGAGCCTGTGCCCTCAACCCGACCCAGGACGACCGACAAACCATACGCTGGAGAGCCTGTGCCCTCAGCTCGACCCAGGACGACGGACAAACCCAACGCAGGCGAGTCTGTGCCCTCAGCCCGACCCAGGACGACCGACAAACCAAACGCTGGCGAGCCTGTGCCCTCAGCCCGACACAGGACCGCCGACAAACCCAACGCTGGCGAGCCTGTTCCCTCAGCCCGACCCAGGACCGCCTGTGCCCTCAGCCCGACCCAGGGCAACGGACAAACCCAACGCTGGCGAGCCTGTGCCCATAGCCCGACCCAGGACCGCCGACTACAACAACGCTGGCGAGCCTGTGCCCTCAGCCCGACCCAGGACGACCGACACACCCAACGCTGGCGAGCCTGTGCCCTGAGCCTGACCCAGGGCGACGGACAAACACAACGCAGGCGAGCCTGTGCCCTCAGCCCGACCCAGGACGACCAACTACAACAACGCTGGCGAGCCTGTACCCTCAGCCCGACCAAGAATGACCGACTACAACAACGCTGGCGAGCCTGTGCCCTCAGCCCGACGAAGAACGACCGACTACAACAACGCTGGCGAGCCTGTGCCCTCAGCCAAACCCAGGACGACCGACTACAACAACGCTGGCGAGCCTGTGCCCTCAGCCCGACCAAGAACGACCGACTACAACAACGCTGGCGAGCCTGTGCCCTCAGCCCGACCCAGGACCGCCGACTACAACAACGCTGGCGAGCCTGTGCCCTCAGCCCAACCCAGGACCGCCGACTACAACAACGCTGGCGAGCCTGTGCCCTCAACCTGACCCAGGACCGCCGACTACAACAACGCTGGCGAGCCTGTGCCCTGAGCCTGACCCAGGGCGACGGACAAACCCAACGCAGGGGAGCCTTTACCCTCAGCCCGACCCAGGAGGACTGACTACAACAACGCTGGCGAGCCTGTGGCCTCAGTCCGACCCAGGACCGCCGACTACAACAACGCTGGAGAGCCTGTGCCCACAGCCCGACCCAGGATGGCCGACTACAACAACGCTGGAGAGCCTGTGCCCTCAGCACGACCCAGGACGACCGACAAACCCAACGCTGGCGAGCCTGTGCCCTCAGCCCCACCCAGGACGACCGACAGACCCAACGCTGGCGAGCCTGTGCCCTGAGCCTGACCCAGGGCGACGGACAAACCCAACGCAGGCGAGCCTGTGCCCTCAGCCCGACCCAGAACGACCGACTGCAACAACGCTGGCGAGCCTGTGCCCTCAGCCCGACCAAGAACGACCGACTACAACAACACTGGTGAGCCTGTGCCCTCAGCCCGACCCAGGACCGCCGACTACAAAAACGCTGGTGAGCCTGTGCCCTCAGCCCGACCCAGGACCGCCGACTACAACAACGCTGATGAGCCTGTGCCCTCAGCTCGACCCAGGACGACCGACTACAACAACGTTGGCGAGCCTGTGCCCTCAGCCCGACCAGGACCGCCAACTACAACAACGCTGGCGAGCCTGTGCCCACAGCCCGACCCAGGATCGCCGACTACAACAACGCTGGAGAGCCTGTGCCCTCAGCCCGACCCAGGACGACCGACAAACCCAACGCTGGCGAGCCTGTGCCCTCAGCCCGACCCAGGACGAACGACACACCCAACGCTGGCGAGCCTGTGCCCTGAGCCTGACCCAGGGCGACGGATAAACCCAACGGAGGCGAGCCTGTGCCCTCAGCCCGACCCAGGGCGACGGATAAACCCAACGGAGGCGAGCCTGTGCCCTCAGCCCGACCCAGGACCGCCGACTGCAACAACGCTGGCGAGCCTGTGCCCTCAGCCCGACCAAGAACGACCGACTTCAACAACGCTGGCGAGCCTGTGCCCTCAGCCCGACCCAGGACCGCCGACTACAAAAACACTGGCGAGCCTGTGCCCTCAGCCCGACCAAGAACGACCGACTTCAACAACGCTGGCGAGCCTGTGCCCTCAGCCCGACCCAGGACCGCCGACTACAAAAACACTGGCGAGCCTGTGCCCTCAGCCCGACCCAGGACCGCCGACTACAACAACGCTGGCGAGCCTGTGCCTTCAGCCCGACTGAGGAAAGCCGACTAGAACAACCCTGGCGAGCCTGTGCCATCAGCCCAAACCAGGACTGCCGACTACAACAAAGCTGGCGAGCCTGTGCCCTCAGCCCGACCCAGGATCGCCGACTACAACAACGCTAGAGAGCCTGTGACCTCAGCATGACCCAGGATGACCGACAAACCCAACACTGGCAAGCCTGTGCCCTCAGCCCGACCCAGGACGACCGACACACCCAACGCTGGCGAGCCTGTGCCCTGAGCCTGACCCAGAACGACCGACTACAACAACACTGGCGAGCGTGTGCCCTCAGCCCGACCAAGAACGACCGACTACAACAACGCTGGCGAGCCTGTGCCCTCAGCCCGACCCAGGACCGCCGACTACAAAAACGCTGGCGAGCTTTTGCCCTCAGCCCGACCCAGGATCGCCGACTACAACAACGCTGGCGAGCCTGTGCCCTCAGCTCGACCCAGGACGACCGACTACAACAACGTTGGCGAGCCTGTGCCCTCAGCCTGACAAAGAACGACCGACTACAACAACGCTGGCGAGCCTGTGCCCTCAGCCCGACCCAGGACCGCCGACTACAAAAACACTGGCGAGTCTGTGCCCTCAGCCCGACCAGGACCGCCAACTACAACAATGCTGGCGAGCCTGTGCCCACAGCCCGACCCAGGATCGCCGACTACAACAATGCTGGAGAGCCTGTGCCCTCAGCCCGACCCAGGACGACCGACAAACCCAACGCTGGCAAGCCTGTGCCCTCAGCCCGACCCAGGACGACCGACACACCCAACGCTGGCGAACCTGTGCCCTGAGCCTGACCCAGGGCGACGGACAAACCCAACGCAGGCGAGCCTGTGCCCTCAGCCCGACCCAGAACGACCGACTACAACAACGCTGGCGAGCCTGTGCCCTCAGCCCGACCCAGTACCGCCGACTACAACAACGCTGGCGAGCCTGTGCCTTCAGCCCGACTGAGGACAGCCGACTAGAACAACCCTGGCGAGCCTGTGCCATCAGCCCAAACAAGGACTGCCGACTACAACAAAGCTGGCGAGCCTGTGCCCTCAGCCCGACTCAGGACCGCCGACTACAACAACGCTGGCGAGCCTGTGACGACCCAGGACGACCGACTACAACAACGCTGGCGAGCCTGTGCCCTCAGCCCGACCAGGAACGACCGACTACAACAACACTGGCGAGCCTGTGCACTCAGCCCGACCCAGGACCGCCGACTGCAACAACGCTGGCGAGCCTGTGCCCTCAGCCCGACCCAGGACCGCCGACTACAACAACGCTGGCGAGCCTTTGCCCTCAGCCCGACCCAGGACCGCCGACTTCAACAACGCTGGTGAGCCTGTGCCCTCAGCCCGACCAGGACCGCCAACTACAACAATGCTGGCGTGTCTGTGTCCACAGCCCGACCCAGGATCGCCGACTACAACAACGCTGGAGAGCCTGTGCCCTCAGCCTGACCCAGGACGACCGACAAACCCAACGCTGGCGAGCCTGTGCCCTCAGCCCGACCCAGGACGACCGACACACCCAACGCTGGCGAGCCTGTGCCCTGAGCCTGACCCAGGGCGACGGACAAACCCAACGCAGGCGAGCCTGTGCCCTCAGCCTGACCCAGAACGACCGACTACAACAACGCTGGCGAGCCTGTGCCCTCAGACCGACCCAGGACCGCCGACTACAAAAACGCTGGCGAGCCTGTGCCCTCAGCCCGACCCAGGACCGCCGACTGCAACAACGCTGGCGAGCCTGTGCCCTCAGCCCGACCCAGGACGACCGACTACAACAACGTTGGCGAGCCTGTGCCCTCAGCCCGACCAAGAACGACAGACTTCAACAACGCTGGCGAGCCTGTGCCCTCAGCCCGACCCAGGACCGCCGACTACAAAAACGCTGGCGAGCCTGTGCCCTCAGCCCGACGCAGGACCGCCGACTACAACAACGCTGGCGAGCCTGTGCCCTCAGCCCGACCCAGTACCGCCGACTACAACAACACTGGCGAGCCTGTGCCTTCAGCCCGACTGAGGACAGCCGACTAGAACAACCCTGGCGAGCCTGTGCCATCAGCCCAAACAAGGACTGCCGACTACAACAAAGCTGGCGAGCCTGTGCCCTCAGCCCGACTCAGGACCGCCGACTACAACAACGCTGGTGAGCCTGTGACCGACCCAGGACGACCGACTACAACAACGCTGGCGAGCCTGTGCCCTTAGCCCGACCAGGAACGACCGACTACAACAACACTGGCGAGCCTGTGCACTCAGCCCGACCCAGGACCGCCGACTGCAACAACGCTGGCGAGCCTGTGCCCTCAGCCCGACCCAGGACCGCCGACTACAACAACGCTGGCGAGCCTTTGCCCTCAGCCCGACCCAGGTCCGCCGACTAAAACAACGCTGGTGAGCCTGTGCCCTCAGCCCAACCCAGGACCGCCGACTACAACAACGCTGGCGAGCCTGTGCCCTGAGCCTGACCCAGGGCGACGGACAAACCCAACGCAGGCGAGCCTGTGCCCTCAGCCCGACCCAAGGTGACCGACTACAACAACGCTGGCGAGCCTGTGCCCTCAGCCTGACCAAGAACGACCGACTACAACAACGCTGGCGAGCCTGTGCCCTCAGCCCGACTCAGGACCGCCGACTACAAAAACGCTGGCGAGCCTGTGCACTCAGCCCGACCCAGGACTGCCGACTACAACAACTCTGGCGAGCCTGTGCCCTCAGCCCGACCTAGTACCGCCGACTACAACAACGCTGGCGAGCCTGTGCCTTCAGCCCGACTGAGGACAGCCGACTAGAAAAACTCTGGCGAGCCTGTGCCATCAGCCCGAACCAGGACTGCCGACTAAAACAATGCTGGCGAGCCTGTGCCCTAAGCCCGACTCAGGACCGCCGACTAAAGCAACGCTGGCGAGCCTGTGCCCTCAGCCCGACCCAGGACCGCCGACTACAAAAATGCTGGCGAGCCTGTGCCCTCAGCCCGACCCAGGACCGCCGACTACAACAACGCTGGCGAGCCTGTGCCTTCAGACCAACTGAGAAAAGCCGACTAGAACAACCCTGGCGAGCCTGTGCCATCAGCCCAAACCAGGACTGCCGACTACAACAAAGCTGGCGAGCCTGTGCCCTCAGCCCAACCCAGGACGACCGACTACAACAACGCTGGCGAGCCTGTGCCCTCAGCCCGACCAGGAACGACCGACTACAACAACACTGGCGAGCCTGTGCACTCAGCCCGACCCAGGACCGCCGACTGCAACAACGCTGGCGAGCCTGTGCCCTCAGCCCGACCCAGGACCGCCGACTACAACAACGCTGGCGAGCCTTTGCCCTCAGCCCGACCCAGGACCGCCGACTTCAACAACGCTGGTGAGCCTGTGCCCTCAGCCCGACCAGGACCGCCAACTACAACAATGCTGGCGAGTCTGTGTCCACAGCCCGACCCAGGATCGCCGATTACAACAACGCTGGAGAGCCTGTGCCCTCAGCCTGACCCAGGACGACCGACAAACCCAACGCTGGCGAGCCTGTGCCCTCAGCCCGACCCAGGACGACCGACACACCCAACGCTGGCGAGCCTGTGCCCTGAGCCTGACCCAGGGCGACGGACAAACCCAACGCAGGCGAGCCTGTGCCCTCAGCCTGACCCAGAACGACCGACTACAACAACGCTGGCAAGCCTGTGCCCTCAGACCGACCCAGGACCGCCGACTACAAAAACGCTGGCGAGCCTGTGCCCTCAGCCCGACCCAGGACCGCCGACTGCAACAACGCTGGCGAGCCTGTGCCCTCAGCCCGACCCAGGACGACCGACTACAACAACGTTGGCGAGCCTGTGCCCTCAGCCCGACCAAGAACGACAGACTTCAACAACGCTGGCGAGCCTGTGCCCTCAGCCCGACCCAGGACCGCCGACTACAAAAACGCTGGCGAGCCTGTGCCCTCAGCCCGACGCAGGACCGCCGACTACAACAACGCTGGCGAGCCTGTGCCCTCAGCCCGACCCAGTACCGCCGACTACAACAACACTGGCGAGCCTGTGCCTTCAGCCCGACTGAGGACAGCCGACTAGAACAACCCTGGCGAGCCTGTGCCATCAGCCCAAACAAGGACTGCCGACTACAACAAAGCTGGCGAGCCTGTGCCCTCAGCCCGACTCAGGACCGCCGACTACAACAACGCTGGTGAGCCTGTGACGACCCAGGACGACCGACTACAACAACGCTGGCGAGCCTGTGCCCTTAGCCCGACCAGGAACGACCGACTACAACAACACTGGCGAGCCTGTGCACTCAGCCCGACCCAGGACCGCCGACTGCAACAACGCTGGCGAGCCTGTGCTCTCAGCCCGACCCAGGACCGCCGACTACAACAACGCTGGCGAGCCTTTGCCCTCAGCCCGACCCAGTTCCGCCGACTAAAACAACGCTGGTGAGCCTGTGCCCTCAGCCCGACCAAGGACCGCCGACTACAACAACGCTGGCGAGCCTGTGCCCTGAGCCTGACCCAGGGCGACGGACAAACCCAACGCAGGCGAGCCTGTGCCCTCAGCCCGACCCAAGGCGACCGACTACAACAACGCTGGCGAGCCTGTGCCCTCAGCCTGACCAAGAAGAAGAAGAAGAAGAAGATATTCCTTTATTTGTCCCACAATGGGGAAATTCAATTTTTACACTCTGTTGTTTTACTTATACACGGTACATGCAGACCCGAGACACACACATGCACAAACAGGACCCATATACATGCATCAAATGGAGAGATGTCAGAGTGATGGGGCTGCTCCTGACAAGCGCCCCGAGCAGTTGGGGGTTTGGTGCCTTGCTCAGGGGCACCTCGGCAGTGCCCAAGAGGTAAACTGGCACCTCTCCAGTTACCAGTTCACACTCAGTTCTTGGTCCATGTCGGGACTTGAACCGGTGACCCTCCAGTTCCCAAGCCAACTCCCTACAGACTGAGCTACTGCCGCCCCCAACTGAGCTACTGCCGCCCCCACGGCGGCAAGAACGACCGACTACAACAACGCTGGCGAGCCTGTGCCCTCAGCCCGACTCAGGACCGCCGACTACAAAAACGCTGGCGAGCCTGTGCACTCAGCCCGACCCAGGACTGCCGACTACAACAACGCTGGCGAGCCTGTGCCCTCAGCCCGACCCAGTACCGCCGACTACAACAACGCTGGCGAGCCTGTGCCTTCAGCCCGACTGAGGACAGCCGACTAGAAAAACTCTGGCGAGCCTGTGCCATCAGCCCGAACCAGGACTGCCGACTAAAACAATGCTGGCGAGCCTGTGCCCTAAGCCCGACTCAGGACCGCCGACTAAAGCAACGCTGGCGAGCCTGTGCCCTCAGCCCGACCCAGGACCGCCGACTACAAAAATGCTGGCGAGCCTGTGCCCTCAGCCCGACCCAGGACCGCCGACTACAACAACGCTGGCGAGCCTGTGCCTTCAGCCCAACTGAGAAAAGCCGACTAGAACAACCCTGGCGAGCCTGTGCCATCAGCCCAAACCAGGACTGCCGACTACAACAAAGCTGGCGAGCCTGTGCCCTCAGCCCAACCCAGGATCGCCGACTACAACAACGCTAGAGAGCCTGTGCCCTCAGCACGACCCAGGACGACCGACAAACCCAACGCTGGCGAGCCTGTGCCCTCAGCCCGACCCAAGACGACCGACACACCCAACGCTGGCGAGCCTGTGCCCTGAGCCTGACCCAGAACGACCGACTACAACAACGCTGCCGAGCCTGTGCCCTCAGCCCGACCAAGAACGACCGACTACAACAACGCTGGCGAGCCTGTGCCCTCAGCCCGACTGAGGACAGCCGACTAGAACAACCCTGGCGAGCCTGTGCCCTCAGCCCGACCCAGGACCGCCGACTACAACAACGCTGGCGAGCCTGTGCCCTCAGCCCGACCCAGGACCGCCTACTAACACAACGCTGGCGAGCCTGTGCCCTCAGCCCGACCCAGGACCGCCGACTACAACAACGCTGGCGAGCCTGTGCCCTCAGCCCGACCAGGACCGCCAACTACAACAACGCTGGCGAGCCTGTGCCCTCAGCCCGACCCAGGACCGCCGACTACAACAACGCTGGCGAGCCTGTGCCTTCAGCCCGACTTAGGACAGCCGACTAGAACAACCCTGGCGAGCCTGTGCCATCAGCCCGAACCAGGACTGCCAACTACAACAACGCTGGCGAGCCTGTGCCCTCAGCCCGACTCAGGACCCCCGACTACAACAACGCTGGCAAGCCTGTGCCCTCAGCCCGACGCAGGACCGCCGACTACAACAACGCTGGCGAGCCTGTGCCCTCAGCCCGACCCAGGACCGCTGACTACAACAACGCTGGCGAGCCTGTGCCTTCAGCCCGACTTAGGACAGCCGACTAGAACAACCCTGGCGAGCCTGTGCCATCAGCCCGAACCAGGACTGCAAACTACAACAACGCTGGCGAGCCTGTGCCCTCAGCCCGACTCAGGACCGCCGACTACAACAACGCTGGCAAGCCTGTGCCCTCAGCCCGACGCAGGACTGCCGACTACAACAACGCTGGCAAGCCTGTGCCCTCAGCCCGACCAAGAACGACCGACTACAACAACGCTGGCGAGCCTGTGCCCTCAGCCCGACCCAGGACGACCGACAAAACCAACACTGGCGAGCCTGTGCCCTCAGCGTGACCCAGGACGACCGACACACCCAACGCTGGCGAGCCTGTGCCCTGAGCCTGACCCAGGGCGACGGACAAACCCAACGCAGGCGAGCCTGTGCCCTCAGACCGACACAGGACTGCAACTACAAAAACGCTGGCGAGCCTGTTCCCTCAGCCCGACCAAGGACGACCAACTACAACAACGCTGGCGAGCCTGTGCCCTCAGCCCGACCCAGGACGACCAACTACAACAACGCTGGCGAGCCTGTGCCCTCAGCCTGACACAGGACCGCCGACTACAACAACGCTGGCGAGCCTGTGCCCTCAGCCCGACCCAAGACCGCCGATTACAACAACGCTGGCGAGCCTGTGCCTTCAGCCCGACTGAGGACAGCCGACTAGAACAACCCTGGCGAGCCTGTGCCATCAGCCCAAACCAGGACCGCCGACTACAACAACGCTGGCGATCCTGTGCCCTCAGCCCGACTCAGGACCGCCGGCTACAACAACACTGGCGAGCCTGTGCCCTCAGCCCGACCCAGGACCGCCGACTACAACAACGCTGGCGAGCCTGTGCCCTCAGCCCGACCCAGGAACGCCGACTACAACAACGCTGGCGAGCCTGTGCCCTCAGCCCGACCCAGGACCGCCGACTAACACAACGCTGGCGAGCCTGTGCCCTCAGCCCGACCCAGGACCGCCGACTACAACAACGCTGGCGAGCCTGATTCCTCAGCCCGACCAGGACCGCCAACTACAACAACGCTGGCGAGCCTATGACCTCAGCCCGACCCAGGATCGCCGACTAACACAACGCTGGCGAGCCTGTGCCCTCAGCCCGACCCAGGACCGCCGACTACAACAACGCTGGCGAGCCTGTGCCCTCAGCCCGACCAGGACCGCCAACTACAACAACGCTGGCGAGCCTGTGACCTCAGCCCGACCCAGGATCGCCGACTACAACGCTGGCGAGCCTGTGCCCTCAGCCCGACCCAGGACGGCCGACTACAAAAACTCTGGCGAGCCTGTGCCCTCAGCCCGACACAGTACCGCCGACTACAACAACGCTGGCGAGCCTGTGCCTTCAGCCCGACTGAGGACAGCCGACAGGAACAACCCTGGCGAACCTGTGCCCTCAGCCCGACGCAGGACCGCCGACTAACACAACGCTGGCGAGCCTGTGCCCTCAGCCCGACCCAGGACCGCCGACTACAACAACGCTGGCGAGCCTGTGCCCTCAGCCCGATCAGGACCGCAAACTACAACAACGCTGGCGAGCCTGTGACCTCAGCCCGACCCAGGATCGCCGACTACAACAACGCTGGAGAGCCTGTGCCCTCAGCCCGACCCAGGACGACCGACAAACCCAACGCTGGCGAGCCTGTGCCCTCAGCCCGACCCAGGACCGCCGACTAACACAACGCTGGCGAGCCTGTGCCCTCAGCCCGACCCAGGACCGCCAACTACAACAACGCTGGCGAGCCTGTGCCCTCAGCCCGACCAGGACCGCCAACTACAACAACGCTGGCGAGCCTGTGACCTCAGCCCGACCCAGGACGACCGACAAAACCAACACTGGCGAGCCTGTGCCCTCAGCCTGACCCAGGACGACCGACACACCCAACGCTGGCGAGCCTGTGCCCTGAGCCTGACCCAGGGCGACGGACAAACCCAACGCAGGCGAGCCTGTGCCCTCAGACCGACCCAGGACTGCAACTACAAAAACGCTGGCGAGCCTGTTCCCTCAGCCCGACCAAGGACGACCAACTACAACAACGCTGGCAAGCATGTGCCCTCAGCCCAACGAAGAACGACCGACTACAACAACGCTGGCGAGCCTGTGCCCTCAGCCCGACCCAGGACGACCAACTACAACAACGCTGGCGAGCCTGTGCCCTCAGCCTGACACAGGACCGCCGACTACAACAACGCTGGCGAGCCTGTGCCCTCAGCCCGACCCAAGACCGCCGATTACAACAACGCTGGCGAGCCTGTGCCTTCAGCCCGACTGAGGACAGCCGACTAGAACAACCCTGGCGAGCCTGTGCCATCAGCCCAAACCAGGACCGCCGACTACAACAACGCTGGCGATCCTGTGCCCTCAGCCCGACTCAGGACCGCCGGCTACAACAACGCTGGCGAGCCTGTGCCCTCAGCCCGACCCAGGACCGCCGACTACAACAACGCTGGCGAGCCTGTGCCCTCAGCCCGACCCAGGACCGCCGACTTCAACAACGCTGGCGAGCCTGTGCCCTCAGCCCGACCCAGGACCGCCGACTAACACAACGCTGGCGAGCCTGTGCCCTCAGCCCGACCCAGGACCGCCGACTACAAAAACTCTGGCGAGCCTGTGCCCTCAGCCCGACACAGTACCGCCGACTACAACAACGCTGGCGAGCCTGTGCCTTCAGCCCGACTGAGGACAGCCGACAGGAACAACCCTGGCGAACCTGTGCCCTCAGCCCGACGCAGGACCGCCGACTAACACAACGCTGGCGAGCCTGTGCCCTCAGCCCGACCCAGGACCGCCGACTACAACAACGCTGGCGAGCCTGTGCCCTCAGCCCGATCAGGACCGCAAACTACAACAACGCTGGCGAGCCTGTGACCTCAGCCCGACCCAGGATCGCCGACTACAACAACGCTGGAGAGCCTGTGCCCTCAGCCCGACCCAGGACGACCGACAAACCCAACGCTGGCGAGCCTGTGCCCTCAGCCCGACCCAGGACCGCCGACTAACACAACGCTGGCGAGCCTGTGCCCTCAGCCCGACCCAGGACCGCCAACTACAACAACGCTGGCGAGCCTGTGCCCTCAGCCCGACCAGGACCGCCAACTACAACAACGCTGGCGAGCCTGTGACCTCAGCCCGACCCAGGACGACCGACAAAACCAACACTGGCGAGCCTGTGCCCTCAGCCTGACCCAGGACGACCGACACACCCAACGCTGGCGAGCCTGTGCCCTGAGCCTGACCCAGGGCGACGGACAAACCCAACGCAGGCGAGCCTGTGCCCTCAGACCGACCCAGGACTGCCACTACAAAAACGCTGGCGAGCCTGTTCCCTCAGCCCGACCAAGGACGACCAACTACAACAACGCTGGCAAGCATGTGCCCTCAGCCCAACCAAGAACGACCGACTACAACAACGCTGGCGAGCCTGTGCCCTCAGCCCGACCCAGGACGACCAACTACAACAACGCTGGCGAGCCTGTGCCCTCAGCCTGACACAGGACCGCCGACTACAACAACGCTGGCGAGCCTGTGCCCTCAGCCCGACCCAAGACCGCCGATTACAACAACGCTGGCGAGCCTGTGCCTTCAGCCCGACTGAGGACAGCCGACTAGAACAACCCTGGCGAGCCTGTGCCATCAGCCCAAACCAGGACCGCCGACTACAACAACGCTGGCGATCCTGTGCCCTCAGCCCGACTCAGGACCGCCGGCTACAACAACGCTGGCGAGCCTGTGCCCTCAGCCCGACCCAGGACCGCCGACTACAACAACGCTGGCGAGCCTGTGCCCTCAGCCCGACCCAGGACCGCCGACTTCAACAACGCTGGCGAGCCTGTGCCCTCAGCCCGACCCAGGACCGCCGACTAACACAACGCTGGCGAGCCTGTGCCCTCAGCCCGACCCAGGACCGCCGACTACAACAACGCTGGCGAGCCTGATTCCTCAGCCCGACCAGGACCGCCAACTACAACAACGCTGGCGAGCCTATGACCTCAGCCCGACCCAGGATCGCCGACTACAACAACGCTAGCGAGCCTGTGCCCTCAGCCCGACCCAGGACCGCCGACTACAACAACGCTGGCGAGCCTGTGCCCTCAGCCCGACCAGGACCGCCAACTACAACAACGCTGGCGAGCCTGTGACCTCAGCCCGACCCAGGATCGCCGACTACAACGCTGGCGAGCCTGTGCCCTCAGCCCGACCCAGGACCGCCGACTACAAAAACTCTGGCGAGCCTGTGCCCTCAGCCCGACCCAGGACCGCCGACTACAACAACGCTGGCGAGCCTGTGCCCTCAGCCCGACACAGTACCGCCGACTACAACAACGCTGGCGAGCCTGTGCCTTCAGCCCGACTGAGGACAGCCGACAGGAACAACCCTGGCGAGCCTGTGCCCTCAGCCCGACGCAGGACCGCCAACTAACACAACGCTGGCGAGCCTGTGCCCTCAGCCCGACCCAGGACCGCCGACTACAACAACGCTGGCGAGCCTGTGCCCTCAGCCCGACACAGGACCGCCGACTACAACAACGATAGCGAGCCTGTGCCCTCAGCCCGACCCAAGACCGCCGACTACAACAACGCTGGCGAGCCTGTGCCTTCAGCCCGACTGAGGACAGCCGACTAGAACAACCCTGGCGAGCCTGTGCCATCAGCCTGAGCCAGGACCGCCGACTACAACAACGCTGGCGAGCCTGTGCCCTCAGCCCGACTCAGGACGGCTGACTAAAACAACGCTGGCGAGCCTGTGCCCTCACCCCGACCCAGGACCGCCGACTACAACAACGCTGGCGAGCCTGTGCCCTCAGCCCGACCCAGGACCGCCGACTACAACAACGCTGGCGAGCCTGTGCCCTCAGCCCGACCCAGGACCGCCGACTAACACAACGCTGGCGAGCCTGTGCCCTAAGCCCGACCCAGGACCGCCGACTACAACAACGCTGGCGAGCCTGTGCCCTCAACCCGACCAGGACCGCCAACTACAACAACGCTGGCGAGACTGTACCCTCAGCCCTACCCAGGATCGCCGACTACAACAACGCTGGAGAGGCTGTGCCCTCAGCCCGACCCAGGACGACCGACAAACCCAACGCTGGCGAGCCTGTGCCCTCAGCCCGACCCAGGACGACCGACACACCCAACGCTGGCGAGCCTGTGCCCTTAGCCTGACCCAGGGCGACGGACAAACCCAACGCAGGCGAGCCTGTGCCCTCAGCCCGACCCAGAACGACCGACTACAACAACGCTGGCGAGCCTGTGCCCTCAGCCCGACCCAGGACCGCCGACTACAAAAACTCTGGCGAGCCTGTGCCCTCAGCCCGACCCAGGACCGCCGACTACAACAACGCTGGCGAGCCTGTGCCCTCAGCCCGACCCAGTACCGCCGACTACAACAACGCTGGCGAGCCTGTGCCTTCAGCCCGACTGAGGACAGCCGACTAGAACAACCCTGGCGAGCCTGTGCCCTCATCCCGAGCCAGGACTGCCGACTACAACAACACTGGCGAGCCTGTGCCCTCAGCCTTACCCAGGACCGCCGACTAACACAACGCTGGCGAGCCTGTGCCCTCAGCCCGACCCAGGACCGCCAACTACAACAACGCTGGCGAGCCTGTGCCCTCAGCCCTACCCAGGATCGCCGACTACAACAACGCTGGCGAGCCTTTGCCCTCAGCCCGACCCAGGACCGCCGACTACAACAACGCTGGCGAGCCTGTGCCCTCAGCCCGACCCAGTACCGCCGACTACAACAACGCTGGCGAGCCTGTGCCTTCAGCCCGACTTAGGACAGCCGACTAGAACAACCCTGGCGAGCCTGTGCCATCAGCCTGAACCAGGACTGCCAACTACAACAACGCTGGCGAGCCTGTGCCCTCAGCCCGACTCAGGACCGCCGACTACAACAACGCTGGCGAGCCTGTGCCCTCAGCCCGACGCAGGACCGCCGACTACAACAACGCTGGCGAGCCTGTGCCCTCAGCCCGACCCAGGACCGCCGACTACAACAACGCTGGCGAGCCTGTGCCCTCAGCCTGACCCAGGACCGCCGACTAACACAACGCTGGTGAGCCTGTGCCCTCAGCCCGACCCAGGACCGCCGACTACAACAACGCTGGCGAGCCTGTGCCCTCAGCACGACCCAGGACCGCCAACTACAACAACGCTGGCGAGCCTGTGCCCTCAGCCCGACCCAGGATCGCAGACTACAACAACGCTGCAGAGCCTGTGCCCTCAGCCCGACCCAGGACGACCGACAAACCCAACGCTGGCGAGCCTGTGCCCTCAGCCCCACCCAGGACGACCGACACACCCAACGCTGGCGAGCCTGTGCCCTGAGCCTGATCCAGGGCGACGGACAAACCCAACGCAGGCAAGCCTGTTCCCTCAGCCCGACCCAGGACGACCGACTACAACAACGCTGGCGAGCCTGTGCCCTCAGCCCGACCAAGAACGACCGACTACAACAACGCTGGCGAGCCTGTGCCCTCAGGCCGACACAGGACCGCCGACTACAACAACGCTGGCGAGCCTGTGCCCTCAGCCCGACCCAAGACCGCCGACTACAACAACGCTGGCGAGCCTGTGCCTTCAGCCCGACTGAGGACAGCCGACTAGAACAACCCTGGCGAGCCTGTGCCATCAGCCTGAGCCAGGACCGCCGACTACAACAACGCTGGCGAGCCTGTGCCCTCAGCCCGACTCAGGACGGCTGACTAAAACAGCGCTGGCGAGCCTGTGCCCTCACCCCGACCCAGGACCGCCGAATACAACAACGCTGGCGAGCCTGTGCCCTCAGCCCGACCCAGGACCGCCGACTACAACAACGCTGGCGAGCCTGTGCCCTCAGCCCGACCCAGGACCGCCGACTAACACAACGCTGGCGAGCCTGTGCCCTAAGCCCGACCCAGGACCGCCGACTACAACAACGCTGGCGAGCCTGTGCCCTCAGCCCGATCAGGACCGCCAACTACAACAACGCTGGCGAGCCTGTGCCCTCAGCCCGACCCAGGATCACCGACTACAACAACGCTGGAGAGCCTGTGCCCTCAGCCCGACCCAGGACGACCGACAAACCCAACACTGGCGAGCCTGTGCCCTCAGCCCGACCCAGGACGACCGACACACCCAACACTGGAGAGCCTGTGCCCTCAGCCCGACCCAGGACGACCGACAAACCCAACGCTGGCGAGCCTGTGCCCTCAGCCCGACCCAGGACCGCCGACTACAACAACGCTGGCGAGCCTGTGCCCTCAGCCTGACCCAGGATCGCCGACTACAACAACGCTGGAGAGCCTGTGCCCTCAGCCCGACCCAGGACGACCGACAAACCCAACGCTGGCGAGCCTGTGCCCTCAGCCCGACCCAGGACGACCGACACACCCAACGCTGGCGAGCCTGTGCCCTGAGCCTGACCCAGGGCGACGGACAAACCCAACGCAGGCGAGCCTGTGCCCTCAGCCTGACCCAGGACGACCGACTACAACAACGCTGGCGAGCCTGTTCCCTCAGCCTGACCAAGAACGACCGACTACAACAACAGTGGCGAGCCTGTGCCCTCAGCCCGACCCAGGATTGCAACTACAAAAACGCTGGCGAGTCTGTGCCCTCAGCCCGAACCAGGACCGCCGACCACAACAACGCTGGCGAGCCTGTGCCCTCAGCCTAACCCAGTACCGCCGACTACAACAACGCTGGCGAGCCTGTGCCTTCAGCCCGACTGAGGACAGCCGACTAGAACAACCCTGGCGAGCCTGTGCCATCAGCCCGAACCAGTACTGCCGACTACAACAACGCTGGCGAGCCTGTGCCCTCAGCCCGACTCAGGACCGCCGACTACAACAACGCTGGCGAGCCTGTGCCCTCAGCCCGACCCAGGACCGCCGACTACAACAACGCTGTCGAGCCTGTGCCTTCAGCCCGACCCAGGACCGCCGACTACAACAACGCTGGCGAGCCTGTGCCCTCAGCCCGACCAGGACCGCCAACTACAACAACGCTGGCGAGCCTGTGCCCTCAGCCCGACCCAGGATCGCCTACTACAACAACGCTGGAGAGCCTGTGCCCTCAGCCCGACCCAGGACGACCGACAAACCCAACACTGGCGAGCCTGTGCCCTCAGCCCGAACCAGGACGACCGACACACCCAACGCTGGCGAGCCTGTGCCCTGAGCCTGACCCAGGGCGACGGACAAACCCAACGCAGGCGAGCCTGTGCCCTCAGCCCGACCCAGGACGACCGACTACAACAACGCTGGCGAGCCTGTTCCCTCAGCCTGACCAAGAACGACCGACTACAACAACAGTGGCGAGCCTGTGCCCTCAGCCCGACCCAGGACCGCCGACTACAACAACGCTGGCGAGCCTGTGCCCTCAGCCCGACCCAGTACCGCCGACTACAACAACGCTGGCGAGCCTGTGCCTTCAGCCCGACTTAGGACAGCCAACAAGAACAACCCTGGCGAGCCTGTGCCATCAGCCCGAACCAGGACTGCCAACTACAACAACGCTGGCGAGCCTGTGCCCTCAGCCCGACTCAGGACCGCCGACTACAACAACGCTAGCGAGCCTGTGCCCTCAGCCTGACCCAGGACCGCCGACTAACACAACGCTGGCGAGCCTGTGCCCTCAGCCCGACCCAGTACCGCCGACTACAACAACGCTGGCGAGCCTGTGCCCTCAGCCCGACCCAGGACCGCCAACTACAACAACGCTGGCGAGCCTGTGCCCTCAGCCCGACCAAGGATCGCAGACTACAACAACACTGCAGAGCCTGTGCCCTCAGCCCGACCCAGGACGACCGACAAACCCAACGCTGGCGAGCCTGTGCCCTCAGCCCGACCCAGGACGACCGACACACCCAACGCTGGCGAGCCTGTGCCCTGAGCCTGACCCAGGGCGACGGACAAACCCAACGCAGGCAAGCCTGTTCCCTCAGCCCGACCCAGGACGACCGACTACAACAACGCTGGCGAGCCTGTGCCCTCAGCCCGATCAAGAACGACCGACTACAACAACGCTGGCGAGCCTGTGACCTTAGCCCGACCCAGGACGACCAACTACAACAACGCTGGCGAGCCTGTGCCCTCAGCCCGACACAGGACCGCCGACTACAACAACGCTGGCGAGCCTGTGCCCTCAGCCCGACCCAAGACCGCCAACTACAACAACGCTGGCGAGCCTGTGCCTTCAGCCCGATTGAGGACAGCCGACTAGAACAACCCTGGCGAGCCTGTGCCATCAGCCCGAACCAGGACCGCCGACTACAACAACGCTGGCGAGCCTGTGCCCTCAGCCCGACTCAGGACCGCCGACTACAACAACGCTGGCGAGCCTGTGCCCTCAGCCCGACCCAGGACCGCCGACTACAACAACGCTGGCAAGCCTGTGCCCTCAGCCCGACTGAGGACAGCCGACTAGAACAACCCTGGCGAGCCTGTGCCATCAGCCCGAACCAGGACTGCCGACTACAACAACGCTGGCGAGCCTGTGCCCTCAGCTCGACTCAGGACCGCCGACTACAACAACGCTGGCGAGCCTGTGCCCTCAGCCCGACCCAGGACCGCCGACTACAACAACGCTGGCGAGCCTGTGCCCTCAGCCCGACCAGGACCGCCAACTACAACAACGCTGGCGAGCCTGTGCCCTCAGCCCGACCCAGGATCGCCTACTACAACAACGCTGGAGAGCCTGTGCCCTCAGCCCGACCCAGGACGACCGACAAACCCAACACTGGCGAGCCTGTGCCCTCAGCCCGAACCAGGACGACCGACACACCCAACGCTGGCGAGCCTGTGCCCTGAGCCTGACCCAGGGCGACGGACAAACCCAACGCAGGCGAGCCTGTGCCCTCAGCCCGACCCAGGACGACCGACTACAACAACGCTGGCGAGCCTGTTCCCTCAGCCTGACCAAGAACGACCGACTACAACAACAGTGGCGAGCCTGTGCCCTCAGCCCGACCCAGGACCGCCGACTACAACAACGCTGGCGAGCCTGTGCCCTCAGCCCGACCCAGTACCGCCGACTACAACAACGCTGGCGAGCCTGTGCCTTCAGCCCGACTTAGGACAGCCAACAAGAACAACCCTGGCGAGCCTGTGCCATCAGCCCGAACCAGGACTGCCAACTACAACAACGCTGGCGAGCCTGTGCCCTCAGCCCGACTCAGGACCGCCGACTACAACAACGCTAGCGAGCCTGTGCCCTCAGCCTGACCCAGGACCGCCGACTAACACAACGCTGGCGAGCCTGTGCCCTCAGCCCGACCCAGTACCGCCGACTACAACAACGCTGGCGAGCCTGTGCCCTCAGCCCGACCCAGGACCGCCAACTACAACAACGCTGGCGAGCCTGTGCCCTCAGCCCGACCAAGGATCGCAGACTACAACAACACTGCAGAGCCTGTGCCCTCAGCCCGACCCAGGACGACCGACAAACCCAACGCTGGCGAGCCTGTGCCCTCAGCCCGACCCAGGACGACCGACACACCCAACGCTGGCGAGCCTGTGCCCTGAGCCTGACCCAGGGCGACGGACAAACCCAACGCAGGCAAGCCTGTTCCCTCAGCCCGACCCAGGACGACCGACTACAACAACGCTGGCGAGCCTGTGCCCTCAGCCCGATCAAGAACGACCGACTACAACAACGCTGGCGAGCCTGTGACCTTAGCCCGACCCAGGACGACCAACTACAACAACGCTGGCGAGCCTGTGCCCTCAGCCCGACACAGGACCGCCGACTACAACAACGCTGGCGAGCCTGTGCCCTCAGCCCGACCCAAGACCGCCAACTACAACAACGCTGGCGAGCCTGTGCCTTCAGCCCGATTGAGGACAGCCGACTAGAACAACCCTGGCGAGCCTGTGCCATCAGCCCGAACCAGGACCGCCGACTACAACAACGCTGGCGAGCCTGTGCCCTCAGCCCGACTCAGGACCGCCGACTACAACAACGCTGGCGAGCCTGTGCCCTCAGCCCGACCCAGGACCGCCGACTACAACAACGCTGGCAAGCCTGTGCCCTCAGCCCGACTGAGGACAGCCGACTAGAACAACCCTGGCGAGCCTGTGCCATCAGCCCGAACCAGGACTGCCGACTACAACAACGCTGGCGAGCCTGTGCCCTCAGCTCGACTCAGGACCGCCGACTACAACAACGCTGGCGAGCCTGTGCCCTCAGCCCGACCCAGGACCGCCGACTACAACAACGCTGGCGAGCCTGTGCCCTCAGCCCGACCCAGGACCGCCGACTACAACAACGCTGGCGAGCCTGTGCCCTCAGCCCGACCCAGGATCGCCGACTACAACAACGCTGGAGAGCCTGTGCCCTCAGCCCGACCCAGGACGACCGACAAACCCAACACTGGTGAGCCTGTGCCCTCAGCCCGACCCAGGACGACCGACACACCCAACGCTGGCGAGCCTGTGCCCTGAGCCTGACCCAGGGCGACGGACAAACCCAACGCAGGCGAGCCTGTGCCCTCAGCCCGACCCAGGACGACCGACTACAACAACGCTGGCGAGCCTGTTCCCTCAGCCTGACCAAGAACGACCGACTACAACAACGCTGGCGAGCCTGTGCCCTCAGCCCGACCCAGGACCGCCGACTACAACAACGCTGGCGAGCCTGTGCCCTCAGCCCGAACCAGTACCGCCGACTACAACAACGCTGGCGAGCCTGTGCCTTCAGCCCGACTTAGGACAGCCGACTAGAACAACCCTGGCGATCCTGTTCCATCAGCCCGAAACAGGACTGCCAACTACAACAACGCTGGCGAGCCTGTGCCCTCAGCCCGACCCAGGACCGCCCACTACAACAACGCTGGCGAGCCTGTGCCCTAAGCCCGACCCAGGACCGCCGACTACAACAACGCTGGCGAGCCTGTGCCCTCAGCCTGACCCAGGATCACAGACTACAACAACGCTGGAGAGCCTGTGCCCTCAGCCCGACCAAGGACGACCGACAAACCCAACGCTGGCGAGCCTGTACCCTCAGCCCGACCCAGGACGACCGACACACCCAACGCTGGCGAGCCTGTGCCCTGAGCCTGACCCAGGGCGACGGACAAACCCAACGCAGGCGAGCCTGTGCCCTCAGCCCGACCCAGGACGACCGACTACAACAACGCTGGCGAGCCTTTGCCCTCAGCCCGACCAAGAACGACCGACTACAACAACGCTGGCAAGCCTGTGCCCTCAGCCCGACCCAGGATTGCAACTACAATAACGCTGGCGAGCCTGTTCCCTCAGCCTGACCAAGAACGACCGACTACAACAACGCTGGCGAGCCTGTGCCCTCAGCCCGACCCAGGACCGCCGACTACAACAACGCTGGCGAGCCTGTGCCCTCAGCCCGACCCAGTACCGCCGACTACAACAACGCTGGCGAGCCTGTGCCTTCAGCCCGACTTAGGACAGCCGACTAGAACAACCCTGGCGAGCCTGTGCCATCAGCCCGAACCAGGACTGCCAACTACAACAATGCTGGCGAGCCTGTGCCCTCAGCCCGACCCAGGACCGCCGACTACAACAACGCTGGCGAGCCTGTGCCCTCAGCCCGACCCAGTACCGCCGACTACAACAACGCTGGCGAGCCTGTGCCTTCAGCCCGACTTAGGACAGCCGACTAGAACAACCCTGGCGAGCCTGTGCCATCAGCCCGAACCAGGACTGCCAACTACAACAACGCTGGCGAGCCTGTGCCCTCAGCCCGACTCAGGACCGCCGACTACAACAACGCTGGCGAGCCTGTGCCCTCAGCCCGACCCAGGACCGCCGACTACAACAACGCTGGCGAGCCTGTTCCCTCAGCCCGACCCAGGAGGACCGACAAACCCAACACTGGCGAGCCTGTTCCCTCAGCCTGACCAAGAACGACCGACTACAACAACGCTGGCGAGCCTGTGCCCTCAGCCCGACCCAGGACCGCCGACTACAACAACGCTGGCGAGCCTGTGCCCTCAGCCCGACCCAGTACCGCCGACTACAACAACGCTGGCGAGCCTGTGCCTTCAGCCCGACTTAGGACAGCCGACTAGAACAACCCTGGCGAGCCTGTGCCATCAGCCCGAACCAGGACTGCCAACTACAACAACGCTGGCGAGCCTGTGCCCTCAGCCCGACTCAGGACCGCCGACTACAACAACGCTGGCGAGCCTGTGCCCTCAGCCCGACCCAGGACCGCCGACTACAACAACGCTGGCGAGCCTGTGCCCTCAGCCTGACCCAGGACCGCCGACTACAACAACGCTGGCGAGCCTGTGCCCTCAGCCTGACCCAGGACCGCCGACTAACACAACGCTGGCGAGCCTGTGCCCTCAGCCCGACCCAGGACCGCCGACTACAACAACGCTGGCGAGCCTGTGCCCTCAGCCCGACCCAGGACTGCCAACTACAGCAACGCTGGCGAGCCTGTGCCCTCAGCCCGACCCAGGATCGCAGACTACAACAACGCTGCAGAGCCTGTACCCTCAGCCCGACCCAGGACGACCGACAAACCCAACGCTGGCGACCCTGTGCCCTCAGCCCGACCCAGGACGACCGACACATCCAACGCTGGCGAGCCTGTGCCCTGAGCCTGACCCAGGGCGACGGACAAACCCAACGCAGGCGAGCCTATGCCCTCAGCCCGACCCAGGACGACCGACTACAACAACGCTGGCGAGCCGGTGCCCTCAGCCCGACCAAGAACCACCGACTACAACAACGCTGGCGAGCCTGTGCCCTCAGCCCGACCCAGGATTGCAACTACAAAAACGCTGGCGTGTCTGTGCCCTCAGCCCGACCCAGGACCGCCGACAACAACAACTTTGGCGAGCCTGTGCCCTCAGCCTAACCAAGTACCGCCGACTACAACAGCGCTGGCGAGCCTGTGCCTTCAGCCCGACTGAGGACAGCCGACTAGAACAACCCTGGCGAGCCTGTGCCATCAGCCCGAACCAGGACTGCCGACTACAACAACGCTGGCGAGCCTGTGCCCTCAGCCCGACTCAGGACCGCCGACTACAACAACGCTGGCGAGCCTGTGCCCTCAGCCCGACCCAAGACCGCCGACTACAACAACGATGGCGAGCCTGTGCCTTCAGCCCGACTGAGGACAGCCGACTAGAACAACCCTGGCGAGCCTGTGCCATCAGCCCGTACCAGGACCGCCGACTACAACAACGCTGGCGAGCCTGTGCCCTCAGCCCGACTCAGGACCGCCGACTACAACAACGCTGGCGAGCCTGTGCCCTCAGCCCGACTCAGGACCGCCGACTACAACAACGCTGGCAAGCCTGTGCCCTCAGCCCGACTGAGGACAGCCGACTAGAACAACCCTGGCGAGCCTGTGCCATCAGCCCGAACCAGGACTGCCGACTACAACAACGCTGGCGAGCCTGTGCCCTCAGCTCGACCCAGGACCGCCGACTACAACAACGCTGGCGAGCCTGTGCCCTCAGCCCGACCCAGGACCGCCAACTACAACAACGCTGGCGAGCCTGTGCCCTCAGCCCGACCCAGGACCGCCGACTACAACAACGCTGGCGAGCCTGTGCCCTCAGCCCGACCCAGGATCGCCGACTACAACAACGCTGGAGAGCCTGTGCCCTCAGCCCGACCCAGGACGACCGACAAACCCAACACTGGCGAGCCTGTGCCCTCAGCCCGACCCAGGACGACCGACACACCCAACGCTGGCGAGCCTGTGCCCTGAGCCTGACCCAGGGCGACGGACAAACCCAACGCAGGCGAGCCTGTGCCCTCAGCCCGACCCAGGACGACCGACTACAACAACGCTGGCGAGCCTGTTCCCTCAGCCTGACCAAGAACGACCGACTACATAAACGCTGGCGAGCCTGTGCCCTCAGCCCGACCCAGGACCGCCGACTACAACAACGCTGGCGAGCCTGTGCCCTCAGCCCGAACCAGTACCGCCGACTACAACAACGCTGGCGAGCCTGTGCCCTCAGCCCGACCCAGGACCGCCGACTACAACAACGCTGGCGAGCCTGTGCCCTCAGCCCGACCCAGTACCGCCGACTACAACAACGCTGGCGAGCCTGTTCCTTCAGCCCGACTTAGGACAGCCGACTAGAACAACCCTGGCGAGCCTGTGACATCAGCCCAAACCAGGACTTCCAACTAGAACAACGCTGGCGAGCCATTACCCTCAGCCTGACCCAGGATCACCGACTACAACAACGCTGGAGAGCCTGTGCCCTCAGCCCGACCAAGGACGACCGACAAACCCAACGCTGGCGAGCCTGTACCCTCAGCCCGACCCAGGACGACCGACACACCCAACGCTGGCGAGCCTGTGCCCTGAGCCTGACCCAGGGCGACGGACAAACCCAACGCAGGCGAGCCTGTGCCCTCAGCCCGACCCAGGACGACCGACTACAACAACGCTGGCGAGCCTGTGCCCTCAGCCCGACCAAGAACGACCGACTACAACAACGCTGGCAAGCCTGTGCCCTCAGCCCGACCCAGGATTGCAACTACAATAACGCTGGCGAGCCTGTTCCCTCAGCCTGACCAAGAACGACCGACTACAACAACGCTGGCGAGCCTGTGCCCTCAGCCCGACCCAGGACCGCCGACTACAACAACGCTGGCGAGCCTGTGCCCTCAGCCCGACCCAGTACCGCCGACTACAACAACGCTGGCGAGCCTGTGCCTTCAGCCCGACTTAGGACAGCCGACTAGAACAACCCTGGCGAGCCTGTGCCATCAGCCCGAACCAGGACTGCCAACTACAACAATGCTGGCGAGCCTGTTCCCTCAGCCCGACCCAGGACCGCCGACTACAACAACGCTGGCGAGCCTGTGCCCTCAGCCCGACCCAGTACCGCCGACTACAACAACGCTGGCGAGCCTGTGCCTTCAGCCAGACTTAGGACAGCCGACTAGAACAACCCTGGCGAGCCTGTGCCATCAGCCCGAACCAGGACTGCCAACTACAACAACGCTGGCGAGCCTGTGCCCTCAGCCCGACTCAGGACCGCCGACTACAACAACGCTGGCGAGCCTGTGCCCTCAGCCCGACCCAGGACCGCCGACTACAACAACGCTGGCGAGCCTGTTCCCTCAGCCCGACCCAGGAGGACCGACAAACCCAACACTGGCGAGCCTGTTCCCTCAGCCTGACCAAGAACGACCGACTACAACAACGCTGGCGAGCCTGTGCCCTCAGCCCGACCCAGGACCGCCGACTACAACAACGCTGGCGAGCCTGTGCCCTCAGCCCGACCCAGTACCGCCGACTACAACAACGCTGGCGAGCCTGTGCCTTCAGCCCGACTTAGGACAGCCGACTAGAACAACCCTGGCGAGCCTGTGCCATCAGCCCGAACCAGGACTGCCAACTACAACAACGCTGGCGAGCCTGTGCCCTCAGCCCGACTCAGGACCGCCGACTACAACAACGCTGGCGAGCCTGTGCCCTCAGCCCGACCCAGGACCGCCGACTACAACAACGCTGGCGAGCCTGTGCCCTCAGCCTGACCCAGGACCGCCGACTACAACAACGCTGGCGAGCCTGTGCCCTCAGCCTGACCCAGGACCGCCGACTAACACAACGCTGGCGAGCCTGTGCCCTCAGCCCGACCCAGGACCGCCGACTACAACAACGCTGGCGAGCCTGTGCCCTCAGCCCGACCCAGGACTGCCAACTACAGCAACGCTGGCGAGCCTGTGCCCTCAGCCCGACCCAGGATCGCAGACTACAACAACGCTGCAGAGCCTGTACCCTCAGCCCGACCCAGGACGACCGACAAACCCAACGCTGGCGAGCCTGTGCCCTCAGCCCGACCCAGGACGACCGACACATCCAACGCTGGCGAGCCTGTGCCCTGAGCCTGACCCAGGGCGACGGACAAACCCAACGCAGGCGAGCCTATGCCCTCAGCCCGACCCAGGACGACCGACTACAACAACGCTGGCGAGCCGGTGCCCTCAGCCCGACCAAGAACCACCGACTACAACAACGCTGGCGAGCCTGTGCCCTCAGCCCGACCCAGGATTGCAACTACAAAAACGCTGGCGTGTCTGTGCCCTCAGCCCGACCCAGGACCGCCGACAACAACAACTTTGGCGAGCCTGTGCCCTCAGCCTAACCCAGTACCGCCGACTACAACAGCGCTGGCGAGCCTGTGCCTTCAGCCCGACTGAGGACAGCCGACTAGAACAACCCTGGCGAGCCTGTGCCATCAGCCCGAACCAGGACTGCCGACTACAACAACGCTGGCGAGCCTGTGCCCTCAGCCCGACTCAGGACCGCCGACTACAACAACGCTGGCGAGCCTGTGCCCTCAGCCCGACCCAAGACCGCCGACTACAACAACGATGGCGAGCCTGTGCCTTCAGCCCGACTGAGGACAGCCGACTAGAACAACCCTGGCGAGCCTGTGCCATCAGCCCGTACCAGGACCGCCGACTACAACAACGCTGGCGAGCCTGTGCCCTCAGCCCGACTCAGGACCGCCGACTACAACAACGCTGGCGAGCCTGTGCCCTCAGCCCGACTCAGGACCGCCGACTACAACAACGCTGGCAAGCCTGTGCCCTCAGCCCGACTGAGGACAGCCGACTAGAACAACCCTGGCGAGCCTGTGCCATCAGCCCGAACCAGGACTGCCGACTACAACAACGCTGGCGAGCCTGTGCCCTCAGCTCGACCCAGGACCGCCGACTACAACAACGCTGGCGAGCCTGTGCCCTCAGCCCGACCCAGGACCGCCAACTACAACAACGCTGGCGAGCCTGTGCCCTCAGCCCGACCCAGGACCGCCGACTACAACAACGCTGGCGAGCCTGTGCCCTCAGCCCGACCCAGGATCGCCGACTACAACAACGCTGGAGAGCCTGTGCCCTCAGCCCGACCCAGGACGACCGACAAACCCAACACTGGCGAGCCTGTGCCCTCAGCCCGACCCAGGACGACCGACACACCCAACGCTGGCGAGCCTGTGCCCTGAGCCTGACCCAGGGCGACGGACAAACCCAACGCAGGCGAGCCTGTGCCCTCAGCCCGACCCAGGACGACCGACTACAACAACGCTGGCGAGCCTGTTCCCTCAGCCTGACCAAGAACGACCGACTACATAAACGCTGGCGAGCCTGTGCCCTCAGCCCGACCCAGGACCGCCGACTACAACAACGCTGGCGAGCCTGTGCCCTCAGCCCGAACCAGTACCGCCGACTACAACAACGCTGGCGAGCCTGTGCCCTCAGCCCGACCCAGGACCGCCGACTACAACAACGCTGGCGAGCCTGTGCCCTCAGCCCGACCCAGTACCGCCGACTACAACAACGCTGGCGAGCCTGTTCCTTCAGCCCGACTTAGGACAGCCGACTAGAACAACCCTGGCGAGCCTGTGACATCAGCCCAAACCAGGACTTCCAACTAGAACAACGCTGGCGAGCCATTACCCTCAGCCTGACTCAGGACCGCCGACTACAACAACGCTGGCGAGCCTGTGCCCTCAGCCCGACCCAGGACCGCCGACTACAACAACGCTGGCGAGCCTGTGCCCTCAGCCCGACCCAGGACGACCGACAAACCCAACACTGGCGAGCCTGTTCCCTCAGCCCGACCAAGAACGACCGACTACAACAACGCTGGCGAGCCTGTGCCCTCAGCCCGACCCAGGACCGCCGACTACAACAACGCTGGCGAGCCTGTGCCCTCAGCCCGACCCAGTACCGCCGACTACAACAACGCTGGCGAGCCTGTGCCTTCAGCCCGACTTAGGACAGCCGACTAGAACAACCCTGGCGAGCCTGTGCCATCAGCCCGAACCAGGACTGCCAACTACAACAACGCTGGCGAGCCTGTGCCCTCAGCCCGACTCAGGACCGCCGACTACAACAACGCTGGCGAGCCTGTGCCCTCAGCCCGACCCAGGACCGCCGACTACAACAACGCTGGCGAGCCTGTGCCCTCAGCCCGACCCAGGACCGCCGACTACAACAACGCTGGCGAGCCTGTGCCCTCAGCCCGACCCAGGACCGCCGACTACAACAACGCTGGCGAGCCTGTGCCCTCAGCCTGACCCAGGACCGCCGACTAACACAACGCTGGCGAGCCTGTGCCCTCAGCCCGACCCAGGACCGCCGACTACAACAACGCTGGCGAGCCTGTGCCCTCAGCCCGACCCAGGACCGCCAACTACAACAACGCTGGCGAGCCTGTGCCCTCAGCACGACCCAGGATCGCAGACTACAACAACACTGCAGAGCCTGTGCCCTCAGCCCGACCCAGGACGACCGACAAACCCAACGCTGGCGAGCCTGTGCCCTCAGCCCGACCCAGGACGACCGACACACCCAACGCTGGCGAGCCTGTGCCCTGAGCCTGACCCAGGGCGACGGACAAACCCAACGCAGGCGAGCCTATGCCCTCAGCCCGACCCAGGACGACCGACTACAACAACGCTGGCGAGCCGGTGCCCTCAGCCCGACCAAGAACCACCGACTACAACAACGCTGGCGAGCCTGTGCCCTCAGCCCGACCCAGGATTGCAACTACAAAAACGCTGGCGTGTCTGTGCCCTCAGCCCGACCCAGGACCGCCGACCACAACAACGCTGGCGAGCCTGTGCCCTCAGCCCGACCCAGGACCGCCGACTACAACAACGCTGGCGAGCCTGTGCCCTCAGCCCGACCCAGTACCGCCGACTACAACAACGCTGGTGAGCTTGTGCCTTCAGCCCGACTTAGGACAGCCGACTAGAACAACCCTGGCGAGCCTGTGCCATCAGCCCGAAACAGGACTGCCAACTACAACAACGCTGGCGAGCCTGTGCCCTCAGCCCGACTCAGGACCGCCGACTACAACAACGCTGGCGAGCCTGTGCCCTCAGCCCGACCCAGGACCGCCGACTACAACAACGCTGGCGAGCCTGTGCCCTCAGCCCGACCCAGGACCGCCGACTACAACAACGCTGGCGAGCCTGTGCCCTCAGCCCGACCCAGGACCGCCGACTAACACAACGCTGGCGAGCCTGTGCCCTCAGCCCGACCCAGGATTGCCGACTACAACAACGCTGGCAAGCCTGTGCCCTCAGCCCGATTCAGGACCGCCGACTACAACAACGCTGGCGAGCCTGTGCCCTCAGCCCGACCCAGGACCGCCGACTACAACAAAGCTGGCGAGCCTGTGCCCTCAGCCCGACCCAGGACCGCCGACTACAACAACGCTGGCGAGCCTGTGCCCTCAGCCCGACTCGGGACCGCCGATTACAACAACGCTGGCGAGCCTGTGTCCTCAGCCTGACCCAGGACCGCCGACTACAACAACGCTGGCGAGCCTGTGCCCTCAGCCCGACCCAGGACCGCCGACTAACACAACGCTGGCGAGCCTGTGCCCTCAGCCCGACCCAGGATCGCCGACTACAACAACGCTGGAGAGCCTGTGCCCTCAGCCCGACCCAGGACGACCGACAAACCCAACGCTGGCGAGCCTGTGCCCTCAGCCCGACCCGGGACGACCGACACACCCAACGCTGGCGAGCCTGTGCCCTGAGCCTGACCCAGGGCGACGGACAAACCCAACGCAGGCGAGCCTGTGCCCTAAGCCCGACCCAGGACGACCGACTACAACAACGCTGGCGAGCCTGTGCCCTCAGCCCGACCAAGAACGACCGACTACAACAACGCTGGCGAGCCTGTGCCCTCAGCCCGACCCAGGATTGCAACTACAAAAATGCTGGCGAGCCTGTGCCCTCAGCCCGACCCAGGACCGCCGACCACAACAACGCTGGCGAGCCTGTGCCCTCAGCCCGACCCAGTACCGCCGACTACAACAACGCTGGCGAGCCTGTGCCTTCAGCCCGACTGAGGACAGCCGACTAGAACAACCCTGGCGAGCCTGTGCCATCAGCCCGAACCAGGACTGCCGACTACAACAACTCTGGCGAGCCTGTGCCCTCAGCCCGACTCAGGACCGCCGACTACAACAACGCTGGCGAGCCTGTGCCCTCAGCCCGACCCAGGACCGCCGACTACAACAACGCTGGCGAGCCTGTGCCCTCAGCCCGACCAAGGACCGCCGACTACAACAACGCTGGCAAGCCTGTGCCCTCAGCCTGACCCAGGACCGCCGACTAACACAACGCTGGCGAGCCTGTGCCCTCAGCCCGACCCAGGACCGCCGACTACAACAACGCTGGCGAGCCTGTGCCCTCAGCACGACCCAGGACCGCCAACTACAACAACGCTGGCGAGCCTGAGCCCACAGCCCAACCCAGGATCGCAGACTACAACAACGCTGCAGAGCCTGTGCCCTCAGCCCGACCCAGGACGACCGACAAACCCAACGCTGGCGAGCCTGTGCCCTCAGCCCGACCCAGGACGACCGACACACCCAACGCAGGCGAGCCTGTGCCCTCAGCCCGACCCAGGACGACCGACTACAACAACGCTGGCGAGCCTGTTCCCTCAGCCTGACCAAGAACGACCGACTACAACAACGCTGGCGAGCCTGTGCCCTCAGCCCGACCCAGGACCGCCAACTACAATAACGCTGGCGAGCCTGTGCCCTCAGCCCGACCCAGTACCGCCGACTACAACAACGCTGGTGAGCCTGTGCCTTCAGCCCGACTTAGGACAGCCGACTAGAACAACCCTGGCGAGCCTGTGCCATCAGCCCGAACCAGGACTGCCAACTACAACAACGCTGGCGAGCCTGTGCCCTCACCCCGACTCAGGACCGCCGACTACAACAAGGCTGGCAAGCCTGTGCCCTCAGCCCGACCCAGGACCGTCGACTACAACAATGCTGGCGAGCCTGTGCCCTCAGCCCGACCCAGGACCGCCGACTACAACAACGCTGGCGAGCCTGTGCCCTCAGCCTGACCCAGGACCGCCGACTAACACAACGCTGGCGAGCCTGTGCCCTCAGCCCGACCCAGTACCGCCGACTAAAACAACGCTGGCGAGCCTGTGCCCTCAGCCCGACCCAGGACCGCCAACTACAACAACGCTGGCGAGCCTGTGCCCTCAGCCCGACCCAGGATCGCAGACTACAACAACGCTGCAGAGCCTGTGCCCTCAGCCCGACCCAGGACGACCGACAAACCCAACGCTGGCGAGCCTGTGCCCTCAGCCCGACTCAGGACGACCGACACACCCAGCGCTGGCGAGCCTGTGCCCTGAGCCTGACCCAGGGCGACGGACAAACCCAACGCAGGCAAGCCTGTTCCCTCAGCCCGACCCAGGACGACCGACTACAACAACGCTGGCGAGCCGGTGCCCTCAGCCCGACCAAGAACCACCGACTACAACAACGCTGGCGAGCCTGTGCCCTCAGCCCGACCCAGGATTGCAACTACAAAAACGCTGGCGTGTCTGTGCCCTCAGCCCGACCCAGGACCGCCGACAACAACAACTTTGGCGAGCCTGTGCCCTCAGCCTAACCCAGTACCGCCGACTACAACAGCGCTGGCGAGCCTGTGCCTTCAGCCCGACTGAGGACAGCCGACTAGAACAACCCTGGCGAGCCTGTGCCATCAGCCCGAACCAGGACTGCCGACTACAACAACGCTGGCGAGCCTGTGCCCTCAGCCCGACTCAGGACCGCCGACTACAACAACGCTGGCGAGCCTGTGCCCTCAGCCCGACCCAAGACCGCCGACTACAACAACGATGGCGAGCCTGTGCCTTCAGCCCGACTGAGGACAGCCGACTAGAACAACCCTGGCGAGCCTGTGCCATCAGCCCGTACCAGGACCGCCGACTACAACAACGCTGGCGAGCCTGTGCCCTCAGCCCGACTCAGGACCGCCGACTACAACAACGCTGGCGAGCCTGTGCCCTCAGCCCGACTCAGGACCGCCGACTACAACAACGCTGGCAAGCCTGTGCCCTCAGCCCGACTGAGGACAGCCGACTAGAACAACCCTGGCGAGCCTGTGCCATCAGCCCGAACCAGGACTGCCGACTACAACAACGCTGGCGAGCCTGTGCCCTCAGCTCGACCCAGGACCGCCGACTACAACAACGCTGGCGAGCCTGTGCCCTCAGCCCGACCCAGGACCGCCAACTACAACAACGCTGGCGAGCCTGTGCCCTCAGCCCGACCCAGGACCGCCGACTACAACAACGCTGGCGAGCCTGTGCCCTCAGCCCGACCCAGGATCGCCGACTACAACAACGCTGGAGAGCCTGTGCCCTCAGCCCGACCCAGGACGACCGACAAACCCAACACTGGCGAGCCTGTGCCCTCAGCCCGACCCAGGACGACCGACACACCCAACGCTGGCGAGCCTGTGCCCTGAGCCTGACCCAGGGCGACGGACAAACCCAACGCAGGCGAGCCTGTGCCCTCAGCCCGACCCAGGACGACCGACTACAACAACGCTGGCGAGCCTGTTCCCTCAGCCTGACCAAGAACGACCGACTACATAAACGCTGGCGAGCCTGTGCCCTCAGCCCGACCCAGGACCGCCGACTACAACAACGCTGGCGAGCCTGTGCCCTCAGCCCGAACCAGTACCGCCGACTACAACAACGCTGGCGAGCCTGTGCCCTCAGCCCGACCCAGGACCGCCGACTACAACAACGCTGGCGAGCCTGTGCCCTCAGCCCGACCCAGTACCGCCGACTACAACAACGCTGGCGAGCCTGTTCCTTCAGCCCGACTTAGGACAGCCGACTAGAACAACCCTGGCGAGCCTGTGACATCAGCCCAAACCAGGACTTCCAACTAGAACAACGCTGGCGAGCCATTACCCTCAGCCTGACTCAGGACCGCCGACTACAACAACGCTGGCGAGCCTGTGCCCTCAGCCCGACCCAGGACCGCCGACTACAACAACGCTGGCGAGCCTGTGCCCTCAGCCCGACCCAGGACGACCGACAAACCCAACACTGGCGAGCCTGTTCCCTCAGCCCGACCAAGAACGACCGACTACAACAACGCTGGCGAGCCTGTGCCCTCAGCCCGACCCAGGACCGCCGACTACAACAACGCTGGCGAGCCTGTGCCCTCAGCCCGACCCAGTACCGCCGACTACAACAACGCTGGCGAGCCTGTGCCTTCAGCCCGACTTAGGACAGCCGACTAGAACAACCCTGGCGAGCCTGTGCCATCAGCCCGAACCAGGACTGCCAACTACAACAACGCTGGCGAGCCTGTGCCCTCAGCCCGACTCAGGACCGCCGACTACAACAACGCTGGCGAGCCTGTGCCCTCAGCCCGACCCAGGACCGCCGACTACAACAACGCTGGCGAGCCTGTGCCCTCAGCCCGACCCAGGACCGCCGACTACAACAACGCTGGCGAGCCTGTGCCCTCAGCCCGACCCAGGACCGCCGACTACAACAACGCTGGCGAGCCTGTGCCCTCAGCCTGACCCAGGACCGCCGACTAACACAACGCTGGCGAGCCTGTGCCCTCAGCCCGACCCAGGACCGCCGACTACAACAACGCTGGCGAGCCTGTGCCCTCAGCCCGACCCAGGACCGCCAACTACAACAACGCTGGCGAGCCTGTGCCCTCAGCACGACCCAGGATCGCAGACTACAACAACACTGCAGAGCCTGTGCCCTCAGCCCGACCCAGGACGACCGACAAACCCAACGCTGGCGAGCCTGTGCCCTCAGCCCGACCCAGGACGACCGACACACCCAACGCTGGCGAGCCTGTGCCCTGAGCCTGACCCAGGGCGACGGACAAACCCAACGCAGGCGAGCCTATGCCCTCAGCCCGACCCAGGACGACCGACTACAACAACGCTGGCGAGCCGGTGCCCTCAGCCCGACCAAGAACCACCGACTACAACAACGCTGGCGAGCCTGTGCCCTCAGCCCGACCCAGGATTGCAACTACAAAAACGCTGGCGTGTCTGTGCCCTCAGCCCGACCCAGGACCGCCGACCACAACAACGCTGGCGAGCCTGTGCCCTCAGCCCGACCCAGGACCGCCGACTACAACAACGCTGGCGAGCCTGTGCCCTCAGCCCGACCCAGTACCGCCGACTACAACAACGCTGGTGAGCTTGTGCCTTCAGCCCGACTTAGGACAGCCGACTAGAACAACCCTGGCGAGCCTGTGCCATCAGCCCGAAACAGGACTGCCAACTACAACAACGCTGGCGAGCCTGTGCCCTCAGCCCGACTCAGGACCGCCGACTACAACAACGCTGGCGAGCCTGTGCCCTCAGCCCGACCCAGGACCGCCGACTACAACAACGCTGGCGAGCCTGTGCCCTCAGCCCGACCCAGGACCGCCGACTACAACAACGCTGGCGAGCCTGTGCCCTCAGCCCGACCCAGGACCGCCGACTAACACAACGCTGGCGAGCCTGTGCCCTCAGCCCGACCCAGGATTGCCGACTACAACAACGCTGGCAAGCCTGTGCCCTCAGCCCGATTCAGGACCGCCGACTACAACAACGCTGGCGAGCCTGTGCCCTCAGCCCGACCCAGGACCGCCGACTACAACAAAGCTGGCGAGCCTGTGCCCTCAGCCCGACCCAGGACCGCCGACTACAACAACGCTGGCGAGCCTGTGCCCTCAGCCCGACTCGGGACCGCCGATTACAACAACGCTGGCGAGCCTGTGTCCTCAGCCTGACCCAGGACCGCCGACTACAACAACGCTGGCGAGCCTGTGCCCTCAGCCCGACCCAGGACCGCCGACTAACACAACGCTGGCGAGCCTGTGCCCTCAGCCCGACCCAGGATCGCCGACTACAACAACGCTGGAGAGCCTGTGCCCTCAGCCCGACCCAGGACGACCGACAAACCCAACGCTGGCGAGCCTGTGCCCTCAGCCCGACCCGGGACGACCGACACACCCAACGCTGGCGAGCCTGTGCCCTGAGCCTGACCCAGGGCGACGGACAAACCCAACGCAGGCGAGCCTGTGCCCTAAGCCCGACCCAGGACGACCGACTACAACAACGCTGGCGAGCCTGTGCCCTCAGCCCGACCAAGAACGACCGACTACAACAACGCTGGCGAGCCTGTGCCCTCAGCCCGACCCAGGATTGCAACTACAAAAATGCTGGCGAGCCTGTGCCCTCAGCCCGACCCAGGACCGCCGACCACAACAACGCTGGCGAGCCTGTGCCCTCAGCCCGACCCAGTACCGCCGACTACAACAACGCTGGCGAGCCTGTGCCTTCAGCCCGACTGAGGACAGCCGACTAGAACAACCCTGGCGAGCCTGTGCCATCAGCCCGAACCAGGACTGCCGACTACAACAACTCTGGCGAGCCTGTGCCCTCAGCCCGACTCAGGACCGCCGACTACAACAACGCTGGCGAGCCTGTGCCCTCAGCCCGACCCAGGACCGCCGACTACAACAACGCTGGCGAGCCTGTGCCCTCAGCCCGACCAAGGACCGCC
Organism: Pterois miles; assembly: GCA_947000775.1. NCBI lineage: Eukaryota > Metazoa > Chordata > Actinopteri > Perciformes > Scorpaenidae > Pterois > Pterois miles. Next base: position 1,316,357 of record CAMQGK010000123.1, read on the forward strand.
GACTACAACAACGCTGGCAAGCCTGTGCCCTCAGCCTGACCCAGGACCGCCGACTAACACAACGCTGGCGAGCCTGTGCCCTCAGCCCGACCCAGGACCGCCGACTACAACAACGCTGGCGAGCCTGTGCCCTCAGCACGACCCAGGACCGCCAACTACAACAACGCTGGCGAGCCTGAGCCCACAGCCCAACCCAGGATCGCAGACTACAACAACGCTGCAGAGCCTGTGCCCTCAGCCCGACCCAGGACGACCGACAAACCCAACGCTGGCGAGCCTGTGCCCTCAGCCCGACCCAGGACGACCGACACACCCAACGCAGGCGAGCCTGTGCCCTCAGCCCGACCCAGGACGACCGACTACAACAACGCTGGCGAGCCTGTTCCCTCAGCCTGACCAAGAACGACCGACTACAACAACGCTGGCGAGCCTGTGCCCTCAGCCCGACCCAGGACCGCCAACTACAATAACGCTGGCGAGCCTGTGCCCTCAGCCCGACCCAGTACCGCCGACTACAACAACGCTGGTGAGCCTGTGCCTTCAGCCCGACTTAGGACAGCCGACTAGAACAACCCTGGCGAGCCTGTGCCATCAGCCCGAACCAGGACTGCCAACTACAACAACGCTGGCGAGCCTGTGCCCTCACCCCGACTCAGGACCGCCGACTACAACAAGGCTGGCAAGCCTGTGCCCTCAGCCCGACCCAGGACCGTCGACTACAACAATGCTGGCGAGCCTGTGCCCTCAGCCCGACCCAGGACCGCCGACTACAACAACGCTGGCGAGCCTGTGCCCTCAGCCTGACCCAGGACCGCCGACTAACACAACGCTGGCGAGCCTGTGCCCTCAGCCCGACCCAGTACCGCCGACTAAAACAACGCTGGCGAGCCTGTGCCCTCAGCCCGACCCAGGACCGCCAACTACAACAACGCTGGCGAGCCTGTGCCCTCAGCCCGACCCAGGATCGCAGACTACAACAACGCTGCAGAGCCTGTGCCCTCAGCCCGACCCAGGACGACCGACAAACCCAACGCTGGCGAGCCTGTGCCCTCAGCCCGACCCAGGACGACCGACACACCCAGCGCTGGCGAGCCTGTGCCCTGAGCCTGACCCAGGGCGACGGACAAACCCAACGCAGGCAAGCCTGTTCCCTCAGCCCGACCCAGGACGACCGACTACAACAACGCTGGCGAGCCTGTGCCCTCAGCCCGACCAAGAACGACCGACTACAATAACGCTGGCGAGCCTGTGCCCTCAGCCCGACCCAGTACCGCCGACTACAACAACGCTGGCGAGCCTGTGCCTTCAGCCCGACTTAGGACAGCCGACTAGAACAACCCTGGCGAGCCTGTGCCATCAGCCCGAACCAGGACTGCCAACTACAACAACGCTGGCGAGCCTGTGCCCCCATCCCGACTCAGGACCGCCGACTACAACAACGCTGGCGAGCCTGTGCCCTCAGCCCGACCCAGGACCGCCGACTACAACAACGCTGGCGAGCCTGTGCCCTCAGCCCGACCCAGGACCGCCGACTACAACAACGCTGGCGAGCCTGTGCCCTCAGCCTGACCCAGGACCGCCGACTAACACAACGCTGGCGAGCCTGTGCCCTCAGCCCGACCCAGGACCGCCGACTACAACAACGCTGGCGAGCCTGTGCCCTCAGCCCGACCCAGGACCGCCAACTACAACAACGCTGGCGAGCCTGTGCCCTCAGCCCGACCCAGGATCGCAGACTACAACAACGCTGCAGAGCCTGTGCCCTCAGCCCGACCCAGGACGACCGACAAACCCAACGCTGGCGAGCCTGTGCCCTCAGCCCGACCCAGGACGACCGACACACCCAACGCTGGCGAGCCTGTGCCCTGAGCCTGACCCAGGGCGACGGACAAACCCAACGCAGGCAAGCCTGTTCCCTCAGCCCGACCCAGGACGACCGACTACAACAACGCTGGCGAGCCTGTGCCCTCAGCCCGACCAAGAACGACCGACTACAACAACGCTGGCGAGCTTGTGCCCTCAGCCCGACCCAGGACGACCAACTACAACAACGCTGGCGAGCCTGTGCCCTCAGCCCGACACAGGACCGCCGACTACAACAACGCTGGCGAGCCTGTGCCCTCAGCCCGACCCAGGACGACCGTCACACCCAGCGCTGGCGAGCCTGTGCCCTGAGCCTGACCCAGGGCGATGGACAAACCCAACGCAGGCGAGCCTGTGCCCTCAGCCCGACACAGGACCGCCGACTACAACAACGCTGGCGAGCCTGTGCCCTCAGCCCGACCCAGGACCGCCGACTACAACAACGCTGGCGAGCCTGTGCCCTCAGCCCGACCAGGACCGCCAACTACAACAAAGCTGGCGAGCCTGTGCCCTCAGCCCGACCCAGGATCACCGACTACAACAAGGCTGGAGAGCCTGTGCCCTCAGCCCGACCCAAGACGACCGACAAACCCAACACTGGCGAGCCTGTGCCCTCAGCCCGACCCAGGACGACCGACACACCCAACGCTGGCGAGCCTGTGCCCTGAGCCTGACCCAGGGCGACGGACAAACCCAACGCAGGCGAGCCTGTGCCCTCAGCCCGACCCAGGACGACCGACTACAACAACGCTGGCGAGCCTGTTCCCTCAGCCTGACCAAGAACGACCGACTACAACAACGCTGGCGAGCCTGTGCCCTCAGCCCGACCCAGGACCGCCGACTACAACAACGCTGGCGAGCCTTTGCCCTCAGCCCGACCCAGGACCGCCAACTACAACAACGCTGGCGAGCCTGTGCCCTCAGCCCGACCCAGGATCGCAGACTACAACAACGCTGCAGAGCCTGTGCCCTCAGCCCGACCCAGGACGACCGACAAACCCAACGCTGGCGAGCCTGTGCCCTCAGCCCGACCCAGGACGACCGACACACCCAACGCTGGCGAGCCTGTGCCCTGAGCCTGACCCAGGGCGATGGACAAACCCAACGCAGGCAAGCCTGTTCCCTCAGCCCGACCCAGGACGACCGACTACAACAACGCTGGCGAGCCTGTGCCCTCAGCCCGACCCAGGACCGCCGACTACAACAACGCTGGCGAGCCTGTGCCCTCAGCCCGACCCAGGACCGCCGACTACAACAACGCTGGCGAGCCTGTGCCCTCAGCCCGACCCAGGATCGCCGACTACAACAACGCTGGAGAGCCTGTGCCCTCAGCCCGACCCAGGACGACCGACAAACCCAACACTGGCGAGCCTGTGCCCTCAGCCCGACCCAGGACGACCGACACACCCAACGCTGGCGAGCCTATGCCCTGAGCCTGACCCAGGGCGACGGACAAACCCAACGCAGGCGAGCCTGTGCCCTCAGCCCGACCCAGGACGAGTGACTGCAACAACGCTGGCGAGCCTGTTCCCTCAGCCTGACCAAGAACGACCGACTACAACAACGCTGGCGAGCCTGTGCCCTCAGCCCGACCCAAGACCGCCGACTACAACAACGCTGGCGAGCCTGTGCCCTCAGCCCGACCCAGGACCGCCAACTACAACAACGCTGGCGAGCCTGTGCCCTCAGCCCGACCCAGGATCGCAGACTACAACAACGCTGCAGAGCCTGTGCCCTCAGCCCGACGCAGGACGACCGTCAAACCCAACGCTGGCGAGCCTGTGCCCTCAGCCCGACCCAGGACGACCGACACACCCAACGCTGGCGAGCCTGTGCCCTGAGCCTGACCCAGGGCGATGGACAAACCCAACGCAGGCAAGCCTGTTCCCTCAGCCCGACCCAGGACGACCGACTACAACAACGCTGGCGAGCCTGTGCCCTCAGCCCGACCAAGAACGACCGACTACAACAACGCTGGCGAGCTTGTGCCCTCAGCCCGACACAGGACCGCCGACTACAACAACGCTAGCAAGCCTGTGCCCTCAGCCCGATCCAAGACCGCCGACTACAACAACGCTGGTGAGCCTGTGCCTTCAGCCCGACTGAGGACAGCCGACTAGAACAACCCTGGCGAGCCTGTGCCATCAGCCCGAACCAGGACTGCCGACTACAACAACGCTGGCGAGCCTGTGCCCTCAGCCCGACCCAGGACCGCCGACTACAACAACGCTGGCGAGCCTGTGCCCTCAGCCCGACCAGGACCGCCAACTACAACAACGCTGGCGAGCCTGTGCCCTCAGCCCGACCCAGGATCGCCGACTACAACAACGCTGGAGAGCCTGTGCCCTCAGCCCGACCCAGGACGACCGACAAACCCAACACTGGCGAGCCTGTGCCCTCAGCCCGACCCAGGACGACCGACACACCCAACGCTGGCGAGCCTGTGCCCTGAGCCTGACCCAGGGCGACGGACAAACCCAACGCAGGCGAGCCTGTGCCCTCAGCCCGACCCAGGACGACCGACTACAACAACGCTGGCGAGCCTGTTCCCTCAGCCTGACCAAGAACGACCGACTACAACAACGCTTGCGAGCCTGTGCCCTCAGCCCGACCCAGGACCGCCAACTACAACAACGCTGGCGAGCCTGTGCCCTCAGCCCGACCCAGGACCGCCGACTACAACAACGCTGCAGAGCCTGTGCCCTCAGCCCAACCCAGTACCGCCGACAACAACAACGCTGGCGAGCCTGTGCCCTCAGCCCGACCCAGGACCGCCAACTACAACAACGCTGGCGAGCCTGTGCCCTCAGCCCGACCCAAGACCGCCGACTACAACAACGCTGGCGAGCCTGTGCCCTCAGCCTGACCCAGGACCGCCGACTAACACAACGCTGGCGAGCCTGTGCCCTCAGCCCGACCCTGGACCGCCGACTACAACAACGCTGGCGAGCCTGTGCCCTCAGCCCGACCCAGGACCGCCAACTGCAACAACGCTGGCGAGCCTGTGCCCTCAGCCCGACCCAGGATCGCAGACTACAACAACGCTGCAGAGCCTGTGCCCTCAGCCCGACCCAGGACGACCGACAAACCCAACATGGCGAGCCTGTGCCCTCAGCCCGACCCAGGACAACCGACACACCCAACGCTGGCGAGTCTGTGCCCTGAGCCTGACCCAGGGCGACGGACAAACCCAACGCAGGCAGGCCTGTTCCCTCAGCCTGACCCAGGACGACCGACTACAACAATGCTGGCGAGCCTGTGCCCTCAGCCCGACCAAGAACGACCGACTACAACAACGCTGGCGAGCCTGTGCCCTCAGCCCGACCCAGGACGACCAACTACAACAACGCTGGCGAGCCTGTGCCCTCAGCCCGACACAGGACCGCCGACTACAACAACGCTGGCGAGCCTGTGCCCTCAGCCCGACCCAAGACCGCCGACTACAACAACGCTGGCGAGCCTGTGCCTTCAGCCCGACTGAGGACAGCCGACTAGAACAACCCTGGCGAGCCTGTGCCATCAGCCCGAACCAGGACCGCCGACTACAACAACGCTGGCGAGCCTGTGCCCTCAGCCCGACTCAGGACCGCCGACTACAACAACGCTGGCAAGCCTGTGCCCTCAGCCCGACCCAGGACCGCCGACTACAACAACGCTGGCGAGCCTGTGCCCTCAGACCGACCCAGGACCGCCGACTACAACAACGCTGGCGAGCCTGTGCCCTCAGCCCGACCCAGGACCGCCGACTACAACAACGCTGGCGAGCCTGTGCCCTCATTCCGACCCAGGACCGCCGACTACAACAACGCTGGCGAGCCTGTGCCCTCAGCCCGACCAGGACCGCCAACTACAACAACGCTGGCGAGCCTGTGCCCTCAGCCCGACCCAGGATCGCCGACTACAACAACGCTGGAGAGCCTGTGCCCTCAGCCCGACCCAGGACGACCGACAAACCCAACACTGGCGAGCCTGTGCCCTCAGCCCGACCCAGGATGACCGACACACCCAACGCTGGCGAGCCTGTGCCCTGAGCCTGACCCAGGGCGACGGACAAACACAATGCAGGCGAGCCTGTGCCCTCAGCCCGACCCAGGACGACCGACTACAAAAACGCTGGCGAGCCTGTTCCCTCAGCCTGACCAAGAACGACCGACTACAACAACGCTGGCGAGCCTGTGCCCTCAGCCCGACCCAGGACCGCCGACTACAACAACGCTGGCGAGCCTGTGCCCTCAGCCCGACCCAGTACCACCGACTACAACAACGCTGGCGAGCCTGTGCCTTCAGCCCGACTTAGGACAGCCGACTAGAACAACCCTGGCGAGCCTGTGCCATCAGCCCGAACCAGGACTGCCAACTACAACAACGCTGGCGAGCCTGTGCCCTCAGCCCGACTCAGGACCGCCGACTACAACAACGCTTGCGAGCCTGTGCCCTCAGCCCGACCCAGGACCGCCGACTACAACAACGCTGGCGAGCCTGTGCCCTCAGACCGACCCAGGACCGCCGACTACAACAACGCTGGCGAGCCTGTGCCCTCAGCCCGACCCAGGACCGCCGACTACAACAACGCTGGCGAGCCTTTGCCCTCAGCCTGACCCAGGACCGCCGACTAACACAACGCTGGCGAGCCTGTGCCCTCAGCCCGACCCAGTACCGCCGACTAAAACAACGCTGGCGAACCTGTGCCCTCAGCCTGACCCAGGACCGCCAACTACAACAACGCTGGCGAGCCTGTGCCCTCAGCCCGACCCAGGATCGCCGACTACAACAACGCTGGCGAGCCTGTGCCCTCAGCCCGACCCAGGACCGCCGACTACAACAACGCTGGCGAGCCTGTGCCCTCAGCCCGACCCAGGACCGCCGACTACAACAACGCTGGCGAGCCTGTGCCCTCAGCCCGACCAGGACCGCCAACTACAACAACGCTGGCGAGCCTGTGCCCTCAGCCCGACCCAGGATCGCCGACTACAACAACGCTGGAGAGCCTGTGCCCTCAGCCCGACCCAGGACGACCGACAAACCCAACACTGGCGAGCCTGTGCCCTCAGCCCGACCCAGGATGACCGACACACCCAACGCTGGCGAGCCTGTGCCCTGAGCCTGACCCAGGGCGACGGACAAACACAATGCAGGCGAGCCTGTGCCCTCAGCCCGACCCAGGACGACCGACTACAACAATGCTGGCGAGCCTGTTCCCTCAGCCTGACCAAGAACGACCGACTACAACAACGCTGGCGAGCCTGTGCCCTCAGCCCGACCCAGGACCGCCGACTACAACAACGCTGGCGAGCCTGTGCCCTCAGCCCGACCAGGACCGCCAACTACAACAACGCTGGCGAGCATGTGCCCTCAGCCCGACCAGGACCGCCAACTACAACAACGCTGGAGAGCCTGTGCCCTCAGCCCGACCCAGGACGACCGACAAACCCAACACTGGCGAGCCTGTGCCCTCAGCCCGACCCAGGACGACCGACACACCCAACGCTGGCGAGCCTGTGCCCTGAGCCTGACCCAGGGCGACGGACAAACCCAACGCAGGCGAGCCTGTGCCCTCAGCCCAACCCAGGACGACCCACTACAACAACGCTGGCGAGCCTGTTCCCTCAGCCTGACCAAGAACGACCGACTACAACAACGCTGGCGAGCCTGTGCCCTCAGCCCGACCCAGGACCGCCGACTACAACAACGCTGGCGAGCCTGTGCCCTCAGCCCGACCCAGTACCGCCGACTACAACAACGCTGGCGAGCCTGTGCCTTCAGCCCAACTTAGGACAGCCGACTAGAACAACCCTGGCGAGCCTGTGCCATCAGCCCGACCCAGGACTGCCAACTACAACAACGCTGGCGAGCCTGTGCCCTCACCCCGACTCAGGACCGCCGACTACAACAACGCTGGCGAGCCTGTGCCCTCAGCCCGACCCAGGACCGTCGACTACAACAACGCTGGCGAGCCTGTGCCCTCAGCCCGACCCAGGACCGCCGACTACAACAACGCTGGCGAGCCTTTGCCCTCAGCCTGACCCAGGACCGCCGACTAACACAACGCTGGCGAGCCTGTGCCCTCAGCCCGACCCAGTACCGCCGACTAAAACAACGCTGGCGAACCTGTGCCCTCAGCCTGACCCAGGACCGCCAACTACAACAACGCTGGCGAGCCTGTGCCCTCAGCCCGACCCAGGATCGCAGACTACAACAACGCTGCAGAGCCTGTGCCCTCAGCCCGACCCAGGACGACCGACAAACCCAACGCTGGCGAGTCTGTGCTCTCAGCCTGACCCAGGACGACCGACACACCCAACGCTGGCGAGCCTGTGCCCTGAGCCTGACCCAGGGCGACGGACAAACCCAACGCAGGCAAGCCTGTGCCCTCAGCCCGACCCAGGACGACCGACTACAACAACGCTGGCGAGCCTGTGCCCTAAGCCCGACCAAGAACGACCGACTACAACAACGCTGGCGAGCCTGTGCCCTCAGCCCGACCCAGGACCGCCGACTACAACAACGCTGGCGAGCCTGTGCCCTCAGCCCGACACAGGACCGCCTACTACAACAACGCTGGCGAGCCTGTGCCCTCAGCCCGACCCAGTACCGCCGACTACAACAACGCTGGCGAGCCTGTGCCTTCAGCCCGACTTAGGACAGCCGACTAGAACAACCCTGGCGAGCCTGTGCCATCAGCCCGAACCAGGACTGCCAACTACAACAACGCTGGCGAGCCTGTGCCCTCACCCCGACTAAGGACCGCCGACTACAACAACGCTGGCGAGCCTGTGCCCTCAGCCCGACCCAGGACCGTCGACTACAACAACGCTGGCGAGCCTGTGCCCTCAGCCCGACCCAGGACCGCCGACTACAACAACGCTGGCGAGCCTGTGCCCTCAGCCTGACCCAGGACTGCCGACTAACACAACGCTGGCGAGCCTGTGCCCTCAGCCCGACCCAGTACCGCCGACTAAAACAACGCTGGCGAGCCTGTGCCCTCAGCCCGACCCAGGACCGCCAACTACAACAACGCTGGCGAGCCTGTGCCCTCAGCCCGACCCAGGATCGCAGACTACAACAACGCTGCAGAGCCTGTGCCCTCAGCCCGACCCAGGACGACCGACAAACCCAACACTGGCGAGCCTGTGCCCTCAGCCTGACCCAGGACGACCGACACACCCAACGCTGGCGAGCCTGTGCCCTGAGCCTGACCCAGGGCGACGGACAAACCCAACGCAGGCAAGCCTGTTCCCTCAGCCCGACCCAGGACGACCGACTACAACAACGCTGGCGAGCCTGTGCCCTAAGCCCGACCAAGAACGACCGACTACAACAACGCTGGCGAGCCTGTGCCCTCAGGCCGACACAGGAAGACCAACTACAACAACGCTGGCGAGCCTGTGCCCTCAGCCCGACACAGGACCGCCGACTACAACAACGCTGGCGAGCCTGTGCCCTCAGCCCGACCCAAGACCGCCGACTACAACAACGCTGGTGAGCCTGTGCCTTCAGCCCAACTGAGGACAGCCGACTAGAACAACCCTGGCGAGCCTGTGCCATCAGCCCGAACCAGGACCGCCGACTACAACAACGCTGGCGAGCCTGTGCCCTCAGCCCGACTCAGGACCGCCGACTACAACAACGCTGGCGAGCCTGTGCCCTCAGCCCGACCCAGGACCGCCGACTACAACAACGCTGGCGAGCCTGTGCCCTCAGCCCGACTGAGGACAGCCGACTAGAACAACCCTGGCGAGCCTGTGCCATCAGCCCGAACCAGGACTGCCGACTACAACAACGCTGGCGAGCCTGTGCCCTCAGCCCGACTCAGGACCGCCGACTACAACAACGCTGGCGAGCCTGTGCCCTCAGCCCGACCCAGGACCGCCGACTACAACAACGCTGGCGAGCCTGTGCCCTCAGCCCGACCTAGGACCGCCGACTACAACAACGCTGGCGAGCCTGTGCCCTCAGCCCGACCAGGACCGCCAACTACAACAACGCTGGCGAGCCTGTGCCCTCAGCCCGACCCAGGATCGCCGACTACAACAACGCTGGAGAGCCTGTGCCCTCAGCCCGACCCAGGACGACCGACAAACCCAACACTGGCGAGCCTGTGCCCTCAGCCCGACCCAGGACGACCGACACACCCAACACTGGCGAGCCTGTGCCCTGAGCCTGACCCAGGGCGACGGACAAACCCAACGCAGGCGAGCCTGTGCCCTCAGCCCGACCCAGGACGACCGACTACAACAACGCTGGCGAGCCTGTTCCCTCAGCCTGACCAAGAACGACCGACTACAACAACGCTGGCGAGCCTGTGCCCTCAGCCCGACCCAGGACCGCCGACTACAACAACGCTGGCGAGCCTGTGCCCTCAGCCCGACCCAGTACCGCCGACTACAACAACGCTGGCGAGGCTGTGCCTTCAGCCCGACTTAGGACAGCCGACTAGAACAACCCTGGCGAGCCTGTGCCATCAGCCCGAACCAGGACTGCCAACTACAACAACGCTGGCGAGCCTGTGCCCTCAGCCCGACTCAGGACCGCCGACTACAACAACGCTGGCGAGCCTGTGCCCTCAGCCCGACCCAGGACCGCCGACTACAACAACGCTGGCGAGCCTGTGCCCTCAGCCTGACCCAGGACCGCCGACTAACACAACGCTGGCGAGCCTGTGCCCTCAGCCCGACCCAGTACCGCCGACTAAAACAACGCTGGCGAACCTGTGCCCTCAGCCCGACCCAGGACCGCCAACTACAACAACGCTGGCGAGCCTGTGCCCTCAGCCCGACCCAGGATCGCAGACTACAACAACGCTGCAGAGCCTGTGCCCTCAGCCCGACCCAGGACGACCGACAAACCCAACGCTGGCGAGCCTGTGCCCTCAGCCTGACCCAGGACGACCGACACACCCAACGCTGGCGAGCCTGTGCCCTGAGCCTGACCCAGGGCGACGGACAAACCCAACGCAGGCAAGCCTGTTCCCTCAGCCCGACCCAGGACGACCGACTACAACAACGCTGGCGAGCCTGTGCCCTAAGCCCGACCAAGAACGACCGACTACAACAACGCTGGCGAGCCTGTGCCCTCAGCCCGACCCAGGACCGCCGACTACAACAACGCTGGCGAGCCTGTGCCCTCAGCCCGACACAGGACCGCCTACTACAACAACGCTGGCGAGCCTGTGCCCTCAGCCCGATCCAGTACCGCCGACTACAACAACGCTGGCGAGCCTGTGCCTTAAGCCCGACTTAGGACAGCCGACTAGAACAACCCTGGCGAGCCTGTGCCATCAGCCCGAACCAGGACTGCCAACTACAACAACGCTGGCGAGCCTGTGCCCTCACCCCGACTCAGGACCGCCGACTACAACAACGCTGGCGAGCCTGTGCCCTCAGCCCGACCCAGGACCGTCGACTACAACAACGCTGGCGAGCCTGTGCCCTCAGCCCGACCCAGGACCGCCGACTACAACAACGCTGGCGAGCCTGTGCCCTCAGCCTGACCCAGGACTGCCGACTAACACAACGCTGGCGAGCCTGTGCCCTCAGCCCGACCCAGTACCGCCGACTAAAACAACGCTGGCGAGCCTGTGCCCTCAGCCCGACCCAGGACCGCCAACTACAACAACGCTGGCGAGCCTGTGCCCTCAGCCCGACCCAGGATCGCAGACTACAACAACGCTGCAGAGCCTGTGCCCTCAGCCCGACCCAGGACGACCGACAAACCCAACGCTGGCGAGCCTGTGCCCTCAGCCTGACCCAGGACGACCGACACACCCAACGCTGGCGAGCCTGTGCCCTGAGCCTGACCCAGGGCGACGGACAAACCCAACGCAGGCAAGCCTGTTCCCTCAGCCCGACCCAGGACGACCGACTACAACAACGCTGGCGAGCCTGTGCCCTAAGCCCGACCAAGAACGACCGACTACAACAACGCTGGCAAGCCTGTGCCCTCAGCCCGACCCAGGAAGACCAACTACAACAACGCTGGCGAGCCTGTGCCCTCAGCCCGACTCAGGACCGCCGACTACAACAACGCTGGCGAGCCTGTGCCCTCAGCCCGACCCAGGACCGCCGACTACAACAACGCTGGCGAGCCTGTGCCCTCAGACCGACCCAGGACCGCCGACTACAACAACGCTGGCGAGCCTGTGCCCTCAGCCCGACCCAGGACCGCCGACTACAACAACGCTGGCGAGCCTGTGCCCTCAGCCCGACCCAGGACCGCAGACTACAACAACGCTGGCGAGCCTGTGCCCTCAGCCCGACCAGGACCGCCAACTACAACAACGCTGGCGAGCCTGTGCCCTCAGCCCGACCCAGGATCGCCGACTACAACAACGCTGGAGAGCCTGTGCCCTCAGCCCGACCCAGGACGACCGACAAACCCAACACTGGCGAGCCTGTGCCCTCAGCCCGACCCAGGACGACCGACACACCCAACGCTGGCGAGCCTGTGCCCTGAGCCTGACCCAGGGCGACGGACAAACCCAACGCAGGCGAGCCTGTGCCCTCAGCCCGACCCAGGACGACCGACTACAACAACGCTGGCGAGCCTGTTCCCTCAGCCTGACCAAGAACGACCGACTACAACAACGCTGGCAAGCCTGTGCCCTCAGCCCGACCCAAGACCGCCGACTACAACAACGCTGGTGAGCCTGTGCCTTCAGCCCGACTGAGGACAGCCGACTAGAACAACCCTGGCGAGCCTGTGCCATCAGCCCGAACCAGGACCACCGACTACAACAACACTGGCGAGCCTGTGCCCTCAGCCCGACTCAGGACCGACGACTACAACAACGCTGGCGAGCCTGTGCCCTCAGCCCGACCCAGGACCGCCGACTACAACAACGCTGGTGAGCCTGTGCCATCAGACCGACCCAGGACCGCCGACTACAACAACGCTGGCGAGCCTGTGCCCTCAGCCCGACCCAGGACCGCCGACTACAACAACGCTGGCGAGCCTGTGCCCTCAGCCCGACCCAAGACCGCCGACTACAACAACGCTGGCGAGCCTGTGCCCTCAGCCCGACCAGGACCGCCAACTACAACAACGCTGGCGAGCCTGTGCCCTCAGCCCGACCCAGGATCGCCGACTACAACAACGCTGGAGAGCCTGTGCCCTCAGCCCGACCCAGGACGACCGACAAACCCAACACTGGCGAGCCTGTGCCCTCAGCCCGACCCAGGACGACCGACACACCCAACGCTGGCGAGCCTGTGCCCTGAGCCTGACCCAGGGCGACGGACAAACCCAACGCAGGCGAGCCTGTGCCCTAAGCCCGACACAGGACGACCGACTACAACAACGCTGGCGAGCCTGTTCCCTCAGCCTGACCAAGAACGACCGACTACAACAACGCTGGCGAGCCTGTGCCCTCAGCCCGACCCAGGACCGCCGACTACAACAACGCTGGCGAGCCTGTGCCCTCAGCCCGACCCAGGACCGCCGACTACAACAACGCTGGCGAGCCTGTGCCTTCAGCCCGACTTAGGACAGCCGACTAGAACAACCCTGGCGAGCCTGTGCCATCAGCCCGAACCAGGACTGCCAACTACAACAACGCTGGCGAGCCTGTGCCCTCAGCCCGACTCAGGACCGCCGACTACAACAACGCTGGCGAGCCTGTGCCCTCAGCCCGACCCAGGACCGCCGACTACAACAACGCTGGCGAGCCTGTGCCCTCAGACCGACCCAGGACCGCCGACTACAACAACGCTGGCGAGCCTGTGCCCTCAGCCCGACCCAGGACCGCCGACTACAACAACGCTGGCGAGCCTGTGCCCTCAGCCCGACCCAGGACCGCCGACTACAACAACGCTGGCGAGCCTGTGCCCTCAGCCCGACCAGGACCGCCAACTACAACAACGCTGGCGAGCCTGTGCCCTCAGCCCGACCCAGGATCGCCGACTACAACAACGCTGGCGAGCCTGTGCCCTGAGCCTGACCCAGGGCGACGGACAAACCCAACGCAGGCGAGCCTGTGCCCTCAGCCCGACCCAGGACGACCGACTACAACAACGCTGGCGAGCCTGTTCCCTCAGCCTGACCAAGAACGACCGACTACAACAACGCTGGCGAGCCTGTGCCCTCAGCCCGACCCAGGACCGCCGACTACAACAACGCTGGCGAGCCTGTGCCCTCAGCCCGACCCAGTACCGCCGACTACAACAACGCTGGCGAGCCTGTGCCTTCAGCCCGACTTAGGACAGCCGACTAGAACAACCCTGGCGAACCTGTGCCATCAGCCCGAACCAGGACTGCCAACTACAACAACGCTGGCGAGCCTGTACCCTCACCCCGACTCAGGACCGCCGACTACAACAACGCTGGCGAGCCTGTGCCCTCAGCCTGACCCAGGACCGCCGACTAACACAACGCTGGCGAGCCTGTGCCCTCAGCCCGACCCAGTACCGCAGACTAAAACAACGCTGGCGAGCCTGTGCCCTCAGCCCGACCCAGGACCGCCAACTACAACAACGCTGGCGAGCCTGTGCCCTCAGCCCGACCCAGGATCGCAGACTACAACAACGCTGCAGAGCCTGTGCCCTCAGCCCGACCCAGGACGACCGACAAACCCAACGCTGGCGAGCCTGTGCCCTCAGCCTGACCCAGGACGACCGACACACCCAACGCTGGCGAGCCTGTGCCCTGAGCCTGACCCAGGGCGACGGACAAACCCAACGCAGGCAAGCCTGTTCCCTCAGCCCGACCCAGGACGACCGACTACAACAACGCTGGCGAGCCTGTGCCCTAAGCCCGACCAAGAACGACCGACTACAACAACGCTGGCGAGCCTGTGCCCTCAGCCCGACCCAGGACGACCAACTACAACAACGCTGGCGAGCCTGTGCCCTCAGCCCGACACAGGACCGCCGACTACAACAACGCTGGCGAGCCTGTGCCCTCAGCCCGACCCAAGACCGCCGACTACAACAACGCTGGCGAGCCTGTGCCTTCAGCCCGACTGAGGACAGCCGACTAGAACAACCCTGGCGAGCCTGTGCCATCTGCCCGAACCAGGACCGCCGACTACAACAACGCTGGCGAGCCTGTGCCCTCAGCCCGACTCAGGACCGCCGACTACAACAACGCTGGCAAGCCTGTGCCCTCAGCCCGACCCAGGACCGCCGACTACAACAACGCTGGCGAGCCTGTGCCCTCAGACCGACCCAGGACCGCCGACTACAACAACGCTGGCGAGCCTGTGCCCTCAGCCCGACCCAGGACCGCCGACTACAACAACGCTGGCGAGCCTGTGCCCTCAGCCCGACCCAGGACCGCCGACTACAACAACGCTGGCGAGCCTGTGCCCTCAGCCCGACCAGGACCGCCAACTACAACAACGCTGGCGAGCCTGTGCCCTCAGCCCGACCCAGGATCGCCGACTACAACAACGCTGGAGAGCCTGTGCCCTCAGCCCGACCCAGGACGACCGACAAACCCAACACTGGCGAGCCTGTGCCCTCAGCCCGACCCAGGATGACCGACACACCCAACGCTGGCGAGCCTGTGCCCTGAGCCTGACTCAGGGCGACGGACAAACACAATGCAGGCGAGCCTGTGCCCTCAGCCCGACCCAGGACGACCGACTACAACAACGCTGGCGAGCCTGTTCCCTCAGCCTGACCAAGAACGACCGACTACAACAACGCTGGCGAGCCTGTGCCCTCAGCCCGACCCAGGACCGCCGACTACAACAACGCTGGCGAGCCTGTGCCCTCAGCCCGACCCAGTACCACCGACTACAACAACGCTGGCGAGCCTGTGCCTTCAGCCCGACTTAGGACAGCCGACTAGAACAACCCTGGCGAGCCTGTGCCATCAGCCCGAACCAGGACTGCCAACTACAACAACGCTGGCGAGCCTGTGCCCTCAGCCCGACTCAGGACCGCCGACTACAACAACGCTGGCGAGCCTGTGCCCTCAGCCCGACCCAGGACCGCCGACTACAACAACGCTGGCGAGCCTGTGCCCTCAGACCGACCCAGGACCGCCGACTACAACAACGCTGGCGAGCCTGTGCCCTCAGCCCGACCCAGGACCACCGACTACAACAACGCTGGCGAGCCTTTGCCCTCAGCCTGACCCAGGACCGCCGACTAACACAACGCTGGCGAGCCGGTGCCCTCAGCCCGACCCAGTACCGCCGACTAAAACAACGCTGGCGAACCTGTGCCCTCAGCCTGACCCAGGACCGCCGACTACAACAACGCTGGCGAGCCTGTGCCCTCAGCCCGACCCAGGATCGCCGACTACAACAACGCTGGCGAGCCTGTGCCCTCAGCCCGACCCAGGACCGCCAACTACAACAACGCTGGCGAGCCTGTGCCCTCAGCCCGACCCAGGACCGCCGACTACAACAACGCTGGCGAGCCTGTGCCCTCAGCCCGACCAGGACCGCCAACTACAACAACGCTGGCGAGCCTGTGCCCTCAGCCCGACCCAGGATCGCCGACTACAACAACGCTGGAGAGCCTGTGCCCTCAGCCCGACCCAGGACGACCGACAAACCCAACACTGGCGAGCCTGTGCCCTCAGCCCGACCCAGGATGACCGACACACCCAACGCTGGCGAGCCTGTGCCCTGAGCCTGACCCAGGGCGACGGACAAACACAATGCAGGCGAGCCTGTGCCCTCAGCCCGACCCAGGACGACCGACTACAACAACGCTGGCGAGCCTGTTCCCTCAGCCTGACCAAGAACGACCGACTACAACAACGCTGGCGAGCCTGTGCCCTCAGCCCGACCCAGGACCGCCGACTACAACAACGCTGGCGAGCCTGTGCCCTCAGCCCGACCAGGACCGCCAACTACAACAACGCTGGCGAGCCTGTGCCCTCAGCCCGACCAGGACCGCCAACTACAACAACGCTGGAGAGCCTGTGCCCTCAGCCCGACCCAGGACGACCGACAAACCCAACACTGGCGAGCCTGTGCCCTCAGCCCGACCCAGGACGACCGACACACCCAACGCTGGCGAGCCTGTGCCCTGAGCCTGACCCAGGGCGACGGACAAACCCAACGCAGGCGAGCCTGTGCCCTAAGCCCAACCCAGGACGACCCACTACAACAACGCTGGCGAGCCTGTTCCCTCAGCCTGACCAAGAACGACCGACTACAACAACGCTGGCGAGCCTGTGCCCTCAGCCCGACCCAGGACCGCCGACTACAACAACGCTGGCGAGCCTGTGCCTTCAGCCCGACTTAGGACAGCCGACTAGAACAACCCTGGCGAGCCTGTGCCATCAGCCCGACCCAGGACTGCCAACTACAACAACGCTGGCGAGCCTGTGCCCTCACCCCGACTCAGGACCGCCGACTACAACAACGCTGGCGAGCCTGTGCCCTCAGCCCGACCCAGGACCGTCGACTACAACAACGCTGGCGAGCCTGTGCCCTCAGCCCGACCCAGGACCGCCGACTACAACAACGCTGGCGAGCCTTTGCCCTCAGCCTGACCCAGGACCGCCGACTAACACAACGCTGGCGAGCCTGTGCCCTCAGCCCGACCCAGTACCGCCGACTAAAACAACGCTGGCGAACCTGTGCCCTCAGCCTGACCCAGGACCGCCAACTACAACAACGCTGGCGAGCCTGTGCCCTCAGCCCGACCCAGGATCGCAGACTACAACAACGCTGCAGAGCCTGTGCCCTCAGCCCGACCCAGGACGACCGACAAACCCAACGCTGGCGAGTCTGTGCTCTCAGCCTGACCCAGGACGACCGACACACCCAACGCTGGCGAGCCTGTGCCCTGAGCCTGACCCAGGGCGACGGACAAACCCAACGCAGGCAAGCCTGTTCCCTCAGCCCGACCCAGGACGACCGACTACAACAACGCTGGCGAGCCTGTGCCCTAAGCCCGACCAAGAACGACCGACTACAACAACGCTGGCGAGCCTGTGCCCTCAGCCCGACCCAGGACCGCCGACTACAACAACGCTGGCGAGCCTGTGCCCTCAGCCCGACACAGGACCGCCTACTACAACAACGCTGGCGAGCCTGTGCCCTCAGCCCGACCCAGTACCGCCGACTACAACAACGCTGGCGAGCCTGTGCCTTCAGCCCGACTTAGGACAGCCGACTAGAACAACCCTGGCGAGCCTGTGCCATCAGCCCGAACCAGGACTGCCAACTACAACAACGCTGGCGAGCCTGTGCCCTCACCCCGACTAAGGACCGCCGACTACAACAACGCTGGCGAGCCTGTGCCCTCAGCCCGACCCAGGACCGTCGACTACAACAACGCTGGCGAGCCTGTGCCCTCAGCCCGACCCAGGACCGCCGACTACAACAACGCTGGCGAGCCTGTGCCCTCAGCCTGACCCAGGACTGCCGACTAACACAACGCTGGCGAGCCTGTGCCCTCAGCCCGACCCAGTACCGCCGACTAAAACAACGCTGGCGAGCCTGTGCCCTCAGCCCGACCCAGGACCGCCAACTACAACAACGCTGGCGAGCCTGTGCCCTCAGCCCGACCCAGGATCGCAGACCACAACAACGCTGCAGAGCCTGTGCCCTCAGCCCGACCCAGGACGACCGACAAACCCAACACTGGCGAGCCTGTGCCCTCAGCCTGACCCAGGACGACCGACACACCCAACGCTGGCGAGCCTGTGCCCTGAGCCTGACCCAGGGCGACGGACAAACCCAACGCAGGCAAGCCTGTTCCCTCAGCCCGACCCAGGACGACCGACTACAACAACGCTGGCGAGCCTGTGCCCTAAGCCCGACCAAGAACGACCGACTACAACAACGCTGGCGAGCCTGTGCCCTCAGCCCGACCCAGGAAGACCAACTACAACAACGCTGGCGAGCCTGTGCCCTCAGCCCGACACAGGACCGCCGACTACAACAACGCTGGCGAGCCTGTGCCCTCAGCCCGACCCAAGACCGCCGACTACAACAACGCTGGTGAGCCTGTGCCTTCAGCCCAACTGAGGACAGCCGACTAGAACAACCCTGGCGAGCCTGTGCCATCAGCCCGAACCAGGACCGCCGACTACAACAACGCTGACGAGCCTGTGCCCTCAGCCCGACTCAGGACCGCCGACTACAACAACGCTGGCGAGCCTGTGCCCTCAGCCCGACCCAGGACCGCCGACTACAACAACGCTGGCGAGCCTGTGCCCTCAGCCAAACCCTGGACCGCCGACTACAACAACGCTGGCGAGCCTGTGCCCTCAGCCCGACTCAGGACCGCCAACTACAACAACGCTGGCGAGCCTGTGCCCTCAGCCCGACCCAGGATCGCCGACTACAACAACGCTGGCGAGCCTGTGCCCTCAGCCCGACCCAGGACCGCCGACTACAACAACGCTGGCGAGCCTGTGCCCTCAGACCGACCCAGGACCGCCGACTACAACAACGCTGGCGAGCCTGTGCCCTCAGCCCGACCCAGGACCTCCGACTACAACAACACTGGCGAGCCTGTGCCCTCAGCCCGACCCAGGACCGCCGACTACAACAACGCTGGCGAGCCTGTGCCCTCAGCCCGACCAGGACCGCCAACTACAACAACGCTGGTGAGCCTGTGCCCTCAGCCCGACCCAGGATCGCCGACTACAACAACGCTGGAGAGCCTGTGCCCTCAGCCCGACCCAGGACGACCGACAAACCCAACACTGGCGAGCCTGTGCCCTCAGCCCGACACAGGACGACCGACACACCCAACGCTGGCGAGCCTGTGCCCTGAGCCTGACCCAGGGCGACGGACAAACCCAACGCAGGCGAGCCTGTGCCCTCAGCCCGACCCAGGACGACCGACTACAACAACGCTGGCGAGCCTCTTCCCTCAGCCCGACCCAAGACCGCCGACTACAACAACGCTGGTGAGCCTGTGCCTTCAGCCCGACTGAGGACAGCCGACTAGAACAACCCTGGCGAGCCTGTGCCATCAGCCCGAACCAGGACCGCCGACTACAACAACGCTGGCGAGCCTGTGCCCTCAGCCCGACTCAGGACCGCCGACTACAACAACGCTGGCGAGCCTGTGCCCTCAGCCCGACCCAGGACCGCCGACTACAACAACGCTGGCGAGCCTGTGCCCTCAGCCCGACTGAGGACAGCCGACTAGAACAACCCTGGCGAGCCTGTGCCATCAGCCCGAACCAGGACTGCCGACTACAACAACGCTGGCGAGCCTGTGCCCTCAGCCCGACTCAGGACCGCCGACTACAACAACGCTGGCGAGCCTGTGCCCTCAGCCCGACCCAGGACAGCCGACTACAACAACGCTGGCGAGCCTGTGCCCTCAGCCCGACCCAGGACGACCGACAAACCCAACACTGGCGAGCCTGTGCCCTCAGCCCGACCCAGGACGACCGACACACCCAACGCTGGCGAGCCTGTGCCCTGAGCCTGACCCAGGGCGACGGACAAACCCAACGCAGGCGAGCCTGTGCCCTCAGCCCGACCCAGGACGACCGACTACAACAACGCTGGCGAGCCTGTTCCCTCAGCCTGACCAAGAACGACCGACTACAACAACGCTGGCGAGCCTGTGCCCTCAGCCCGACCCAGGACCGCCGACTACAACAACGCTGGCGAGCCTGTGCCCTCAGCCCGACCCAGTACCGCCGACTACAACAACGCTGGCGAGCCTGTGCCTTCAGCCCGACTTAGGACAGCCGACTAGAACAACCCTGGTGAGCCTGTGCCATCAGCCCGAACCAGGACTGCCAACTACAACAACGCTGGCGAGCCTGTGCCCTCAGCCCGACTCAGGACCGCCGACTACAACAACGCTGGCGAGCCTGTGCCCTCAGCCCGACCCAGGACCGCCGACTACAACAACGCTGGCGAGCCTGTGCCCTCAGCCCGACCCAGGACCGCCAACTACAACAACGCTGGCGAGCCTGTGCCCTCAGCCCGACCCAGGACCGCCGACTACAACAACGCTGGCGAGCCTGTGCCCTCAGCCTGACCCAGGACCGCCGACTAACACAACGCTGGCGAGCCTGTGCCCTCAGCCCGACCCTGGACCGCCGACTACAACAACGCTGGCGAGCCTGTGCCCTCAGCCCGACTCAGGACCGCCAACTACAACAACGCTGGCGAGCCTGTGCCCTCAGCCCGACCCAGGATCGCCGACTACAGCAACGCTGGCGAGCCTGTGCCCTCAGCCCGACCCAGGACCGCCGACTACAACAACGCTGGCGAGCCTGTGCCCTCAGACCGACCCAGGACTGCCGACTACAACAACGCTGGCGAGCCTGTGCCCTCAGCCCGACCCAGGACCTCCGACTACAACAACGCTGGCGAGCCTGTGCCCTCAGCCCGACCCAGGACCGCCGACTACAACAACGCTGGCGAGCCTGTGCCCTCAGCCCGACCAGGACCGCCAACTACAACAACGCTGGCGAGCCTGTGCCCTCAGCCCGACCCAGGATCGCCGACTACAACAACGCTGGAGAGCCTGTGCCCTCAGCCCGACCCAGGACGACCGACAAACCCAACACTGGCGAGCCTGTGCCCTCAGCCCGACCCAGGACGACCGACACACCCAACGCTGGCGAGCCTGTGCCCTGAGCCTGACCCAGGGCGACGGACAAACCCAACGCAGGCGAGCCTGTGCCCTCAGCCCGACCCAGGACGACCGACTACAACAACGCTGGCGAGCCTGTTCCCTCAGCCTGACCAAGAACGACCGACTACAACAACGCTGGCGAGCCTGTGCCCTCAGCCCGACCCAGGACCGCCGACTACAACAACGCTGGCGAGCCTGTGCCCTCAGCCCGACCCAGTACCGCCGACTACAACAACGCTGGCGAGCCTGTGCCTTCAGCCCGAGTTAGGACAGCTGACTAGAACAACCCTGGCGAGCCTGTGCCATCAGCCCGAACCAGGACTGCCAACTACAACAAAGCTGGCGAGCCTGTGCCCTCACCCCGACTCAGGACCGCCGACTACAACAACACTGGCGAGCCTGTGCCCTCAGCCCGACCCAGGACCGTCGACTACAACAACGCTGGCGAGCCTGTGCCCTCAGCCCGACCCAGGACCGCCGACTACAACAACGCTGGCGAGCCTGTGCCCTCAGCCTGACCCAGGACCGCCGACTAACACAACACTGGCGAGCCTGTGCCCTCAGCCCGACCCAGTACCGCCGACTAAAACAACGCTGGCGAGCCTGTGCCCTCAGCCCGACCCAGGACCGCCAACTACAACAACGCTGGCGAGCCTGTGCCCTCAGCCCGACCCAGGATCGCAGACTACAACAACGCTGGAGAGCCTGTGCCCTCAGCCCGACCCAGGACGACCGACAAACCCAACGCTGGCGAGCCTGTGCCCTCAGCCTGACCCAGGACAACCGACACACCCAACGCTGGCGAGCCTGTGCCCTGAGCCTGACCCAGGGCGACGGACAAACCCAACGCAGGCAAGCCTGTTCCCTCAGCCCGACCCAGGACGACCGACTACAACAACGCTGGCGAGCCTGTGCCCTAAGCCCGACCAAGACCGACCGACTACAACAACGCTGGCGAGCCTGTGCCCTCAGCCCGACCCAGGACCGCCGACTACAACAACGCTGGCGAGCCTGTGCCCTCAGCCCGACACAGGACCGCCGACTACAACAACGCTGGCGAGCCTGTGCCCTCAGCCCGACTTAGGACAGCCGACTAGAACAACCCTGGCAAGCCTGTGCCATCAGCCCGAACCAGGACTGCCAACTACAACAACGCTGGCGAGCCTGTGCCCTCACCCCGACTCAGGACCGCCGACTACAACAACGCTGGCGAGCCTGTGCCCTCAGCCCGACCCAGGACCATCGACTACAACAACGCTGGCGAGCCTGTGCCCTCAGCCTGACCCAGGACCGCCGACTAACACAACGCTGGCGAGCCTGTGCCCTCAGCCCGACCCAGTACCGCCGACTAAAACAACGCTGGCGAGCCTGTGCCCTCAGCCCGACCCAGGACCGCCAACTACAACAACGCTGGCGAGCCTGTGCCCTCAGCCCGACCCAGGATCGCAGACTACAACAACGCTGCAGAGCCTGTGCCCTCAGCCCGACCCAGGACGACCGACAAACCCAACGCTGGCGAGCCTGTGCCCTCAGCCTGACCCAGGACGACCGACACACCCAACGCTGACCAAGAACGACCGACTACAACAACGCTGGCAAGCCTGTGCCCTCAGCCCGACCCAAGACCGCCGACTACAACAACGCTGGTGAGCCTGTGCCTTCAGCCCGACTGAGGACAGCCGACTAGAACAACCCTGGCGAGCCTGTGCCATCAGCCCGAACCAGGACCACCGACTACAACAACACTGGCGAGCCTGTGCCCTCAGCCCGACTCAGGACCGACGACTACAACAACGCTGGCGAGCCTGTGCCCTCAGCCCGACCCAGGACCGCCGACTACAACAACGCTGGTGAGCCTGTGCCATCAGACCGACCCAGGACCGCCGACTACAACAACGCTGGCGAGCCTGTGCCCTCAGCCCGACCCAGGACCGCCGACTACAACAACGCTGGCGAGCCTGTGCCCTCAGCCCGACCCAAGACCGCCGACTACAACAACGCTGGCGAGCCTGTGCCCTCAGCCCGACCAGGACCGCCAACTACAACAACGCTGGCGAGCCTGTGCCCTCAGCCCGACCCAGGATCGCCGACTACAACAACGCTGGAGAGCCTGTGCCCTCAGCCCGACCCAGGACGACCGACAAACCCAACACTGGCGAGCCTGTGCCCTCAGCCCGACCCAGGACGACCGACACACCCAACGCTGGCGAGCCTGTGCCCTGAGCCTGACCCAGGGCGACGGACAAACCCAACGCAGGCGAGCCTGTGCCCTAAGCCCGACACAGGACGACCGACTACAACAACGCTGGCGAGCCTGTTCCCTCAGCCTGACCAAGAACGACCGACTACAACAACGCTGGCGAGCCTGTGCCCTCAGCCCGACCCAGGACCGCCGACTACAACAACGCTGGCGAGCCTGTGCCCTCAGCCCGACCCAGTACCGCCGACTACAACAACGCTGGCGAGCCTGTGCCTTCAGCCCGACTTAGGACAGCCGACTAGAACAACCCTGGCGAGCCTGTGCCATCAGCCCGAACCAGGACTGCCAACTACAACAACGCTGGCGAGCCTGTGCCCTCAGCCCGACCCAGGACCGCCGACTACAACAACGCTGGCGAGCCTGTGCCCTCAGACCGACCCAGGACCGCCGACTACAACAACGCTGGCGAGCCTGTGCCCTCAGCCCGACCCAGGACCGCCGACTACAACAACGCTGGCGAGCCTGTGCCCTCAGCCCGACCCAGGACCGCCGACTACAACAACGCTGGCGAGCCTGTGCCCTCAGCCCGACCAGGACCGCCAACTACAACAACGCTGGCGAGCCTGTGCCCTCAGCCCGACCCAGGATCGCCGACTACAACAACGCTGGCGAGCCTGTGCCCTGAGCCTGACCCAGGGCGACGGACAAACCCAACGCAGGCGAGCCTGTGCCCTCAGCCCGACTGAGGACAGCCGACTAGAACAACCCTGGCGAGCCTGTGCCATCAGCCCGAACCAGGACCACCGACTACAACAACACTGGCGAGCCTGTGCCCTCAGCCCGACTCAGGACCGACGACTACAACAACGCTGGCGAGCCTGTGCCCTCAGCCCGACCCAGGACCGCCGACTACAACAACGCTGGTGAGCCTGTGCCATCAGACCGACCCAGGACCGCCGACTACAACAACGCTGGCGAGCCTGTGCCCTCAGCCCGACCCAGGATCGCCGACTACAACAACGCTGGCGAGCCTGTGCCCTGAGCCTGACCCAGGGCGACGGACAAACCCAACGCAGGCGAGCCTGTGCCCTCAGCCCGACCCAGGACGACCGACTACAACAACGCTGGCGAGCCTGTTCCCTCAGCCTGACCAAGAACGACCGACTACAACAACGCTGGCGAGCCTGTGCCCTCAGCCCGACCCAGGACCGCCGACTACAACAACGCTGGCGAGCCTGTGCCCTCAGCCCGACCCAGTACCGCCGACTACAACAACGCTGGCGAGCCTGTGCCTTCAGCCCGACTTAGGACAGCCGACTAGAACAACCCTGGCGAGCCTGTGCCATCAGCCCGAACCAGGACTGCCAACTACAACAACGCTGGCGAGCCTGTACCCTCACCCCGACTCAGGACCGCCGACTACAACAACGCTGGCGAGCCTGTGCCCTCAGCCCGACCCAGGACCGTCGACTACAACAACGCTGGCGAGCCTGTGCCCTCAGCCCGACCCAGGACCGCCGACTACAACAACGCTGGCGAGCCTGTGCCCTCAGCCTGACCCAGGACCGCCGACTAACACAACGCTGGCGAGCCTGTGCCCTCAGCCCGACCCAGTACCGCCGACTAAAACAACGCTGGCGAGCCTGTGCCCTCAGCCCGACCCAGGACCGCCAACTACAACAACGCTGGCGAGCCTGTGCCCTCAGCCCGACCCAGGATCGCAGACTACAACAACGCTGCAGAGCCTGTGCCCTCAGCCCGACCCAGGACGACCGACAAACCCAACGCTGGCGAGCCTGTGCCCTCAGCCTGACCCAGGACGACCGACACACCCAACGCTGGCGAGCCTGTGCCCTGAGCCTGACCCAGGGCGACGGACAAACCCAACGCAGGCAAGCCTGTTCCCTCAGCCCGACCCAGGACGACCGACTACAACAACGCTGGCGAGCCTGTGCCCTAAGCCCGACCAAGAACGACCGACTACAACAACGCTGGCGAGCCTGTGCCCTCAGCCCGACCCAGGACCGCCGACTACAACAACGCTGGCGAGCCTGTGCCCTCAGCCCGACACAGGACCGCCGACTACAACAACGCTGGCGAGCCTGTGCCCTCAGCCCGACCCAGTACCGCCGACTACAACAACGCTGGCGAGCCTGTGCCTTCAGCCCGACTTAGGACAGCCGACTAGAACAACCCTGGCGAGCCTGTGCCATCAGCCCGAACCAGGACTGCCAACTACAACAACGCTGGCGAGCCTGTGCCCTCACCCCGACTCAGGACCGCCGACTACAACAACGCTGGCGAGCCTGTGCCCTCAGCCCGACCCAGGACCGTCGACTACAACAACGCTGGCGAGCCTGTGCCCTCAGCCCGACCCAGGACCGCCGACTACAACAACGCTGGCGAGCCTGTGCCCTCAGCCTGACCCAGGACCGCCGACTAACACAACGCTGGCGAGCCTGTGCCCTCAGCCCGACCCAGTACCGCCGACTAAAACAACGCTGGCGAGCCTGTGCCCTCAGCCCGACCCAGGACCGCCAACTACAACAACGCTGGCGAGCCTGTGCCCTCAGCCCGACCCAGGACGACCGACACACCCAACACTGGCGAGCCTGTGCCCTGAGCCTGACCCAGGGCGACGGACAAACCCAACGCAGGCGAGCCTGTGCCCTCAGCCCGACCCAGGACGACCGACTACAACAACGCTGGCGAGCCTGTTCCCTCAGCCTGACCAAGAACGACCGACTACAACAACGCTGGCGAGCCTGTGCCCTCAGCCCGACCCAGGACCGCCGACTACAACAACGCTGGCGAGCCTGTGCCCTCAGCCCGACCCAGTACCGCCGACTACAACAACGCTGGCGAGGCTGTGCCTTCAGCCCGACTTAGGACAGCCGACTAGAACAACCCTGGCGAGCCTGTGCCATCAGCCCGAACCAGGACTGCCAACTACAACAACGCTGGCGAGCCTGTGCCCTCAGCCCGACTCAGGACCGCCGACTACAACAACGCTGGCGAGCCTGTGCCCTCAGCCCGACCCAGGACCGCCGACTACAACAACGCTGGCGAGCCTGTGCCCTCAGCCTGACCCAGGACCGCCGACTAACACAACGCTGGCGAGCCTGTGCCCTCAGCCCGACCCAGTACCGCCGACTAAAACAACGCTGGCGAACCTGTGCCCTCAGCCCGACCCAGGACCGCCAACTACAACAACGCTGGCGAGCCTGTGCCCTCAGCCCGACCCAGGATCGCAGACTACAACAACGCTGCAGAGCCTGTGCCCTCAGCCCGACCCAGGACGACCGACAAACCCAACGCTGGCGAGCCTGTGCCCTCAGCCTGACCCAGGACGACCGACACACCCAACGCTGGCGAGCCTGTGCCCTGAGCCTGACCCAGGGCGACGGACAAACCCAACGCAGGCAAGCCTGTTCCCTCAGCCCGACCCAGGACGACCGACTACAACAACGCTGGCGAGCCTGTGCCCTAAGCCCGACCAAGAACGACCGACTACAACAACGCTGGCGAGCCTGTGCCCTCAGCCCGACCCAGGACCGCCGACTACAACAACGCTGGCGAGCCTGTGCCCTCAGCCCGACACAGGACCGCCTACTACAACAACGCTGGCGAGCCTGTGCCCTCAGCCCGATCCAGTACCGCCGACTACAACAACGCTGGCGAGCCTGTGCCTTAAGCCCGACTTAGGACAGCCGACTAGAACAACCCTGGCGAGCCTGTGCCATCAGCCCGAACCAGGACTGCCAACTACAACAACGCTGGCGAGCCTGTGCCCTCACCCCGACTCAGGACCGCCGACTACAACAACGCTGGCGAGCCTGTGCCCTCAGCCCGACCCAGGACCGTCGACTACAACAACGCTGGCGAGCCTGTGCCCTCAGCCCGACCCAGGACCGCCGACTACAACAACGCTGGCGAGCCTGTGCCCTCAGCCTGACCCAGGACTGCCGACTAACACAACGCTGGCGAGCCTGTGCCCTCAGCCCGACCCAGTACCGCCGACTAAAACAACGCTGGCGAGCCTGTGCCCTCAGCCCGACCCAGGACCGCCAACTACAACAACGCTGGCGAGCCTGTGCCCTCAGCCCGACCCAGGATCGCAGACTACAACAACGCTGCAGAGCCTGTGCCCTCAGCCCGACCCAGGACGACCGACAAACCCAACGCTGGCGAGCCTGTGCCCTCAGCCTGACCCAGGACGACCGACACACCCAACGCTGGCGAGCCTGTGCCCTGAGCCTGACCCAGGGCGACGGACAAACCCAACGCAGGCAAGCCTGTTCCCTCAGCCCGACCCAGGACGACCGACTACAACAACGCTGGCGAGCCTGTGCCCTAAGCCCGACCAAGAACGACCGACTACAACAACGCTGGCAAGCCTGTGCCCTCAGCCCGACCCAGGAAGACCAACTACAACAACGCTGGCGAGCCTGTGCCCTCAGCCCGACTCAGGACCGCCGACTACAACAACGCTGGCGAGCCTGTGCCCTCAGCCCGACCCAGGACCGCCGACTACAACAACGCTGGCGAGCCTGTGCCCTCAGACCGACCCAGGACCGCCGACTACAACAACGCTGGCGAGCCTGTGCCCTCAGCCCGACCCAGGACCGCCGACTACAACAACGCTGGCGAGCCTGTGCCCTCAGCCCGACCCAGGACCGCAGACTACAACAACGCTGGCGAGCCTGTGCCCTCAGCCCGACCAGGACCGCCAACTACAACAACGCTGGCGAGCCTGTGCCCTCAGCCCGACCCAGGATCGCCGACTACAACAACGCTGGAGAGCCTGTGCCCTCAGCCCGACCCAGGACGACCGACAAACCCAACACTGGCGAGCCTGTGCCCTCAGCCCGACCCAGGACGACCGACACACCCAACGCTGGCGAGCCTGTGCCCTGAGCCTGACCCAGGGCGACGGACAAACCCAACGCAGGCGAGCCTGTGCCCTCAGCCCGACCCAGGACGACCGACTACAACAACGCTGGCGAGCCTGTTCCCTCAGCCTGACCAAGAACGACCGACTACAACAACGCTGGCAAGCCTGTGCCCTCAGCCCGACCCAAGACCGCCGACTACAACAACGCTGGTGAGCCTGTGCCTTCAGCCCGACTGAGGACAGCCGACTAGAACAACCCTGGCGAGCCTGTGCCATCAGCCCGAACCAGGACCACCGACTACAACAACACTGGCGAGCCTGTGCCCTCAGCCCGACTCAGGACCGACGACTACAACAACGCTGGCGAGCCTGTGCCCTCAGCCCGACCCAGGACCGCCGACTACAACAACGCTGGTGAGCCTGTGCCATCAGACCGACCCAGGACCGCCGACTACAACAACGCTGGCGAGCCTGTGCCCTCAGCCCGACCCAGGACCGCCGACTACAACAACGCTGGCGAGCCTGTGCCCTCAGCCCGACCCAAGACCGCCGACTACAACAACGCTGGCGAGCCTGTGCCCTCAGCCCGACCAGGACCGCCAACTACAACAACGCTGGCGAGCCTGTGCCCTCAGCCCGACCCAGGATCGCCGACTACAACAACGCTGGAGAGCCTGTGCCCTCAGCCCGACCCAGGACGACCGACAAACCCAACACTGGCGAGCCTGTGCCCTCAGCCCGACCCAGGACGACCGACACACCCAACGCTGGCGAGCCTGTGCCCTGAGCCTGACCCAGGGCGACGGACAAACCCAACGCAGGCGAGCCTGTGCCCTAAGCCCGACACAGGACGACCGACTACAACAACGCTGGCGAGCCTGTTCCCTCAGCCTGACCAAGAACGACCGACTACAACAACGCTGGCGAGCCTGTGCCCTCAGCCCGACCCAGGACCGCCGACTACAACAACGCTGGCGAGCCTGTGCCCTCAGCCCGACCCAGGACCGCCGACTACAACAACGCTGGCGAGCCTGTGCCTTCAGCCCGACTTAGGACAGCCGACTAGAACAACCCTGGCGAGCCTGTGCCATCAGCCCGAACCAGGACTGCCAACTACAACAACGCTGGCGAGCCTGTGCCCTCAGCCCGACTCAGGACCGCCGACTACAACAACGCTGGCGAGCCTGTGCCCTCAGCCCGACCCAGGACCGCCGACTACAACAACGCTGGCGAGCCTGTGCCCTCAGACCGACCCAGGACCGCCGACTACAACAACGCTGGCGAGCCTGTGCCCTCAGCCCGACCCAGGACCGCCGACTACAACAACGCTGGCGAGCCTGTGCCCTCAGCCCGACCCAGGACCGCCGACTACAACAACGCTGGCGAGCCTGTGCCCTCAGCCCGACCAGGACCGCCAACTACAACAACGCTGGCGAGCCTGTGCCCTCAGCCCGACCCAGGATCGCCGACTACAACAACGCTGGCGAGCCTGTGCCCTGAGCCTGACCCAGGGCGACGGACAAACCCAACGCAGGCGAGCCTGTGCCCTCAGCCCGACCCAGGACGACCGACTACAACAACGCTGGCGAGCCTGTTCCCTCAGCCTGACCAAGAACGACCGACTACAACAACGCTGGCGAGCCTGTGCCCTCAGCCCGACCCAGGACCGCCGACTACAACAACGCTGGCGAGCCTGTGCCCTCAGCCCGACCCAGTACCGCCGACTACAACAACGCTGGCGAGCCTGTGCCTTCAGCCCGACTTAGGACAGCCGACTAGAACAACCCTGGCGAACCTGTGCCATCAGCCCGAACCAGGACTGCCAACTACAACAACGCTGGCGAGCCTGTACCCTCACCCCGACTCAGGACCGCCGACTACAACAACGCTGGCGAGCCTGTGCCCTCAGCCCGACCCAGGACCGTCGACTACAACAACGCTGGCGAGCCTGTGCCCTCAGCCCGACCCAGGACCGCCGACTACAACAACGCTGGCGAGCCTGTGCCCTCAGCCTGACCCAGGACCGCCGACTAACACAACGCTGGCGAGCCTGTGCCCTCAGCCCGACCCAGTACCGCAGACTAAAACAACGCTGGCGAGCCTGTGCCCTCAGCCCGACCCAGGACCGCCAACTACAACAACGCTGGCGAGCCTGTGCCCTCAGCCCGACCCAGGATCGCAGACTACAACAACGCTGCAGAGCCTGTGCCCTCAGCCCGACCCAGGACGACCGACAAACCCAACGCTGGCGAGCCTGTGCCCTCAGCCTGACCCAGGACGACCGACACACCCAACGCTGGCGAGCCTGTGCCCTGAGCCTGACCCAGGGCGACGGACAAACCCAACGCAGGCAAGCCTGTTCCCTCAGCCCGACCCAGGACGACCGACTACAACAACGCTGGCGAGCCTGTGCCCTAAGCCCGACCAAGAACGACCGACTACAACAACGCTGGCGAGCCTGTGCCCTCAGCCCGACCCAGGACGACCAACTACAACAACGCTGGCGAGCCTGTGCCCTCAGCCCGACACAGGACCGCCGACTACAACAACGCTGGCGAGCCTGTGCCCTCAGCCCGACCCAAGACCGCCGACTACAACAACGCTGGCGAGCCTGTGCCTTCAGCCCGACTGAGGACAGCCGACTAGAACAACCCTGGCGAGCCTGTGCCATCTGCCCGAACCAGGACCGCCGACTACAACAACGCTGGCGAGCCTGTGCCCTCAGCCCGACTCAGGACCGCCGACTACAACAACGCTGGCAAGCCTGTGCCCTCAGCCCGACCCAGGACCGCCGACTACAACAACGCTGGCGAGCCTGTGCCCTCAGACCGACCCAGGACCGCCGACTACAACAACGCTGGCGAGCCTGTGCCCTCAGCCCGACCCAGGACCGCCGACTACAACAACGCTGGCGAGCCTGTGCCCTCAGCCCGACCCAGGACCGCCGACTACAACAACGCTGGCGAGCCTGTGCCCTCAGCCCGACCAGGACCGCCAACTACAACAACGCTGGCGAGCCTGTGCCCTCAGCCCGACCCAGGATCGCCGACTACAACAACGCTGGAGAGCCTGTGCCCTCAGCCCGACCCAGGACGACCGACAAACCCAACACTGGCGAGCCTGTGCCCTCAGCCCGACCCAGGATGACCGACACACCCAACGCTGGCGAGCCTGTGCCCTGAGCCTGACTCAGGGCGACGGACAAACACAATGCAGGCGAGCCTGTGCCCTCAGCCCGACCCAGGACGACCGACTACAACAACGCTGGCGAGCCTGTTCCCTCAGCCTGACCAAGAACGACCGACTACAACAACGCTGGCGAGCCTGTGCCCTCAGCCCGACCCAGGACCGCCGACTACAACAACGCTGGCGAGCCTGTGCCCTCAGCCCGACCCAGTACCACCGACTACAACAACGCTGGCGAGCCTGTGCCTTCAGCCCGACTTAGGACAGCCGACTAGAACAACCCTGGCGAGCCTGTGCCATCAGCCCGAACCAGGACTGCCAACTACAACAACGCTGGCGAGCCTGTGCCCTCAGCCCGACTCAGGACCGCCGACTACAACAACGCTGGCGAGCCTGTGCCCTCAGCCCGACCCAGGACCGCCGACTACAACAACGCTGGCGAGCCTGTGCCCTCAGACCGACCCAGGACCGCCGACTACAACAACGCTGGCGAGCCTGTGCCCTCAGCCCGACCCAGGACCACCGACTACAACAACGCTGGCGAGCCTTTGCCCTCAGCCTGACCCAGGACCGCCGACTAACACAACGCTGGCGAGCCGGTGCCCTCAGCCCGACCCAGTACCGCCGACTAAAACAACGCTGGCGAACCTGTGCCCTCAGCCTGACCCAGGACCGCCGACTACAACAACGCTGGCGAGCCTGTGCCCTCAGCCCGACCCAGGATCGCCGACTACAACAACGCTGGCGAGCCTGTGCCCTCAGCCCGACCCAGGACCGCCAACTACAACAACGCTGGCGAGCCTGTGCCCTCAGCCCGACCCAGGACCGCCGACTACAACAACGCTGGCGAGCCTGTGCCCTCAGCCCGACCAGGACCGCCAACTACAACAACGCTGGCGAGCCTGTGCCCTCAGCCCGACCCAGGATCGCCGACTACAACAACGCTGGAGAGCCTGTGCCCTCAGCCCGACCCAGGACGACCGACAAACCCAACACTGGCGAGCCTGTGCCCTCAGCCCGACCCAGGATGACCGACACACCCAACGCTGGCGAGCCTGTGCCCTGAGCCTGACCCAGGGCGACGGACAAACACAATGCAGGCGAGCCTGTGCCCTCAGCCCGACCCAGGACGACCGACTACAACAACGCTGGCGAGCCTGTTCCCTCAGCCTGACCAAGAACGACCGACTACAACAACGCTGGCGAGCCTGTGCCCTCAGCCCGACCCAGGACCGCCGACTACAACAACGCTGGCGAGCCTGTGCCCTCAACCCGACCAGGACCGCCAACTACAACAACGCTGGCGAGCCTGTGCCCTCAGCCCGACCAGGACCGCCAACTACAACAACGCTGGAGAGCCTGTGCCCTCAGCCCGACCCAGGACGACCGACAAACCCAACACTGGCGAGCCTGTGCCCTCAGCCCGACCCAGGACGACCGACACACCCAACGCTGGCGAGCCTGTGCCCTGAGCCTGACCCAGGGCGACGGACAAACCCAACGCAGGCGAGCCTGTGCCCTAAGCCCAACCCAGGACGACCCACTACAACAACGCTGGCGAGCCTGTTCCCTCAGCCTGACCAAGAACGACCGACTACAACAACGCTGGCGAGCCTGTGCCCTCAGCCCGACCCAGGACCGCCGACTACAACAACGCTGGCGAGCCTGTGCCTTCAGCCCGACTTAGGACAGCCGACTAGAACAACCCTGGCGAGCCTGTGCCATCAGCCCGACCCAGGACTGCCAACTACAACAACGCTGGCGAGCCTGTGCCCTCACCCCGACTCAGGACCGCCGACTACAACAACGCTGGCGAGCCTGTGCCCTCAGCCCGACCCAGGACCGTCGACTACAACAACGCTGGCGAGCCTGTGCCCTCAGCCCGACCCAGGACCGCCGACTACAACAACGCTGGCGAGCCTTTGCCCTCAGCCTGACCCAGGACCGCCGACTAACACAACGCTGGCGAGCCTGTGCCCTCAGCCCGACCCAGTACCGCCGACTAAAACAACGCTGGCGAACCTGTGCCCTCAGCCTGACCCAGGACCGCCAACTACAACAACGCTGGCGAGCCTGTGCCCTCAGCCCGACCCAGGATCGCAGACTACAACAACGCTGCAGAGCCTGTGCCCTCAGCCCGACCCAGGACGACCGACAAACCCAACGCTGGCGAGTCTGTGCTCTCAGCCTGACCCAGGACGACCGACACACCCAACGCTGGCGAGCCTGTGCCCTGAGCCTGACCCAGGGCGACGGACAAACCCAACGCAGGCAAGCCTGTTCCCTCAGCCCGACCCAGGACGACCGACTACAACAACGCTGGCGAGCCTGTGCCCTAAGCCCGACCAAGAACGACCGACTACAACAACGCTGGCGAGCCTGTGCCCTCAGCCCGACCCAGGACCGCCGACTACAACAACGCTGGCGAGCCTGTGCCCTCAGCCCGACACAGGACCGCCTACTACAACAACGCTGGCGAGCCTGTGCCCTCAGCCCGACCCAGTACCGCCGACTACAACAACGCTGGCGAGCCTGTGCCTTCAGCCCGACTTAGGACAGCCGACTAGAACAACCCTGGCGAGCCTGTGCCATCAGCCCGAACCAGGACTGCCAACTACAACAACGCTGGCGAGCCTGTGCCCTCACCCCGACTAAGGACCGCCGACTACAACAACGCTGGCGAGCCTGTGCCCTCAGCCCGACCCAGGACCGTCGACTACAACAACGCTGGCGAGCCTGTGCCCTCAGCCCGACCCAGGACCGCCGACTACAACAACGCTGGCGAGCCTGTGCCCTCAGCCTGACCCAGGACTGCCGACTAACACAACGCTGGCGAGCCTGTGCCCTCAGCCCGACCCAGTACCGCCGACTAAAACAACGCTGGCGAGCCTGTGCCCTCAGCCCGACCCAGGACCGCCAACTACAACAACGCTGGCGAGCCTGTGCCCTCAGCCCGACCCAGGATCGCAGACCACAACAACGCTGCAGAGCCTGTGCCCTCAGCCCGACCCAGGACGACCGACAAACCCAACACTGGCGAGCCTGTGCCCTCAGCCTGACCCAGGACGACCGACACACCCAACGCTGGCGAGCCTGTGCCCTGAGCCTGACCCAGGGCGACGGACAAACCCAACGCAGGCAAGCCTGTTCCCTCAGCCCGACCCAGGACGACCGACTACAACAACGCTGGCGAGCCTGTGCCCTAAGCCCGACCAAGAACGACCGACTACAACAACGCTGGCGAGCCTGTGCCCTCAGCCCGACCCAGGAAGACCAACTACAACAACGCTGGCGAGCCTGTGCCCTCAGCCCGACACAGGACCGCCGACTACAACAACGCTGGCGAGCCTGTGCCCTCAGCCCGACCCAAGACCGCCGACTACAACAACGCTGGTGAGCCTGTGCCTTCAGCCCAACTGAGGACAGCCGACTAGAACAACCCTGGCGAGCCTGTGCCATCAGCCCGAACCAGGACCGCCGACTACAACAACGCTGACGAGCCTGTGCCCTCAGCCCGACTCAGGACCGCCGACTACAACAACGCTGGCGAGCCTGTGCCCTCAGCCCGACCCAGGACCGCCGACTACAACAACGCTGGCGAGCCTGTGCCCTCAGCCAAACCCTGGACCGCCGACTACAACAACGCTGGCGAGCCTGTGCCCTCAGCCCGACTCAGGACCGCCAACTACAACAACGCTGGCGAGCCTGTGCCCTCAGCCCGACCCAGGATCGCCGACTACAAC
Organism: Pterois miles; assembly: GCA_947000775.1. NCBI lineage: Eukaryota > Metazoa > Chordata > Actinopteri > Perciformes > Scorpaenidae > Pterois > Pterois miles. Next base: position 1,351,763 of record CAMQGK010000123.1, read on the forward strand.
AACGCTGGCGAGCCTGTGCCCTCAGCCCGACCCAGGACCGCCGACTACAACAACGCTGGCGAGCCTGTGCCCTCAGACCGACCCAGGACCGCCGACTACAACAACGCTGGCGAGCCTGTGCCCTCAGCCCGACCCAGGACCTCCGACTACAACAACACTGGCGAGCCTGTGCCCTCAGCCCGACCCAGGACCGCCGACTACAACAACGCTGGCGAGCCTGTGCCCTCAGCCCGACCAGGACCGCCAACTACAACAACGCTGGTGAGCCTGTGCCCTCAGCCCGACCCAGGATCGCCGACTACAACAACGCTGGAGAGCCTGTGCCCTCAGCCCGACCCAGGACGACCGACAAACCCAACACTGGCGAGCCTGTGCCCTCAGCCCGACACAGGACGACCGACACACCCAACGCTGGCGAGCCTGTGCCCTGAGCCTGACCCAGGGCGACGGACAAACCCAACGCAGGCGAGCCTGTGCCCTCAGCCCGACCCAGGACGACCGACTACAACAACGCTGGCGAGCCTCTTCCCTCAGCCCGACCCAAGACCGCCGACTACAACAACGCTGGTGAGCCTGTGCCTTCAGCCCGACTGAGGACAGCCGACTAGAACAACCCTGGCGAGCCTGTGCCATCAGCCCGAACCAGGACCGCCGACTACAACAACGCTGGCGAGCCTGTGCCCTCAGCCCGACTCAGGACCGCCGACTACAACAACGCTGGCGAGCCTGTGCCCTCAGCCCGACCCAGGACCGCCGACTACAACAACGCTGGCGAGCCTGTGCCCTCAGCCCGACTGAGGACAGCCGACTAGAACAACCCTGGCGAGCCTGTGCCATCAGCCCGAACCAGGACTGCCGACTACAACAACGCTGGCGAGCCTGTGCCCTCAGCCCGACTCAGGACCGCCGACTACAACAACGCTGGCGAGCCTGTGCCCTCAGCCCGACCCAGGACAGCCGACTACAACAACGCTGGCGAGCCTGTGCCCTCAGCCCGACCCAGGACGACCGACAAACCCAACACTGGCGAGCCTGTGCCCTCAGCCCGACCCAGGACGACCGACACACCCAACGCTGGCGAGCCTGTGCCCTGAGCCTGACCCAGGGCGACGGACAAACCCAACGCAGGCGAGCCTGTGCCCTCAGCCCGACCCAGGACGACCGACTACAACAACGCTGGCGAGCCTGTTCCCTCAGCCTGACCAAGAACGACCGACTACAACAACGCTGGCGAGCCTGTGCCCTCAGCCCGACCCAGGACCGCCGACTACAACAACGCTGGCGAGCCTGTGCCCTCAGCCCGACCCAGTACCGCCGACTACAACAACGCTGGCGAGCCTGTGCCTTCAGCCCGACTTAGGACAGCCGACTAGAACAACCCTGGTGAGCCTGTGCCATCAGCCCGAACCAGGACTGCCAACTACAACAACGCTGGCGAGCCTGTGCCCTCAGCCCGACTCAGGACCGCCGACTACAACAACGCTGGCGAGCCTGTGCCCTCAGCCCGACCCAGGACCGCCGACTACAACAACGCTGGCGAGCCTGTGCCCTCAGCCCGACCCAGGACCGCCAACTACAACAACGCTGGCGAGCCTGTGCCCTCAGCCCGACCCAGGACCGCCGACTACAACAACGCTGGCGAGCCTGTGCCCTCAGCCTGACCCAGGACCGCCGACTAACACAACGCTGGCGAGCCTGTGCCCTCAGCCCGACCCTGGACCGCCGACTACAACAACGCTGGCGAGCCTGTGCCCTCAGCCCGACTCAGGACCGCCAACTACAACAACGCTGGCGAGCCTGTGCCCTCAGCCCGACCCAGGATCGCCGACTACAGCAACGCTGGCGAGCCTGTGCCCTCAGCCCGACCCAGGACCGCCGACTACAACAACGCTGGCGAGCCTGTGCCCTCAGACCGACCCAGGACTGCCGACTACAACAACGCTGGCGAGCCTGTGCCCTCAGCCCGACCCAGGACCTCCGACTACAACAACGCTGGCGAGCCTGTGCCCTCAGCCCGACCCAGGACCGCCGACTACAACAACGCTGGCGAGCCTGTGCCCTCAGCCCGACCAGGACCGCCAACTACAACAACGCTGGCGAGCCTGTGCCCTCAGCCCGACCCAGGATCGCCGACTACAACAACGCTGGAGAGCCTGTGCCCTCAGCCCGACCCAGGACGACCGACAAACCCAACACTGGCGAGCCTGTGCCCTCAGCCCGACCCAGGACGACCGACACACCCAACGCTGGCGAGCCTGTGCCCTGAGCCTGACCCAGGGCGACGGACAAACCCAACGCAGGCGAGCCTGTGCCCTCAGCCCGACCCAGGACGACCGACTACAACAACGCTGGCGAGCCTGTTCCCTCAGCCTGACCAAGAACGACCGACTACAACAACGCTGGCGAGCCTGTGCCCTCAGCCCGACCCAGGACCGCCGACTACAACAACGCTGGCGAGCCTGTGCCCTCAGCCCGACCCAGTACCGCCGACTACAACAACGCTGGCGAGCCTGTGCCTTCAGCCCGAGTTAGGACAGCTGACTAGAACAACCCTGGCGAGCCTGTGCCATCAGCCCGAACCAGGACTGCCAACTACAACAAAGCTGGCGAGCCTGTGCCCTCACCCCGACTCAGGACCGCCGACTACAACAACACTGGCGAGCCTGTGCCCTCAGCCCGACCCAGGACCGTCGACTACAACAACGCTGGCGAGCCTGTGCCCTCAGCCCGACCCAGGACCGCCGACTACAACAACGCTGGCGAGCCTGTGCCCTCAGCCTGACCCAGGACCGCCGACTAACACAACACTGGCGAGCCTGTGCCCTCAGCCCGACCCAGTACCGCCGACTAAAACAACGCTGGCGAGCCTGTGCCCTCAGCCCGACCCAGGACCGCCAACTACAACAACGCTGGCGAGCCTGTGCCCTCAGCCCGACCCAGGATCGCAGACTACAACAACGCTGGAGAGCCTGTGCCCTCAGCCCGACCCAGGACGACCGACAAACCCAACGCTGGCGAGCCTGTGCCCTCAGCCTGACCCAGGACAACCGACACACCCAACGCTGGCGAGCCTGTGCCCTGAGCCTGACCCAGGGCGACGGACAAACCCAACGCAGGCAAGCCTGTTCCCTCAGCCCGACCCAGGACGACCGACTACAACAACGCTGGCGAGCCTGTGCCCTAAGCCCGACCAAGACCGACCGACTACAACAACGCTGGCGAGCCTGTGCCCTCAGCCCGACCCAGGACCGCCGACTACAACAACGCTGGCGAGCCTGTGCCCTCAGCCCGACACAGGACCGCCGACTACAACAACGCTGGCGAGCCTGTGCCCTCAGCCCGACTTAGGACAGCCGACTAGAACAACCCTGGCAAGCCTGTGCCATCAGCCCGAACCAGGACTGCCAACTACAACAACGCTGGCGAGCCTGTGCCCTCACCCCGACTCAGGACCGCCGACTACAACAACGCTGGCGAGCCTGTGCCCTCAGCCCGACCCAGGACCATCGACTACAACAACGCTGGCGAGCCTGTGCCCTCAGCCTGACCCAGGACCGCCGACTAACACAACGCTGGCGAGCCTGTGCCCTCAGCCCGACCCAGTACCGCCGACTAAAACAACGCTGGCGAGCCTGTGCCCTCAGCCCGACCCAGGACCGCCAACTACAACAACGCTGGCGAGCCTGTGCCCTCAGCCCGACCCAGGATCGCAGACTACAACAACGCTGCAGAGCCTGTGCCCTCAGCCCGACCCAGGACGACCGACAAACCCAACGCTGGCGAGCCTGTGCCCTCAGCCTGACCCAGGACGACCGACACACCCAACGCTGACCAAGAACGACCGACTACAACAACGCTGGCAAGCCTGTGCCCTCAGCCCGACCCAAGACCGCCGACTACAACAACGCTGGTGAGCCTGTGCCTTCAGCCCGACTGAGGACAGCCGACTAGAACAACCCTGGCGAGCCTGTGCCATCAGCCCGAACCAGGACCACCGACTACAACAACACTGGCGAGCCTGTGCCCTCAGCCCGACTCAGGACCGACGACTACAACAACGCTGGCGAGCCTGTGCCCTCAGCCCGACCCAGGACCGCCGACTACAACAACGCTGGTGAGCCTGTGCCATCAGACCGACCCAGGACCGCCGACTACAACAACGCTGGCGAGCCTGTGCCCTCAGCCCGACCCAGGACCGCCGACTACAACAACGCTGGCGAGCCTGTGCCCTCAGCCCGACCCAAGACCGCCGACTACAACAACGCTGGCGAGCCTGTGCCCTCAGCCCGACCAGGACCGCCAACTACAACAACGCTGGCGAGCCTGTGCCCTCAGCCCGACCCAGGATCGCCGACTACAACAACGCTGGAGAGCCTGTGCCCTCAGCCCGACCCAGGACGACCGACAAACCCAACACTGGCGAGCCTGTGCCCTCAGCCCGACCCAGGACGACCGACACACCCAACGCTGGCGAGCCTGTGCCCTGAGCCTGACCCAGGGCGACGGACAAACCCAACGCAGGCGAGCCTGTGCCCTAAGCCCGACACAGGACGACCGACTACAACAACGCTGGCGAGCCTGTTCCCTCAGCCTGACCAAGAACGACCGACTACAACAACGCTGGCGAGCCTGTGCCCTCAGCCCGACCCAGGACCGCCGACTACAACAACGCTGGCGAGCCTGTGCCCTCAGCCCGACCCAGTACCGCCGACTACAACAACGCTGGCGAGCCTGTGCCTTCAGCCCGACTTAGGACAGCCGACTAGAACAACCCTGGCGAGCCTGTGCCATCAGCCCGAACCAGGACTGCCAACTACAACAACGCTGGCGAGCCTGTGCCCTCAGCCCGACTCAGGACCGCCGACTACAACAACGCTGGCGAGCCTGTGCCCTCAGCCCGACCCAGGACCGCCGACTACAACAACGCTGGCGAGCCTGTGCCCTCAGACCGACCCAGGACCGCCGACTACAACAACGCTGGCGAGCCTGTGCCCTCAGCCCGACCCAGGACCGCCGACTACAACAACGCTGGCGAGCCTGTGCCCTCAGCCCGACCCAGGACCGCCGACTACAACAACGCTGGCGAGCCTGTGCCCTCAGCCCGACCAGGACCGCCAACTACAACAACGCTGGCGAGCCTGTGCCCTCAGCCCGACCCAGGATCGCCGACTACAACAACGCTGGCGAGCCTGTGCCCTGAGCCTGACCCAGGGCGACGGACAAACCCAACGCAGGCGAGCCTGTGCCCTCAGCCCGACTGAGGACAGCCGACTAGAACAACCCTGGCGAGCCTGTGCCATCAGCCCGAACCAGGACCACCGACTACAACAACACTGGCGAGCCTGTGCCCTCAGCCCGACTCAGGACCGACGACTACAACAACGCTGGCGAGCCTGTGCCCTCAGCCCGACCCAGGACCGCCGACTACAACAACGCTGGTGAGCCTGTGCCATCAGACCGACCCAGGACCGCCGACTACAACAACGCTGGCGAGCCTGTGCCCTCAGCCCGACCCAGGATCGCCGACTACAACAACGCTGGCGAGCCTGTGCCCTGAGCCTGACCCAGGGCGACGGACAAACCCAACGCAGGCGAGCCTGTGCCCTCAGCCCGACCCAGGACGACCGACTACAACAACGCTGGCGAGCCTGTTCCCTCAGCCTGACCAAGAACGACCGACTACAACAACGCTGGCGAGCCTGTGCCCTCAGCCCGACCCAGGACCGCCGACTACAACAACGCTGGCGAGCCTGTGCCCTCAGCCCGACCCAGTACCGCCGACTACAACAACGCTGGCGAGCCTGTGCCTTCAGCCCGACTTAGGACAGCCGACTAGAACAACCCTGGCGAGCCTGTGCCATCAGCCCGAACCAGGACTGCCAACTACAACAACGCTGGCGAGCCTGTACCCTCACCCCGACTCAGGACCGCCGACTACAACAACGCTGGCGAGCCTGTGCCCTCAGCCCGACCCAGGACCGTCGACTACAACAACGCTGGCGAGCCTGTGCCCTCAGCCCGACCCAGGACCGCCGACTACAACAACGCTGGCGAGCCTGTGCCCTCAGCCTGACCCAGGACCGCCGACTAACACAACGCTGGCGAGCCTGTGCCCTCAGCCCGACCCAGTACCGCCGACTAAAACAACGCTGGCGAGCCTGTGCCCTCAGCCCGACCCAGGACCGCCAACTACAACAACGCTGGCGAGCCTGTGCCCTCAGCCCGACCCAGGATCGCAGACTACAACAACGCTGCAGAGCCTGTGCCCTCAGCCCGACCCAGGACGACCGACAAACCCAACGCTGGCGAGCCTGTGCCCTCAGCCTGACCCAGGACGACCGACACACCCAACGCTGGCGAGCCTGTGCCCTGAGCCTGACCCAGGGCGACGGACAAACCCAACGCAGGCAAGCCTGTTCCCTCAGCCCGACCCAGGACGACCGACTACAACAACGCTGGCGAGCCTGTGCCCTAAGCCCGACCAAGAACGACCGACTACAACAACGCTGGCGAGCCTGTGCCCTCAGCCCGACCCAGGACCGCCGACTACAACAACGCTGGCGAGCCTGTGCCCTCAGCCCGACACAGGACCGCCGACTACAACAACGCTGGCGAGCCTGTGCCCTCAGCCCGACCCAGTACCGCCGACTACAACAACGCTGGCGAGCCTGTGCCTTCAGCCCGACTTAGGACAGCCGACTAGAACAACCCTGGCGAGCCTGTGCCATCAGCCCGAACCAGGACTGCCAACTACAACAACGCTGGCGAGCCTGTGCCCTCACCCCGACTCAGGACCGCCGACTACAACAACGCTGGCGAGCCTGTGCCCTCAGCCCGACCCAGGACCGTCGACTACAACAACGCTGGCGAGCCTGTGCCCTCAGCCCGACCCAGGACCGCCGACTACAACAACGCTGGCGAGCCTGTGCCCTCAGCCTGACCCAGGACCGCCGACTAACACAACGCTGGCGAGCCTGTGCCCTCAGCCCGACCCAGTACCGCCGACTAAAACAACGCTGGCGAGCCTGTGCCCTCAGCCCGACCCAGGACCGCCAACTACAACAACGCTGGCGAGCCTGTGCCCTCAGCCCGACCCAGGATCGCAGACTACAACAACGCTGCAGAGCCTGTGCCCTCAGCCCGACCCAGGACGACCGACAAACCCAACGCTGGCGAGCCTGTGCCCTCAGCCTGACCCAGGACGACCGACACACCCAACGCTGGCGAGCCTGTGCCCTGAGCCTGACCCAGGGCGACGGACAAACCCAACGCAGGCAAGCCTGTTCCCTCAGCCCGACCCAGGACGACCGACTACAACAACGCTGGCGAGCCTGTGCCCTAAGGCCGACCAAGAACGACCGACTACAACAACGCTGGCGAGCCTGTGCCCTCAGCCCGACCCAGGAAGACCAACTACAACAACGCTGGCGAGCCTGTGCCCTCAGCCCGACACAGGACCGCCGACTACAACAACGCTGGCGAGCCTGTGCCCTCAGCCCGACCCAAGACCGCCGACTACAACAACGCTGGTGAGCCTGTGCCTTCAGCCCGACTGAGGACAGCCGACTAGAACAACCCTGGCGAGCCTGTGCCATCAGCCCGAACCAGGACCGCGACTACAACAACGCTGGCGAGCCTGTGCCCTCAGCCCGACTCAGGACCGCCGACTACAACAACGCTGGCGAGCCTGTGCCCTAAGCCCGACCCAGGACCGCCGACTACAACAACGCTGGCGAGCCTGTGCCCTCAGCCCGACTGAGGACAGCCGACTAGAACAACCCTGGCGAGCCTGTGCCATCAGCCCGAACCAGGACTGCCGACTACAACAACGCTGGCAAGCCTGTGCCCTCAGCCCGACTCAGGACCGCCGACTACAACAACGCTGGCGAGCCTGTGCCCTCAGCCCGACCCAGGACCGCCGACTACAACAACGCTGGCGAGCCTGTGCCCTCAGCCCGACCCAGGACGACCGACAAACCCAACACTGGCGAGCCTGTGCCCTCAGCCCGACCCAGGACGACCGACACACCCAACGCTGGCGAGCCTGTGCCCTGAGCCTGACCCAGGGCGACGGACAAACCCAACGCAGGCGAGCCTGTGCCCTCAGCCCGACCCAGGACGACCGACTACAACAACGCTGGCGAGCCTGTTCCCTCAGCCTGACCAAGAACGACCGACTACAACAACGCTGGCGAGCCTGTGCCCTCAGCCCGACCCAGGACCGCCGACTACAACAACGCTGGCGAGCCTGTGCCCTCAGCCCGACCCAGTACCGCCGACTACAACAACGCTGGCGAGCCTGTGCCTTCAGCCCGACTTAGGACAGCCGACTAGAACAACCCTGGTGACCCTGTGCCATCAGCCCGAACCAGGACTGCCAACTACAACAACGCTGGCGAGCCTGTGCCCTCAGCCCGACTCAGGACCGCCGACTACAACAACGCTGGCGAGCCTGTGCCCTCAGCCCGACCCAGGACCGCCGACTACAACAACGCTGGCGAGCCTGTGCCCTCAGCCCGACCCAGGACCGCCAACTACAACAACGCTGGCGAGCCTGTGCCCTCAGCCCGACCCAGGACCGCCGACTACAACAACGCTGGCGAGCCTGTGCCCTCAGCCTGACCCAGGACCGCCAACTAACACAACGCTGGCGAGCCTGTGCCCTCAGCCCGACCCTGGACCGCCGACTACAACAACGCTGGCGAGCCTGTGCCCTCAGCCCGACTCAGGACCGCCAACTACAACAACGCTGGCGAGCCTGTGCCCTCAGCCCGACCCAGGATCGCCGACTACAACAACGCTGGCGAGCCTGTGCCCTCAGCCCGACCCAGGACCGCCGACTACAACAACGCTGGCGAGCCTGTGCCCTCAGACCGACCCAGGACCGCCGACTACAACAACGCTGGCGAGCCTGTGCCCTCAGCCCGACCCAGGACCTCCAACTACAACAACACTGGCGAGCCTGTGCCCTCAGCCCGACCCAGGACCGCCGACTACAACAACGCTGGCGAGCCTGTGCCCTCAGCCCGACCAGGACCGCCAACTACAACAACGCTGGCGAGCCTGTGCCCTCAGCCCGACCCAGGATCGCCGACTACAACAACGCTGGAGAGCCTGTGCCCTCAGCCCGACCCAGGACGACCGACAAACCCAACACTGGCGAGCCTGTGCCCTCAGCCCGACACAGGACGACCGACACACCCAACGCTGGCGAGCCTGTGCCCTGAGCCTGACCCAGGGCGACGGACAAACCCAACGCAGGCGAGCCTGTGCCCTCAGCCCGACCCAGGACGACCGACTACAACAACGCTGGCGAGCCTGTTCCCTCAGCCTGACCAAGAACGACCGACTACAACAACGCTGGCGAGCCTGTGCCCTCAGCCCGACCCAGGACCGCCGACTACAACAACGCTGGCGAGCCTGTGCCCTCAGCCCGACCCAGTACCGCCGACTACAACAACGCTGGCGAGCCTGTGCCTTCAGCCCGAGTTAGGACAGCTGACTAGAACAATCCTGGCGAGCCTGTGCCATCAGCCCGAACCAGGACTGCCAACTACAACAACGCTGGCGAGCCTGTGCCCTCACCCCGACTCAGGACCGCCGACTACAACAACGCTGGCGAGCCTGTGCCCTCAGCCCGACCCAGGACGACCGACAAACCCAACGCTGGCGAGCCTGTGCCCTCAGCCTGACCCAGGACAACCGACACACCCAACGCTGGCTAGCCTGTGCCCTGAGCCTGACCCAGGGCGACGGACAAACCCAACGCAGGCAAGCCTGTTCCCTCAGCCCGAACCAGGACGACCGACTACAACAACGCTGGCGAGCCTGTGCCCTAAGCCCGACCAAGAACGACCGACTACAACAACGCTGGCGAGCCTGTGCCCTCAGCCCGACCCAGGACCGCCGACTACAACAACGCTGGCGAGCCTGTGCCCTCAGCCTGACCCAGGACCGCCGACTAACACAACGCTGGCGAGCCTGTGCCCTCAGCCCGACCCAGTACCGCCGACTAAAACGCTGGCGAGCCTGTGCCCTCAGCCCGACCCAGGACCGCCAACTACAACAACGCTGGCGAGCCTGTGCCCTCAGCCCGACCCAGGATCGCAGACTACAACAACGCTGCAGAGCCTGTGCCCTCAGCCCGACCCAGGACGACCGACAAACCCAACGCTGGCGAGCCTGTGCCCTCAGCCTGACCCAGGACGACCGACACACCCAACGCTGGCGAGCCTGTGCCCTGAGCCTGACCCAGGGCGACGGACAAACCCAACGCAGGCAAGCCTGTTCCCTCAGCCCGACCCAGGACGACCGACTACAACAACGCTGGCGAGCCTGTGCCCTAAGGCCGACCAAGAACGACCGACTACAACAACGCTGGCGAGCCTGTGCCCTCAGCCCGACCCAGGAAGACCAACTACAACAACGCTGGCGAGCCTGTGCCCTCAGCCCGACACAGGACCGCCGACTACAACAACGCTGGCGAGCCTGTGCCCTCAGCCCGACCCAAGACCGCCGACTACAACAACGCTGGTGAGCCTGTGCCTTCAGCCCGACTGAGGACAGCCGACTAGAACAACCCTGGCGAGCCTGTGCCATCAGCCCGAACCAGGACCGCCGACTACAACAACGCTGGCGAGCCTGTGCCCTCAGCCCGACTCAGGACCGCCGACTACAACAACGCTGGCGAGCCTGTGCCCTCAGCCCGACCCAGGACCGCCGACTACAACAACGCTGGCGAGCCTGTGCCCTCAGCCCGACTGAGGACAGCCGACTAGAACAACCCTGGCGAGCCTGTGCCATCAGCCCGAACCAGGACTGCCGACTACAACAACGCTGGCGAGCCTGTGCCCTCAGCCCGACTCAGGACCGCCGACTACAACAACGCTGGCGAGCCTGTGCCCTCAGCCCGACCCTGGACCGCCGACTACAACAACGCTGGCGAGCCTGTGCCCTCAGCCCGACTCAGGACCGCCAACTACAACAACGCTGGCGAGCCTGTGCCCTCAGCCCGACCCAGGATCGCCGACTACAACAACGCTGGCGAGCCTGTGCCCTCAGCCCGACCCAGGACCGCCGACTACAACAACGCTGGCGAGCCTGTGCCCTCAGACCGACCCAGGACCGCCGACTACAACAACGCTGGCGAGCCTGTGCCCTCAGCCCGACCCAGGACCTCCAACTACAACAACACTGGCGAGCCTGTGCCCTCAGCCCGACCCAGGACCGCCGACTACAACAACGCTGGCGAGCCTGTGCCCTCAGCCCGACCAGGACCGCCAACTACAACAACGCTGGCGAGCCTGTGCCCTCAGCCCGACCCAGGATCGCCGACTACAACAACGCTGGAGAGCCTGTGCCCTCAGCCCGACCCAGGACGACCGACAAACCCAACACTGGCGAGCCTGTGCCCTCAGCCCGACACAGGACGACCGACACACCCAACGCTGGCGAGCCTGTGCCCTGAGCCTGACCCAGGGCGACGGACAAACCCAACGCAGGCGAGCCTGTGCCCTCAGCCCGACCCAGGACGACCGACTACAACAACGCTGGCGAGCCTGTTCCCTCAGCCTGACCAAGAACGACCGACTACAACAACGCTGGCGAGCCTGTGCCCTCAGCCCGAACCAGGACTGCCAACTACAACAACGCTGGCGAGCCTGTGCCCTCACCCCGACTCAGGACCGCCGACTACAACAACGCTGGCGAGCCTGTGCCCTCAGCCCGACCCAGGACCGTCGACTACAACAACGCTGGCGAGCCTGTGCCCTCAGCCCGACCCAGGACCGCCGACTACAACAACGCTGGCGAGCCTGTGCCCTCAGCCTGACCCAGGACCGCCGACTAACACAACGCTGGCGAGCCTGTGCCCTCAGCCCGACCCAGTACCGCCGACTAAAACAACGCTGGCGAGCCTGTGCCCTCAGCCCGACCCAGGACCGCCAACTACAACAACGCTGGCGAGCCTGTGCCCTCAGCCCGACCCAGGATCGCAGACTACAACAACGCTGCAGAGCCTGTGCCCTCAGCCCGACCCAGGACGACCGACAAACCCAACGCTGGCGAGCCTGTGCCCTCAGCCTGACCCAGGACAACCGACACACCCAACGCTGGCGAGCCTGTGCCCTGAGCCTGACCCAGGGCGACGGACAAACCCAACGCAGGCAAGCCTGTTCCCTCAGCCCGAACCAGGACGACCGACTACAACAACGCTGGCGAGCCTGTGCCCTAAGCCCGACCAAGAACGACCGACTACAACAACGCTGGCGAGCCTGTGCCCTCAGCCCGACCCAGGACCGCCGACTACAACAACGCTGGCGAGCCTGTGCCCTCAGCCTGACCCAGGACCGCCGACTAACACAACGCTGGCGAGCCTGTGCCCTCAGCCCGACCCAGTACCGCCGACTAAAACGCTGGCGAGCCAGTGCCCTCAGCCCGACCCAGGACCGCCAACTACAACAACGCTGGCGAGCCTGTGCCCTCAGCCCGACCCAGGATCGCAGACTACAACAACGCTGCAGAGCCTGTGCCCTCAGCCCGACCCAGGACGACCGACAAACCCAACGCTGGCGAGCCTGTGCCCTCAGCCTGACCCAGGACGACCGACACACCCAACGCTGGCGAGCCTGTGCCCTGAGCCTGACCCAGGGCGACGGACAAACCCAACGCAGGCAAGCCTGTTCCCTCAGCCCGACCCAGGACGACCGACTACAACAACGCTGGCGAGCCTGTGCCCTAAGGCCGACCAAGAACGACCGACTACAACAACGCTGGCGAGCCTGTGCCCTCAGCCCGACCCAGGAAGACCAACTACAACAACGCTGGCGAGCCTGTGCCCTCAGCCCGACACAGGACCGCCGACTACAACAACGCTGGCGAGCCTGTGCCCTCAGCCCGACCCAAGACCGCCGACTACAACAACGCTGGTGAGCCTGTGCCTTCAGCCCGACTGAGGACAGCCGACTAGAACAACCCTGGCGAGCCTGTGCCATCAGCCCGAACCAGGACCGCCGACTACAACAACGCTGGCGAGCCTGTGCCCTCAGCCCGACTCAGGACCGCCGACTACAACAACGCTGGCGAGCCTGTGCCCTCAGCCCGACCCAGGACCGCCGACTACAACAACGCTGGCGAGCCTGTGCCCTCAGCCCGACTGAGGACAGCCGACTAGAACAACCCTGGCGAGCCTGTGCCATCAGCCCGAACCAGGACTGCCGACTACAACAACGCTGGCGAGCCTGTGCCCTCAGCCCGACTCAGGACCGCCGACTACAACAACGCTGGCGAGCCTGTGCCCTCAGCCCGACCCAGGACCGCCGACTACAACAACGCTGGCGAGCCTGTGCCCTCAGCCCGACCCAGGACGACCGACAAACCCAACACTGGCGAGCCTGTGCCCTCAGCCCGACCCAGGACGACCGACACACCCAACGCTGGCGAGCCTGTGCCCTGAGCCTGACCCAGGGCGACGGACAAACCCAACGCAGGCGAGCCTGTGCCCTCAGCCCGACCCAGGACGACCGACTACAACAACGCTGGCGAGCCTGTTCCCTCAGCCTGACCAAGAACGACCGACTACAACAACGCTGGCGAGCCTGTGCCCTCAGCCCGACCCAGGACCGCCGACTACAACAACGCTGGCGAGCCTGTGCCCTCAGCCCGACCCAGTACCGCCGACTACAACAACGCTGGCGAGCCTGTGCCTTCAGCCCGACTTAGGACAGCCGACTAGAACAACCCTGGCGAGCCTGTGCCATCAGCCCGAACCAGGACTGCCAACTACAACAACGCTGGCAAGCCTGTGCCCTCACCCCGACTCAGGACCGCCGACTACAACAACGCTGGCGAGCCTGTGCCCTCAGCCCGACCCAGGACCGTCGACTACAACAACGCTGGCGAGCCTGTGCCCTCAGCCCGACCCAGGACCGCCGACTACAACAACGCTGGCGAGCCTGTGCCCTCAGCCCGACCCAGTACCGCCGACTACAACAACGCTGGCGAGCCTGTGCCTTCAGCCCGACTTAGGATAGCCGACTAGAACAACCCTGGCGAGCCTGTGCCATCAGCCCGAACCAGGACTGCCAACTACAACAACGCTGGCAAGCCTGTGCCCTCACCCCGACTCAGGACCGCCGACTACAACAACGTTGGCTAGCCTGTGCCCTCAGCCCGACCCAGTACCGCCGACTACAACAACGCTGGCGAGCCTGTGCCCTCAGCCCGACCCAGGACCGCTGACTACAACAACGCTGGCGAGCCTGTGCCCTCAGCCCGACCAGGACCGCCAACTACAACAACGCTGGCGAGCCTGTGCCCTCAGCCCGACCCAGGATCGCCGACTACAACAACGCTGGAGAGCCTGTGCCCTCAGCCCGACCCAGGACGACCGACAAACCCAACACTGGCGAGCCTGTGCCCTCAGCCCGACCCAGGACGACCGACACACCCAACGCTGGCGAGCCTGTGCCCTGAGCCTGACCCAGGGCGACGGACAAACCCAACGCAGGCGAGCCTGTGCCCTCAGCCCGACCCAGGACGACCGACTACAACAACGCTGGTGAGCCTGTTCCCTCAGCCTGACCAAGAACGACCGACTACAACAACGCTGGGGAGCCTATGCCCTCAGCCCGACCCAGGACCGCCGACTACAACAACGCTGGCGAGCCTGTGCCCTCAGCCCGACCCAGTACCGCCGACTACAACAACGCTGGCGAGCCTGTGCCTTCAGCCCGACTTAGGACAGCCGACTAGAACAACCCTGGCGAGCCTGTGCCATCAGCCCGAACCAGGACTGCCAACTACAACAACGCTGGCGAGCCTGTGCCCTCAGTCCGACTCAGGACCGCCGACTACAACAACGCTGGCGAGCCTGTGCCCTCAGCCCGACCCAGGACCGCCGACTACAACAACGCTGGCGAGCCTGTGCCCTCAGCCCGACCCAGGACCGCCAACTACAACAATGCTGGCGAGCCTGTGCCCTCAGCCCGACCCAGGACCGCCGACTACAACAACGCTGGCGAGCCTGTGCCCTCAGCCTGACCCAGGACCGCCGACTAACACAACGCTGGCGAGCCTGTGCCCTCAGCCCGACCCTGGACCGCCGACTACAACAACGCTGGCGAGCCTGTGCCCTCAGCCCGACCCAGGACCGCCAACTACAACAACGCTGGCGAGCCTGTGCCCTCAGCCCGACCCAGGATCGCAGACTACAACAACGCTGCAGAGCCTGTGCCCTCAGCCCGACCCAGGACGACCGACAAACCCAACGCTGGCGAGCCTGTGCCCTCAGCCCGACCCAGGACAACCGACACACCCAACGCTGGCGAGTCTGTGCCCTGAGCCTGACCCAGGGCGACGGACAAACCCAACGCAGGCAAGCCTGTTCCCTCAGCCCGACCCAGGACGACCGACTACAACAACGCTGGCGAGCCTGTGCCCTCAGCCCGACCAAGAACGACCGACTACAACAACGCTGGCGAGCCTGTGCCCTCAGCCCGACCCAGGACGACCAACTACAACAACGCTGGCGAGCCTGTGCCCTCAGCCCGACACAGGACCGCCGACTACAACAACGCTGGCGAGCCTGTGCCCTCAGCCCGACCCAAGACCGCCGACTACAACAACGCTGGCGAGCCTGTGCCTTCAGCCCGACTGAGGACAGCCGACTAGAACAACCCTGGCGAGCCTGTGCCATCAGCCCGAACCAGGACCGCCGACTACAACAACGCTGGCGAGCCTGTGCCCTCAGCCCGACTCAGGACCGCCGACTACAACAACGCTGGCGAGCCTGTGCCCTCAGCCCGACCCAGGACCGCCGACTACAACAACGCTGGCGAGCCTGTGCCCTCAGCCCGACCCAGGATTGCCGACTACAACAACGCTGGCGAGCCTGTGCCCTCAGCCCGACCCAGGATCGCCGACTACAACAACGCTGGAGAGCCTGTGCCCTCAGCCCGATCCAGTACGACCGACAAACCCAACGCTGGCGAGCCTGTGCCCTCAGCCCGACCCAGGACCGCCAACTACAACAACGCTGGCGAGCCTGTGCCCTCAGCCCGACCCAGGATCGCAGACTACAACAACGCTGCAGAGCCTGTGCCCTCAGCCCGACCCAGGACGACCGACAAACCCAATGCTGGCGAGCCTGTGCCCTCAGCCCGACCCAGGACGACCGACACACCCAACGCTGGCGAGTCTGTGCCCTGAGCCTGACCCAGGGCGACGGACAAACCCAACGCAGGCAAGCCTGTTCCCTCAGCCCGACCCAGGACGACCGACTACAACAACGCTGGCGAGCCTGTGCCCTCAGCCCGACCAAGAACGACCGACTACAACAACGCTGGCGAGCCTGTGCCCTCAGCCCGACCCAGGACGACCAACTACAACAACGCTGGCGAGCCTGTGCCCTCAGCCCGACACAGGACCGCCGACCACAACAACGCTGGCGAGCCTGTGCCCTCAGCCCGACCCAAGACCGCCGACTACAACAACGCTGGCAAGCCTGTGACTTCAGCCCGACTGAAGACAGCCGACTAGAACAACCCTGGCGAGCCTGTGCCATCAGCCCGAACCAGGACCGCCTACTACAACAACGCTGGCGAGCCTGTGCCCTCAGCCCGACTCAGGACCGCCGACTACAACAACGCTGGCGAGCCTGTGCCCTCAGCCCGACCCAGGACCGCCGACTACAACAACGCTGGCGAGCCTGTGCCCTCAGACCGACCCAGGACCGCCGACTACAACAACGCTGGCGAGCCTGTGCCCTCAGCCCGACCCAGGACCGCCGACTAACACAACGCTGGCGAGCCTGTGCCCTCAGCCCGACCCAGGATTGCCGACTATAACAACGCTGGCGAGCCTGTGCCCTCAGCCCGACTCAGGACCGCCGACTACAACAACGCTGGCGAGCCTGTGCCCTCAGCCCGACCCAGGACTGCCGACTACAACAACGCTGGCGAGCCTGTGCCCTCAGCCCGACCCAGGACGACCAACTACAACAACGCTGGCAAGCCTGTCCCCTCAGCCCGACACAGGACCGCCGACTACAACAACGCTGGCGAGCCTGTGCCCTCAGCCCGACCCAAGACCGCCGACTACAACAACGCTGGCGAGCCTGTGCCTTCAGCCCGACTGAGGACAGCCGACTAGAACAACCCTGGCGAGCCTGTGCCATCAGCCCAAACCAGGACCGCCGACTACAACAACGCTGGCGAGCCTGTGCCCTCAGCCCGACTCAGGACCGCCGACTACAACAACGCTGGCGAGCCTGTGCCCTCAGCCCGACCAAGGACCGCCGACTACAACAACGCTGGCGAGCCTGTGCCCTCAGACCGACCCAGGAGAGCCGACTACAACAACGCTGGCGAGCCTGTGCCCTCAGCCCGACCCAGGACCGCCGACTAACACAACGCTGGCGAGCCTGTGCCCTCAGCCCGACCCAGGATTGCACTACTACAACAACGCTGGCGAGCCTGTGCCCTCAGCCCGACCCAGGACCGCCGACTACAACAACGCTGGCGAGCCTGTGCCCTCAGCCCGACCAGGACCGCCAACTACAACAACGCTGGCGAGCCTGTGCCCTCAGCCCGACCCAGGACGACCGACAAACCCAACGCTGGCGAGCCTGTGCCCTCAGCCCGACCCGGGATGACCGACACACCCAACGCTGGCGAGCCTGTGCCCTGAGCCTGACCCAGGGCGACGGACAAACCCAACGCAGGCGAGCCTGTGCCATCAGCCCGAACCAGGACGACCGACTACAACAACGCTGGCGAGCCTGTGCCCTCAGCCCGACCAAGAACGACCGACTACAACAACGCTGGCGAGCCTGTGCCCTCAGCCCGACCCAGGATTGCAACTACAAAAACGCTGGCGAGCCTGTGCCCTCAGCCCGACCCAGGACCGCCGACCACAACAACGCTGGCGAGCCTGTGCCCTCAGCCCGACCCAGTACCGCCGACTACAACAACGCTGGCGAGCCTGTGCCTTCAGCCCGACTGAGGACAGCCGACTAGAACAACCCTGGCGAGCCTGTGCCATCAGCCCGAACCAGGACTGCCGACTACAACAACGCTGGCGAGCCTGTGCCCTCAGCCCGACTCAGGACCGCCGACTACAACAACGCTGGCGAGCCTGTGCCCTCAGCCCGACCCAGGACCGCCGACTACAACAACGCTGGTGAGCCTGTGCCCTCAGCCCGACCCAGGACCGCCGACTACAACAATGCTGGCGAGCCTGTGCCCTCAGCCTGACCCAGGACCGCCGACTAACACAACGCTGGCGAGCTTGTGCCCTCAGCCCGACCCAGGACCGCCGACTACAACAACGCTGACGAGCCTGTGCCCTCAGCCCGACCCAGGACCACCAACTACAACAACGCTGGCGAGCCTATGCCCTCAGCCCAAACCAGGATCGCAGACTACAACAACGCTGCAGAGCCTGTGCCCTCAGCCCGACCCAGGACGACCGACAAACCCAACGCTGGCGAGCCTGTGCCCTCAGCCCGACCCAGGACGACCGACACACCCAACGCTGGCGAGCCTGTGCCCTGAGCCTGACCCAGGGCGACGGACAAACCCAACGCAGGCGAACCTGTGCCCTCAGCCCGACCCAGGACGACCGACTACAAAAACGCTGGCGAGCCTGTGCCCTCAGCCCGACCAAGAACGACCGACTACAACAATGCATGCGAGCCTGTGCCCTCAGCCCGACCCAGGACGACCAACTACAACAACGCTGGCGAGCCTGTGCCTTCAGCCCGACTGAGGACAGCCGACTAGAACAACCCTGGCGAGCCTGTGCCATCAGCCCGAACCAGGACCGCCGACTACAACAACGCTGGCGAGCCTGTGCCCTCAGCCCGACTCAGGACCGCCGACTAAAACAACGCTGGCGAGCCTGTGCCCTCAGCCCGACCCAGGACCGCCGACTACAACAACGCTGGCGAGCCTGTGCCCTCAGCCTGACCCAGGACCGCCGACTAACACAACGCTGGCGAGCCTGTGCCCTCAGCCCGACCCAGGACCGCTGACTACAACAACGCTGGCGAGCCTGTGCCCTCAGCCCGACCCAGGACCGCCAACTACAACAACGCTGGCGAGCCTGTGCCCTCAGCCCGACCCAGGACCGCCGACTACAACAACGCTGGCGAGCCTGTGCCCTCAGCCCGACCCAGGACGACCGACAAACCCAACGCTGGCGAGCCTGTGCCCTCAGCCCGACCCAGGACGACCGACACACCCAACGCTGGCGAGCCTGTGCCCTGAGCCTGACCCAGGGCGACGGACAAACCCAACGCAGGCAAGCCTGTTCCCTCAGCCCGACCCAGGACGACCGACTACAACAACGCTGGCGAGCCTGTGCCCTCAGCCCGACCAAGAACGACCGACTACAACAACGCTGGCGAGCCTGTGCCCTCAGCCCGACCCAGCACTGCAACTACAAAAACGCTGGCGAGCCAGTGCCCTCAGCCAGACCCAGGACCGCCGACAACAACAACGCTGGCGAGCCTGTGCCATCAGCCCGAACCAGGACTGCCGACTACAACAACGCTGGCGAGCCTGTGCCCTCAGCCCGACTCAGGACCGCCGACAACAACAACGCTGGCGAGCCTGTGCCCTCAGCCCGACCCAGGACTGCCGACTACAACAAAGCTGGCGAGCCTGTGCCCTCAGACCGACCCAGGACCGCCGACTACAACAACGCTGGCGAGCCTGTGCCCTCAGCCTGACCCAGGACCGCCGACTAACACAACGCTGGCGAGCCTGTGCCCTCAGCCCGACCCAGGACGACCGACAAACCCAACGCTGGCGAGCCTGTGCCCTCAGCCCGACCCAGGATCGCCGACTACAACAACGCCGGAGAGCCTGTGCCCTCAGCCCGACCCAGGACGACCGACAAACCCAACGCTGGCGAGCCTGTGCCCTCAGCCCGACCCAGGACGACCAACACACCCAACGCTGGCGAGCCTGTGCCCTGAGCCTGACCCAGGGCGACGGACAAACCCAACGCAGGCGAGCCTGTGCCCTCAACCCGACCCAGGACGACCGACACACCCAACGCTGGCGAGCCTGTGCCCTGAGCCTGACCCAGGGCGACGGACAAACCCAACGCAGGCTAGCCTGTGCCCTCAGCCCGACCCAGAACGACCGACTACAACAACGCTGGCGAGCCTGTGCCCTCAGCCCGACCAAGAACGACCGACTACAACAACGCATGCGAGCCTGTGCCTTCAGCCCGACCCAGGACGACCAACTACAACAACGCTGGCGAGCCTGTGCCTTCAGCCCGACTGAGGACAGCCGACTAGAACAACACTGGCGAGCCTGTGCCATCAGCCCGAACCAGGACCGCCGACTACAACAACGCTGGCGAGCCTGTGCCCTCAGCCCGACTCAGGACCGCCGACTACAACAACGCTGGCGAGCCTGTGCCCTCAGCCCGACCCAGAACAGCCGACTAGAACAACCCTGGCGAGCCTGTGCCATCAGCCCGAACCAGGACTGCCAACTACAACAACGCTGGCGAGCCTGTGCCCTCAGCCCGACTCAGGACCGCCGACTACAACAACGCTGGCGAGCCTGTGCCCTCAGCCCGACCCAGGACCGCCGACTACAACAACGCTGGCGAGCCTGTGCCCTCAGCCCGACCCAGGACCGCCGACTACAACAACGCTGGCGAGCCTGTGCCCTCAGCCTGACCCAGGACCGCCGACTAACACAACGCTGGCGAGCCTGTGCCCTCAGCCCGACCCAGGACAGCCGACTACAACAACGCTGGCGAGCCTGTGCCCTCAGCCCGACCCAGGACCGCCAACTACAACAACGCTGGCGAGCCTGTGCCCTCAGCCCGACCCAGGATCGCAGACTACAACAACGCTGCAGAGCCTGTGCCCTCAGCCCGACCCAGGATCGCAGACTACAACAACGCTGCAGAGCCTGTGCCCTCAGCCCGACCCAGGACGACCGACAAACCCAACGCTGGCGAGCCTGTGCCCTCAGCCCGACCCAGGACGACCGACACACCCAACGCTGGCGAGCCTGTGCCCTGAGCCTGACCCAGGGCGACGGACAAACCCAACGCAGGCAAGCCTGTTCCCTCAGCCCGACCCAGGACGACCGACTACAACAACGCTGGCGAGCCTGTGCCCTCAGCCTGACCAAGAACGACCGACTACAACAACGCTGGCGAGCCTGTGCCCTCAGCCCGACCCAGGACCGCCGACCACAACAACGCTGGCGAGCCTGTGCCATCAGCCCGAACCAGGACCGCCGACTACAACAACGCTGGCGAGCCTGTGCCCTAGGCCCGACCCAGGACCGCCGACTACAACAAAGCTGGCGAGCCTGTGCCCTCAGACCAACCCAGGACCGCTGACTACAACAACGCTGGCGAGCCTGTGCCCTCAGCCTGACCCAGGACCGCCGACTAACACAACGCTGGCGAGCCTGTGCCCTCAGCCCAACCCAGGACGACCGACAAACCCAACGCTGGCGAGCCTGTGCCCTCAGCCCGACCCAGGATCGCCGACTACAACAACGCTGGAGAGCCTGTGCCCTCAGCCCGACCCAGGACGACCGACAAACCCAACGCTGGCGAGCCTGTGCCCTCAGCCCGACCCAGGACGACCGACACACCCAACGCTGGCGAGCCTGTGCCCTGAGCCTGACCCAGGGCGACGGACAAACCCAACGCAGGCGAGCCTGTGCCCTCAGCCCGACCCAGGACGACCGACTACAACAACGCTGGCGAGCCTGTGCCCTCAGCCCGACCAAGAACGACCGACTACAACAACGCTGGCGAGCCTGTGCCCTCAGCCCGACCCAGGATTGCAACTACAAAAACGCTGGCGAGCCTGTGCCCTCAGCCCGACCCAGGACCGCCGACCACAACAACGCTGGCGAGCCTGTGCCCTCAGCCCGACCCAGTACCGCCGACTACAACAACGCTGGCGAGCCTGTGCCTTCGGCCCGACTGAGGACAGCCGACTAGAACAACCCTGGCGAGCCTGTGCCATAAGCCCGAACCAGGACTGACGACTACAACAACGCTGGCGAGCCTGTGCCCTCAGCCCGACTCAGGACCGCCGACTACAACAACGCTGGCGAGCCTGTGCCCTCAGCCCGACCCAGGACCGCCGACTACAACAACGCTGGCGAGCCTGTGCCATCAGCCCGAACCAGGACTGCCGACTACAACAACGCTGGCGAGCCTGTGCCCTCAGCCCGACTCAGGACCGCCGACTACAACAACGCTGGCGAGCCTGTGCCCTCAGCCCGACCCAGGACCGCCGACTACAACAAAGCTGGCGAGCCTGTGCCCTCAGACCGACCCAGGACCGCCGACTACAACAACGCTGGCGAGCCTGTGCCCTCAGCCTGACCCAGGACCGCCGACTAACACAACGCTGGCGAGCCTGTGCCCTTAGCCCGACCCAGGACGACCGACAAACCCAACGCTGGCGAGCCTGTGCCCTCAGCCCGACCCAGGATCGCCGACTACAACAACGCTGGAGAGCCTGTGCCCTCAGCCCGACCTAGGACGACCGACAAACCCAACGCTGGCGAGCCTGTGCCCTCAGCCCGACCCAGGACGACCGACACACCCAACGCTGGCGAGCCTGTGGCCTGAGCCTGACCCAGGGCGACGGACAAACCCAACGCAGGCGAGCCTGTGCCCTCAGCCCGACCCAGGACGACCGACACACAAAACGCTGGCGAGCCTGTGCCCTGAGCCTGACCCAGGGCGACGGACAAACCCAACGCAGGCTAGCCTGTGCCCTCAGCCCGACCCAGGACGACCGACTACAACAACGCTGGCGAGCCTGTGCCCTCAGCCCGACCAAGAACGACCGACTACAACAACGCATGCGAGCCTGTGCCCTCAGCCCGACCCAGGACGACCAACTACAACAACGCTGGCGAGCCTGTGCCTTCAGCCCGACTGAGGACAGCCGACTAGAACAACCCTGGCGAGCCTGTGCCATCAGCCCGAACCAGGACCGTCGACTACAACAACGCTGGCGAGCCTGTGCCCTCAGCCCGACTCAGGACCGCCGACTACAACAACGCTGGCGAGCCTGTGCCCTCAGCCCGACCCAGAACAGCCGACTAGAACAACCCTGGCGAGCCTGTGCCATCAGCCCGAACCAGGACTGCCAACTACAACAACGCTGGCGAGCCTGTGCCCTCAGCCCGACTCAGGACCGCCGACTACAACAACGCTGGCGAGCCTGTGCCCTCAGCCCGACCCAGGACCGCCGACTACAACAACGCTGGCGAGCCTGTGCCCTCAGCCCGACCCAGGACCACCGACTACAACAACGCTGGCGAGCCTGTGCCCTGAGCCTGACCCAGGACCGCCGACTAACACAACGCTGGCGAGCCTGTGCCCTCAGCCCGACCCAGGACCGCCGACTACAACAACGCTGGCGAGCCTGTGCCCTCAGCCCGACCCAGGACCGCCAACTACAACAACGCTGGCGAGCCTGTGCCCTCAGCCCGACCCAGGATCGCAGGATATAAAAACGCTGCAGAGCCTGTGCCCTCAGCCCGACCCAGGACGACCGACAAACCCAACGCTGGCGAGCCTGTGCCCTCAGCCCAACCCAGGAAGACCGACACACCCAACGCTGGCGAGCCTGTGCCCTGAGCCTGACCCAGGGCGACGGACAAACCCAACGCAGGCAAGCCTGTTCCCTCAGCCCGACCCAGGACGACCGACTACAACAACGCTGGCGAGCCTGTGCCCTCAGCCCGACCAAGAACGACCGACTACAACAACGCTGGCGAGCCTGTGCCCTCAGCCCGACCCAGGACTGCAACTACAAAAACGCTGGCGAGCCTGTGCCCTCAGCCCGACCCAGGACCGCCGACCACAACAACGCTGGCGAGCCTGTGCCATCAGCCCGAACCAGGACAGCCGACTACAACAACGCTGGCGAGCCTGTGCCCTCAGCCCGACCCAGGACCGCCGACTACAACAAAGCTGGCGAGCCTGTGCCCTCAGACCGACCCAGGACCGCCGACTACAACAACGCTGGCGAGCCTGTGCCCTCAGCCTGACCCAGGACCGCCGATTAACACAACGCTGGCGAGCCTGTGCCCTCAGCCCGACCGAGGACGACCGACAAACCCAACGCTGGCGAGCCTGTGCCCTCAGCCCGACCCAGGATCGCCGACTACAACAACGCTGGAGAGCCTGTGCCCTCAGCCCGACCCAGGACGACCGACATACCCAACGCTGGCGAGCCTGTGCCCTCAGCCCGACCCAGGACTACCGACACACCCAACGCTGGCGAGCCTGTGCCCTGAGCCTGACCCAGGGCGACGGACAAACCCAACGCAGGCGAGCCTGTGCCCTCAGCCCGACCCAGGACGACCGACAAACCCAACGCTGGCGAGCCTGTGCCCTCAGCCCGACCCAGGATCGCCGACTACAACAACGCTGGAGAGCCTGTGCCCTCAGCCCGACCCAGGACGACCGACAAACCCAACGCTGGCGAGCCTGTGCCCTCAGCCCGACCCAGGACGACCGACACACCCAACGCTGGCGAGCCTGTGCCCTGAGCCTGACCCAGGGCGACGGACAAACCCAACGCAGGCGAGCCTGTGCCCTCAGCCCGACCCAGGACGACCGACTACAACAACGCTGGCGAGCCTGTGCCCTCAGCCCGACCAAGAACGACCGACTACAACAACGCTGGCGAGCCTGTGCCCTCAGCCCGACCCAGGATTGCAACTACAAAAACGCTGGCGAGCCTGTGCCCTCAGCCCGACCCAGGACCGCCGACCACAACAACGCTGGCGAGCCTGTGCCCTCAGCCCGACCCAGTACCGCCGACTACAACAACGCTGGCGAGCCTGTGCCTTCGGCCCGACTGAGGACAGCCGACTAGAACAACCCTGGCGAGCCTGTGCCATCAGCCCGAACCAGGACCGCCGACTACAACAACGCTGGCGAGCCTGTGCCCTCAGCCCGACTCAGGACTGCCGACTACAACAACGCTGGCGAGCCTGTGCCCTCAGCCCGACCCAGGACCGCCGACTACAACAACGCTGGCGAGCCTGTGCCCTCAGCCCGACCCAGGACCTCCGACTAACACAACGCTGGCGAGCCTGTGCCCTCAGCCCGACCCAGGACCGGCGACTACAACAACGCTGGCGAGCCTGTGCCCTCAGCCCGACCAGGACCGCCAACTACAACAACGCTGGCGAGCCTGTGCCCTCAGCCCGACCCAGGATCGCCGACTACAACAACGCTGGAGAGCCTGTGCCCTCAGCCCGACCCAGGACGACCGACAAACCCAACGCTGGCGAGCCTGTGCCCTCAGCCCGACCCAGGACGACCGACACACCCAACGCTGGCGAGCCTGTGCCCTGAGCCTTACCCAGGGCGACGGACAAACCCAACGCAGGCGAGCCTGTGCCCTCAGCCCGACCCAGGACAACCGACTACAACAAAGCTGGCGAGCCTGTGCCCTCAGCCCGACCAAGAACGACCGACTACAACAACGCTGGCGAGCCTGTGCCCTCAGGCCGACCCAGGACCGCCGACTACAACAACGCTGGCGAGCCTGTGCCCTCAGCCCGACCCAGGACCGCCAACTACAACAACGCTGGCGAGCCTGTGCCTTCAGCCCGACTGAGGACAGCTGACTAGAACAACCCTGGCAAGCCTGTGCCATCAGCCCGACCCAGGACCGCCGACTACAACAACGCTGGCGAGCCTGTGCCCTCAGCCCGACCCAGGACCGCCGACTAACACAACGCTGGCGAGCCTGTGCCCTCAGCCCGACCCAGGACCGGCGACTACAACAACGCTGGCGAGCCTGTGCCCTCAGCCCGACCAGGACCGCAAACTACAACAACGCTGGCGAGCCTGTGCCCTCAGCCCGACCCAGGATCGCCGACTACAACAACGCTAGAGAGCCTGTGCCCTCAGCCCGACCCAGGACGACCGACAAACCCAACGTTGGCGAGCCTGTGCCCTCAGCCCGACTCAGGACCGCCGACTACAACAACGCTGGCGAGCCTGTGCCCTGAGCCTGACCCAGGGCGTAGGACAAACCCAACGCAGGCGAGCCTGTGCCCTAAGCCCGACCCAGGATGACCGACTACAACAACGCTGGCGAGCCTGTGCCCTCAGCCCGACCCAGGATCGCAGACTACAACAACGCTGCAGAGCCTGTGCCGTCAGCCCGACCCAGGACGACCAACACACCCAACGCTGGCGAGCCTGTGCCCTGAGCCTGACCCAGGGCGTAGGACAAACCCAACGCAGGCGAGCCTGTGCCCTAAGCCCGACCCAGGATGACCGACTACAACAACGCTGGCGAGCCTGTGCCCTCAGCCCGACCAAGAACGACCGACTACAACAACGCATGCGAGCCTGTGCCCTCAGCCCGACCCAGGATGACCAACTACAACAACGCTGGCGAGCCTGTGCCCTCAGCCCGACAAAGGACCGCCGACTACAACAACGCTGGCGAGCCTGTGCCCTCAGCCCGACAAAGGACCGCCGACTACAACAACGCTGGCGAGCCTGTGCCCTCAGCCTGACCCAGGACCGCCGACTACAACAACGCTGGCGAGCCTGTGCCTTCAGCCCGACTGAGGACAGCCGACTAGAACAACCCTGGCGAGCCTGTGCCATCAGCCCGAACCAGGACCGCCGACTACAACAACGCTGGCGAGCCTGTGCCCTCAGCCCGACTCAGGACTGCCGACTACAACAACACTGGCGAGCCTGTGCCCTCAGCCCGACACAGGACCGCCGACTACAACAACGCTGGCGAGCCTGTGCCCTCAGCCCGACCCAGGACCGCCGACTAACACAACGCTGGCGAGCCTGTGCCGTCAGCCCGACCCAGGACCGGCGACTACAACAACGCTGGCGAGCCTGTGCCCTCAGCCCGACCAGGACCGCCAACTACAACAACGCTGGCGAACCTGTGCCCTCAGCCCGACCCAGGATCGCCGACTACAACAACGCTGGAGAGCCTGTGCCCTCAGCCCGACCCAGGACGACCGACAAACCCAACGCTGGCGAGCCTGTGCCCTCAGCCCGACCCAGGACGACCGACACACCCAACGCTGGCGAGCCTGTGCCCTGAGCCTTACCCAGGGCGACAGACAAACCCAACGCAGGCGAGCCTGTGCCCTCAGCCCGACACAGGAAAACCGACTACAACAAAGCTGGCGAGCCTGTGCCCTCAGCCCGACCAAGAACGACCGACTACAACAACGCTGGCGAGCCTGTGCCCTCAGGCCGACCCAGGACCGCCGACTACAAAAACGCTGGCGAGCCTGTGCCCTCAGCCCGACCCAGGACGACCAACTACAACAACGCTGGCGAGCCTGTGCCCTCAGCCCGACCCAGTACCGCCGACTACAACAACGCTGGCGAGCCTGTGCCTTCAGCCCGACTGAAGACAGCCGACTAGAACAACCCTGGCGAGCCTGTGCCATCAGCCCGACCAAGAACGACCGACTACAACAACGCTGGCGAGCCTGTGCCCTCAGCCCGACCCAGGACGACCAACTACAACAACGCTGGCGAGCCTGTGCCCTCAGCCCGACCCAGGACGACCAACTACAACAACACTGGCGAGCCTGTGCCCTCAGCCCGACACAGGACCACCGACTACAACAACCCTGGCGAGCCTGTGCCCTCAGCCCGACCCAGGACCGCCGACTACAACAACGCTGGCGAGCCTGTGCCCTCAGCCCGACCCAGGACCGCCGACTACAACAACCCTGGCGAGCCTGTGCCATCAGCCCGAACCAGGACCGCCGACTACAACAACGCTGGCGAGCCTGTGCCCTCAGCCTGACCCAGGATCGCCGACTACAACAACGCTGGAGAGCCTGTGCCCTCAGCCCGACCCAGGATGACCGACAAACCCAACGCTGGCGAGCCTGTGCCCTCAGCCCGACCCAGGACGACCGACACACCCAACGCAGGCGAGCCTGTGCCCTGAGCCTGACCCAGGGCGATGGACAAACCCAACGCAGGTGAGCCTGTGCCCTCAGCCTGACCCAGGACGACCGACTACAACAACGCTGGCGAGCCTGTGCCCTAAGCCAGACCAAGAACGACCGACTACAACAACGCTGGCGAGCCTGTGCCCTCAGCCCGACCCAGGACGACCGACTACAACAACGCTTGCGAGCCTGTGCCCTCAGCCCGACCCAGGACGACCGACTACAACAACGCAGGCGAGCCTGTGCCCAGAGCCTGACCCAGGACGACGGAAAAACCAAACGCAGGTGAGCCTGTGCCCTGAGCCTGACCCAGGACGACGGACACACCCAACGCTGGCGAGCCTGTGCCCTGAGCCTGACCCAGAACGACGGACAAACCCAACGCAGGCGAGCCTGTGCCCTCAGCCCGACCCAGGACGACCAACTACAACAACGCAGGCGAGCCTGTGCCCTCAGCCCGACCCTGGACGACCAACTACAACAACGCTGGCGAGCCTGTGCCATCAGCCCGACACAGGACCGCCGACTACAACAACGCTGGCGAGCCTGTGCCCTCAGCCCGACCCAGGACCGCCGACTACAACAACGCTGGCGAGCCTGTGCCCTCAGCCCGACCCAGGACCGCCGACTACAACAACGCTGGCGAGCCTGTGCCCTCAGCCCGACCCAGGACCGCCGACTACAACAACGCTGGCGAGCCTGTGCCCTCAGCCCGACCCAGGACCGCCGACTACAACAACGCTGGCGAGCCTGTGCCCTCAGCCAGAGTCTGTCCACTCAGTCTGAACCAGGACTGTTACTGAGTCTGTCCACTCAGTCTAAACCAGGACTGTTACTGAGTCTGTCCTGAAGCAGCTCTGACTCTGGTTCTGGTAGAGATGTTCAGGATATTGTTGTTAGTGATTTTATATGTAATTCATTCATAAGCGATCCAAAAAGAAGCACACGAACAAAGAAAACGTCAATCTTATTAAATAACCACCATGTGGAGCTTGTGACGAGGCTCTGACTGCAGGTTCAGGCTTCTTCACAACCTGCTTCAACTCATATTAGCCCATTAGTTCACACATTCAATCAACTGGGAGCTTAAAAGGAAAGATTTTAATGAACCAGACTGTTTCATAAGTAGCCACTTCACAAGCTAATTTAAAACCAATAAATATCTAAATCATCGTCAGACAATAGTCAGTGGGATCCAAGACTCCATTCTGGCCAATAACCACATGGACTGTTTACCTGCATTCAACCAAAGCCTGTTCAAATGTGACTGGCAAATACTACTCGGACTACAAATGGAAACCACAACGCTTCCGGCAACAAAATCTTGTGATTTTTGAAACATACAAATGCAGAATCTGTTTAAAAGAGATTAAAAGATAAAGAGACTCTGAGGTCTACTCACAAAACCTCAGTGGCCTCTCTCTGACCTGCTGCCGGCTCTCATTGCTGCTCCGTTTTGTGGAGGTGCTGCAGCCAGAAGTTCAGGGGGCCGACTCTACACAGCTTCTTCCCTCCATGGCAGTTTGCTTGGATCAACACTTGTGACAAACTGAGGCTGCTGTAAAGAAGCTGCCACAGCTGCTGATGCTGCTCCACAGGCTACAAATGTTGAGCAGATACCTGCAAGTGCCTGACAATCAGTCTCTGATGAACAGCAGCCCAATTCCAAATGAAGGATGAAGGAGGACTGGAACAGGAACAGCAACAGGGGAACCAGCGGGAACAGGAGGAAACACTCGTCACCCGGCCTGCCAAAAGCACTGCTGTGGGGACTGCCGGATGACAGGGGAGAAAAGTCCAACATCGTCATCATCATCCTCATAGCTCATGGTGTCAAAACCAGAGTCATCCAGGTCCTCTTCATCATCATCTTCATCATCATCAGAGGAAAGAGGGGGGATACACTCTTCTTCAGTCTCATCCTCAGGCGCCTCATCCTCGTCATCAGAGAAGATGTAGAGGCAGAGGTTGATGGGTCAGGTCAGCCGTGGGAGCACTTCAGCATGACGCTGTCTGAATTCAGAGAGGAGCCACCTGAGGGGACAACAAGATACATGATGTATTGTTTATTGTATACATACACATGAACAATGCTTTGATTGATCAATGA
Source organism: Pterois miles (assembly GCA_947000775.1). Classification (NCBI taxonomy): domain Eukaryota; kingdom Metazoa; phylum Chordata; class Actinopteri; order Perciformes; family Scorpaenidae; genus Pterois; species Pterois miles. Next base: position 1,381,856 of record CAMQGK010000123.1, read on the forward strand.
GATGATAAGAAGTTTGCTACCAGACACAAACTTTTATGCACAGATTTTCCACTGTTATTTGAGAAGGATTCAGATGATTGTACTCAGATCAATTTATAGAGCAAAATGCAACCACGTCAAAGACAATTATGGGGCCTGGGCAAGGTAACTGGTCTTTCATGAGAAGATAGTCTGAACACACCATCCCTTGATAAGTCCATTGAAACAGCTTAGAAGGGTTTGACTCGCAAAGCAAAAGTCCAATGGCATTGGCTGGATTACGTATAAGAAGACATCCAGAGGACTATTTACACACAGCAAGAAAATAGCAGTTCACAAACACACGGGCCTGTACAGTGTCCTACAGATCACTTTCCACTGACATGTAGTACAAAAACATATTTCACAAGCATCAGGACAAAGGAAATAAAATGGTTGTATTCAGTCAGACTGAGTTGCATTCAAAATCAGCAGTAATGTCTCTCCTACCAACAGTGAGTTTATCCATATTTGTGTAACAAACATAATAATCTTGTATATTCATATTTCTTTTACTAATCTATCTATCTTTTGGTTGACAGGACGGTCCAATTCAGATAAGCAATTAGTCACAACTCTGCTTATAATATAGTGTTTCCAAAAAACTGAGAAGGAGAGGATGTTGGAGTGAACAGGTGGTTCAGAGAAAAGATTATTTTCCATGGTGCTATATGAATCCTTTCTATCATCCTACAAGATGTTGCATGTCTTCATTACTTCCTGTGATTTGCACTGAACTGTGTATAACGCTGAAATAGAGCCAGTTTGAGGAGTGTAGGACTGCAGCTGCTAATGTTACTACACATACAGATTCAGCACAATAGAAACAGATAAATAGAGAGGACAAGAAGATTATCAAGTAAAACAGGAAGAATTATATTTCTATGTTCATGTCCAACGATCCATCAAGAAGCACACAAACAAAGACAACGTCAATCTTATTAAATAACCAGCATGTGGAGCTTGTGAGGAGGCTCTGACTGCAGGTTCAGGCTTCTTCACAACCTGCTTCAACTCATATTAGTCCATTAGTTCACACATTCAATCAACTGGGAGCTTAAAAGGAAAGATTTTAATGAAAGCTGAACTCAATCAGCTAACTCCGCTCTCCACCGATAGGAGGCCGCCATGTTTGTTTACATTGGGACGTCCTGTAGGCGCTGAGACGTGAAGACGTCGTAACCATGGAGACGAATCAACAAACCAGGCCAGGCGCCATTTTGTTGTGTTTCAAATGTTTCAAAATCAAATTAGCAAAAATTGACCCCGTCAAACCAAAACAAGAGTTTTCCCAAATCACTACATAGTTGTTACTACACGCTACACCACTGGCGGGAAATCCAGCCGGTTTCAACCGGAAACGTCCTGTTGGTGGCAGAATTAACAAATGTGTTTTCTCCAACATGGCCCATTTCATTGTATTCCTTTAAACGCAATAAAATACACTCGCTTTGTACTGGAGACACGTTTAAGTGTTTAGATAGATACATTAATGACTCTAGAGAGAAAAACGTAAATTTAGGTCATGAAGTTTTCTTACCGTCAATGTCGTTGTCTGATACATCCGTAGCTCCAATCAGCAGGTGTCCGCCGCAGATCGGTGACTTCGGCCGACTGAAAACTAGTTTTTCCAGTTGTTTTTCTCTCCGGTAAATTAACGGTAATAATCCAGTAGTCCGCAGTAATCCACACGGTTCGGTCTCCAACAATTCAGCTTTCCTGCGTTCAGGTTTTACAGTCGCATATCTCCGCCGATCTCTCCTCCTGTCTACTCCGACGCTAAATGGAGATGGATGATTGACAGCTCTCCGTCAAAGTCCTGACGTTCCCTGACGCTGACTGACGCACGTGCGTCACTCGTGCGCGATAAGCACTTTGCGCGTGTTTCCTCGTTGCGTGCCAATAAAGCGTATTGAAGTGAGAGCCGTGTTTCGTGTCGTATTGTCGTGTTTACCTGGTACAGCGGGCGGCGGGAAGCAGCTCAGTGTTCACAGGACGAAGAGGACTTTAGGACGACATGGACACGTGAGGAGAGCGTGAGGTGAGTGTTCACCATGGTGGACACGCGTCCGCTTCTGCTAAAAGGACAAAAACGAGCCCAGCATGGAGAACTTTCTCCAGATATTCATGAAAATGTTCCAGGACGTGCAGCAAAGAGATGAAGGAGGAGACACGTTTTATCAAACAGGTGAGTGTCAGAGGGACAGACATGCTGCCATTGTTAAAATCCAGGTGAGAGGTGAGCACTGTCCAGGCTTCAGACAAAGCTGCTAAACTAATGATGAACAAGTTGTCCTCCATAAAGCAGCCAGCTGATCTACAGGAGACTGACCATCCTCAGAGCACAGTCCAGTCCTCTGCTGGACTTTGGGAGGATATGTGTATATTTTAATATTTCAGATGTGATTCAGAGAAACTACACAATATGTGGAGACAGAAAACATCCTTTAACTCCTAGTTTGTGGTTAAAATCCGTCTGCTGGTTACCAAAGTGTGGTAAACGCAGATATAACATCTTTTACACTGACATCATGTTTTTCTGTTTTCCTGTTTTGAGGAGCTCTGATCTGATGCTGGCAGGGGAGAACTGAGAGGAGGTTTGACATTATGGAGGCTGTAGTTGACTTCCTAAATGTAGTCCACATCAATGCCGGTGGATGGTCCTGGATCAGCTTCCTCCTCATCTTTCTGGCTCTTCTCTACTGGTGAGTAAATACTTGTAAATGTCTGTCTGTGATACTGCAGCTGCTGTGGAAATGAAGTCAGTTATGTATGGAGCAATAACATAAAGCACACACTGTGTAAATTCAGATATCAGTACACTTCATTCATCAGATCTGACGTTTGCAGCTCTGCATGTTGGGTTTCCTATTTGAATATTATGGGGAAGCTCTTGAAGGAAGACCTGAAAATACTGTAAACCAGCCGGGAAGCAACTAACAGGAGGGTTGATCATGTTCCAATGTGAACTAATCATCAGTCAACATCTGGAGAGCTCACAGGACAACAGATCAATGGGCTGAATATTTGGGGATATTGGAAATGTTGCTCTTCTATATTCTCAGCTGTATTTGCTTTTATTATTTCATTCATGGACACAACTCTGTGCTCTGTCTATCAGATATTCAGTTCATCCCTTTTCGGCCCTTCTTGATGTGGCATCAAACCTCCAAATCCAGCACCTTTCTTTGGAAACAGATTCAGGTTTTACCAGGTAAGATATTGCTGCAGTTTCCATCAAACTGAGATTTACCGATCAATCTCCAACCTAATGACTGCTAAATCTCTATCTGATCTAAGTCTTTAACTTCTGTCAGAATCTCTTTTGATTGGAAGATATTTTACTAACTAAAATAAGTACTTAAGCACTTTAAGTGTAAGAAAGGGAGCCATTTATTAACATCAAACTCAACAAAAATACAGCATGTTGGTGATGAAAAAGCTGACTTTTCCCACTGAAGCGGATCACTTAGTGATCCTGTGGTCTGGTCTTGTGGAGCCTGATCGGCAGCAGCTGGAGCTCAAAACAAGAGTCAGAACCGACAGGAGGATCCACTGTTTAGCATTGGCAGAACATTTTGGCAGATTTCACTGGGTGCTGCCCACATAATCAGCTGTGCTGCTCATCCCACAAATACATGATGCTTACAGGTTGGACATCGTTGTGAAGGGAAGTAAACAGGCTTTCCAACCATCTAAAGTACAATGACAATCAGCATCGGACCAACAGAGAAATAATCCACCAAACACTCATTTTGTAGTTTAATTTTTGTGCTACACAGATGTGTCTCTGCACAGCAGATTGTGATGTGATTTAGTTATCAGCACTCATTGGTCAGACAAGGTGGCCGTGGTCCCTGTAGCTCCCACCACACACATTTTACCAGCAAGTCTCAGTATCTTGAAATGAGGAAGTAGAGTCCAGATAAGCAGCAGGATTCAGTTGATCACAGTTTTTTCCACGTGGTCCCTGCTCTTTGTGAAAAGTGTTTTCTATCCAGATGATAAGGTGGTAGCATGTTGTCCAGTTCATTAGAGAAGGCCTGACCGCTGCCTACTTGTCTTTATTCCCTCTTCTAGCCCAGTATCACCCCCCTGCAGAGCTGCAGAGCCTCCCACACTTCTAGACGTACCGATGAGTCAGCAGAAACAACAACAGATGAAAACGGTGAGACAGCAAACCAGAATATCTGTGTATGAGTGATAAAGTTATTAAGATGTTATTTTGAAATGTAGCGCTGACTAAAATTAGATATAGCAAACAATATTTCATTCATTCACTGTTTGCTGAGAGCTGAGTTTTAATGTTGACGTTGTGATAAGCCGATGCAATGTTGTGTTAGCGATCCGCCGGCCCAGACTGTCTTTCAGAGGATGGAGCGGCTCAGTTTTAAAGATAGAGTGGAGATACTGCTGTCATATTAAAATAGAAACCTAACAAGTTGTTGTACTCCTGACTGGACTTGACTTCTCCTCTGTTTTTTTCCTGTCCATGCCATCACAATGGTAAAGAGCATTGATTATTATTGATTACAACTTTATTACATATGTATTTTTTCTGTGGTTCTACTTGACAGGTCCCAACATCTGCAGCTGCAGAGCTACAGGGTGAGACCCCTGAAGAGGCTCACACATTATTCAGGATCGGTCCAGGCCTCCACAAAAGGTCCATCAACATTAGACTCACTTCAGCTCTAACTTGAATGCAAGTGCAATAATGTATGTACAGTACAGTATTTAGGCTTATTTTCCTACACAAGCTTTGTTCTTTTACAGTATTTGCAGGTTTTCCTGAATGTCCTACCAAAAAAAAGATCATTAAATTATTAATCACAATTATTTGTACAACAGTCAGCTAAAAAACACTAATTTGCTGCCTTATAGTGACTTGTGTACTTCTCTTTAGAAAGAGATGATTTAAAACAAGTCTTCTTCATTTCAAAGTGTCCTAAAAGGCTTTACATTTAATAACTGTGATGCCTTCATGACCTGTTTCTATCATCCAGCGTTTATGTTGCTCTGACATCATACTGTGTCATTTTTTCCTCCACAGTGAAACGAAACACTCTGAAGACAGATTGGGAAGCAGACTGAGACGGGAGGGAAACCAGCCAGTAAAGAAGCCGCCGAGATTAATGAAGTGTTTAAAATCCCTCTTGGATTAGCTGGAAATACATGTATAGCTGTATACGTTAGTGCTGCGTGTGATTCCATCTTAAACCTGCATTACAAGCATTACAGTCGTCCCACAACACACCTGTCCAGACGCTGCGAGCCGCTATTGTGTCACAACTCCGAGTGTGAAAACCACTGTGCTGGAAGATGAATTACAGAGCTCACCGTGTCAGACCGACACTATCAAATGAAGCCAGTTCTTCTCCACAGGAAGTGTTGGTCCTAATGGCCAGTTTCACTGTTCTAATGTGTTTATATGGTAGCAGCTCTGTGTCATTCTTCATCAGTAGACCTATTCCAGATGCAGTATAGTCGGCAAACACAGTTATGCAGATGACTGACAATCATCAGTGAAGTTGTTGCCTCCATAAATCAGATGTCTGCTGTCTGGTATAATGTGTTTGCTGCAGCTCGTCACCTGGAGTGGAAGAGGCTTATCAGAAGGTTGAAGTTAGGTGCTGTTTCCTGCTGTTGTGTGTGTGTGTTTATATACTGTATATGTGGTGTATCTGTGTGTGTACACAGACTGTACAGTCTATGGTATGTAGGCATACAGCTGTTCTATATTAAGGTTTATATTGATTTTAAACATCCAACATATCAATATACTGTACACAACTTCAATGTTGTAAACGGGTAGAAAAGTGGACTATTATATTAATGCTGCAGTCTTGATAAGAGTTTACTGATCTCTGGTAGTTTTGGTGCTGCGTACGTCTGAAACTGAGGCTCTGTGCTTCTGCAGTGGGATGAAGCTCATCTCCAATCAAACGGTCAAACTAGGCAGCGCTGATCAGATATGGATCAATATTCTGTTACTGCAATGACTATTTCTCTCCTCACATGTTTTCAGAAACATCTTGTAGTTGCTGTTAAGCTGTAAAATGAGAAAGTTTGTGACCCAGCAGCCATGTTGAAAACAGCCAAAACCAAGCAGCACCCACCAGCCGGAGCCCACTTTCTCAGACATTTCTGTTCTTCTTATTTGCTTTTGATAAACAAGGATGGAGCGTATGGCTCCAAATCAATATTTTCTTGATTTCTTTGTATAAACAGCTTCATAAATGCCATAATTAAGTATATTCACTCCAATGTTTGTCACATTTTGTGTTAAATTGTCCTTAAATCCAGTTCCAGGTAATGTCAAATAGATCTAAGAGTGTTCAGTTTGTCTCTGTTAGTTCTTTCTTTTCTTTCAGTTCAACTGTCTTCCACATGGTATTCAAGGCACTTGGTCGTCCTGCTAACAAACAGCAGTGTCTATATTGAGTAACACTGCCACCTAGCGGAAATCATGTAACACAGCAACAAGTTCAGGGAAAACTGGCTGAATATGTGCAGACTGTAAGGCAGGATGTGTCCTCTGTGGTTGCACATCCTGAGCCTGTTGGACTGAGGAAAATAGATTTTTATCTGTCAATGTTTCACCCTCAGGAGTCTTTGGCTGTTTGTGAATACTTTAGATTTTACCTTTATATACCACATAAAAATGTTTACCATGTCAATGTTTGGCATCTTTTTTATCAGCGCATCACCTCACAGTTATTCTTTTATCACTCTGACATACTGCATCAACATATTGGACCCAGAAACAACAAAACACATTAATTCAGATCAGGAAAATGATGATCATTATATATTTTTTTAATCAAGCATTTCAAATGTGTCAAATGTGAGTGTATACTGTCGAAAATACACTCAACACTTCACAACACAGGTGTAGCCCATAGGTGTCTGTCCTCCTTTTTATCCAAGCCTCTCTACTAAACAGTTGATCCACAGAGTGAAACAGGCCTGTTCAGAAAGCATCTCCACATGTGACTTGAGGGACCACTTGTGACCAGATCTCACTTCCCCACTCTATACGCAGAGAAACATGGAGTCAACATATGGCTGATACAGCAGACGTCACCACGTAATATTACAGGAGCGTCAGTAGTAATATCCTACATATTCATGAATTTGTGTACTTTCTATTAAAGGGCCCTTCAGTGTGGAGTTTGCATGTTCTCCCCTGTTAGATTCAGAAGAATCACAATCACCTTTATTGTCATTTTATTGTCTACAATGAAATTAGAGCGCAACTCCTTATACAGAATAAATAAATAATAATTAAATATGTACAGCTATGTATAAAAGGCAAGAAAATGTAAAAATGTAGAAAATATAGAAATGTAAACGAGAGATTATGTAGAATTTAAAGATGAATTTATGTAAAAGTTGACTGAATATTGCACACAAGATGTTACTGCTCATGGGAAGGCTTAGTTATTGCACATAGTGAGATGAGCGGGATCAATAGAGCAGTTGTATGATTATTGTTTGTGATGGTTTATTGCAGTAATGGCTCTGGGAAAGAAGCTGTCCCTGAGCCTGCTGGTCTGGGTTTTATGTGGGTAGCGGGTCAAACAGGTGGTTACTGGGGTGGGATGCGTCCTTGATGATGCTGACAGCTCTGCTGAGGTAGCGAGAGCTGGCCATGTCCTCCAGGCTGGGCAGAGAGCAACCAGGGATCTTCTGGACCGTGTTGATCCCCCTCTGCAGCGCTCTCCTGTCTGCTGCTGAGCTCCCCGCTGGGATGCAGGACACCAGGATGCTCTCCATGGTGGATCTGGAGAACATCACCAGCAGCTTCTCCTCCAGGTTGTTTCTCCTGAGCAGCCTCAGGAAGTGGAGCTCCATTTCACTAGCGTGGAGTTTCAAGGCAGCATTTTCATTTCAACACTGTGACATCTTGAACCAGTCAGTGATCTGATCACGGCGGCATGATGGTGACTCACTCTAATTTATTAAACTTGCTGATAGTTATAAAAGCTTTTACTCACAATCAGATTCAGATCTAATTCTTTAAAGTGAAGTTTTTGGCATCACTGATCAAAAATCCCATAATAACCTTTCAGCATGTTGTAATTCAGGTGCTGTGAGAGAAAACCAGACTTCTGCACCTCCTCATGGCTCTGTCTGGTCAGGCTTTAAAAAACCGAGGCTTTGACCAATCACAGGTCATTTCAGAGAGCAGAGTCATAAACATGTAAACCAACAAAGATACTTCCATAATTCCAGTCAAATACTACAATATTTTCTGCATATGATACAAAAATACATTTTAACTGTGTCTTGCGTCTTGGCATTTATAATTGGTTGTACTGGAATTTAGCACAGAAGTAAATGGTCTTGGAGATAATACAGTTTAAGCTGTGTCATGTTTAATGTATACTTTTTGTTTTTATTGCAGATTGACAGCTCAGTAGTTGGAGAAATAGATGATCCACTCTGGCTTCTTCCATTCCAGCCGATGGTGACAGGATTGCCAGCAGGCGTCTCTGTCTGGAAAAACAGAGGAGAGGTGGAGATGATCCAAAAAGGCTGTCCTTGTTTAAAAAAGTAAAAAACAAAATGGCCACAATGAGCAACAAAGACAGCGATCAAGGTTTTGAGGAGGAGAATACAGTTCAACCAACAAATATGCATCTAAAAAGTCATAAGAGAGCCCAGAAGACAAGCAGAAAAAGCGAATTAGGGTGGATACATGACAACAAACAAGTCAGAAAACACAATGGTGGAGGAACCAGAGGTCTTGATATTAACCAGAATGCCACTAAAACTGAAACTCTGTCACAAGCTAAAAACCTGTTTTTCCCTGATGAAAAGTCAACAATGGGAAAGTGGGAAGAGTTCAGTCACAATATAGTTAACTTCCAGGAAGCACAAGTTGATGAGGATGTTAGTGTGGGAGAAAACTACCAGACACACAAATTGAGGTTGTTAAGATTTTATTAGTTCACAAAGACTCTGAGCAGTGAAGACGACCCAGAGGAAGGAGCTGATATACAGACAGATGAGCAACATGAAAACACATCAGAATCAACAAGATCAACACACAAAGGAAGAGGTGGAGCAGCTGATAATGAAAAGACACAACAGTGAAAATCAAATCCACAGAGTTGAAGATGATGAGCAAAACACTGCCACAATGTCAGCTGTTGTCTCGACTGCAGCTGTTCAGATTATTGATCTCACATCTCTGTGGAATTCATCAGAGGTCATTTTTGGTCCTTTGACAGCTGGGCCATTTTCAGGTGATCTTGACGATACACTCATACATGAGCCAATCCTCCCAATAGAAGAGGAACAAATAAACACCTCAACTCCTATTGATGCTGAGACAGCTTCTGCTAGACCACCAAGTCCTGCCAGTGAACGTTTGCATGTGACTGTGAAACTTCACAGAGTGACTCTCTTAGATGAACTGACTGCTCAGTTCAAGGATGAAGCAATGATGAGCTGCTCTGTGAAATACAGCTTCATTGATGAACTGGGGGCAGATGCTGATGGTGTGTCCAGGGATGTATATGCTGCCTTCTGGACTCAATTCATAGACTGTGCAGCTGAAGGTGCAGATGTGAGGGTGCCATCACTATCCCCAAAATGGCAAGAGGAGGAAAGAGGAGATCTGTTGGCAGGATATTGGCCGAGGGACTGAAGGATCATGGGTATTTTCCATCTGGGCCGGCACAAGCCTTCACAGCAGCAGTCAGATCTGGAGACCGCTCTGATTGGTCTGATTAGACTTTATTAGACTTACTGTTTGACTCCCTAATGTTGTATCTTAGTCAGTCTGATCTCTTGTCCACTGCTTTGTAGGAGGCTGTTGTCGGCGATGACGAGGAAGAGCTTCTTGATCTTATGGATCACATGGGAGTAAGAACAGTCCCAACACAAGATAACTTGAGAGCTGTGCAAATCATCCAGCACCCAAAATATGCAGTGGATAATACTGCAGAGGCTGCAGGACCAAAACTCAGGAAAGCAACAACACGGAAGGTGATTAAGATGATAACAGCTACTCCAGCTAATTCAGCAGAGAAGCACAGTTTGCAGTTTTTACATCAGTACATCAGGGGATTGGATGAAATCGGTCTCTGGAAGCTGATGAGGTTTCTGACTGGGTCTGATGTCATCTGTGTGAAAGAAATTCAAGTCTCATTCACCTCTCTGGAAGGGCGAGCGCGACGGCCAGTTGCCCAGACTGACTGCCTCTACTGTCCAGCAACACTTAGCGTTGCTCAGTGACTTATTAACACATCCACCTTTTTCTCTTCCCATCAGTGCCAGTGATGGAGGTTTAGACTGTGTGAATGTGGGATAGAGCGTGTGAGGAGAAAATGGGATCAGCTCAGCTGCTGTGTGATTAGTGCAAAATCAGGTTTTACATTTCAAGGTTTTGGTTTTATTATATCAAGAAACAATAACTTCCTTTAGTTTAAGACACTTTGTGTTATCAGAGCGTGTCAGGAGAATATGTAACCAGCTCAGGGGAGGTGTTATAAGCACACATTCATTTTTTATTTTGGATATTTTCTTTCTATCATACAAAGAAATAGTTAACAATTTACTGTGATTTAAGACACTTTTGTTATCAGTCCAGGATGAGAGTGTTTGGACATTAACATACTTTGGTTATATTTTCACTGTTAAATCAGACTAGAATCTGAATCTCTACCTCATGTCAGGTGTTACTACTCACAGTGTTTGTGAATCTGCTCATTACGTTAAAAGCTACTTTGAGCTGTTTGTTTTTTTACAACTACAATCACAGGTTGCTGTCTTGTTTCGTAACACTGTCTTCAGACAGATTGTGTCTTTGCTGTTGAGTCATGTAGTTCAGGAGTCCTGCTCTGCCAGACATGATATGTTTCCACCCACAATCATAAAACTGGACGTCTTCCTTTTGTTATGAGCTGCTTCTATTGTGAAATGTTCAAGTTATCAAATGTGTGTAAACTCAAGGAAAGATGCATGTCCTAATAAAAGATAATCATATGCTTCATTTGCTGAAAGTTTATTGACAGCTGCATTTCAACATAAATCTATAGGATGGCGTTTCATTCAAATATATAAGAATAGTTGATCTGATCTGTTTCTGTGTGTTATATGAGATAACATGATAATCACCAACTCATTTTAGATTCACACATATTCACCAGATTTTGTTACATGTAATTGTTTAGCTGCAAACGACATACAGTAATTTCATGAGAGTAAAAACAGTGAGGTATATTTCCTAAATGCTCCAATAAACAATAACTAAATATCAAAAGAGAAAAAAGGTTTCACTTCTCAGTATTAACAGGTATTATGTCTGTAAGTTATTTACTCTTTAAACGGTGGGACCTCGTACTTGTCAGAACGGCCGGGTGGTCTAAAGCGCCAGACTCAAGTTCTGTCCTCCAGATGGAGGCGTGGGTTCGAATCCCACTTTTGACAACTACTTTGGGGGCGGCAGTAGCTCAGTCTGTAGGAACTTGGTGTAGGAATCGGAGGTTCAAGTCCCAACATGGACCAAGAGCAGCTGGTTGCTGGAGAGATGCCAGTTTACCTTTGGGCACTGCCGAGGTGCACCTGAGCAAGGCACCAAACCCTCAACTGCTCGGGGTGCTTGTCAGGAGCAGCCCCCTCACTCTGACGTCTCTCCATTAATGCAGGTATGTGTACTGTGTGAAATTAACAAGAGTGTAAAAACTGAATTTCTCTACAGGGATTAATAAAGGTTCATCTTATTTTATCTTATCTTAAACACAATACCCTTTACAGTGAAATTCATGGTCCATAAGATTTTCTACCCTCATGTGTAGGCTCACATCCCATCATTTGATCCAGTAGAGCAGGTTGTGATCATTAAATTTCAGCCCGTATGTGAGCACGTAAGAACATGTAAAGCTCAATGGCTTCCTCTGGAGAGGTGGGTGGATGAAGACTGTTTTCTGCCATGGCAAGGCAGCAGATGTCAAACAGTGTATCATCACAGGGATACGGTCCTCTCTGAAGGCCTTCCTCTCTGCAGGCTTCTATCTTTTGTTGGGATCCCTCTTTCAGGTTCTCTCTGGCACCAGAAAGTTGGGGTAGGGTGGACATCATCACTGGGCGCCCACCTGGAGACACAGCATTTCTGCTTGGGCCAATTCTGTGAGCGATCCAGAGGTGAACAACTTCCTGCAGTTCTCTCTAAAGATCAATAAAGATAGAAAGTGAGAAAACCAGTTCACACATCATCATTAAACTACCCAGTACAACTTCAACATCTGCAATAATAAACTGTATTATGCAATGAAAAACATCAAAACACTGACAGGGAACATTTTATCGCCTACTTTCAGTACTTTGAATATATATACTGCTGATAATACTGTCCTTTTAGCCTACTTTAGGAAGGTTTTGAATATATAGGCTACATGGAGTGAGCTCTTTTTCATTAATATCAGGAGGCCTACACGTGGCTCGTTGGTCTAGGGGTATGATTCTCGTTTAGGGTGCGAGAGGTCCCGGGTTCAAATCCCGGACGAGCCCTCTTTTCACTTCGGGGCGGCAGTAGCTCAGTCTGTCGGGAGTTGGCTTGGGAACCAGAGGGTCACCGGTTCAAGTCCCGACATGGACCAAAAACTGAGTGTGAACTGGTAGCTGGAGAGGTGCCAGTTTACCTCTTGGGCACTGCCGAGGTGCCCCTGAGCAAGGCACCAAACCCCCAACTGCTCGAGGCGCTTGTCTGGAGCAGCCCCCTCACTCTGACATCTCTCCATTAATGCATGTATGTGTGTTTCAGGTCTGCATGTACCATGTATAAGTTAAACAGAGTGTAAATTGAATTTCCCCTCGTGGGACTAATAAAGGTAGATCTTCTTCTTCTTCTTCTTCTGATAGTACCACTATAACCCACTACACAGAGTGGTACTACTGTTTAATTGTGAAGTAAAACATCTGAATACTTTAACCACTAAGCAGGTGTCACAGTATTATTCTGACATAATATGGCACTACTTCAGTTCTTACCTGTATTATTTCAGGACATGTGAACTGAATGAGACTTTTGTCCAGGAAGTCACCAGAAAAGGAGTCTGAGTCTTTGAACCTTTCTCCACCTCCAGCTACTTTTTATACATCTGGACTTTTTCTTTGTGGAGACATTTGTCTGTGTTGATGCGTGTGGTATGAATTTTGGTCAGGCGGAGCATTTTGTGGTGAATTTTGAAATTTCAGACTGTTTTTCTTCTTTAAAACACTCATGAACCTTTTTAGAGAAATCCTTCCCCCTTATGTATAAAAAAAAAATCCCATTGACTCCCATTCAAATCACATTTTTTGAATACCCAGCCTTTATAGATTGATTTTTGATTTTTTAAACATTTTTTCATGCCAAGATGGTCAAAACCATTTAAATTTGCAGTTTTCTTAGTTTTCCCCCAGATGGCGCCATTGTGCCATGTCCAGCCTGTCTGACATTAACCATGTTTTCAGTGAGGACTAATGGCGCCAAACAAATTCAATAAACATTTAGAACTAAAATGATTTGGGAGTGTTTCATAGAAGTCATAGAGAGGTGTAGAGTAGAGTTTAGGATTAGTTTGACTGTGTGCGTGTGTGTGTGTGTGTGTGTGTGTGTGTGTGTGTGTGTTGTTATCAGGCTCTCAGGGTCAAAGCCTGATCAATAATGATCACCTCTCATGCTCACAAGCAACAAACGGACACTTCCAGACATGCACGCCTTCAAGTAATAAAAATATCAGACATTTTAAAAGCTTACACACGAAGTGAACCAAAGCAAAGTTTGTGAAAGTCTGAATTTGTTTCTTCAGGTGTGATGGCAGGTAAATTCTAACATATGCCACTTGGATCTGGGCTCATTTGGTCCTAACTGTGGAGATGAGTAGACACCTCTACAGCTCCTTATCCATCGAGCTCCGGTGGATGTGCTACTGGCATTTAAGCTCGTTTTAAAAGGGAAGCAACACAATAAACCCAGATGTAAATGTTAGGTAAGTTTTATTAGTAACAGAAATATTTTGAATATAATGGTTAACATAGAATAGTTAAACAACCAAGGGAGAGGACCGGTGGGTGCTGTTAAATAACAAAGAACACAATATAACATTAAAAGGACTCACTAAGAGTTAAGGTGTCCCAAACAAGAGAAACAGCACAGCACCCCTAATGTGTCTAACAGGGAGTCTATAACAAATGTACATGTATGTAGCCAGTCACCAATCAGTAACTAAACTCTGTCCCTGGACACACTCCCGGGTTGAACCAGCAATATAATTTAAAACTATAACAATTAAACAATCGACAATCTGAGCCACTAAACAAACTGTTAGGTTCAAACCTGGAACACAGGAAGAAATGAGAGGCAGACACAAACTCAGATCTTTTTACCTGCAAGGGGAGACAGGACACCACTGTAACACCGCTGCTACAGAATCCTTCTCCACAGAGTCCTGGTCTCCCCCGGCCTTTTATTTAGGTTGGGCAGTCAGTAATACTTGCATAGTCACACAATCTTATATCAGGCACAGTCTGAGAATGAGAAGAATGTCATCATTAGTGCGTCATTGGCATGTTTACTGCATAGCTGCATATATCAGGACTTGATGGACCTATTCTAATCTGTAGAAGGTCACAGTCACTCAATGATAACTAAAGCACAAGTCAGCACACACAGAAGAAGAAAAGGACAACTTAGAAGAATAAACAATATAAAAGAATAATTATTCCAACAATTATGTCGTCAAAGTAAACTGTCATAGTACATTATGTCGTCAAAATAAACCGTCATAGTACATTATGTCGTCAAAATAAACCGTCATAGTGCAGTGTGGCTTCAAAATAAACCGTCATAGTACAGTGTGGCTTCAAAATAAACCATCATAGTACATTATGTTGCCAAAATAAACCGTCATAGTACAGTGTGGCATCAAAATAAACCGTCATAGTACATTATGTTGCCAAAATAAACCGTCATAGTACAGTGTGGCTTCAAAATAAACCGTCATAGTAGATTATGTTTCCAAAATAAACCGTCATAGTACAGTGTGGCTTCAAAATAAACAGGGAAGTGTTTAGGGATGTTTGTATAGGGATGTGTTCAAGGATGTTTGTATAGGGAAGTGTTCAGGGATGTTTGTATAGGGAAGTGTTCGTATAGGGAAGTGTTCAGGGATGTTTGTATAGGGAAGTGTTCAGGGATGTTTGTATAGGGAACTGTTTGTATAGGGATGTTTGTATAGGGAACTGTTTGTATAGGGATGTTTGTATAGGGAAGTGTTTGTATAGGGATGTTTGTATAGGGAAGTGTTCGTATAGGGAAGTGTTCAGGGATGTTTGTATAGGGAAGTGTTCGTATAGGGAAGTGTTCAGGGATGTTTGTATAGGGAAGTGTTCAGGGATGTTTGTATAGGGAACTGTTTGTATAGGGATGTTTGTATAGGGAAGTGTTTGTATAGGGATGTTTGTATAGGGAAGTGTTTAGGGATGTTTGTATAGGGAAGTGTTCAGAGATGTTGGTATAGGGAAGTGTTCAGGGATGTTTGTATAGGGAAGTGTTCAGGGATGTTTGTATAGGGAACTGTTTGTATAGGGATGTTTGTATAGGGAAGTGTTCAGGGATGTTTGTAAAGGGAAGTGTTTGTATAGGGATGTTTGTATAGGGAAGTGTTCAGGGATGTTTGTATAGGGAAGTGTTCAGAGATGTTTGTATAGGGAAGTGTTCATTGATGTGTTCAGGGATGTTTGTATAGGGATGTGTTCAGGGATGTTTGTATAGGGATGTGTTCAGGGATGTTTGTATAGGGATGTGTTCAGGGATGTTTGTATAGGGATGTGTTCAGGGATGTTTGTATAGGGATGTGTTCAGGGATGTTTGTATTGGGAAGTGTTCATGGATGTGTTCAGGGATGTTTGTATAGGGATGTGTTCAGGGATGTTTGTATAGGGAAGTGTTCATGGATGTGTTCAGGGATGTTTGTATTGGGAAGTGTTCATGGATGTGTTCAAGGATGTTTGTATAGGGATGTGTTCAGGGATGTTTGTATAGGGAAGTGTTCATGGATGTGTTCAGGGATGTTTGTATAGGGATGTGTTCAGTGATGTTTGTATAGGGATGTGTTCAGGGATGTTTGTATAGGGAAGTGTTCATGGATGTGTTCAGGGATGTTTGTATAGGGAAGTGTTCAGGGATGTTTGTATAGGGATGTGTTCAGTGATGTTTGTATAGGGATGTGTTCAGGGATGTTTGTATAGGGATGTGTTCAGGGATGTTTGTATAGGGATGTGTTCAGTGATGTTTGTATAGGGATGTGTTCAGGGATGTTTGTATAGGGAAGTGTTCATGGATGTGTTCAGGGATGTTTGTATAGGGAAGTGTTCATGGATGTGTTCAGGGATGTTTGTATAAGGATGTGTTCAGGGATGTTTGTAGAAAAGAAGGACAAAACACTTCGGCCCTGCATCGACTATCGTGGCCTTAACGAAATTACCATTAAGAAAAGGTACCCCCTCCCTCTCATCTCCTCGGCATTTGAACTACTTAAGGGTGCTAAGGTATTCACAAAACTAGATCTTCATAACGTCTACCACCTTGTGAGAATAAGGGAGGGGGATGAATGGGGGACCGCCTACAACACCCCCAGTGGACACTATGAGTGCCTAGTCATGCCATTTGGACTTTCTAATGCCCCTGCAGTCTTCCAGTGTTTGGTCAATGATGTATTAAGAGACATATTAAATCAATATGTTTTTGTTTATCTGGATGACATATTGATTTTTTCCCCAGATCTGCAGACTCACGAGAGGCATGTTCGTCATGTCTTGCAGAGACTCCGAGACCACCAACTTTACATCAAGGCGGAGAAGTGTGAGTTTCACGCCACAAAAATTTCTCTTTTCTCGGGTTCGTTGTCACTCCTGACAACATTCAGATGGACCCGGAAAAGATCAGTGCAGTCGCCAATTGGCCGACCCCCACTAACCGCAGGTTAGTCCAGCAGTTCCTGGGGTTTGCAAATTTTTACAGGAGGTTCACAAGAAACTTTAGCTCTATTGTGGCACCACTGCATGCTCTCTATTCTCCGCAGAATAAGTTTGAGTGGTCACCCCAAGCAAAAAAGGCATTTAACAAACTGAAAGAATGTTTTTCCACAGCACCCATTCTGACTATTCCTGAGCAGCAGCGACAGTTCGTGGTGGAGGTGGACGCCTCCGATACTGGCATTGGAGCTATACTGTCCCAGCGATCTCCTAGCGATAACAAGCTACACCTCTGTGCCTTCTTCTCTAGGAAGCTCTCTCCAGCCGAGAGAAACTACGATACTGGAAACCGCGAATTATTGGCCGTTAAAGCGGCTCTGCAAGAAGGGCGCCACTGGCTTGAGGGAGCAGACCAGCCGTTCGTGGTCTGGACAGACCACAAAAATTTAGAATAAATCCGAACGGCTAAACGTCTGAACTCCCGTCAAGCCAGGTGGGCGCTATTCTTCAATCGCTTTCACTTCACTTTGTCAAACCGCCCAGGTTCGAAAAATGTCAAACCCGACGCACTGTCCCGCCTACATGACCCTGATCCTGCTCCTAAGACCCCATCATACATCGTTGCACCATCCTGTGTGGTGGGTGCTCTCACCTGGAGCATAGAGAATAAGGTAAAAGAGGCCTTAAGGGGGGTGAATGTTCCTGAGGGGTGCCCCCCTAACAAATTATTTGTTCCAGTGTCTGTACGCCCCAGGTCATCCACTGGGCCCACACCTCACACCTCGCCTGCCACCCAGGAACCAGGAGAACAATGTTCTTCATTAAACAGAGGTTCTGGTGGCCCGCCATGGAGAAGGCAATGGGGGAATACGTGGCTGCTTGCCCCGTGTGTGCTAGGAGTAAATCCTCGCACCAACCCCCCTCAGGACTCCTTCAACCACTCCCTGTCTCGAGCTGCCCCTGGTCAGACATCTCTTTAGATTTCGTTACGGGACTTCCAGTGTCTGAAGGTAATACAACCATTCTCACAGTGGTAGACAGGTTTTCGAAAATGGTACATTTCATTCCACTATCAAAATTACCCTCCGCCAAGAAGACGGCGGAGGTCTTGTTGTCTCAAGGTTTTCGCTTACATGGTTTCCCCAGCGACATGGTCTCGGATCGAGGTTCCCAGTTCGTGTCCCGATTCTGGAAAGAGTTTTGCGCCCTGATAGGAGCCTCAGTAAGCCTTTCCTCCGGCTACCACCCTCAATCCAACGGCCAATCAGAGAGGTTAAATCAAGAATTAGAGACAGGTTTGAGGTGCCTGGTCTCTTAAAATAGAGGTCCTGGTGCCTTCAGCCCACGCTCTCGTCCTTCGGTGTCGTTGAGTATGGAGGGGAGCCCGACAACTGCTATTGAGAAGCGCAGCCCGATGGAAGACTGCCTCAGACCGTCATCGGACCGCGGCCCCCTCCTACCGACCGGGCCAGAGAGTGTGGCTGTCGACCAGGGATCTCCAATTGAGGGTCGAGTCACGTAAGCTAGCTCCAAGGTTTGTGGGACCCTTCCCAATCTCAAAAATTATTAATCCTGTAGCTATTAAACTACAACTTCCTAGGTCGATGCGCATTCACCCTACATTCCACATAAGCCACGTCAAACCAGTGAAAGAGAGTCAATGGAGCCTTTGCCCTGTGTTTGCCTTGTGTTTTAGAACGTTGCGTTACTTTGCATTGTGTTGCTTTGCGTTGCGTGACTTTGCGTTGCATTACTTTGCGTTGCGTTACTTTGCGTTGTGTCACTTTGCATTGCGTTACTTTGCCTTGTGTTTCAGTGCGTTGTGTTACATTGCATTGTGTTACTTTGCGCTGTGTTACTTTGCATTGTGTTGTAGTGTGTTGCAGTACTTTGCGTTATGTTACTTTGTGTTGTGTTACTTTGTTTTGCGTTACTTTGTTTTGCGTTACTTTTTGTTGCGTTACTTTGCATTGTGTTACTTTGCCTTGTGTTTTAGTGCGTTGCATTACTTTGTGTTGTGTTACTTTGCCTTGCGTTACCTTACCTTGTGTTGGAATGTGTTGAGTTACTTTGCGTTGCGTTACTATGCCTAGTGTTGTAGAACGTTGCGTTACTTTGCGTTGCGTTACTTTGCGTTGCGTTACTTTGCGTTGCGATACTTTGCGTTGCGTTACTTTGCGTTGCGTTACTTTACGTTGCGTTACTTTGCGTTGTTTCACTTTACGTTGTGCCACATTGCGTTGCGTTACTTTGCCTTGTGTTGTAGTGCGTTGTGTTACTTTGCCTTGTGTTACTTTGCATTAGTTAATTTGCGTTGTGTCGTAGTGCGTTGTGTTACTTTGCCTTGTGTTACTTTGCATTAGTTACTTTGCGTTGTGTCGTAGTGCGTTGCGTTACTTTGCCTTGTGTTGTAGTGTGTTGCGTTACTTAGCGTTGCGTTACTTTGCGTAGCGTTACTTTGCGTTGTTACTCTGCGTTGTTACTTTGCTTTGCATTACTTTGCTTTGCATTACTTTGTGTTGTGTTAATTTGCGTTGCGTTACTTTGCCTTGTGTTTTAGAAAGTTGCGTTAGTTTGTGTTGTGTTATTTTGCGTTGGTTACTTTGCTTTGCGTTACTTTGCATTGTGTTACTTTGCGTTGCGTTACTTTGCATTTTGTTGTAGTGCGTTACTTTGCGTTGCGTTACTTTGCGTTGCGTTACTTTGCATAGCGTGACTTTGCATTGCGTTACTTTGCGTTGTGTTGTAGTGCGATGCGCTGTAGTGCGTTGCGTTGTAGTGCGATGCGTTGTAATGCGTTGTTTTGTGTTACTTTGCCTTGTTACTTTGCGTTGCATTACTTTGTGTTGTGTTACTTTGCGTTGCGTTACTTTACCGTGTGTTGTAGAACTTTGCTTTACTTTGCATTGTGTTACTTTGCGTTGCGTTACTTTGCGTTGCGTTACTTTGCATTGTGTTGTAGCGTGTTGCGTTACTTAGCGTTGCGTTACTTAGCGTTGTGTTACTTTGCGTTGCGTTTCTTTGCGTTGCGTTACTTTGCCTTTTTTGTAGTGCATTGTGTTACTTTGCGTTGCGTTACTTTGCCTTGTGTTGTAGAAAGTTGCGTTAGTTTGTGTTGTGCTAATTTGCGTTGCGTTACTTTGCTTTGCGTTACTTTGCATTGTGTTACTTTGTGTTGTGTTACTTTGCATTGCGTTACTCTGCATTGTGTTGTAGTGCGTTGCATTACTTTGCGTTGCGCTACTTTGCGTTGTGTTACTTTGCGTTGTGTTACTTTGCCTTGTGTTACTTTGCCTTGTGTTACTTTACGTTGTGTTACCTTGTTTTGTGTTGTAGCGCGTTGCGTTACTTTGCGTTGCATTACTTTCAGTTGCGTTACTTTGCCTTGCGTTACTTTGTGTTGTGTTGTAGTACATTGCATTGCATTACTTTGCCTTGTGTTACTTTGCGTTGTGTTGTAGTGCGATGCGTTGTAGTGCGTTGCGTTGTAGTGCGATGCGTTGTAATGCGTTGTTTTACGTTACTTTGCGTTGTTACTTTGCGTTGCTACTTTGCGTTGTTACTTTGCATTGTTACTTTGCATTGCATTACTTTGTGTTGTGTTACTTTGCGTTGTGTTACCTTACCTTGTGTTGTAATGTGTTGTGTTACTTTGCGTTGCGTTACTATGCCTTGTGTTGTAGAAAGTTGCGTTACTTTGCATTGCGTTACTTTGCGTTGCGTTACTTTGCGTTGCGTTACTTTGCGTTGCGTTACTTTGTGTTGCGTTACTTTGTGTTGCGTTACTTTGCATTGTGTTCCTTTGCGTTGTGTCACTTTGCGCTGCGTTACTTTGCCTTGTGTTGTAGGGTGTTGCGTTATTTAGCGTTGCGTTACTTTGCGTAGCGTTACTTTGCGTAGCGTTACTTTGCGTTGCGTTACTTTGCGTTGCGTTATTTTGCGTTACGTTGTAATGCATTGTTTTGCATTACTTTGCGTTGTTACTTTGCATTGTTACTTTGCGTTGCATTACTTTGTGTTGTGTTACTTTGCATTGCGTTACTTTACCTTTTGTTGTAATGGGTTGCGTTACTTTGCGTTGCGTTACTTTGCATTGTGTTCCTTTGCGTTGTGTTACTTTGCATTGCGTTACTTTGCATTTTGTTGTAGAAAGTTGCGTTAGTTTGTGTTGTGTTATCTTGCGTTGGTTACTTTGCTTTGCGTTACTTTGTGTTGTGTTATCTTGCGTTGGTTACTTTGCTTTGCGTTACTTTGCATTGTGTTACTTTGCATTGTGTTACTTTGCGTTGTTACTTTGCGTTGCATTACTTTGCGTTGCATTACTTTGCGTTGCGTTACTTTGCATTGTGTTCGTTTTGCGTTGTCACTTTGCGTTGCGTTACTTTGCGTTGTGTCGTAGTGCAATGCGTTACTTTGCCTGATGTTGTAGTGTGTTGCGTTACTTAGCGTTGTGTTACTTTGCGTTGTGTTACTTTGCGTTGTGTTACTTTGCGTTGTGTTACTTTGCGTTGTGTTGTAGTGCGATGCGTTGTAGTGCGTTGCGTTGTAGTGCGATGCGTTGTAATGCGTTGTTTTGCGTTACTTTGCGTTGCTACTTTGCGTTGTTACTTTGCATTGTTACTTTGCGTTGCATTACTTTGTGTTGTGTTACTTTGCGTTGTGTTACCTTACCTTGTGTTGTAATGTGTTGCGTTACTTTGCGTTGCGTTACTATGCCTTGTGTTGTAGAACGTTGCGTTACTTTGCATTGCGTTACTTTGGGTTGCGTTACTTTGTGTTGCGTTACTTTGCATTGCGTTACTTTGCGTTGCGTTACTTTGCGTTGTGTCACTTTGCGCTGCGTTACTTTGCCTTGTGTTGTAGTGTGTTGCGATATTTAGCGTTGCGTTACTTTCCGTAGCGTTACTTTGCGTTGCGTTACTTTGCGTTACGTTGTAATGCGTTGTTTTGCGTTACTTTGCGTTGTTACTTTGCATTGTTACTTTGCGTTGTTACTTTGCGTTGCTACTTTGCGTTGCATTACTTTGTGTTGTGTTACTTTGCGTTGCGTTACTTTACCTTGTGTTGTAATGGGTTGCGTTACTTTGCGTTGCGTTACTTTGCGTTGTGTTACTTTGCGTTGTTACTTTGCGTTGCATTACTTTGCGTTGCATTACTTTGCGTTGCGTTACTTTGCGTTGCGTTACTTTGCGTTGTGTCACTTTGCGTTGTGTTACTTTGCGTTGTGTCGTAGTGCAATGCTTTACTTTGCCTGATGTTGTAGTGTGTTGCGTTACTTAGCGTTGTGTTACTTTGCGTAGTGTTACTTTGCGTTGTGTTGTAGTGCGATGCGTTGTAGTGCGCTGCGTTGTAGTGCGATGCGTTGTAATGCGTTGTTTTGCGTTACTTTGCGTTGCTACTTTGTGTTGTTACTTTGCATTGTTACTTTGCGTTGCATTACTTTGTGTTGTGTTAGCCTGCGTTGTGTTACCTTACCTTGTGTTGTAATGTGTTGCGTTACTTTGCGTTGCGTTACTATGCCTTGTGTTGTAGAACGTTGCGTTACTTTGCATTGCGTTACTTTGGGTTGCGTTACTTTGCGTTGCGTTACTTTGCATTGTGTTCTTTGCGTTGTGTCACTTTCTGCTGCGTTACTTTGCGCTGCGTTACTTTGCGTTGCGTTACTTTGCCTTGTGTTGTAGAACGGTGCGTTACTTTGCATTGCGTTACTTTGCGTTGCGTAACTTTGCGTTGTGTCACTTTGCGCTGCGTTACTTTGCTTTGTGTTGTAGTGTGTTGCGATATTTAGCGTTGCGTTACTTTCCGTAGCATTACTTTGCGTTGCATTACTTTGCGCTGCGTTACTTTGCGTTACGTTGTAATGCGTTGTTTTGCGTTACTTTGCGTTGTTACTTTGCATTGTTACTTTGCGTTGTAACATTGCGTTGTTACTTTGCGTTGCATTACTTTGTGTTGTGTTACTTTGCGCTGCGTTACTTTACCTTGTATTGTAATGGGTTGCGTTACTTTGCGTTGCGTTACTTTGCGTTGCGTTACTGTGTGTTGCGTTACTTTGCATTGTGTTCCTTTGCGTTGTGTTACTTTGCGTTACTTTGCATTTTGTTGTAGTGCTTTACTTTGCGTTGCATTATTTTGCGTTGCGTTATTTTGCGTTGTGTTGTAGTGCGATGCGTTGTAGTGCGTTGCGTTGTAGTGCGAAGCGTTGTAGTGCGAAGCGTTGTAATGTGTTGTTTTGCGTTACTTTGCGTTGTTACTTTGCGTTGTTACTTTGTGTTGCATTAGTTTGTGTTGCGTTACTTTGCGTTACTTTGCGTTGCGTTACTTTGCATTGTGTTCGTTTGCGTTATGTCACTTTGCGTTGCGTTACTTTGCCTTGTGTTGTAGAAAGTTGCGTTAGTTTGTTTTGTGTTATTTTGCGTTGATTACTTTGCGTTACTTTGCATTGTCTTACTTTGCGTTGTTTTACTTTGCGTTGCGTTACTTTGCATTTTGTTGTAGTGTGTTACTTTCGTAGCGTTACTTTGCGTTGCGTTACTTTGCGTTGCGTTACTTTGCGTTGCGTTACTTTGCGTAGTGTTACTTTGCATAGTGTTACTTTGCGTTACTTTGCGTTACGTTGTAATGCGTTGTTTTGCGTTACATTGCGTTGTTACTTTGAATTGTTACTTTGCGCTGTTACTTTGCGTTGCATTACTTTGTGTTGTGTTACTTTGCATTGCGTTACTTTGCGTTGTGTTACTTTGCGTTGTGTTACTTTGCGTTGTGTTACTTTGCCTTGTGTTGTAATGTGTTGCGTTACTTTGCGTTGTTTTACGTTGCATTGTGTTCGTTTGCGTTGCGTTACTTTGCCTTGTGTTGTAGAATGTTGCGTTACTTTGCGTTGCATTACTTTGCGTTGCGTTAATTTGCGTTACTTTGCGTTGCGTTACTTTACGTTGCGTTACTTTGCGTTGCGTTACTTTGCGTTGCGTTACTTTGCGTTGCGTTACTTTGTGTTGCGTTACTTTGCATTGTGTTCGTTTGCGTTGCGTTACTTTGCCTTGTGTTGTAGTGCGTTGTGTTACTTTGCCTTGTGTTACTTTGCATTAGTTACTTTGCGTTGTGTCGTAGTGCGTTGCGTTACTTTGCCTTGTGTTGTAGTGTGTTGCGTTATTTAGCGTTGCGTTACTTTGCGTAGCGTTACTTTGCGTTGCGTTACTTTGCGTTGTGTTACTTTGCGTTGCGTTACTTTGCGTTGCGTTACTTTGCGTTGTTACTTTGCGTTGTTACTTTGCGTTGTTACTTTGCGTTGCATTACTTTGTGTTGTATTACTTTGCGTTGCGTTACTTTACATTGCGTTCCTTTGCATTGCGTTACTTTGCATTGCGTTACTTTGCGTTGCGTTACTTTGCGTTGCGTTACTTTGCGTTGCGTTACTTTGCATTTTGTTGTAGTGCGTTACTTTGCGTTGCGTTATTTTGTGTTGTGTTACTTTGCATTTTGTTGTAGTGCGTTACTTTGCGTTGTGTTATTTTTTGCGTTGTGTTGTAGTGCGATGCGTTGTAGTGCGTTGCGTTGTAGTGCGTTGCGTTTTAATGCGTTGTTTTCCGTTACTTTGCGTTGTTACTTTGCGTTGTTACTTTGCGTTGTTACTTTGCGTTGCATTACTTTGCGTTGCATTACTTTGCGTTGCGTTACTTTGCGTAGCGTTACTTTGCATAGCGTTACTTTGCGTTGCGTTACTTTGCGTTGCGTTACTTTGCGTTACATTGTAATGCATTGTTTTACGTTACTTAGCGTTGTTACTTTGCGTTGTTACTTTGCGTTGTTACTTTGCGTTGCATTAGTTTGTGTTGTATTACTTTGCGTTGCGTTACTTTACCTTGATAACGTGTTGTAGAAAGTTGCGTTAGATTGTGTTGTGTTATTTTGCGTTGTGTTATTTTGCGTTGGTTATTTTGCTTTGCGTTACTTTGCATTGTGTTACTTTGCGTTGTGTTACTTTGCGTTGCGTTACTTTGCATTTTGTTGTAGTGCGTTACTTTGCGTTGCGGTACTTTGCGTTGTGTTACTTTGCGTAGCGTTACTTTGCGTTGCGTTACTTTACGTTTCTTTACTTTGCGTTGTGTTGTAGTGCGATGCGTTGTAGTGCGTTGCGTTGTAGTGCGATGCGTTGTAATGCGTTGTTTTGCATTACTTTGCGTTGTTACTATGAGTTGTTACTATGAGTTGTTACTTTGCGTTGTTACTTTGCGTTGCATTACTTTGTGTTGTTTTACTTTGCATTGCGTTACCTTACCTTGTGTTGTAATGTGTTGCTTTACTTTGCGTTGCATTACTATGCCTTGTGTTGTAGAACGTTGCGTTGTTACTTTGCGTTGTTACTTTGCGTTGCATTACTTTGTGTTGTGTTACTTTGCATTGCGTTACCTTACCTTGTGTTGTAATGTAGTGCGTTACTTTGCGTTGCGTTACTTTGCGTAGCGTTACTTTGCGTAGCGTTACTTTGCGTAGCGTTGCTTTGCGTTGCGTTACTTTGAACTTTACTTTGCATTTTGTTGTAGAGCGTTACTTTGCGTTGCGTTACTTCGCGTTGCGTTACTTTGCGTAGCGTTACTTTGCGTTGCGTTACTTTGCTTTGCGTTGCGTTACTTTGCGTTGCATTACTTTGCGTTGCGTTGCTTTGCGTTGCGTTACTTTGAACTTTACTTTGCATTTTGTTGTAGAGCGTTACTTTGCGTTGCGTTACTTCGCGTTGCGTTACTTTGCGTTGCGTTACTTTGCGTTGCGTTATTTTGCTTTGCGTTATTTTGCGTTGTGTTTTAGTGCGATGCGTTGTAGTGCGTTGCGTTGTAGTGCGTTGCGTTGTAGTGCGATGCGTTGTAATGCATTGTTTTGCGTTACTTTGCGTTGTTACTTTGCGTTGTTACTTTGCTTTGCATTACTTTGTGTTGTGTTACTTTGCCTTGCGTTACTTTGCCTTGTGTTGTAGAAAGTTGCGTTAGTTTGTGTTGTGTTATCTTGCATTGGTTACTTTGCTTTGCATTACTTTGTGTTGTGTTATCTTGCGTTGGTTACTTTGCTTTGCGTTACTTTGCATTTTGTTGTAGTGCGTTACTTTGCGTTGCGTTACTTTACCTTGTGTTTTAATGGGTTGCGTTACTTTGCGTTGCGTTACTTCGCGTTGCGTTACTTTGCGTTGCGTTACTTTGCGTTGCGTTACTTTGCGTTGCGTTACTCTGCGTTACGTTGTAATACGTTGTTTTGCGTTACTTTGCGTTGTTATTTTGCGTTGTTACTTTGCGTTGTTACTTTGCGTTTTTACTTTGCGTTGCATTACTTTGTGTTGTGTTACTTTGTGTTGCGTTACTTTACCTTGCGTTACTTTACCTTGTGTTGTAATGGGTTGCGTTACTTTGCGTGGCGTTACTTTGCGTGGCGTTACTTTGCGTGGCGTTACTTTGCGTTGCGTTTCTTTGCATTGTGTTCCTTTGCGTTGTGTTACTTTGCGTTGCGTTACTTTGTATTTTGTTGTAGTGCGTTACTCTGCGTTGCGTTACTTTGCGCTGCGTTTCTTTGCATTGTGTTCCTTTGCGTTGTGTTACTTTGAGTTGCGTTACTTTGTATTTTGTTGTAGTGCGTTACTTTGCGTTGCGTTACTTTGCGTTACGTTGTAATACGTTGTTTTGCGTTACTTTGCGTTGTTACTTTGCGCTGTTACTTTGCGTTATTACTTTGCGTTGTTACTTTGCGTTGCATTACTTTGCATTGTGTTCCTTTGCGTTGTGTTACTTTTCATTAGTTACTTTGCGTTGTGTCGTAGTGCGTTGCGTTACTTTGCCTTGTGTTGTAGTGTGTTGCGTTACTTAGCGTTGCGTTACTTTGCGTTGCATTACTTTGAGTTGTGTTACTTTGCGTTGCATTACTTTACCTTGATAACTTGTTGTAGAAAGATGCGTTAGTTTGTGTTGTGTTATCTTGCGTTGGTTACTTTGCTTTGCGTTACTTTGTGTTGTGTTACTTTGTGTTGTGTTACTTTGTGTTGTGTTACTTTGTGTTGTGTTTCTTTGCGTTGCGTTACTTTGCATTTTGTTGTAGTGCGTTACTTTGCGTTGCGTTACTTTGCGTTGCGTTAATTTACCTTATGTTGTAATGTGTTGCGTTACTTTGCATTGTTACTTTGCATTGTGTTCCATTGCGTTGTGTCACTTTGCGTTGCGTTACTTTGCCTTGTGTTGTAGTGCGTTGTGTTACTTTGCCTTGTGTTACTTTGCGATGCGTTACTTTGCGTTGCGTTACTTTGCGTTGCGTTACTTTGCGTTGCGTTACTTTGCGTTGCGTTACTTTGCCTTGTGATGTAGTGCGTTGTGTTACTTTGCCTTGTGTTACTTTGGGTCGCGTTACTTTGCGTTGTGTCGTAGTGCGTTGCGTTACTTTGCCTTGTGTTGTAGTGTGCTGCGTTACTTAGCGTTGCGTTACTTAGCATTGCGTTACTTTGCGTTGGTTACTTTGCTTTGCGTTACTTCGCATTGTGTTACTTTGCGTTGTATTACTTTGCGTTGCTTCACTGCCTTTTGTTCTAGTGCGTTGTGTTACTTTACGTTGGTTTACTTTACGTTGCGTTACATTGCGTTGCGTTACTTTGCATTGTGTTGTAGCGCGTTGCATTACTTTGCGTTGCGTTACTTTGCCTTGTGTTGTAGTGCGTTGTGTTACTTTGCCTTGTGTTGTAGTGTGTTGCTTTACTTAGCGTTGCGTTACTTTGCGTTGGTTACTTTGCTTTGCGTTACTTTGCATTGTGTTACTTTGCGTTGTATTACTTTGCGTTGCGTCACTTTGCCTTTTGTTCTAGTGCGTTTTATTACTTTACGTTGTGTTACTTTGCGTTGCGTTACTTTGCATTGTGTTCTGGTGCGTTGCGTTACTTTGCGTTGCGTTACTTTGCGTTGTGTTACTTTGCGTTGTGTTACTTTGTGTTGCTTTACTTTGCGTTGCGTTACTTTGCGTTGCGTTTCTTTGCATTGCGTTACTTTGCATTTTGTTACGTTCTGTTGTTTTACTTTGCCTTGTGTTGGAGTTCGTTGTGTTGCGTTACTTTGTGTTGTGTTACATTGCGTTGTGTTACCTTGCGTTGTGTTGTAATGCGTTGCGTTGCATTAATTTGCGTTGTGTTACTTTGCCTTGTCTTACTTTGAGTTGCGTTACTTTGCTTTGCGTTACTTTGCATTGTGTTACTTTGCATGTGTTACTTTGCGTTGTGTTACTTTGCATTGCGTTACTTTGCCTTTTGTTCTAGTGCATTGTGTTACTTTGAGTTGTGTTACTTTGAGTTGCGTTATTTTGCGTTGTGTTACTTTGCCTTGTGTTACTTTGCGTTGTGTTTCTTTGTTTTGCATTACTTTTCTTTGCGTTACTTTGCATTGTGTTACTTTGCATTGTGTTACTTTGCCTTGTGTTACTTTACCTTGTGTTACTTTGCGTTGCGTTACTTTGCGTTGTGTTACTCTCCATTGCGTTACTTTACCTTCTGTTGAAATGTGTTGCGTTACTTTGCGTTGTTTTACTTTGCCTTGTGTTGTAATGCGTTGCGTTGTGTTTCTTTGGGTTGTGTTACTTTGCGTTGCGTTACTGTCTCTTGTGTTGTCGAACGTAGCGTTACTTTGCGTTGCGTTACTTTGCGTTGCGTTACTTTGCGTTGCGTTACTTTGCGTTGCGTTACTTTGCGTTGCGTTACTTTGCGTTGCGTTACTTTGCGTTGTGTTACTTTGCCTTGTGTTGTAGTGCATTGTGTTAGTTTGCGTTGCGTTACTTTGCGTTGTGTCGTAGTGCGTTGCGTTACTTTGCCTTGTGTTGTAGTGTGCTGCGTTACTTAGCGTTGCGTTACTTAGCATTGCGTTACTTAGCATTGCGTTACTTTGCGTTGGTTACTTTGCGTTGGTTACTTTGCTTTGCGTTACTTTGCATTGTGTTACTTTGCGTTGTATTACTTTGCGTTGCTTCACTGCCTTTTGTTCTAGTGCGTTGTGTTACTTTACGTTGGTTTACTTTACGTTGCGTTACATTGCGTTGCGTTACTTTGCATTGTGTTGTAGCGCGTTGCATTACTTTGCGTTGCGTTACTTTGCCTTGTGTTGTAGTGCGTTGTGTTACTTTGCCTTGTGTTGTAGTGTGTTGCTTTACTTAGCGTTGCGTTACTTTGCGTTGGTTACTTTGCTTTGCGTTACTTTGCATTGTGTTACTTTGCGTTGTATTACTTTGCGTTGCGTCACTTTCCCTTTTGTTCTAGTGCGTTTTATTACTTTACGTTGTGTTACTTTGCGTTGCGTTACTTTGCATTGTGTTCTGGTGCGTTGCGTTACTTTGCGTTGCGTTACTTTGCGTTGTGTTACTTTGCGTTGTGTTACTTTGTGTTGCGTTACTTTGCGTTGCGTTACTTTGCGTTGCGTTTCTTTGCATTGCGTTACTTTGCATTTTGTTACGTTCTGTTGTTTTACTTTGCCTTGTGTTGGAGTTCGTTGTGTTGCGTTACTTTGTGTTGTGTTACATTGCGTTGTGTTACCTTGCGTTGTGTTTTAATGCGTTGCGTTGCATTAATTTGCGTTGTGTTACTTTGCCTTGTCTTACTTTGAGTTGCGTTACTTTGCTTTGCGTTACTTTGCATTGTGTTACTTTGCATGTGTTACTTTGCGTTGTGTTACTTTGCATTGCGTTACTTTGCCTTTTGTTCTAGTGCATTGTGTTACTTTGAGTTGTGTTACTTTGAGTTGCGTTACTTTGCGTTGTGTTACTTTGCCTTGTGTTACTTTGCGTTGTGTTTCTTTGTTTTGCATTACTTTGCTTTGCGTTACTTTGCATTGTGTTACTTTGCCTTGTGTTACTTTACCTTGTGTTACATTGCGTTGCGTTACTTTGCGTTGTGTTACTCTCCATTGCGTTACTTTACCTTCTGTTGAAATGTGTTGCGTTACTTCGCGTTGTTTTACTTTGCCTTGTGTTGTAATGCGTTGCGTTGTGTTTCTTTGGGTTGTGTTACTTTGCGTTGCGTTACTGTCTCTTGTGTTGTCGAACGTTGCGTTACTTTGCGTTGCGTTACTTTGCGTTGCGTTACTTTGCGTTGTGTTACTTTGCCTTGTGTTGTAGTGCATTGTGTTAGTTTGTGTTGTGTTACTTTGCGCTGCGTTACTTTGCATAGTGTTGTAGTGCATTGCGTTACTTTGCCTTGTGTTGTAATGTGTTGCGTTACTTTGCGTTGCGTTACTTTGCATCGTTACTTTGGGTTACGTTACTTTGCGTCGTGTTACTTTGCGTCGAGTTACTTTGCGTTGCCTTACTTTGACTTGTGTTGTAATGTGTTGCGTTACTTTGCTTTGCCTTACTTTGCATTGTGTTACTTTGTGTTGTGTTATTTTGCATTGCGTTACTTTGCCTTTTGTTGTAGCACATTGCATTACTTTGCGTTGCGTGACTTTGCGTTGCGTTACTTTGCGTTGTGTAACTTTGCCTTTTGTTACTTTGCGTTGTGTTATAGTAAGTTGCATTGCATTACTTTGCGTTGTGTTAATTTGTGTTGCCTTACTTTGCGTTGTAGTGCGTTGTTTTGCGTTACTTTGCGTTGTTACTTTGCGTTGTTACTTTGCGTTGTGTTTCTTTGCATTGTGTTACTTTGCGTTGTGTTACTTTACGTTGTGTTGTCATGTGTTGCGTTACTTTGCGTTGTTTTACTTTGCCTTGGGTTGTAGTGCGTTGCGTTTTGTTACTTTGGGTTGTGTTACTTTGCGTTGCCTTACTTGGTCTTGTGTTGTAATGTGTTGCGTTACTTTGCGTTGCCTTACTTTGCGTTGCGTTACTTTGCATTGCGTTACTTTGCGTTGCGTTACTTTGCGTTGCGTTACTTTGCCTTTTGTTACTTTGCGTTGTGTTATAGTAAGTTGCGTTGCATTACTTTGCGTTGTGTTAATTAGTGTTGCCTTACTTTGCCTTGGGTTGTACTGTGTTGCGTTACTTTGTCTTGTGTTACTTTGCCTTGTGTTACTTTACCTTGTGTTGTATTGCGTTGCGTTGCATTACTTTGCCTTGCGTTACTTTGCCTTGTTTTGTAGTGCGTTGTGTTAGTTTGTCTTTTGTTATTTTGCGTTGCGTTACTTTGCGTTGTGTTGTACTGCGTTGCGTTACTTTGCCTTGTGTTGTAGAAAGTTGTGTTAGTTAGTGTTGTGTTACTTTGCGTTGTATAACTTTTCGTTGCATTACTTTGCCTTTTGTTGTAGTGCATTGTGTTACTTTGCCTTGTGTTACTTTGCATTGTGTTGCGTTCTAGTGCGATGCGTTGTAGTGCGTTGTTTTGCGTCACTTTGCGTTGTTACTTTGCGTTGTTACTTTGCGTTGTGTTTCTTTGCATTGTGTTACTTTGCGTTGTGTTACTTTACGCTGTGTTGTAATGTGTTGCGTTACTTTGCATTGTTTTACTTTGCCTTGTGTTGTAGTGCGTTGTGTTGTGTTACTTTGGGTTGTGTTTCTTTGCGTTGCGTTACTTTGCGTTGCGTTACTTTGCGTTGCGTTACTTTACATTGTGTTACTTTGCGTTGCGTCACTTTGCCTTTTGTTGTGGTGCGTTGTGTTACTTTACGTTGCGTTACTTTGCGTTGCCTTACTTTGCGTTGCGTTACTTTGCGTTGCGTTACTTTGCGTTGCGTTACTTTGCATTGTGTTGTAGTGCGTTGCGTTACTTCACGTTGCGTTACTTTGCGTTGCGTTACTTTGCGTTACTTTGCATTGTAGTGCTTTGTTTTGCGTTAGTTTGCGTTGTTATTTTGCGTTGTGTTACTTTGCGTTGTGTTACTTTGCCTTGTGTTTTAATGTGTTGTATTGCATTACTTTGTGTTGTGTTACTTTGCGTTGTGTTAATTTACCTTATGTTGTAATGTGTTGCGTTACTTTGCGTTGTTACTTTGCATTGTGTTCCTTTGCGTTGTGTTACTTTGCGTTGCGTTACTTTGCATTGTGTTGTAGTGCGTTGCGTTACTTTACGTTGTGTTACTTTGCGTTGCGTTACTTTGCGTTGTGTTACTTTCCTTTGTTTTTTAGTGCGTTGTGTTGTAGTGCAATGCGTTTTAATGCGTTGTTTTGCGTGACTTTGCGTTGTGTTACTTTGCGTTGTGTTACTTTGCGTTGTGTTACTTTGCGTTGTGTTACTTTGCGTTGCGTTACTTTGCGTTGCATTACTTTGCGTTGCGTTAATTTGCGTTGCGTTAATTTGCGTTGCGTTACTTTGCGTTGCGTTACTTTTCCTTTTGTTGTAGTGCATTGTGTTACTTTGCGTTGTGTTACTTTGCCTTGTGTTGTAGTGCGTTGCGTTCTAGTGCGATGCGTTGTAGTGCGTTGTTTTGCGTTACTTTGCGTTGTTACTTTGCGTTGTTACTTTGCGTTGTGTTACTTTGCGTTGTGTTACTTTGCCTTGTGTTGTAATGTGTTGCGTTACTTTGCGTTGTTTTACGTTGCATTGTGTTGTAGAAAGTTGCGTTAGTTTGTGTTATGTTAATTTGCGTTGCCTTACTTTGCTTTGCGTTACTTTGCATTGTGTTACTTTGCGTTGTGTGACTTTCCTTTGCGTTACTTTATGTTGCGTTACTTTGCATTTTGTTCTAGTGCATTGTGTTACTTTGTGTTGCATTACTTTGCATTGTGTTTTAGTGCATTGCGTTACTTTGCATTGCGTTACTTTGCGTTGTGTTACTTTGTCTTGTGTTACTTTGCGTTGTGTTACTTTGTTTTGCATTACTTTGCCTTGTGTTGTAGTGCATTGCGTTACTTTGCGTTGCCTTACTTTGCCTTGTGTTGTACTGTGTTGCGTTACTTTGCCTCGTGTTACTTTGCCTTGTGTTACTTTACCTTGTGTTGCATTGCGTTGCGTTGCATTACTTTGCATTGCGTTACTTTGCATTGTATTACTTTGCGTTGCATTAGTTTGCGTTGCGTTACTTTGCCTTATATTGTAGAACGTTGCTTTACTTTGCGGTGTGTTACTTTGCGTTGTGTTACTTTGCGTTGCGTTACTTTGCGTTGCTTTACTTTGCGTTTTGTTACTTTGTGTTGTGTTGTAATGTGTTGCGTTACTTTGCGTTGTGTTACTTTGCCTTGTGTTGTAGTGCGTTGCGTTGTGTTACTTTGAGTTGTGTTACTTTGCGTTGTGTTACTTTGCGTTGTGTCGTAGTGCGTTGCGTTACTTTGCCTTGTGTTGTGGTGTGTTGCGTTACTTAGCGTTGCGTTAATTTGCGTTGTGTTACTTTGCGTTGTGTTACTTTGCGTTGTGTTACTTTGCCTTGCGTTACTTTGCCTTGTGTTGTAATGTGTTGCGTTACTTTGCGTTGCGTTACTTTGCATTGCATTACTTTGCCTTGTGTTGTAGAAAGTTGCGTTAGTTTGTGTTGTGTTATTTTGCGTTTGTTACTTTGCTTTGCGTTACTATGCATGGTGTTACTTTGCGTTGTGTTACTTTGCGTTGCGTTACTTTGCGTAGCGTTACTTTGCGTTGCGTAACTTTGCGTTGTGTTGTAGTGCGATGCGTTGTTGTGCGTTGCGTTGTACTGCGTTTTTTTGCGTTACTTTGTGTTGTTACTTTGCGTTGTTACTTTGCGTTGTGTTACTTTGCGTTGCATTACATTGCATTGCTTTACTTTGCGTTGCATTACTTTGCCTTGTGTTGTAGTGTGTTGCGTTACTTAGCGTTACGTTACTTTGCATTGTGTTACTTTGCATTGTGTTACTTTGCGTTGCATTACTTTGTCTTTTGTTGTAGTGCGTTGTGTTACTTTACGTTGTGTTACTTTGCGTTGCGTTACTTTGCGTCGTGTTACTTTGCGTCGTGTTACTTTGCGTCGTGTTACTTTGCGTCGTGTTACTTTGCGTCGTGTTACTTTGCATTGTGTTACTTTGCATTGTGTTACTTTGCGTTGTATTGTAATGTGTTGCGTTACTTCGCCTTGTGTTGTAGTGCGTTGGGTTGTGTTACTTTGGGTTGTGTTACTTTGCGTTGCGTTACTTTGCGTTGCGTTACCTTGCGTTGCGTTACTTTGCGTTGTGTTACTTTGCGTTGTGTTACTTTGCGTTGCATTACTTTGCGTTTTGTTACTTTGCATTGTGTTACTTTGCCTTTTTTTGTAGTGCATTGTGTTACTTTGCGTTGCGTTACTTTGCGTTGTGCTAATTTGCATTGTGTTACTTTGCGTTGTGTTACTTTGCCTTGTGTTGTAATGTGTTGCGTTACTTTGCGTTGTTTTACTTTTTGTTGCGTTACTTTGCATCATGTTAGTTTGCGTCATGTTACTTTGCGTTGTGTTACTTTGCATTGTATGATTTTGCATTGTGTTGTAATGTGTTATGTTAGTTTGCGTTGTTTTACTTTGCCTTTTGTTGTAGTGCGTTGTGCTGTGTTACTTTGGGTT
Source organism: Pterois miles (assembly GCA_947000775.1). Lineage (NCBI taxonomy): Eukaryota > Metazoa > Chordata > Actinopteri > Perciformes > Scorpaenidae > Pterois > Pterois miles. The sequence goes on from CAMQGK010000123.1 coordinate 1,416,263, forward strand.
GTGTTACTTTGCGTTGCATTACTTTGCGTTTTGTTACTTTGCGTTGTGTTACTTTGCCTTGTGTTGTAATGTGTTGCGTTACTTTGCGTTCTTATACTTTGCGTTGCGTTATTTTGCCTTGTGCTCTAGAAAGTTGTGTTAGTTTGTGTTGTGTTACTTTGTGTTCTATAACTTTTCGTTGCGTTACTTCGCCTTTTGTTGTAGTGCATTGCGTTACTTTGCGTTGTTTTACTTTGCGTTGTGTTACTTTGCCTTTTTTGTAGTGCGTTACGTTGCGTTGCGTTACTTTGCATTGTGTTACATTGAGTTGTATTACTTTGCGTTACATCACTTTGCCTTTTGTTGTAGTTCGTTGTGTTACTTTACGTTGTGTTACTTTGCGTTGCGTTACTTTGCGTTGCGGTACTTTGAGTTGCGGAACTTTGCGTTGCGTTGCTTTGCGTTGCGTTACGTTGCGTTGCGTTACTTTGCGTTGCGTTACTTTGAGTTGCTGTACTTTGCGTTGCGTTACTTTGCGTTGCTTTTCTTTGTATTGTGTTGTCGTGCGTTGCGGTACTTTGCGTTGCATTGCTTTGCGTTGCATTGCTCTGCGTTGCGTTACTTTGCGTTGCGTTACTTTGAGTTGCGTTACTTTGAGTTGCGTTACTTTACATTGCGTTACTTTGGGTCGTGTTACCTTGCGTTGTGTTACTTTGCGTTGCGTTACTTTGCGTTGTGTTACTTTGGGTTGCGTTACTTTGCGTTGCATTACTTTGCGTTGCTGTACTTTGCGTTGCGTTACTTTGCGTTGCTTTACTTTGCACTGTGTTTTAGTGCGTTGCGTTACTTTGCGTTGCGTTACTTTGCGTTACGTTACTTTGCGTTGTGTTACTTTACGTCGTGTTACTTTGCATTGTGTTACTTTGCGTTGTGTTACATTCCATTGTTTTTTTGTGCGTTGTGTTGTAGTGCGATGCGTTTTAATGCGTTGTTTTGCGTGACTTTGCCTTGTTACTTTGCGTTGCGTTACTTTGCGTTGTATTACTTTGCGTTGCATCAATTTGCCTTTTGTTGTAGTGCGTTGTGTTACTTTACGTTGTGTTACTTTGCGTTGCGTTACTTTGCATTGCGTTACTTTGCGTTGCGTTACTTTGCGTTGCGGTACTTTGCGTTGCGTTGCTTTGCGTTGCGTTACTTTGCGTTGCGTTACTTTGCGTTGCATTACTTTGCGTTGCGTTACTTTCCGTTGGGTTACTTTGCCTTTTTTGTAGTGCGTTACTTTGCGTTGCGTTACTTTGCGTTGCGTTACTTTGCGTTGCGTTACTTTGCGTTGCGTTACTTTGCGTCGTGTTACTTTGCGTTGTGTTACTTTGCATTGTGTTACTTTGCGTTTTGTTGTAATGTGTTGCGTTACTTTGCGTTGTTTTACTTTGCCTTGTATTGTAGTGCGTTGCGTTGTGGTACTTTGGGTTGTGTTACTTTGCGTTGCGTTACTTTGCGTCATGTTACTTTGCCTTGTGTTACTTTGCATTGTGTTACTTTGCGTTGTGTTGTAATGTGTTGCGTTAATTTGCGTTGTTTTACTTTGCCTTGTGTTGTAATGCGTTGCGCTGTGTTACTTTAGGTTGTGTTACTTTGCGTTGCGTTACTTTGCGTTGTGTTACTTTGCGTTGTGTTACTTTGCGTTGCGTTACTTTGCGTTTTGTTACTTTGCATTGTGTTACTTTGCCTTTTGTTGTAGTGCATTGTGTTACTTTGCGTTGTGTTACTTTGCCTTGTGTTGTAATATGTTGCGTTACTTTGCGTCTTGTTACTTTGCGTCTTGTTACTTTGTGTCTTGTTACTTTGCGTTGTGTTACTTTGCATTTTGTTACTTTGCGTTGTGTTGTAATGTGTTGCGTTACTTTGCGTTGTGTTACTTTACCTTGTGTTGTAGTGCTTTGCGTTGTGTTACTTTGGGTTGTGTTACTTTGCGTTGTGTTACTTTGCGTTGCGTTACTTTGCGTTGCGTTACTTTGCGTTGTGTTACTTTGCGTTGTGTTACTTTGCGTTGTGTTGTAATGTGCTGCGTTACTTTGCGTTGTTTTACTTTGCCTTGTGTTGTAATGTGTTGCGTTACTTTGCGTTGTTTTACTTTGCGTTGTGTTACTTTGCGTTGTGTTACTTTGTGTTGTGTTAGTTTGCATTGTGTTACTTTGCGTTGTGTTGTAATGTGTTGCGTTACTTTGCGTTGTTTTACTTTGCCTTGTGTTGTAGTGCGTTGCGCTGTGTTATTTTGGGTTGTGTTACTTTGCGTTATGTTATTTTGCGTGGTGTTACTTTGCGTTGCATTACTTTGCGTTTTGTTACTTTGCATTGTGTTACTTTGCCTTTTGTTGTAGTGCATTGTGTTACTTTGCGTTGTGTTACTTTGCCTTGTGTTGTAATGTGTCGCGTTACTTTGCATTGCGTTACTTTGCGTTGCGTTACTTTGCGTCGTGTTACTTTGCGTCGTGTTACTTTGCGTTGTGTTACTTTGCAATGTGTTACTTTGCGTTGTATTACTTTGCGTTGCATCACTTTGCCTTTTGTTGTAGTGCGTTGTGTTACTTTACGTTGTGTTACTTTGCGTTGTGTTACTTTGCGTTGCGTTACTTTGCGTTGCGGTACTTTGCGTTACGTTGCTTTGCGTTGCGGTACTTTGCGTTGCCTTACTTTGCGTTGCGTTACTTTGCGTTACGTTACTTTGCGTCGTGTTACTTTGAGTTGCGTTACTTTGCATTGTGTTACTTTGCGTTGTGTTGTAATGTGTTGTGTTACTTTGCGTTGTTTTACTTTGCCTTGTATTGTAGCGCGTTGCGTTGTGTTACTTTGGATTGTGTTACTTTGGATTGTGTTACTTTGGGTTGTGTTACTTTGCGTTGCGTTACTTTGCGTCGTGTTACTTTGCCTTGTGTTACTTTGCGTTGCATCACTTTGCCTTTTGTTGTAGTGCGTTGTGTTACTTTACGTTGTGTTACTTTGCATTGTGTTGTAGTGCGTTGCGTTACTTTGCGTTGCGTTACTTTGCATTACGTTACTTTGCGTTGTGTTACTTTGCGTTGTGTTACTTTGCGTTGTGTTACTTTGCGTTGTGTTACTTTCCATTGTTTTTTTGTGCGTTGTGTTGTAGTGCGATGCGTTTTAATGTGTTATTTTGCGTGACTTTGCCTTGTTACTTTGCGTTGCATTACTTTGTGTCGTATTACTTTGCGTTGCATCAATTTGCCTTTTGTTGTAGTGCGTTGTGTTACTTTACGTTGTGTTACTTTGCGTTGCGTTACTTTGCATTGCGTTACTTTGCGTTGCGTTACTTTGCGTTGCGGTACTTTGCGTTGCGTTGCTTTGTGTTGCGTTACTTTGCGTTGCGTTACTTTGCGTTGCGTTACTTTGCGTTGCGTTACTTTGCGTTGCATTACTTTGCGTTGCGCTACTTTGCGTTGCGTTACTTTGCCTTTTTTTGTAGTGCGTTACTTTGCGTTGCGTTACTTTGCGTTGCTTTGCGTTACTTTGCGTTGCGTTACTTTGCGTCGTGTCACTTTGTGTTGTGTCACTTTGCGTTGTGTTACTTTGCGTTTTGTTGTAATGTGTTGCGTTACTTTGCGTTGTTTTACTTTGCCTTGTATTGTAGTGCGTTGCGTTGTGGTACTTTGGGTTGTGTTACTTTGGGTTGTGTTACTTTGGGTTGTGTTACTTTGCGTTGCGTTACTTTGCGTCATGTTACTTTGCCTTGTGTTACTTTGCATTTTGTTACTTTGCATTGTGTTACTTTGCATTGTGTTGTAATGTGTTGCGTTAATTTGCGTTGTTTTACTTTGCCTTGTATTGTAGTGTGTTGCGCTGTGTTACTTTAGGTTGTGTTACTTTGCGTTGTGTTACTTTGCGTTGTGTTACTTTGCGTTGCGTTACTTTGCGTTTTGTTACTTTGCATTGTGTTACTTTGCCTTTTGTTGTAGTGCATTGTGTTACTTTGCGTTGTGTTACTTTGCCTTGTGTTGTAATATGTTGCGTTACTTTGCGTTGCGTTACTTTGCGTCTTGTTACTTTGCGTTGTGTTACTTTGCATTGTGTTACTTTGCGTTGTGTTGTAATGTGTTGCGTTACTTTGCGTTGTGTTACTTTGCCTTGTGTTGTAGTGCGTTGCGTTGTGTTACTTTGGGTTTTGTTACTTTGGGTTGTGTTACTTTCTGTTGTGTTACTTTGCGTTGCGTTACTTTGCGTTGCGTTACTTTGCGTTGTGTTACTTTGCGTTGTGTTGTAATGTGTTGCGTTACTTTGCGTTGTTTTACTTTGCCTTGTGTTGTATTGTGTTGCGTTACTTTGCGTTGTGTTACTTTGCGTTGTGTTACTTTGCGTTGTGTTACTTTGTGTTGTGTTAGTTTGCATTGTGTTACTTTGCGTTGTGTTGTAATGTGTTGCGTTACTTTGCGTTGTTTTACTTTGCCTTGTGTTGTAGTGCGTTGCGCTGTGTTATTTTGGGTTGTGTTACTTTGCGTTGCGTTACTTTGCGTGGTGTTACTTTGCGTTGCATTACTTTGCGTTTTGTTACTTTGCATTGTGTTACTTTGCCTTTTGTTGTAGTGCATTGTGTTACTTTGCCTTGTGTTGTAATGTGTTGCGTTACTTTGCATTGCGTTACTTTGAGTTGCGTTACTTTGCGTCGTGTTACTTTGCGTTGTGTTACTTTGCATTGTGTTACTTTGCGTTGTATTACTTTGCGTTGCATCACTTTGCCTTTTGTTGTGGTGCGTTGTGTTACTTTACGTTGTGCTACTTTGCGTTGCGTTACTTTGCGTTGCGTTACTTTGTGTTGCGTTACTTTGCGTTGCGTTACTTTGCGTTACGTTGCTTTGCGTTGCGGTACTTTGCGTTGCCTTACTTTGTGTTGCCTTACTTTGCGTTGCGTTACTTTGCGTCGTGTTACTTTGCGTCGTGTTACTTTGCGTTGCGTTACTTTGCATTGTGTTACTTTGCGTTGTGTTGTAATGTGTTGCGTTACTTTGCGTTGTTTTACTTTCCTTGTATTGTAGTGCGTTGCGTTGTGTTACTTTGGATTGTGTTACTTTGGGTTGTGTTACTTTGCGTTGCGTTACTGTGCGTCGTGTTACTTTACCTTGTGTTACTTTGCGTTGTGTTACTTTGCGTTGTGTTGTAATGTGTTGCGTTACTTTGCGTTGTGTTACTTTGCGTTGTGTTACTTTGCGTTGTGTTGTAATGTGTTGTGTTAGTTTGCATTGTGTTACTTTGCGTTGTGTTGTAATGTGTTGCGTTACTTTCCGTTGTTTTACTTTGCCTTGTGTTGTAGTGCATTGCGCTGTGTTATTTTGGGTTGTGTTACCTTGCGTTGCGTTACTTTGCGTTGTGTTACTTTGCGTTGCATTACTTTGCGTTTTGTTACTTTGCATTGTGTTACTTTGCCTTGTGTTGTAATGTGTTGCGTTACTTTGCGTTGCGTTACTTTGCGTTGCGTTACTTTGCGTTGCGTTACTTTGCGTCGTGTTACTTTGCGTTGTGTTACTTTGCATTGTGTTACTTTGCGTTGTATTACTTTGCGTTGCATCACTTTGCCTGTTGTTGTAGTGCGTTGTGTTACTTTACGTTGTGTTACTTTGCGTTGCGTTACTTTGCGTTACGTTACTTTGTGTTGCGTTACTTTGTGTTGCGGTACTTTGCGTTACGTTGCTTTGCGTTGCGGTACTTTGCGTCGTGTTACTTTGCGTTGTGTTACTTTGCATTGTGTTACTTTGCGTTGTGTTGTAATGTGTTGCGTTACTTTGCGTTGTTTTACTTTGCCTTGTATTGTAGTGCGTTGCGTTGTGTTACTTTGGGTTGTGTTACTTTGCGTTGTGTTGTAATTTGTTGCGTTACTTTGCGTTGTTTTACTTTGCGTTGTGTTACTTTGCGTTGTGTTGTAATGTGTTGCGTTACTTTGCGTTGTTTTACTTTGCCTTGTATTGTAGTGCGTTGCGTTGTGTTACTTTGGGTTGTGTTACTTTGCGTTGTGTTGTAATTTGTTGCGTTACTTTGCGTTGTTTTACTTTGCGTTGTGTTACTTTGCGTTGTGTTGTAATGTGTTGCGTTACTTTGCGTTGTTTTACTTTGCTTCTTCAGCTTCATCTTCATCTTCAACCGCTTATCCGGGGTCGGGTCGCGGGGGCAACAGATCCAGCAGGGGACCCCAAACTTCCCTTTCCCGGGCCACATTAACCAGCTCTGACTGGGGGATCCCGAGGCGTTCCCAGGCCAGTGTGGAGATATAATCTCTCCATCTAGTCCTGGGTCGTTCCCGGGTTCTCCTCCCAGCTGGTCGTGCCTGGAACACCTCCCTAGGGAGGCGCCCAGGAGGCATCCTGACCAGATGCCCGAACCACCTCAACTGGCTCCTTTCAACGCAAAGAAGCAGCGGCTCTACTCCGGGTCCCTCACGGATGACCGAGCTTCTCACCTTATCTCTAAGGGAGAGGCCAGCCACCCTCCTGAGAAAACCCATTTCGGCCGCTTGTACTCGCGATCTAGTTCTTTCGGTCATGACCCAGCCCTCATGACCATAGGTGAGAGTAGGCACGAAGATTGACCGGTAGATAGAGAGCTTTGCCTTCCGGCTCAACTCTCTCTTCGTCACAACGGTGTGGTACAGCGACTGCAATACCGCCCCCACTGCTCCGATTCTCCGGCCAATCTCACGTTCCATTGTTCCCTCACTCGTGAACAAGGCCCCGAGGTACTTGAACTCCTTCACTTGGGGTAAAGACTCATTCCCTACCTGGAGTAGACAATCCATCGGTTTCCTGCTGAGAACCATGGCCTCCGATTTAGAGGTGCTGATCCTCATCCCAACTGCTTCACACTCGGCTGCGAACCGATCCAGTGAGCGCTGGAGGTCACAGACTGATGATGCCAGCAGAACCACATCATCTGCAAAAAGCAGCGATGAGATCCTCAGCACACCAATCTGCAAACCCTCCTCCCCCCGACTACGCCTCGATATCCTGTCCATGAATATCACGAACAGGATTGGAGACAAGGCGCAACCCTGGCGAAGGCCAACGCCCACCGGAAACGAGTCCGACTTACTGCCGAGAACCCGGACGCAGCTCTCGCTTTGGGAGTACAGGGATTGGATGGCCCTGAGAAGTGACCCCCTCACCCCATACTCCCGCAGCACCTCCCACAGTATACCCCGGGGGACCCGACCGTACGCCTTCTCCAAGTCTACAAAACACATGTAGACTGGATGGGCGTACTCCCAGGCCCCCTCAAGGATCCTTGTGAGAGTGAAGAGCTGGTCCGTTGTTCCACGGCCAGGACGAAATCCGCATTGTTCCTCTTCAATCTGAGGTTCGACTATCGGCCGGACCCTCCTATCCAGCACCCTAGAGTAGACTTTACCAGGGAGGCTGAGTAGTGTGATACCCCTGTAATTGGCACACACTCTCTGGTCCCCCTTTTTGAACAGGGGAACCACCACCCCGGTCTGCCACTCTTTAGGCACTGTCCCCGACTTCCACGCAATGTTGAAGAGGCGTGTCATCCACGACAGCCCCTCCACACCCAGAGCCTTCAGCATTTCTGGGCGAATTTCGTCAATCCCCGGGGCCTTGCCACTGCGGAGCTGTTTAACTACCTCAGTGACTTCCCCTAGGGAAATTGACGACGATCCCCCATCAGCTTCCAGCTCTGCCTCTACAAGAGAGGGCGTATCAGTCGGGTTCAGGAGTTCCTCAAAGTGCTCCTTCCACCGCCCGGTTACCTCCTCAGTTGAGGTCAACAGTGTCCCATCCTTACTGTACACAGCTTGGATGGTTCCCCGTTTCCCCCTCCTGAGGTGCCGGACAGTTTTCCAGAAGCACCTTGGTGCCGACCGAAAGTCCTTCTCCATCGCTGCTCCGAACTCCTCCCACACCCGCTGCTTTGCCTCCTTTACGGTAGCGGCTGCCGCCCCACGGGCCCGTCGGTACCTTGCAACTGCCTCCGGAGTCCTCCGAGATAACATATCCCGGAAGGACTCCTTCTTCAGTCGGACAGCTTCCCTGACCACCGGTGTCCACCACGGTGTTCGAGGGTTACCGCCCCTTGAGGCACCTAAGACCCGCAGGCCACAGCTCACCGCCGCAGCTTCAGCAATGGAAGCTTTGAACATTGCCCACTCAGGTTCAATGCCCCCAGCCTCCACAGGAATGCTAGAAAAGCTCCGCCGGAGGTGTGAGTTGAAGATCTCTCGGATAGGGGCCTCCTCCAGACTTTCCCAGTTCACCCGCACTACACGTTTGGGTTTACCAGGTCTATCCAGAGTCTTCCCCCACCCTCTGATCCAACTCACCACCAGATGGTGATCAGTTGACAGCTCTGCCCCTCTCTTCACCCGAGTGTCCAAAACATGCGGCCTCAGATCAGATGATACGATCACAAAATCGATCATCGATCTTCGGCCTAGGGTGCTCTGGTACCAAGTACACTTATGAGCATCCTTATGTTCGAACATGGTATTTGTTATGGATAATCCATGACTAGCACAGAAATCCAATAACAAATGACCGCTCCGGTTCAGATCAGGTAGGCCATTCCTCCCAATCACGCCTCTCCAGGTACCTCCATCGTTGCCCACGTGTGCGTTGAAGTCCCCCAGCAGAACAATGGAGTCCCCTACTGGGGCCCCATACAGGACTCCATTCAGGGTCTCCAAGAAGGTCGAATACTCTGAACTGCTGTTCGGTGCATATGCACAGACAACAGTCAGAGTTTTCCCCCCACAACCCGAAGGCGCAGGGAGGCGACCCTCTCGTTCACCGGGGTAAACCCCAACGTAGCAGCACTCAACCGGGGATTTGTGAGTATCCCCACACCCGCTTGGCGCCTCACACCCTGGGCAACTCCAGAGAAGAATAGAGTCCAACCCCTATCCAGGAGAACGGTTCCAGAGCCGAGGCTGTGCGTAGAGTTAAGCCCCACCAGATCTTACTGATAGCGCTCCACCTCCCGCACAAGCTCCGGCTCTTTCCCCCACAGAGAGGTGACATTCCACGTCCCCAGAGCCAGCCTCTGCCGCCCAGGTCTGGTCCGTCGCAGTCCCTGGCTTTCACTGCCACCCATATGGCAGCGCACCCGACCCCAGCGGTTCCTCCTGCGGGTGGTGGGCCCACAGGATGTTTTACTTTGCGTTTTTTTGAAATGTGTTGCGTTACTTTGCGTTGTGTTACTTTGCGTTGTGTTACTTTGCCTTGTGTTGTAGAAAGTTGCGTTACTTTGTGTTGTGTTACTTTGCGTTGTGTTACTTTGCGTTGCTGTACTTTGCGTTGCTGTACTTTGCTTTGCGTTGCGTTACTTTGCGTTGCGTTACTTTGCGTTGCGTTACTTTGCGGTGCGTTGCGTTACTTTGCGTTGCGTTACTTTGCGTTGTGTTACTTTGCGTTGTGTTACCTTGCATTGTGTTACTTTGCGTTGTGTTACTTTGTGTTATGTTATAATGTGTTGCGTTACTTTGCGTTGTTTTACTTTGCCTTTTGTTGTAATGCGTTGCGGTGTGTTACTTTGGGTTGTGTTACTTTGCGTTGCGTTACTTTGCGTTGTGCTACTTTGCGTTGTGTTGCTTTGCGTTGCATTACTTTGCGTTTTGTTACTTTGCATTGTGTTACTTTTCCTTTTGTTGTAGTGAATTGTGTTACTTTGCGTTGTGTTACTTTGCCTTGTGTTGTAATGTGTTGCGTTACTTTGCGTTGCGTTACTTTGCGTTGCGTTACTTTGCGTCGTGTTACTTTGACTCATGTTACTTTGCGTTGTTTTACTTTTTATTGTGTTACTTTGCGTTGTGTTGTAATGTGTTGCGTTACTTTGCGTTGTTTTACTTAGACTTGTGTTGTAGTGCGTTGCGCTGTGTTAGTTTGGGTTGTGTTACTTTGTGTTGCGTTATTTTGCGTTGTGTTACTTTGCGTTGTGTTACTTTGCGTTGTTTTACTTTGCCTTTTGTTGTAGTGCGTTGCGCTGTGTTACTTTGTGTTGTGTTACTTTGCATTGTGTTACTTTGCGTTGTGTTGTAATGTGTTGCGTTACTTTGCGTTGTTTTACTTTGCCTTGTGTTGTAGTGCGTTGCGTTGTGTTACTTTGGGTTGTGTTACTTTGCGTTGTGTTACTTTGCATTGTGTCGTCGTGCGTTGCGTTACTTTGCCTTGTGTTGTGGTGTTTTGCGTTACTTAGTGTTGCGTTACTTTGCGTTGTGTTACTTTGCGTTGTGTTACTTTGCGTTGTGTTAGTTTGCCTTGCGTTACTTTGCCTTGTGTTGTAGAACGTTGCGTTAGTTTGTGTTGTGTTATTTTGCGTTGGTTACTTTGCTTTGCGTTACTTTGAATGATGTTACTTTGCGTTGTGTTACTTTGCGTTGTGTTACTTTGCGTTGCGTTACTTAGCCTTTTTTTGTAGTGCGTTACTTTGAGTTGCGTTACTTTACGTTGTGTTACTTTGCGTAGCATTACTTTGCGTTGCGTTACTTTGCGTTGCGTTACTTTGCGTTGTGTTGTAGTGCGATGCGTTGTGCGTTGCGTTGTACTGCATTTTTTTGCGTTACTTTGCGTTGTTACTTTGCATTGTTACTTTGCGTTGTGTTACTTTGAGTTGTGTTACTTTGCGTTGCATTACATTGCATTGCTTTACTTTGCGTTGCTTTACTTTGCCTTGTGTTGTAGTGTGTTGCGTTACTTAGCGTTGCGTTACTTTGCATTGTGTTACTTTACGTTGCATTACTTTGCGTTGTGTTACTTTGCCTTTGTTGTAGTGCATTGTGTTACTTTGCGTTGTGTTACTTTGCCTGGTGTTGTAGTGCGTTGCCTTGTAGTGCGATGCGTTGTAGTGCGTTGTTTTGTGTTACGTTGCGTGGTTACTTTGCGTTGTTACTTTGCGTCATGTTACTTTGCATTGTGTTACTTTGCGTTGTGTTACTTTGCGTTGTGTTGTAATGTGTTGCGTTACTTTGCGTTGTTTTACTTTGCCTTGTGTTGTAGTGCGTTGCGTTGTGTTACTTTGGGTTGTGTTACTTTGCGTAGCGTTACTTTACGTTGTGTCATAGTGCGTTGCGTTACTTTGCCTTGTGTTGTGGTGTGTTGCGTTACTTAGCGTTGTGTTACTTTGCGTTGTTTTACTTTGCGTTGTGTTACTTTGCGTTGTGTTACTTTGCCTTGCGTTACTTTGCCTTGTGTTGTAATGCGTTGCGTTACTTTGCGTTGTCTTACTTTGCGTTGCGTTACTTTGCCTTGTGTTGTGGAAAGTTGCGTTAGTTTGTGTTGTGTTATTTTGCGTTGGTTACTTTGCTTTGCGTTACTTTGCATGGTGTTACTTTGCGTGGCGTTATTTTGCGTTGCATTACTTTGCGTCGTGTCACTTTGCATTGTGTTACTTTGCCTTTTGTTGTAGTGCATTGTGTTACTTTGCGTTGTGTTACTTTGCCTTGTGTTGTAATGTGTTGCGTTACTTTGCGTTGCGTTACTTTGCGTCGTGTTACTTTGCGTTGGTTACTTTGCTTTGCGTTACTTTGCATGGTGTTACTTTGGGATGTGTTACTTTGCGTTGCATTACTTTGCATCGTCTTATTTTGCGTTGTGTTACTTTGCGTTGCGTTACGTTGCGTTGCGTTACTTTGCGTTACGTTACTTTGCGTTGCGTTGTGTTACTTTGCCTTTTGTTGTAGTGCATTGTGTTACTTTGCGTTGTGTTACTTTGCCTTGTGTTGTAATGTGTTGCGTTACTTTGCGTTGTCTTACTTTGCCTTGTCTTACTTTGCGTTGCGTTACTTTGCCTTGTGTTGTAGAAAGTTGCGTTACTTTGTGTTGTGTTAGTTTGTGTTGTGTTACTTTGCGTTGTATAACTTTGCGTTGCGTTACTTTGCCTTTTGTTGTAGTGCATTGCCTTGTAGTGCGATGCGTTGTAGTGCGTTGTTTTGCGTTACGTTGCGTGGTTACTTTGCGTGGTTACTTTGCGTGGTTACTTTGCGTTGTTACTTTGCGTTGTGTTGCTTTGCGTTGCATTACTTTGCGTTTTGTTACTTTGCATTGTGTTACTTTTCCTTTTGTTGTAGTGAATTGTGTTACTTTGCGTTGTGTTACTTTGCCTTGTGTTGTAATGTGTTGCGTTACTTTGCGTTGCGTTACTTTGCGTCGTGTTACTTTGACTCATGTTACTTTGCGTTGTGTTACTTTTTATTGTGTTACTTTGCGTTGTGTTGTAATGTGTTGCGTTACTTTGCGTTGTTTTACTTAGACTTGTGTTGTAGTGCGTTGCGCTGTGTTAGTTTGGGTTGTGTTACTTTGTGTTGCGTTATTTTGCGTTGTGTTACTTTGCGTTGTGTTACTTTGCGTTGTTTTACTTTGCCTTTTGTTGTAGTGCGTTGCGCTGTGTTACTTTGTGTTGTGTTACTTTGCATTGTGTTACTTTGCGTTGTGTTGTAATGTGTTGCGTTACTTTGCGTTGTTTTACTTTGCCTTGTGTTGTAGTGCGTTGCGTTGTGTTACTTTGGGTTGTGTTACTTTGCGTTGTGTTACTTTGCATTGTGTCGTCGTGCGTTGCGTTACTTTGCCTTGTGTTGTGGTGTTTTGCGTTACTTAGTGTTGCGTTACTTTGCGTTGTGTTACTTTGCGTTGTGTTACTTTGCGTTGTGTTCGTTTGCCTTGCGTTACTTTGCCTTGTGTTGTAGAACGTTGCGTTAGTTTGTGTTGTGTTATTTTGCGTTGGTTACTTTGCTTTGCGTTACTTTGCATGATGTTACTTTGCGTTGTGTTACTTTGCGTTGCGTTACTTAGCCTTTTTTTGTAGTGCGTTACTTTGAGTTGCGTTACTTTGCGTTGTGTTACTTTGCGTAGCGTTACTTTGCGTTGCGTTACTTTGCGTTGTGTTGTAGTGCGATGCGTTGTGCGTTGCGTTGTACTGCATTTTTTTGCGTTACTTTGCGTTGTTACTTTGCATTGTTACTTTGCGTTGTGTTACTTTGAGTTGTGTTACTTTGCGTTGCATTACATTGCATTGCTTTACTTTGCGTTGCTTTACTTTGCCTTGTGTTGTAGTGTGTTGCGTTACTTAGCGTTGCGTTACTTTGCATTGTGTTACTTTACGTTGCATTACTTTGCGTTGTGTTACTTTGCCTTTGTTGTCGTGCATTGTGTTACTTTGCGTTGTGTTACTTTGCCTGGTGTTGTAGTGCGTTGCCTTGTAGTGCGATGCGTTGTAGTGCGTTGTTTTGTGTTACGTTGCGTGGTTACTTTGCGTTGTTACTTTGCGTCGTGTTACTTTGCATTGTGTTACTTTGCGTTGTGTTACTTTGCGTTGTGTTGTAATGTGTTGCGTTACTTTGCGTTGTTTTACTTTGCCTTGTGTTGTAGTGCGTTGCGTTGTGTTACTTTGGGTTGTGTTACTTTGCGTAGCGTTACTTTACGTTGTGTCGTAGTGCGTTGCGTTACTTTGCCTTGTGTTGTGGTGTGTTGCGTTACTTAGCGTTGTGTTACTTTGCGTTGTTTTACTTTGCGTTGTGTTACTTTGCGTTGTGTTACTTTGCCTTGCGTTACTTTGCCTTGTGTTGTAATGCGTTGCGTTACTTTGCGTTGTCTTACTTTGCGTTGCGTTACTTTGCCTTGTGTTGTGGAAAGTTGCGTTAGTTTGTGTTGTGTTATTTTGCATTTGTTACTTTGCTTTGCGTTACTTTGCATGGTGTTACTTTGCGTGGCGTTATTTTGCGTTGCATTACTTTGCGTCGTGTCACTTTGCATTGTGTTACTTTGCCTTTTGTTGTAGTGCATTGTGTTACTTTGCGTTGTGTTACTTTGCCTTGTGTTGTAATGTGTTGCGTTACTTTGCGTTGCGTTACTTTGCGTCGTGTTACTTTGCGTTGGTTACTTTGCTTTGCGTTACTTTGCATGGTGTTACTTTGGGATGTGTTACTTTGCGTTGCATTACTTTGCATCGTCTTATTTTGCGTTGTGTTACTTTGCGTTGCGTTACGTTGCGTTGCGTTACTTTGCGTTGCGTTGTGTTACTTTGCCTTTTGTTGTAGTGCATTGTGTTACTTTGCGTTGTGTTACTTTGCCTTGTGTTGTAATGTGTTGCGTTACTTTGCGTTGTCTTACTTTGCCTTGTCTTACTTTGCGTTGCGTTACTTTGCCTTGTGTTGTAGAAAGTTGCGTTACTTTGTGTTGTGTTAGTTTGTGGTGTGTTACTTTGCGTTGTATAACTTTGCGTTGCGTTACTTTGCCTTTTGTTGTAGTGCATTGCCTTGTAGTGCGATGCGTTGTAGTGCGTTGTTTTGCGTTACGTTGCGTGGTTACTTTGCGTGGTTACTTTGCGTTGTTACTTTGCGTTGTGTTGCTTTGCGTTGCATTACTTTGCGTTTTGTTACTTTGCATTGTGTTACTTTTCCTTTTGTTGTAGTGAATTGTGTTACTTTGCGTTGTGTTACTTTGCCTTGTGTTGTAATGTGTTGCGTTACTTTGCGTTGCGTTACTTTGCGTTGCGTTACTTTGCGTTGCGTTACTTTGCGTTGCGTTACTTTGCGTCGTGTTACTTTGACTCATGTTACTTTGCGTTGTTACTTTTTATTGTGTTACTTTGCGTTGTGTCGTCGTGCGTTGCGTTACTTTGCCTTGTGTTGTGGTGTTTTGCGTTACTTAGTGTTGTGTGAGTTTGTGTTGTGTTACTTTGCGTTGTATAACTTTGCGTTGCGTTACTTTGCCTTTTGTTGTAGTGCATTGCCTTGTAGTACGATGCGTTGTAGTGCGTTGTTTTGCGTTACGTTGCGTGGTTACTTTGCGTGGTTACTTTGCGTTGTTACTTTGCGTTGTGTTACTTTGCATTGTGTTACTTTGCGTTGTGTTACTTTGCGTTGCGTTACTTTGCGTTGCATTACTTTGCGTTGCGTTACTTTGCCTTTAGTTGTAGTGCATTGTGTTACTTTGCGTTGTGTTACTTTGCCTTGTGTTACTTTGCGTTGTGTTGTAATGTGTTGCGTTACTTTGCGTTGTTTTACTTTGCCTTGTGTTACTTTGGGTTGTGTTACTTTGCGTTGCGTTACTTTGCATTTTGTCATAGTGCGTTGCGTTACTTTGCCTTGTGTTGTGGTGTTTTGCGTTACTTAGCGTTGCGTTACTTTGTGTTGTGTTACTTTGTGTTGTGTTACTTTGCGTTGTGTTACTTTGCCTTGCGTTACTTTGCCTTGTGTTGTAATGTGTTGCGTTACTTTGCGTTGCGTTACTTTGCGTTGTCTTACTTTGCGTTGCGTTACTTTGCCTTGTGTTGTAGAAAGTTGCGTTAGTTTGTGTTGTGTTATTTTGCGTTGGTTACTTTGCTTTGCGTTACTTTGCATAGTGTTACTTTGCGTAGCGTTACTTTGCGTTGTGTTGTAGTGCGATGCGTTGTTGTGCGTTGCCTTGTACTGCGTTTTTTTGCGTTGTTACTTTGCATTGTTACTTTGCGTTGTGTTACTTTGCGTTGTGTTACTTTGCGTTGTGTTACTTTGCGTTGCATTACATTGTATTGCTTTACTCTGCGTTGCGTTACTTTGCCTTGTGTTGTAGTGTATTGCGTTACTTTGCGTTGTGTTACTTTGCCTTTTGTTGTGGTGTGTTGCGTTACTTAGCGTTGCGTTACTTTGCGTTGTGTTACTTTGCCTTGCATTACTTTGCCTTGTGTTGTAATGTGTTGCGTTACTTTGCGTTGCGTTACTTTGCGTTGTCTTACTTTGCGTTGAGTTACTTTGCCTTGTGTTGTAGAATGTTGCGTTACTTTGCGGTGTGTCGCTTTGCATTGTATTACTTTGCCTTGTGTTACTTTGCCTTGTGTTACTTTACCTTGTGTTGTATTGCTTTGCGTTTCATTACTTTGCATTGCGTTACTTTGCCTTGTGTTGTAATGTGTTGTGTTAATTTGCCTTGTGTTACTTTGCATTAGTTACTTTGCGTTGTGTCGTAGTGCGTTGCGTTACTTTGCCTTGTGTTGTAGTGTGGTGCGATACTTAACGTTGCGTTACTTTGCGTTGTGTTACTTTGCGTTGTGTTACTTTGCGTTGTGTTACTTTGCCTTGTGTTGTAATGTTTTGCATTACTTTGCGTTGTCTTACTTTGCGTTACATTACTTTGCGTTGCGTTACTTTGCCTTGTGTTTTAATGTGTTGCGTTACTTTGCGTTGTGTTACTTTGCGTTGTGTTACTTTGCGTTGTTACTTTGCGTTGTGTTACTTTGCGTTGCGTTACTTTTCCTTTTTGTGTAGTGCGTTGTGTTACTTTGCAATGTGTTAGTTTACGTTGTTTTACTTTGCATTGCGTTACTTTGCATTGTGTTGTAGTGCGTTGCGTTACTTTGCGTTGCGTTACTTTGCGTTGCTATACTTTGCCTTGTGTTGTAATGTGTTGCGTTACTTTGCGTTGCGTTACTTTGCATTGTTAGTTTGCGTTGCGTTACTTTGCGTTGCGTTACTTTGCGTTGCGTTACTTTGCGTTGCGTTACTTTACGTTGCGTTACTTTGCGTTGCGTTACTTTGCGTTGCGTTACTTTGCGTTGCGTTACTTTGCGTTGCGTTACTTTGCCTTGTGTTACTTTGCCTTGTGTTGTATTGTGTTGCGTTGCATTACTTTACATTGCGTTACTTTGCGTTTTCTTACTTTGCGTTTTCTTACTTTGCGTTGCATTACTTTGCATTGCATTACTTTGCGTTGCGTTACTTTGCCCTGTGTTGTAGTGCGTTGCGTTACTTTGCGTTGCGTTAGTTTGCGTTGCATTACTTTGCCTTGTATTGTAGAACGTTGCGTTACTTTGTGGTGTGTAAGTTTGCGTTACTTTGCGTTGCGTTACTTTGCGTTGCGTTACTTTGCGTTGCGTTACTTTGCGTTGCGTTACTTTGCGTTGCGTTACTTTGCGTCGGATTACTTTGCATTGTGTTACTTTCCGTTGTGTTACTTTGCATTGCGTTACTTTGCCTTTTGTTGTAGTGCGTTACTTTGCGTTGCGTTACTCTGCGTTGCGTTACTTTGCGTTGTGTTGTAGTGCGATGCGTTGTAGTGCGATGCGTTGTAATGCGTTGCCTTGTGTTACTTTGCGTTGTGTCCTAGTGCATTGTGTTACTTTGCCTTGTGTTGTAGTGTGTTGCTTTTACTTACCGTTGCGTTACTTTGCCTTGTCTTACTTTGCGTTGCATTACTTTGCGTTGCGTTACTTTGCCTTTTTTGTACTGCATTGTGTTACTTTGCGTTGTGTTACTTTGCATTACGTTACTTTTCATTGTGTTGTAGTGCGTTGCGTTACTTTGCGTTGCATTACTTTGCGTTGTGTTGTAGTGCACTGCGTTGTGTTACTTTGCGTTGTGTTACTTTGCGTTGTGTTACTTTGCGTTGTCTTACTTTGCGTTGCGTTACTTTGCGTTGCGTTACTTTGCCTTGTGTTGTAATGTGTTGCGTTACTTTGCGTTGTGTTACTTTGCGTTGTGTTACTTTGCATTGCGTTACTTTGCTTTGCGTTATCTTGCATTGTGTTACTTTGCGTTGTGTTACTTTGCGTTGCGTTACTTTGCCTTTTGTTGTAGTGCATTACTTTGCGTTACTTTGCGTTGCTTTACTTTGCGTTGCGTTACTTTGCGTAGCGTTACTTTGCGTAGCGTTACTTTGCGTAGTGTTACTTTGCGTTGCGTTACTTTGCGTTGCGTTACTTTGCTTTGTGTTTTAGTGCGATGCGTTGTAGTGCGTTGCGTTGTAGTGCGATGCGTTGTAGTGCGATGCGTTGTAATGCGTTGTTTTGCGTTACTTTGCGTTGTTACTTTGACTTGTGTTGTAATGTGTTGCGTTACTTTGCGTTGCATTACTATGACTTGTGTTGTAGAACGTTGCTTTACTTTGCATTGCTTTACTTTGCGTTGTCTTACTTTGCATTGCATTACTTTGCGTTGCGTTACTTTGCCCTGTGTTGTAGTGCGTTGCGTTGCGTTACTTTGCGTTGTGTTACTTTGCGTTGTGTTACTTTGCGTTGTGTTACTTTGCGTTACTTTGCGTTGCGTTACTTTGCCTTGTAGTGTAGTGCGTTGTGTTACTTTGCGTTGCGTTACTTTGCCTTGTGTTGTAGTGTGTTGCGATACTTAACGTTGCGTTACTTTCCGTTGTGTTACTTTGCTTTGCATTACTTTGCCTTGTGTTGTAATGTGTTGCGTTACTTTGCGTTGTCTTACTTTGTGTTGCATTACTTTGCGTTGCGTTACTTTGCGTTGCGTTGTGTTACTTTGCATTGAGTTACTTTGCGTTGCGTTACTTTGTCTTATATTGTAGAACGTTGCGTTACTTTGCAGTGTGTTACTTTGCGTTGTATTACTTTGCATTGACTTACTTTACCTTGTGTTGTAGAACGTTGCGTTACTTAGTGGTGTGTTACTTTGCGTTGCGTTACTTTGCCTTGTTTTGTAGTGTGTTGTGTTACTTTGCCTTGTGTTACTTTGCATTAGTTACTTTGTGTTGTGTCGTAGTGCGTTGCGTTACTTTGCCTTGTGTTGTAGTGTGGTGCGATACTTAACGTTGCGTTACTTTGCGTTGCGTTACTTAGCGTTGCGGTACTTTGCGTTGCGTTACTTTGCGTTGTCTTACTTTGCGTTGCGTTACTTTGCCCTGTGTTGTTGTGCGTTGCGTTGTGTTACTTTGCGTTGTGTTACTTTGCGTTGTGTTACTTTGCGTTGTGTTACTTTGCGTTGCGTTACTTTGCGTTGTGTTACTTTGCCTTGTGTTACTTTGCCTTGGTTTGTAGTGCTTTGTCTTACTTTGCCTTGTGTTACTTTGCCTTGTGTTACTTTGCGTTGTGTTACTTTGCGTTGTGTTACTTTGCGTTGTGTTACTTTGCATTGCGTTACTTTGCGTTGTGTTACTTTGCCTTGTGTTACTTTGCCTTGGTTTGTAGTGCTTTGTCTTACTTTGCCTTGTGTTACTTTGCCTTGTGTTACTTTGCGTTGTGTTACTTTGCGTTGTGTTGTAGAATGTTGCGTTACTTTGCGGTGTGTTACTTTGCGTTGTATTACTTTGCGTTGAGTTACTTTGCCCTGTGTTGTAGAACGTTGCGTTACTTAGGAGTGTGTTACTTTGCATTGCGTTACTTCACCTTGTGTTGTAGTGTGTTGTGTTACTTTGCCTTGTGTTACTTTGCATTAGTTACTTTGCGTTGTTTCGTAGTGCGTTGCGTTACTTTGCCTTGTGTTGTAGTGTGGTGCGATACTTAACGTTGTGTTACTTTGCGTTGTGTTACTTTGCGTTGCATTACTTTGTGTTGCATTACTTTGCCTTGTGTTACTTTGCGTTGTGTTGTAGCATGTTGCATTACTTTTGCATTGCGTTACTTTGCGTTGCGTTACTTTGCGTTATGTTACGCTGCCTCTTGTTACTTTGCGTTGTGTTGTAGTGCGTTGCGTTGCATTACTTTGCGATGTGTTAATTTGAGTTGCCTTACTTTGCCTTGTATTTTACTGTGTTGCGTTACTTTGCTTTGTGTTACTTTGCCTTGTGTTACTTTACCTTGTGTTGTATTGCTTTGCGTTTCATTACTTTGCGTTGCGTTACTTTGCGTTGTGTTACTTTGCATTGAGTTACTTTGCGTTGCGTTACTTGTCCTTGTATTGTAGAATGTTGCGTTACTTTGCGTTGTATTACTTTGCGTTGCGTTACTTTGCCTTGTGTTGTAGTGTGGTGCGATACTTAACGTTGCGTTACTTTGCATTGTGTTGCTTTGCCTTGTGTTGCTTTGCCTTGTGTTGTAATGTGTTGCGTTACTTTGCGTTGTCTTACTTTGCGTTACATTACTTTGCGTTGCGTTACTTTGCCTTGTGTTGTAATGTGTTGCGTTACTTTGCGTTGTGTTACTTTGCGTTGTGTTACTTTGCGTAGCGTTACTTTGCCTTTTTTTTTGTAGTGCGTCGTGTTACTTTGCAATGTGTCAGTTTGCGTTATTTTACTTTGCATTGCGTTACTTTGCATTGTGTTGTAGTGCGTTGCGTTACTTTGCGTTGCGTTACTTTGCGTTGCGTTACTTTACCTTGTGTTGTAATGTGTTGCGTTACTTTGCATTGTTACTTTGCGTTGCGTTACTTTGCGTTGCGTTACTTTGCGTTGCGTTACTTTGCCTTGTGTTACTTTGCCTTGTGTTGTATTGCGTTGCGTTGCGTTACTTTGCATTGTGTTACTTTGCGTTGTCTTACTTTGCGTTGTATTACTTTGAGTTGCGTTACTTTGCCCTGTGTTGTAGTGCGTTGCTTTGTGTTACTTTGCGTTGTGTTACTTTGCATTGTTACTTTGCGTTGCGTTACTTTGCGTTGCGTTACTTTGCGTTGCCTTACTTTGCGTTGCGTTACTTTGCCCTGTGTTGTTGTGCGTTGCGTTGTGTTACTTTGCGTTGTGTTACTTTGCGTTGTGTTACTTTGCGTTGCGTTACTTTGCCTTGTGTTTTAGTTTGTTGTGTTACTTTGCCTTGTGTTACTTTGCATTAGTTACTTTGCGTTGTGTCGTAGTGCGTTGCGTTGCTTTGCCTTGTGTTGTAGTGTGATGCGATACTTAACGTTGCGTTACTTTGCGTTGTGTTACTTTGCATTGTTACTTTGCGTTGCGTTACTTTACCTTGTGTTGTAATGTGTTGCGTTACTTTGCGTTGCATTACTTTGCCTTGTGTGGTAGAACGTTGCTTTGCATTGTTACTTTGCGTTGCGTTACTTTGCGTTGCGTTACTTTGCGTTGCGTTACTTTGCCTTGTGTTGTAATGTGTTGCGTTACTTTGCATTGTGTTAATTTGCGTTGTGTTACTTTGCGTTGTGTTACTTTGCGTTGTGTTACTTTGCGTTGCGTTACTTTTCCTTTTTTGTAGTGCGTTGTGTTACTTTGCAATGTGTTAGTTTGCGTTGTTTTACTTTGCATTGCGTTACTTTGCATTGTGTTGTAGTGCGTTGCGTTACTTTGCGTTGCGTTACTTTGCGTTGCGATACTTTGCCTTGTGTTGTAATGTGTTGCGTTACGTTGCGTTGCGTTACTTTGCATTGTTACTTTGCGTTGCGTTACTTTGCGTTGCGTGACTTTGCGTTGCGTTACTTTGCCTTGTGTTACTTTGCCTTGTGTTGTATTGCGTTGCGTTGCATTACTTTGCATTGCGTTACTTTGCTTTGTCTTACTTTGCGTTGCATTACTTTGCGTTGCATTACTTTGCGTTGCATTAATTTGCGTTGCATTACTTTGTGTTGCATTACTTTGCGTTGCGTTACTTTGCCTTGTATTGTAGAATGTTGCTTTACTTTGCGGTGTGTTACTTTGCGTTGTATTACTTTGCATTGAGTTACTTTGCCTTGTGTTGTAGAACGTTGCGTTACTTAGCAGTGTGTTACTTTGCGTTGCGTTACTTTGCGTTGTGTTGTAATGTGTTGCGTTACTTTGCGTTGTGTTACTTTGCGTTTCCTTTACCTTGTGTTGTCATGGGTTGCGTTACTTTGCGTTGCGTTACTTTGCGTTGCTTTACTTTGCATTGTATTCCTTTGCGTTGTGTTACTTTGCGTTGCGTTACTTTGCGTTGCGTTACTTTGCGTTGCGTTATTTTGCGTTGTGTTGTAGTGCGATGCGTTGTAGTGCGTTGCGTTGTAGTGCGATGCGTTAGCAGTGTGTTACTTTGCGTTGCGTTACTTTGCGTTGTGTTGTAATGTGTTGCGTTACTTTGCGTTGTGTTACTTTGCGTTTCCTTTACCTTGTGTTGTCATGGGTTGCGTTACTTTCCGTTGCGTTACTTTGCGTTGCTTTACTTTGCATTGTATTCCTTTGCGTTGTGTTACTTTGCGTTGCGTTACTTTGCGTTGCGTTACTTTGCGTTGCGTTATTTTGCGTTGTGTTGTAGTGCGATGCGTTGTAGTGCGTTGCGTTGTAGTGCGATGCGTTGTAATGCGTTGTTTTGCGTTGTTTTGCGTTACTTTGCGTTGTTACTTTGCGTTGTTTCTTTGCGTTGTTACTTTGCGTTGCATTACTTTGCGTTGCGTAACTTTGTGGTGCATTACTTTGCGTTGCGTTACTTTGCGTTGTGTCACTTTGCGTTGCGTTACTTTGCATTTTGTTGTAGTGCGTTACTTTGCGTTGCGTTACTTTGCGTAACATTACTTTGCGTTGCGTTACTTTAGGTTGCGTTACTTTGCGTTGCGTTATGTTGTAATGCGTTGTTTTGCGCTACTTTGTGTTGTTACTTTGCGTTGTTACTTTGCGTTGTTACTTTGCGTTGTTACTTTGCGTTGTTACTTTGCGTTGCATTACTTTGTGTTGTGTTACTTTGCGTTGTGTTACTTTACCTTGATAACATGTTGTAGAAAGTTGCCTTAGTTTGTGTTGTGTTATTTCGCGTTGGTTATTTTGCTTTGCGTTACTTTGCATTGTGTTACTTTGCGTTGTGTTACTTTGCGTTGCGTTACTTTGCATTTTGTTGTAGTGCGTTACTTTGCGTTGCGGTACTTTGCGTTGTGTTACTTTGCTTAGCTTTACTTTGCGTTGCGTTACTTTGCGTTGCGTTACTTTGCCTTGTGTTGTAGTGCGATGCGTTGTAGTGTGTTGCGTTGTAGTGCGAAGCGTTGTAATGCATTGTTTTGCGTTACTTTGCGTTGTTACTTTGCGTTGTTACTTTGCGTTGTCACTTTGCATTGTTACTTTGCGTTGCATTACTTTCTGTTGTGTTACTTTGCGTTGCGTTACTTTGCGATGCATTACTTTGCGTTGTTACTTTCCTTTGCATTACTCTGTGTTGTGTAACTTTGCGTTGCGTTACTTTGCCTTGTGTTGCAGAAAGTTGCGTTAGTTTGTGTTGTGTTATCTTGCGTTGGTTACTTTGCTTTGCGTTACTTTGTGTTGTGTTATCTTGCGTTGGTTACTTTGCTTTGCGTTACTTTGCATTGTGTTACTTTGCGTTGCATTACTTTGCATTGCGTTACTTTGCGTTGCGTTACTTTGCGTTGCGTTACTTTGCGTTGCGTTACTATGCGTTGCGTTACTTTGCGTTGTGTTACTTTGCGTAGCGTTACTTTGCCTTTTTTTTTGTAGTGCGTCGTGTTACTTTGCAATGTGTCAGTTTGCGTTATTTTACTTTGCATTGCGTTACTTTGCATTGTGTTGTAGTGCGTTGCGTTACTTTGCGTTGCGTTACTTTGCGTTGCGTTACTTTGCGTTGCGTTACTTTACCTTGTGTTGTAATGTGTTGCGTTACTTTGCATTGTTACTTTGCGTTGCGTTACTTTGCGTTGCGTTACTTTGCGTTGCGTTACTTTGCCTTGTGTTACTTTGCCTTGTGTTGTATTGCGTTGCGTTGCGTTACTTTGCATTGTGTTACTTTGCGTTGTCTTACTTTGCGTTGTATTACTTTGAGTTGCGTTACTTTGCCCTGTGTTGTAGTGCGTTGCTTTGTGTTACTTTGCGTTGTGTTACTTTGCATTGTTACTTTGCGTTGCGTTACTTTGCGTTGCGTTACTTTGCGTTGCGTTACTTTGCGTTGCCTTACTTTGCGTTGCGTTACTTTGCCCTGTGTTGTTGTGCGTTGCGTTGTGTTACTTTGCGTTGTGTTACTTTGCGTTTTGTTACTTTGCGTTGCGTTACTTTGCCTTGTGTTTTAGTTTGTTGTGTTACTTTGCCTTGTGTTACTTTGCATTAGTTACTTTGCGTTGTGTCGTAGTGCGTTGCGTTGCTTTGCCTTGTGTTGTAGTGTGATGCGATACTTAACGTTGCGTTACTTTGCGTTGTGTTACTTTGCATTGTTACTTTGCGTTGCGTTACTTTACCTTGTGTTGTAATGTGTTGCGTTACTTTGCGTTGCATTACTTTGCCTTGTGTGGTAGAACGTTGCTTTGCATTGTTACTTTGCGTTGCGTTACTTTGCGTTGCGTTACTTTGCGTTGCGTTACTTTGCCTTGTGTTGTAATGTGTTGCGTTACTTTGCATTGTGTTAATTTGCGTTGTGTTACTTTGCGTTGTGTTACTTTGCGTTGTGTTACTTTGCGTTGCGATTCTTTTCCTTTTTTGTAGTGCGTTGTGTTACTTTGCAATGTGTTAGTTTGCGTTGTTTTACTTTGCATTGCGTTACTTTGCATTGTGTTGTAGTGCGTTGCGTTACTTTGCGTTGCGTTACTTTGCGTTGCGATACTTTGCCTTGTGTTGTAATGTGTTGCGTTACGTTGCGTTGCGTTACTTTGCATTGCGTTACTTTGCGTTGCGTGACTTTGCGTTGCGTTACTTTGCCTTGTGTTACTTTGCCTTGTGTTGTATTGCGTTGCGTTGCATTACTTTGCATTGCGTTACTTTGCTTTGTCTTACTTTGCGTTGCATTACTTTGCGTTGCATTACTTTGCGTTGCATTAATTTGCGTTGCATTACTTTGTGTTGCATTACTTTGCGTTGCGTTACTTTGCCTTGTATTGTAGAATGTTGCTTTACTTTGCGGTGTGTTACTTTGCGTTGTATTACTTTGCATTGAGTTACTTTGCCTTGTGTTGTAGAACGTTGCGTTACTTAGCAGTGTGTTACTTTGCGTTGCGTTACTTTGCGTTGTGTTGTAATGTGTTGCGTTACTTTGCGTTGTGTTACTTTGCGTTTCCTTTACCTTGTGTTGTCATGGGTTGCGTTACTTTGCGTTGCGTTACTTTGCGTTGCTTTACTTTGCATTGTATTCCTTTGCGTTGTGTTACTTTGCGTTGCGTTACTTTGCGTTGCGTTACTTTGCGTTGCGTTATTTTGCGTTGTGTTGTAGTGCGATGCGTTGTAGTGCGTTGCGTTGCAGTGCGATGCGTTAGCAGTGTGTTACTTTGCGTTGCGTTACTTTGCGTTGTGTTGTAATGTGTTGCGTTACTTTGCGTTGTGTTACTTTGCGTTTCCTTTACCTTGTGTTGTCATGGGTTGCGTTACTTTCCGTTGCGTTACTTTGCGTTGCTTTACTTTGCATTGTATTCCTTTGCGTTGCGTTACTTTGCGTTGCGTTACTTTGCGTTGCGTTATTTTGCGTTGTGTTGTAGTGCGATGCGTTGTAGTGCGTTGCGTTGTAGTGCGATGCGTTGTAATGCGTTGTTTTGCGTTGTTTTGCGTTACTTTGCGTTGTTACTTTGCGTTGTTTCTTTGCGTTGTTACTTTGCATTGCATTACTTTGCGTTGCGTAACTTTGTGGTGCATTACTTTGCGTTGCGTTACTTTGCGTTGTGTCACTTTGCGTTGCGTTACTTTGCATTTTGTTGTAGTGCGTTACTTTAAGTTGCGTTACTTTGCGTAACATTACTTTGCGTTGCGTTACTTTAGGTTGCGTTACTTTGCGTTGCGTTATGTTGTAATGCGTTGTTTTGCGCTACTTTGTGTTGTTACTTTGCGTTGTTACTTTGCGTTGTTACTTTGCGTTGTTACTTTGCGTTGTTACTTTGCGTTGCATTACTTTGTGTTGTGTTACTTTGCGTTGTGTTACTTTACCTTGATAACATGTTGTAGAAAGTTGCCTTAGTTTGTGTTGTGTTATTTCGCGTTGGTTATTTTGCTTTGCGTTACTTTGCATTGTGTTATTTTGCGTTGTGTTACTTTGCGTTGCGTTACTTTGCATTTTGTTGTAGTGCGTTACTTTGCGTTGCGGTACTTTGCGTTGTGTTACTTTGCTTAGCTTTACTTTGCGTTGCGTTACTTTGCGTTGCGTTACTTTGCCTTGTGTTGTAGTGCGATGCGTTGTAGTGTGTTGCGTTGTAGTGCGAAGCGTTGTAATGCATTGTTTTGCGTTACTTTGCGTTGTTACTTTGCGTTGTTACTTTGCGTTGTCACTTTGCATTGTTACTTTGCGTTGCATTACTTTCTGTTGTGTTACTTTGCGTTGCGTTACTTTGCGATGCATTACTTTGCGTTGTTACTTTCCTTTGCATTACTCTGTGTTGTGTAACTTTGCGTTGCGTTACTTTGCCTTGTGTTGCAGAAAGTTGCGTTAGTTTGTGTTGTGTTATCTTGCGTTGGTTACTTTGCTTTGCGTTACTTTGTGTTGTGTTATCTTGCGTTGGTTACTTTGCTTTGCGTTACTTTGCATTGTGTTACTTTGCGTTGCATTACTTTGCGTTGCGTTACTTTGCGTTGCGTTACTTTGCGTTGCGTTACTTTGCGTTGCGTTACTATGCGTTGCGTTACTTTGCGTTGTGTTACTTTGCGTTGCGTTACTTTGCGTTGCGTTACTTTGCGTTGTGTTGTAGTGCGATGCGTTGTACTGCATTACGTTGTAGTGCGATCCGTTTTAATGCGTTGTTTGCGTTACTTTGTGTTGTTACTTTGCGTTGTTACTTTGCGTTGCATTACTTTGTGTTGTGTTACTTTGCCTTGCTTTACTTTACCTTGTGTTGTAATGTGTTGCGTTACTTTGCGTTGCGTTACTATGCCTTGTGTTGTAGAACGCTGCGTTACTTTGCGTTACTTTGCATTGCATTACTTTGCGTTGCTTTACTTTGTGTTACTTTGCGTTGCGTTACTTTGTGTTGCGTTACTTTGCGTTGAGTTACTTTGCATTGTTTTCGTTTGCGTTATGTCACTTTGCGTTGCGTTACTTTGCCTTGTGTTGTAGTGCGTTGTGTTACTTTGCCTTGTGTTACGACTACAAACGTTGTTTTGCATTACTTTGCGTTGTTACTTTGCATTGTTACTTTGCGTTGTTACTTTGCGTTGCATTACTTTGTGTTGTGTTACTTTGCGTTGCGTTACTTTACCTTGTGTTGTAATGGGTTGCGTTACTTTGCGTTGCGTTACTTTGCGTTGTGTTCCTTCGCGTTGTGTTCCTTTGCGTTGCGTTACTTTGCGTTGCGTTACTTTGCGTTGCGTTACTTTGCGTTGCGTTACTTTGCGTTGCGTTACTTTGCATTTTCTTGTAGTGCGTTACTTTGCGTTGCGTTACTTTGTGTTGCGTTATTTTGCATTGTGTTTTATTGCGATGCCTTGTAGTGCGTTGCGTTGGAGTGCGTTGCGTTGTAGTGCGATGCGTTGTAATGCATTGTTTTGCGTTACTTTGCGTTGTTACTTTGTGTTGTTACTTTGCGTTGTTACTTTGCGTTGTTACTTTGTGTTGTTACTTTACGTTGCATTACTTTGTCTTGTGTTACTTTGCGTTGCGTTACTTTACCTTGTGTTTTAATGGGTTATGTTACTTTGCGTTGCGTTACTTTGCGTTGCGTTACTTTGCGTTGCGTTACTTTGCGTTGCGTTACTTTGCATTGTGTTGTAGTGCGTTGCGTTGTAGTGCGATGCGTTTTAATGCGTTGTTTTGCGTTACTTTGCGTTGTTACTTTGCGTTGTTACTTTGCGTTGTTACTTTGCGTTGCATTACTTTGTGTTGTGTTACTTTGTGTTGTGTTACTTTGCGTTGCGTTACTTTTCCTTGTGTTGTAGAAAGTTGCGTTAGTTTGTGTTGTGTTATCTTGCGTTGGTTACTTTGCTTTGCGTTACTTTGTTTTGTGTTATCTTGCATTGGTTACTTTGCGTTGCGTTACTTTGCGTTGCGTTACTTTGCGTTGCGTTACTTTGCGTTGCGTTACTTTTCATTTTATTGTAGTGAGTTACTTTGCGTTGCGTTACTTTGCGTTGCGTTACTTTGCGTTGCGTTACTTTGCGTTGCGTTACTTTGCGTTGCGTTACTTTGCGTTGTGTTGTAGTGCGATGCCTTGTACTGTGTTACGTTGTAGTGCGATGCATTGTAATGCGTTGTTTTGTGTTACTTTGCTTTGTTACTTTGCGTTGTTACTTTGCGTTGTTACTTTGTGTTACGTTACTTTGCGTTGCGTTATTATGCCTTGTGTTGTAGAATGTTACGTTACTTTGCGTTGCATTACTTTGCGTTGCGTTAATTTGCGTTACTTTGCGTTGCGTTACTTTGCGTTGCGTTACTTTGCATTGTGTTCGTTTGCGTTGCGTTACTTTGCCTTGTGTTGTAGTGCGTTGTGTTACTTTGCCTTGTGTTACTTTGCATTAGTTACTTTGCGTTGTGTCGTAGTGCGTTGCGTTACTTTGCCTTGTGTTGTAGTGTGTTGCGTTATTTAGCGTTGCGTTACTTTGCGTAGCGTTACTTTGCGTTGCGTTACTTTGCGTTGTGTTACTTTGCGTTGTTACTTTGCGTTGTTACTTTGCGTTGTTACTTTGCGTTGCATTACTTTGCGTTGCATTACTTTGTGTTGTGTTACTTTGCGTTGCGTTACTTTACATTGCGTTCCTTTGCATTGCGTTACTTTGCGTTGCGTTACTTTGCGTTGCGTTACTTTGCGTTGCGTTACTTTGCATTTTGTTGTAGTGCGTTACTTTGCGTTGCGTTATTTTGTGTTGTGTTACTTTGCATTTTGTTGTAGTGCGTTACTTTGCGTTGCGTTACTTTTTGCGTTGTGTTGTAGTGCGATGCGTTGTAGTGCGTTGCGTTGTAGTGCGTTGCGTTGTAATGCGTTGTTTTGCGTTACTTTGCGTTATTACTTTGCGTTGTTACTTTGCGTTGTTACTTTGCGTTGTTACTTTGCGTTGCATTACTTTGCGTTGCATTACTTTGCGTTGCATTACTTTGCGTTGCGTTACTTTGCGTTGCGTTACTTTGCGTTACATTGTAATGCATTGTTTTACGTTACTTAGCGTTGTTACTTTGCGTTGTTACTTTGCGTTGTTGCTTTGCGTTGCATTAGTTTGTGTTGTATTACTTTGCGTTGCCTTACTTTACCTTGATAACGTGTTGTAGAAAGTTGCGTTAGATTGTGTTGTGTTATTTTGCGTTGTGTTATTTTGCGTTGGTTATTTTGCTTTGCGTTCCTTTGCATTGTGTTACTTTGCGTTGTGTTACTTTGCGTTGCGTTACTTTGCATTTTGTTGTAGTGCGTTACTTTGCATTGCGGTACTTTGCGTTGTGTTACTTTGCGTAGCGTTACTTTGCGTTGCGTTACTTTACGTTGCGTTACTTTACGTTTCTTTACTTTGCGTTGTGTTGTAGTGTGATGCGTTGCGTTGTAGTGCGATGCGTTGTAATGCGTTGTTTTGCGTTACTTTGCGTTGTTACTTTGCGTTGTTCCTTTCCGTTGTTACTTTGCGTTGTTACTTTGCGTTGCGTTACTTTGCGTTGCGTTACTTTGCGTTGCGTTACTTTGCGTTGCGTTACTTTGCGTTGCGTTACTTTTCATTTTATTGTAGTGCGTTAATTTGCGTTGCGTTACTTTGCGTTGCGTTACTTTGCGTTGCGTTACTTTGTGTTGCGTTACTTTGCGTTGTGTTGTAGTGCGATGCCTTGTACTGTGTTACGTTGTAGTGCGATGCATTGTAATGCGTTGTTTTGTGTTACTTTGCTTTGTTACTTTGCGTTGTTACTTTGCGTTGTTACTTTGTTTTACGTTACTTTGCGTTGCGTTATTATGCCTTGTGTTGTAGAATGTTACGTTACTTTGCGTTGCATTACTTTGCGTTGCATTACTTTGCGTTGCGTTAATTTGCGTTACTTTGCGTTGCGTTACTTTGCGTTGCGTTACTTTGCGTTGCGTTACTTTGCGTTGCGTTACTTTGCGTTGCGTTACTTTGCATTGTGTTCGTTTGCGTTGCGTTACTTTGCCTTGTGTTGTAGTGCGTTGTGTTACTTTGCCTTGTGTTACTTTGCATTAGTTACTTTGCGTTGTGTCGTAGTGCGTTGCGTTACTTTGCCTTGTGTTGTAGTGTGTTGCGTTATTTAGCGTTGCGTTACTTTGCGTAGCGTTACTTTGCGTTGCGTTACTTTGCGTTGTGTTACTTTGCGTTGTTACTTTGCGTTGTTACTTTGCGTTGTTACTTTGCGTTGCATTACTTTGCGTTGCATTACTTTGTGTTGTGTTACTTTGCGTTGCTTTACTTTACATTGCGTTCCTTTGCATTGCGTTACTTTGCGTTGCGTTACTTTGCGTTGCGTTACTTTGCGTTGCGTTACTTTGCATTTTGTTGTAGTGCGTTACTTTGCGTTGCGTTATTTTGTGTTGTGTTACTTTGCATTTTGTTGTAGTGCGTTACTTTGCGTTGCGTTACTTTTTGCGTTGTGTTGTAGTGCGATGCGTTGTAGTGCGTTGCGTTGTAGTGCGTTGCGTTGTAATGCGTTGTTTTGCGTTACTTTGCGTTATTACTTTGCGTTGTTACTTTGCGTTGTTACTTTGCGTTGTTACTTTGCGTTGCATTACTTTGCGTTGCATTACTTTGCGTTGCATTACTTTGCGTTGCGTTACTTTGCGTAGCGTTACTTTGCGTTGCGTTACTTTGCGTTGCGTTACTTTGCGTTACATTGTAATGCATTGTTTTACGTTACTTAGCGTTGTTACTTTGCGTTGTTACTTTGCGTTGTTGCTTTGCGTTGCATTAGTTTGTGTTGTATTACTTTGCGTTGCCTTACTTTACCTTGATAACGTGTTGTAGAAAGTTGCGTTAGATTGTGTTGTGTTATTTTGCGTTGTGTTATTTTGCGTTGGTTATTTTGCTTTGCGTTCCTTTGCATTGTGTTACTTTGCGTTGTGTTACTTTGCGTTGCGTTACTTTGCATTTTGTTGTAGTGCGTTACTTTGCATTGCGGTACTTTGCGTTGTGTTACTTTGCGTAGCGTTACTTTGCGTTGCGTTACTTTACGTTGCGTTACTTTACGTTTCTTTACTTTGCGTTGTGTTGTAGTGTGATGCGTTGCGTTGTAGTGCGATGCGTTGTAATGCGTTGTTTTGCGTTACTTTGCGTTGTTACTTTGCGTTGTTCCTTTCCATTGTTACTTTGCGTTGTTACTTTGCGTTGCATTACTTTGTGTTGTTTTACTTTGCATTGCGTTACCTTACCTTGTGTTGTAATGTGTTGCTTTACTTTGCGTTGCGTTACTATGCCTTGTGTTGTAGAACGTTGCGTTGTTACTTTGCGTTGTTACTTTGCGTTGCATTACTTTGTGTTGTGTTACTTTGCATTGCGTTACCTTACCTTGTGTTGGAATGTAGTGCGTTACTTTGCGTTGCGTTACTTTGCGTTGTGTTACTTTGCGTAGCGTTACTTTGCGTTGTGTTACTTTGCGTTGTGTTACTTTGCGTTGTGTTGTAGTGCGATGCGTTGTAGTGCGTTGCGTTGTAGTGCCATGCGTTGTTTTGCGTTACTTTGCGTTGTTACTTTGCGTTGTTACTTTGCGTTGTTACTTTGCTTTGCATTACTTTGTGTTGTGTTACTTTGCCTTGCGTTACTTTGCCTTGTGTTGTAGAAAGTTGCGTTAGTTTGTGTTGTGTTATCTTGCATTGGTTACTTTGCTTTGCATTACTTTGTGTTGTGTTATCTTGCGTTGGTTACTTTGCTTTGCGTTACTTTGCATTTTGTTGTAGTGCGTTACTTTGCGTTGCGTTACTTTGCGTTGTGTTGTAGTGCGATGCGTTGTAGTGTAATGCGTTGTAGTGCGATAAGTTGTAATGCGTTGTTTTGCGTTACTTTGCGTTGTTACTTTGCGTTTTTACTTTGCGTTACTTTGCGTTGTTACTTTGCGTTGTTACTTTGCGTTTTTACTTTACGTTGCATTACTTTGTCTTGTGTTACTTTGCGTTGCGTTACTTTACCTTGTGTTTTAATGGGTTGCGTTACTTTGCGTTGCGTTACTTTGCGTTACTTTGCATTGCGTTACTTTGCATTGCGTTACTTTGCATTGTGTTGCTTTGCGTTGTGTTACTTTGCATTAGTTACTTTGCGTTTTGTCATAGTGCGTTGCGTTATTTTTCCTTTTGTTGTAGTGTGTTGCGTTACTTAGCGTTGCGTTACTTTGCGTTGCGTTACTTTGCTTTGTGTTGTAGTGCGATGTGTTGTACTGCGTTGTTTTGCGTTACTTTGCGTTTTTACTGTGCGTTGTTACTTTGCGTTGTTACTTTACGTTGCATTACTTTGTCTTGTGTTACTTTGCGTTGCGTTACTTTACCTTGTGTTTTAATGGGTTGCGTTACTTTGCGTTGCGTTACTTTGCGTTGCGTTACTTTGTGTTGCGTTACTTTGCGTTGCGTTACTCTGCGTTACGTTGTAATATGTTGTTTTGCGTTACTTTGCCTTGTTACTTTGCGTTGTTACTTTGCGTTGTTACTTTGCGTTTTTACTTTGCGTTGCATTACTTTGTGTTATGTTACTTTGTGTTGCGTTACTTTACCTTGCGTTACTTTACCTTGTGTTGTAATGGGTTGCGTTACTTTGCGTGGCGTTACTTTGCGTGGCGTTACTTTGCGTTGCGTTACTTTGCGTTGCGTTTCTTTGCATTGTGTTCCTTTGCGTTGTGTTACTTTGTGTTGCGTTACTTTGTATTTTGTTGTAGTACGTTACTTTGCGTTGCGTTACTTTGCGTTACGTTGTAATACGTTGTTTTGCATTACTTTGCGTTGCGTTACTTTGCGTAGCGTTACTTTGCGTTGCGTTACTTTGCGTTGCGTTACTTTGCGTTACATTGTAATGCATTGTTTTACGTTACTTAGCGTTGTTACTTTGCATTGTTACTTTGCGTTGTTGCCTTGCGTTTCATTAGTTTGTGTTGTATTACTTTGTGTTGCGTTACTTTACCTTGCGTTACTTTACCTTGTGTTGTAATGGGTTGCGTTACTTTGCGTGGCGTTACTTTGCGTGGCGTTACTTTGCGTTGCGTTACTTTGCGTTGCGTTTCTTTGCATTGTGTTCCTTTGCGTTGTGTTACTTTGTGTTGCGTTACTTTGTATTTTGTTGTAGTGCGTTACTTTGCGTTGTGTTACTTTGCGTTACGTTGTAATACGTTGTTTTGCGTTACTTTGCGTTGCTACTTTGCGTTGTTACTTTGCGTTATTACTTTGCGTTGTTACTTTGCGTTGCATTACTTTGCATTGTGTTCCTTTGCGTTGTGTTACTTTTCATTAGTTACTTTGCGTTGTGTCGTAGTGCGTTGCGTTACTTTGCCTTGTGTTGTAGTGTGTTGTGTTACTTAGCGTTGCGTTACTTTGCTTTGTGTTGTAGTGCGATGCGTTGTAGTGCGTTGTGTTGTAGTGCGATGCGTTGTAATGCGTTGCTACTTTGCGTTGTTACTTTGCATTGTTACTTTGCGTTGTTACTTTGCGTTGCATTACTTTGTGTTGTGTTACTTTGTGTTGCGTTACTTTACCTTGATAACTTGTTGTAGAAAGTTGCGTTAGTTTGTGTTGTGTTATCTTGCGTTGGTTACTTTGCTTTGCGTTACTTTGTGTTGTGTTACTTTGTGTTGTGTTACTTTGCGTTGCGTTACTTTGCATTTTGTTGTAGTGCGTTACTTTGCGTTGCGTTACTTTGCGTTGCGTTAATTTACCTTATGTTGTAATGTGTTGCGTTACTTTGCCTTGTTACTTTGCATTGTGTTCCATTGCGTTGTGTCACTTTGCGTTGCGTTACTTTGCCTTGTGTTGTAGTGCGTTGTGTTACTTTTCCTTGCGTTACTTTGCGTTGCGTTACTTTGCGTTGCGTTACTTTGCGTTGCGTTACTTTGCGTTGCGTTACTTTGCGTTGCGTTACTTTGCCTTGTGATGTAGTGCATTGTGTTACTTTGCCTTGTGTTACTTTGGGTCGCGTTACTTTGCGTTGTGTCGTAGTGCGTTGCGTTACTTTGCCTTGTGTTGTAGTGTGCTGCGTTACTTAGTGTTGCGTTACTTAGCATTGCGTTACTTAGCATTGCGTTACTTTGCGTTGGTTACTTTCTTTGCGTTACTTTGCATTGTGTTACTTTGTGTTGTATTACTTTACGTTGCTTCACTGCCTTTTGTTCTAGTGCGTTGTGTTACTTTACGTTGGTTTATTTTACGTTGCGTTACATTGCGTTGCGTTACTTTGCATTGTGTTGTAGCGCGTTGCATTACTTTGCGTTGCGTTACTTTGCCTTGTGTTGTAGTGCGTTGTGTTACTTTGCCTTGTGTTGTAGTGTGTTGCTTTACTTAGCGTTGCGTTACTTTGCGTTGGTTACTTTGCTTTGCGTTACTTTGCATTGTGTTACTTTGCGTTGTATTACTTTGCGTTGCGTCACTTTGCCTTTTGTTCTAGTGCGTTGTATTACTTTACGTTGTGTTACTTTGCGTTGCGTTACTTTGCATTGTGTTCTGGTGCGTTGCGTTACTTTGCGTTGTGTTACTTTGCGTTGTGTTACTTTGCGTTGTGTTACTTTGTGTTGCGTTAGTTTGCGTTGCGTTACTTTGTGTTGCGTTTCTTTGCATTGCGTTACTTTGCATTTTGTTACGTTCTGTTGTTTTACTTTGCCTTGTGTTGGAGTTCGTTGTGTTGCGTTACTTTGTGTTGTGTTACATTGCGTTGTGTTACCTTGCGTTGTGTTGTAATGCATTGCGTTGCATTAATTTGAGTTGTGTTACTTTGCGTTGTGTTACTTTGAGTTGCGTTACTTTGAGTTGCGTTACTTTGCTTTGCTTTACTTTGCATTGTGTTACTTTGCATGTGTTACTTTGCGTTGTGTTACTTTGCGTTGCGTTACTTTGCCTTTTGTTCTAGTGCATTGTGTTACTTTGAGTTGTGTTACTTTGAGTTGCGTTACTTTGCGTTGTGTTACTTTGCCTTGTGTTACTTTGCGTTGTGTTTCTTTGTTTTGCATTACTTTGCTTTGCGTTACTTTGCATTGTGTTACTTTGCCTTGTGTTACTTTACCTTGTGTTACTTTGCGTTGAGTTACTTTGCGTTGTGTTACTCTCCATTGCGTTACTTTACCTTCTGTTGAAATGTGTTGCGTTACTTTGCGTTGTTTTACTTTGCCTTGTGTTGTAATGCGTTGCGTTGTGTTTCTTTGGGTTGTGTTACTTTGCGTTGCGTTACTGTCTCTTGTGTTGTCGAACGTTGCGTTACTTTACGTTGCGTTACTTTGCGTTGCGTTACTTTGCGTTGCCTTACTTTGTGTTGTGTTACTTTGCCTTGTGTTGTAGTGCATTGTGTTAGTTTGCGTTGCGTTACTTTGCGTTGTGTCGTAGTCTGATGCGTTAGTTTGTGTTGTGTTACTTTGCGCTGCGTTACTTTGCATAGTGTTGTAATGTGTTGCGTTACTTTGCGTTGCGTTACTTTGCGTTGCGTTACTTTGCGTTGCGTTACTTTGCATCGTTACTTTGGGTTACTTTGCGTTTTTACTTTGCGTTGCATTACTTTGTGTTGTGTTACTTTGTGTTGCGTTACTTTACCTTGCGTTACTTTACCTTGAGTTGTAATGGGTTGCGTTACTTTGCGTGGCGTTACTTTGCGTGGCGTTACTTTGCGTTGCGTTACTTTGCGTTGCGTTTCTTTGCATTGTGTTCCTTTGCGTTGTGTTACTTTGTGTTGCGTTACTTTGTATTTTGTTGTAGTGCGTTACTTTGCGTTGCGTTACTTTGCGTTACGTTGTAATACGTTGTTTTGCGTTACTTTGCGTTGTTACTTTGCGTTGTTACTTTGCGTTGTTACTTTGCGTTATTACTTTGCTTTATTACTTTGCGTTGCATTACTTTGCATTTTGTTCCTTTGCGTTGTGTTACTTTTCATTAGTTACTTTGCGTTGTGTCGTAGTGCGTTGCGTTACTTTGCCTTGTGTTGTAGTGTGTTGTGTTACTTAGCGTTGCGTTACTTTGCTTTGTGTTGTAGTGCGATGCGTTGTAGTGCGTTGTGTTGTAGTGCGATGCGTTGTAATGCGTTGTTACTTTGCGTTGTTACTTTGCATTGTTACTTTGCGTTGTTACTTTGCGTTGCATTACTTTGTGTTGTGTTACTTTGCGTTGCGTTACTTTGCATTTTGTTGTAGTGCGTTACTTTGCGTTGCGTCACTTTGCGTTGCGTTACTTTGCGTTGCGTTACTTTGCGTTGCTTTAATTTACCTTATGTTGTAATGTGTTGCGTTACTTTGCCTTGTTACTTTGCATTGTGTTCCATTGCGTTGTGTCACTTTGCATTGCGTTACTTTGCCTTGTGTTGTAGTGCGTTGTGTTACTTTACCTTACGTTACTTTGCGTTGCGTTACTTTGCGTTGCGTTACTTTGCGTTGCGTTACTTTGCGTTGCGTTACTTTGCCTTGTGATGTAGTGCGTTGTGTTACTTTGCCTTGTGTTACTTTGCGTTGTGTCGTAGTGCATTGCGTTACTTTGCCTTGTGTTGTAGTGTGCTGCGTTACTTAGCGTTGCGTTAAATAGCATTGCGTTACTTAGCATTGCGTTACTTTGCGTTGGTTACTTTGCTTTGTGTTACTTTGCATTGTGTTACTTTGTGTTGTATTACTTTACGTTGCTTCACTGCCTTTTGTTCTAGTGCGTTGTGTTACTTTACGTTGGTTTACTTTACGTTGCGTTACATTGCGTTGCGTTACTTTGCATTGTGTTGTAGCGCGTTGCATTACTTTGCGTTGCGTTACTTTGCCTTGTGTTGTAGTGCGTTGTGTTACTTTGCCTTGTGTTGTAGTGTGTTGCTTTACTTAGCGTTGCGTTACTTTGCGTTGGTTACTTTGCTTTGCGTTACTTTGCATTGTGTTACTTTGCGTTGTATTACTTTGCGTTGCTTCACTTTGCCTTTTGTTCTAGTGCGTTGTATTACTTTACGTTGTGTTACTTTGCGTTGCGTTACTTTGCATTGTGTTCTGGTGCGTTGCATTACTTTGCGTTGTGTTACTTTGCGTTGTGTTACTTTGTGTTGTGTTACTTTGTGTTGCGTTACTTTGCGTTGCGTTACTTTGTGTTGCGTTTCTTTGCATTGCGTTACTTTGCATTTTGTTACGTTCTGTTGTTTTTCTTTGCCTTGTGTTGGAGTTCGTTGTGTTGCGTTACTTTGTGTTGTGTTATATTGCGTTGTGTTACCTTGCGTTGTGTTGTAATGCGTTGCGTTGCATTAATTTGCGTTGTGTTACTTTGCGTTGTGTTACTTTGAGTTGCGTTACTTTGCTTTGCTTTACTTTGCATTGTGTTACTTTGCATGTGTTACTTTGCGTTGTGTTACTTTGCGTTGCGTTACTTTGCCTTTTGTTCTAGTGCATTGTGTTACTTTGTGTTCTGTTACTTTGAGTTGCGTTACTTTGCGTTGTGTTACTTTGCCTTGTGTTACTTTGCGTTGTGTTTCTTTGTTTTGCATTACTTTGCTTTGCGTTACTTTGCATTGTGTTACTTTGCCTTGTGTTACTTTACCTTGTGTTACTTTGCGTTGCGTTACTTTGCGTTGTGTTACTCTCCATTGCGTTACTTTACCTTCTGTTGAAATGTGTTGCGTTACTTTGCGTTGTTTTACTTTGCCTTGTGTTGTAATGCGTTGCGTTGTGTTTCTTTGGGTTGTGTTACTTTGCGTTGCGTTACTGTCTCTTGTGTTGTCGAACGTTGCGTTACTTTGCATTGCGTTACTTTGCGTTGCGTTACTTTGCGTTGCGTTACTTTGCCTTTTGTTACTTTGCGTTGTGTTATAGTAAGTTGCGTTGCATTACTTTGCGTTGTGTTAATTAGTGTTGCCTTACTTTGCCTTGGGTTGTACTGTGTTGCGTTACTTTGTCTTGTGTTACTTTGCCTTGTGTTACTTTACCTTGTGTTGTATTGCGTTGCGTTGCATTACTTTGCCTTGCGTTACTTTGCCTTGTTTTGTAGTGCGTTGTGTTACTTTGTCTTTTGTTATTTTGCGTTGCGTTACTTTGCGTTGTGTTGTACTGCGTTGCGTTACTTTGCCTTGTGTTGTAGAAAGTTGTGTTAGTTTGTGTTGTGTTACTTTGCGTTGTATAACTTTGCGTTGCATTACTTTGC
The DNA here is from genome assembly GCA_947000775.1 of Pterois miles. NCBI lineage: Eukaryota > Metazoa > Chordata > Actinopteri > Perciformes > Scorpaenidae > Pterois > Pterois miles. Next base: position 1,453,941 of record CAMQGK010000123.1, read on the forward strand.
CTTTTGTTGTAGTGCATTGTGTTACTTTGCCTTGTGTTACTTTGCATTGTGTTGTAGTGCGTTGCGTTCTAGTGCGATGCGTTGTAGTGCGTTGTTTTGCGTCACTTTGCGTTGTTACTTTGCGTTGTTACTTTGCGTTGTGTTTCTTTGCATTGTGTTACTTTGCGTTGTGTTACTTTACGCTGTGTTGTAATGTGTTGCGTTACTTTGCATTGTTTTACTTTGCCTTGTGTTGTAGTGCGTTGCGTTGTGTTACTTTGGGTTGTTTTTCTTTGCGTTGCGTTACTTTGCGTTGCATTACTTTGCGTTGCGTTACTTTGCGTTGTGTTCCTTTGCATTTTGTCACTTTGCATTGCGTTACTTTGCCTTGTGTTGTAGTGCGTTGTGTTACTTTGCCTTGTGTTACTTTGTGGTGCGTTACTTTGCGTTGTGTCGTAGTGCGTTGCGTTACTTTGCCTTGTGTTGTAGTGTGTTGCGTTACTTAGCATTGCGTTACTTTACATTGTGTTACTTTGCGTTGCGTCACTTTGCCTTTTGTTGTGGTGCGTTGTGTTATTTTACGTTGCGTTACTTTGCGTTGCGTTACTTTGCGTTGCGTTACTTTGCATTGTGTTGTAGTGCGTTGCGTTACTTCACGTTGCGTTACTTTGCGTTGCGTTACTTTGCGTTACTTTGCATTGTAGTGCTTTGTTTTGCGTTAGTTTGCGTTGTTATTTTGCGTTGTGTTACTTTGCGTTGTTTTACTTTGCGTTGTGTTACTTTGCCTTGTGTTTTAATGTGTTGTATTGCATTACTTTGTGTTGTGTTACTTTGCGTTGTGTTAATTTACCTTATGTTGTAATGTGTTGCGTTACTTTGCGTTGTTACTTTGCATTGTGTTCCTTTGCGTTGTGTCACTTTGCGTTGTGTCACTTTGCGTTGCGTTACTTTGCCTTGTGTTGTAGTGCGTTGTGTTACTTTGCCTTGTGTTACTTTGCGTTGCGTTTCTTTTCCGTTGTGTCGTAGTGTGTTGCGTTACTTTGCCTTGTGTTGCAGTGTGTTGCGTTACTTAGCGTTGCGTTACCTTGCTTTGTGTTACTTTGCGTTGCGTTACTTTCCGTTGTGTTACTTTGCGTTGTGTTACTTTGCCTTGTGTTGTAATGTGTTGCGTTACTTTGCGTTGCGTTACTTTGCCTTGTGTTGTAGAAAGTTGCATGAGTTTGTTGTGTTACTTTGCGTTGTATAACTTTGCGTTGCGTTACTTTGCCTTTTGTTGTAGTGCATTGTGTTACTTTGCGTTGTGTTACTATGACTTGTGTTACTTTGCGTTGTGTTGTAGTGCGTTGCGCTGTAGTGCGATGCGTTGTAGAGCGTTTTTTTTTTCTTTACTTTGCGTTGCGTTACTTTGCGTTGCGTTACTTTGCATTGTGTTGTAGTGCGTTGCGTTACTTTACGTTGCGTTACTTTGCGTTGCGTTACTTTGCGTTGCGTTACTTTGCGTTGTGTTACTTTCCTTTGTTTTTTAGTGCGTTGTGTTGTAGTGCAATGCGTTTTAATGCGTTGTTTTGCGTGACTTTGCGTTGTGTTACTTTGCGTTGTGTTACATTGCGTTGCGTTACTTTGCGTTGCATTACTTTGTGTTGCGTTACTTTGCGTTGCGTTACTTTGCGTTGCGTTACTTTGCCTTTTGTTGTAGTGCATTGTGTTACTTTGCGTTGTGTTACTTTGCCTTGTGTTGTAGTGCGTTGCGTTCTAGTGCGATGCATTGTAGTGCGTTGTTTTGCGTTACTTTGCGTTGTTACTTTACGTTGTGTTACTTTACGTTGTGTTACTTTGCATTGTGTTTCTTTGTGTTGTATTACTTTGCGTTGAGTTACTTTGCCTTGTGTTGTAGAACGTTGCGTTACTTAGCAGTGTGTTACTTTGCGTTGCGTTACTTCGCCTTGTGTTGTAGTGTGTTGTGTTACTTTGCATTATTTACTTTGCGTTGTGTCGTAGTGCGTTGCGTTACTTTGCCTTGTTTTGTAGTGTGGTGCGATACTTAACGTTGCGTTACTTTGCGTTGTGTTACTTTGCATTGAGTTACTTTGCATTGAGTTACTTTGCCTTGTGTTGTAGAACGTTGCGTTACTTAGCAGTGTGTTACTTTGCGTTGCGTTACTTTGCCTTTTGTTGTAGTGTGTTGTGTTACTTTGCCTTGTGTTACTTTGCATTAGTTACTTTGCGTTGTGTCGTAGTGCGTTGCGTTACTTTGCCTTGTGTTGTAGTGTGGTGCGATACTTAACGTTGCGTTACTTTGCGTTGTGTTACTTTGCATTGCATTACTTTGCGTTGCATTAATTTGCCTTGTGTTGTAATGTGTCGCCTTACTTTGCGTTGTCTTACTTTGCATTACATTACTTTGCGTTGCGTTACTTTGCCTTGTGTTGTAATGTGTTGCGTTACTTTGCGTAGTGGTACTTTGCGTTGTGTTACTTTGCGTTGTGTTACTTTGCGTTGCGTTACTTTGCTTTGCGTTACCTTGCATTGTGTTACTTTGCGTTGTGTTACTTTGCGTTGCGTTACTTTGCCTTTTGTTGTAGTGCGTTACTTTGCGTTACTTTGCGTTGCTTTACTTTGGGTTGCGTTACTTTGCGTCGCGTTACTTTGCGTTGCGTTACTTTGCGTTGCGTTACTTTGCTTTGTGTTTTAGTGCGATGCGCTGTAGTGCGTTGTTTTGCGTTACTTTGCGTTGTTACTTTGCATTGTTACTTTGCGTTGCGTTACTTTGCGTTGTGTTACTTTCCCTTGTGTTACTTTGCCTTGTTTTGTAGTGCTTTGTGTTACTTTGCCTTGTGTTACTTTGCCTTGTGTTACTTTGTGTTGCGTTACTTTGCGTTGTGTTGTAGAACGTTGCGTTACTTTGCGGTGTGTTACTTTGCGTTGTATTACTTTGCGTTGAGTTACTTTGCCTTGTGTTGTATAACGTTGCGTTACTTAGCGGTGTGTTACTTTGCGTTCCGTTACTTCGCCTTGTGTTGTAGTGTATTGTGTTACTTTGCCTTGTGTTACTTTGCATTAGTTAGTTTGCATTGTGTCGTAGTGCGTTGCGTTACTTTGCCTTGTGTTATAGTGTGGTGCGATACTTAACGTTGCTTTACTTTGCGCTGTGTTACTTTGCGTTGCATTACTTTGCGTTGCATTACTTTGCCTTGTGTTACTTTGCGTTGTGTTGTAGCACGTTGCATTACTTTGCATTGTGTTACTTTGTGTTGCGTTACTTTGCGTTATGTTACGTTGCCTCGTGTTACTTTGCGTTGTGTTGTAGTGCGTTGCGTTGCATTATTTTGCAATGTGTTAATTTGAGTTGCCTTACTTTGCCTTGTGTTTTACTGTGTTGCGTTACTTTGCCTTGTATTACTTTGGGGGCGGCAGTAGCTCAGTCTGTAGGGCGTTGGCTTGGGAACCGGAGGGTCACCGGTTCAAGTCCCGACATGGACCAAAAACTGAGTGTGAACTGGTAGCTGGAGAGGTGCCAGTTTACCTCTTGGGCACTGCCGAGGTGCCCCTGAGCAAGGCACCAAACCCCCAACTGCTCGGGGCGCTTGTCTGGAGCAGCCCCATCACTCTGACATCTCTCCATTAATGCATGTGTGTGTTTGTGTGCATGTACCATGTATAAGTTAAACAGAGTGTAAATTGAATTTCCCCACTGTGGGACTAATAAAGGTTGATCTTCTTCTTCTTCTTCTTCTTCTTTGCCTATTGTTACTTTACCTTGTGTTGTATTGCTTTGCGTTTCATTACTTTGCGTTGCGTTACTTTGCGTTGTGTTACTCTGCCTTGAGTTACTTTGCGTTGCGTTACTTTGCCTTGTATTGTAGAACGTTGCGTTACTTTGCGGTGTGTTACTTTGCGTTGACTTACTTTGCGTTGAGTTACTTTGCTTTGTGTTGTAGAACGTTGCGTTACTTAGCAGTGTGTTACTTTGCGTTGCGTTACTTTGCCTTGTGTTGCAGTGCGTTGTGTTACTTTGCGTTCTGTTACTTTGCGTTGTGTTACTTTGCGTTGCGTTACTTTGCCTTTTTTTTGTAGTGCGTCGTGTTACTTTGCAATGTGTCAGTTTGCGTTGATTTACTTTGCATTGCGTTACTTTGCATTGTGTTGTAGTGCGTTGCGTTACTTTGCGTTGCGTTACTTTGCGTTGCGTTACTTTACCTTGTGTTGTAATGTGTTGCGTTACTTTGCATTATTACTTTGCGTTGCGTTACTTTGCGTTGCGTTACTTTGCTTTGCGTTACTTTGCGTTGCGTTACTTTGCCTTGTGTTACTTTGCCTTGTGTTGTATTGCGTTGCGTTGCATTACTTTGCATTGTGTTACTTTGCGTTGTCTTACTTTGCGTTGTCTTACTTAGCGTTGTATTACTTTGCGTTGCGTTACTTTGCCCTGTGTTGTAGTGCGTTGCGTTGTGTTACTTTGCGTTGTGTTACTTTGCGTTGTGTTACTTTGCATTGTTACTTTGCGTTGTGTTACTTTGCGTTGTCTTACTTTGCGTTGCGTTACTTTGCCCTGTGTTGTTGTGCGTTGCGTTGTGTTACTTTGCGTTGTGTTACTTTGCATTGTTACTTTGCGTTGTGTTACTTTGCGTTGTCTTACTTTGCGTTGCGTTACTTTGCCCTGTGTTGTTGTGCGTTGCGTTGTGTTACTTTGCGTTGTGTTACTTTGCGTTGTGTTACTTTGTGTTGCGTTACTTTGCGCTGTGTTACTTTGCCTTGTGTTACTTTGCCTTGTTTTGTAGTGCTTTGTGTTACTTTGCCTTGTGTTACTTTGCGTTGCGTTACTTTGCGTTGTGTTGTAGAATGTTGCGTTACTTTGCGGTGTGTTACTTTGCGTTGTGTTACTTTGCATTACGTTACTTTTCATTGTGTTGTAGTGCGTTGCGTTACTTTGCGTTGTGTTACTATGCATTGTGTTACTTTGCGTTGTGTTACTTTGCGTTGTGTTGTAATGTGTTGATTTACTTTGCGTTGTTTTACTTTGCCTTGTGTTGTAGTGCGTTGCGTTGTGTTACTTTGGGTTGTGTTACTTTGCGTTGCGTTACTTTGCATTGTGTCGTAGTGCATTGCGTTACTTTGACTTGTGTTGTGGTGTGTTGCGTTACTTAGCGTTGCGTTACTTTGCGTTGTGTTACTTTGCCTTGCGTTACTTTGCCTTGTGTTGTAATGTGTTGCGTTACTTTGCGTTGCGTTACTTTGCGTCGTCTTACTTTGCGTTGCGTTACTTTGCATTGTGTTGTAGAAAGTTACGTTAGTTTGTGTTGTGTTATTTTTCGTCGGTTACTTTGCTTTGCGTTACTTTGCATGGTGTTACTTTGCATTGTGTTACTTTGCATTGCGTTACTTTGCCTTTTTTTGTAGTGCGTTACTTTGCGTTGCGTTACTTTGCGTTGTGTTACTTTGCGTAGCGTTACTTTGCGTTGTGTTGTAGTGCGATGCGTTGTTGTGCGTTGCCTTGTACTGCGTTTTTTTGCGTTGTTACTTTGCATTGTTACTTTGCGTTGTGTTACTTTGCGTTGTGTTACTTTGCGTTGCATTACATTGCATTGCTTTACTCTGCGTTGCGTTACTTTGCCTTGTGTTGTAGTGTGTTGCGTTACTTTGCGTTGTGTTACTTTGCCTTGTGTTGTAATGTGTTGCGTTAATTTGCGTTGCGTTACTTTGCCTTTTGTTGTGGTGTGTTGCGTTACTTAGCGTTGCGTTACTTTGCGTTGTGTTACTTTGCCTTGCGTTACTTTGCCTTGTGTTGTAATGTGTTGCGTTACTTTGCGTTGTCTTACTTTGCGTTACGTAACTTTGCCTTGTGTTGTAGAAAGTTTCGTTAGTTTGTGTTGTGTTATTTTGCGTCGGTTACTTTGCTTTGCGTTACTTTGCATGGTGTTACTTTGCATTATGTTACTTTGCATTGCGTTACTTTGCCTTTTTTTGTAATGCGTTACTTTGTGTTGCGTTACTTTGCATTGAGTTACTTTGCGTAGCGTTACTTTGCTTTGTATTGTAGAACGTCGCGTAACTTTGCGTTTTGTTACTTTGTGTTGTATTACTTTGCGTTGAGTTACTTTGCCTTGTGTTGTAGAATGTTGCGTTACTTTGCGGTGTGTTACTTTGCGTTGTATTACTTTGCCTTGTGTTGCTTTGCCTTGTGTTACTTTACCTTGTGTTGTATTGCTTTGCGTTTCATTACTTTGCGTTGCGTTACTTTGCCTTGTGTTGTAGTGTGTTGTGTTAATTTGCCTTGTGTTACTTTGCATTAGTTACTTTGCGTTGTGTCGTAGTGCGTTGCGTTACTTTTCCTTGTGTTGTAGTGTGGTGCGATACTTAACGTTGCGTTACTTTGCGTTGTGTTACTTTGCGTTGTGTTACTTTGCGTTGCATTACTTTGCGTTGCATTACTTTGCCTTGTGTTGTAATGTGTTGCGTTACTTTGCGTTGTCTTACTTTGCGTTACATTACTTTGCGTTGCGTTACTTTGCCTTATGTTGTAATGTGTTGCGTTACTTTGCGTTGTGGTACTTTGCGTTGTTACTTTGCGTTGTGTTACTTTGCGTTGCGTTACTTTTCCTTTTTGTGTAGTCCGTTGTGTTACTTTGCAATGTGTTAGTTTGCGTTGTTTTACTTTGCATTGCGTTACTTTGCATTGTGTTGTAGTGCGTTGCGTTACTTTGCGTAACGTTACTTTGCGTTGCGTTACTTTGCGTTGCGTTACTTTGCGTTGCGTTACTTTGCCTTGTGTTGTAATGTGTTGCGTTACTTTGCGTTGCGTTACTTTGCATTGTTACTTTGCGTTAAGTTACTTTGCGTTGCGTTACTTTGCGTTGCGTTACTTTGCGTTGCTTTACTTTGCGTTGTGTTGTATTGTGTTGCGTTGCATTACTTTGCATTGCGTTACTTTGCGTTGCATTACTTTGCGTTGCATTACTTTGCATTGCATTACTTTGCGTTGCGTTACTTTGCGCTGTGTTGTAGTGCATTGCGTTACTTTGCGTTGCATTACTTTGCGTTGCATTACTTTGCCTTGTATTGTAGAACGTTGCGTTACTTTGTGGTGTGTTACTTTGTGGTGTGTTACTTTGCATTACTTTGCGTTGCGTTACTTTGCGTTGCGTTACTTTGCGTCGGATTACTTTGCATTGTGTTACTTTCCGTTGTGTTATTTTGCATTGCGTTACTTTGCCTTTTGTTGTAGTGCGTTACTTTGCGTTGCGTTACTCTGCGTTGCGTTACTTTGGATTGTGTTGTAGTGCGATGCGTTGTAGTGCGTTGCGTTGTAGTGCGATGCGTTGTAATGCGTTGTTTTGCGTTACTTTGCGTTGTTACTTTGCTTTGAATTACTTTGTGTTGTGTTACTCTGCGTTGCGTTACTTTACCTTGTGTTGTAATGTGTTGCTTTACTTTGCGTTGCGTAACTTTGCCTTGTATTGTAGAAAGTTGCGTTAGTTTGTGTTGTGTTATTTTGCGTTGGTTACTTTGCTTTGCGTTACCTTGGATTGTGTTACTTTGCGTTGTGTTACTTTGCGTTGCGTTAATTTGCCTTTTGTTGTAGTGCGTTACTTTGCGTTGCTTTACTTTGCGTTAGGTTGCTTTGCGTAGCGTTACTTTGCGTTGCGTTACTATGCCTTGTGTTGTAGAACGTTGCTTTACTTTGCATTGCGTTACTTTGCGTTGCGTTACTTTGCGTTGCGTTACTTAGCGTTGCGTTACTTTGCATTGTGTTCCTTTGCGTTGTGTCAATTTGCGTTGCGTTACTTTGCCTTGTGTTGTAGTGCTTTGTGTTACTTTGCCTTGTGTTACTTTGCGTTGTGTCCTAGTGCATTGTGTTACTTTGCCTTGTGTTGTAGTGTGTTGCTTTTACTTACCGTTGCGTTACTTTGCCTTGTCTTACTTTGCGTTGCATTACTTTGCGTTGCGTTACTTTGCCTTTTTTGTACTGCATTGTGTTACTTTGCGTTGTGTTACTTTGCATTACGTTACTTTTCATTGTGTTGTCGTGCGTTGCGTTACTTTGCGTTGCATTACTTTGCGTTGTGTTACTTTGCGTTGTGCTGTAGTGCACTGCGTTGTGTTACTTTGCGTTCCGTTACTTTGCGTTGTGTTACTTTGCGTTGTATTACTTTGCGTTGCGTTACTTCGCCTTGTGTTGTAGTGTGTTGTGTTACTTTGCCTTGTGTTACTTTGCATTAGTTACTTTGCGTTGTGTCGTAGTGCGTTGCGTTACTTTGCCTTGTGTTGTAGTGTGGTGCGATACGTAACGTTGCGTTACTTTGCGTTGCGTTACTTAGCGTTGCGTTACTTTGCATTGTGTTTCTTTGCGTTGTTTCACTTTGCGTTGCGTTACTTTGCCTTGTGTTGTAGTGCTTTGTGTTACTTTGCGTTGTGTTACTTTGCGTTGTGTCGTAGTGCATTGCGTTACTTTGCCTCCTTTAGTGTGTTGCTTTTACTTACCGTTGCTTTACTTTGCCTTGTGTTAGTTTGCGGTGCGTTACTTTGCGTTGCGTTGTGTTACTTTGCATTGAGTTACTTTGCGTTGCGTTACTTTGTCTTATATTGTAGAACGTTGCGTTACTTTGCAGTGTGTTACTTTGCGTTGTATTACTTTGCGTTGACTTACTTTACCTTGTGTTGTAGAACGTTGCGTTACTTAGCTGTGTGTTACTTTGCGTTGCGTTACTTTGCCTTGTGTTGTAGTGTGTTGTGTTACTTTGCCTTGTGTTACTTTGCATTAGTTACTTTGCGTTGTGTCGTAGTGCGTTGCGTTACTTTGCCTTGTGTTGTAGTGTGGTGCGATACTTAACGTTGCGTTACTTTGCGTTGTGTTACTTTGCGTTACATTACTTTGTGTTGCGTTACTTTGCCTTGTGTTGTAATGTGTTGCGTTACTTTGCGTTGTGTTACTTTGCGTTGTGTTACTTTGCGTTACATTACTTTGTGTTGCGTTACTTTGCCTTGTGTTGTAATGTGTTGCGTTACTTTGCGTTGTATTGCGTTGTGTTACTTTGCGTTGTGTTACTTTGCGTTGTGTTACTTTGCGTTGCGTTACTTTGCTTTGCGTTACCTTGCATTGTGTTACTTTTCGTTGTGTTACTTTGCGTTGCGTTACTTTGCCTTTTGTTGTAGTGCGTTACTTTGCGTTACTTTGCGTTGCTTTATTTTGCGTTGTGTTACTTTGCATAGCGTTACTTTGCGTTGCGTTACTTTGCGTTGCGTTACTTTGCTTTGTGTTTTAGTGCGATGCGTTGTAGTGCGTTGCGTTGTAGTGCGATGCGTTGTAATACGTTATTTTGCGTTACTTTGCGTTGTTACTTTGCCTTGTGTTGTAATGTGTTGCGTTACTTTGCGTTGCATTACTATGACTTGTGTTGTAGAACGTTGCTTTACTTTGCATTGCGTTACTTTGCGTTGTCTTACTTTGCATTGTATTACTTTGCGTTGCCTTACTTTGCCCTGTGTTGTAGTGCGTTGCGTTGCGTTACTTTGCGTTGCGTTACTTTGCCTTGTAGTGTAGTGCGTTGTGTTACTTTGCCTTGTGTTACTTTGCGTTAGTTACTTTGCGTTGTGTCGTACTGCCTTGCGTTACTTTGCCTTGTGTTGTAGTGTGTTGCGATACTTAACGTTGCGTTACTTTCCGTTGTGTTACTTTGCTTTGCATTACTTTGCCTTGTGTTGTAATGTGTTGCGTTACTTTGCGTTGTCTTACTTTGCGTTGCATTACTTTGCGTTGCGTTACTTTGCCGTGTTGTAGTGCGTTGCGTTACTTTGCGTTGTGTTACTTTGCATAGAGTTACTTTCCGTTGCGTTACTTTTCCTTGTATTGTAGAACGTTGCGTTACTTTGTGGTGTGTTACTTTGCGTTGCGTTACTTTGCCTTGTAGTGTAGTGCGTTGTGTTACTTTGCCTTGTGTTACTTTGCGTTAGTTACTTTGCGTTGTGTCGTACTGCCTTGCGTTACTTTGCCTTGTGTTGTAGTGTTTTGCGATACCTAACGTTGCGTTACTTTCCGTTGTGTTACTTTGCTTTGCATTACTTTGCCTTGTGTTGTAATGTGTTGCGTTACTTTGCGTTGTCTTACTTTGCGTTGCATTACTTTGCGTTGCGTTACTTTGCCGTGTTGTAGTGCGTTGCGTTACTTTGCGTTGTGTTACTTTGCATAGAGTTACTTTGCGTTGCGTTACTTTTCCTTGTATTGTAGAACGTTGCGTTACTTTGTGGTGTGTCACTTTGTGTTGCGTTACTTTGCCTTGTGTTGTAGTGCTTTGTGTTACTTTGCCTTGTGTTATTTTGCGTTGTGTTACTTTGCGTTGTGTTGTAGTGCATTGCGTTACTTTGCCTTGTGTCTTAGTGTGTTGCTTTTACTTACCGTTGCTTTACTTTGCCTTGTGTTACTTTGCGTTGCGTTACTTTGCGTTGCGTTACTTTGCGTTGCGTTACTTTGCGTTGCGTTACTTTACCTTTTTTGTACTGCATTGTGTTACTTTGCGCTGTGTTACTTTGCGCTGTGTTACTTTGCGTTGCGTTACTTTGCCTTGTGTTGTAGAAAGATGCATTAGTTTGTGTTGTGTTAATTTGCGTTGCGTTACTTTCCTTTGCGTTACTTTCCTTTGCGTTACTTTGCATTGTGTTACTTTGCATTGTGTTACTTTGCGTTGTGTTACTTTGCATTACGTTACATTTCATTGTGTTGTATTGCGTTACGTTACTTTGCGTTGCATTACTTTGCGATGTGTTACTTTGCGTTGTGTTGTAGTGCACTGCATTGTGTTACTTTGTGTTGTGTTACTTTGTGTTGTGTTACTTTGCGCTGTGTTACTTTCCCTTGTGTTACTTTGCCTTGTTTTGTAGTGCTTTGTGTTACTTTGCCTTGTGTTACTTTGCCTTTTGTTGCTTTGCCTTGTGTTACTTTGCGTTGTGTTGTAGAACGTTGCTTTACTTTGCGGTGTGTTACTTTGCGTTGTATTACTTTGCGTTGAGTTACTTTGCCTTGTCTTGTATAACGTTGCGTTACTTATCGGTGTGTTACTTTGCGTTCCCTTACTTCGCCTTGTGTTGTAGTGTGTTGTGTTACTTTGCCTTGTGTTACTTTGCATTAGTTACTTTGCATTGTGTCGTAATGCGTTGCGTTACTTTGCCTTGTGTTATAGTGTGGTGCGATACTTAACGTTGCTTTACTTTGCGTTGTGTTACTTTGCGTTGCATTACTTTGCATTGTCTTACTTTGCGTTGCATTACTTTGCGTTGCGTTACTTTGCCCTGTGTTGTAGTGCGTTGCGTTGCGTTACTTTGCGTTGTGTTACTTTGCGTTGCGTTACTTTGCGTTGCGTTACTTTGCCTTGTAGTGTAGTGCGTTGTGTTACTTTGCCTTGTGTTACTTTGCGTTAATTACTTTGCGTTGTGTCTTACTGCGTTGCGTTACTTTGCCTTGTGTTGTAGTGTGTTGCGATACTTAACGTTGCATTACTTTCCATTGTGTTACTTTGCTTTGCATTACTTTGCCTTGTGTTGTAATGTGTTGCGTTACTTTGCGTTGTCTTACTTTGCGTTGCATTACTTTGCGTTGCATTACTTTGCGTTGCGTTACTTTGCGTTGCGTTACTTTGCCGTGTTGTAGTGCGTTGCGTTGCGTTACTTTGCGTTGTGTTACTTTGCATTGAGTTACTTTGCGTTGCGTTACTTTTCCTTGTATTGTAGAACGTTGCGTTACTTTGCGGTGTGTTACTTAGCGTTGCGTTACTTTGCATTGTGTTCGTTTGCGTTGTGTCACTTTGCGTTGCGTTACTTTGCCTTGTGTTGTAGTGCTTTGTGTTACTTTGCCTTGTGTTACTTTGCCTTGTGTTACTTTGCCTTGTGTTACTTTGCGTTGTGTCGTAGTGCATTGCGTTACTTTGCCTTGTGTTGTTGTGTGTTGCTTTTACTTACCGTTGCTTTACTTTGCCTTGTGTTACTTTGCGTTGCGTTACTTTGCGTTGCGTTACTTTGCGTTGCGTTACTTTGCGTTACGTTACTTTGCCTTTTTTGTACTGCATTGTGTTACTTTGCGCTGTGTTACTTTGCGTTGCGTTACTTTGCCTTGTGTTGTAGAAAGATGCGTTAGTTTGTGTTGTGTTAATTTGCGTTGCGTTACATTCCTTTGCGTTACTTTGCATTGTGTTACTTTGCATTGTGTTACTTTGCGTTGTGTTACTTTGCATTACGTTACATTTCATTGTGTTGTAGTGCGTTACGTTACTTTGCGTTGCATTACTTTGGGTTGTGTTACTTTGCTTTGTGTTGTAGTGCACTGCGTTGTGTTACTTTGAGTTGTGTTACTTTGTGTTGTGTTACTTTGCGTTGTGTTACTTTCCCTTGTGTTACTTTGCCTTGTTTTGTAGTGCTTTGTGTTACTTTGCCTTGTGTTACTTTGCCTTGTGTTACTTTGCCTTGTGTTACTTTGCCTTGTGTTACTTTGCCTTGTGTTACTTTGCGTTGCGTTACTTTGCGTTGTGTTGTAGAACGTTGCTTTACTTTGCGGTGTGTTACTTTGCGTTGTATTACTTTGCGTGGAGTTACTTTGGCTTGTCTTGTATAACGTTGCGTTACTTATCGGTGTGTTACTTTGCGTTCCGTTACTTCGCCTTGTGTTGTAGTGTGTTGTGTTACTTTGGCTTGTGTTACTTTGCATTAGTTACTTTGCATTGTGTCGTAGTGCGTTGCGTTACTTTGCCTTGTGTTGTAGTGTGTTGCTTTTACTTACCGTTGCGTTACTTTGCCTTACTTTGCGTTGCGTTACTTTGCGTTGCGTTACTTTGCCTTTTTTGTACTGCATTGTGTTACTTTGCGCTGTGTTACTTTGCATTGCGTTACTTTGCATTGCGTTACTTTGCCTTGTTTTGTAGAAAGATGCGTTAGTTTGTGTTGTGTTAATTTGCATTGCGTTACTTTGCTTTGCATTACTTTGCATTGTGTTACTTTGCATTGTGTTACTTTGCGTTGTGTTACTTTGCGTTGTGTTACTTTGCGTCGTGTTACTTTGCATTACGTTACTTTTCATTGTGTTGTAGTGCGTTGCGTTACTTTGCGTTGTGTTACTTTGCGTTGTGTTGTAGTGCACTGCGTTGTGTTACTTTGCGTTGCGTTACTTTGCGTTGCGTTACTTTGCGTTGCGTTACTTTGCGTTGCGTTACTTTGCGTTGTATTACTTTGCGTTGAGTTACTTTGCCTTGTGTTGTAGAATGTTGCGTTACTTAGCGGTGTGTTACTTAGCGGTGTGTTACTTTGCGTTGCGTTACTTCGCCTTGTGTTGTAGTGTGTTGTGTTACTTTGCCTTGTGTTACTTTGCATTAGTTACTTTGCGTTGTGTCGTAGTGCGTTGCGTTACTTTGCCTTGTGTTGTAGTGTGGTGCGATACTTAACATTGCGTTACTTTGCGTTGTGTTACTTTGCGTTGCATTACTTTGCGTTGCATTACTTTGCCTTGTGTTACTTTGCGTTGTGTTGTAGCACGTAGCATTACTTTTGCATTGCGTTACTTTCCGTTGCATTACTTTGCGTTATGTTACGTTGCCTCGTGTTACTTTGCGTTATGTTGTAGTGCGTTGCGTTGCATTACTTTGCGATGTGTTGATTTGAGTTGCCTTACTTTGCCTTGTGTTTTACTGTGTTGCGTTACTTTGCCTTGTGTTACTTTGCCTTGTGTTACTTTACCTTGTGTTGTATTGCTTTGCGTTTCATTACTTTGCATTGCGTTACTTTGCGTTGTCTTACTTTGCGTTGCATTACTTTGCGTTGCATTACTTTGCCCTGTGTTGTAGTGCGTTGCGTTGCGTTACTTTGCGTTGTGTTACTTTGCGTTGTGTTACTTTGCATTGAGTTACTTTGCGTTGCGTTACTTTGCCTTGTATTGTAGAACGTTGCGTTACTTTGCATTGTGTTTCTTTGTGTTGTATTACTTTGCGTTGAGTTACTTTGCCTTGTGTTGTAGAACGTTGCGTTACTTAGCAGTGTGTTACTTTGCGTTGCGTTACTTCGCCTTGTGTTGTAGTGTGTTGTGTTACTTTGCCTTGTTTTGTAGTGTGGTGCGATACTTAACGTTGCGTTACTTTGCGTTGTGTTACTTTGCATTGAGTTACTTTGCATTGAGTTACTTTGCCTTGTGTTGTAGAACGTTGCGTTACTTAGCAGTGTGTTACTTTGCGTTGCGTTACTTTGCCTTTTGTTGTAGTGTGTTGTGTTACTTTGCCTTGTGTTACTTTGCATTAGTTACTTTGCGTTGTGTCGTAGTGCGTTGCGTTACTTTGCCTTGTGTTGTAGTGTGGTGCGATACTTAACGTTGCGTTACTTTGCGTTGTGTTACTTTGCATTGCATTACTTTGCGTTGCATTACTTTGCCTTGTGTTGTAATGTGTTGCCTTACTTTGCGTTGTCTTAATTTGCATTACATTACTTTGCGTTGCGTTACTTTGCCTTGTGTTGTAATGTGTTGCGTTACTTTGCGTTGTGGTACTTTGCGTTGTGTTACTTTGCGTTGTGTTACTTTGCGTTGCGTTACTTTGCTTTGCGTTACCTTGCATTGTGTTACTTTGCGTTGTGTTACTTTGCGTTGCGTTACTTTGCCTTTTGTTGTAGTGTGTTACTTTGCGTTACTTTGCGTTGCTTTACTTTGCGTTGCGTTACTTTGCGTCACGTTACTTTGCGTTGCGTTACTTTGCTTTGTGTTTTAGTGCGATGCGCTGTAGTGCGTTGTTTTGCGTTACTTTGCGTTGTTACTTTCCATTGTTACTTTGCGTTGCGTTACTTTGCGTTGTGTTACTTTCCCTTGTGTTACTTTGCCTTGTTTTGTAGTGCTTTGTGTTACTTTACCTTGTGTTACTTTGCCTTGTGTTACTTTGCCTTGTGTTACTTTGCGTTGCGTTACTTTGTGTTGTGTTGTAGAACGTTGTGTTACTTTGCGGTGTGTTACTTTGCGTTGTATTACTTTGCGTTGAGTTACTTTGCCTTGTGTGGTAGAACGTTGCGTTACTTAGCGGTGTGTTACTTTGCGTTGCGTTACTTTGCCTTGTGTTGTAATCTGTTGCGTTACTTTGCGTTGCGTTACTTTGCATTGTTACTTTGCGTTGCGTTACTTTGCGTTGCGTGACTCTGCGTTGCGTTACTTTGCCTTGTGTTACTTTGCCTTGTGTTACTTTACCTTGTGTTGTATTGCTTTGCGTTGCATTACTTTGCATTGCGTTACTTTGCGTTGTCTTACTTTGCGTTGCATTACTTTGCGTTGCGTTACCTTGCCCTGTGTTGTAGTGCATTGCGTTGCGTTACTTTGCGTTGTGTTACTTTGCATTGAGTTACTTTGCGTTACGTTACTTTGCCTTGTATTGTAGAACGTTGCGTTACTTTGCGGTGTGTTACTTTGCGTTGTATTACTTTGCGTTGAGTTACTTTGCCTTGTGTTGTATAACGTTGCGTTACTTAGCGGTGTGTTACTTTGCGTTCCATTACTTCGCCTTGTGTTGTAGTGTGGTGCGATACTTAACGTTGCTTTACTTTGCGCTGTGTTACTTTGCGTTGCATTACTTTGCGTTGCATTACTTTGCTTTGTGTTTCTTTGCGTTGTGTTGTAGCACGTTGCATTACTTTGCATTGTGTTACTTTGTGTTGCGTTACTTTGCGTTATGTTACGTTGCCTCGTGTTACTTTGCGTTGTGTTGTAGTGCGTTGCGTTGCATTATTTTGCGATGTGTTAATTTGAGTTGCCTTACTGCCTTGTGTTTTACTGTGTTGCGTTACTTTGCCTTGTATTACTTTGCCTATTGTTACTTTACCTTGTGTTGTATTACTTTGCGTTTCATTACTTTGCGTTGCGTTACTTTGCGTTGTGTTACCCTGCATTGAGTTACTTTGCGTTGCGTTACTTTGCCTTGTATTGTAGAACGTTGCGTTACTTTGCGGTGTGTTACTTTGCGTTGACTTACTTTGCGTTGAGTTACTTTGCCTTGTGTTGTAGAACGTTGCGTTACTTAGCAGTGTGTTACTTTGCGTTGCGTTACTTTGCCTTGTGTTGCTTTGCCTTGTGTTGTAATGTGTTGCGTTACTTTGCGTTGTCTTACTTTGCGTTACATTACTTTGCGTTGCGTTACTTTACCTTGTGTATTAATGTGTTGCGTTACTTTGCGTTGTGTTACTTTCCTTTGTGTTACTTTGCCTTTTTTTTGTAGTGCGTCGTGTTACCTTGCAATGTGTCAGTTTGCGTTGTTTTACTTTGCATTGCGTTACTTTGCATTGTGTTGTAGTGCGTTGCGTTACTTTGCGTTGCATTACTTTACCTTGTGTTGTAATGTGTTGCGTTACTTTGCATTGTTACTTTGCGTTGCGTTACTTTGCGTTGCGTTACTTTGCCTTGTGTTACTTTGCCTTGTGTTGTATTGCGTTGCGTTACTTTGCATTGTGTTACTTTGCGTTGTCTTACTTTGCGTTGTATTACTTTGCGTTGCGTTACTTTGCCCTGTGTTGTTGTAAGTTGCGTTGTGTTACTTTGCGTTGTGTTACTTTGCGTTGCGTTACTTTGCCTTGTGTTACTTTGCCTTGTTTTGTAATGCTTTGTCTTACTTTCCCTTGTGTTACTTTGCCTTGTGTTACTTTGCGTTGCGTTACTTTGCGTTGTGTTGTAAAATGTTGCGTTACTTTGCGGTGTGTTACTTTGCGGTGTGTTACTTTGCGTTGTATTACTTTGCGTTGAGTTACTTTGCCTTGTGTTGTAGAACGTTGCGTTACTTAGCGGTGTGTTACTTTGCATTGCGTTACTTCACCTTGTGTTGTAGTGTGTTGTGTTACTTTGCCTTGTGTTACTTTGCATTAGTTACTTTGCGTTGTTTCGTAGTGCGTTGCGTTACTTTGCCTTGTGTTGTAGTGTGTTGCGATACTTAACGTTGTGTTACTTTGCGTTGTGTTACTTTGCGTTGCATTACTTTGCCTTGTGTTACTTTGCGTTGTGTTGTAGCATGTTGCATTACTTTTGCATTGCGTTACTTTGCGTTGCGTTACTTTGCGTTATGTTACGGTGCCTCGTGTTACGTTGCGTTGTGTTGTAGTGCGTTGCGTTGTAGTGCGTTGCGTAGCATTACTTTGCGATGTGTTAATTTGAGTTGCCTTACTTTGCCTTGTGTTTTACTGTGTTGCGTTACTTTGCCTTGTGTTACTTTGCCTTGTGTTACTTTACCTTGTGTTGTATTGCTTTGCGTTGCATTACTTTGCATTGCGTTACTTTGCGTTGTCTTACTTTGCGTTGCATTACTTTGCATTGCGTTACTTTGCCCTGTGTTGTAGTGCGTTGCCTTGTGTTACTTTGCGTTGTGTTGTAGCACGTTGCATTACTTTGCATTGCGTTACTTTGTGTTGCGTTACTTTGCGTTATGTTACATTGCCTCGCGTTACTTTGCGTTGTGTTGTAATGCGTTGCGTTGCATTATTTTGCGATGTGTTAATTTGAGTTGCCTTACTTTGCCTTGTGTTTTACTGTGTTGCGTTACTTTGCCTTGTATTACTTTGCCTTGTGTTACTTTACCTTGTGTTGTATTGCTTTGCGTTGCATTACTTTGCATTGCGTTACTTTGCGTTGTCTTACTTTGCGTTGCATTACTTTGCATTGCGTTACTTTGCCCTGTGTTGTAGTGCGTTGCTTTGTGTTACTTTGCGTTGTGTTGTAGCACGTTGCATTACTTTGCATTGCGTTACTTTGTGTTGCGTTACTTTGCGTTATGTTACATTGCCTCGCGTTACTTTGCGTTGTGTTGTAATGCGTTGCGTTGCATTATTTTGCGATGTGTTAATTTGAGTTGCCTTACTTTGCCTTGTGTTTTACTGTGTTGCGTTACTTTGCCTTGTATTACTTTGCCTTGTGTTACTTTACCTTGTGTTGTATTGCTGTGCGTTTCATTACTTTGCGTTGCGTTACTTTGCGTTGTGTTACTTTGCATTGAGTTACTTTGCGTTGCGTTACTTTGCCTTGTATTGTAGAACGTTGCGTTACTTTGCGGTGTGTTACTTTGCGTTGTATTACTTTGCGTTGAGTTACTTTTCCTTGTGTTGTAGAACGTTGCATTACTTAGCAGTGTTTTACTTTGCGTTGCGTTACTTTGCCTTGTGTTTTAGTGTGTTGTGTTACTTTGCCTTGTGTTACTTTGCATTAGTTACTTTGCGTTGTGTCGTAGTGTGTTGCGTTACTTTGCCTTGTGTTGTAGTGTGATGCGATACTTAACGTTGCGTTACTTTGCGTTGTGTTACTTTGCATTGTTACTTTGCGTTGCGTTACTTTACCTTGTGTTGTAATGTGTTGCGTTACTTTGCGTTGCATTACTATGCCTTGTGTGGTAGAACGTTGCTTTACATTGTTACTTTGCGTTGCGTTACTTTGCGTTGCGTTACTTTGCGTTGCGTTACTTTGCCTTGTGTTGTAATGTGTTGCGTTACTTTGCATTGTGTTAATTTGTGTTGTGTTACTTTGCGTTGTGTTACTTTGCGTTGCGTTACTTTGCCTTTTTTGTAGTGCGTCGTGTTACTTTGCAATGTGTTAGTTTGCATTGTTTTACTTTGCATTGCGTTACTTTGCATTGTGTTGTAGTGCGTTGCGTTACTTTGCGTTGCGTTACTTTGCGTTGCGATGCTTTGCCTTGTGTTGTAATGTGTTGCGTGACTTTGCGTTGCGTTACTTTGCATTGTTACTTTGCGTTGCGTTACTTTGCGTTGCGTGACTTTGCGTTGCGTTACTTTGCCTTGTGTTACTTTGCCTTGTGTTGTATTGCGTTGCGTTGCATTACTTTGCATTGCGTTACTTTGCTTTGTCTTACTTTGCATTGCATTACTTTGCGTTGCATTACTTTGCGTTGCATTACTTTGCGTTGAATTAATTTGCGTTGCATTACTTTGTGTTGCATCACTTTGCGTTGCGTTACTTTGCATTGTGTTGTAGTGCGTTGCGTTACTTTGTGTTGCGTTACTTTGCGTTGCGATACTTTGCCTTGTGTTGTAATCTGTTGCGTTACTTTGCGTTGCGTTACTTTGCATTGTTACTTTGCGTTGCGTTACTTTGCGTTGCGTGACTTTGCGTTGCGTTACTTTGCCTTGTGTTACTTTGCCTTGTGTTACTTTACCTTGTGTTGTATTGCTTTGCGTTTCATTACTTTGCATTGCGTTACTTTGCGTTGTCTTACTTTGCGTTGCATTATTTTGCGTTGCGTTACTTTGCGTTGCGTTACTTTGCCCTGTGTTGTAGTGCGTTGCGTTTCGTTACTTTGCGTTGTGTTAGTTTGCCTTGAGTTACTTTGCATTGCGTTACTTTGCCTTGTATTGTAGAACGTTGCAATACTTTGCGGTGTGTTACTTTGCGTTGTATTACTTTGCGTTGAGTTACTTTGCCTTGTGTTGTAGAACGTTGCGTTACTTAGCGGTGTGTTACTTAGCGGTGTGTTACTTTGCGTTGCGTTACTTTGCCTTGTGTTGTAGTGTGTTGTGTTACTTTGCCTTGTGTTACTTTGCATTAGTTACTTTGCGTTGTGTCGTAGTGCGTTGCGTTACTTTGCGGTGTGTTGTAGTGTGTTGCGATGCTTCACGTTGCGTTACTTTGCATTGTGTTACTTTGCATTGTGTTACTTTGCGTTGCATTACTTTGCGTTGCATTACTTTGCCTTGTGTTGTAATGTGTTGCGTTACTTTGCCTTGTGTTACTTTGCGTTGTTTTGTAGCACGTTGCATTACTCTGCATTGCGTTACTTTGCGTTGCGTTACTTTGCGTTGCGTTACTTTGCGTTGCGTTACTTTGCCTTTTTTTTGTAGTGCGTCGTGTTACTTTGCAATGTGTTAGTTTGAGTTGTTTTACTTTGCATTGCGTTACTTTGCATTGTGTTGTAGTGCGTTGTGTTACTTTGCGTTGCGTTACTTTTCGTTGCGTTACTTTTCGTTGCGTTACTTTTCATTGTTACTTTGCGTTGCGTTACTTTGCGTTGTGTTACTTTGCCTTGTGTTACTTTGCATTGTGTTGTAGTGTGTTGCGTTGCATTTCTTTGCGTTGTGATAATTTGCGTTGCCTTACTTTGCCTTGTGTTGTACTGCATTGCGTTACTTTGCCCTGTGTTGTAGTGCGTTGCGTTGCGTTACTTTGCGTTGTGTTACTTTGCATTGAGTTACTTTGCGTTGCGTTACTTTGCCTTGTATTGTAGAACGTTGCGCTACTTTGCGGTGTGTTACTTTGCGTTGTATTACTTTGTGTTGAGTTACTTTGCCCTGTGTTGTAGAACGTTGCGTTACTTAGCAGTGTGTTACTTTGCGTAGCGTTACTTTGCGTTGCGTTACTTTGCGTTGCGTTACTTTGCGTTGCGTTACTTTGCGTTGCGTTACTTTGTGTTGTGTTGTAGTGTGATGCGTTGTAGTGCGTTGCGTTACTTTGCATTGTGTCGTAGTGCGTTGCGTTACTTTGCCTTGTGTTGTAGTGTGGTGCGTTACTTTGCGTTGTCTTACTTTGCGTTGTGTTACTTTGTGTTTTGTTACTTTGCGTTGCGTTACTTTGCTTCGCGTTACCTTGCATTGAGTTACTTTGCGTTGTGTTACTTTGCATTGCGTTACTTTGCCTTTTGTTGTAGTGCGTTATTTTGCGTTACTTTGCGCTGCTTTACTTTGCGTTGCGTTACTTTGCGTAGCGTTACTTTGCGTTGCGTTACTTTGCGTTGTGTTTTAGTGTGATGCGTTGTAATGCGTTGTTTTGTGTTACTTTGCGTTGTTACTTTGCCTTGTGTTGTAATGTGTTGCGTTACTTTGCGTTGCGTTACTATGCCTTGTGTTGTAGTGCTTTGTGTTACTTTGCCTTGTGTTACTTTGCCTTGTGTTACTTTGCGTTGTGTCGTAGTGCATTGCGTTACTTTGCCTTGTGTTGTAGTGTGTTGCTTTTACTTACCGTTGCTTTACTTTGCCTTGTGTTACTTTGTGTTGCGTTACTTTGCGTTGCGTTACTTTGCGTTGCCTTACGTTGCATTGCGTTACTTTGCGTTAAGTTACTTTGCCTTTTTTGTACTGCATTGTGTTACTTTGCGCTGTGTTACTTTGCGTTGCGTTACTTTGCCTTGTGTTGTAGAAAGATGCGTTAGTTTGTGTTGTGTTAATTTGCGTTGCGTTACTTTCCTTTGCGTTACTTTGCATTTTGTTACTTTGCATTTTTTTACTTTGCGTTGTGTAACTTTGCATTACGTTACATTTCATTGTGTTGTAGTGCGTTACGTTACTTTGCGTTGCATTACTTTGCGTTGTGTTACTTTGCGTTGTGTTGTAGTGCACTGCGTTGTGTTACTTTGCGTTGCGTTACTTTGCGTTGTGTTGTAGAACGTTGCGTTACTTTGCCTTGCGTTACTTTGCGTTGTGTTAATTTGTGTTGTGTTACTTTGCGTTGTGTTACTTTGCGTTGCGTTACTTTGCCTTTTTTGTAGTGCGTCGTGTTACTTTGCAATGTGTTAGTTTGCGTTGTTTTACTTTGCATTGCGTTACTTTGCATTGTGTTGTAGTGCGTTGCGTTACTTTGCGTTGCGTTACTTTGCGTTGCGTTACTTTGCGTTGCGTTACTTTGCGTTGCGTTACTTTGCGTTGCGATGCTTTGCCTTGTGTTGTAATGTGTTGCGTGACTTTGCGTTGCGTTACTTTGCATTGTTACTTTGCGTTGCGTTACTTTGCGTTGCGTGACTTTGCGTTGCGTTACTTTGCCTTGTGTTACTTTGCCTTGTGTTGTATTGCGTTGCGTTGCATTACTTTGCATTGCGTTACTTTGCTTTGTCTTACTTTGCATTGCATTACTTTGCGTTGCATTACTTTGCGTTGCATTACTTTGCGTTGAATTAATTTGCGTTGCATTACTTTGTGTTGCATCACTTTGCGTTGCGTTACTTTGTATTGTGTTGTAGTGCGTTGCGTTACTTTGCGTTGCGTTACTTTGCGTTGCGATACTTTGCCTTGTGTTGTAATCTGTTGCGTTACTTTGCGTTGCGTTACTTTGCATTGTTACTTTGCGTTGCGTTACTTTGCGTTGCGTGACTTTGCGTTGCGTTACTTTGCCTTGTGTTACTTTGCCTTGTGTTCCTTTACCTTGTGTTGTATTGCTTTGCGTTTCATTACTTTGCATTGCGTTACTTTGCGTTGTCTTACTTTGCGTTGCATTATTTTGCGTTGCGTTACTTTGCGTTGCGTTACTTTGCCCTGTGTTGTAGTGCGTTGCGTTTCGTTACTTTGCGTTGTGTTACTTTGCCTTGAGTTACTTTGCATTGCGTTACTTTGCCTTGTATTGTAGAACGTTCCGTTACTTTGCGGTGTGTTACTTTGCGTTGTATTACTTTGCGTTGAGTTACTTTGCCTTGTGTTGTAGAACGTTGCGTTACTTAGCGGTGTGTTACTTAGCGGTGTGTTACTTTGCGTTGCGTTACTTTGCCTTGTGTTGTAGTGTGTTGTGTTACTTTGCCTTGTGTTACTTTGCATTAGTTACTTTGCGTTGTGTCGTAGTGCGTTGCGTTACTTTACTTTGTGTTGTAGTGTGTTGCGATGCTTCACGTTGCGTTACTTTGCATTGTGTTACTTTGCATTGTGTTACTTTGCGTTGCATTACTTTGCGTTGCATTACTTTGCCTTGTGTTGTAATGTGTTGCGTTACTTTGCCTTGTGTTACTTTGCCTTGTGTTACTTTGCGTTGTTTTGTAGCACGTTGCATTACTTTGCATTGCGTTACTTTGCGTTGCGTTACTTTGCGTTGCGTTACTTTGCCTTTTTTTTGTAGTGCGTCGTGTTACTTTGCAATGTGTTAGTTTGAGTTGTTTTACTTTGCATTGCGTTACTTTGCATTGTGTTGTAGTGCGTTGTGTTACTTTGCGTTGCGTTACTTTTCGTTGCGTTACTTTGCATTGTTACTTTGCATTGCGTTACTTTGCGTTGTGTTACTTTGCCTTGTGTTACTTTGCATTGTGTTGTAGTGTGTTGCGTTGCATTTCTTTGCGTTGTGATAATTTGCGTTGCCTTACTTTGCCTTGTGTTGTACTGCATTGCGTTACTTTGCCCTGTGTTGTAGTGCGTTGCGTTGCGTTACTTTGCGTTGTGTTACTTTGCATTGAGTTACTTTGCGTTGCGTTACTTTGCCTTGTATTGTAGAACGTTGCGCTACTTTGCGGTGTGTTACTTTGCGTTGTATTACTTTGTGTTGAGTTACTTTGCCCTGTGTTGTAGAACGTTGCGTTACTTAGCAGTGTGTTACTTTGCGTAGCGTTACTTTGCGTTGCGTTACTTTGCGTTGCGTTACTTTGTGTTGTGTTGTAGTGTGATGCGTTGTAGTGCGTTGCGTTACTTTGCATTGTGTCGTAGTGCGTTGCGTTACTTTGCCTTGTGTTGTAGTGTGGTGCGATACTTAACGTTGCGTTACTTTGCGTTGTGTTACTTTGCATTGCATTACTTTGCGTTGCATTACTTTGCCTTGTGTTGTAATGTGTTGCGTTACTTTGCGTTGTCTTACTTTGCGTTACATTACTTTGCGTTGCGTTACTTTGCCTTGTGTTGTAATGTGTTGCGTTACTTTGCGTTGTGTTACTTTGCGTTGTGTTACTTTGCGTTGTGTTACTTTGCGTTGCGTTACTTTGCTTCGCGTTACCTTGCATTGAGTTACTTTGCGTTGTGTTACTTTGCATTGCGTTACTTTGCCTTTTGTTGTAGTGCGTTATTTTGCGTTACTTTGCGCTGCTTTACTTTGCGTTGCGTTACTTTGCGTAGCGTTACTTTGCGTTGCGTTACTTTGCGTTGTTACTTTGCCTTGTGTTGTAATGTGTTGCGTTACTTTGCGTTGTCTTACTTTGCGTTACATTACTTTGCGTTGCGTTACTTTACCTTGTGTATTAATGTGTTGCGTTACTTTGCGTTGTGTTACTTTCCTTTGTGTTACTTTGCCTTTTTTTTTGTAGTGCGTCGTGTTACCTTGCAATGTGTCAGTTTGCGTTGTTTTACTTTGCATTGCGTTACTTTGCATTGTGTTGTAGTGCGTTGCGTTACTTTGCGTTGCATTACTTTACCTTGTGTTGTAATGTGTTGCGTTACTTTGCATTGTTACTTTGCGTTGCGTTACTTTGCGTTGCGTTACTTTGCCTTGTGTTACTTTGCCTTGTGTTGTATTGCGTTGCGTTACTTTGCATTGTGTTACTTTGCGTTGTCTTACTTTGCGTTGTATTACTTTGCGTTGCGTTACTTTGCCCTGTGTTGTTGTAAGTTGCGTTGTGTTACTTTGCGTTGTGTTACTTTGCGTTGCGTTACTTTGCCTTGTGTTACTTTGCCTTGTTTTGTAATGCTTTGTCTTACTTTCCCTTGTGTTACTTTGCCTTGTGTTACTTTGCGTTGCGTTACTTTGCGTTGTGTTGTAAAATGTTGCGTTACTTTGCGGTGTGTTACTTTGCGGTGTGTTACTTTGCGTTGTATTACTTTGCGTTGAGTTACTTTGCCTTGTGTTGTAGAACGTTGCGTTACTTAGCGGTGTGTTACTTTGCATTGCGTTACTTCACCTTGTGTTGTAGTGTGTTGTGTTACTTTGCCTTGTGTTACTTTGCATTAGTTACTTTGCGTTGTTTCGTAGTGCGTTGCGTTACTTTGCCTTGTGTTGTAGTGTGTTGCGATACTTAACGTTGTGTTACTTTGCGTTGTGTTACTTTGCGTTGCATTACTTTGCCTTGTGTTACTTTGCGTTGTGTTGTAGCATGTTGCATTACTTTTGCATTGCGTTACTTTGCGTTGCGTTACTTTGCGTTATGTTACGGTGCCTCGTGTTACGTTGCGTTGTGTTGTAGTGCGTTGCGTTGTAGTGCGTTGCGTAGCATTACTTTGCGATGTGTTAATTTGAGTTGCCTTACTTTGCCTTGTGTTTTACTGTGTTGCGTTACTTTGCCTTGTGTTACTTTGCCTTGTGTTACTTTACCTTGTGTTGTATTGCTTTGCGTTGCATTACTTTGCATTGCGTTACTTTGCGTTGTCTTACTTTGCGTTGCATTACTTTGCATTGCGTTACTTTGCCCTGTGTTGTAGTGCGTTGCCTTGTGTTACTTTGCGTTGTGTTGTAGCACGTTGCATTACTTTGCATTGCGTTACTTTGTGTTGCGTTACTTTGCGTTATGTTACATTGCCTCGCGTTACTTTGCGTTGTGTTGTAATGCGTTGCGTTGCATTATTTTGCGATGTGTTAATTTGAGTTGCCTTACTTTGCCTTGTGTTTTACTGTGTTGCGTTACTTTGCCTTGTATTACTTTGCCTTGTGTTACTTTACCTTGTGTTGTATTGCTTTGCGTTGCATTACTTTGCATTGCGTTACTTTGCGTTGTCTTACTTTGCGTTGCATTACTTTGCATTGCGTTACTTTGCCCTGTGTTGTAGTGCGTTGCTTTGTGTTACTTTGCGTTGTGTTGTAGCACGTTGCATTACTTTGCATTGCGTTACTTTGTGTTGCGTTACTTTGCGTTATGTTACATTGCCTCGCGTTACTTTGCGTTGTGTTGTAATGCGTTGCGTTGCATTATTTTGCGATGTGTTAATTTGAGTTGCCTTACTTTGCCTTGTGTTTTACTGTGTTGCGTTACTTTGCCTTGTATTACTTTGCCTTGTGTTACTTTACCTTGTGTTGTATTGCTGTGCGTTTCATTACTTTGCGTTGCGTTACTTTGCGTTGTGTTACTTTGCATTGAGTTACTTTGCGTTGCGTTACTTTGCCTTGTATTGTAGAACGTTGCGTTACTTTGCGGTGTGTTACTTTGCGTTGTATTACTTTGCGTTGAGTTACTTTTCCTTGTGTTGTAGAACGTTGCATTACTTAGCAGTGTTTTACTTTGCGTTGCGTTACTTTGCCTTGTGTTTTAGTGTGTTGTGTTACTTTGCCTTGTGTTACTTTGCATTAGTTACTTTGCGTTGTGTCGTAGTGTGTTGCGTTACTTTGCCTTGTGTTGTAGTGTGATGCGATACTTAACGTTGCGTTACTTTGCGTTGTGTTACTTTGCATTGTTACTTTGCGTTGCGTTACTTTACCTTGTGTTGTAATGTGTTGCGTTACTTTGCGTTGCATTACTATGCCTTGTGTGGTAGAACGTTGCTTTACATTGTTACTTTGCGTTGCGTTACTTTGCGTTGCGTTACTTTGCGTTGCGTTACTTTGCCTTGTGTTGTAATGTGTTGCGTTACTTTGCATTGTGTTAATTTGTGTTGTGTTACTTTGCGTTGTGTTACTTTGCGTTGCGTTACTTTGCCTTTTTTGTAGTGCGTCGTGTTACTTTGCAATGTGTTAGTTTGCATTGTTTTACTTTGCATTGCGTTACTTTGCATTGTGTTGTAGTGCGTTGCGTTACTTTGCGTTGCGTTACTTTGCGTTGCGATGCTTTGCCTTGTGTTGTAATGTGTTGCGTGACTTTGCGTTGCGTTACTTTGCATTGTTACTTTGCGTTGCGTTACTTTGCGTTGCGTGACTTTGCGTTGCGTTACTTTGCCTTGTGTTACTTTGCCTTGTGTTGTATTGCGTTGCGTTGCATTACTTTGCATTGCGTTACTTTGCTTTGTCTTACTTTGCATTGCATTACTTTGCGTTGCATTACTTTGCGTTGCATTACTTTGCGTTGAATTAATTTGCGTTGCATTACTTTGTGTTGCATCACTTTGCGTTGCGTTACTTTGCATTGTGTTGTAGTGCGTTGCGTTACTTTGTGTTGCGTTACTTTGCGTTGCGATACTTTGCCTTGTGTTGTAATCTGTTGCGTTACTTTGCGTTGCGTTACTTTGCATTGTTACTTTGCGTTGCGTTACTTTGCGTTGCGTGACTTTGCGTTGCGTTACTTTGCCTTGTGTTACTTTGCCTTGTGTTACTTTACCTTGTGTTGTATTGCTTTGCGTTTCATTACTTTGCATTGCGTTACTTTGCGTTGTCTTACTTTGCGTTGCATTATTTTGCGTTGCGTTACTTTGCGTTGCGTTACTTTGCCCTGTGTTGTAGTGCGTTGCGTTTCGTTACTTTGCGTTGTGTTAGTTTGCCTTGAGTTACTTTGCATTGCGTTACTTTGCCTTGTATTGTAGAACGTTGCAATACTTTGCGGTGTGTTACTTTGCGTTGTATTACTTTGCGTTGAGTTACTTTGCCTTGTGTTGTAGAACGTTGCGTTACTTAGCGGTGTGTTACTTAGCGGTGTGTTACTTTGCGTTGCGTTACTTTGCCTTGTGTTGTAGTGTGTTGTGTTACTTTGCCTTGTGTTACTTTGCATTAGTTACTTTGCGTTGTGTCGTAGTGCGTTGCGTTACTTTGCGGTGTGTTGTAGTGTGTTGCGATGCTTCACGTTGCGTTACTTTGCATTGTGTTACTTTGCATTGTGTTACTTTGCGTTGCATTACTTTGCGTTGCATTACTTTGCCTTGTGTTGTAATGTGTTGCGTTACTTTGCCTTGTGTTACTTTGCGTTGTTTTGTAGCACGTTGCATTACTCTGCATTGCGTTACTTTGCGTTGCGTTACTTTGCGTTGCGTTACTTTGCGTTGCGTTACTTTGCCTTTTTTTTGTAGTGCGTCGTGTTACTTTGCAATGTGTTAGTTTGAGTTGTTTTACTTTGCATTGCGTTACTTTGCATTGTGTTGTAGTGCGTTGTGTTACTTTGCGTTGCGTTACTTTTCGTTGCGTTACTTTTCGTTGCGTTACTTTTCATTGTTACTTTGCGTTGCGTTACTTTGCGTTGTGTTACTTTGCCTTGTGTTACTTTGCATTGTGTTGTAGTGTGTTGCGTTGCATTTCTTTGCGTTGTGATAATTTGCGTTGCCTTACTTTGCCTTGTGTTGTACTGCATTGCGTTACTTTGCCCTGTGTTGTAGTGCGTTGCGTTGCGTTACTTTGCGTTGTGTTACTTTGCATTGAGTTACTTTGCGTTGCGTTACTTTGCCTTGTATTGTAGAACGTTGCGCTACTTTGCGGTGTGTTACTTTGCGTTGTATTACTTTGTGTTGAGTTACTTTGCCCTGTGTTGTAGAACGTTGCGTTACTTAGCAGTGTGTTACTTTGCGTAGCGTTACTTTGCGTTGCGTTACTTTGCGTTGCGTTACTTTGCGTTGCGTTACTTTGCGTTGCGTTACTTTGTGTTGTGTTGTAGTGTGATGCGTTGTAGTGCGTTGCGTTACTTTGCATTGTGTCGTAGTGCGTTGCGTTACTTTGCCTTGTGTTGTAGTGTGGTGCGTTACTTTGCGTTGTCTTACTTTGCGTTGTGTTACTTTGTGTTTTGTTACTTTGCGTTGCGTTACTTTGCTTCGCGTTACCTTGCATTGAGTTACTTTGCGTTGTGTTACTTTGCATTGCGTTACTTTGCCTTTTGTTGTAGTGCGTTATTTTGCGTTACTTTGCGCTGCTTTACTTTGCGTTGCGTTACTTTGCGTAGCGTTACTTTGCGTTGCGTTACTTTGCGTTGTGTTTTAGTGTGATGCGTTGTAATGCGTTGTTTTGTGTTACTTTGCGTTGTTACTTTGCCTTGTGTTGTAATGTGTTGCGTTACTTTGCGTTGCGTTACTATGCCTTGTGTTGTAGTGCTTTGTGTTACTTTGCCTTGTGTTACTTTGCCTTGTGTTACTTTGCGTTGTGTCGTAGTGCATTGCGTTACTTTGCCTTGTGTTGTAGTGTGTTGCTTTTACTTACCGTTGCTTTACTTTGCCTTGTGTTACTTTGTGTTGCGTTACTTTGCGTTGCGTTACTTTGCGTTGCCTTACGTTGCATTGCGTTACTTTGCGTTAAGTTACTTTGCCTTTTTTGTACTGCATTGTGTTACTTTGCGCTGTGTTACTTTGCGTTGCGTTACTTTGCCTTGTGTTGTAGAAAGATGCGTTAGTTTGTGTTGTGTTAATTTGCGTTGCGTTACTTTCCTTTGCGTTACTTTGCATTTTGTTACTTTGCATTTTTTTACTTTGCGTTGTGTAACTTTGCATTACGTTACATTTCATTGTGTTGTAGTGCGTTACGTTACTTTGCGTTGCATTACTTTGCGTTGTGTTACTTTGCGTTGTGTTGTAGTGCACTGCGTTGTGTTACTTTGCGTTGCGTTACTTTGCGTTGTGTTGTAGAACGTTGCGTTACTTTGCCTTGCGTTACTTTGCGTTGTGTTAATTTGTGTTGTGTTACTTTGCGTTGTGTTACTTTGCGTTGCGTTACTTTGCCTTTTTTGTAGTGCGTCGTGTTACTTTGCAATGTGTTAGTTTGCGTTGTTTTACTTTGCATTGCGTTACTTTGCATTGTGTTGTAGTGCGTTGCGTTACTTTGCGTTGCGTTACTTTGCGTTGCGTTACTTTGCGTTGCGTTACTTTGCGTTGCGTTACTTTGCGTTGCGATGCTTTGCCTTGTGTTGTAATGTGTTGCGTGACTTTGCGTTGCGTTACTTTGCATTGTTACTTTGCGTTGCGTTACTTTGCGTTGCGTGACTTTGCGTTGCGTTACTTTGCCTTGTGTTACTTTGCCTTGTGTTGTATTGCGTTGCGTTGCATTACTTTGCATTGCGTTACTTTGCTTTGTCTTACTTTGCATTGCATTACTTTGCGTTGCATTACTTTGCGTTGCATTACTTTGCGTTGAATTAATTTGCGTTGCATTACTTTGTGTTGCATCACTTTGCGTTGCGTTACTTTGTATTGTGTTGTAGTGCGTTGCGTTACTTTGCGTTGCGTTACTTTGCGTTGCGATACTTTGCCTTGTGTTGTAATCTGTTGCGTTACTTTGCGTTGCGTTACTTTGCATTGTTACTTTGCGTTGCGTTACTTTGCGTTGCGTGACTTTGCGTTGCGTTACTTTGCCTTGTGTTACTTTGCCTTGTGTTCCTTTACCTTGTGTTGTATTGCTTTGCGTTTCATTACTTTGCATTGCGTTACTTTGCGTTGTCTTACTTTGCGTTGCATTATTTTGCGTTGCGTTACTTTGCGTTGCGTTACTTTGCCCTGTGTTGTAGTGCGTTGCGTTTCGTTACTTTGCGTTGTGTTACTTTGCCTTGAGTTACTTTGCATTGCGTTACTTTGCCTTGTATTGTAGAACGTTCCGTTACTTTGCGGTGTGTTACTTTGCGTTGTATTACTTTGCGTTGAGTTACTTTGCCTTGTGTTGTAGAACGTTGCGTTACTTAGCGGTGTGTTACTTAGCGGTGTGTTACTTTGCGTTGCGTTACTTTGCCTTGTGTTGTAGTGTGTTGTGTTACTTTGCCTTGTGTTACTTTGCATTAGTTACTTTGCGTTGTGTCGTAGTGCGTTGCGTTACTTTACTTTGTGTTGTAGTGTGTTGCGATGCTTCACGTTGCGTTACTTTGCATTGTGTTACTTTGCATTGTGTTACTTTGCGTTGCATTACTTTGCGTTGCATTACTTTGCCTTGTGTTGTAATGTGTTGCGTTACTTTGCCTTGTGTTACTTTGCCTTGTGTTACTTTGCGTTGTTTTGTAGCACGTTGCATTACTTTGCATTGCGTTACTTTGCGTTGCGTTACTTTGCGTTGCGTTACTTTGCCTTTTTTTTGTAGTGCGTCGTGTTACTTTGCAATGTGTTAGTTTGAGTTGTTTTACTTTGCATTGCGTTACTTTGCATTGTGTTGTAGTGCGTTGTGTTACTTTGCGTTGCGTTACTTTTCGTTGCGTTACTTTGCATTGTTACTTTGCATTGCGTTACTTTGCGTTGTGTTACTTTGCCTTGTGTTACTTTGCATTGTGTTGTAGTGTGTTGCGTTGCATTTCTTTGCGTTGTGATAATTTGCGTTGCCTTACTTTGCCTTGTGTTGTACTGCATTGCGTTACTTTGCCCTGTGTTGTAGTGCGTTGCGTTGCGTTACTTTGCGTTGTGTTACTTTGCATTGAGTTACTTTGCGTTGCGTTACTTTGCCTTGTATTGTAGAACGTTGCGCTACTTTGCGGTGTGTTACTTTGCGTTGTATTACTTTGTGTTGAGTTACTTTGCCCTGTGTTGTAGAACGTTGCGTTACTTAGCAGTGTGTTACTTTGCGTAGCGTTACTTTGCGTTGCGTTACTTTGCGTTGCGTTACTTTGTGTTGTGTTGTAGTGTGATGCGTTGTAGTGCGTTGCGTTACTTTGCATTGTGTCGTAGTGCGTTGCGTTACTTTGCCTTGTGTTGTAGTGTGGTGCGATACTTAACGTTGCGTTACTTTGCGTTGTGTTACTTTGCATTGCATTACTTTGCGTTGCATTACTTTGCCTTGTGTTGTAATGTGTTGCGTTACTTTGCGTTGTCTTACTTTGCGTTACATTACTTTGCGTTGCGTTACTTTGCCTTGTGTTGTAATGTGTTGCGTTACTTTGCGTTGTGTTACTTTGCGTTGTGTTACTTTGCGTTGTGTTACTTTGCGTTGCGTTACTTTGCTTCGCGTTACCTTGCATTGAGTTACTTTGCGTTGTGTTACTTTGCATTGCGTTACTTTGCCTTTTGTTGTAGTGCGTTATTTTGCGTTACTTTGCGCTGCTTTACTTTGCGTTGCGTTACTTTGCGTAGCGTTACTTTGCGTTGCGTTACTTTGCGTTGTTACTTTGCCTTGTGTTGTAATGTGTTGCGTTACTTTGCGTTGCGTTACTATGCCTTGTGTTGTAGTGCTTTGTGTTACTTTGCCTTGTGTTACTTTGCCTTGTGTTACTTTGCGTTGTGTCGTAGTGCATTGCGTTACTTTGCCTTGTGTTGTAGTGTGTTGCTTTTACTTACCGTTGCTTTACTTTGCCTTGTGTTACTTTGTGTTGCGTTACTTTGCGTTGCGTTACTTTGCGTTGCCTTACGTTGCATTGCGTTACTTTGCGTTAAGTTACTTTGCCTTTTTTGTACTGCATTGTGTTACTTTGCGCTGTGTTACTTTGCGTTGCGTTACTTTGCCTTGTGTTGTAGAAAGATGCGTTAGTTTGTGTTGTGTTAATTTGCGTTGCGTTACTTTCCTTTGCGTTACTTTGCATTTTGTTACTTTGCATTTTTTTACTTTGCGTTGTGTAACTTTGCATTACGTTACATTTCATTGTGTTGTAGTGCGTTACGTTACTTTGCGTTGCATTACTTTGCGTTGTGTTACTTTGCGTTGTGTTGTAGTGCACTGCGTTGTGTTACTTTGCGTTGCGTTACTTTGCGTTGTGTTGTAGAACGTTGCGTTACTTTGCCTTGCGTTACTTTGCGTTGCGTTACTTTGCATTGTGTTCGTTTGCGTTGTGTCACTTTGCGTTGCGTTACTTTGCGTTGTTACTTTGCGTTGTTACTTTGCGTAGCGTTACTTTGCGTTACATTGTAATGCGTTACGTTGCGTTGTTACTTTGCGTTGTTACTTTGCGTTGCATTACTCTGTGTTGTGATACTTTGCGTTGCATTACTTTACCTTGATAACGTGTTGTAGAAAGTTGCCTTAGTTTGTGTTGTGTTATTTTGCCCTGGTTATTTTGCTTTGCGTTACTTTGCATTGTGTTACTTTGCGTTGTGTTACTTTGCGTTGCGTTACTTTGCATTTTGTTGTAGTGCATTACTTTGCGTTGCGTTACTTTGCATTTTGTTGTAGTGCGTTACTTTGCGGTGTGTTACTTTGCGTTGACTTACTTTGCGTTGACTTACTTTGCCTTGTGTTGTAGAACGTTGCGTTACTTAGCAGTGTGTTACTTTGCGTTGCGTTACTTTGCCTTGTGTTGCTTTGCCTTGTGTTGTAATGTGTTGCGTTACTTTGCGTTGTCTTACTTTGCGTTACATTACTTTGCGTTGCGTTACTTTACCTTGTGTATTAATGTGTTGCGTTACTTTGCGTTGTGTTACTTTGCTTTGTGTTACTTTGCCTTTTTTTTGTAGTGCGTCGTGTTACCTTGCAATGTGTCAGTTTGCGTTGTTTTACTTTGCATTGCGTTACTTTGCCTTGTGTTGTAATGTGTTGCGTTACTTTGCATTGTGTTAATTTGTGTTGTGTTACTTTGCGTTGTGTTACTTTGCGTTGCGTTACTTTGCCTTTTTTGTAGTGCGTCGTGTTACTTTGCAATGTGTTCGTTTGCGTTGTTTTACTTTGCATTGCGTTACTTTGCATTGTGTTGTAGTGCGTTGCGTTACTTTGCGTTGCGTTACTTTGCGTTGCGATGCTTTGCCTTGTGTTGTAATGTGTTGCGTGACTTTGCGTTGCGTTACTTTGCATTGTTACTTTGCGTTGCGTTACTTTGCGTTGCGTGACTTTGCGTTGCGTTACTTTGCCTTGTGTTACTTTGCCTTGTGTTGTATTGCGTTGCGTTGCATTACTTTGCATTGCGTTACTTTGCTTTGTCTTACTTTGCATTGCATTACTTTGCGTTGCATTACTTTGCGTTGCATTACTTTGCGTTGCATTAATTTGCGTTGCATTACTTTGTGTTGCATCACTTTGCGTTGCGTTACTTTGCATTGTGTTGTAGTGCGTTGCGTTACTTTGCGTTGCGTTACTTTGCGTTGCGATACTTTGCCTTGTGTTGTAATCTGTTGCGTTACTTTGCGTTGCGTTACTTTGCATTGTTACTTTGCGTTGCGTTACTTTGCGTTGCGTGACTTTGCGTTGCGTTACTTTGCCTTGTGTTACTTTGCCTTGTGTTACTTTACCTTGTGTTGTATTGCTTTGCGTTTCATTACTTTGCATTGCATTACCTTGCGTTGTCTTACTTTGCGTTGCATTATTTTGCGTTGCGTTACTTTGCGTTGCGTTACTTTGCCCTGTGTTGTAGTGCGTTGCGTTTCGTTACTTTGCGTTGTGTTACTTTGCGTTGTGTTACTTTGCCTTGAGTTACTTTGCATTGCGTTACTTTGCCTTGTATTGTAGAACGTTGCATTACTTTGCGGTGTGTTACTTTGCGTTGTATTACTTTGCGTTGAGTTACTTTGCATTGTGTTGTAGAACGTTGCGTTACTTAGCGGTGTGTTACTTAGCGGTGTGTTACTTTGCGTTGCGTTACTTTGCCTTGTGTTGTAGTGTGTTGTGTTACTTTGCCTTGTGTTACTTTGCATTAGTTACTTTGCGTTGTGTCGTAGTGCGTTGCGTTACTTTGCCTTGTGTTGTAGTGTGTTGCGATGCTTCACGTTGCGTTACTTTGCATTGTGTTACTTTGCATTGTGTTACTTTGCGTTGCATTACTTTGCGTTGCATTACTTTGCCTTGTGTTGTAACGTGTTGCGTTACTTTGCCTTGTGTTACTTTGCGTTGTTTTGTAGCACGTTGCATTACTTTGCATTGCGTTACTTTGCGTTGCGTTACTTTGCGTTGCGTTACTTTGCGTTGCGTTACTTTGCCTTTTTTTTGTAGTGCGTCGTGTTACTTTGCAATGTGTTAGTTTGAGTTGTTTTACTTTGCATTGCGTTACTTTGCATTGTGTTGTAGTGCGTTGTGTTACTTTGCGTTGCGTTACTTTTCGTTGCGTTACTTTGCATTGTTACTTTGCGTTGCGTTACTTTGCGTTGTGTTACTTTGCCTTCTGTTACTTTGCATTGTGTTGTAGTGTGTTGCGTTGCATTTCTTTGCGTTGTGATAATTTGCGTTGCCTTACTTTGCCTTGTGTTGTACTGCATTGCGTTACTTTGCCCTGTGTTGTAGTGCGTTGCGTTGCGTTACTTTGCGTTGTGTTACTTTGCATTGAGTTACTTTGCGTTGCGTTACTTTGCCTTGTATTGTAGAACGTTGCGCTACTTTGCGGTGTGTTACTTTGCGTTGTATTACTTTGTGTTGAGTTACTTTGCCCTGTGTTGTAGAACGTTGCGTTACTTAGCAGTGTGTTACTTTGCGTAGCTTTACTTTGCGTTGCGTTACTTTGCGTTGCGTTACTTTGCGTTGCGTTACTTTGTGTTGTGTTGTAGTGTGATGCGTTGTAGTGCGTTGCGTTACTTTGCATTGTGTCGTAGTGCGTTGCGTTACTTTGCCTTGTGTTGTAGTGTGGTGCGTTACTTTGCGTTGTCTTACTTTGCGTTACATTACTTTGCGTTGCGTTACTTTGCCTTGTGTTGTAATGTGTTGCGTTACTTTGCGTTGTGTTACTTTGCGTTGTGTTACTTTGCGTTGTGTTACTTTGCGTTGCGTTACTTTGCTTCGCATTACCTTGCATTGAGTTACTTTTCGTTGTGTTACTTTGCCTTTTGTTGTAGTGCGTTATTTTGCGTTACTTTGCGCTGCTTTACTTTGCGTTGCGTTACTTTGCGTTGCGTTACTTTGCGTAGCGTTACTTTGCGTTGCGTTACTTTGCGTTGTGTTTTAGTGTGATGCGTTGTAATGCGTTGTTTTGTGTTACTTTGCGTTGTTACTTTGCCTTGTGTTGTAATGTGTTGCGTTACTTTGCGTTGCGTTACTATGCCTTGTGTTGTAGTGCTTTGTGTTACTTTGCCTTGTGTTACTTTGCCTTGTGTTACTTTGCGTTGTGTCGTAGTGCATTGCGTTACTTTGCCTTGTGTTGTAGTGTGTTGCTTTTACTTACCGTTGCTTTACTTTACCTTGTGTTACTTTGTGTTGCGTTACTTTGCGTTGCGTTACTTTGCGTTGCGTTACTTTGCGTTGCCTTACGTTGCATTGCGTTACTTTGCGTTAAGTTACTTTGCCTTTTTTGTACTGCATTGTGTTACTTTGCGCTGTGTTACTTTGCGTTGCGTTACTTTGCCTTGTGTTGTAGAAAGATGCGTTAGTTTGTGTTGTGTTAATTTGCGGTGCGTTACTTTCCTTTGCGTTACTTTGCATTTTGTTACTTTGCATTTTTTTACTCTGCGTTGTGTAACTTTGCATTACGTTACATTTCATTGTGTTGTAGTGCGTTACGTTACTTTGCGTTGCATTACTTTGCGTTGTGTTACTTTGCGTTGTGTTGTAGTGCACTGCGTTGTGTTACTTTGCGTTGCGTTACTTTGCGTTGTGTTGTAGAACGTTGCGTTACTTTGCCTTGCGTTACTTTGCGTTGTGTTAATTTGTGTTGTGTTACTTTGCGTTGTGTTACTTTGCGTTGCGTTACTTTGCCTTTTTTGTAGTGCGTCGTGTTACTTTGCAATGTGTTAGTTTGCGTTGTTTTACTTTGCATTGCGTTACTTTGCATTGTGTTGTAGTGCGTTGCGTTACTTTGCATTGCGTTACTTTGCGTTGCGATGCTTTGCCTTGTGTTGTAATGTGTTGCGTGACTTTGCGTTGCGTTACTTTGCATTGTTACTTTGCGTTGCGTGACTTTGCGTTGCGTGACTTTGCGTTGCGTTACTTTGCCTTGTGTTACTTTGCCTTGTGTTGTATTGCGTTGCGTTGCATTACTTTGCATTGCGTTACTTTGCTTTGTCTTACTTTGCAATGCATTACTTTGCGTTGCATTACTTTGCGTTGCATTACTTTGCGTTGAATTAATTTGCGTTGCATTACTTTGTGTTGCATCACTTTGCGTTGCGTTACTTTGCATTGTGTTGTAGTGCGTTGCGTTACTTTGCGTTGCGTTACTTTGCGTTGCGATACTTTGCCTTGTGTTGTAATCTGTTGCGTTACTTTGCGTTGCGTTACTTTGCATTGTTACTTTGCGTTGCGTTACTTTGCGTTGCGTGACTTTGCGTTGCGTTACTTTGCCTTGTGTTACTTTGCCTTGTGTTCCTTTACCTTGTGTTGTATTGCTTTGCGTTTCATTACTTTGCATTGCGTTACTTTGCGTTGTCTTACTTTGCGTTGCATTATTTTGCGTTGCGTTACTTTGCGTTGCGTTACTTTGCCCTGTGTTGTAGTGCGTTGCGTTTCGTTACTTTGCGTTGTGTTACTTTGCCTTGAGTTACTTTGCATTGCGTTACTTTGCCTTGTATTGTAGAACGTTGCGTTACTTTGCGGTGTGTTACTTTGCGTTGTATTACTTTGCGTTGAGTTACTTTGCCTTGTGTTGTAGAACGTTGCGTTACTTAGCGGTGTGTTACTTAGCGGTGTGTTACTTTGCGTTGCGTTACTTTGCCTTGTGTTGTAGTGTGTTGTGTTACTTTGCCTTGTGTTACTTTGCATTAGTTACTTTGCGTTGTGTCGTAGTGCGTTGCGTTACTTTGCCTTGTGTTGTAGTGTGTTGCGTTACTTTGCGTTGCGTTACTTTGCGTTGCGATACTTTGCCTTGTGTTGTAATCTGTTGCGTTACTTTGCGTTGCGTTACTTTGCATTGTTACTTTGCGTTGCGTTACTTTGCGTTGCGTGACTTTGCGTTGCGTTACTTTGCCTTGTGTTACTTTGCCTTGTGTTCCTTTACCTTGTGTTGTATTGCTTTGCGTTTCATTATTTTGCATTGCGTTACTTTGCGTTGTCTTACTTTGCGTTGCATTATTTTGCGTTGCGTTACTTTGCGTTGCGTTACTTTGCCCTGTGTTGTAGTGCGTTGCGTTTCGTTACTTTGCGTTGTGTTACTTTGCCTTGAGTTACTTTGCATTGCGTTACTTTGCCTTGTATTGTAGAACGTTGCGTTACTTTGTGGTGTGTTACTTTGCGTTGTATTACTTTGCGTTGAATTACTTTGCCTTGTGTTGTAGAACGTTGCGTTACTTAGCGGTGTGTTACTTAGCGGTGTGTTACTTTGCGTTGCGTTACTTTGCCTTGTGTTGTAGTGTGTTGTGTTACTTTGCCTTGTGTTACTTTGCATTAGTTACTTTGCGTTGTGTCGTAGTGCGTTGCGTTACTTTGCCTTGTGTTGTAGTGTGTTGCGATGCTTCACGTTGCGTTACTTTGCATTGTGTTACTTTGCATTGTGTTACTTTGCGTTGCATTACTTTGCGTTGCATTACTTTGCCTTGTGTTGTAATGTGTTGCGTTACTTTGCCTTGTGTTACTTTGCGTTGTTTTGTAGCACGTTGCATTACTTTGCATTGCGTTACTTTGCGTTGCGTTACTTTGCGTTGCGTTACTTTGCCTTTTTTTTGTAGTGCGTCGTGTTACTTTGCAATGTGTTAGTTTGAGTTGTTTTACTTTGCATTGCGTTACTTTGCATTGTGTTGTAGTGCGTTGTGTTACTTTGCGTTGCGTTACTTTTCGTTGCGTTACTTTGCATTGTTACTTTGCGTTGCGTTACTTTGCGTTGTGTTACTTTGCCTTGTGTTACTTTGCATTGTGTTGTAGTGTGTTGCGTTGCATTTCTTTGCGTTGTGATAATTTGCGTTGCCTTACTTTGCCTTGTGTTGTACTGCATTGCGTTACTTTGCCCTGTGTTGTAGTGCGTTGCGTTGCGTTACTTTGCGTTGTGTTACTTTGCATTGAGTTACTTTGCGTTGCGTTACTTTGCCTTGTATTGTAGAACGTTGCGCTACTTTGCGGTGTGTTACTTTGCGTTGTATTACTTTGTGTTGAGTTACTTTGCCCTGTGTTGTAGAACGTTGCGTTACTTAGCAGTGTGTTACTTTGCGTAGCGTTACTTTGCGTTGCGTTACTTTGCGAAGCGTTACTTTGTGTTGTGTTGTAGTGTGATGCGTTGTAGTGCGTTGCGTTACTTTGCATTGTGTCGTAGTGCGTTGCGTTACTTTGCCTTGTGTTGTAGTGTGGTGCGATACTTAACGTTGCGTTACTTTGCGTTGTGTTACTTTGCATTGCATTACTTTGCGTTGCATTACTTTGCCTTGTGTTGTAATGTGTTGCGTTACTTTGCGTTGTCTTACTTTGCGTTACATTACTTTGCGTTGCGTTACTTTGCCTTGTGTTGTAATGTGTTGCGTTACTTTGCGTTGTGTTACTTTGCGTTGTGTTACTTTGCGTTGTGTTACTTTGCGTTGCGTTACTTTGCTTCGCGTTACCTTGCATTGAGTTACTTTGCGTTGTGTTACTTTGCATTGCGTTACTTTGCCTTTTGTTGTAGTGCGTTATTTTGCGTTACTTTGCGCTGCTTTACTTTGCGTTGCGTTACTTTGCGTAGCGTTACTTTGCGTTGCGTTACTTTGCATTGTGTTTTAGTGTGATGCGTTGTAATGCGTTGTTTTGCGTTACTTTGCGTTGTTACTTTGCCTTGTGTTGTAATGTGTTGCGTTACTTTGCGTTGCGTTACTATGCCTTGTGTTGTAGTGCTTTGTGTTACTTTGCCTTGTGTTACTTTGCCTTGTGTTACTTTGCGTTGTGTCGTAGTGCATTGCGTTACTTTGCCTTGTGTTGTAGTGTGTTGCTTTTACTTACCGTTGCTTTACTTTGCCTTGTGTTACTTTGTGTTGCGTTACTTTGCGTTGCGTTACTTTGCGTTGCCTTACGTTGCATTGCGTTACTTTGCGTTAAGTTACTTTGCCTTTTTTGTACTGCATTGTGTTACTTTGCGCTGTGTTACTTTGCGTTGCGTTACTTTGCCTTGTGTTGTAGAAAGATGCGTTAGTTTGCGTTGTGTTAATTTGCGTTGCGTTACTTTCCTTTGCGTTACTTTGCATTTTGTTACTTTGCATTTTTTTACTTTGCGTTGTGTAACTTTGCATTACGTTACATTTCATTGTGTTGTAGTGCGTTACGTTACTTTGCGTTGCATTACTTTGCGTTGTGTTACTTTGCGTTGTGTTGTAGTGCACTGCGTTGTGTTACTTTGCGCGTTGCTTTACTTTGCGTTGTGTTGTAGAACGTTGCGTTACTTTGCCTTGCGTTACTTTGCGTTGCGTTACTTTGCATTGTGTTCGTTTGCGTTGTGTCACTTTGCGTTGCGTTACTTTGCGTTGTTACTTTGCGTTGTTACTTTGCGTAGCGTTACTTTGCGTTACATTGTAATGCGTTACGTTGCGTTGTTACTTTGCGTTGTTACTTTGCGTTGCATTACTCTGTGTTGTGATACTTTGCGTTGCATTACTTTACCTTGATAACGTGTTGTAGAAAGTTGCCTTAGTTTGTGTTGTGTTATTTTGCCCTGGTTATTTTGCTTTGCGTTACTTTGCATTGTGTTACTTTGCGTTGTGTTACTTTGCGTTGCGTTACTTTGCATTTTGTTGTAGTGCATTACTTTGCGTTGCGTTACTTTGCATTTTGTTGTAGTGCGTTACTTTGCGGTGTGTTACTTTGCGTTGACTTACTTTGTGTTGAGTTACTTTGCCTTGTGTTGTAGAACGTTGCGTTACTTAGCAGTGTGTTACTTTGCGTTGCGTTACTTTGCCTTGTGTTGCTTTGCCTTGTGTTGTAATGTGTTGCGTTACTTTGCGTTGTCTTACTTTGCGTTACATTACTTTGCGTTGCGTTACTTTACCTTGTGTATTAATGTGTTGCGTTACTTTGCGTTGTGTTACTTTGCTTTGTGTTACTTTGCCTTTTTTTGTAGTGCGTCGTGTTACCTTGCAATGTGTCAGTTTGCGTTGTTTTACTTTGCATTGCGTTACTTTGCATTGTGTTGTAGTGCGTTGCGTTACTTTGCGTTGCATTGCTTTACCTTGTGTTGTAATGTGTTGCGTTACTTTGCATTGTTACTTTGCGTTGCGTTACTTTGCGTTGCGTTACTTTGCCTTGTGTTGTATTGCGTTGCGTTACTTTGCATTGTGTTACTTTGCGTTGTCTTACTTTGCGTTGTATTACTTTGCGTTGCGTTACTTTGCCCTGTGTTGTTGTAAGTTGCGTTGTGTTACTTTGCGTTGTGTTACTTTGCGTTGCGTTACTTTGCGTTGTGTTACTTTGCCTTGTGTTACTTTGCCTTGTTTTGTAATGCTTTGTCTTACTTTCCCTTGTGTTACTTTGCGTTGCGTTACTTTGCGTTGTGTTGTAAAATGTTGCGTTACTTTGCGGTGTGTTACTTTGCGTTGTATTACTTTGCATTGCGTTACTTCACCTTGTGTTGTAGTGTGTTGTGTTACTTTGCCTTGTGTTACTTTGCATTAGTTACTTTGCGTTGTTTCGTAGTGCGTTGCGTTACTTTGCCTTGTGTTGTAGTGTGTTGCGATACTTAACGTTGTGTTACTTTGCGTTGTGTTACTTTGCGTTGCATTACTTTGCCTTGTGTTACTTTGCGTTGTGTTGTAGCATGTTGCATTACTTTTGCATTGCGTTACTTTGCGTTGCGTTACTTTGCGTTATATTACGCTGCCTCGTGTTACTTTGCGTTGTGTTGTAGTGCGTTGCGTTGCATTACTTTGCGATGTGTTAATTTGAGTTGCCTTACTTTGCCTTGTGTTTTACTGTGTTGCGTTACTTTGCCTTGTGTTACTTTGCCTTGTGTTACTTTACCTTGTGTTGTATTGCTTTGCGTTGCATTACTTTGCATTGCGTTACTTTGCGTTGTCTTACTTTGCGTTGCATTACTTTGCATTGCGTTACTTTGCCCTGTGTTGTAGTGCGTTGCCTTGTGTTACTTTGCGTTGTGTTGTAGCACGTTGCATTACTTTGCATTGCGTTACTTTGTGTTGCGTTACTTTGCGTTATGTTACATTGTCTCGCGTTACTTTGCGTTGTGTTGTAATGCGTTGCGTTGCATTATTTTGCGATGTGTTAATTTGAGTTGCCTTACTTTGCCTTGTGTTTTACTGTGTTGCGTTACTTTGCCTTGTATTACTTTGCCTTGTGTTACTTTACCTTGTGTTGTATTGCTTTGCGTTGCATTACTTTGCATTGCGTTACTTTGCGTTGTCTTACTTTGCGTTGCATTACTTTGCATTGCGTTACTTTGCCCTGTGTTGTAGTGCGTTGCCTTGTGTTACTTTGCGTTGTGTTGTAGGACGTTGCATTACTTTGCATTGCGTTACTTTGTGTTGCATTACTTTGCGTTATGTTACATTGCCTCGCGTTACTTTGCGTTGTGTTGTAATGCGTTGCGTTGCATTATTTTG
This sequence comes from Pterois miles, assembly GCA_947000775.1. Classification (NCBI taxonomy): domain Eukaryota; kingdom Metazoa; phylum Chordata; class Actinopteri; order Perciformes; family Scorpaenidae; genus Pterois; species Pterois miles. The sequence goes on from CAMQGK010000123.1 coordinate 1,495,662, forward strand.
CGATGTGTTAATTTGAGTTGCCTTACTTTGCCTTGTGTTTTACTGTGTTGCGTTACTTTGCCTTGTATTACTTTGCCTTGTGTTACTTTACCTTGTGTTGTATTGCTGTGCGTTTCATTACTTTGCGTTGCGTTACTTTGCGTTGTGTTACTTTGCATTGAGTTACTTTGCGTTGCGTTACTTCACCTTGTGTTGTAGAACGTTGCGTTACTTAGCAATGTGTTACTTTGCGTTGCGTTACTTTGCCTTGTGTTGTAGTGTGGTGCGATACTGAACGTTGTGTTACTTTGCATTGTGTTGCTTTGCCTTGTGTTGCTTTGCCTTGTGTTGTAATGTGTTGCGTTACTTTGCGATGTCTTACTTTGCGTTACATTACATTGCGTTGCGTTACTTTGCCTTGTGTTGTAATGTGTTGCGTTACTTTGCGTTGTGTTACCTTGCGTTGTGTTACTTTGCGTAGCGTTACTTTGCCTTTTTTTGTAGTGCGTCGTGTTACTTTGCAATGTGTCAGTTTGCGTTGTTTTACTTTGCGTTGCGTTACTTTGCGTTGCGTTACTTTGAGTTGCGTTTCTTTGCGTTGCGTTACTTTACCTTGTGTTGTAATGTGTTGCGTTACTTTGCATTGTTACTTTGCGTTGCATTACTTTGCGTTGCGTTACTTTGCGTTGCGTTACTTTGCCTTGTGTTACTTTGCCTTGTGTTGTATTGCGTTGCGTTGCGTTACTTTGCATTGTGTTACTTTGCGTTGTCTTACTTTGCGTTGTATTACTTTGCGTTGCGTTACTTTGCCCTGTGTTGTAGTGCGTTGCTTTGTGTTACTTTGCGTTATGTTACTTTGCATTGTTACTTTGCGTTGCGTTACTTTGCGTTGCATTACTTTGCGTTGTTTTACTTTGCGTTGCGTTACTTTGCCCTGTGTTGTTGTGCGTTGCGTTGTGTTACTTTGCGTTGTGTTACTTTGCGTTGTGTTACTTTGCGTTGCGTTACTTTGCGTTGTGTTACTTTGCCTTGTGTTACTTTGCCTTGTTTTGTAGTGCTTTGTGTTACTTTGCCTTGTGTTACTTTGCCTTGTGTTACTTTGCGTTGCGTTACTTTGCGTTGTGTTGTAGAATGTTGCGTTACTTTGCGGTGTGTTACTTTGCGTTGTATTACTTTGCATTGAGTTACTTTGCCTTGTGTTGTAGAACGTTGCATTACTTTGCGGTGTGTTACTTTGCGTTGCGTTACTTTGCCTTGTGTTGTAGTGTGTTGTGTTACTTTGCCTTGTGTTGTAGAAAGTTGCGTTACTTTGCGGTGTGTTACTTTGCGTTGCATTACTTTGCGTTGTGTTACTTTGCATTGAGTTACTTTGCGTTGCGTTACTTTGCCTTGTGTTGTAGTGTGATGCGTTACTTTGCCTTGTATTGTAGAACGTTGCGTTACTTTGCGGTGTGTTACTTTGCGTTGTATTACTTTGCGTTGAGTTACTTTTCCTTGTGTTGTAGAACGTAGCATTACTTAGCAGTGTTTTACTTTGCGTTGCGTTACTTTGCCTTGTGTTTTAGTGTGTTGTGTTACTTTGCCTTGTGTTACTTTGCATTAGTTACTTTGCGTTGTGTCGTAGTGTGTTGCGTTACTTTGCCTTGTGTTGTAGTGTGATGCGATACTTAACGTTGCGTTACTTTGCGTTGTGTTACTTTGCATTGTTACTTTGCGTTGCGTTACTTTACCTTGTGTTGTAATGTGTTGCGTTACTTTGCGTTGCATTACTATGCCTTGTGTGGTAGAACGTTGCTTTACATTGTTACTTTGCGTTGCGTTACTTTGCGTTGCGTTACTTTGCGTTGCGTTACTTTGCCTTGTGTTGTAATGTGTTGCGTTACTTTGCATTGTGTTAATTTGTGTTGTGTTACTTTGCGTTGTGTTACTTTGCGTTGCGTTACTTTGCCTTTTTTTTGTAGTGCGTCGTGTTACTTTGCAATGTGTTAGTTTGCGTTGTTTTACTTTGCATTGCGTTACTTTGCATTGTGTTGTAGTGCGTTGCGTTACTTTGCGTTGCGTTACTTTGCGTTGCGATGCTTTGCCTTGTGTTGTAATGTGTTGCGTGACTTTGCGTTGCGTTACTTTGCATTGTTACTTTGCGTTGCGTTACTTTGCGTTGCGTGACTTTGCGTTGCGTGACTTTGCGTTGCGTTACTTTGCCTTGTGTTACTTTGCCTTGTGTTGTATTGCGTTGCGTTGCATTACTTTGCATTGCGTTACTTTGCTTTGTCTTACTTTGCATTGCATTACTTTGCGTTGCATTACTTTGCGTTGCATTACTTTGCGTTGAATTAATTTGCGTTGCATTACTTTGTGTTGCGTTACTTTGCATTGTGTTGTAGTGCGTTGCGTTACTTTGCGTTGCGTTACTTTGCGTTGCGATACTTTGCCTTGTGTTGTAATCTGTTGCGTTACTTTGCGTTGCGTTACTTTGCATTGTTACTTTGCGTTGCGTTACTTTGCGTTGCGTGACTTTGCGTTGCGTTACTTTGCCTTGTGTTACTTTGCCTTGTGTTACTTTACCTTGTGTTGTATTGCTTTGCGTTTCATTACTTTGTATTGCGTTACTTTGCGTTGTCTTACTTTGCGTTGCATTATTTTGCGTTGCGTTACTTTGCGTTGCGTTACTTTGCGTTGCGTTACTTTGCCCTGTGTTGTAGTGCGTTGCGTTTCGTTACTTTGCGTTGTGTTACTTTGCCTTGAGTTACTTTGCATTGCGTTACTTTGCCTTGCATTGTAGAACGTTGCGTTACTTTGCGGTGTGTTACTTTGCGTTGTATTACTTTGCGTTGAGTTACTTTGCCTTGTGTTGTAGAACGTTGCGTTACTTAGCGGTGTGTTACTTTGCGTTGCGTTACTTTGCCTTGTGTTGTAGTGTGTTGTGTTACTTTGCCTTGTGTTATTTTGCATTAGTTACTTTGCGTTGTGTCGTAGTGCGTTGCGTTACTTTGCCTTGTGTTGTAGTGTGTTGCGATGCTTCACGTTGCGTTACTTTGCATTGTGTTACTTTGCATTGTGTTACTTTGCGTTGCATTACTTTGCGTTGCATTACTTTGCCTTGTGTTGTAATGTGTTGCGTTACTTTGCCTTGTGTTACTTTGCGTTGTTTTGTAGCACGTTGCATTACTTTGCATTGCGTTACTTTGCGTTGCGTTACTTTGCGTTGCGTTACTTTGCGTTGCGTTACTTTGCCTTTTTTTGTAGTGCGTCGTGTTACTTTGCAATGTGTTAGTTTGAGTTGTTTTACTTTGCATTGCGTTACTTTGCATTGTGTTGTAGTGCGTTGTGTTACTTTGCGTTGCGTTACTTTTCGTTGCGTTACTTTGCATTGTTACTTTGCGTTGCGTTACTTTGCGTTGTGTTACTTTGCCTTGTGTTACTTTGCATTGTGTTGTAGTGTGTTGCGTTGCATTTCTTTGCGTTGTGATAATTTGCGTTGCCTTACTTTGCCTTGTGTTGTACTGCATTGCGTTACTTTGCCCTGTGTTGTAGTGCGTTGCGTTGCGTTACTTTGCGTTGTGTTACTTTGCATTGAGTTACTTTGCGTTGCGTTACTTTGCCTTGTATTGTAGAACGTTGCGCTACTTTGCGGTGTGTTACTTTGCGTTGTATTACTTTGTGTTGAGTTACTTTGCCCTGTGTTGTAGAACGTTGCGTTACTTAGCATTGTGTTACTTTGCGTAGCGTTACTTTGCGTTGCGTTACTTTGCGTTGCGTTACTTTGCGTTGCGTTACTTTGTGTTGTGTTGTAGTGTGATGCGTTGTAGTGCGTTGCGTTACTTTGCATTGTGTCGTAGTGCGTTGCGTTACTTTGCCTTGTGTTGTAGTGTGGTGCGATACTTAACGTTGCGTTACTTTGCGTTGTGTTACTTTGCATTGCATTACTTTGCGTTGCATTACTTTGCCTTGTATTGTAATGTGTTGCGTTACTTTGCGTTGTCTTACTTTGCGTTACATTACTTTGCGTTGCGTTACTTTGCCTTGTGTTGTAATGTGTTGCGTTACTTTGCGTTGTGTTACTTTGCGTTGTGTTACTTTGCGTTGCGTTACTTTGCTTCGCGTTACCTTGCATTGAGTTACTTTGCGTTGTGTTACTTTGCATTGCGTTACTTTGCCTTTTGTTGTAGTGCGTTATTTTGCGTTACTTTGCGCTGCTTTACTTTGCGTTGCGTTACTTTGCGTAGCGTTACTTTGCGTAGCGTTACTTTGCGTTGCGTTACTTTGCGTTGTGTTTTAGTGTGATGCGTTGTAATGCGTTGCTTTGCGTTACTTTGCGTTGTTACTTTGCCTTGTGTTGTAATGTGTTGCGTTACTTTGCGTTGCGTTACTATGCCTTGTGTTGTAGTGCTTTTTGTTACTTTGCCTTGTGTTACTTTGCCTTGTGTTACTTTGCGTTGTGTCGTAGTGCATTGCGTTACTTTGCCTTGTGTTGTAGTGTGTTGCTTTTACTTACCGTTGCTTTACTTTGCCTTGTGTTACTTTGTGTTGCGTTACTTTGCGTTGCGTTACTTTGCGTTGCCTTGCGTTGCATTGCGTTACTTTGCGTTAAGTTACTTTGCCTTTTTTGTACTGCATTGTGTTACTTTGCGCTGTGTTACTTTGCGTTGCGTTACTTTGCCTTGTGTTGTAGAAAGATGCGTTAGTTTGTGTTGTGTTAATTTGCGTTGCGTTACTTTCCTTTGCGTTACTTTGCATTTTGTTACTTTGCATTTTTTTACTTTGCGTTGTGTAACTTTGCATTACGTTACATTTCATTGTGTTGTAGTGCGTTACGTTACTTTGCGTTGCATTACTTTGCGTTGTGTTACTTTGCGTTGTGTTGTAGTGCACTGCGTTGTGTTACTTTGCGTTGTGTTACTTTGCGTTGTGTTGTAGAACGTTGCGTTACTTTGCCTTGCGTTACTTTGCGTTGCGTTACTTTGCATTGTGTTCGTTTGCGTTGTGTCACTTTGCGTTGCGTTACTTTGCGTTGTTACTTTGCGTTGTTACTTTGCGTAGCGTTACTTTGCGTTACATTGTAATGAGTTACGTTGCGTTGTTACTTTGCGTTGTTACTTTGCGTTGCATTACTCTGTGTTGTGATACTTTGCGTTGCATTACTTTACCTTGATAACATGTTGTAGAAAGTTGCCTTAGTTTGTGTTGTGTTATTTTGCCCTGGTTATTTTGCTTTGCGTTACTTTGCATTGTGTTACTTTGCGTTGTGTTACTTTGCGTTGCGTTACTTTGCATTTTGTTGTAGTGCATTACTTTGCGTTGCGTTACTTTGCATTTTGTTGTAGTGCGTTATTTTGCGTTGCGTTACTTTGCGTTGCGTTACTTTGCGTTGAATTACTTTGCGTTGTGTTGTAGTGCGATGCGTTGTAGTGCGTTGCGTTGAAGTGCGTTGCGTTGTAGTGCGATGCGTTGTTTTGCGTTACTTTGCGTTATTACTTTGCGTTGTTACTTTGCTTTGCATTACTTTGTGTTGTGTTACTTTGCGTTGCGTTACTTTGCCTTGTGTTGTAGAAAGTTGCGTTAGTTTGTGTTGTGTTATCTTGCGTTGGTTACTTTGCTTTGCGTTACTTTGTGTTGTGTTATCTTGCGTTGGTTACTTTGCTTTGCGTTACTTTGCATTGTGTTACTTTGTGTTGTGTTACTTTGCGTTGCGTTACTTTGCGTTGCATTACTCTGTGTTGTGTTACTTTGCGTTGCATTACTTTACCTTGATAATGTGTTGTTGAAAGTTGCCTTAGTTTGTGTTGTGTTATTTTGCGTTGGTTATTTAGCTTTGCGTTACTTTGCATTGTGTTACTTTGCGTTGTGTTACTTTGCGTTGCGTTACTTTGCATTTTGTTGTAGTGCATTACTTTGCGTTGCGGTACTTTGCGTTGCGGTACTTTGCGTTGCGTTACATTACCTTGTGTTGTAATGTGTTGCTTTACTTTGCGTTGCGTTGCTATTCCTTGTGTTATAGAACGTTGCGTTGTTACTTTGCGTTGCATTACTTTGTGTTGTGTTACTTTGCATTGCGTTACCTTACCTTGTGTTGTAATGTAGTACGTTACTTTGCATTGCGTTACTTTGCGTTGTGTTACTTTGCGTAGCGTTACTTTGTGTTGCATTACTTTGCGTTGCGTTACTTTGCGTTGCGTTACTTTGCGTTGCGTTACTTTGCGTTGTGTTGTAGTGCGATGCGTTGTAGTGCGTTGCGTTGAATTGCGTTGCGTTGTAGGTGCGATGCGTTGTTTTGCATTACTTTGTGTTGCGGTACTTTGCGTTGTGTTACTTTGCTTAGCATTACTTTGCGTTGCGTTACTTTGCGTTGCGTTACTTTGCGTTGCGTTACTTTGCGTTGCGTTACCTTACCTTGTGTTGTAATGTGTTGCTTTACTTTGCATTGCATTGCTATGCCTTGTGTTGTAGAACGTTGCGTTGTTACTTTGCGTTGTTACTTTGCATTGTAACTTTGCGTTGCATTACTTTGTGTTGTGTTACTTTGCGTTGTGTTACTTTGCGTTGTGTTACTTTGCGTAGCGTTACTTTGCGTTGCGTTACTTTGCGTTGCGTTACTTTGCGTAGCGTTACTTTGCGTTGCGTTACTTTGCGTTGCGTTACTTTGCGTTGTGTTACTTTGCGTTGTGTTACTTTGCGTAGCGTTACTTTGCGTTGCGTTACTTTGCGTTGCGTTACTTTGCGTTGCGTTACTTTGCCTTGTGTTGTAGTGCGATGCGTTGTAGTGCGTTGCGTTGAAGTGCGTTGCGTTGTAGTGCTATGCGTTGTTTTGCGTTACTTTGCGTTGTTACTTTGCGTTGTTACTTTGCTTTGCATTACTTTGTGTTGTGTTACTTTGCTTTGCGATACTTTGCCTTGTGTTGTAGAAAGTTGCGTTATTTTGTGTTGTGTTATCTTGGGTTGGTTACTTTGCTTTGCGTTACTTTGCATTGTGTTACTTTGCGTTGTTACTTTGCGTTGTTACTTTGCTTTGCGTTACTTTGCATTGTGTTACTTTGTGTTGTGTTACTTTGCGTTGCGTTACTTTGCGTTGCGTTACTTTGCATTGTGTTGTAGTGCGTTACTTTGCGTTGCGTTACTTTGCGTTGCATTACTCTTTGTTGTGTTACTTTGCGTTGCATTACTTTACCTTGATAACGTGTTGTAGAAAGTTGCCTTAGTTTGTGTTGTGTTATTTTGCGTTGGTTATTTTGCTTTGCGTTACTTTGCATTGTGTTACTTTGCGTTGTGTTACTTTGCGTTGCGTTACTTTGCATTTTGTTGTAGTGCATTACTTTGCATTGCGGTACTTTGCGTTGTGTTACTTTGCTTAGCGTTACTTTGCGTTGCGTTACTTTGCGTTGCGTTACATTACCTTGTCTTGTAATGTGTTGCTTTACTTTGCGTTGCGTTGCTATTCCTTGTGTTGTAGAACGTTGCGTTGTTACTTTGCGTTGTTACTTTGCTTTGCAGTACTTTGTGTTGTGTTACTTTGCGTTGCATTACTTTGCCTTGTGTTGTAGAAAGTTCCGTTAGTTTGTGTTGTGTTATCTTGCGTTGGTTACTTTGCTTTGCGTTTCTTTGTGTTGTGTTATCTTGCATTGGTTACTTTGCTTTGCGTTACTTTGCATTGTGTTACTTTGTGTTGTGTTACTTTGCGTTGCGTTACTTTGCATTTTGTTGTAGTGCGTTACTTTGCGTTGCATTACTTTGCGTTGTGTTACTTTGCATTACTTTTTGTTGCGTTACTTTTTGTTGCGTTACTTTGCGTTGCGTTACTTTGCGTTGCGTGACTTTGCGTTGTGTCACTTTGCGTTGCGTTACTTTGCCTTGTGTTGTAGAAAGTTACGTTAGTTTGTGTTGTGTTATTTTGCGTTTACTTTGCGTTACTTTGCGTTGTTTTACTTTGCGTTGCGTTACTTTGCATTTTGTTGTAGTGCGTTACTTGGCGTTGCGTTACTTTGCGTAGCATTACATTGCGTAGCGTTACTTTGCGTTGCGTTACTTTGCGTAGCGTTACTTTGCGTAGCGTTACTTTGCGTAGCGTTACTTTGCGTTGCGTTACTTTGCGTTGCGTTACTTTGCGTTACGTTTTAATGCTTTGTTTTGCGTTACTTTGCGTTGTTACTTTGCGTTGTTACTTTGCGTTTTTACTTTGCGTTACATTACTTTGTGTTTTGTTACTTTGCGTTGCGTTACTTTACCTTGCTTTACTTTGCCTTGTGTTGTAATGGGTTGCATTACTTTGCGTTGCGTTACTTTGTATTTTGTTGTAGTGCATTACTCTGTGTTGCGTTACTTTGTGTTGCGGTATTTTGCGTTGCGTTGTAGTGCGATGCGTTGTAATGCGTTGTTTTGTGTTACTTTTCGTTGTTACTTTGCGTTGTTACTTTATGTTGTTACTTTGCGTTGCATTACTTTGCGTTAATTTGCGTTGCGTTATTTTGTGTTGTGTTGTAGTGCGTTGCGTTGTAGTGCGATGCGATGTAATGCGTTGTTTTGCGTTACTTTGCGTTGTTACTTTGCGTTGTTTCTTTGCGTTGTTACTTTGCGTTGTTACTTTGCGTTGCATTACTTTGCGTTGCATAACTTTGCGTTGTGTTACTTTGCGTTGCGTTACTTTGCATTGTGTTCGTTTGCGTTGTGTCACTTTGCGTTGCGTTACTTTGCATTTTGCTGTAGTGCGTTACTTTGCGTTGCGTTACTTTGCGTTACGTTGTAATGCGTTGTTTTGCGTTACTTTGCGTTGTTACTTTGCCTTGTGCTGTAATGTGTTGCGTTACTTTGCGTTGCGTTACTATGCCTTGTGTTGTAGTGCTTTGTGTTACTTTGCCTTGTGTTACTTTTCCTTGTGTTACTTTGCATTGTGTTACTTTGCGTTGTGTCGTAGTGCATTGCGTTACTTTGCCTTGTGCTGTAGTGTGTTGCTTTTACTTACCGTTGCTTTACTTTGCCTTGTGTTACTTTGTGTTGCGTTACTTTGCGTTGCGTTACTTTGCGTTGCGTTACGTTGCATTGCGTTACTTTGCGTTAAGTTACTTTGCCTTTTTTGTACTGCATTGTGTTACTTTGCGCTGTGTTACTTTACGTTGCGTTACTTTGCCTTGTGTTGTAGAAAGATCCGTTAGTTTGTGTTGTGTTAATTTGCGTTGCGTTACTTTCCTTTGCGTTACTTTGCATTGTGTTACTTTGCATTTTTTTACTTTGCGTTGTGTAACTTTGCATTACGTTTCATTTCATTGTGTTGTAGTGCGTTACGTTACTTTGCGTTGCATTACCTTGCGTTGTGTTACTTTGCGTTGTGTTGTAGTGCACTGCGTTGTGTTACTTTGCGTTGCGTTACTTTGCGTTGTGTTGTAGAACGTTGCGTTACTTTGCGTTGTGTTACTTTGCCTCGTGTTGTAGTGCATTGTGTTAGTTTGCGTTGCGTTACTTTGCGTTGTGTCGTAGTCCGTTGCGTTAGTTTGTGTTGTGTTACTTTGCGCTGCGTTACTTTGGGTTACGTTACTTTGCGTCGTGTTACTTTGCGTTGCCTTACTTTGTCTTGTGTTGTAATGTGTTGCGTTACTTTGCGTTGCCTTACTTTGCATTGTGTTACTTTGTGTTGTGTTATTTTGCATTGCGTTACTTTGCCTTTTGTTGTAGCACATTGCATTACTTTGCGTTGCGTTACATTGCGTTGCCTTACTTTGCATTGTGTTACTTTGTGTTGTGTTATTTTGCATTGCGTTACTTTGCCTTTTGTTGTAGCACATTGCATTATTTTGCGTTGTGTTACTTTGCGTTGCGTTACTTTGCGTTGCGTTACTTTGCGTTGCGTTACTTTGCGTTGCGTTACTTTGCCTTTTGTTACTTTGCGTTGTGTTATAGTAGGTCGCGTTGCATTACTTTGCGTTGTGTTAATTTGTGTTACCTTACTTTGCCTTGGGTTGTACTGTGTTGCGTTACTTTGTCTTGTGTTACTTTGCCTTGTGTTACTTTACCTTGTGTTGTATTGCGTTGCGTTGCATTACTTTGCCTTGCGTTACTTTGCCTTGTTTTGTAGTGGGCTGTATTACTTTGCGTTGTTTTACTTTGCGTTGCGTTACTTTGCCTTTTGTTACTTTGCGTTGTGTTATAGTAAGTCGCGTTGCATTACTTTGCGTTGTGTTAATTTGTGTTACCTTACTTTGCCTTGGGTTGTACTGTGTTGCGTTACTTTGTCTTGTGTTACTTTGTCTTGTGTTACTTTGCCTTGTGTTACTTTACCTTGTGTTGTATTGCGTTGCGTTGCATTACTTTGCCTTGCGTTACTTTGCCTTGTTTTGTAGTGCGTTGTGTTACTTTGCGTTTTTTTACTTTGCGTTGTGTTACTTTGCCTTGTGTTTTAATGTGTTGTGTTGCATTACTTTGTGTTGTGTTACTTTGCGTTGTGTTAATTTACCTTATGTTGTAATGTGTTGAGTTACTTTGCGTTGTTACTTTGCATTGTGTTCCTTTGCGTTGTGTCACTTTGCGTTGTGTCACTTTGCGTTGCGTCACTTTGCCTTGTGTTGTAGTGCGTTGTGTTACTTTGCCTTGTGTTACTTTGCGTTGCATTACTTTTCCGTTGTGTCGTAGTGCGTTGCGTTACTTTGCCTTGTGTTGCAGTGTGTTGCGTTACTTAGCGTTGCATTACTTTGCTTTGTGTTACTTTGCGTTGCGTTACTTTCCGTTGCGTTACTTTGCGTTGTGTTACTTTGCCTTGTGTTGTAATGTGTTGCGTTACTTTGCGTTGTCTTACTTTGCGTTGCCTTACTTTGCGTTGCGTTACTTTGCGTTGTGTTGTAGTGCGATGCATTGTAGTGCGTTGCGTTGTAGTGCCATGCGTTGTTTTGCGTTACTTTGCGTTGTTACTTTGCGTTGTTACTTTGCCTTGTTACTTTGCTTTGCATTACTTTGTGTTGTGTTACTTTGCGTTGCTTAATTTTGCCTTGTGTTGTAGAAAGTTGCGTTAGTTTGTGTTGTGTTATCTTGCGTTGGTTACTTTGCTTTGCGTTACTTTGTGTTGTGTTATCTTGCGTTGGTTACTTTGCTTTGCGTTACTTTGCATTGTGTTACTTTGTGTTGTGTTACTTTGCGTTGCGTTACTTTGCATTTTGTTGTAGTGCGTTACTTTGCGTTGAATTACTTTGAGTTGCGTTACTTTACGTTGCGTTACTTTGCGTTGCGTTACTTTGCGTTGTGTTGTAGTGCGATGCGTTGTACTACGTTACGTTGTAGTGCGATGCGTTGTTTTGCGTTACTTTGCGTTGTTACTTTGCGTTGTTACTTTGCCTTGTTACTTTGCTTTGCATTACTTTGTGTTGTGTTACTTTGCGTTGCTTAATTTTGCCTTGTGTTGTAGAAAGTTGCGTTAGTTTGTGTTGTGTTATCTTGCGTTGGTTACTTTGCTTTGCGTTACTTTGTGTTGTGTTATCTTGCGTTGGTTACTTTGCTTTGCGTTACTTTGCATTGTGTTACTTTGTGTTGTGTTACTTTGCGTTGCGTTACTTTGCATTTTGTTGTAGTGCGTTACTTTGCGTTGAATTACTTTGAGTTGCGTTACTTTACGTTGCGTTACTTTGCGTTGCGTTACTTTGCGTTGTGTTGTAGTGCGATGCGTTGTACTACGTTACGTTGTAGTGCGATGCGTTGTAATGCGTTGTTTTGCGTTACTTTGCGTTTTTACTTTGCGTTTTTACTTTGCGTTGTTACTTTGCATTGTTACTTTGCGTTACGTTACTTTGCGTTGTGTTACTTTGCCTTGTGTTACTTTGCCTTGTGTTGTACTGCATTGCGTTACTTTGCCCTGTGTTGTAGTGCGTTGCGTTGCGTTACTTTGCATTGCGTTACTTTGCGTTGTCTTACTTTGCGTTGCATTACTTTGCGTTACATTACTTTGCGTTGCATTACTTTCCGTTGCGTTAATTTGCCTTGTGTTGTATTGCGTTGCGTTGCATTACTTTGCATTGCGTTACTTTGCGTTGTCTTACTTTGCGTTGCATTACTTTGCGTTACATTACTTTGCGTTGCATTACTTTGCGTTGCGTTACTTTGCCCTGTGTTGTAGTACGTTGCGTTACTTTGCATTGTGTTGTAGAATGTTGCGTTACTTTGCGGTGTGTTACTTTGCGTTTGCGTTACTTTGCCTTTTGTTGTAGTGCGTTACTTTGCGTTGCTTTACTTTGCGTTGCTTTACTTTGCGTAGCATTACTTTGCGTTGCTTTACTTTGCTTTGTGTTTTAGTGCGATGCGTTGTAGTGCGTTGCGTTGTAGTGCGATGTGTTGTAATGCGTTGTTTTGCGTTACTTTGCGTTGTTACTTTGCGTTGTTATTTTGCGTTGTTACTTTGCGTTGCGTTACTTTACCTTGTGTTGTAATGTGTTGCGTTACTTTGCGTTGCGTTATTATGCCTTGTGTTGTAGAACGTTGCTTTACTTTGCATTACGTTACTTTGCATTGCGTTACTTTGCGTTGCGTTACTTTGCGTTGTGTTACTTAGCGTTGCGTTACTTTGCGTTGCGTTACTTTGTCTTGTATTGTAGAACGTTGCGTTACTTTGCGGTGTGTTACTTTTCATTACTTTGCGTTGCGTTACTTTGCGTTGCGTTACTTTGCGTTGCGTTACTTTGCGTTGCGTTACTTTGCGTTGCATTACTTTGCGTTGCGTTACTTTGTGTTGCGTTACTTTGCGTTGCGTTACTTTGCATTGCGTTACTTTGCGTTGCATTACTTTGCGTTGCGTTACTTAGCGTTGCGTTACTTTGCATTGTGTTCCTTTGCGTTGTGTCACTTTGCGTTGCGTTACTTTGCCTTGTGTTGTAGTGCTTTGTGTTACTTTGCCTTGTGTTACTTTGCGTTGCATTACTTTGCGTTGCATTACTTTGCGTTGCGTTACTTTGCCCTGTGTTGTAGTACGTTGCGTTACTTTGCGTTGCGTTACTTTGCGTTGCGTTACTTTGCGTTGCGTTACTTTGCCTTGTATTGTAGAACGTTGCGTTACTTTGCGGTGTGTTACTTTGCATTACTTTGCGTTGTGTTACTTTGCCTTGTGTTACTTTGCCTTGTGTTGTACTGCATTGCGTTACTTTGCCCTGTGTTGTAGTGCGTTGCGTTGCGTTACTTTGCATTGCGTTACTTTGCGTTGTCTTACTTTGCGTTGCATTACTTTGCGTTACATTACTTTGCGTTGCATTACTTTCCGTTGCGTTAATTTGCCTTGTGTTGTATTGCGTTGCGTTGCATTACTTTGCATTGCGTTACTTTGCGTTGTCTTACTTTGCGTTGCATTACTTTGCGTTACATTACTTTGCGTTGCATTACTTTGCGTTGCGTTACTTTGCCCTGTGTTGTAGTACGTTGCGTTACTTTGCATTGTGTTGTAGAATGTTGCGTTACTTTGCGGTGTGTTACTTTGCGTTTGCGTTACTTTGCCTTTTGTTGTAGTGCGTTACTTTGCGTTGCTTTACTTTGCGTTGCTTTACTTTGCGTAGCATTACTTTGCGTTGCTTTACTTTGCGTTGTGTTGTAGTGCGATGCGTTGTCGTGCGTTGCGTTGTAGTGCGATGCGTTGTAATGCGTTGTTTTGCGTTACATTTCGTTGTTACTTTGCGTTCTTACTTTGCTTTGCATTACTTTGTGTTGTGTTACTTTGCGTTGCGTTACTTTGCCTTGTGTTGTAGAAAGTTGCGTTAGTTTGTGTAGTGTTATTTTGCGTTGGTTACTTTGCTTTGCGTTACTTTGCATTTTTTTACTTTGTGTTGTTTTACTTTGCGTTGCGTTTCTTTGCATTTTGTTGTAGTGCGTTACTTTGCGTTGCGTTACTTTGCGTTGCGTTACTTTGCGTTGCGTTACTTTGCGTTGAGTTACTTTGTGTTGTGTTGTAGTGCGATGCGTTGTACTGAGTTACGTTGTAGTGCGATGGGTTGTAATGCGTTGTTTTGCGTTACTTTGCGTTTTTACTTTGCGTTTTTACTTTGCGTTGTTACTTTGCGTTGCATTACTTTGTGTTGTGTTACTTTGCCTTGCTTTACTTTGCATTGTGTTCGTTTGCGTTGTGTCACTTTGCGTTGCGTTACTTTGCCTTGTGTTGTAGTGCCATGTGTTACTTTGCCTTGTGTTACTTTGCATTAGTTACTTTGCGTTGTGTCGTAGTGCGTGGCGTTACTTTGCCTTGTGTTGTAGTGTTTTACGTTATTTAGCGTTGCGTTACTTTGCGTTGTGTTACTTTGCGTTACGTTGTAATGCATTGTTTTGCATTGTTTTGCATTGTTACTTTGCGTTGTTACTTTGCGATGCATTACTTTGTGTTGTGTTACTTTGCGTTGCGTTACTTTACCTTGTGTTGTAATGGGTTGCGTTAGTTTGCGTAGCGTTACTTTGCGTAGCGTTACTTTGCGTAGCGTTACTTTGCGTAGCGTTACTTTGAGTTGCGTTACTTTGCGTTGCGTTACTTTGCGTTGCGTTACTTTGCATTGTGTTACTTTGCATGTGTTACTTTGCGTTGTGTTACTTTGCGTTGCGTTACTTTGCGTTGCGTTACTTTGCCTTTTGTTCTAGTGCATTCTGTTACTTTGAGTTGTGTTACTTTGAGTTGCGTTACTTTGCGTTGTGTTACTTTTCCTTGTGTTACTTTGCGTTGCGTTACTTTGCCTTTTGTTCTAGTGCATTGTGTTACTTTGCGTTGTGTTACTTTGCGTTGCGTTACTTTGCGTTGCGTTACTTTGCCTTTTGTTCTAGTGCATTGTGTTACTTTGTGTTGTGTTACTTTGAGTTGCGTTACTTTACGTTGCGTTACTTTGCGTTGCGTTACTTTGCGTTGTGTTGTAGTGCGATGCGTTGTACTACGTTACGTTGTAGTGCGATGCGTTGTAATGCGTTGTAATGCGTTGTAATGCGTTGTTTTGCGTTACTTTGCATTTTTACTTTGCGTTTTTACTTTGCGTTGTTACTTTGCATTGTTACTTTGTGTTACGTTACTTTGCGTTGTGTTACTTTGCCTTGTGTTACTTTGCCTTGTGTTGTACTGCATTGCGTTACTTTGCCCTGTGTTGTAGTGCGTTGCGTTGCGTTACTTTGCATTGTTACTTTGCGTTGCATTACTTTACGTTGAGTTACTTTGCGTTGCGTTACTTTGCGTTGCGTTACTTTCCGTTGCGTTAATTTGCCTTGTGTTGTATTGCGTTGCGTTGCATTACTTTGCATTGCGTTACTTTGCGTTGTCTTACTTTGCGTTGCGTTACTTTGCCCTGTGTTGTAGTACGTTGCGTTACTTTGCATTGTGTTGTAGAATGTTGCGTTACTTTGCGGTGTGTTACTTTGCGTTTGCGTTACTTTGCATTTTGTTGTAGTGCGTTACTTTGCGTTGCTTTACTTTGCGTTGCTTTACTTTGCGTAGCATTACTTTGCGTTGCTTTACTTTGCTTTGTGTTTTAGTGCAATGCGTTGTAGTGCGTTGCGTTGTAGTGCGATGTGTTGTAATGCGTTGTTTTGCGTTACTTTGCGTTGTTACTTTGCGTTGTTATTTTGCGTTGTTACTTTGCGTTGCGTTACTTTACCTTGTGTTGTAATGTGTTGCGTTACTTTGCGTTGCGTTATTATGCCTTGTGTTGTAGAACGTTGCTTTACTTTGCATTGCGTTACTTTGCATTGCGTTACTTTGCGTTGCGTTACTTTGCGTTGTGTTACTTAGCGTTGCGTTACTTTGCGTTGCGTTACTTTTTCTTGTATTGTAGAACGTTGCTTTATTTTGCGGTGTGTTACTTTTCATTACTTTGCGTTGCGTTTCTTTGCGTTGCGTTACTTTGCGTTGCGTTACTTTGCGTTGCGTTACTTAGCGTTGCGTTACTTTGTGTTGCGTTACTTTGCGTTGCGTTACTTTGCATTGCGTTACTTTGCGTTGCGTTACTTTGCGTTGTGTTACTTTGCATTGTGTTACTTTGCGTTGTGTTACTTTGCATTGCGTTAATTTGCCTTTTGTTGTAATGCGTTACTTTGCGTTGCGTTACTCTACGTTGCGTTACTCTACGTTGCGTTACTTTGCGTTGTGTTGTAGTGCGATGCGTTGTAGTGCGTTGCGTTGTAGTGCGATGCGTTGTAATGCGTTGTTTTGCGTTACTTTGCGTTGTTACTTTGCGTTGTTACTTTGCATTGTTATTTTGCTTTGAATTACTTTGTGTTGTGTTACTCTGCGTTGCGTTACTTTACCTTGTGTTGTAGAAAGTTGCGTTAGTTTGTGTTGTGTTATTTTGCGTTGCGTTACTTTGCTTTGCGTTACTTTGCATTGTGTTACTTTGCGTTGTGTTACTTTGCGTTGTGTTACTTTGCCCTGTGTTGTAGTGCGTTGCGATGCGTTACTTTGCGTTGTGTTACTTTGCATTGAGTTACTTTGCGTTGCGTTACTTTGCCTTGTATTGTAGAACGTTGCGTTACTTTGCGTTGTGTTACTTTGCGTTGTATTACTTTGCGTTGAGTTACTTTGCTATGTGTTGTAGAACGTTGCGTTACTTTGCGTTGCGTTACTTCGCCTTGTGTTGTAGTGTGTTGTGTTACTTTGCCTTGTGTTACTTTGCATTAGTTACTTTGCGTTGTGTCGTAGTGCGTTGCGTTACTTTGCCTTGTGTTTTAGTGTGGTGCGATACTTAACGTTGCGTTACTTTGCGTTGTGTTACTTTGCGTTGCATTACTTTGCGTTGCGTTACTTTGCCTTGTGTTGTAGTGTGGTGCGATACTTAACGTTGCGTTACTTTGCGTTGTGTTACTTTGCGTTGTGTTACTTTGCGTTGCATTACTTTGCGTTGCATTACTTTGCGTTGCATTACTTTGCCTTGTGTTACTTTGCGTTGTGTTGTAGCACGTTGCATTACTTTGCATTGTGTTATTTTGCGTTGCGTTACTTTGTGTTATGTTACGTTGCCTCGTGTTACTTTGCGTTGTGTTGTAGTGTGTTGCGTTGCATTACTTTGCGATGTGTTAATTTGAGTTGCCTTACTTTGCCTTGTATTTTACTGTGTTGCGTTACTTTGCCTTGTGTTACTTTACCTTGTGTTACTTTACCTTGTGTTGTATTGCTTTGCGTTGTCTTACTTTGCGTTGCGTTACTTTGCCCTGTGTTGTAGTGAGTTGCGTTGCGTTACTTTGCGTTGTGTTACTTTGCATTGAGTTACTTTGCGTTGCGTTACTTTGCCTTGTATTGTAGAACGTTGCGTTACTTTGCAGTGTGTTACTTTGCGTTGTATTACTTTGCGTTGAGTTACTTTGCCTTGTGTTGTACAACGTTGCGTTACTTAGCAGTGTGTTACTTTGCGTTGCGTTACTTTGCCTTGTGTTGTAGTGTGTTGTGTTACTTTGCCTTGTGTTACTTTGCATTAGTTACTTTGCCTTGTGTCGTAGTGCGTTGCGTTACTTTGCCTTGTGTTGTAGTGTGGTGCGATACTTAACGTTGCATTACTTTGCGTTGTGTTACTTTGCATTGCATTACTTTGCGTTGCATTATTTTGCCTTGTGTTGTAATGTGTTGCGTTACTTTGCGTTGTCTTACTTTGCGTTACATTACTTTGCGTTGCGTTACTTTGCCTTGTGTTGTAATGTGTTGCGTTACTTTGCGTTGTGTTACTTTGCGTTGCTTTACTTTGCTTTGCGTTACCTTGCATTGTGTTACTTTACGTTGTGTTACTTTGCGTTGCGTTACTTTGCCTTTTGTTGTAGTGCGTTACTTTGCGTTGCTTTACTTTGCGTTGCTTTACTTTGCGTTGTGTTACTTTGCGTTGCGTTACTTTGTGTTGTGTTACTTTGCCTTGTGTTACTTTGCCTTGTTTTGTAGTGCTTTGTGTCACTTTGCCTTGTGTTACTTTGCGTTGCGTTACTTTGCGTTTTGTTGTAGAATGTTGCGTTACTTTGCGGTGTGTTACTTTGCGTTGTATTACTTTGCGTTACGTTACTTTGCCTTTTCTTGTAGTGCGTTACTTTGCGTTGCTTTACTTTGCGTTGCTTTACTTTGCGTTGCGTTACTTTGCTTTGTGTTTTAGTGCGATGCGTTGTAGTGCGTTGCGTTGTAGTGCGATGCGTTGTAATGCGTTGTTTCGCGTTACTTTGCGTTGTTACTTTGCGTTGCGTTACTTTACCTTGTGTTGTAATGTGTTGCGTTACTTTGCGTTGCGTTACTATGCCTTGTGTTGTAGAACGTTGCTTTACTTTGCATTGCGTTACTTTGCATTGCGTTACTTTTTGTTGCATTACTTTGCGTTGCGTTACTTAGCGTTGCGTTACTTTGCCTTGTGTTCCTTTGCGTTGTGTCACTTTGCGTTGCGTTACTTTGCCTTGTGTTGTAGTGCTTTGTGTTACTTTGCGTTGCATTACTTTGCGTTGCATTACTTTTCGTTGCGTTACTTTGCCCTGTGTTGTAGTACGTTGCCTTACTTTAAGTTGCGTTACTTTGCGTTGCGTTACTTTGCGTTGCGTTACTTTGCCTTGTATTGTAGAACGTTGCGTTACTTTGCAGTGTGTTACTTTGCATTACTTTGCGTTGCGTTACTTTGCGTTGCGTTACTTTGCGTTGCGTTACTCTGTGTTGCGTTACTTTGCGTTGCTTTACTTTGCATTGCGTTACTTTGCGTTGCGTTACTTTGCGTTGGGGTACTTTGCATTGTGTTACTTTGCGTTGTGTTACTTTGCATTGCGTTACTTTGCCTTTTGTTGTAGTGCATTACTTTGCGTTGCCTTACTCTACGTTGCGTTACTCTACGTTGCATTACTCTACGTTGCGTTACTTTGCGTTGTATTGTAGTGAGATGCGTTGTAGTGCGTTGCGTTGTAGTGCGATGCGTTGTAATGCGTTGTTTTGCGTTACTTTGCGTTGTTACTTTGCGTTGTTACTTTGCGTTGTTACTTTGCGTTGTTACTTTGCGTTGTTACTTTGCTTTGAATTACTTTGTGTTGTGTTACTCTGCGTTGCGTTACTTTACCTTGTGTTGTAGAAAGTTGCGTTAGTTTGTGTTCTGTTATTTTGCGTTGCGTTACTTTGCTTTGCGTTACTTTGCATTGTGTTACCTTGCGTTGTGTTACTTTGCGTTGTGTTACTTTGCCCTGTGTTGTAGTGCGTTGCGATGTGTTACTTTGCGTTGTGTTACTTTGCATTGAGTTACTTTGCGTTGCGTTACTTTGCCTTGTATTGTAGAACGTTGCGTTACTTTGCGTTGTGTTACTTTGCGTTGTTTTACTTTGCGTTGAGTTACTTTGCTATGTGTTGTAGAACGTTGCTTTCCTTTGCGTTGCGTTACTTCGCCTTGTGTTGTAGTGTGTTGTGTTACTTTGCCTTGTGTTACTTTGCATTAGTTACTTTGCGTTGTGTCGTAGTGTGTTGCGTTACTTTGCCTTGTGTTGTAGTGTGGTGCGATACTTAACGTTGCGTTACTTTGCGTTGTGTTACTTTGCGTTGCGTTACTTTGCTTTGTGTTTTAGTGCGATGCGTTGTAGTGCGTTGCGTTGTAGTGCGATGCGTTGTAATGCGTTGTTTTGCGTTACTTTGCGTTGTTACTTTGCGTTGCGTTACTTTACCTTGTGTTGTAATGTGTTGCGTTACTTTGCGTTGCGTTACTATGCGTTGCATTACTTTGCGTTGCGTTACTTTGCCTTGTGTTACTTTGCCTTGTTATGTAGTGCTTTGTGTCACTTTGCCTTGTGTTACTTTGCGTTGCGTTACTTTGGGTTGTGTTGTAGAATGTTGCGTTACTTTGCGGTGTGTTACTTTGCGTTGTATTACTTTGCGTTGCGTTACTTTGCCTTTTCTTGTAGTGCGTTACTTTGCGTTGCTTTACTTTGCGTTGCTTTACTTTGCGTAGCGTTACTTTGCGTTGCGTTACTTTGCGTTGCGTTACTTTGCGTTGCGTTACTTTGCTTTGTGTTTTAGTGCGATGCGTTGTAGTGCGTTGCGTTGTAGTGCGATGCGTTGTAATGCGTTGTTACTTTGCGTTGCGTTACTTTACCTTGTGTTGTAATGTGTTGCGTTACTTTGCGTTGCGTTACTATGCCTTGTGTTGTAGAACGTTGCTTTACTTTGCATTGCGTTACTTTGCATTGCGTTACTTTGCGTTGCGTTACTTTGCGTTGCGTTACTTAGCGTTGCGTTACTTTGCATTGTGTTCCTTTGCGTTGTGTCACTTTGCGTTGCGTTACTTTGCCTTGTGTTGTAGTGCTTTGTGTTACTTTGCGTTGCATTACTTTGCGTTGCATTACTTTTCGTTGCGTTACTTTGCCCTGTGTTGTAGTACGTTGCCTTACTTTAAGTTGCGTTACTTTGCGTTGCGTTACTTTGCGTTGCGTTACTTTGCCTTGTATTGTAGAACGTTGCGTTACTTTGCAGTGTGTTACTTTGCATTACTTTGCGTTGCGTTACTTTGCGTTGCGTTACTTTGCGTTGCGTTACTCTGTGTTGCGTTACTTTGCGTTGCGTTACTTTGCATTGCGTTACTTTGCGTTGCGTTACTTTGCGTTGGGGTACTTTGCATTGTGTTACTTTGCGTTCTGTTACTTTGCATTGCGTTACTTTGCCTTGTGTTGTAGTGTGGTGCGATACTTAACGTTGCGTTACTTTGCGTTGTGTTACTTTGCATTGAGTTACTTTGCGTTGAGTTACTTTGCCTTGTGTTGTAGAACATTGCGTTACTTAGCAGTGTGTTACTTTGCATTGCGTTACTTTGCCTTGTGTTGTAGTGTGTTGTGTTACTTTGCCTTGTGTTACTTTGCATTAGTTACTTTGCGTTGTGTCGTAGTGCGTTGCGTTACTTTGCCTTGTGTTTTAGTGTGGTGCGATACTTAACGTTGCGTTACTTTGCGTTGTGTTGTAGCACGTTGCATTACTTTGCATTGTGTTACTTTTCGTTACGTTACTTTGCGTTATGTTACGTTGCCTCGTGTTACTTTGCGTTGTGTTGTAGTGCGTTGCGTTGCATTACTTTGCGATGTGTTAATTTGAGTTGCCTTACTTTGCCTTGTATTTTACTGTGTTGCGTTACTTTGCCTTGTGTTACTTTGCCTTGTGTTACTTTACCTTGTGTTGTATTGCTTTGCATTTCATTACTTTGCATTGCGTTACTTTGCGTTGTCTTACTTTGCGTTGTCTTACTTTGCGTTGCGTTACTTTGCCCTGTGTTGTAGTGCGTTGCGTTGCATTGCGTTGCGTTACTTTGCGTTGCGTTACTTTGCCTTGTGTTGTAGTGCTTTGTGTTACTTTGCCTTGTGTTACTTTGCATTGTGTTACTTTGCCTTGTGTTGTAGTGTGTTGCTTTTACTTACCGTTGCGTTACTTTGCCGTGTGTTACTTTGCCGTGTGTTACTTTGCGTTGCGTTACTTTGCGTTGCTTTACTTTGCCTTTTTTGTACTGCATTGTGTTACTTTGCGCTGTGTTACTTTGCGTTGCGTTACTTTGCCTTGTGTTGTAGAAAGATATGTTAGTTTGTGTTGTGTTAATTTGCGTTGCGTTACTTTGCTTTGCGTTACTTTGCATTGTGTTACTTTGCGTTGTGTTACTTTACGTTGTGTTACTTTACGTTGTGTTACTTTGCATTACGTTAATTTCATTGTGTTGTAGTGCGTTGCGTTACGTTGCGTTGCATTACTTTGCGTTGTGTTACTTTGCGTTGTGTTGTAATGTGTTGCGTTACTTTGCGTTGCGTTACTTTGCATTGTTACTTTGCGTTGCGTTACTTTGCCTTGCGTTACTTTGCCTTGTGTTACTTTGCGTTGCATTACTTTGCGTTGCATTACTTTGCGTTGCGTTACTTTGCGTTGCGTTACTTAGCGTTGCGTTACTTTGTGTTGCGTTACTTTGCGTTGCGTTACTTTGCATTGCGTTACTTTGCGTTGCGTTACTTTGCGTTGTGTTACTTTGCATTGTGTTACTTTGCGTTGTGTTACTTTGCATTGCGTTAATTTGCCTTTTGTTGTAATGCGTTACTTTGCGTTGCGTTACTCTACGTTGCGTTACTCTACGTTGCGTTACTTTGCGTTGTGTTGTAGTGCGATGCGTTGTAGTGCGTTGCGTTGTAGTGCGATGCGTTGTAATGCGTTGTTTTGCGTTACTTTGCGTTGTTACTTTGCGTTGTTACTTTGCATTGTTATTTTGCTTTGAATTACTTTGTGTTGTGTTACTCTGCGTTGCGTTACTTTACCTTGTGTTGTAGAAAGTTGCGTTAGTTTGTGTTGTGTTATTTTGCGTTGCGTTACTTTGCTTTGCGTTACTTTGCATTGTGTTACTTTGCGTTGTGTTACTTTGCGTTGTGTTACTTTGCCCTGTGCTGTAGTGCGTTGCGATGCGTTACTTTGCGTTGTGTTACTTTGCATTGAGTTACTTTGCGTTGCGTTACTTTGCCTTGTATTGTAGAACGTTGCGTTACTTTGCGTTGTGTTACTTTGCGTTGTATTACTTTGCGTTGAGTTACTTTGCTATGTGTTGTAGAACGTTGCGTTACTTTGCGTTGCGTTACTTCGCCTTGTGTTGTAGTGTGTTGTGTTACTTTGCCTTGTGTTACTTTGCATTAGTTACTTTGCGTTGTGTCGTCGTGCGTTGCGTTACTTTGCCTTGTGTTTTAGTGTGGTGCGATACTTAACGTTGCGTTACTTTGCGTTGTGTTACTTTGCGTTGCATTACTTTGCGTTGCATTACTTTGCCTTGTGTTACTTTGCGTTGTGTTGTAGCACGTTGCATTACTTTGCATTGTGTTATTTTGCGTTGCGTTACTTTGTGTTATGTTACGTTGCCTCGTGTTACTTTGCGTTGTGTTGTAGTGTGTTGCGTTGCATTACTTTGCGATGTGTTAATTTGAGTTGCCTTACTTTGCCTTGTATTTTACTGTGTTGCGTTACTTTGCCTTGTGTTACTTTACCTTGTGTTACTTTACCTTGTGTTGTATTGCTTTGCGTTGTCTTACTTTGCGTTGCGTTACTTTGCCCTGTGTTGTAGTGAGTTGCGTTGCGTTACTTTGCGTTGTGTTACTTTGCATTGAGTTACTTTGCGTTGCGTTACTTTGCCTTGTATTGTAGAACGTTGCGTTACTTTGCAGTGTGTTACTTTGCGTTGTATTACTTTGCGTTGAGTTACTTTGCCTTGTGTTGTACAACGTTGCGTTACTTAGCAGTGTGTTACTTTGCGTTGCGTTACTTTGCCTTGTGTTGTAGTGTGTTGTGTTACTTTGCCTTGTGTTACTTTGCATTAGTTACTTTGCCTTGTGTCGTAGTGCGTTGCGTTACTTTGCCTTGTGTTGTAGTGTGGTGCGATACTTAACGTTGCATTACTTTGCGTTGTGTTACTTTGCATTGCATTACTTTGCGTTGCATTATTTTGCCTTGTGTTGTAATGTGTTGCGTTACTTTGCGTTGTCTTACTTTGCGTTACATTACTTTGCGTTGCGTTACTTTGCCTTGTGTTGTAATGTGTTGCGTTACTTTGCGTTGTGTTACTTTGCGTTGCTTTACTTTGCTTTGCGTTACCTTGCATTGTGTTACTTTACGTTGTGTTACTTTGCGTTGCGTTACTTTGCCTTTTGTTGTAGTGCGTTACTTTGCGTTGCTTTACTTTGCGTTGCTTTACTTTGCGTTGTGTTACTTTGCGTTGCGTTACTTTGTGTTGTGTTACTTTGCCTTGTGTTACTTTGCCTTGTTTTGTAGTGCTTTGTGTCACTTTGCCTTGTGTTACTTTGCGTTGCGTTACTTTGCGTTGTGTTGTAGAATGTTGCGTTACTTTGCGGTGTGTTACTTTGCGTTGTATTACTTTGCGTTACGTTACTTTGCCTTTTCTTGTAGTGCGTTACTTTGCGTTGCTTTACTTTGCGTTGCTTTACTTTGCGTTGCGTTACTTTGCTTTGTGTTTTAGTGCGATGCGTTGTAGTGCGTTGCGTTGTAGTGCGATGCGTTGTAATGCGTTGTTTCGCGTTACTTTGCGTTACTTTGCGTTGTTACTTTGCGTTGCGTTACTTTACCTTGTGTTGTAATGTGTTGCGTTACTTTGCGTTGCGTTACTATGCCTTGTGTTGTAGAACGTTGCTTTACTTTGCATTGCGTTACTTTGCATTGCGTTACTTTTTGTTGCATTACTTTGCGTTGCGTTACTTAGCGTTGCGTTACTTTGCCTTGTGTTCCTTTGCGTTGTGTCACTTTGCGTTGCGTTACTTTGCCTTGTGTTGTAGTGCTTTGTGTTACTTTGCGTTGCATTACTTTGCGTTGCATTACTTTTCGTTGCGTTACTTTGCCCTGTGTTGTAGTACGTTGCCTTACTTTAAGTTGCGTTACTTTGCGTTGCGTTACTTTGCGTTGCGTTACTTTGCCTTGTATTGTAGAACGTTGCGTTACTTTGCAGTGTGTTACTTTGCATTACTTTGCGTTGTGTTACTTTGCGTTGCGTTACTTTGCGTTGCGTTACTCTGTGTTGCGTTACTTTGCGTTGCGTTACTTTGCATTGCGTTACTTTGCGTTGCGTTACTTTGCGTTGGGGTACTTTGCATTGTGTTACTTTGCGTTGTGTTACTTTGCATTGCGTTACTTTGCCTTTTGTTGTAGTGCATTACTTTGCGTTGCCTTACTCTACGTTGCGTTACTCTACGTTGCATTACTCTACGTTGCGTTACTTTGCGTTGTATTGTAGTGAGATGCGTTGTAGTGCGTTGCGTTGTAGTGCGATGCGTTGTAATGCGTTGTTTTGCGTTACTTTGCGTTGTTACTTTGCGTTGTTACTTTGCGTTGTTACTTTGCGTTGTTACTTTGCGTTGTTACTTTGCTTTGAATTACTTTGTGTTGTGTTACTCTGCGTTGCGTTACTTTACCTTGTGTTGTAGAAAGTTGCGTTAGTTTGTGTTCTGTTATTTTGCGTTGCGTTACTTTGCTTTGCGTTACTTTGCATTGTGTTACCTTGCGTTGTGTTACTTTGCGTTGTGTTACTTTGCCCTGTGTTGTAGTGCGTTGCGATGTGTTACTTTGCGTTGTGTTACTTTGCATTGAGTTACTTTGCGTTGCGTTACTTTGCCTTGTATTGTAGAACGTTGCGTTACTTTGCGTTGTGTTACTTTGCGTTGTATTACTTTGCGTTGAGTTACTTTGCTATGTGTTGTAGAACGTTGCTTTCCTTTGCGTTGCGTTACTTCGCCTTGTGTTGTAGTGTGTTGTGTTACTTTGCCTTGTGTTACTTTGCATTAGTTACTTTGCGTTGTGTCGTAGTGTGTTGCGTTACTTTGCCTTGTGTTGTAGTGTGGTGCGATACTTAACGTTGCGTTACGTTGCGTTGTGTTACTTTGCATTGCGTTACTTTGCTTTGTGTTTTAGTGCGATGCGTTGTAGTGCGTTGCGTTGTAGTGCGATGCGTTGTAATGCGTTGTTTTGCGTTACTTTGCGTTGTTACTTTGCGTTGCGTTACTTTACCTTGTGTTGTAATGTGTTGCGTTACTTTGCGTTGCGTTACTATGCGTTGCATTACTTTGCGTTGCGTTACTTTGCCTTGTGTTACTTTGCCTTGTTATGTAGTGCTTTGTGTCACTTTGCCTTGTGTTACTTTGCGTTGCGTTACTTTGGGTTGTGTTGTAGAATGTTGCGTTACTTTGCGGTGTGTTACTTTGCGTTGTATTACTTTGCGTTGCGTTACTTTGCCTTTTCTTGTAGTGCGTTACTTTGCGTTGCTTTACTTTGCGTTGCTTTACTTTGCGTAGCGTTACTTTGCGTTGCGTTACTTTGCGTTGCGTTACTTTGCGTTGCGTTACTTTGCTTTGTGTTTTAGTGCGATGCGTTGTAGTGCGTTGCGTTGTAGTGCGATGCGTTGTAATGCGTTGTTACTTTGCGTTGCGTTACTTTACCTTGTGTTGTAATGTGTTGCGTTACTTTGCGTTGCGTTACTATGCCTTGTGTTGTAGAACGTTGCTTTACTTTGCATTGCGTTACTTTGCATTGCGTTACTTTGCGTTGCATTACTTTGCGTTGCGTTACTTAGCGTTGCGTTACTTTGCATTGTGTTCCTTTGCGTTGTGTCACTTTGCGTTGCGTTACTTTGCCTTGTGTTGTAGTGCTTTGTGTTACTTTGCGTTGCATTACTTTGCGTTGCATTACTTTTCGTTGCGTTACTTTGCCCTGTGTTGTAGTACGTTGCCTTACTTTAAGTTGCGTTACTTTGCGTTGCGTTACTTTGCGTTGCGTTACTTTGCCTTGTATTGTAGAACGTTGCGTTACTTTGCAGTGTGTTACTTTGCATTACTTTGCGTTGCGTTACTTTGCGTTGCGTTACTTTGCGTTGCGTTACTCTGTGTTGCGTTACTTTGCGTTGCGTTACTTTGCATTGCGTTACTTTGCGTTGCGTTACTTTGCGTTGGGGTACTTTGCATTGTGTTACTTTGCGTTCTGTTACTTTGCATTGCGTTACTTTGCCTTGTGTTGTAGTGTGGTGCGATACTTAACGTTGCGTTACTTTGCGTTGTGTTACTTTGCATTGAGTTACTTTGCGTTGAGTTACTTTGCCTTGTGTTGTAGCACGTTGCATTACTTTGCATTGTGTTACTTTTCGTTACGTTACTTTGCGTTATGTTACGTTGCCTCGTGTTACTTTGCGTTGTGTTGTAGTGCGTTGCGTTGCATTACTTTGCGATGTGTTAATTTGAGTTGCCTTACTTTGCCTTGTATTTTACTGTGTTGCGTTACTTTGCCTTGTGTTACTTTGCCTTGTGTTACTTTACCTTGTGTTGTATTGCTTTGCATTTCATTACTTTGCATTGCGTTACTTTGCGTTGTCTTACTTTGCGTTGTCTTACTTTGCGTTGCGTTACTTTGCCCTGTGTTGTAGTGCGTTGCGTTGCATTGCGTTGCGTTACTTTGCGTTGCGTTACTTTGCCTTGTGTTGTAGTGCTTTGTGTTACTTTGCCTTGTGTTACTTTGCATTGTGTTACTTTGCCTTGTGTTGTAGTGTGTTGCTTTTACTTACCGTTGCGTTACTTTGCCGTGTGTTACTTTGCCGTGTGTTACTTTGCGTTGCGTTACTTTGCGTTGCTTTACTTTGCCTTTTTTGTACTGCATTGTGTTACTTTGCGCTGTGTTACTTTGCTTTGCGTTACTTTGCATTGTGTTACTTTGCGTTGTGTTACTTTACGTTGTGTTACTTTACGTTGTGTTACTTTGCATTACGTTAATTTCATTGTGTTGTAGTGCGTTGCGTTACGTTGCGTTGCATTACTTTGCGTTGTGTTACTTTGCGTTGTGTTGTAATGTGTTGCGTTACTTTGCGTTGCGTTACTTTGCATTGTTACTTTGCGTTGCGTTACTTTGCCTTGCGTTACTTTGCCTTGTGTTACTTTGCGTTGCATTACTTTGCGTTGCATTACTTTGCGTTGCGTTACTTTGCGTTGCATTACTTTGCCTTGTATTGTAGAAAGTTGCGTTACTTTGCGTTGTGTTACTTTGCGTTGTGTTACTTTGCGTTGTGTTGTAGTGCACTGCGTTGTGTTACTTTGCGTTGTGTTACTTTGCGTTGCGTAACTTTGCGTTGCGTTACTTTGCGTTGCGTTACTTTACGTTGCGTTACTTTGCGTTGCGTTACTTTGCATTGTGTTACTTTGCGTTGTGTTACTTTGCGTTGAGTTACTTTGCCTTGTGTTGTAGAACGTTGCGTTACTTAGCGGTGTGTTACTTTGCGTTGCGTTACTTCGCTTTGTGTTGTAGTGTGGTTTGTTACTTTGCCTTGTGTTACTTTGCGTTGTGTTACTTTGCGTTGTGTCTTAGTGCATTGTGTTACTTTGCCTTGTGTTGTAGTGTGTTGCTTTTACTTACCGTTGCGTTACTTTGCCTTGTGTTACTTTGCGTTGCGTTACTTTGCGTTGCTTTACTTTGCCTTTTTTGTACTGCATTGTGTTACTTTGCGCTGTGTTACTTTGCGTTGCTTTACTTTGCCTTTTTTGTACTGCATTGTGTTACTTTGCGCTGTGTTACTTTGCGTTGCGTTACTTTGCCTTGTGTTGTAGAAAGATATGTTAGTTTGTGTTGTGTTAATTTGCGTTGCGTTACTTTGCTTTGCGTTACTTTGCATTGTGTTACTTTGCGTTGTGTTACTTTACGTTGTGTTACTTTGCATTACGTTAATTTCATTGTGTCGTAGTGCGTTGCGTTACGTTGCGTTGCATTACTTTGCGTTGTGTTACTTTGCGTTGTGTTGTAATGTGTTGCGTTACTTTGCGTTGCGTTACTTTGCATTGTTACTTTGCGTTGCGTTACTTTGCGTTGCGTTACTTTGCCTTGTGTTACTTTGCCTTGTGTTGTATTGCGTTGCGTTGTATTACTTTGCATTGCGTTACTTTGCATTGTCTTACTTTGCGTTGCATTACTTTGCGTTGCATTACTTTGCGTTGCATTACTTTGCGTTGCGTTACTTTGCGTTGCATTACTTTGCCTTGTATTGTAGAAAGTTGCATTACTTTGCGTTGTGTTACTTTGCGTTGTGTTACTTTGCGTTGTTTTTTAGTGCACTGCGTTGTGTTACTTTGCGTTGCGTTACTTTGCGTTGCGTTACTTTGCGTTGCGTTACTTTGCATTGTGTTACTTTGCGTTGTGTTACTTTGCGTTGAGTTACTTTGCCTTGTGTTGTAGAACGTTGCGTTACTTAGCGGTGTGTTACTTTGTGTTGCGTTACTTTGTGTTGCGTTACTTCGTGTTGCGTTACTTCGTGTTGCGTTACTTCGTGTTGCGTTACTTCGCTTTGTGTTGTAGTGTGTTGTGTTACTTTGCCTTGTGTTACTTTGTATTAGTTACTTTACGTTGTGTCGTAGTGCGTTGCGTTACTTTGCCTTGTGTTGTAGTGTGGTGCGATACTTAACGTTTTGTTACTTTGCGTTGTGTTACTTTGCGTTGCATTACTTTGCATTGCATTACTTTGCCTTGTGTTACTTTGCGTTGTGTTGTAGGAAGTAGCATTACTTTTGCAATGCGTTACTTTGCGTTGCGTTACTTTGCGTTATGTTACGTTGCCTCGTGTTACTTTGCGTTATGTTGTAGTGCGTTGCGTTGCATTACTTTGCGATGTCTTAATTTGAGTTGCCTTACTTTGCCTTGTGTTTTACTGTGTTGCGTTACTTTGCCTTGTGTTACTTTGCCTTGTGTTACTTTGATTTGTGTTACTTTACCTTGTGTTGTATTGCTTTGCGTTTCATTACTTAGCGTTGCGTTACTTTGCGTTGTCTTACTTTGCGTTGCATTACTTTGCGTTGCGTTACTTTGCCCTGTGTTGTAGTGCGTTGCGTTACTTTGCGTTGTGTTACTTTGCGTTGTGTTACTTTGCATTGAGTTACTTTGCGTTGCGTTGCATTACTTTGCCTTGTATTGTAGAACATTGCATTACTTTGCGTTGTGTTACTTTGCGTTGTATTACTTTGCGTTGAGTTACTTTGCCTTGTGTTGTAGAACGTTGCGTTACTTAGCAGTGTGTTACTTTGCGTTGCGTTACTTCGCCTTGTGTTGTAGTGTGTTGTGTTACTTTGCATTAGTCACTTTGTGTTGTGTTGTAGTGCGTTGCGTAACTTTGCCTTGTGTTGTAGTGTGGTGCGATACTTAACGTTGCGTTACTTTGCGTTGTGTTACTTTGCATTGAGTTACTTTGCGTTGAGTTACTTTGCCTTGTGTTGTAGAACATTGCGTTACTTAGCAGTGTGTTACTTTGCATTGCGTTACTTTGCCTTGTGTTGTAGTGTGTTGTGTTACTTTGCCTTGTGTTACTTTGCATTAGTTACTTTGCGTTGTGTCGTAGTGCGTTGCGTTACTTTGCCTTGTGTTTTAGTGTGGTGCGATACTTAACGTTGCGTTACTTTGCGTTGTGTTACTTTGCGTTGCATTACTTTGCGTTGCATTACTTTGCCTTGTGTTACTTTGCGTTGTGTTGTAGCACGTTGCATTACTTTGCATTGTGTTACTTTGCGTTGCGTTACTTTGCGTTATGTTACGTTGCCTCGTGTTACTTTGCGTTGTGTTGTAGCACGTTGCATTACTTTGCATTGTGTTACTTTGCGTTGCGTTACTTTGCGTTATGTTACGTTGCCTCGTGTTACTTTGCGTTGTGTTGTAGTGCGTTGCGTTGCATTACTTTGCGATGTGTTAATTTGAGTTGCCTTACTTTGCCTTGTATTTTACTGTGTTGCATTACTTTGCCTTGTGTTACTTTGCCTTGTGTTACTTTACCTTGTGTTGTATTGCTTTGCATTTCATTACTTTGCATCGCGTTACTTTGCGTTGTCTTACTTTGCGTTGCGTTACTTTGCCCTGTGTTGTAGTGCGTTGCGTTACTTTGCGTTGTGTTACTTTGCGTTGTGTTACTTTGCGTTGTATTACTTTGCGTTGAGTTATTTTGCCTTGTGTTGTAGAACGTTGCGTTACTTAGCAGTGTGTTACTTTGCGTTGCGTTACTTCGCCTTGTGTTGTAGTGTGTTGTGTTACTTTGCATTAGTCACTTTGTGTTGTGTCGTAGTGCGTTGCGTAACTTTGCCTTGTGTTGTAGTGTGGTGCGATACTTAACGTTGCGTTACTTTGCGTTGTGTTACTTTGCATTAAGTTACTTTGCGTTGAGTTACTTTGCCTTGTGTTGTAGAACATTGCGTTACTTAGCAGTGTGTTACTTTGCATTGCGTTACTTTGCCTTGTGTTGTAGTGTGTTGTGTTACTTTGCCTTGTGTTACTTTGCATTAGTTACTTTGCGTTGTGTCGTAGTGCGTTGCGTTACTTTGCCTTGTGTTTTAGTGTGGTGCGATACTTAACGTTACGTTACTTTGCGTTGTGTTACTTTGCGTTGCATTACTTTGCGTTGCATTACTTTGCCTTGTGTTACTTTGCGTTGTGTTGTAGCACGTTGCATTACTTTGCATTGTGTTACTTTGCGTTACTTTGCCTTGTGTTGTAGTGTGGTGCGATACTTAACGTTGCGTTACTTTGCGTTGTGTTACTTTGCGTTGTGTTACTTTGCGTTGCATTACTTTGCATTGCATTACTTTGCATTGTGTTACTTTGCGTTACGTTACTTTGCGTTATGTTACGTTGCCTCGTGTTACTTTGCGTTGTGTTGTAGTGCGTTGCGTTGCATTACTTTGCGATGTGTTAATTTGAGTTGCCTTACTTTGCCTTGTATTTTACTGTGTTGCGTTACTTACCTTGTGTTACTTTGCCTTGTGTTACTTTACCTTGTGTTACTTTGCGTTGCGTTACTTTGCGTTGCGTTACTTTGCGTTGCGTTACTTTGCGTTGCGTTACTTTGCGTTGCGTTACTTTGCATTGTGTTACTTTGCGTTGTGTTACTTTGCGTTGAGTTACTTTGCCTTGTGTTGTAGAACGTTGCGTTACTTAGCGGTGTGTTACTTTGCGTTGCGTTACTTCGCTTTGTGTTGTAGTGTGGTTTGTTACTTTGCCTTGTGTTACTTTGTATTAGTTACTTTGCGTTGTGTCGTAGTGCGTTGCGTTACTTTGCCTTGTGTTGTAGTGTGGTGCGATACTTAACGTTGCGTTACTTAGCGTTGTGTTACTTTGCGTTGTGTTACTTTGCGTTGCATTACTTTGCATTGCATTACTTTGCCTTGTGTTACTTTGCGTTACGTTACTTTGCGTTATGTTACGTTGCCTCGTGTTACTTTGCGTTGTGTTGTAGTGCGTTGCGTTGCATTACTTTGCGATGTGTTAATTTGAGTTGCCTTACTTTGCCTTGTATTTTACTGTGTTGCGTTACTTTGCCTTGTGTTACTTTGCCTTGTGTTACTTTACCTTGTGTTGTATTGCTTTGCATTTCATTACTTTGCATTGCGTTACTTTGCGTTGTCTTACTTTGCGTTGCGTTACTTTGCCCTGTGTTGTAGTGCGTTGCGTTGCGTTATTTTGCGTTGCGTTACTTTGCATTGTGTTACTTTGCGTTGTGTTACTTTGCGTTGAGTTACTTTGCCTTGTGTTGTAGAACGTTGCGTTACTTAGCGGTGTCTTACTTTGCGTTGCGTTACTTCGCTTTGTGTTGTAGTGTGGTTTGTTACTTTGCCTTGTGTTACTTTGTATTAGTTACTTTGCGTTGTGTCGTAGTGCGTTGCGTTACTTTGCCTTGTGTTGTAGTGTGGTGCGATACTTAACGTTGCGTTACTTTGCGTTGTGTTACTTTGCGTTGTGTTACTTTGCGTTGCATTACTTTGCATTGCATTACTTTGCATTGTGTTACTTTGCGTTATGTTACGTTGCCTCGTGTTACTTTGCGTTGTGTTGTAGTGCGTTGCGTTGCATTACTTTGCGATGTGTTGATTTGAGTTGCCTTACTTTGCCTTGTATTTTACTGTGTTGCGTTACTTTGCCTTGTGTTACTTTGCCTTGTGTTACTTTACCTTGTGTTGTATTGCTTTGCATTTCATTACTTTGCATTGCGTTACTTTGCGTTGTCTTACTTTGCGTTGCGTTACTTTGCCCTGTGTTGTAGTGCGTTGCGTTGCGTTACTTTGCGTTGCGTTACTTTGCCTTGTGTTGTAGTGCTTTGTGTTACTTTGCCTTGTGTTACTTTGCGTTGTGTTACTTTGCGTTGTGTCTTAGTGCATTGTGTTACTTTGCCTTGTGTTGTAGTGTGTTGCTTTTACTTACCGTTGCGTTACTTTGCCGTGTGTTACTTTGCGTTGCGTTACTTTGCGTTGCTTTACTTTGCCTTTTTTGTACTGCATTGTGTTACTTTGCGCTGTGTTACTTTGCGTTGCGTTACTTTGCCTTGTGTTGTAGAAAGATATGTTAGTTTGTGTTGTGTTAATTTGCGTTGCGTTACTTTGCTTTGCGTTACTTTGCATTGTGTTACTTTGCGTTTTGTTTTTTTACGTTGTGTTACTTTGCATTACGTTAATTTCATTGTGTTGTAGTGCGTTGCGTTACGTTGCGTTGCATTACTTTGCGTTGTGTTACTTTGCGTTGTGTTGTAATGTGTTGCGTTACTTTGCGTTGCGTTACTTTGCATTGTTACTTTGCATTGTTACTTTGCGTTGCGTTACTTTGCGTTGCATAACGTTGCGTTACTTTGTGTTGTGTTACTTTGCGTTGTGTTACTTTGCATTGCATTACTTTGCGTTGCATTACTTTGCCTTGTGTTGTAATGTGTTGCGTTACTTTGCATTGTCTTACTTTGCGTTACATTACTTTGCGTTGCGTTACTTTGCCTTGTGTTGTAATGTGTTGTGTTACTTTGCGTTGTGTTACTTTGCGTTGTGTTACTTTGCGTTGTGTTACTTTGCGTTGTGTTACTTTGCGTTGCGTTACTTTGCTTTGCGTTACCTTGCATTGTGTTAGTTTGCGTTGTGTTACTTTGCGTTGTGTTACTTTGCGTTACTTTCCGTTGCTTTGCGTTGCTTTACTTTGCGTTGCGTTACTTTGCGTAGCATTACTTTGCGTTGCGTTACTTTGCTTTGTGTTTTAGTGCGATGCGTTGTAGTGCGTTGTTTTGCGTTACTTTGCGTTGTTACTTTGCATTGTTACTTTGCGTTGCGTTTCTTTACCTTTTGTTGTAATGTGTTGCGTTACTTGGCGTTGCGTTACTATGCCTTGTGTTGTAGAACGTTGCTTTACTTTGCATTGCGTTACTTTGCGTTGCGTTACTTAGCGTTGCGTTACTTTGCATTGTGTTCCTTTGCGTTGTGTCACTTTGGGTTGCGTTACTTTGCCTTGTGTTGTAGTGCTTTGTGTTACTTTGCCTTGTGTTACTTTGCCTTGTGTTACTTTGCGT
This sequence comes from Pterois miles, assembly GCA_947000775.1. Classification (NCBI taxonomy): domain Eukaryota; kingdom Metazoa; phylum Chordata; class Actinopteri; order Perciformes; family Scorpaenidae; genus Pterois; species Pterois miles. The sequence goes on from CAMQGK010000123.1 coordinate 1,529,378, forward strand.
TGTGTCGTAGTGCATTGCGTTATTTTGCGTTGTGTTACTTTGCGTTGAGTTACTTTGCCTTGTGTTGTAGAACGTTGCGTTACTTAGCGGTGTCTTACTTTGCGTTGCGTTACTTCGCTTTGTGTTGTAGTGTGGTTTGTTACTTTGCCTTGTGTTACTTTGTATTAGTTACTTTGCGTTGTGTCGTAGTGCGTTGCGTTACTTTGCCTTGTGTTGTAGTGTGGTGCGATACTTAACGTTGCGTTACTTTGCGTTGTGTTACTTTGCGTTGTGTTACTTTGCGTTGCATTACTTTGCATTGCATTACTTTGCCTTGTGTTACTTTGCGTTACGTTACTTTGCGTTATGTTACGTTGCCTCGTGTTACTTTGCGTTGTGTTGTAGTGCGTTGCGTTGCATTACTTTGCGATGTGTTAATTTGAGTTGCCTTACTTTGCCTTGTATTTTACTGTGTTGCGTTACTTTGCCTTGTGTTACTTTGCCTTGTGTTACTTTACCTTGTGTTGTATTGCTTTGCATTTCATTACTTTGCATTGCGTTACTTTGCGTTGTCTTACTTTGCGTTGCGTTACTTTGCCCTGTGTTGTAGTGCGTTGCGTTGCGTTACTTTGCGTTGCGTTACTTTGCATTGTGTTACTTTGCGTTGTGTTACTTTGCGTTGAGTTACTTTGCCTTGTGTTGTAGAACGTTGCGTTACTTAGCGGTGTCTTACTTTGCGTTGCGTTACTTCGCTTTGTGTTGTAGTGTGGTTTGTTACTTTGCCTTGTGTTACTTTGTATTAGTTACTTTGCGTTGTGTCGTAGTGCGTTGCGTTACTTTGCCTTGTGTTGTAGTGTGGTGCGATACTTAACGTTGCGTTACTTTGCGTTGTGTTACTTTGCGTTGTGTTACTTTGCGTTGCATTACTTTGCATTGCATTACTTTGCATTGTGTTACTTTGCGTTATGTTACGTTGCCTCGTGTTACTTTGCGTTGTGTTGTAGTGCGTTGCGTTGCATTACTTTGCGATGTGTTAATTTGAGTTGCCTTACTTTGCCTTGTATTTTACTGTGTTGCGTTACTTTGCCTTGTGTTACTTTGCCTTGTGTTACTTTACCTTGTGTTGTATTGCTTTGCATTTCATTACTTTGCATTGCGTTACTTTGCGTTGTCTTACTTTGCGTTGCGTTACTTTGCCCTGTGTTGTAGTGCGTTGCGTTGCGTTACTTTGCGTTGCGTTACTTTGCCTTGTGTTGTAGTGCTTTGTGTTACTTTGCCTTGTGTTACTTTGCGTTGTTACTTTGCGTTGTGTCTTAGTGCATTGTGTTACTTTGCCTTGTGTTGTAGTGTGTTGCTTTTACTTACCGTTGTGTTACTTTGCCGTGTGTTACTTTGCGTTGCGTTACTTTGCGTTGCTTTACTTTGCCTTTTTTGTACTGCATTGTGTTACTTTGCGCTGTGTTACTTTGCGTTGCGTTACTTTGCCTTGTGTTGTAGAAAGATATGTTAGTTTGTGTTGTGTTAATTTGCGTTGCGTTACTTTGCTTTGCGTTACTTTGCATTGTGTTACTTTGCGTTTTGTTTTTTTACGTTGTGTTACTTTGCATTACGTTAATTTCATTGTGTTGTAGTGCGTTGCGTTACGTTGCGTTGCATTACTTTGCGTTGTGTTACTTTGCGTTGTGTTGTAATGTGTTGCGTTACTTTGCGTTGCGTTACTTTGCATTGTTACTTTGCATTGTTACTTTGCGTTGCGTTACTTTGCGTTGCATTACTTTGCATTGCGTTACTTTGCGTTGCATTACTTTGCCTTGTATTGTAGAAAGTTGCGTTACTTTGCGTTGTGTTACTTTGCGTTGTGTTACTTTGCGTTGCGTTACTTTGCGTTGCGTTACTTTGCGTTGCGTTACTTTGCGTTGCGTTACTTTGCATTGTGTTACTTTGCGTTGTGTTACTTTGCGTTGAGTTACTTTGCCTTGTGTTGTAGAACGTTGCGTTACTTAGCGGTGTGTTACTTTGCGTTGCGTTACTTCGCTTTGTGTTGTAGTGTGGTTTGTTACTTTGCCTTGTGTTGCGTTGCGTTGTGTTGTAGTGCACTGCGTTATGTTACTTTGCATTGTGTTACTTTGCGTTGCGTTACTTTGCGTTGCGTTACTTTGCGTTGCGTTACTTTGCGTTGCGTTACTTTGCATTGTGTTACTTTGCGTTGTGTTACTTTGCGTTGAGTTACTTTGCCTTGTGTTGTAGAACGTTGCGTTACTTAGCGGTGTGTTACTTTGCGTTGCGTTACTTCGCTTTGTGTTGTAGTGTGGTTTTCTTACTTTGCCTTGTGTTACTTTGTATTAGTTACTTTGCGTTGTGTCGTAGTGCGTTGCGTTACTTTGCCTTGTGTTGTAGTGTGGTGCGATACTTAACGTTGCGTGACTTTGCGTTGTGTTACTTTGCGTTGTGTTACTTTGCGTTGCATTACTTTGCATTGCATTACTTTGCCTTGTGTTGCTTTGCGTTGTGTTGTAGGAAGTAGCATTACTTTTACAATGCGTTACTTTGCGTTGCGTTACTTTGCGTTATGTTACGTTGCCTCGTGTTACTTTGCCCTGTGTTGTAGTGCGTTGCATTACTTTGCGATGTGTTAATTTGAGTTGCCTTACATTGCCTTGTGTTTTACTGTGTTGCGTTACTTTGCCTTGTGTTACTTTGCCTTTAGTTACTTTGATTTGTGTTACTTTACCTTGTGTTGTATTGCTTTGCGTTTCATTACTTTGCATTGCGTTACTTTGCGTTGTCTTACTTTGCGTTGCATTACTTTGCGTTGCGTTACTTTGCCCTGTGTTGTAGTGCGTTGCGTTACTTTGCGTTGTGTTACTTTGCATTGTGTTACTTTGCATTGAGTTACTTTGCCTTGCGTTACTTTGCCTTGTATTGTAGAACATTGCATTACTTTGCGTTGTGTTACTTTGCGTTGTATTACTTTGCGTTGAGTTACTTTGCCTTGTGTTGTAGAACGTTGCGTTACTTAGCAGTGTGTTACTTTGCGTTGCGTTACTTTGCGTTGCATTACTTTGCATTGCATTACTTTGCCTTGTGTTACTTTGCGTTACGTTACTTTGCGTTATGTTACGTTGCCTCGTGTTACTTTGCGTTGTGTTGTAGTGCGTTGCGTTGCATTACTTTGCGATGTGTTAATTTGAGTTGCCTTACTTTGCCTTGTATTTTACTGTGTTGCGTTACTTTGCCTTGTGTTACTTTGCCTTGTGTTACTTTACCTTGTGTTGTATTGCTTTGCATTTCATTACTTTGCATTGCGTTACTTTGCGTTGTCTTACTTTGCGTTGCGTTACTTTGCCCTGTGTTGTAGTGCGTTGCGTTGCGTTACTTTGCGTTGCGTTACTTTGCATTGTGTTACTTTGCGTTGTGTTACTTTGCGTTGAGTTACTTTGCCTTGTGTTGTAGAACGTTGCGTTACTTAGCGGTGTCTTACTTTGCGTTGCGTTACTTCGCTTTGTGTTGTAGTGTGGTTTGTTACTTTGCCTTGTGTTACTTTGTATTAGTTACTTTGCGTTGTGTCGTAGTGCGTTGCGTTACTTTGCCTTGTGTTGTAGTGTGGTGCGATACTTAACGTTGCGTTACTTTGCGTTGTGTTACTTTGCGTTGTGTTACTTTGCGTTGCATTACTTTGCATTGCATTACTTTGCATTGTGTTACTTTGCGTTATGTTACGTTGCCTCGTGTTACTTTGCGTTGTGTTGTAGTGCGTTGCGTTGCATTACTTTGCGATGTGTTGATTTGAGTTGCCTTACTTTGCCTTGTATTTTACTGTGTTGCGTTACTTTGCCTTGTGTTACTTTGCCTTGTGTTACTTTACCTTGTGTTGTATTGCTTTGCATTTCATTACTTTGCATTGCGTTACTTTGCGTTGTCTTACTTTGCGTTGCGTTACTTTGCCCTGTGTTGTAGTGCGTTGCGTTGCGTTACTTTGCGTTGCGTTACTTTGCCTTGTGTTGTAGTGCTTTGTGTTACTTTGCCTTGTGTTACTTTGCGTTGTGTTACTTTGCGTTGTGTCTTAGTGCATTGTGTTACTTTGCCTTGTGTTGTAGTGTGTTGCTTTTACTTACCGTTGCGTTACTTTGCCGTGTGTTACTTTGCGTTGCGTTACTTTGCGTTGCTTTACTTTGCCTTTTTTGTACTGCATTGTGTTACTTTGCGCTGTGTTACTTTGCGTTGCGTTACTTTGCCTTGTGTTGTAGAAAGATATGTTAGTTTGTGTTGTGTTAATTTGCGTTGCGTTACTTTGCTTTGCGTTACTTTGCATTGTGTTACTTTGCGTTTTGTTTTTTTACGTTGTGTTACTTTGCATTACGTTAATTTCATTGTGTTGTAGTGCGTTGCGTTACGTTGCGTTGCATTACTTTGCGTTGTGTTACTTTGCGTTGTGTTGTAATGTGTTGCGTTACTTTGCGTTGCGTTACTTTGCATTGTTACTTTGCATTGTTACTTTGCGTTGCGTTACTTTGCGTTGCATAACGTTGCGTTACTTTGTGTTGTGTTACTTTGCGTTGTGTTACTTTGCATTGCATTACTTTGCGTTGCATTACTTTGCCTTGTGTTGTAATGTGTTGCGTTACTTTGCATTGTCTTACTTTGCGTTACATTACTTTGCGTTGCGTTACTTTGCCTTGTGTTGTAATGTGTTGTGTTACTTTGCGTTGTGTTACTTTGCGTTGTGTTACTTTGCGTTGTGTTACTTTGCGTTGTGTTACTTTGCGTTGCGTTACTTTGCTTTGCGTTACCTTGCATTGTGTTAGTTTGCGTTGTGTTACTTTGCGTTGTGTTACTTTGCGTTACTTTCCGTTGCTTTGCGTTGCTTTACTTTGCGTTGCGTTACTTTGCGTAGCATTACTTTGCGTTGCGTTACTTTGCTTTGTGTTTTAGTGCGATGCGTTGTAGTGCGTTGTTTTGCGTTACTTTGCGTTGTTACTTTGCATTGTTACTTTGCGTTGCGTTTCTTTACCTTTTGTTGTAATGTGTTGCGTTACTTGGCGTTGCGTTACTATGCCTTGTGTTGTAGAACGTTGCTTTACTTTGCATTGCGTTACTTTGCGTTGCGTTACTTAGCGTTGCGTTACTTTGCATTGTGTTCCTTTGCGTTGTGTCACTTTGGGTTGCGTTACTTTGCCTTGTGTTGTAGTGCTTTGTGTTACTTTGCCTTGTGTTACTTTGCCTTGTGTTACTTTGCGTTGTGTCGTAGTGCATTGCGTTACTTTGCGTTGTGTTACTTTGCGTTGAGTTACTTTGCCTTGTGTTGTAGAACGTTGCGTTACTTAGCGGTGTCTTACTTTGCGTTGCGTTACTTCGCTTTGTGTTGTAGTGTGGTTTGTTACTTTGCCTTGTGTTACTTTGTATTAGTTACTTTGCGTTGTGTCGTAGTGCGTTGCGTTACTTTGCCTTGTGTTGTAGTGTGGTGCGATACTTAACGTTGCGTTACTTTGCGTTGTGTTACTTTGCGTTGTGTTACTTTGCGTTGCATTACTTTGCATTGCATTACTTTGCCTTGTGTTACTTTGCGTTACGTTACTTTGCGTTATGTTACGTTGCCTCGTGTTACTTTGCGTTGTGTTGTAGTGCGTTGCGTTGCATTACTTTGCGATGTGTTAATTTGAGTTGCCTTACTTTGCCTTGTATTTTACTGTGTTGCGTTACTTTGCCTTGTGTTACTTTGCCTTGTGTTACTTTACCTTGTGTTGTATTGCTTTGCATTTCATTACTTTGCATTGCGTTACTTTGCGTTGTCTTACTTTGCGTTGCGTTACTTTGCCCTGTGTTGTAGTGCGTTGCGTTGCGTTACTTTGCGTTGCGTTACTTTGCATTGTGTTACTTTGCGTTGTGTTACTTTGCGTTGAGTTACTTTGCCTTGTGTTGTAGAACGTTGCGTTACTTAGCGGTGTCTTACTTTGCGTTGCGTTACTTCGCTTTGTGTTGTAGTGTGGTTTGTTACTTTGCCTTGTGTTACTTTGTATTAGTTACTTTGCGTTGTGTCGTAGTGCGTTGCGTTACTTTGCCTTGTGTTGTAGTGTGGTGCGATACTTAACGTTGCGTTACTTTGCGTTGTGTTACTTTGCGTTGTGTTACTTTGCGTTGCATTACTTTGCATTGCATTACTTTGCATTGTGTTACTTTGCGTTATGTTACGTTGCCTCGTGTTACTTTGCGTTGTGTTGTAGTGCGTTGCGTTGCATTACTTTGCGATGTGTTAATTTGAGTTGCCTTACTTTGCCTTGTATTTTACTGTGTTGCGTTACTTTGCCTTGTGTTACTTTGCCTTGTGTTACTTTACCTTGTGTTGTATTGCTTTGCATTTCATTACTTTGCATTGCGTTACTTTGCGTTGTCTTACTTTGCGTTGCGTTACTTTGCCCTGTGTTGTAGTGCGTTGCGTTGCGTTACTTTGCGTTGCGTTACTTTGCCTTGTGTTGTAGTGCTTTGTGTTACTTTGCCTTGTGTTACTTTGCGTTGTTACTTTGCGTTGTGTCTTAGTGCATTGTGTTACTTTGCCTTGTGTTGTAGTGTGTTGCTTTTACTTACCGTTGTGTTACTTTGCCGTGTGTTACTTTGCGTTGCGTTACTTTGCGTTGCTTTACTTTGCCTTTTTTGTACTGCATTGTGTTACTTTGCGCTGTGTTACTTTGCGTTGCGTTACTTTGCCTTGTGTTGTAGAAAGATATGTTAGTTTGTGTTGTGTTAATTTGCGTTGCGTTACTTTGCTTTGCGTTACTTTGCATTGTGTTACTTTGCGTTTTGTTTTTTTACGTTGTGTTACTTTGCATTACGTTAATTTCATTGTGTTGTAGTGCGTTGCGTTACGTTGCGTTGCATTACTTTGCGTTGTGTTACTTTGCGTTGTGTTGTAATGTGTTGCGTTACTTTGCGTTGCGTTACTTTGCATTGTTACTTTGCATTGTTACTTTGCGTTGCGTTACTTTGCGTTGCATTACTTTGCATTGCGTTACTTTGCGTTGCATTACTTTGCCTTGTATTGTAGAAAGTTGCGTTACTTTGCGTTGTGTTACTTTGCGTTGTGTTACTTTGCGTTGCGTTACTTTGCGTTGCGTTACTTTGCGTTGCGTTACTTTGCGTTGCGTTACTTTGCATTGTGTTACTTTGCGTTGTGTTACTTTGCGTTGAGTTACTTTGCCTTGTGTTGTAGAACGTTGCGTTACTTAGCGGTGTGTTACTTTGCGTTGCGTTACTTCGCTTTGTGTTGTAGTGTGGTTTGTTACTTTGCCTTGTGTTGCGTTGCGTTGTGTTGTAGTGCACTGCGTTATGTTACTTTGCATTGTGTTACTTTGCGTTGCGTTACTTTGCGTTGCGTTACTTTGCGTTGCGTTACTTTGCGTTGCGTTACTTTGCATTGTGTTACTTTGCGTTGTGTTACTTTGCGTTGAGTTACTTTGCCTTGTGTTGTAGAACGTTGCGTTACTTAGCGGTGTGTTACTTTGCGTTGCGTTACTTCGCTTTGTGTTGTAGTGTGGTTTTCTTACTTTGCCTTGTGTTACTTTGTATTAGTTACTTTGCGTTGTGTCGTAGTGCGTTGCGTTACTTTGCCTTGTGTTGTAGTGTGGTGCGATACTTAACGTTGCGTGACTTTGCGTTGTGTTACTTTGCGTTGTGTTACTTTGCGTTGCATTACTTTGCATTGCATTACTTTGCCTTGTGTTGCTTTGCGTTGTGTTGTAGGAAGTAGCATTACTTTTACAATGCGTTACTTTGCGTTGCGTTACTTTGCGTTATGTTACGTTGCCTCGTGTTACTTTGCCCTGTGTTGTAGTGCGTTGCATTACTTTGCGATGTGTTAATTTGAGTTGCCTTACATTGCCTTGTGTTTTACTGTGTTGCGTTACTTTGCCTTGTGTTACTTTGCCTTTAGTTACTTTGATTTGTGTTACTTTACCTTGTGTTGTATTGCTTTGCGTTTCATTACTTTGCATTGCGTTACTTTGCGTTGTCTTACTTTGCGTTGCATTACTTTGCGTTGCGTTACTTTGCCCTGTGTTGTAGTGCGTTGCGTTACTTTGCGTTGTGTTACTTTGCATTGTGTTACTTTGCATTGAGTTACTTTGCTTTGCGTTACTTTGCCTTGTATTGTAGAACATTGCATTACTTTGCGTTGTGTTACTTTGCGTTGTATTACTTTGCGTTGAGTTACTTTGCCTTGTGTTGTAGAACGTTGCGTTACTTAGCAGTGTGTTACTTTGCGTTGCGTTACTTCGCCTTGTGTTGTAGTGTGTTGTGTTACTTTGCATTAGTCACTTTGTGTTGTGTCGTAGTGCGTTGCGTAACTTTGCCTTGTGTTGTAGTGTGGTGCGATACTTAACGTTGCGTTACTTTGCGTTGTGTTACTTTGCATTGAGTTACTTTGCGTTGAGTTACTTTAACTTGTGTTGTAGAACATTGCGTTACTTAGCAGTGTGTTACTTTGCTTTGCGTTACTTTGCCTTGTGTTGTAGTGTGTTGTGTTACTTTGCCTTGTGTTACTTTGCATTAGTTACTTTGCGTTGTGTCGTAGTGCGTTGCGTTACTTTGCCTTGTGTTTTAGTGTGGTGCGATACTTAACGTTGCGTTACTTTGCGTTGTGTTACTTTGCGTTGTGTTACTTTGCATTGCATTACTTTGCGTTGCATTACTTTGCCTTGTGTTGTAATGTGTTGCGTTACTTTGCATTGTCTTACTTTGCGTTACATTACTTTGCGTTGCGTTACTTTGCCTTGTGTTGTAATGTGTTGCGTTACTTTGCGTTGTGTTACTTTGCGTTGTGTTACTTTGCGTTGTGTTACTTTGCGTTGTGTTACTTTGCGTTGTGTTACTTTGCGTTGCGTTACTTTGCTTTGCGTTACCTTGCATTGTGTTAGTTTGCGTTGTGTTACTTTGCGTTGCGTTACTTTGCCTTGTGTTTTAGTGTGGTGCGATACTTAACGTTGCGTTACTTTGCGTTGTGTTACTTTGCGTTGTGTTACTTTGCATTGCATTACTTTGCGTTGCATTACTTTGCCTTGTGTTGTAATGTGTTGCGTTACTTTGCATTGTCTTACTTTGCGTTACATTACTTTACGTTGCGTTACTTTGCCTTGTGTTGTAATGTGTTGCGTTACTTTGCGTTGTGTTACTTTGCGTTGTGTTACTTTGCGTTGTGTTACTTTGCGTTGCGTTACTTTGCTTTGCGTTACCTTGCATTGTGTTAGTTTGCGTTGTGTTACTTTGCGTTGCGTTACTTTGCCTTGTGTTTTAGTGTGGTGCGATACTTAACGTTGCGTTACTTTGTGTTGTGTTACTTTGCGTTGTGTTACTTTGCATTGCATTACTTTGCGTTGCATTACTTTGCCTTGTGTTGTAATGTGTTGCGTTACTTTGCATTGTCTTACTTTGCGTTACATTACTTTGCGTTGCGTTACTTTGCCTTGTGTTGTAATGTGTTGCGTTACTTTGCGTTGTGTTACTTTGCGTTGTGTTACTTTGCGTTGTGTTACTTTGCGTTGCGTTACTTTGCTTTGCGTTACCTTGCATTGTGTTAGTTTGCGTTGTGTTACTTTGCGTTGTGTTACTTTGCGTTACTTTCCGTTGCTTTGCGTTGCTTTACTTTGCGTTGCGTTACTTTGCGTAGCATTACTTTGCGTTGCGTTACTTTGCTTTCTGTTTTAGTGCGATGCGTTGTAGTGCGTTGTTTTGCGTTACTTTGCGTTGTTACTTTGCATTGTTACTTTGCGTTGCGTTTCTTTACCTTTTGTTGTAATGTGTTGCGTTACTTGGCGTTGCGTTACTATGCCTTGTGTTGTAGAACGTTGCTTTACTTTGCATTGCGTTACTTTGCGTTGCGTTACTTAGCGTTGCGTTACTTTGCATTGTGTTCCTTTGCGTTGTGTCACTTTGGGTTGCGTTACTTTGCCTTGTGTTGTAGTGCTTTGTGTTACTTTGCCTTGTGTTACTTTGCCTTGTGTTACTTTGCGTTGTGTCGTAGTGCATTGCGTTACTTTGCCTTGTGTTGTAGTGTGTTGCTTTTACTTACCGTTGCTTTACTTTGCCTTGTGTTACTTTGCGTTGCGTCACTTTGCGTTGCTTTACTTTGCGTTGCGTTACTTTGCCTTTTTTGTACTGCATTGTGTTACTTTGCACTGTGTTACTTTGCGTTGCGTTACTTTGCCTTGTGTTGTAGAAAGATGCGTTAGTTTGTGTTGTGTTAATTTGCATTGCGTTACTTTGCGTTGTGTTAGTTTGCGTTGTGTTACTTTGCGTTGTGTTACTTTGCATTACGTTACTTTTCATTGTGTTGTAGTGCGTTACGTTACTTTGCGTTGCATTACTTTGCGTTGTGTTACTTTGCGTTGTGTTGTAGTGCACTGCGTTGTGTTACTTTGCGTTGTGTTACTTTGCGTTGTGTTACTTTGCGTTGTGTTACTTTGCGTTGTGTTGCTTTGCGTTTCGTTACTTTGCGTTGTGTTACTTTCCCTTGTGTTACTTTGCCTTGTTTTGTAGTGCTTTGTGTTACTTTGCCTTGTGTTACTTTGCGTTGCGTTACTTTGCGTTGTGTTGTAGAACGTTGCGTTACTTTGCGGTGTGTTACTTTGCGTTGTATTACTTTGCGTTGAGTTACTTTGCCTTGTGTTGTAGAACGTTACGTTACTTAGCGTTGTGTTACTTTGCCTTGTGTTACTTTGCATTAGTTACTTTGCATTGTGTTGTAGTGCGTTGCGTTACTTTGCCTTGTGTTGTAGTGTGGTGCGATACTTAACGTTGCTTTACTTTGCGTTGTGTTACTTTGCGTTGTGTTACTTTGCGTTGCATTACTTTGCGTTGCATTACTTTGCCTTGTGTTACTTTGCGTTGTGTTGTAGCACGTTGCATTACTTTTGCATTGCGTTACTTTGCGTTGCGTTACTTCGCGTTGCGTTACTTCGCGTTATGTTACGTTGCCTCGTGTTACTTTGCTTTATTTTGTAGTGCGTTGCGTTGCATTACTTTGCGATGTGTTAATTTGAGTTGCCTTACTTTGCCTTGTGTTTTACTGTGTTACGTTACTTTGCCTTGTGTCACTTTGCCTTGTGTTACTTTACCTTGTGTTGTATTGCTTTGCGTTTCATTACTTTGCGTTGCGTTACTTTGCGTTGTGTTACTTTGCATTGAGTTACTTTGTGTTGCGTTACTTTGCCTTGTATTGTAGAACGTTGCGTTACTTTGCGGTGTGTTACTTTGCGTTGTATTACTTTGCGTTGAGTTACTTTGCCTTGTGTTGTAGAACGTTGCGTTACTTAGCAGGGTGTTACTCTGCGTTGCATTACTTTGCCTTCTGTTGTAGTGTGTTGTGTTACTTTGCCTTGTGTTACTTTGCATTAGTTACTTTGCGTTGTGTTGTAGTGCGTTGCGTTACTTTGCCTTGTGTTGTAGTGTGGTGCGATACTTAACGTTGCGTTACTTTGCGTTGTGTTACTTTGCATTGCATTACTTTGCGTTGCATTACTTTGCCTTGTGTTGTAATGAGTTGCCTTACTTTGCGTTGTCTTACTTTGCGTTACATTACTTTGCGTTGCGTTACTTTGCCTTGTGTTGCAATGTATTGCGTTACTTTGTGTTGTGTTACTTTGCGTTGTGTTACTTTGCGTTGTGTTACTTTGCGTTGCGTTACTTTGCTTTGCGTTACCTTGCATTGTGTTACTTTGCGTTGTGTTACTTTGCATTGCGTTACTTTGAGTCGTGTTGTAGTGTGATGCGTTGTACTGCGTTACGTTGTAGTGCGATGCGTTGTAATGCATTGTTTTGCGTTACTTTGCGTTTTTACTTTGCATTGATATTTTGCGTTGTTACTTTGCGTTGCATTACTTTGTGTTGTGTTACTTTGCGTTGCGTTACTTTGCCTTGTGTTGTAGTGTGTTGTGTTATTTAGCGTTGTGTTACTTTGCGTTGTGTTACTTTGCGTTGCATTACTTTGCGTTGCATTACTTTGCGTTGCGTTACTTTGCGTTACTTTGCATTGTCTTCCTTTCCGTTGTGTTCCTTTGCGTTGTGTTACTTTGCGTTGTGTTACTTTGCATTTTGTTGCAGTGCGTTACTTTAAGTTGCGTTACTTTGCGTTGCGTTATTTTGCGTTGTGTTGTAGTGCGATGCGTTGTAGTGCGTTGCGTTGTAGTGCGATGTGTTATAATGCGTTTTTTAGCGTTACTTTGCGTTGTTACTTTGCATTGTTACTTTGCGTTGCGTTACTTTGTGTTGCGTTACTTTGTGTTGCGTTACTTTGCGTTGCGTTACTTTTCGTTGCGTTACTTTGCGTTGCGTTAGTTTGCGTTGCGTTACTTTGCGTTGTGTTCGTTTGCGTTGTTTCACTTTGCGTTGCGTTACTTTGCCTTGTGTTGTAGAAAGTTGCGTTAGTTTGTGTTGTGTTATTTAGCGTTTACTTTGCGTTACTTTGCGTTGTTTTAGTTTACGTTGCGTTACTTTGCATTTTGTTGTAGTGCGTTACTTTGCGTTGCATTACTTTGCGTAGCGTTACTTTGCGTACCGTTACTTTGCGTAGCATTACTTTGCGTTGCGTTACTTTCCGTTGCGTTACTTTGCGTTGCGTTACTTTGCGTTGCGTTACTTTGCGTTACGTTTTAATGCGTTGTTTTGCGTTACTTTGCGTTGTTACTTTGCGTTTTTACTTTGCGTTGCATTACTTTTTGTTGTGTTACGTTGCGTTGCGTTACTTTACATTGCGTTACTTTGCCTTGTGTTGTAATGGGTTGCGTTACTTTGCGTTGCGTTACTTTGCATTGTATTCCTTTGCGTTGTGTTACTTTGCGTTGCGTTACTTTGTATTTTGTTGTAGTGCGTTACTCTGCGTTGCGTTACTTTGTGTTGCAGTATTTTGCGTTGCGTTGTATTGCGATGCGTTGTAATGCGTTGTTTTGCGTTACCTTGCGTTGTCACTTTGCGTTGCATTACTTTGCGTTACTTTGCGTTGCGTTATTATGCCTTGTGTTGTAGAACGTTGCGTTACTTTGCGTTGCATTACTTTGCGTTGCATTACTTTGTGTTGCGTTACTTTGCGTTACTTTGAGTTACTTTGCGTTAAATTACTTTGCGTTGCGTTACTTTGCATAGCGTTACTTTGCATAGTGTTACTTTGCGTAGCGTTACTTTGCGTAGCGTTACTTTGCGTAGCGTTACTTTGCGTTACATTGTAATGCGTTACTTTGCGTTGTTACTTTGCGTTGTTACTTTGCGTTGTTACTTTGCGTTGCATTACTCTGTGTTGTGTTACTTTGCGTTGCGTTACTTTACCTTGATAACGTGTTGTAGAAAGTTGCCTTAGTTTGTGTTGTGTTATTTTGCGTTGGTTATTTTGCTTTGCGTTACTTTGCATTGTGTTACTTTGCATTGTGTTACTTTGCGTTGTGTTACTTTGCGTTGCGTTACTTTGCATTTTGTTGTAGTGCGTTACTTTGCGTTGCAGTACTTTGCGTTGTGTTACTTTGCTTAGCGTTACTTTGCGTTGCGTTGCTGTGTGTTGCGTTACTTTACGTTGTGTTGTAGTGAGATGCGTTGTAGTGCGTTGCGTTGTAGTGTGATGCTTTGTAATGCGTTGTTTTGCGTTACTTTGCGTTGTTACTTTGCGTTGTTAGAAGAAGAAGAAGAAGAAGAAGATCTACCTTTATTAGTCCCACAATGGGGAAATTCAATTTACACTCTGTTAAACTCATACATGGTACATGCAGACCTGAAACACACATACATGCATTAATGGAGAGATGTCAGAGTGAAGGGGCTGCTCCTGACAAGCGCCCTGAGCAGTTGGGGGTTTGGTGCCTTGCTCAGGGGCACCTCGGCAGTGCCCAAGAGGTAAACTGGCACCTGTCCAGCTACCAGTTCACACTCAGTTTTTGGTCCATGTCGGGACTTGAACCGGTGACCCTCCGGTTCCCAAGCCAACTCCCTACAGACTGAGCTACTGACGCCCCCACCAGCTACTGCCGCCCCCACTTACTTTGTTAGTTACTTTGCGTTGTTACTTTGCGTTGTTACTTTGTGTTGTTACTTTGCGTTGCATTACTTTGTGTTGTGTTACTTTGCGTTGCGTTACCTTACCTTGTGTTGTAATGTGTTGCTTTACTTTGCGTTGCGTTACTATGCCTTGTGTTGTAGAACGTTGCGTTGTTACTTTGCGTTGTTACTTTGCGTTGCATTACTTTGTGTTGTGTTACTTTGCATTGCGTTACCTTACCTTGTGTTGTAATGTAGTGCGTTACTTTGCGTTGCGTTGCTTTGCGTTGTGTTACTTTGCGTAGCGTTACTTTGCGTTGCGTTACTTTGCGTTGCGTTACTTTGCGTTGCGTTACTTTGCGTTGCGTTACTTTGCGTTGTGTTGTAGTGCGATGCGTTGTAGTGCGTTGCGTTGAAGTGCGTTGCGTTGTAGTGGGATGCGTTGTTTTGTGTTACTTTGCGTTGTTACTTTGCGTTGTTACTTTGCTTTGCATTACTTTGTTTTGTGTTACTTTGCTTTGTGATACTTTGCCTTGTGTTGTAGAAAGTTGCGTTATTTTCTGTTGTGTTATCTTGCGTTGGTTACTTTGCTTTGCGTTACTTTGTGTTGTGTTATCTTGCGTTGGTTACTTTGCTTTGCGTTACTTTGTGTTGTGTTATCTTGCGTTGGTTACTTTGCTTTACGTTACTTTGCATTGTGTTACTTTGTGTTGTGTTACTTTGCGTTGCGTTACTTTGCGTTGCGTTACTTTGCGTTGCGTTACTATGCGTTGCGTTAATTTGCGTTGCGTTACTTTGCGTTGCATTACTTTGCGTTGTGTTGTAGTGCGAAGCGTTGTACTGCGTTACGTTGTAGTGCGATGCGTTGTTACTTTGCGTTGTTACTTTGCGTTGTTACTTTGCGTTGCATTACTTTGTGTTGTGTTACTTTGCGTTGCGTTACCTTACCTTGTGTTGTAATGTGTTGCTTTACTTTGCGTTGCGTTACTATGCCTTGTGTTGTAGAACATTGCGTTGTTACTTTGCGTTGTTACTTTGCGTTGTTACTTTGCGTTGTTACTTTGTGTTGCATTACTTTGTGTTGTGTTACTTTGCATTGCGTTACCTTACCTTGTGTTGTAATGTAGTGCGTTACTTTGCGTTGCGTTACTTTAAGTAGCGTTACTTTGCGTTGCGTTACTTTGCGTTGCGTTACTTTGCGTTATGTTGTAGTGCGATGCGTTGTAGTGCGTTGCGTTGTAGTGCGTTGCGTTGTAGTGCGATGCGTTGTTTTGCGTTACTTTGCGTGGTTACTTTGCGTGGTTACTTTGCGTGGTTACTTTGCGTGGTTACTTTGCGTTGTTACTTTGCTTTGCATTACTTTGTGTTGTGTTACTTTGCGTTGCTTAACTTTGCCTTGTGTTGTAGAAAGTTGCGTTAGTTTGTGTTGTGTTATCTTGCGTTGGTTACTTTGCTTTGCGTTACTTTGTGTTGTGTTATCTTGCGTTGGTTACTTTGCTTTGTGTTACTTTGCATTGTGTTACTTTGTGTTGTGTTACTTTGCGTTGCGTTACTTTGCATTTTCGTTGTAGTGCGTTACTTTGCGTTGCGTTACTTTGCGTTGCGTTAATTTACCTTATGTTGTAATGTGTTGCGTTACTTTGCCTTGTTACTTTGCATTGTGTTCCATTGCGTTGTGTCACTTTGCGTTGCGTTATTTTGCCTTGTGTTGTAGTGCATTGTATTACTTTGCCTTGTGTTACTTTGCGTTACGTTACTTTGCGTTGTGTCGTAGTGCGTTGCGTTAATTTGCGTTGCGTTACTTTGCGTTGCGTTACTTTGCCTTGCGTTGTAGTGTGCTGCGTTACTTAGCGTTGCGTTACTTAGCGTTGCGTTACTTAGCGTTGCGTTACTTAGCGTTGCGTTACTTAGCGTTGCGTTACTTTGCGTTGCGTTACTTTGCGTTGGTTCACTGCCTTTTGTTCTAGTGCGTTGTGTTACTTTACGTTGGTTTACTTTACGTTGGTTTACTTTACGTTGCGTTACGTTGCGTTACATTGCGTTGCGTTACTTTGCATTGTGTTGTAGCGCGTTGCGTTACTTTGCATTGCGTTACTTTGCGTTGCGTTACTTTGCGTTGCGTTACTTTGCGTTGCGTTACTTTGCCTTGTGTTGTAGTGCGTTGTGTTACTTTTCCTTGTGTTGTAGTGCGCTGCTTTACTTAGCGTTGCGTTGCTTTGCGTTGGTTACTTTGCGTTGCGTTACTTTGCGTTGAGTTACTTTGCGTTGCGTTACTTTGCGTTACGTTGTAATGCGTTGTTTTGCGTTACTTTGCGTTGTTACTTTGCGTTGTTACTTTGCGTTGTTACTTTGCGTTTTTACTTTGCGTTGCATTACTTTGTGTTGTGTTACTTTGCGTTGCGTTACTTTACCCTGCGTTACTTTGCCTTGTGTTGTAATGGGTTGCGTTACTTTGCGTTGCGTTACTTTGCGTTGCGTTTCTTTGCATTGTGTTCCTTTGCGTTGTGTTACTTTGCGTTGCGTTACTTTGTATTTTGTTGTAGTGCATTACTCTGCGTTGCGTTACTTTGTGTTGCGGTATTTTGCGTTGCGTTGTAGTGCGATGCGTTGTCATGCGTTGTTTTGCGTTACTTTTCGTTGTTACTTTGCGTTGTTACTTTGCGTTGTTACTTTGCGTTGTTACTTTGCGTTGCATTACTTTGCGTTACTTTGCATTGCGTTATTTTGCGTTGTGTTGTAGTGCGTTGCGTTGTAGTGTGATGCGATGTAATGCGTTGTTTTGCGTTACTTTGCGTTGTTACTTTGCGTTGTTTCTTTGCGTTGTTACTTTGCGTTGTTACTTTGCGTTGCATTGCTTTGCGTTGCATTACTTTGCGTTGCGTTACTTTGCGTTACTTTGCGTTACTTTGCGTTGCGTTACTTTGCGTTGCGTTACTTTGCGTTGCGTTACTTTGCGTTGCGTTACTTTGCGTTGCGTTACTTTGCATTGTGTTCGTTTGCGTTACTTTGCGTTGCGTTACTTTGCGTTGCGTTACTTTGCGTAGCGTTACTTTGCGTAACGTTACTTTGCGTTGCGTTACTTTACGTTGCGTTACTTTGCGTTGCGTTACTTTGCGTTACGTTGTAATGCGTTGTTTTGCGTTACTTTGCGTTGTTACTTTGCGTTGTTACTTTGCGTTGTTACTTTGCGTTGTTACTTTGCGTTGCATTACTTTGTGTTGTGTTACTTTGCGTTGCGTTACTTTACCTTGATAACGTGTTGTAGAAAGTTGCCTTAGTTTGTGTTGTGTTATTTTGCGTTGGTTATTTTGCTTTGCGTTACTTTGCATTGTGTTACTTTGCGTTGTGTTACTTTGCGTTGCGTTACTTTGCATTTTGTTGTAGTGCATTACTTTGCGTTGCGGTACTTTGCCTTGTGTTACTTTGCGTTGCGTTACTTTGCGTTGCGTTACTTTGCGTTGCGTTACCTTGCCTTGTGTTGTAATGTGTTGCTTTACTTTGCGTTGCGTTGCTATGCCTTGTGTTGTAGAACGTTGCGTTGTTACTTTGCGTTGTTACTTTGCGTTGTGACTTTGCGTTGCATTACTTTGTGTTGTGTTACTTTGCATTGCGTTACCTTACCTTGTGTTTTAATGTAGTGCGTTACTTTGCGTTTCGTTACTTTGCGTTGCGTTACTTTGCGTTGTGTTACTTTGCGTTGTGTTACTTTGCGTTGCGTTGCGTTAATTTGCGTTGTGTTGTAGTGCGATGCGTTGTAGTGCGTTGCGTTGAAGTGCGTTGCGTTGAAGTGCGTTGCGTTGAAGTGCGAAGCGTTGTTTTGCGTTACTTTGCGTTGTTACTTTGCGTTGTTACTTTGCGTTGCGTTACTTTGCGTTGCGTTACTATGCGTTGCGTTAATTTGCGTTGCATTACTTTGCGTTGTGTTTAGTGCGAAGCGTTGTAGTGCGAAGCGTTGTACTGCGTTACGTTGTAGTGCGATGCGTTGTCACTTTGCGTTGTTACTTTGCGTTGTTACTTTGCGTTGTTACTTTGCGTTGCATTACTTTGTGTTGTGTTACTTTGCATTGCGTTACCTTACCTTGTGTTGTAATGTAGTGCGTTACTTTGCGTTGCGTTACTTTAAGTAGCGTTACTTTGCGTTGCGTTACTTTGCGTTGTGTTACTTTGCGTTGTGTTGTAGTGCGATGCGTTGTAGTGCGTTGCGTTGTAGTGCGTTGCGTTGTAGTGCGATGCGTTGTTTTGCGTTACTTTGCGTGGTTACTTTGCGTGGTTACTTTGCGTGGTTACTTTGCGTGGTTACTTTGCGTTGTTACTTTGCTTTGCATTACTTTGTGTTGTGTTACTTTGCGTTGCTTAACTTTGCCTTGTGTTGTAGAAAGTTGCGTTAGTTTGTGTTGTGTTATCTTGCGTTGGTTACTCTGCTTTGCGTTACTTTGTGTTGTGTTATCTTGCGTTGGTTACTTTGCTTTGTGTTACTTTGCATTGTGTTACTTTGTGTTGTGTTACTTTGTGTTGCGTTACTTTGCATTTTCGTTGTAATGCGTTACTTTGCATTGCGTTACTTTGCGTTGCGTTAATTTACCTTATGTTGTAATGTGTTGCGTTACTTTGCCTTGTTACTTTGCCTTGTTACTTTGCATTGTGTTCCATTGCGTTGTGTCACTTTCCGTTGCGTTACTTTGCCTTGTGTTGTAGTGCATTGTATTACTTTGCCTTGTGTTACTTTGCGTTACGTTACTTTGCGTTGTGTCGTAGTGCGTTGCGTTAATTTGCGTTGCGTTACTTTGCGTTGCGTTACTTTGCCTTGTGTTGTAGTGTGCTGCGTTACTTAGCGTTGCGTTACTTAGCGTTGCGTTACTTAGCATTGCGTTACTTAGCGTTGCGTTACTTAGCGTTGTGTTACTTTGCGTTGCGTTACTTTACGTTGCGTTACTTTGCGTTGCGTTACTTTGCATTGTGTTGTAGCGCGTTGCGTTACTTTGCATTGCGTTACTTTACGTTGCGTTACTTTGCGTTGCGTTACTTTGCCTTGTGTTGTCGTGCGTTGTGTTACTTTGCCTTGTGTTGTAGTGTGTTGCTTTACTTAGCGTTGCGTTGCTTTGCGTTGGTTACTTTGCGTTGGTTACTTTGCTTTGTGTTACTTTGCATTGTGTTACTTTGCGTTGTATTACTTTGCGTTGCGTCACTTTGCCTTTTGTTCTAGTGCGTTGTATTACTTTACGTTGTCTTACTTTGCGTTGCGTTACTTTGCATTGTGTTCTGGTGCGTTGCATTACTTTGCGTTGTGTTACTTTACGTTGCGTTACTTTGCGTTGCGTTAGTTTGCGTTGCGTTACTTTGCGTTGTGTTCGTTTGCGTTGTTTCACTTTGCGTTGCGTTACTTTGCCTTGTGTTGTAGAAAGTTGCGTTAGTTTGTGTTGTGTTATTTAGCGTTTACTTTGCGTTACTTTGCGTTGTTTTAGTTTACGTTGCGTTACTTTGCATTTTGTTGTAGTGCGTTACTTTGCGTTGCGTTACTTTGCGTAGCGTTACTTTGCGTACCGTTACTTTGCGTAGCATTACTTTGCGTTGCGTTACTTTCCGTTGCGTTACTTTGCGTTGCGTTACTTTGCGTTGCGTTACTTTGCGTTACGTTGTAATGCGTTGTTTTGCGTTACTTTGCGTTGTTACTTTGCGTTGTTACTTTGCGTTTTTACTTTGCGTTGCATTACTTTTTGTTGTGTTACGTTGCGTTGCGTTACTTTACATTGCGTTACTTTGCCTTGTGTTGTAATGGGTTGCGTTACTTTGCGTTGCGTTACTTTGCATTGTATTCCTTTGCGTTGTGTTACTTTGCGTTGCGTTACTTTGTATTTTGTTGTAGTGCGTTACTCTGCGTTGCGTTACTTTGTGTTGCAGTATTTTGCGTTGCGTTGTATTGCGATGCGTTGTAATGCGTTGTTTTGCGTTACCTTGCGTTGTCACTTTGCGTTGCATTACTTTGCGTTACTTTGCGTTGCGTTATTATGCCTTGTGTTGTAGAACGTTGCGTTACTTTGCGTTGCATTACTTTGCGTTGCATTACTTTGTGTTGCGTTACTTTGCGTTACTTTGAGTTACTTTGCGTTAAATTACTTTGCGTTGCGTTACTTTGCATAGCGTTACTTTGCATAGTGTTACTTTGCGTAGCGTTACTTTGCGTAGCGTTACTTTGCGTAGCGTTACTTTGCGTTACATTGTAATGCGTTACTTTGCGTTGTTACTTTGCGTTGTTACTTTGCGTTGTTACTTTGCGTTGCATTACTCTGTGTTGTGTTACTTTGCGTTGCGTTACTTTACCTTGATAACGTGTTGTAGAAAGTTGCCTTAGTTTGTGTTGTGTTATTTTGCGTTGGTTATTTTGCTTTGCGTTACTTTGCATTGTGTTACTTTGCATTGTGTTACTTTGCGTTGTGTTACTTTGCGTTGCGTTACTTTGCATTTTGTTGTAGTGCGTTACTTTGCGTTGCAGTACTTTGCGTTGTGTTACTTTGCTTAGCGTTACTTTGCGTTGCGTTGCTGTGTGTTGCGTTACTTTACGTTGTGTTGTAGTGAGATGCGTTGTAGTGCGTTGCGTTGTAGTGTGATGCTTTGTAATGCGTTGTTTTGCGTTACTTTGCGTTGTTACTTTGCGTTGTTAGAAGAAGAAGAAGAAGAAGAAGATCTACCTTTATTAGTCCCACAATGGGGAAATTCAATTTACACTCTGTTAAACTCATACATGGTACATGCAGACCTGAAACACACATACATGCATTAATGGAGAGACGTCAGAGTGAAGGGGCTGCTCCTGACAAGCGCCCTGAGCAGTTGGGGGTTTGGTGCCTTGCTCAGGGGCACCTCGGCAGTGCCCAAGAGGTAAACTGGCACCTCTCCAGCTACCAGTTCACACTCAGTTTTTGGTCCATGTCGGGACTTGAACCGGTGACCCTCCGGTTCCCAAGCCAACTCCCTACAGACTGAGCTACTGACGCCCCCACCAGCTACTGCCGCCCCCACTTACTTTGTTAGTTACTTTGCGTTGTTACTTTGCGTTGTTACTTTGTGTTGTTACTTTGCGTTGCATTACTTTGTGTTGTGTTACTTTGCGTTGCGTTACCTTACCTTGTGTTGTAATGTGTTGCTTTACTTTGCGTTGCGTTACTATGCCTTGTGTTGTAGAACGTTGCGTTGTTACTTTGCGTTGTTACTTTGCGTTGCATTACTTTGTGTTGTGTTACTTTGCATTGCGTTACCTTACCTTGTGTTGTAATGTAGTGCGTTACTTTGCGTTGCGTTGCTTTGCGTTGTGTTACTTTGCGTTGTGTTACTTTGCGTAGCGTTACTTTGCGTTGCGTTACTTTGCGTTGCGTTACTTTGCGTTGCGTTACTTTGCGTTGCGTTACTTTGCGTTGCGTTACTTTGCGTTGTGTTGTAGTGCGATGCGTTGTAGTGCGTTGCGTTGAAGTGCGTTGCGTTGTAGTGGGATGCGTTGTTTTGTGTTACTTTGCGTTGTTACTTTGCGTTGTTACTTTGCTTTGCATTACTTTGTTTTGTGTTACTTTGCTTTGTGATACTTTGCTTTACGTTACTTTGCATTGTGTTACTTTGTGTTGTGTTACTTTGCGTTGCGTTACTTTGCGTTGCGTTACTTTGCGTTGCGTTATTTTGCCTTGTGTTGTAGTGCATTGTATTACTTTGCCTTGTGTTACTTTGCGTTACGTTACTTTGCGTTGTGTCGTAGTGCGTTGCGTTAATTTGCGTTGCGTTACTTTGCGTTGCGTTACTTTGCCTTGCGTTGTAGTGTGCTGCGTTACTTAGCGTTGCGTTACTTAGCGTTGCGTTACTTAGCGTTGCGTTACTTAGCGTTGCGTTACTTAGCGTTGCGTTACTTAGCGTTGCGTTACTTTGCGTTGCGTTACTTTGCGTTGGTTCACTGCCTTTTGTTCTAGTGCGTTGTGTTACTTTACGTTGGTTTACTTTACGTTGGTTTACTTTACGTTGCGTTACGTTGCGTTACGTTGCGTTACATTGCGTTGCGTTACTTTGCATTGTGTTGTAGCGCGTTGCGTTACTTTGCATTGCGTTACTTTGCGTTGCGTTACTTTGCGTTGCGTTACTTTGCGTTGCGTTACTTTGCCTTGTGTTGTAGTGCGTTGTGTTACTTTGCCTTGTGTTGTAGTGCGTTGCTTTACTTAGCGTTGCGTTGCTTTGCGTTGGTTACTTTGCGTTGCGTTACTTTGCGTTGAGTTACTTTGCGTTGCGTTACTTTGCGTTACGTTGTAATGCGTTGTTTTGCGTTACTTTGCGTTGTTACTTTGCGTTGTTACTTTGCGTTGTTACTTTGCGTTTTTACTTTGCGTTGCATTACTTTGTGTTGTGTTACTTTGCGTTGCGTTACTTTACCTTGCGTTACTTTGCCTTGTGTTGTAATGGGTTGCGTTACTTTGCATTGCGTTACTTTGCGTTGCGTTTCTTTGCATTGTGTTCCTTTGCGTTGTGTTACTTTGCGTTGCGTTACTTTGTATTTTGTTGTAGTGCATTACTCTGCGTTGCGTTACTTTGTGTTGCGGTATTTTGCGTTGCGTTGTAGTGCGATGCGTTGTCATGCGTTGTTTTGCGTTACTTTTCGTTGTTACTTTGCGTTGTTACTTTGCGTTGTTACTTTGCGTTGTTACTTTGCGTTGCATTACTTTGCGTTACTTTGCATTGCGTTATTTTGCGTTGTGTTGTAGTGCGTTGCGTTGTAGTGTGATGCGATGTAATGCGTTGTTTTGCGTTACTTTGCGTTGTTACTTTGCGTTGTTTCTTTGCGTTGTTACTTTGCGTTGTTACTTTGCGTTGCATTGCTTTGCGTTGCATTACTTTGCGTTGCGTTACTTTGCGTTACTTTGCGTTACTTTGCGTTGCGTTACTTTGCGTTGCGTTACTTTGCGTTGCGTTACTTTGCGTTGCGTTACTTTGCATTGTGTTCGTTTGCGTTACTTTGCGTTGCGTTACTTTGCGTTGCGTTACTTTGCGTTGCGTTACTTTGCGTAACGTTACTTTGCGTTGCGTTACTTTACGTTGCGTTACTTTGCGTTGCGTTACTTTGCGTTACGTTGTAATGCGTTGTTTTGCGTTACTTTGCGTTGTTACTTTGCGTTGTTACTTTGCGTTGTTACTTTGCGTTGTTACTTTGCGTTGCATTACTTTGTGTTGTGTTACTTTGCGTTGCGTTACTTTACCTTGATAACGTGTTGTAGAAAGTTGCCTTAGTTTGTGTTGTGTTATTTTGCGTTGGTTATTTTGCTTTGCGTTACTTTGCATTGTGTTACTTTGCGTTGTGTTACTTTGCGTTGCGTTACTTTGCATTTTGTTGTAGTGCATTACTTTGCGTTGCGGTACTTTGCCTTGTGTTACTTTGCGTTGCGTTACTTTGCGTTGCGTTACTTTGCGTTGCGTTACCTTGCCTTGTGTTGTAATGTGTTGCTTTACTTTGCGTTGCGTTGCTATGCCTTGTGTTGTAGAACGTTGCGTTGTTACTTTGCGTTGTTACTTTGCATTGTGACTTTGCGTTGCATTACTTTGTGTTGTGTTACTTTGCATTGCGTTACCTTACCTTGTGTTTTAATGTAGTGCGTTACTTTGCGTTTCGTTACTTTGCGTTGCGTTACTTTGCGTTGTGTTACTTTGCGTTGTGTTACTTTGCGTTGCGTTGCGTTAATTTGCGTTGTGTTGTAGTGCGATGCGTTGTAGTGCGTTGCGTTGAAGTGCGTTGCGTTGAAGTGCGTTGCGTTGAAGTGCGAAGCGTTGTTTTGCGTTACTTTGCGTTGTTACTTTGCGTTGTTACTTTGCGTTGCGTTACTTTGCGTTGCGTTACTATGCGTTGCGTTAATTTGCGTTGCATTACTTTGCGTTGTGTTGTAGTGCGAAGCGTTGTAGTGCGAAGCGTTGTACTGCGTTACGTTGTAGTGCGATGCGTTGTCACTTTGCGTTGTTACTTTGCGTTGTTACTTTGCGTTGTTACTTTGCGTTGCATTACTTTGTGTTGTGTTACTTTGCATTGCGTTACCTTACCTTGTGTTGTAATGTAGTGCGTTACTTTGCGTTGCGTTACTTTAAGTAGCGTTACTTTGCGTTGCGTTACTTTGCGTTGCGTTACTTTGCGTTGTGTTGTAGTGCGATGCGTTGTAGTGCGTTGCGTTGTAGTGCGTTGCGTTGTAGTGCGATGCGTTGTTTTGCGTTACTTTGCGTGGTTACTTTGCGTGGTTACTTTGCGTGGTTACTTTGCGTGGTTACTTTGCGTTGTTACTTTGCTTTGCATTACTTTGTGTTGTGTTACTTTGCGTTGCTTAACTTTGCCTTGTGTTGTAGAAAGTTGCGTTAGTTTGTGTTGTGTTATCTTGCGTTGGTTACTCTGCTTTGCGTTACTTTGTGTTGTGTTATCTTGCGTTGGTTACTTTGCTTTGTGTTACTTTGCATTGTGTTACTTTGTGTTGTGTTACTTTGTGTTGCGTTACTTTGCATTTTCGTTGTAATGCGTTACTTTGCATTGCGTTACTTTGCGTTGCGTTAATTTACCTTATGTTGTAATGTGTTGCGTTACTTTGCCTTGTTACTTTGCCTTGTTACTTTGCATTGTGTTCCATTGCGTTGTGTCACTTTCCGTTGCGTTACTTTGCCTTGTGTTGTAGTGCATTGTATTACTTTGCCTTGTGTTACTTTGCGTTACGTTACTTTGCGTTGTGTCGTAGTGCGTTGCGTTAATTTGCGTTGCGTTACTTTGCGTTGCGTTACTTTGCCTTGTGTTGTAGTGTGCTGCGTTACTTAGCGTTGCGTTACTTAGCGTTGCGTTACTTAGCATTGCGTTACTTAGCGTTGCGTTACTTAGCGTTGTGTTACTTTGCGTTGCGTTACTTTACGTTGCGTTACTTTGCGTTGCGTTACTTTGCATTGTGTTGTAGCGCGTTGCGTTACTTTGCATTGCGTTACTTTACGTTGCGTTACTTTGCGTTGCGTTACTTTGCCTTGTGTTGTCGTGCGTTGTGTTACTTTGCCTTGTGTTGTAGTGTGTTGCTTTACTTAGCGTTGCGTTGCTTTGCGTTGGTTACTTTGCGTTGGTTACTTTGCTTTGTGTTACTTTGCATTGTGTTACTTTGCGTTGTATTACTTTGCGTTGCGTCACTTTGCCTTTTGTTCTAGTGCGTTGTATTACTTTACGTTGTCTTACTTTGCGTTGCGTTACTTTGCATTGTGTTCTGGTGCGTTGCATTACTTTGCGTTGTGTTACTTTGCGTTGTGTTACTTTGCGTTGTGTTACTTTGCGTTGCGTTACTTTGCGTTGCGTTACTTTGCGTTGCGTTAGTTTGCGTTGCGTTACTTTGCGTTGTGTTCGTTTGCGTTGTTTCACTTTGCGTTGTGTTACTTTGCCTTGTGTTGTAGAAAGTTGCGTTAGTTTGTGTTGTGTTATTTAGCGTTTACTTTGCGTTACTTTGCGTTGTTTTAGTTTACGTTGCGTTACTTTGCATTTTGTTGTAGTGCGTTACTTTGCGTTGCGTTACTTTGCGTAGCGTTACTTTGCGTACCGTTACTTTGCGTAGCATTACTTTGCGTTGCGTTACTTTCCGTTGCGTTACTTTGCGTTGCGTTACTTTGCGTTGCGTTACTTTGCGTTACGTTGTAATGCGTTGTTTTGCGTTACTTTGCGTTGTTACTTTGCGTTGTTACTTTGCGTTTTTACTTTGCGTTGCATTACTTTTTGTTGTGTTACGTTGCGTTGCGTTACTTTACATTGCGTTACTTTGCCTTGTGTTGTAATGGGTTGCGTTACTTTGCGTTGCGTTACTTTGCATTGTATTCCTTTGCGTTGTGTTACTTTGCGTTGCGTTACTTTGTATTTTGTTGTAGTGCGTTACTCTGCGTTGCGTTACTTTGTGTTGCAGTATTTTGCGTTGCGTTGTATTGCGATGCGTTGTAATGCGTTGTTTTGCGTTACCTTGCGTTGTCACTTTGCGTTGCATTACTTTGCGTTACTTTGCGTTGCGTTATTATGCCTTGTGTTGTAGAACGTTGCGTTACTTTGCGTTGCATTACTTTGCGTTGCATTACTTTGTGTTGCGTTACTTTGCGTTACTTTGAGTTACTTTGCGTTAAATTACTTTGCGTTGCGTTACTTTGCATAGCGTTACTTTGCATAGTGTTACTTTGCGTAGCGTTACTTTGCGTAGCGTTACTTTGCGTAGCGTTACTTTGCGTTACATTGTAATGCGTTACTTTGCGTTGTTACTTTGCGTTGTTACTTTGCGTTGTTACTTTGCGTTGCATTACTCTGTGTTGTGTTACTTTGCGTTGCGTTACTTTACCTTGATAACGTGTTGTAGAAAGTTGCCTTAGTTTGTGTTGTGTTATTTTGCGTTGGTTATTTTGCTTTGCGTTACTTTGCATTGTGTTACTTTGCATTGTGTTACTTTGCGTTGTGTTACTTTGCGTTGCGTTACTTTGCATTTTGTTGTAGTGCGTTACTTTGCGTTGCAGTACTTTGCGTTGTGTTACTTTGCTTAGCGTTACTTTGCGTTGCGTTGCTGTGTGTTGCGTTACTTTACGTTGTGTTGTAGTGAGATGCGTTGTAGTGCGTTGCGTTGTAGTGTGATGCTTTGTAATGCGTTGTTTTGCGTTACTTTGCGTTGTTACTTTGCGTTGTTAGAAGAAGAAGAAGAAGAAGAAGAAGATCTACCTTTATTAGTCCCACAATGGGGAAATTCAATTTACACTCTGTTAAACTCATACATGGTACATGCAGACCTGAAACACACATACATGCATTAATGGAGAGACGTCAGAGTGAAGGGGCTGCTCCTGACAAGCGCCCTGAGCAGTTGGGGGTTTGGTGCCTTGCTCAGGGGCACCTCGGCAGTGCCCAAGAGGTAAACTGGCACCTCTCCAGCTACCAGTTCACACTCAGTTTTTGGTCCATGTCGGGACTTGAACCGGTGACCCTCCGGTTCCCAAGCCAACTCCCTACAGACTGAGCTACTGACGCCCCCACCAGCTACTGCCGCCCCCACTTACTTTGTTAGTTACTTTGCGTTGTTACTTTGCGTTGTTACTTTGTGTTGTTACTTTGCGTTGCATTACTTTGTGTTGTGTTACTTTGCGTTGCGTTACCTTACCTTGTGTTGTAATGTGTTGCTTTACTTTGCGTTGCGTTACTATGCCTTGTGTTGTAGAACGTTGCGTTGTTACTTTGCGTTGTTACTTTGCGTTGCATTACTTTGTGTTGTGTTACTTTGCATTGCGTTACCTTACCTTGTGTTGTAATGTAGTGCGTTACTTTGCGTTGCGTTGCTTTGCGTTGTGTTACT
Organism: Pterois miles; assembly: GCA_947000775.1. Lineage (NCBI taxonomy): Eukaryota > Metazoa > Chordata > Actinopteri > Perciformes > Scorpaenidae > Pterois > Pterois miles. The sequence continues at coordinate 1,556,701 of CAMQGK010000123.1, forward strand.
TTGCGTTGTGTTACTTTGCGTTGCGTTACTTTGCGTTGCGTTACTTTGCGTTGCGTTACTTTGCGTTGCGTTACTTTGCGTTGCGTTACTTTGCGTTGCGTTACTTTGCGTTGTGTTGTAGTGCGATGCGTTGTAGTGCGTTGCGTTGAAGTGCGTTGCGTTGTAGTGGGATGCGTTGTTTTGTGTTACTTTGCGTTGTTACTTTGCGTTGTTACTTTGCTTTGCATTACTTTGTTTTGTGTTACTTTGCTTTGTGATACTTTGCTTTACGTTACTTTGCATTGTGTTACTTTGTGTTGTGTTACTTTGCGTTGCGTTACTTTGCGTTGCGTTACTTTGCGTTGCGTTATTTTGCCTTGTGTTGTAGTGCATTGTATTACTTTGCCTTGTGTTACTTTGCGTTACGTTACTTTGCGTTGTGTCGTAGTGCGTTGCGTTAATTTGCGTTGCGTTACTTTGCGTTGCGTTACTTTGCCTTGCGTTGTAGTGTGCTGCGTTACTTAGCGTTGCGTTACTTAGCGTTGCGTTACTTAGCGTTGCGTTACTTAGCGTTGCGTTACTTAGCGTTGCGTTACTTAGCGTTGCGTTACTTTGCGTTGCGTTACTTTGCGTTGGTTCACTGCCTTTTGTTCTAGTGCGTTGTGTTACTTTACGTTGGTTTACTTTACGTTGGTTTACTTTACGTTGCGTTACGTTGCGTTACGTTGCGTTACATTGCGTTGCGTTACTTTGCATTGTGTTGTAGCGCGTTGCGTTACTTTGCATTGCGTTACTTTGCATTGCGTTACTTTGCGTTGCGTTACTTTGCGTTGCGTTACTTTGCGCTGCGTTACTTTGCCTTGTGTTGTAGTGCGTTGTGTTACTTTGCCTTGTGTTGTAGTGCGTTGCTTTACTTAGCGTTGCGTTGCTTTGCGTTGGTTACTTTGCGTTGCGTTACTTTGCGTTGAGTTACTTTGCGTTGCGTTACTTTGCGTTACGTTGTAATGCGTTGTTTTGCGTTACTTTGCGTTGTTACTTTGCGTTGTTACTTTGCGTTGTTACTTTGCGTTTTTACTTTGCATTGCATTACTTTGTGTTGTGTTACTTTGCGTTGCGTTACTTTACCTTGCGTTACTTTGCCTTGTGTTGTAATGGGTTGCGTTACTTTGCGTTGCGTTACTTTGCGTTGCGTTTCTTTGCATTGTGTTCCTTTGCGTTGTGTTACTTTGCGTTGCGTTACTTTGTATTTTGTTGTAGTGCATTACTCTGCGTTGCGTTACTTTGTGTTGCGGTATTTTGCGTTGCGTTGTAGTGCGATGCGTTGTCATGCGTTGTTTTGCGTTACTTTTCGTTGTTACTTTGCGTTGTTACTTTGCGTTGTTACTTTGCGTTGTTACTTTGCGTTGCATTACTTTGCGTTACTTTGCATTGCGTTATTTTGCGTTGTGTTGTAGTGCGTTGCGTTGTAGTGTGATGCGATGTAATGCGTTGTTTTGCGTTACTTTGCGTTGTTACTTTGCGTTGTTTCTTTGCGTTGTTACTTTGCGTTGTTACTTTGCGTTGCATTGCTTTGCGTTGCATTACTTTGCGTTGCGTTACTTTGCGTTACTTTGCGTTACTTTGCGTTGCGTCACTTTGCGTTGCGTTACTTTGCGTTGCGTTACTTTGCGTTGCGTTACTTTGCGTTGCGTTACTTTGCATTGTGTTCGTTTGCGTTACTTTGCGTTGCGTTACTTTGCGTTGCGTTACTTTGCGTTGCGTTACTTTGCGTAACGTTACTTTGCGTTGCGTTACTTTACGTTGCGTTACTTTGCGTTGCGTTACTTTGCGTTACGTTGTAATGCGTTGTTTTGCGTTACTTTGCGTTGTTACTTTGCGTTGTTACTTTGCGTTGTTACTTTGCGTTGTTACTTTGCGTTGCATTACTTTGTGTTGTGTTACTTTGCGTTGCGTTACTTTACCTTGATAACGTGTTGTAGAAAGTTGCCTTAGTTTGTGTTGTGTTATTTTGCGTTGGTTATTTTGCTTTGCGTTACTTTGCATTGTGTTACTTTGCGTTGTGTTACTTTGCGTTGCGTTACTTTGCATTTTGTTGTAGTGCATTACTTTGCGTTGCGGTACTTTGCCTTGTGTTACTTTGCGTTGCGTTACTTTGCGTTGCGTTACTTTGCGTTGCGTTACCTTGCCTTGTGTTGTAATGTGTTGCTTTACTTTGCGTTGCGTTGCTATGCCTTGTGTTGTAGAACGTTGCGTTGTTACTTTGCGTTGTTACTTTGCATTGTGACTTTGCGTTGCATTACTTTGTGTTGTGTTACTTTGCATTGCGTTACCTTACCTTGTGTTTTAATGTAGTGCGTTACTTTGCGTTTCGTTACTTTGCGTTGCGTTACTTTGCGTTGTGTTACTTTGCGTTGCGTTGCGTTACTTTGCGTTGTGTTGTAGTGCGATGCGTTGTAGTGCGTTGCGTTGAAGTGCGTTGCGTTGAAGTGCGTTGCGTTGAAGTGCGAAGCGTTGTTTTGCGTTACTTTGAGTATTTACTTTGCGTTGTTACTTTGCGTTGCGTTACTTTGCGTTGCGTTACTTTGCATTGCGTTACTATGCGTTGCGTTAATTTGCGTTGCATTACTTTGCGTTGTGTTGTAGTGCGAAGCGTTGTAGTGCGAAGCGTTGTACTGCGTTACGTTGTAGTGCGATGCGTTGTCACTTTGCGTTGTTACTTTGCGTTGTTACTTTGCGTTGTTACTTTGCGTTGCATTACTTTGTGTTGTGTTACTTTGCATTGCGTTACCTTACCTTGTGTTGTAATGTAGTGCGTTACTTTGCGTTGCGTTACTTTAAGTAGCGTTACTTTGCGTTGCGTTACTTTGCGTTGCGTTACTTTGCGTTGTGTTGTAGTGCGATGCGTTGTAGTGCGTTGCGTTGTAGTGCGTTGCGTTGTAGTGCGATGCGTTGTTTTGCGTTACTTTGCGTGGTTACTTTGCGTGGTTACTTTGCGTGGTTACTTTGCGTTGTTACTTTGCTTTGCATTACTTTGTGTTGTGTTACTTTGCGTTGCTTAACTTTGCCTTGTGTTGTAGAAAGTTGCGTTAGTTTGTGTTGTGTTATCTTGCGTTGGTTACTCTGCTTTGCGTTACTTTGTGTTGTGTTATCTTGCGTTGGTTACTTTGCTTTGTGTTACTTTGCATTGTGTTACTTTGTGTTGTGTTACTTTGTGTTGCGTTACTTTGCATTTTCGTTGTAGTGCGTTACTTTGCATTGCGTTACTTTGCGTTGCGTTAATTTACCTTATGTTGTAATGTGTTGCGTTACTTTGCCTTGTTACTTTGCCTTGTTACTTTGCATTGTGTTCCATTGCGTTGTGTCACTTTCCGTTGCGTTACTTTGCCTTGTGTTGTAGTGCATTGTATTACTTTGCCTTGTGTTACTTTGCGTTACGTTACTTTGCGTTGTGTCGTAGTGCGTTGCGTTAATTTGCGTTGCGTTACTTTGCGTTGCGTTACTTTGCCTTGTGTTGTAGTGTGCTGCGTTACTTAGCGTTGCGTTACTTAGCGTTGCGTTACTTAGCATTGCGTTACTTAGCGTTGCGTTACTTAGCGTTGTGTTACTTTGCGTTGCGTTACTTTACGTTGCGTTACTTTGCGTTGCGTTACTTTGCATTGTGTTGTAGCGCGTTGCGTTACTTTGCATTGCGTTACTTTACGTTGCGTTACTTTGCGTTACTTTGCCTTGTGTTGTCGTGCGTTGTGTTACTTTGCCTTGTGTTGTAGTGTGTTGCTTTACTTAGCGTTGCGTTGCTTTGCGTTGGTTACTTTGCGTTGGTTACTTTGCTTTGTGTTACTTTGCATTGTGTTACTTTGCGTTGTATTACTTTGCGTTGCGTCACTTTGCCTTTTGTTCTAGTGCGTTGTATTACTTTACGTTGTGTTACTTTGCGTTGCGTTACTTTGCATTGTGTTCTGGTGCGTTGCATTACTTTGCGTTGTGTTACTTTACGTTGTGTTACTTTGCGTTGTGTTACTTTGCGTTGTGTTACTTTGCGTTGTGTTACTTTGTGTTGCGTTACTTTGCGTTGCGTTACTTTGTGTTGTGTTACATTGCGTTGTGTTACCTTGCGTTGTGTTGTAATGCGTTGCGTTGCATTAATTTGCGTTGTGTTACTTTGCTTTAGTTACTTTGCGTTGTGTCGTAGTGCGTTGCGTTACTTTGCCTTGTGTTGTAGTGTGTTGCGTTACTTAGCGTAGCGTTACTTTGCGTAGCGTTACTTTGCTTTGTGTTGTAGTGCGATGCGTTGTAGTGAGTTGCGTTGTAGTGCGATGCGTTGTACTGCGTTGTTTTGCGTTATTTTGCGTTGTTACTTTGCGTTGTTACTTTGCGTTGTTACTTTGCGTTGTTACTTTACGTTGCATTACTTTGTCTTGTGTTACTTTGCGTTGCGTTACTTTACCTTGTGTTTTAATGGGTTGCGTTACTTTGCGTTGCGTTACTTTGCGTTGCCTTACTTTGCGTTGCGTTACTTTGCGTTGCGTTACTTTGCGTTGTGTTACTTTGCGTTGCGTTACGTTGTAATACGTTGTTTTGCGTTACTTTGCGTTGTTACTTTGCGTTTTTACTTTGCGTTGCATTACTTTGTGTTGTGTTACTTTGTGTTGTGTTACTTTGTGTTGCGTTACTTTACCTTGCGTTACTTTACCTTGTGTTGTAATGGGTTGCGTTACTTTGCGTTGCGTTACTTTGCGTTGCGTTTCTTTGCATTGTGTTCCTTTGCGTTGTGTTACTTTGCGTTGCGTTACTTTGTATTTTGTTGTAGTGCGTTACTCTGCGTTGTGTTACTTTGCGTTGTTTTACTTTGCCTTTTGTTACTTTGCCTTGTGTTGTAATGCGTTGCGTGCATTACTTTGCGTTGTGTTACTTTGTGTTGCGTTACTTTGCCTTGTGTTACAAAAACTGAGTGTGAACTGGTAGCTGGAGAGGTGCCAGTTTACCTCTTGGGCACTGCCGAGGTGCCCCTGACCAAGGCACCAAACCCCCAACTGCTCGGGGCGCTTGTCTGGAGCAGCCTCCTCACTCTGACATCTCTCCATTACTGCATGTGTGTGTGTGTTTGTGTGCATGTACCATGTATAAGTTAAACAGAGTGTAAATTGAATTTCCCCACTGTGGGACTAATAAAGGTAGATCTTCTTTGTGTTACTCTGCGTTTTGTTACTTTGCCATATGATGTAGAACGTTGCGTTGTGTTACTTTGCCTTGTGTTACTTTGCCCTGTGTTACTTTGCCTTGTGTTGTAATGCGTTGCGTGCATTACTTTGCGTTGTGTTCCTTTGCGTTAAGTTACTTTGCCTTGTGTTACTTTGCATTGTGTTACTTTGTGTTACTCTGCGTTTTGTTACTTTGCCTTGTGTTACTTTGCGTTGCGTTACTTTGCCTTGTTTTGTAATGTATTACATTACTTTGTGTTGCGTTACTTTGCATTAGATTACTTTGCGTTACTTTACTTTGATAACCTGGAAACAAAGTTCATGGCAAAACTGGACCTGTGTTCCCCCAAAATACTGTCCTTGGCCTCGTCAGCAGGGCAGCTGTAAAAATGAAGATCCAGTGGATAAGGAGCTAGGAGCTGCTAGAGGATGTATAATTGTTGGTTGGTGACAAAAGCTGCCACCATAGTTTACGTCGCCTGCCGCCAGATCAGCAGAGTTAAAGTCAAATGCAAGCTGCGTTTCAACCAGTAGAGGGCAGTAACTATGCATATTTATCACACAATATGTAGAATTCAAATACTTTACACTAAAATGTCAAGATTTGGGCCATCAACAGCACTACTAAATACACACACACATTAGTTTTATTTAATACCAGGCATGCTGGATGTCTCCTGTGCCTTAATAAACCGTTTTCTAACACAGATTAAAGAAACAACTATAAATACTAAAGCAGCAAACAAATGAACTGTGAGTGGAATCAATGTAATCATTAAAAACATCCTCATGGAGGAGCACTTTTAAGATTTTTTCTTTTCTCTGTCAAGTACAAAACATACAAATGTCACATCTTGAGTTGAGAAGCTTATAGAGAAGCAAAATCATCGACCCAGTAACAAGTACATCAGCTGTGATATATGATGTGATGATCCACAAACAAACATTTCACCAAGAACTGTTTGATCATAGAAATGGAAGAACTGAAATGTGTTATTTATTTTAACTTAAGTGAAATGATTTAGTAATACTAAAAAAATGAAGGTGACAATTTGTATGGACGTTTTTGAGTGAGATGGACTTTAAATACATAAGTAATAATAGTTTAAATAAAGTAATTTTACAACCTGATATCACCACAATGTTTGGATTCATATTAAGTTGGTTGAACTCACCTGCTGTTTCCAGATCAGTGAATATTCAGCATGACAGCATGTGCTACGTAACGTATAGAAGGGAGGATACGATTATGATCATATAATCAACCTGATCAATACTCTCACTGACCGCTGGCTCTTGTGTTTACTTTGAGTCTGCTCACAGAGGTCAGATTGCTGCCCCTGATCTACCGCTAGGTCCTAACGCCAGCTAGTTTAACACAGCTAGATAACTTTGACACCGCTAACACTAAGCTAGCTCACTGTAGCTAACAGCAGTAAGGGCTAAGCGAGCACAGCACAGCAAACTCACCTGGAGATGATGAACCTGATCCTGAATCAGGACCGTTGGGTTAAAGAAAGATGTTCCACGTGGTCTTACAGGCAGCTGGTTGTCTCCTGGTGGTTGGACTGACTCTTGTTCTTGCTTTCTGCCAGCAGCTGTAGACTGTAGTTCCTTCAGCTCATGTGAGGGCATGTCGCCACCTTCTGGTGGAGCTGCTAAATACACCTCATACTGACACATCTTTCCTGCAGGTCTCTTGTGGTGTTAATTGGACAAAATTACGTAAACACAAGGAGGGAAGTTGCAAATGTCATGTGGCCCATAAATGCACAGAAAGCGATCTGCAAATAGACAGATATCATTTCATGTGCATAAACTGATGCACAAATATGTATATATCATTTTACATGCAAACCTTAAAATACATATTTACAGAGTGAATTACGCATATTTGCAAATCACCATTTATTTCTGTGGATATAACAATGTGCATTTGTGAATAGTGAAATATTTAGAAATCACAGTACAGATTTGTGGATTGTCTTCTGTGGCTTACAACTAATAAAGTCCAACAAAAACTTCCATATAGAAACAGATGTCAGGGCCTTTAACCCATAAGTCAACAACCAGATCAAATGTTACAGGATGGGTACTACGTCTTGTGGTTGTTTTTCCTCTGTGAGCTTAACCAGGCTGGTTGTAAATGAATAATCTCACGACTAAGAGTTCAGGTAAAGTTTCTGGAAGGAGGCTCAGTAATCTGGAAGACTCTTCCAGACGTATTGACAGCTCAGCCAAGTCCCACTGGGAACTTTCTGGTGGTGCAAATACGTAGTCACAGCCATGAAAATATACATGAATTTACTGTTGGTCAGCCCACAATTTGGAGAGAAGCTCAGAATATCACAACACATCTATCAGAGCGTTGGTGCAATTTAAGGGAACGACTTTGAGAAAAAGTTTTCCCACATTGATCACACCTGTACGGTTTCTCTCCAGTGTGTATACATCGATGCTTCTTCAGGTTACCTGATGTGGTGAAAGCTGCCCCACATTCATCACACCAGTACGGTTTCTCTCCAGTGTGAATACGCTGATGCTTTTGCAGGTCACCTGATGTGGTGAAAGCTGCCCCACATTCATCACACCAGTACGGTTTCTCTCCAGTGTGACTGCGTTGGTGGACTTTGAAGGTGCTATAGTGCGAAAAAGTTTTCCCACATTGAACACACCTGTGTGGTTTCTCTCCAGTGTGAATGCGTTGGTGTGATTTCAGGTGACTAGCGCAAGAAAATGTTTTCCCACATTGATCGCACCGGTACGGTTTCTCTCCAGTATGAATACGTTTATGCTTATTCAGGTAACTTGATGTATTGAAAGCTGCCCCACATTCGTCACACCAGTACGGTTTCTCTCCTCTGTGAATGCGTTGATGCACTTTTAGATCACTTGATGTAGTAAAAGCTGCCCCACATTCTGCACAGCTGTAGGGTTTCTCTCCAGTGTGAATACGTTGATGCTTTTTCATATTATCTGATGTCGTGAACACTGCTCCACAGTCAGCACAGCTGTAGGGTTTTTCTTCGGTGTGTACACGTTGATGCTGTTTTAGGGTACCTGACTGAGCAAAAGCTGCACCACATTCATCACAGCTGTAAGGTTTCTCTCCAGTGTGAATACGTTGATGCTGTTTTAGGGCACCTGACTGAGCGAAAGCTGCACCACATTCATCACAGCTGTAGGGTTTCTCTTCGGTGTGAATACGTTGATGCTGTTTTAGGGCACCTGACTGAGCGAAAGTTGTACCACATTCATCACAGCTGTAGGGTTTCTCTCTGGTGTGAATGCGTCGATGCTGTTTTAGGGTACCTGCCTGAACGAAAGCTGCACCACATTCATCACAGCTGTAGGGTTTCTCTCCAGTGTGAATGCGTCGATGCTGTTTTAGGGTATCTGACCGAGTGAAAGCTGCACCACATTCATCACAGCTGTAGGGTTTCTCTCCAGTGTGAATGCGTTGGTGGGATTTCAGGTGAGTAGTGCGAGAAAATGTTTTCCCACATTGATCGCACCAGTATGGTTTCTCTCCAGTGTGAATACGTTGATGTTGTTTTAGGGTATCTGATCGAGCGAAAGCTGCACCACATTCACCACAGCTGTAGGGTTTCTCTCCAGTGTGAATGCATTGGTGGACACTGCGTTTGCTCCCTGCAGTGAAGGTTTTCCCACATTGGTCACAGCTGTGTAGTTTCTCTCCACTCTTTCTTCTTCCTCTCTGTTTCTATAGCAACAGACATACAGAGAGAGTCAGTGAGAAGCCATGGTGGAATGACTTATCTACAACCATAAAAACATTTAGAACATGTCAGTGGAACACAACCCATAATGCTCCAGTCTGACTAATGCACTACCACCTGAGACAACCAAATGCAGGGCCGTGTCCCTCTGGAGACATTTGATTGGTCACCACAGACGCCCCCTTGACATTCATTAATTATCACATGACATCCCCATTATCGAGTTGCATTATGGGAAATGTAAGACCCAGTAGAGTTGAAGATGAATTCATACCACAGACTAAGTCACTCATTCAGTTTATTTGAACTCAGAAACACATTGAGGTTCAAACCTCATTTCCTACTTAAAATAAAAGCACTGCTGTGTTCTGTTGCTCTTCCTGAGGTTTCTTCCATTTGTTTTCTTTTTCCCTGTTAAAGGTTTGGTTGGGGAGTCTTTCCTTATCTGATGAGAGGGTTGTTCTGTAAAGGACAGAGGGTGTCGTATCCTGTACAGACTGTAAAGCCCCCTGAGGCTTAACTGTGATTTGTGAATTTGGGCTATATGAATAAAACTGACTTGATTCTTGTTTATCTGCTTTACTCACAGGTGTGTGACTTGACCTGGACATGAAGCATCTGCACAAAATCATGTAACGTTACTTTCTAAAGAGATGAGATGAGATGGAGCCCTCTCCTCTCCTCTCCTCTCATAGAAAACATCAGCAGCAGCGCTGGTCGGATTGTAGCAGCGATGCTGCTGCTGCATATAGAGGAAACACTGCTGAGGCTGCAGGTCGGATCCCCGCCGACCCTCCACCATTTTCTGCTCTCTACCTTCGGCTTTGTTTTGCTTTTGAACAGATATGACGCCACGTTACTCAGACTACACAATAAAATAAGTGACTTCCATCTACCTGTATGTGTCATTTTTCAACAGGTTTCAGTTTCATGTTGTTCAAACAGTAATTTATTCAGTTCCTGACTTGTCCTCGTGTCTTTAGTGTCGTTATGAAGCCATGAAGTCATGAAAACTGACCTGAACATCGGTGGTCTCAGAGGACGAGTCTGCTGCTGGTCTTCTGGGGACCTTGTTGCTCTGCTGGTCCAGGTTCTTCTGGTCCTCCTCAGTTTCACTCTTGAAGTGCTCCAGGTTCTGGTCCTGGTCTCTGTTTCAGAGAGTGTGAATGGTGTTTTATGTCTTCATTCATTCAGTCCATATTGAAGGTTTACTGTGTGTCAGATATTAGATTGGTACTCAGGACTGCCTAAAGTTACTCTGTTATGTGCTGTCAGTCATTTCTTTGATGTCAACTATTTCAAATGGACTCTGGTGAACCTTTAAATCACCAAACACATTATTACTGGATCAGACTGAGAGCTTACAGTCATGTCTCCATGTCTCTGATAGACATGTTTGATAGTTTTCATCGTCAGCTGCTGCTCCTGTGTTTTGTCCCGTCACATTAAAGCTGAATAAATCTATTTAAATGTAATGGAGGCTACAGTCTGATACATAGTGACAATCACCACTTTATCATCCATATAGAAAATGTCAGTCTGCTGAAAGATGAATTAATGGACGACACTCTATTCAGCTTCATTGTGTTATTGACACTTCATTATAGATAAATGTGCTCAGTCATCATATAAATACATTAATATCTCTACGTGGACTGGATTCAGGTGGAGGCTCTGCCTCATTTACCTGTTGCCATGGTGACTCATAGTCTCACAGCCCCATTGATGATGGCTGTTTTCATCCTCACATTTGATTGAACAAACTCTGATCAGCTGTTCTGGAACCGAAAACTTTTCCATCTCAGTTTGTTGAAGCTGCTTTCTGAAACGGGCTCCTGGTCCTGGTCTCTGAGATCCTGTTGTCCTGGACTCACTACAAATCAGAGCACACAGAGGTATTCAGGTCCTGCTGTCTCCTCTGGTTCTACTCTGATAACATGGTCCATGTTAGCCTGAAAACATCGGAGTTAGCATCGGAGCTAGCACAGCGTGATGACGCCATATCCGCTTTGATTCCCGGCTCAAAACAACAACAAAAAATTATTAAAATGTTATTAGCCTGTTAGCTTCAGAGGAACAGGAAGCTCAATCCGTGAAAACAAGCACACATTACAGAGAGCTAAGGCTAGCGCTAGCAGCTAGCCACACAGCAGCAGGCCGAAGCTAACAGCGGCTAATTAGCTGGTTAGCATCGGAGCTAGCCCAGCGTGCTAAAGCTATTCCCGCTTTGATTTCCCGCTCAAAGAAACATTATCAAAGTGTTTACCTGAGTGTGTGCAGGTTCACCTGGAGCTCTGCCGCCTCAAAACAGACAAATAGGACAAATATGCTCGTCAGCTAACGAAACAACGATCCCGCCGCCAGTCCGCGGTCACAAAGAGACAACCACACTTCCGTTTAGAAGTACTTCCGGTCTGGTATTTCAGTTGAAGGTGACAGGAAGTCGCCACCTGGAGGTCAGGAGGGAAACAACAGCTTCACATAGTATAAACTGATAGTGATGAAAGCTGCAGCGGGTTGAAAAGGAGCAAAGCTGATTAAAAAGTGATTTTGATAAAACGGTCACTATATCCTGACAGTAGTTCATGAGACAGGTGATCTGAATAAATTCATGGTCCTCTGTGTCCTCTGGTGTCCTAACGGCATCTGGAAGATTTCACAGACTGGAGGAAAACAACCAGTTAGAGCTGATCTCCAACATCTTTTAGTCTAGTAAACTCCCCATAGGTGTGAATGTGAGCGTGAATGGTTATCTGTCACTGTGTCGGTCCTGTGATGGTCTGGAGCATGGGTCTCAAACTCATAGCCCGCGGGCCAGTTGCGACCTTCCTATTTTACTCCACCTGCAAGAGCATCTAGGATGCTGTTGGTCCTTTTAAAATGATGGAGTCCAAACCTGAATGTGAACCCTGGTTAAATGACACCACTCGTGCTGCCAGACAGGAATGTAGGAGAGCTGAACGTAGGTGGATAAAAGATAAACTCCAGGTATCTGTTGACATTTTAAGGGACAGCTGGTGCAGAAACCAGAAAATCATTAAAATCTAACAAATTCAGTATTTCTCTGGTATTATTTGGACTAAGTGTCACAAACCTTGTGTTTATTTTAGCACCATCAGTTTGTTCTTTATACTCCAACCTGCTTGTTTTGACGTCTCCTCAGAAGCCTGTGACAAATTTCTCAAGTTTATTGTGGACAAGATGAGACCATTTGGACAAACATCTCTCTTCTTTTGCATGATCCATCCGTCACCTTCAGCTGCTCTGCTGTTTTTAACCAGTTTGAGCTTGTGTCACTTACTTCCCTTAAACAAACAATGGATCATCTAAACCTTCTGCCTGCCCCACAGATATTGTACCGCCTCGCCTCTTTAAAGGGGTTTTTGAGGTCACTGGACGAGCATCCAGGCGATTATTAACAGTAGCCTGGCCTCTCATTTTAAATATGCTATAGTGCCGCCACTTAAAAAAAAAAAAAAAGCCACTCTCCCATGTGGAGTCCCCTATCCATGGTCCCATTTTATTTTCCTTGTACATGCTTCCTCTGGGGTCCAGTCTTAGAAAGTAGGGAACATCCCTCCACTTTTATACAGTTGACACACAATGGTACCTGCCCTTGAAAAAGAGAAAAAACAAACTCCTTGGGCTCTGATGTCCTGTCTTAAAGGCATCAAAGACGGGAGGGCTTTAAATTTTCTAAATTCAAATTTTAGTTTCAGTTTTCTTAAGTTATTCTTTGTGGATCCAGTGGAGGAAGAAACGACCCCATCATGACCTTTCTCCCCTTGAACCTTTTATCAGTCCTTCTGTGAAGAATCCAGACCATGGGTCTCAAACTCCATATTTTGTGGCCCCCACCTTGATATGAAAGTTTAATATTCGTGTGGCTCGCAAGTTTTATGTGTACGGCACTTTGCCTCATTGTGTGTGGAAGGTCCCTTTGTTGCGCGAGCCCGGAGCTGAACGAATCGACCAATCACAGTGGGCTATATGGCTCTTGGGCGCGAGCAATCGGCCGGGCTTGACGCAAGAAGAGAAACATTTCACTACGGTGGCGCCCATGTAACATTGCATAAGCTTGATTATATGTATATATCCTTTATTTAGCCAGGTGAGAAAGCCATTGAGATTAAAATCTCTTTTCCAACCTGGCCAAGAGGGCAGCAGAAACATTGTTACAACAATAAAAACAAACAATACAAACAGACAAATACAACAGTCACACACCACGAGTAAACAAATATCATATGCAATTATGTATGCAACACAACAACAGCTGTGCTGCACAAACAGATCAATATCAACAATTTAATGACAAAAATCAGGAGCAGTTACAACGACCAGTAGTGCTATTTCCTTGATTCTTTATTATGGACTTAAATTCACCCAAAGTAATCAATTCTGACAGTTTCAGGTCCTTCTGCATGACATTCCACGATGAAAGAGCAGCGTATTTAAACACATTTTAGCCTCGCTCTGTTCTAACCTCTGGGACCAACATCTGGAGAACATCTGGAGGCCAGAAAAGGCCAAAAAGACATCTTTGCCCTTCTAGTCCCCAACTGGAACAGGGCTTTAGCAGTAGCCAAAAGGAGAGCCCTATCTAACAATCCACGTATCCGGGACGCCTCCTTTGAGGCCACCAAGCACATGCTGACCACTACCCTGTTCTCACCCCACCCGGAAGACGAAGAAGACTGCACCCCACCACCCCTTTCCACTCCCCCACCAACTAACAACAACTCCCGACCCTCCTACCCTCCCCCCCGCTCTACGTGCCAATCCCATCCCCGACCCTCTCCCTCTCAACCCCAGACACTGGACGACATGGACAGTGAAGAAATGCTAAACACGCTTCTCCGCTTAGCAGGACTCTCCGCCCTCCCTCCAAGAGACCAAGAATAGACCCCAACACAGCGGTTCACGCAGTACACCCCCACCACGGAGACTAACACAACCGCTCTGGAGGAACTCAAACGTGGCATCAACACGTCACAACTCCAAGATACACAACTAGGAAAGCAGGAGGCCTCAACCCACCTATCCCACAGGACAAACCACATCCTAACCCATAACTACTCCTCCCCATACCCTGCCGTTTTTTTTTTCTTTTTAAGTTATGGAAATGAAGCTCAACTGATCCATAACACATAATTTTTTTTTCCTCAAACCTTCCCTCACCCCTACAAGAAATGTAGTTAAAGGCTGATGTTCTCACTGCAGCGTGTTAAGAGTGAAATGTGACCTTAACCCTCATGTGCTGTTGGGGATGTTTTCAGCCACTAGGGGGCATTTTTACCTCTTAAATAAGCCGTAAATTTCACTGTATTTTATCAAATTGAATCATTTTTGTTGAGGAACCTTCATTTAACATACATTTTGGAAATATGATTTCAAAACTTTCAGAAGGTCAATAATACACTGTGGGCAAATTCACTACGCACGTGATGTTCAGGCTGAAAACAGCCACTAAAAGAACAGCTGTAAAAATATAACAGATCAACTTTTTTGGTCAAATCTGTTTATCAACCTCAGTCCTGATCTAAACAACTAAATATTTAAATATTTTCACAATTTTAACTCTTTAAATATCAATTTCAAATGTGATGTCACTAATTTGGACACACAAAATGACGTATTTTCAGTATAAAACTGGATCCATTTGAACCATTATCACAGTCTTGGACATGTCAAAGATTAGTAACAACATTGACTTGGATGAATTATTAGTTTCTGTGCAGCATCAGAATAAAATTTGTACTCACATGATGTTGGTGGCTGTTTTTGCCCCATTGACTGCCATTATAACCACATTTTTTGAATGCGCAGCCATGACACTATATAATGATTTCTATATAATGATTCTGCATGTTGATGGTCCCCCTGTTGAACAGAAGTAAAGTGTGTGATTTTTACTGTTGATGACCAGGTTGCATCATGTAGCCACTACACAGGCCTGTACATGAAATGCGTCTTTTTTGATGATGGTAAAGTCAGTTTGAAACTACTTTAGAGTCTTTTTTAATACACTCTTCTTCCTAGAATCCGGGTGATGACGGGCGGCTTTTGCTTTAATTCATCCAAGTCAATGTTGTTACTAATCTTTGACATATCCAAGACGGTGATAATGGTTCAAATGAACAGATTTGACCACAAAAAGTGTGAAAAAATATGTATCTGTTATATTTTTACAGCTGTTCATTTAGTGGCTGCTTTCAGCCACGAACGTAACCAACGTAACAGTTTATTGAAGTGTTTAAGGGTTAAAGGGATGAGGCGGCAGTAGCTCAGTCTGTAAGGACTTGGGTTAGGACGCGGACGTCACGGCTTCAAGACCCCCATGGACCAAGACCAACTGGTTGCTGGAGAGGTGCCAGTTTACCTCTTGGGCACTGCCGAGGTGCCCCTGAGCAAGGCACCAAACCCCCAACTGCTCTGGGTGCTTGTCAGGAGCAGCCCCCTCACTCTGACATCTCTCCATTGACATGTATATGTACTGTGTGAACAACAGAGTGTAAAACTGAATTTCCCCACTGTGGGACTAATAAAGGAATATCTTTCTTTCTTCTTTCTAAAATAACAAAAACCTGCTCCAGAACACATCTGTTCAACAATATTTATATCTGAAGTGTTTCTATGTACTTAGTAGTATATTGATCGTCTTTCTTTTGTCTAGAGGCTGATCACCTGCTGCTACACTGTTGAAGGGCTCCTGTAAAGTCAGTCTCTTAGGAGGTAAAGGAAGGTGTGGAGTAATACTACTGACGGTAGTCAGGCGCCTGGCGGAGTAATACGACAGACGGTAGTCAGGCGCCTGGCGGAGTAATACTACAGACGGTAGTCAGGCGCCTGGCGGAGTAACACTACAGACGGTAGTCAGGCGCCTGGCGGAGTAACACTACAGACGGTAGTCAGGCGCCTGGCGGCTGTGAAGAGACATGCTGATGAAGCAGATTTCCAGCTTCAGGCTATCAGTCAGCAGCAGAACATGGGAGTAGAGCAGCGGAGAGAGAATTTCATATTAATGAATCAATGGTACGAAGTGGAGGAAGAAGAAGATGAGCTGCACCACCAGAGCTGGACATGAACATCAGCCACTTTCCAGGAGGAGAAACCAAGAGACCCAACGGCTTTTTCCACAACTCTCCGTCCCTGTTGATCTGAGACTCCATGCTGCCCATCTCACTGACACCGTCAGAACCAAAGTGAAGAAAACTACTTCGGAGCTCGCCGTCATTCCGGGTGGATGAACTGGGAACGGCAGTAGCTCAGTCTGTAGGGAGTTGTCTTGGGAACCGGAGGGTCACCGGTTCAAGTCCCGATATGGACCAAGAACTGAGTGTGAACTGGTAGCTGGAGAGGTGCCAGTGTACCTCTTGGGCACTGCCGAGGTGCCCCTGAGCAAGGCACCAAACCCCCAACTGCTCGGGGCACTTGTCAGGAGCAGCCCCATCACTCTGACATCTCTCCATTGATGCATGTGCATGTGTGTGTTTCAGGTCTGCACGTACCGTGTATAAGTTAACAAACAGAGTGTAAAAGTTGAATTTCCCCTCGCGGGACTAATAAAGGTTGATCTTCTAAAGAACTCGAACCGCCAGGGAGGCAACGCCGGGCCAGTTCCTCCTCTATCTGCCAATGGATCAGGAAGGCAGGAATCATCACTGAACAGCTACGTTACAGCAACCAGACTGACTTGATAATGACCACACTGACTTGATAATGACCAGACTGACTCGATAACGACCAGACGGATTCGGGCTCGATGCCGAAGTCGCCCGACTGTTTAACTCAGACACTGATGATGAAGGATTTGGTGGATTTGTGGACGAGGAATGAACTGAAAAAAACTGAAAGTGAGAGTATTGTTTTGTATTTAGTGTGTTTCAGATGAAAAATGTTAAGTTATTGAAGTTATTGAGTTGTTAAATTAATAGAATAAAGTTTGACTATCTGACCGTTTTGTGTAGCTTATAATCCAGTGCGCCTTATAAATGAAAAAAGGCAGTGATATTGATATTTATTGACAGTGCACCTTATAATCCAGTGCACCGTATGGTCTGGAAAATATGGTAATATTTCAGTTAAACTTCTTCTGCAGGACCGAAACTAATTAATTTGTTTCTTATAATTAATTATACTATATTTTTCATGTGGGCTTCATCTGCTGCAAAACGGTATCAACCATTTATATGATATAAACCACTGAATAAAACCTGATCAACTGAATTAAAACAACACATAAACCTTGTTATAGGTATACAAACACTACAACAGGCAGGCTCTATATGTGCATATATATATATATATATATATGAGCACTAACTACACAGTAAATGAGAGGATGTGATTGATGTCAACATGTGGCACAGATCAGTCTAGATGACAGCAAGAGGCCAAAGGGAAGAGGTCGCTCCATGAAGCAGACCGGTCTGTGAGACTGGGCCTCAGGGAGATACAAGTTACCAACATGACAGGAAGACTTCATCTGAGACCACATAAAACACATGGATCAGGAAAAAGGGTCAATTTGTGTAGGCGTGACCCATAAAATCACAAAGGGTATATTAATGAGAAATACATCAGTTTGAAATAAAACAGAATGTCCTTTAAGATGTTTAAAGGTTTTTGGTTGGTTCTCCTCCTCGTAACTGGAAAACTCTTCCAAATGTTTTGACAGTTCAGCCACATAACAGAGTCCTACTGGGAAGTTTCTGGTGGTCCAAGTATGTGGTCATAGCCACGAAAACATACATAAGAAGATGCTGATGTGTTTTTAGGTGACTTCTTTGAGTGAAGGCAGCCCCACATTCATCACAGCTGTAGGGTTTCTCTCTAGTGTGAATGCGTTGATGCTGTTTTAGGGAACCTGATGTAGTGAAAGCTGCTCCACATTCGGCACAGCTGTAGGGTTTCACTCCAGAGTGAATGCGCTGGTGGACTTTGAGGCTCCTCTGGAAAGCAAAACTTTTCCCACATTGGTCACAGCTGTGTAGTTTCTCTCCAGTGTGCACTCTCTGATCAATCAGTCTCTTTCTTCTTCCTCTCCGCTTCTATAGCAACAGACATGACGCCGTGTGAGTGGCAGCCTGTTACAGCAGCTCTTGCTCATTCTAGAGCTTTTCTCTTTAAAAACTTTTTAATCTTTTCTTTCATTTGCCAGTATTAAGTCCTTTAATTCAACAGTCTTTCCGGCATTATGGAGACCAAAGCAGCAACTTTGGTCGTAACTTTTCATCACTTTTTACAATGTTTACGACCGTGTGCGGGGACCCAATGAGCAGACCCATTGTTTACACCAGGGATTAGCTGTTGGCGCTCCACAACACAGCGCTGCTGCACCCCGAGGAGAGACCCGATGTTCCCCCGGTTCCCCCGGAGCTAAAGAGGAGAAGAAGGGGATGCCGGGCTGGAGCTCAGCGTCGCGCACGGAGGATGAAATACAAACCAGTCCTCCCGTCTGTTTTGATGGGGAATGTGAGATCTCTCCCCAACAAGATGGACGAGCTGGCGGCGCTGACCCGACATCAGCGGGAGTACCGGGAGTGCAGCGTGATGGTGGTCACCGAGACGTGGCTGACGGCGGCGACCACAGACACGGTGACGGAGCTAGACGGGTTTAAGTTGGTGCGGGCGGACAGGACGAGAGACAGCGGTAAGAGGAAAGGAGGAGGACTGGCGGTGTTTGTGAATGATAGATGGTGTAACCCTGGTCACATCACTGTTAAAGACCAGCACTGCAGCAGGGACATCGAGCTGGTGGCTGTTAGTATGAGGCCGTATTATTTACCGAGGGAATTTACACATGTTATTATGATGGCTGTGTATGTTCCCCCCTCTACTAACGGTGACACAGCTTGTGATGTGGTCTATTCAGTCACTAGCAGGCTGCAGACACAGCACCCTCAGGCCCTCCTCCTGGTCTCTGGAGACTTTAATCATGTCTCTCTGTCCTCCACTCTACAACTTTCACCCAGTATGTTTCATGCTGCACATGGGGCAGTAAAATCCTGGACTTATTGTATGCCAACTGCAAGGAGGCATACACATCATGCCTCATCATGCATCATTTGAACCACTACTTTAACAGGTTCAATGAGTCACCTGCCCCTCTCCCGGCCCAGTCCACCCTGCTGCAGCCCCCTTCATCTGCCACTTCAAGACAGTGCCCCCTCCTCGTCCTTCACCACCTTCAGCTCAACACCAGCCCCCCCACTGACATTGACACCTACAGCTCTTCACACGGCTCCAGCTCTACTCTCAGCAGGCCCGTCCCACAGTCAACCCCCTCTGCTCCACTACTCAGCCCTGCCCCCCCACCCCCCTCCTCTGCCTCTGACACACAGCCCCCCTGCTCCAGTTTGTCCTTCACAACACTTCAGGTGAAGAACCAGTTCAAGAAGATGAATGTAAGGAAGGCTACGGGTCCAGATGGCATCAGCTCCAGGCTCCTGAAGTCCTGCGCAGACCAGCTGTATGGGACTTTTGGACACCTATTCAACCTGAGCCTGAAGCTGAGGAAGGTACCACAACTGTGGAAGACATCCTGTGTGGTACCTGTGCCCAAGACCCCACACCCCAAGGACCCCAGCAGCTTCAGGCCGGTGGCATTAACATCCCACCTGATGAAGGCCCTGGAGCGACTGGTCCTCCAACATCTCCGCCCTGTGGTGAGTCCATCCAGGGACCCATTACAGTTTGCCTACCAACCTGGCATTGCGGTGGATGATGCCGTCATCTTCCTGTTACACTGAGCTCTGTCTCACCTGGAGAAACCTGACAGCACTGTGAGGATCATGTTCTTTGATTTCTCCAGTGCTTTCAACACCATCCAGCCGACACTTCTGAGGGACAAACTGGAGACTGCAGGGGTAGATAACCATCTGACTTCCTGGATACTGGACTACCTCACAAACCGCCCACAGTATGTGAGGACACAGGACTTCAATTCAGACACGGTGGTCTGCAGTGTGGGGGCCCCGCAGGGAACAGTTCTGGCTCCGTTCCTCTTCACGCTCTACACTGCAGACTTCTCCTACAACTCACCAACCTGTCACCTACAGAAGTTCTCTGACGACTCTGCTATCGTCGGCCTCATCACTGATGGGGACGATGGGGAGTACAGAGAACTTTCCCAGGACTTCGTGGACTGGTGCCTGCGGAACCACCTCCAGATCAACGCGGGGAAAACTAAAGAGCTGGTGGTGGATTTCTGCAGGCAAACTCATCCCCCTCCAACACCGGTGAACATCCAGGGATCAGACATTGAGATGGTGACATCTCATAAATACCTGGGTGTTCACCTGAACAATAAACTGGAGTGGACCACAAATTCCTCTGAACTCCATAAGAAAGGCCAGAGCAGACAGTATCTGCTCAGG
The DNA here is from genome assembly GCA_947000775.1 of Pterois miles. Lineage (NCBI taxonomy): Eukaryota > Metazoa > Chordata > Actinopteri > Perciformes > Scorpaenidae > Pterois > Pterois miles. Next base: position 1,576,999 of record CAMQGK010000123.1, read on the forward strand.
AGACTGAGGTCTTTTGGAGTGCAGGGGACACTCCTGAAAACTTTTTATGACACTGTTGTGGCATCAGCCATATTTTATGGAGTGGTTTGCTGGGGCAGCAGCATCACAGCTGCAGACAGGAAGAGGCTGGATAAGATTATTAAAAGGGCCAGCTCTGTCCTGGGATGCTCTCTGGACTCAGTGCAGGTGGTGGGAGAGAGGAGGACGATGGCTAAGCTGTCATCCATGATGGAGAAGGACTCCCACCCCATGAGAGACACCATCAGAGCTCTGGAGAGCTCCTTCAGTGACAGGCTGCTACACCCTAAGTGTACGAAGGAGCGTTACAGAAGGTCCTTCCTGCCTGCAGCTGTTAGACTCCACAACCAGCACTGCTCCCAGTAGACCACAATCACAGTCACATTCACAACAAACTTATTTATTGATATAAAGGAAATACTTCTGGCTTTACTTTTTCTATTATGTATATACCAATTTATTTATTTTATTGTATTAATACTGTTTTTAAATCTATGCTTCTTGTCTTTATTGCACTATCCACTTTGCTGCTGTAATGTGTGAATTTCCCCACTGTGGGACCAATAAAGGAATATCTTATCTTATCTTATCTTATTAAATTGCTTCAAGGGTATTTCCACTGGTAAGGACTGAAAGAGGAAAAGAAGTCTAGGCAGAATGTTCATTTTAATAATATCTATCCGGTTATACATATTCATTGGGAGTACCAACCAGCGGTTTAGGTCTATTACTGGAATGTAGTTGTAATCATAGATTTTGGATAAGTCTTTAGGTATCTGAACTCCAAGATATTTAATTACTTCGTCCTTCCATTTAAATTTACTCATCTTGTAAATCTTGTCCTGTGGTGTATAGTTCTAGGTCAGAGTTTGCGTTTTGCGTAGATTTAATTTATAACCTGAGTATGATCCAAAAAGTTTCAGCAGAGGTAACAATCTCTGTAAACTTCTGTTAGGGTTGGTAAGGGTTAACGAAATGTCGTCTGCGTAGGCACAAATCTTGTATTGTGTATCTCCCATCTTTATGCCCGTTATAGCTTCATCTTCTCTGATTGCCTGTAGCAGTGGCTCAATAAAACTGAGGGCGCGTCCCTGTCGACAGCCTCTGTTAAGTGATACAGTTTTAGATAAATTCCCATTTATTTTGATCCCTGCTGTAGGAGAGCAGGACAGAGATCGCAGACATCCAACTACCTGACCATCAAAGCCAAAGCGTTTAAGAGTTAAGTCAAGATATTCCCATCCAACACAATCAAAAGCCTTTTCAGCGTCGAGACTAATAACTACAGATTCGTTATCGCTGTTTCTCATATGATCAATCAGGTGGAGAGCCCTCCTCACGTTATCTTGCGTTTGCCTATTTTTCACAAAACCGGTCTGATCAGGGTCAATTAAATCTGGAATGATATATTCTAATGGTTTGGTTAATATTGATGCAGATAATCTGTAATGAGTGTTTCAGACAGATGTAGGTCTATAGGAGCTACATTCTGTCTTATCTTTACCTGTTTTGGGGATTACTGAGATTACAGCTTGCCGCCAGGACACTGGGATCTCTCCGCCCTCCAGGATGTAGTTCAAACTTTCTTTTAGTGTTGGTACAATGACTTCTCTAAAGTTTTTATACCATTCAGATGGATAGCCGTCGGCCCCTGGCATTTTGCTCGTTTTCAGTCTTGATATAGCTCGATTTATTTCTTCTTCCGTTATCTCCTCAGTTATTGTTTTGATCTGATCAATGCTTGGTAAATCTAAACCTTTTAAAAACTTTGACACATCTGTTAAATCAGCTGCCTGTTGTTGCTCATACAGTTTCGTGTAATATGTTTCGAATGAGTTCTGTATATCGTCCGATTTATCGTGTACCTTATTTGTGTCGGGGTCTTTCATTTTAGGGATAAATCTTTCCGCTTGTTGTTTTTTTATTCTCCAGGTGAGTCATTTTTTGGATTTTGGGCTGTTCTCATAGAAAGTCTGTTAAATGAATTTAGCTTTCTTCTCTATCTGTTTGTCATATATATCGTTTAACCGTTGGTTTGTTTCCTGAATCTGACTTAAGATATTAGGATCATTGCATGTCGCATGTTTGATCTCCAGTAATTTCTTTTTCTTTTTCCTTTTTCTTCAGAGCTGACCATCTGATAAGTTTCCCTCTAAGCCTTTGCAGCATCCCATCGGGTGCTGGGAGACACTGGTCCATTGTTATTATAAGTCATGTAGTCCTTGAATGGGGAATAGGAAACTTTATTTAGTGGCCGGTTAGCTCAGTTGGTTAGAGCGTGGTGCTAATAACGCCAAGGTCGCGGGTTCGATCCCCGTACGGGCCATTACAAGTTTTTGGGGGCGGCAGTAGCTCAGTCCGTAGGGACTTGGTTTAGGAATCTGAGGGTCACCCGGTATTTTTATCTAGTAATTTGGCAATAACTAGCGAGCTAGTGATTGGGTTTGAACATTGTTGTGGCCTGCAGTGACAAATCTTTATACATTTCAACTGTCTGGTTTGGACCTTTGTCTGCCCGGCATCTATCTGACAGTTAAAGTTTACAACAACGCTGTCGACACAAGGCCATTTTTGTTATAAAATATCTGGCCACTGTACTGATGTACAGAAGTTCTGTACTTTTGGAAGAGGATCTTAATGTTGTTTATCTTCCCAAGCAATACTCTCAAAAGTCCTTTGAATCAGGTAAAATAGGACTATTCCCACTGGAGGGTGGTGTCATAGTAGTATGATTTATTTATTCATTTTTTGCAATTGAAATTTTTATTACTGCCACTGTCAAGACACCTGCAAGCCTAGGAAGAAGGTCTATTTTGTATTTAAATCTTCCCATTGGGATACTCCTAACAATCCTTTAAATCAGGTGAAATGCAGTATTCTTACCAGAGTGGTGTCTTACAGCCCAGTCGCACAGCGGTTTGTGAAATAGTGACGTAAAGTGAAGGGAAATTCATGTTTATGTACACAAATCAAATCAATATAGTTTTGTGACTTCACAAAAGTTTCACAAAATGCTGTCAGACTGTGTTGTATCATGGTCTTATTTGTTTATTCTTTTATGTTTGTATGTATGTATGTATTTTTTTGTATTATATATATATATATATATATATTTATGTATATATATATTTTTTTTGTTTTTATTTATAAAAAAATGTTGTTACTGTAATTACAAATCAATACTTTATCATTTTGTGAGTTTTTCACAACATGCTGTCAGACTGTGTTGTAATATGTTTTTATTTATTTGTTTATTTAAGTGTGTATGTATGTGTGTATGTATTATTGTGTATTTATGTATGTGTGTATGTATGTATTTGTTTGTATTTTATTTTTCATTATTACTTTATTTACAAATCAATACGATATAGTTTTGTAAGTTTTTCACAGCATGATTTATGTATGTTTGTTTTTATGAATGTATGTTTATATGTATTTATGTATGTATGCATTTATGTTTTTACTTATTTATATATTTTTGGCTAGCTAACACTAGATAGCTATTTATATTTAGAAATTTGACAATAGATAATGCTACATAGCTTTTATAATTAGAAATTTGTTAATGCGAAATTTCGTCACTTTCTAGCTACCTTGTGGCGCTGTGGCTAGCTAGCTGGGCTAACTAGATAGTGATTTATAGTTTGTGGCTAAATTTGTTGATAGCTAGATTGTGGCTAACTAGCTTGTGGCCAGCTAGCTTGTGGCTAGCGCTGGATAGGTCTGTGAAGGTTCTCATTCATCCAGGTCATATTCATTCTGGCAACAATTGAATCGAAGGCAACTGGACTTAGATTTGTCTCTGAAGACGTTTCGCCTCTTATCCAAGTGGCTTCATCAGTTGGAACGCTACAGTCTGACTAGTCCCCTGCAGTCCCCCCGACCAGACACCCCCCCGCCGACCCCCCGCTGCCCCGTCGCTAGTCCCCACTAGTAGAGTAGTATGCACTGGGGATTATCACCCTCTTTCCTTCGCTGAGGGATCCATTTTCTTCAAAGGGCTATGTATTGTAAGTTTCTCCACTGTGGAACAAATAAAGGAATATCTTATCTTATCTTAAGTTCAAATAAAGGGTTAATAAATAAAAGAAACACTGGTTTTATAGATGCATACATACATACATACACATATTTTACATGATTAAATGCACCACATTGCTTAGAAAAAAGTGGTTAAGTTGCAACTCTCTTTGGTTTAATTTAATTGATAGTGACCTAAAAATGTCACACCAGTTTGAAGTGTTGGGTATGCTACAAATTTCAATTTGGGCATGAAGATAACATTAAAATGCAGAATAACAACCATTAAACCAGCCATCCCATAAATGAAAATTCTCCATGGCAATCGCAATGAATTTGGTCAATATCATACTGTCCTTTAATTTCACAATACTCTTTGAATGTTTGATAGGTGTTTTGTAGTTTTTCATTTCTTAATGACTCAACAGGAGCACTTCTCTGATGGGGAAAAAGGCTCCGGATATTTAGCGTGGCGCCTCAAGACCATGTCCAGGAATACACACAAGCGGCCAGCGAAGGCAGCCACAGTACCTGAAGCACACGCACCGAAGCGCCGAAGATCAGCAGCCACAGAACCTCAGCGGCTTGATGGAGATGCATGCAAAGAGGCTGTATCATTTCTTCTTCACTGTCCTGATGAAGCAAGTGTGTTTCTGAAGATGACGGTGACCTTGCAACATCGCCAGGACCTTGTGCATGACCCGCAGAGAACCACAGATGTCTTTAAAACATTTCCATGTTTTTTAGATGTCAAAGGACTGGTAAGTTGTGCATTTAAAACTCCATTGTTTTATTTGGTTGGATGTAAGCAGTAATGCACTGACCATTAGCTTGATGTATTTGCATGTGTGTTTGATCACCAGCTGAATCGAGACTTCCTGCTGCTGTTTGGTGCTGAAACAGCCCCCGAGATGCTTGAGAAGTGGGACACGGCATTCAAGCCCAAGGTTATCAAAGAGGCCAAACACCTGACTCAGTCATCCGAGCTGTGGCCTCTTCTGAGAGCTGCTGAGAAACTCACAGAGAATGATGACAGCAGTAAGCTACATGTTTGGTTTCTATTCAAATAGCTAGTGCTGTTGACTTCATGCTTTCCAACTAGATACTAATGACTTGTTTTGCCTCATTTTTCCTGGTCGTAGACTGGGACAGTGATATGGCTTCTCTGCTGCTCCTTCTCCATCTCTTGCCACCTACAGCTGGACGGCAGAGGGCCAAAATAAGTGCAAGTGATGCAGTGGACAAAGTTGTGCACTTTCACAAGGTATGTATCTCTCCTTTGTTAAAATCCTATCAACTATTTTTTTTTTTTTTTTTACATTTTTAACAAAGTTAGTGACATTTTGTAAAGGCATCATTTTCTTCCCCTGAGATGTTTGCAAGAAAAGAAAGGACTAATTTGAATGTTAAAGGAATAGGTCACCTAAATATATAAATTCAGTCCTGATCTATTCACCCCCTTGCTGATAAGAAATCAGGCGTAGTTTTTTAATTCTCCAAACACTGCTGGAGTACCATGGGGAAACAGCTTCCTGGAGACCACAGACAAAACCTAATAAAAGTACCCAAAAACCTTCAAAATCCTCCAAACTTCTCGTCTGCCACAATCCAGATGTCCAGAACCCCCAGGTTGCAGAATTAAGTTGAAGAGACAACATTTCCTGTATGTTTATAGGCTAAATATTGACTTGTTGAATTTTCTGGTGTCCTACAGTCCCACAGTTTCTGGTGACCCAAATATGCAGAGAGCAGTTGAACATTTTCTAGCAGAAACCAGAATCTGAACAATCACTTTAAGGTGTTCATGTTATTTTTCTGTTTTTCAGTCACGCTGCAGCATCGACGAACACCTCCAGGAGCTGCCGTTAACGGGCGTGGCCAGTGCTGGTACTGGATCCCAGGCTACTCCATCCTGTGCTGCCTTGGAGTCAGCAGGGTCGACGCTGGAATGAAGGCAGTTAGTTGTTAGGCGTGTCTCCTCGCCACCAGCTTCAACAGTCTTCAGTGATTCCTATCTGAGTAATACCGGTGGGACTCAAGATGGGACCCGTTAAACGGAGAGCTGGTCGGTTCCAAAAATCCCAACAACAACATCCCAACAGGCGTATATCCCTGGCTCTAACAAAGTGTTTCATTTGTCAAGCTGTACATGTTCCCTGTCAGTCCTTGATAACCCATTTACGAATGGATCCCAGTTTCTATCCGAGCACCAGGTTTAACCCTCATAATGTCCTGGGGTCAATCTGACCCCACGTTTCATTTATTTTTGTAACTCAAAAAAGGGTATACTTTCATGTAAATAAGGTCTATTGACCCTAAATTCCAAAATGAAGGGAAAAATGTGTGGTAATGGGTTGGACTGAAGTAAGACTAAAGGTGTAACACAAAAATGAATGAAATATTTATACTATATGCTTTAAATAACAGTCAAACCAAACCAAGTGGGGTCATTTTGACCCCAGAGGACAAAAGGTGTATGGCAAACGGGAGGACATTATGAGGGTTAAGTTGTTCATATTGCATGTTTCAGCAGGCAGTTTGTTTATAGGTCTGTCCAGTACGTTAGTCTTAGTCTTCACGCTGACTCGCCTCACTGCACCACTGGAGTCTGGTAATGTCTTTATCACTCCACCCATATTCCAGGAGTTGTGAGGGGCAGCTTCATCCATTATCAGTACAATATCTCCTGGCAAGAAGTCCTTTTGCGGTGTGAGCCACTTTTGTCGCTCCTGAAGCAGCGGCAAATATTCTCTGGTCCATCTAGTCCAAAACAGATGGGCCACATACTGTGTGTGTCTCCATCGCCGCCGTGCACACTGATCATCTTTGTCAAAGACCCCTGGTGGAATGTTGGGTTGTGTTTTCATCAGTAACAGGTGATTCGGTGTTAAGGCCTCCACATCATTAGGGTCATCTGATGAGTGTGTTATTGGTCTGTTATTGATGATGGCTTCAACTTCACACATTACAGTCTGGAGTCCTTCATCATCTAGTGTCTGTTGCTGTAACACGGAGTTCAAGACTTTTCTTACAGTACGGATTTGTCTTTCCCACACGCCGCCTTGGTGTGAGGCCGCTCGGGTGTTGAAAATCCACTCGATGCCCTTTTTTGTCATGGTGTTCTGTATTTTGATCTGGTCCAGGTTTTCCAATGCTTTGTGCAGATCTTTTTCTGCTGTAACCAAGTTTGTTCCATTGTCTGAGCGTATAATTTTTACTTGTCCCCTTCTGCATATAAACCTACGTATGGCGTTGATGCAGGAATCTGTATCCAGGCTGTGAGCTATCTCAATGTGAACAGCTCTTACAGTGAGACAAGTGAACATCACACCATATCGTTTAACAAGGCTTCTTCCACGTTTAACTTCAAATGGCCCGAAGAAGTCAACCCCCACGTTGGTAAAGGGTGGCTGATCAGGTAGTAGCCTGTCTTCAGGCAGGTCTGCCATTCTTTGTCTTCCAGCTTTAGCATTGAGCCTTCTGCACACAATGCACTTGGAGATAATCCTTCTTACAGCTGAGTTAGCTTGAGGGATCCAGTATTTTTGTGGCAGCATTGCTAGCATATAGTTGGGACCACAGTGCCCAACTTCTTGGTGGAGGTGTTGCAGTATCAGGCTGGCTATAGGTGAACTTTTAGCGAGGATGGCTGGGTGTTTAGCCTCTTGTGGCATTGCAGCTTTATTAAGCCGGCCTCCAACTCTTAGTATACCATCCTGCAACATGGGGTCAAGTTGGTAGATCTGGCTCTTTTTCTTGATTGGAGCATTTCCTCTCAGAGCACAGATTTCTTCAGTGTAGTCCTGTAATTGACTTATCCATATGAGCTCTGTTTCTGCTTCAGTCAGCTCTACCAGTGTCAACGCATGCTGTCGAATTGTTGATTTGAATTTCTTCATGTGCTGCGCAATGAGCTTGTTCTGATTTTCTGGGTCTCAGACTGACTGATGGTAGTTTCAAGCTCCTTTCTCTTGTTTTTCAGTAGCCTTAGTGTCTCTTTTAGTCTGAGAAACCTTGCAACCGCCTTTTTTAGTCGTTGCCATGTCGAGTAGTAAGCGATAAGCTTATTGATAGTGTCGTAGCCCTCTTGTGTGCTAGTTGTGATCACTCTGGCACATGTTGTGATTTCCGGGTCTTCTTCTGTTGTCAAATCCTTTTCATTCAGTTGTTCTGGCCACTCACGCTCGGGTTTCAGCAAGAAAGCCGGGCCGTGTATCCAGACTTTGTTCTGCATGAACCTGTTCACCTTGACTCCTCTTGAGCCCTGATCTGCTGGATTTAGCGCTGAGTTCACATAGCGCCACTGGGTAGGATGAGAATGATCTCTTATTGTAGTGACTCTGTTCGCTACAAAAGTTTTGAAGCGAGCACTTTCATTTGAAAGATATGTGAGCACTGTAGTGCTATCAGTCCAGAAGACAGATTCCTGTAATGGGACCTTAAGCTCCTGTCTCAACATCCTGTCCATTTTGACAGCCACGACTGCCGCTGTCAGCTCCAGTCTTGTATTGTGACGTGTTTCAGAGGTGTCACTCTTGATTTTCCAAGTAAAAGGGAACAGTGTTTTTTGTTTTCATGACTAGTAAGCAATATGTAGGAAGCTGTAGCATATCCATCCTCACTAGCATCAGCAAAGTGATGCAACTGAGCTGATTGTGTGGATCCAAACTCTTCTGTTTTGATGCATCTGGGTATGATGAACTCTGCCAAACTCTCCAAGTCTGCTAACCATTCATGCCATCTTTTTGCATGTTTACCTTCAATCTCTTCATCCCAACTATGTTTCTTTTTGCACAGGTCGCGCAAGATGAGTTTTGCTGTTAATATGAGTGGTGCCAAAAAGCCGAGGGGGTCGAAGACAGCACTTACTGTGGATAAGATTCCACGTCTGGTGACAGGCTTGTTTTGCATGTTTATCTGGAAGTTGAACCTGTCAGTCTCTGTGCACCACTGCACACCAAGCGCACGCTCCACTGGGAGTGTGTCGTGTCTCAAGTCCAGGTCTTTGACTTCAGGTGCTCTTTCGTTATCTGGAATAGACAACAAGACTGTCTTGCTGTTACTCACCCATTTGGTGAGACAGAAACCTCCCCTGGCACACAAGGCTGTGAGTTCTTGTACCAGGCTGACTGCCTGATCACTTGTTTCCACTGCTTTTAGGCAATCATCAACATAAAAATGTCTCAGCACAGTGTCAATGCCTCTGCACTCATAATCTCTTTTGCATCTTCCGCAGTTCTTCTCAGCGCATAGATGGCGCAACTGGGTGAGGATGTAGCACCAAAAAGGTGAACTTTCATCCTAAACTCTTCCACTTGGCTGTTAAGATCACCCTCTGTCCACCACAGAAACCGCAGTAGATCTGTGTCTTCCTCTGGAACCCTCACTTGATAAAACATAGACTCTACATCCACCATCAGCACCACTGGATGCTCTCTGAACCTTAACAGAGCACCAATGAGGTTGTTAGTGAGATCTGGTCCTTGGAGCAACTGTTCATTTATTGAGACACCCTGATATGAAGCCATGCAATCAAAAACTACTCTTAATTTCTTTTTCTTGGGATGATACACCCCGTGGTGAGGGATGTACCACGCACGACCATCACTGCGACTGAGCTGTTCAGCTGCTGTTTTCTCAGCATAGTCTTTGTCAATGATGTCTCTCATGAATGCTATGTAGTCTTTCTGGAAGTCTGGGTTTCTCTTTAACTTCCTCTTGTGGCTGTCCAATCACTGCTGAGCCATGCAGCAATTATCTGGCATCTTGATGTTTTCATTTCTCAGGGGTAACCTCAGACTGTAATGACCATCAACTAACTTTGCTGAACTTGACACCAGGTGCATGAACCTGTGATCATCCTGGGACATTTCCTCTTTTTCTTCACAGCTTCGTTCTGGGAAATCTGTGTTGTACTGTTTCACTAACAGTTCTTCTATTTCGCTCACCACAATGCAATTAGCTGTGTAGCTCTGCAGCTTACCATTGTCTGTTTTTGGGCCCTCGTCTCTTCTAAGAGGTCCATTGATCACCCATCCCAGGGCAGTTTTAACAGCATATGGCCCTTTCCCATCACTATTTATGACTTGCCATGGCTCAGTGGCTTTTGGGACGTTGGCACCAATAAGCATTCCCACTTCTGCTTTAATACATGGCAGGCGTACTTCCTTCAGATACTGCCATTGTGCAATATCTTCCTGTCGTGGTATATTTTCTTTCTTCTCTGGGATGTGGCTGTGTGGAAACGCCTTCGGGAGTTTAATGTAGGTGTTTTCTTCAAGACCACACACCTCAAGATCTGAAAGAGCAGCACTCTTCATCAACTTGTGACTATCAGAGCTGTCTTGAGCCATTGTGTCAAGAAGAAACTGGCTGCTCTTTGCTTTGAGATTTAGTTTTCTCTGAATGTCTTCAGTGCAAAATGTTGCTGTGCTGCCAGGATCTATAAAGGCATATGTTTCCACATATCTCTCACTCTTTCTCGACTGAAGCTTAACTGGTACAACAGCAAGCACACATTCTTCTTCTCCAGCCCCAGTGTTTCCACATGACTCCTGACCAAACCACACATAAGCACTAGACACTACATCTTTCTCAGTATTGTTTTCTTCCATCTTTTCTGAAGCTCTGTTATCCTCTGTCTTGACATGGAGTATGTCTGGATGTGACTGAGAACAAATCTGACACTAGAGTCTCTTTTTGCAGTTTTTACTAAGGTGTCCAAAGGTAAGACATCCAAAACACAGGCCTGTAGATTTCAGGAAGTCTATCCGTTCTATGTTTGTCAGCTCTTTAATTCTACTGCAGACAGAAAGAGCTTGATGCTTCTGGCAGAATAGGCCAGGTTTGTGAAAGGCTGTTACAACACCTTTTACAGGGCTGCTTCTCTTTGCAGTTGCCTCCATGGTTGTGTCCTGCACACTTGTAGCAAATGTGCTTTCTCTGTGTCCCGTCTTCCTGATGTTTCTTTCTTTTGTAGCCTTTTCTTTTCCTCTGATGGTTTGTGAACCTTCTATAACATCTCCAAAAAGAGGATCCAAGGCTACCTTTGCTTGCCGATCAATGAAGTCGACTAGGTGAGAAAACCTTGCTCGTCCTCTTCCTGTCTCATGGATTTATAATGCAGTTGTTCTCCACTTCTCTCTTATCTTGTAGGGAAGCTTTGAAATAACAACTCACATATTGGTAGGGTTATCCATTTCTTCCATGAACTCAATATCATCGATCGTATTCCCACATCCAATCAGAAAGAGAGCATAGGCACTCAGCGATTTACCATCTTCTGCTCTGATCTGAGGCCATCTCAAGGCTTTCTCCATGTATGCGTTTGCTATCTTCAACTCATCACCATATTGCCTCTGGAGTAACTTTCTGGCCTCATGGTAGCCTCTGTCAGCTGACATATGCTCACAGCTACCAACAAGTTCTTGCGGCTCCCCGCTGGTATACTGCTCCATGTAGTACAACTTGTCCTGATGACTGTCAGTGTTGCTATCCACCGCATGCTCAAAGGCCCTGATGAAAGACTTGTAAGTGAGAGGGTCACCTTTAAAAACTGGAATGCCTTTAGAAGGGACATAAGAGCTTGTCTGTTGCCTTACAAGCATCTCAGAAATAGCATTTTGCTTCTGCATGACTTCATATAGTCCTCTTTCATTGCTTGCTGTCTGTGGGTGGCTATTGCCACGAGGTTCATTTGGTTTTGTGTCTGGTAAAAACTGCACCAACAAACCAGGAACATGTGCTGTGTGTTCTCCTGCAGCAGCATTTGAGATTAGCAGAGCACCATCACTCTCTTCTTTCAGCCTACATTGTGGATGCTTCTTTGACAGATTACTGTAAGTGCTTCCTTCATATTCCTCAAACACCTTGAGCTTTGCCTTGGACTCTGCAATAGCTGTGTTAAGAGCAAGCTGTTCCATTTTAGCCTTCAGCTGCAGCTGTCCGATCTCCAGCTCTCGTTTCTTTTCTAAAGCTGCTGAACGTGCCATCAAGGCTGCATGCTCTGCTTCTTCCTTCATACGCTCTGAAGACCCAGTCGTTGTTGATGAAGCAGCTGAGGATTTCTTTTTATTACGATGACAACTTTTTGCAGCTTGAGCTACGCTGTCTCCTGTTTTGATGTCATCCTGACTGATCCTGTCTCCTGGTTATCATTTGCACCTTTAACTTCATTTGCATTATTTTTATCTGTTGATTTCTTTCTCATTGCAGCACACCAGTTTTCAGTGTTCTCAACAAAGTCTTTCAAAGGTGCTGTTCTTGGTTCATACCAGTTATGCTGATCTGCTTGGCCTTCATCTTCATCCAGTAAAGCAACAACTGCAGCATTTATATCCGAATGAAAAAGTAATCATCAAGTTTTAAATTATCAATGTTTTTCATCATGCCTGTCAGCTGAGATAATTTACCTCTTCTGGATCCAATGAGCTTCTTATTTTGTCATCCACTGCTTTCTTTGTGGGCCTTGGCGCCCTCTTCTGGTCAGAATCCTCCATGTCCACAGCACAGACCACTTGACTCAGATTCAGCTGAGAAACAGTCCGTTTTCCAAAGACAAGCTAATGTCCAGCAGTGTCTTCACATGCACATCATTTTTCCACAAACAGCTGACATCCACAATCCTCTTCAGTGAAATGCATTCACCATATATGCGCTGCACAGCTCCGACAGGCTCCGACGAGCAGCACTGAAGGAGGTAATTAAAGCCCACTGACTCCAGCCCGCCAGCTCTCCTTATGTTAGCTTACTTAGCAGTTGACAACATGTTGCAAAGCATCCACTGGCTTACTTTTTCCAGTATGAGGGCTTGTGTTGGTTCCTCATCCATGCGTTAATCCTCGTTAGTCCGTTCTTCTTTCCAAGAGCGGAGTTTTTTGACTCACATGTAGTGGCAGTCTTTCCTCATTTTTACCACCACTATTCAGCAGTCCCTTGGCAATAAGCTTGACACTAAAGGATCTTCTGAGGCTCTAACTCCGTTCAAAAAACTTTACTTATGCAAATAAAAACAAAGGTACAAAATTCTCTTTATGGCTCAACTTGGCGTATGGTCAAAAACTGTCTTGTTCCTTTGGCTGCTTAACCTGGTCTGAGAGCTACAAGGCTGTGATATGACCAGTAGCATCATTAAAGGAGCATTTCCACCAGCATTTTTAAAGGAAACCCACTAAACCACCACCAGCAGGATCAATATGGCTCTTACATCAATTAATGCTAAACTCAAGGAAGTGGTACGGCAGATAGTCTGGTTTCAACTATTGTCAGTGATCTGGAAGAACTTGGGACTGAACTGCCTCCCAAATCCAACATGAAGTGCTGTCTGCTGCATAAAGACGATCCTGTAAGATCTACGTTGAGTAAAAGTCTGGAGAATGTTGAAAACCCATTTAGCTTTAACACTGAGACTAAAAGGATGAAATACTTCAGTGAGAAATGGGGGGTTGTGGAGCCAGTAGAAAAGATCTTAGGAGTTTGATATGATACAAGGAGAAATAAGCAAACAGGTACGTCTGATCAAGTCCCAGTGAATGACACGTTTGTTTACATTCCAGTTATGGAAACAATCAAATTTAAGAAGAAGAAGAACCTTTATTAGTCCCACTAAGGGAAATTCAATTTTTACACTTAACTTATACACGGTACATGCAGACCTGAACACACACATGCAACAATGGAGAGACGTCAGAGTGAGGGGGCTGCTCCTGACAAGCACCCCGAGCAGTTGGGGGTTTGGTGCCTTGCTCAGGGGCACCTCGGCAGTACCCAAGAGGTAAACTGGCACCTCTCCAGCAACCAGTTCACACTCAGTTCTTGGTCCATGTCGGGACTTGAACCGGTGACCCTCCGGTTGCCAAGACAACTTCTTTGAGACTGAGCTACTGCCGCCCCCAGATGAATCTTTAATCCCCAAAGGAAAATTCAGGAAATTAGGTTCCACCGAGATTTGAACTCGGATCACTGGATTCAGAGTCCAGAGTGCTAACCATTACACCATGGAACCACTGTACATATATATGTGATATTTGTAAACTGCTTCTGTATCAAACACTGACAGATATGAAGACTTCTGCGATGGAAGTTATTTTAAGACTCATCCATCGTTCTCTACAACAGACTTTACAGATTCAGCTGTACTATGACGACTTTGAAACTGCTCACCCACTGGGGTCAAAACCTGGTATTCACAAAATGGCTGCTCTCCATTTAGTCCTCAGAAATCTGCCACCAAAGTTTAACTCTGCTGTGATGAACATTCATTTGGTTGCACTGTTTGATACAGAAGATGTGAACAAATCTGGTTTGATCTCATTCTACAGCCTCTGATCAATGACATGAAAACACTGGAGAGTCCTGGCATTGATTTGCCTTTCTCCACTGAAAAAGTCTATGGTACTGTCTGTCAGATAACAGGGGACAATGTGGGAATGCACAGTATTTTAGGTTTTACAGAGTCTTTTAGTGGACGTTATATCTGTCGTTTGTGTTTGATGGAAAAACATGACGGCCAAAATGTTAACAGTGAGGATGATCCCAAGATAATCTTGGTGGAAAAGAGCTTTTTGAAATGCACTACAATGAGCTGCAGTCAGACCCACAGCAGTTATCAGTGTTTGGTTTGAGTTTGTTACAAGGGCCATTTCTGTTATTACAGTGAGAATATTTGATTGTGTTCCTGACAATGTGCAGCTGCCACTTGCATAGACGGAGTAAGAAAAGGTGGTGTAATGGGATGTTTAAAAGGCCCTTTTGTAGATACAGCTGTGGCTTACGGCCATACCACCCTGAACACGCCCGATCTCGTCTGATCTCGGAAGCTAAGCAGGGTCGGGCCTGGTCAGTACTTAGATGGGAGACCGCTTGGGAATACCAGGTGCTGTGAGCTTTTTCACTTCTCATTACAAACAGCAGAGGGCTCTGCTGCTTGGTCTTCGGACGCTGACGGGCACAGATGACAGTCAGTAGAATGGCTGTACACACACTATGTCAGTTTGTTTCAAAATCTTTTTCAAGAGTACATCATGAGTTACAGGTGTAGCTGTGGCAGACTGAAGTTGTTGGCCTTGCTTTTAGTTTCCCCTGTTTGTATAAAATACAATGTTATTCAACAATTAAAGGCCAGGGCATGTTCAGAATTCTCGATGGAGGAGAAAGACACACAATAATTCCAATGAGGACAACACAACGACAAGTTAAAATCACAACACTGATATATTGAGGAAAAGAAGAGTTACAGAGCTCTGGAGGATACTTCTGTTAGCCTTAGCGTCTGAACTAGTACATAGAGTTCGGTTCTCAGCTGTTCAGCAGTCAGAGTCCCGTCTGTCTGATCAAATCCTCCTCTTCTTATAGTGAACAAATCATGTGACTGTGTCTGCAGGTGCGTGCGAGGTTTAGGGTAAGTGTGTATTGCTGTTGGGTCCGGCGGTCCAGCGTAGGTGGGTCGTTATCTTGTCGTCCAGTACTTGTTTCTTCTTTCCACATTCTTGGGCCTGCTGGTGCCTGATTGTCGTAACCTTGGTCCCTGTTTCACTGATAATACTCATGTGAAAGCTTCATTTGTGTTATTGTTCCCAGAATGAATGTTCATGTGCTGTAGTAAGCAGCTGTATTTAGCATGATAGATTGCGGTTAATAGCGTTATACATTAGATTAATATGTATCTGATCAGGTGACATATATTTACACTACAACTCCCCCTGTTGAACTCAGATCCCTGAGTTCATCTGCACTATATCTATTGATTAATGCTCTCCTGTCACCTGTAGATATCCTGATTCAAAGGGATTTGCTCTTCTCTACCATTCATTCAGCTGAGTATATGCGGTGTGTGCTTGTGTTTATGCTGCCCTCAGCCCGACCCAGGACGACCGACAAACCTAACGCTGGCGAGCCTGTGCCCTCAGCCCGACCCAGGATGACCGACACACCCAACACTGGCGAGCCTGTGCCCTGAGCCTGACCCAGGGAGACGGACAAACCCAACGCAGGCGAGCCTATGCCCTCAGCCCGACCCAGGATGACCGACTACAACAACGCTGGCGAGCCTGTGCCCTCAGCTCGACCCAGGACGACCGACTGCAACAACGCTGGCGAGCCTGTGCCCTCAGCCCGACCCAGGACCGCCGACTACAACAACGCTGGCGAGCCTGTGCCCTCAGCCCGACCCAGGACCGCCGACTACAACAATGCTGGCGAGCCTGTGCCCTCAGCCCGACCCAGGATGACCGACTACAACAACGCTGGCGAGCCTGTGCCCTCAGCTCGACCCAGGACGACCGACTGCAACAACGCTGGCGAGCCTGTGCCCTCAGCCCGACCCAGGACCGCCGACTACAACAACGCTGGCGAGCCTGTGCCCTCAGCCCGACCCAGGACCGCCGACTACAACAACGCTGGCGAGCCTGTGCCCTCAGCCCGACCCAGGACCGCCGACTACAAAAACGCTGGCGAGCCAGTGCCCTCAGCCCGACCCAGGACCGCTGACTACAACAACGCTGGCGAGACTGTGCCCTGAGCCTGACCCAGGGCGACGGACAAACCCAACGCAGGCGAGCCTGTGCCCTCAGCCCGACCCAAGACGACCGACTACAACAACGCTGGCGAGCCTGTGCCTTCAGCCCGACCCAGGACCGCCAACTACAACAACGCTGGCGAGCCTGTGCCCTCAGCCCGACCCAGGACAGTCGACAAACCCAACGCTGGCGAGTCTGTGCCCTGAGCCTGACACAGGACGACGGACAAACCCAATGCAGGCGAGCCTGTGCCCTCAGCCCGACCCAGGGTGACGGACAAACCCAACGCTGGCGAGCCTGTGCCCTCAGCCCGACCCAGGACCGCCTACTACAACAACGCTGGCGAGCCTGTGCCCTCAGCCCGACCCAGGACCGCCGACTACAACAACGCTGGCGAGCCTGTGCCGTCAGCCCAACCCAGGACCGCCTACTACAACAACGCTGGCGAGCCTGTGCCCTCAGCCCGACCCAGGACCGCCGACTACAAAAACGCTGTCGAGCCTGTGCCCTCAGCCCGACCCAGGACCGCCGACTACAACAACGCTGGCGAGCCTGTGCCCTCAGCCCGACCCAGGACCGCCGACTACAACAACGCTGGCGAGCCTGTGCCCTCAGCCCGAACCAAGACCGCCGACTACAACAACGCTTGTGAGCCTGTGCCCTCAGCCCGACCCAGGACCGCCGACTACAACAACGGTGGCGAGCCTGTGCCCTCAGCCCGATCCAGGACCGCAGACTACAACAACGCTGGCGAGCCTGTGCCCTCGGCCCGACACAGGACCGCCGACTACAACCACGCTGGCGAGCCTGTGCCCTCAGCCCGACCCAGGACCGCCGACTACAACAACGCTTGCGAGCCTGTGCCCTCAGCCCGACCCAGGACCGCTGACTACAACAACGCTGGCGAGACTGTGCCCTGAGCCTGACCCAGGGCGACGGACAAACCCAACGCAGGCGAGCCTGTGCCCTCAGCCCGACCCAAGACGACCGACTACAACAACGCTGGCGAGCCTGTGCCTTCAGCCCGACCCAGGACCGCCAACTACAACAACGCTGGCGAGCCTGTGCCCTCAGCCCGACCCAGGACAGTCGACAAACCCAACGCTGGCGAGTCTGTGCCCTGAGCCTGACACAGGACGACGGACAAACCCAATGCAGGCGAGCCTGTGCCCTCAGCCCGACCCAGGGTGACGGACAAACCCAACGCTGGCGAGCCTGTGCCCTCAGCCCGACCCAGGACCGCCTACTACAACAACGCTGGCGAGCCTGTGCCCTCAGCCCGACCCAGGACCGCCGACTACAACAACGCTGGCGAGCCTGTGCCGTCAGCCCGACCCAGGACCGCCTACTACAAAAACGCTGTCGAGCCTGTGCCCTCAGCCCGACCCAGGACCGCCGACTACAACAACGCTGGCGAGCCTGTGCCCTCAGCCCGACCCAGGACCGCCGACTACAACAACGCTGGCGAGCCTGTGCCCTCAGCCCGAACCAAGACCGCCGACTACAACAACGCTTGCGAGCCTGTGCCCTCAGCCCGACCCAGGACCGCCGACTACAACAACGGTGGCGAGCCTGTGCCCACAGCCCGATCCAGGACCGCAGACTACAACAACGCTGGCGAGCCTGTGCCCTCAGCCCGACCCAGTACCGCCAACTACAACAACGCTGGCGAGCCTGTGCCCTCAGCCCGACCCAGGACCGCCGACTACAACAACGCTGGCGAGCCTGTGCCCTCAGCCTGACCCAGGACCACCGACTAACACAACGCTGGCGAGCCTGTGCCCTCAGCCCGACCCTGGACCGCCGACTACAACAACCCTGGCGAGCCTGTGCCCTCAGCCCGACCCAGGGTGACGGACAAACCCAACGCTGGCGAGCCTGTGCCCTCAGCCCGACCCAGGACCGCCGACTACAACAACGCTGGCGAGCCTGTGCCCTCAGCCCGACCCAGGACCGCCGACTACAACAACGCTGGCGAGCCTGTGCCGTCAGCCCGACCCTGGACCGCCGACTACAACAACGCTGGCGAGCCTGTGCCCTGAGCCTGACCCAGGGCGACGGACAAACCCAACGCAGGCAGGCCTGTTCCCTCAGCCCGACCCAGGACGACCGACTACAACAACGCTGGCGAGCCTGTGCCCTCAGCCCGACCAAGAACGACCGACTACAACAACGCTGGCGAGCCTGTGCCCTCAGCCCGATCCAGGACGACCAACTACAACAACGCTGGCGAGCCTGTGCCCTCAGCCTGACACAGGACCGCCGACTACAACAACGCTGGCGAGCCTGTGCCCTCAGCCCGACCCAAGACCGCCGACTACAACAACGCTGGCGAGCCTGTGCCTTCAGCCCGACTGAGGACAGCCGACTAGAACAACCCTGGCGAGCCTGTGCCATCAGCCCGAACCAGGACCGCCGACTACAACAACGCTGGCGAGCCTGTGCCCTCAGCCCGACTCAGGACCGCCGACTACAACAACGCTGGCGAGCCTGTGCCCTCAGCCCGACCCAGGACCGCCGACTACAACAACGCTGGCGAGCCTGTGCCCTCAGACCAACCCAGGAGCGCCGACTACAACAACGCTGGCGAGCCTGTGCCCTCAGCCCGACCCAGGACCGCCGACTACAACAACGCTGGCGAGCCTGTGCCCTCAGCCCGACCCAGGACCGCCGACTACAACAACGCTGGCGAGCCTTTGCCCTCAGCCCGACCAGGACCGCCAACTACAACAACGCTGGCGAGCCTGTGCCCTCAGCCCGACCAGGACCGCCAACTACAACAACGCTGGAGAGCCTGTGCCCTCAGCCCGACCCAGGACGACCGACAAACCCAACACTGGCGAGCCTGTGCCCTCAGCCCGACCCAGGACGACCGACACACCCAACGCTGGCGAGCCTGAACCCTGAGCCTGACCCAGGGCGACGGACAAACCCAACGCAGGCGAGCCTGTGCCCTCAGCCCGACCCAGGACGACCGACTACAACAACGCTGGCGAGCCTGTTCCCTCAGCCTGACCAAGAACGACCGACTACAACAACGCTGGCGAGCCTGTGCCCTCAGCCCGACCCAGGACCGCCGACTACAACAACGCTGGCGAGCCTGTGCCCTCAGCCCGACCCAGTACCGCCAACTACAACAACGCTGGCGAGCCTGTGCCTTCAGCCCGACTTAGGACAGCCGACTAGAACAACCCTGGCGAGCCTGTGCCATCAGCCCGAACCAGGACTGCCAACTACAACAACGCTGGCGAGCCTGTGCCCTCACCCCGACTCAGGACCGCCGACTACAACAACGCTGGCGAGCCTGTGCCCTCAGCCCGACCCAGGACCGTCGACTACAACAACGCTGGCGAGCCTGTGCCCTCAGCCCGACCCAGGACCGCCGACTACAACAACGCTGGCGAGCCTGTGCCCTCAGCCTGACCCAGGACCGCCGACTAACACAACGCTGGCGAGCCTGTGCCCTCAGCCCGACCCAGTACCGCCGACTAAAACAACGCTGGCGAACCTGTGCCCTCAGCCCGACCCAGGACCGCCAACTACAACAACGCTGGCGAGCCTGTGCCCTCAGCCCGACCCAGGATCGCAGACTACAACAACGCTGCAGAGCCTGTGCCCTCAGCCCGACCCAGGACGACCGACAAACCCAACGCTGGCGAGCCTGTGCCCTCAGCCTGACCCAGGACGACCGACACACCCAACGCTGGCGAGCCTGTGCCCTGAGCCTGACCCAGGGCGACGGACAAACCCAACGCAGGCAAGCCTGTTCCCTCAGCCCGACCCAGGACGACCGACTACAACAATGCTGGCGAGCCTGTGCCCTAAGCCCGACCAAGAACGACCGACTACAACAACGCTGGCGAGCCTGTGCCCTCAGCCCGACCCAGGACCGCCGACTACAACAACGCTGGCGAGCCTGTGCCCTCAGCCCGACCCAGGACCGCCTACTACAACAACGCTGGCGAGCCTGTGCCCTCAGCCCGACCCAGTACCGCCGACTACAACAACGCTGGCGAGCCTGTGCCTTCAGCCCGACTTAGGACAGCCGACTAGAACAACCCTGGCGAGCCTGTGCCATCAGCCCGAACCAGGACTGCCAACTACAACAACGCTGGCGAGCCTGTGCCCTCACCCCGACTCAGGACCGCCGACTACAACAACGCTGGCGAGCCTGTGCCCTCAGCCCGACCCAGGACCGTCGACTACAACAACGCTGGCGAGCCTGTGCCCTCAGCCCGACCCAGGACCGCCGACTACAACAACGCTGGCGAGCCTGTGCCCTCAGCCTGACCCAGGACTGCCGACTAACACAACGCTGGCGAGCCTGTGCCCTCAGCCCGACCCAGTACCGCCGACTAAAACAACGCTGGCGAGCCTGTGCCCTCAGCCCGACCCAGGACCGCCAACTACAACAACGCTGGCGAGCCTGTGCCCTCAGCCCGACCCAGGATCGCAGACTACAACAACGCTGCAGAGCCTGTGCCCTCAGCCCGACCCAGGACGACCGACAAACCCAACGCTGGCGAGCCTGTGCCCTCAGCCTGACCCAGGACGACCGACACACCCAACGCTGGCGAGCCTGTGCCCTGAGCCTGACCCAGGGCGACGGACAAACCCAACGCAGGCAAGCCTGTTCCCTCAGCCCGACCCAGGACGACCGACTACAACAACGCTGGCGAGCCTGTGCCCTAAGCCCGACCAAGAACGACCGACTACAACAACGCTGGCGAGCCTGTGCCCTCAGCCCGACCCAGGAAGACCAACTACAACAACGCTGGCGAGCCTGTGCCCTCAGCCCGACACAGGACCGCCGACTACAACAACGCTGGCGAGCCTGTGCCCTCAGCCCGACCCAAGACCGCCGACTACAACAACGCTGGTGAGCCTGTGCCTTCAGCCCGACTGAGGACAGCCGACTAGAACAACCCTGGCGAGCCTGTGCCATCAGCCCGAACCAGGACCGCCGACTACAACAACGCTGGCGAGCCTGTGCCCTCAGCCCGACTCAGGACCGCCGACTACAACAACGCTGGCGAGCCTGTGCCCTCAGCCCGACCCAGGACCGCCGACTACAACAACGCTGGCGAGCCTGTGCCCTCAGCCCGACTGAGGACAGCCGACTAGAACAACCCTGGCGAGCCTGTGCCATCAGCCCGAACCAGGACTGCCGACTACAACAACGCTGGCGAGCCTGTGCCCTCAGCCCGACCCAGGACCGCCGACTACAACAACGCTGGCGAGCCTGTGCCCTCAGCCTGACCAAGGACCGCCGACTAACACAACGCTGGCGAGCCTGTGCCCTCAGCCCGACCCAGTACCGCCTACTAAAACAACGCTGGCGAACCTGTGCCCTCAGCTCGACCCAGGACCGCCAACTACAACAACGCTGGCGAGCCTGTGCCCTCAGCCCGACCCAGGATCGCAGACTACAACAACGCTGCAGAGCCTGTGCCCTCAGCCCGACCCAGGACGACCGACAAACCCAACGCTGGCGAGCCTGTGCCCTCAGCCTGACCCAGGACGACCGACACACCCAACGCTGGCGAGCCTGTGCCCTGAGCCTGACCCAGGGCGACGGACAAACCCAACGCAGGCAAGCCTGTTCCCTCAGCCCGACCCAGGACGACCGACTACAACAACGCTGGCGAGCCTGTGCCCTAAGCCCGACCAAGAACGACCGACTACAACAACGCTGGCGAGCCTGTGCCCTCAGCCCGACACAGGACCGCCGACTACAACAACGCTGGCGAGCCTGTGCCCTCAGCCCGACAAAGGACCGCCTACTACAACAACGCTGGCGAGCCTGTGCCCTCAGCCCGACCCAGTACCGCCGACTACAACAACGCTGGCGAGCCTGTGCCTTCAGCCCGACTTAGGACAGCCGACTAGAACAACGCTGGCGAGCCTGTGCCCTCACCCCGACTCAGGACCGCCGACTACAACAACGCTGGCGAGCCTGTGCCCTCAGCCCGACCCAGGACCGTCGACTACAACAACGCTGGCGAGCCTGTGCCCTCAGCCCGACCCAGGACCGCCGACTACAACAACGCTGGCGAGCCTGTGCCCTCAGCCTGACCCAGGACCGCCGACTAACACAACGCTGGCGAGCCTGTGCCCTCAGCCCGACCCAGTACCGCCGACTAAAACAACGCTGGCGAACCTGTGCCCTCAGCCCGACCCAGGACCGCCAACTACAACAACGCTGGCGAGCCTGTGCCCTCAGCCCGACCCAGGATCGCAGACTACAACAACGCTGCAGAGCCTGTGCCCTCAGCCCGACCCAGGATGACCGACAAACCCAACGCTGGCGAGCCTGTGCCCTCAGCCTGACCCAGGACGACCGACACACCCAACGCTGGCGAGCCTGTGCCCTGAGCCTGACCCAGGGCGACGGACAAACCCAACGCAGGCAAGCCTGTTCCCTCAGCCCGACCCAGGACGACCGACTACAACAACGCTGGCGAGCCTGTGCCCTAAGCCCGACCAAGAACGACCGACTACAACAACGCTGGCGAGCCTGTGCCCTCAGCCCGACCCAGGACCGCCGACTACAACAACGCTGGCGAGCCTGTGCCCTCAGCCCGACACAGGACCGCCTACTACAACAACGCTGGCGAGCCTGTGCCCTCAGCCCGACCCAGTACCGCCGACTACAACAACGCTGGCGAGCCTGTGCCTTCAGCCCGACTTAGGACAGCCGACTAGAACAACCCTGGCGAGCCTGTGCCATCAGCCCGAACCAGGACTGCCAACTACAACAACGCTGGCGAGCCTGTGCCCTCACCCCGACTCAGGACCGCCGACTACAACAACGCTGGCGAGCCTGTGCCCTCAGCCCGACCCAGGACCGTCGACTACAACAACGCTGGCGAGCCTGTGCCCTCAGCCCGACCCAGGACCGCCGACTACAACAACGCTGGCGAGCCTGTGCCCTCAGCCTGACCCAGGACTGCCGACTAACACAACGCTGGCGAGCCTGTGCCCTCAGCCCGACCCAGTACCGCCGACTAAAACAACGCTGGCGAGCCTGTGCCCTCACCCCGACTCAGGACCGCCAACTACAACAACGCTGGCGAGCCTTTGCCCTCAGCCCGACCCAGGATCGCAGACTACAACAACGCTGCAGAGCCTGTGCCCTCAGCCCGACCCAGGACGACCGACAAACCCAACGCTGGCGAGCCTGTGCCCTCAGCCTGACCCAGGACGACCGACACACCCAACGCTGGCGAGCCTGTGCCCTGAGCCTGACCCAGGGCGACGGACAAACCCAACGCAGGCAAGCCTGTTCCCTCAGCCCGACCCAGGACGACCGACTACAACAACGCTGGCGAGCCTGTGCCCTAAGCCCGACCAAGAACGACCGACTACAACAACGCTGGCGAGCCTGTGCCCTCAGCCCGACCCAGGAAGACCAACTACAACAACGCTGGCGAGCCTGTGCCCTCAGCCCGACACAGGACCGCCGACTACAACAACGCTGGCGAGCCTGTGCCCTCAGCCCGACCCAAGACCGCCGACTACAACAACGCTGGTGAGCCTGTGCCTTCAGCCCGACTGAGGACAGCCGACTAGAACAACCCTGGCGAGCCTGTGCCATCAGCCCGAACCAGGACTGCCGACTACAACAACGCTGGCGAGCCTGTGCCCTCAGCCCGACTCAGGACCGCCGACTACAACAACGCTGGCGAGCCTGTGCCCTCAGCTCGACCCAGGACCGCCGACTACAACAACGCTGGCGAGCCTGTGCCCTCAGCCCGACCCAGGACCGCCGACTACAACAACGCTGGCGAGCCTGTGCCCTCAGCCCGACCAGGACCGCCAACTACAACAACGCTGGCGAGCCTGTGCCCTAAGCCCGACCCAGGATCGCCGACTACAACAACGCTGGAGAGCCTGTGCCCTCAGCCCGACCCAGGACGACCGACAAACCCAACACTGGCTAGCCTGTGCCCTCAGCCCGACCCAGGACGACCGACACACCCAACGCTGGCGAGCCTGTGCCCTGAGCCTGACCCAGGGCGACGGACAAACCCAACGCAGGCGAGCCTGTGCCCTCAGCCCGACCCAGGACGACCGACTACAACAACGCTGGCGAGCCTGTTCCCTCAGCCTGACCAAGAACGACCGACTACAACAACGCTGGCGAGCCTGTGCCCTCAGACCGACCCAGGACCGCCGACTACAACAACGCTGGCGAGCCTGTGCCCTCAGCCTGACCCAGGACCGCCGACTAACACAACGCTGGCGAGCCTGTGCCCTCAGCCCGACCCAGTACCGCCGACTAAAACAACGCTGGCGAACCTGTGCCCTCAGCCCGACCCAGGACCGCCAACTACAACAACGCTGGCGAGCCTGTGCCCTCAGCCCGACCCAGGATCGCAGACTACAACAACGCTGCAGAGCCTGTGCCCTCAGCCCGACCCAGGATGACCGACAAACCCAACGCTGGCGAGCCTGTGCCCTCAGCCTGACCCAGGACGACCGACACACCCAACGCTGGCGAGCCTGTGCCCTGAGCCTGACCCAGGGCGACGGACAAACCCAACGCAGGCAAGCCTGTTCCCTCAGCCCGACCCAGGACGACCGACTACAACAACGCTGGCGAGCCTGTGCCCTAAGCCCGACCAAGAACGACCGACTACAACAACGCTGGCGAGCCTGTGCCCTCAGCCCGACCCAGGACCGCCGACTACAACAACGCTGGCGAGCCTGTGCCCTCAGCCCGACACAGGACCGCCTACTACAACAACGCTGGCGAGCCTGTGCCCTCAGCCCGACCCAGTACCGCCGACTACAACAACGCTGGCGAGCCTGTGCCTTCAGCCCGACTTAGGACAGCCGACTAGAACAACCCTGGCGAGCCTGTGCCATCAGCCCGAACCAGGACTGCCAACTACAACAACGCTGGCGAGCCTGTGCCCTCACCCCGACTCAGGACCGCCGACTACAACAACGCTGGCGAGCCTGTGCCCTCAGCCCGACCCAGGACCGTCGACTACAACAACGCTGGCGAGCCTGTGCCCTCAGCCCGACCCAGGACCGCCGACTACAACAACGCTGGCGAGCCTGTGCCCTCAGCCTGACCCAGGACTGCCGACTAACCCAACGCTGGCGAGCCTGTGCCCTCAGCCTGACCCAGGACGACCGACACACCCAACGCTGGCGAGCCTGTGCCCTGAGCCTGACCCAGGGCGACGGACAAACCCAACGCAGGCAAGCCTGTTCCCTCAGCCCGACCCAGGACGACCGACTACAACAACGCTGGCGAGCCTGTGCCCTAAGCCCGACCAAGAACGACCGACTACAACAACGCTGGCGAGCCTGTGCCCTCAGCCCGACCCAGGAAGACCAACTACAACAACGCTGGCGAGCCTGTGCCCTCAGCCCGACACAGGACCGCCGACTACAACAACGCTGGCGAGCCTGTGCCCTCAGCCCGACCCAAGACCGCCGACTACAACAACGCTGGTGAGCCTGTGCCTTCAGCCCGACTGAGGACAGCCGACTAGAACAACCCTGGCGAGCCTGTGCCATCAGCCCGAACCAGGACTGCCGACTACAACAACGCTGGCGAGCCTGTGCCCTCAGCCCGACTCAGGACCGCCGACTACAACAACGCTGGCGAGCCTGTGCCCTCAGCTCGACCCAGGACCGCCGACTACAACAACGCTGGCGAGCCTGTGCCCTCAGCCCGACCCAGGACCGCCGACTACAACAACGCTGGCGAGCCTGTGCCCTCAGCCCGACCAGGACCGCCAACTACAACAACGCTGGCGAGCCTGTGCCCTAAGCCCGACCCAGGATCGCCGACTACAACAACGCTGGAGAGCCTGTGCCCTCAGCCCGACCCAGGACGACCGACAAACCCAACACTGGCTAGCCTGTGCCCTCAGCCCGACCCAGGACGACCGACACACCCAACGCTGGCGAGCCTGTGCCCTGAGCCTGACCCAGGGCGACGGACAAACCCAACGCAGGCGAGCCTGTGCCCTCAGCCCGACCCAGGACGACCGACTACAACAACGCTGGCGAGCCTGTTCCCTCAGCCTGACCAAGAACGACCGACTACAACAACGCTGGCGAGCCTGTGCCCTCAGCCCGACCCAGGACCGCCGACTACAACAACGCTGGCGAGCCTGTGCCCTCAGCCCGACCCAGTACCGCCGACTACAACAACGCTGGCGAGCCTGTGCCCTCAGCCCGACCCAGTACCGCCGACTACAACAACGCTGGCGAGCCTGTGCCATCAGCCCGAACCAGGACTGCCAACTACAACAACGCTGGCGAGCCTGTGCCCTCAGCCCGACTCAGGACCGCCGACTACAACAACGCTGGCGAGCCTGTGCCCTCAGCCCGACCCAGGACCGCCGACTACAACAACGCTGGCGAGCCTGTGCCCTCAGCCTGACCCAGGACCGCCGACTAACACAACGCTGGCGAGCCTGTGCCCTCAGCCCGACCCAGTACCGCCGACTAAAACAACGCTGGCGAACCTGTGCCCTCAGCCCGACCCAGGACCGCCAACTACAACAACGCTGGCGAGCCTGTGCCCTCAGCCCGACCCAGGATCGCAGACTACAACAACGCTGCAGAGCCTGTGCCCTCAGCCCGACCCAGGACGACCGACAAACCCAACGCTGGCGAGCCTGTGCCCTCAGCCTGACCCAGGACGACCGACACACCCAACGCTGGCGAGCCTGTGCCCTGAGCCTGACCCAGGGCGACGGACAAACCCAACGCAGGCAAGCCTGTTCCCTCAGCCCGACCCAGGACGACCGACTACAACAACGCTGGCGAGCCTGTGCCCTAAGCCCGACCAAGAACTACCGACTACAACAACGCTGGCGAGCCTGTGCCCTCAGCCCGACCCAGGACCGCCGACTACAACAACGCTGGTGAGCCTGTGCCCTCAGCCCGACAAAGGACCGCCTACTACAACAACGCTGGCGAGCCTGTGCCCTCAGCCCGACCCAGTACCGCCGACTACAACAACGCTGGCGAGCCTGTGCCTTCAGCCCGACTTAGGACAGCCGACTAGAACAACCCTGGCGAGCCTGTGCCATCAGCCCGAACCAGGACTGCCGACTACAACAACGCTGGCGAGCCTGTGCCCTCAGCCCGACTCAGGACCGCCGACTACAACAACGCTGGCGAGCCTGTGCCCTCAGCCTGACCCAGGACTGCCGACTAACACAACGCTGGCGAGCCTGTGCCCTCAGCCCGACCCAGTACCGCCGACTAAAACAACGCTGGCGAGCCTGTGCCCTCACCCCGACTCAGGACCGCCAACTACAACAACGCTGGCGAGCCTTTGCCCTCAGCCCGACCCAGGATCGCAGACTACAACAACGCTGCAGAGCCTGTGCCCTCAGCCCGACCCAGGACGACCGACAAACCCAACGCTGGCGAGCCTGTGCCCTCAGCCTGACCCAGGACGACCGACACACCCAACGCTGGCGAGCCTGTGCCCTGAGCCTGACCCAGGGCGACGGACAAACCCAACGCAGGCAAGCCTGTTCCCTCAGCCCGACCCAGGACGACCGACTACAACAACGCTGGCGAGCCTGTGCCCTAAGCCCGACCAAGAACGACCGACTACAACAACGCTGGCGAGCCTGTGCCCTCAGCCCGACCCAGGAAGACCAACTACAACAACGCTGGCGAGCCTGTGCCCTCAGCCCGACACAGGACCGCCGACTACAACAACGCTGGCGAGCCTGTGCCCTCAGCCCGACCCAAGACCGCCGACTACAACAACGCTGGTGAGCCTGTGCCTTCAGCCCGACTGAGGACAGCCGACTAGAACAACCCTGGCGAGCCTGTGCCATCAGCCCGAACCAGGACTGCCGACTACAACAACGCTGGCGAGCCTGTGCCCTCAGCCCGACTCAGGACCGCCGACTACAACAACGCTGGCGAGCCTGTGCCCTCAGCTCGACCCAGGACCGCCGACTACAACAACGCTGGCGAGCCTGTGCCCTCAGCCCGACCCAGGACCGCCGACTACAACAACGCTGGCGAGCCTGTGCCCTCAGCCCGACCAGGACCGCCAACTACAACAACGCTGGCGAGCCTGTGCCCTAAGCCCGACCCAGGATCGCCGACTACAACAACGCTGGAGAGCCTGTGCCCTCAGCCCGACCCAGGACGACCGACAAACCCAACACTGGCTAGCCTGTGCCCTCAGCCCGACCCAGGACGACCGACACACCCAACGCTGGCGAGCCTGTGCCCTGAGCCTGACCCAGGGCGACGGACAAACCCAACGCAGGCGAGCCTGTGCCCTCAGCCCGACCCAGGACGACCGACTACAACAACGCTGGCGAGCCTGTTCCCTCAGCCTGACCAAGAACGACCGACTACAACAACGCTGGCGAGCCTGTGCCCTCAGACCGACCCAGGACCGCCGACTACAACAACGCTGGCGAGCCTGTGCCCTCAGCCCGACCCAGTACCGCCGACTACAACAACGCTGGCGAGCCTGTGCCCTCAGCCCGACCCAGTACCGCCGACTACAACAACGCTGGCGAGCCTGTGCCATCAGCCCGAACCAGGACTGCCAACTACAACAACGCTGGCGAGCCTGTGCCCTCAGCCCGACTCAGGACCGCCGACTACAACAACGCTGGCGAGCCTGTGCCCTCAGCCCGACCCAGGACCGCCGACTACAACAACGCTGGCGAGCCTGTGCCCTCAGCCTGACCCAGGACCGCCGACTAACACAACGCTGGCGAGCCTGTGCCCTCAGCCCGACCCAGTACCGCCGACTAAAACAACGCTGGCGAACCTGTGCCCTCAGCCCGACCCAGGACCGCCAACTACAACAACGCTGGCGAGCCTGTGCCCTCAGCCCGACCCAGGATCGCAGACTACAACAACGCTGCAGAGCCTGTGCCCTCAGCCCGACCCAGGACGACCGACAAACCCAACGCTGGCGAGCCTGTGCCCTCAGCCTGACCCAGGACGACCGACACACCCAACGCTGGCGAGCCTGTGCCCTGAGCCTGACCCAGGGCGACGGACAAACCCAACGCAGGCAAGCCTGTTCCCTCAGCCCGACCCAGGACGACCGACTACAACAACGCTGGCGAGCCTGTGCCCTAAGCCCGACCAAGAACTACCGACTACAACAACGCTGGCGAGCCTGTGCCCTCAGCCCGACCCAGGACCGCCGACTACAACAACGCTGGAGAGCCTGTGCCCTCAGCCCGACAAAGGACCGCCTACTACAACAACGCTGGCGAGCCTGTGCCCTCAGCCCGACCCAGTACCGCCGACTACAACAACGCTGGCGAGCCTGTGCCTTCAGCCCGACTTAGGACAGCCGACTAGAACAACCCTGGCGAGCCTGTGCCATCAGCCCGAACCAGGACTGCCAACTACAACAACGCTGGCGAGCCTGTGCCCTCACCCCGACTCAGGACCGCCGACTACAACAACGCTGGCGAGCCTGTGCCCTCAGCCCGACCCAGGACCATCGACTACAACAACGCTGGCGAGCCTGTGCCCTCAGCCCGACCCAGGACCGCCGACTACAACAACGCTGGCGAGCCTGTGCCCTCAGCCTGACCCAGGACTGCCGACTAACACAACGCTGGCGAGCCTGTGCCCTCAGCCCGACCCAGTACCGCCGACTAAAACAACGCTGGCGAGCCTGTGCCCTCAGCCCGACCCAGGACCGCCAACTACAACAACGCTGGCGAGCCTGTGCCCTCAGCCCGACCCAGGATCGCAGACTACAACAACGCTGCAGAGCCTGTGCCCTCAGCCCGACCCAGGACGACCGACAAACCCAACGCTGGCGAGCCTGTGCCCTCAGCCTGACCCAGGACGACCGACACACCCAACGCTGGCGAGCCTGTGCCCTGGGCCTGACCCAGGGCGACGGACAAACCCAACGCAGGCAAGCCTGTTCCCTCAGCCCGACCCAGGACGACCGACTACAACAACGCTGGCGAGCCTGTGCCCTAAGCCCGACCAAGAACGACCGACTACAACAACGCTGGCGAGCCTGTGCCCTCAGCCCGACCCAGGAAGACCAACTACAACAACGCTGGCGAGCCTGTGCCCTCAGCCCGACACAGGACCGCCGACTACAACAACGCTGGCGAGCCTGTGCCCTCAGCCCGACCCAAGACCGCCGACTACAACAACGCTGGTGAGCCTGTGCCTTCAGCCCGACTGAGGACAGCCGACTAGAACAACACTGGCGAGCCTGTGCCATCAGCCCGAACCAGGACCGCCGACTACAACAACGCTGGCGAGCCTGTGCCCTCAGCCCGACTCAGGACCGCCGACTACAACAACGCTGGCGAGCCTGTGCCCTCAGCCCGACCCAGGACCGCCGACTACAACAACGCTGGCGAGCCTGTGCCCTCAGCCCGACTGAGGACAGCCGACTAGAACAACCCTGGCGAGCCTGTGCCATCAGCCCGAACCAGGACTGCCGACTACAACAACGCTGGCGAGCCTGTGCCCTCAGCCCGACTCAGGACCGCCGACTACAACAACGCTGGTGAGCCTGTGCCCTCAGCCCGACCCAGGACCGCCGACTACAACAACGCTGGCGAGCCTGTGCCCTCAGCCCGACCCAGGACCGCCGACTACAACAACGCTGGCGAGCCTTTGCCCTCAGCCCGACCAGGACCGCCAACTACAACAACGCTGGCGAGCCTGTGCCCTCAGCCCGACCCAGGATCGCCGACTACAACAACGCTGGAGAGCCTGTGCCCTCAGCCCGACCCAGGACGACCGACAAACCCAACACTGGCGAGCCTGTGCCCTCAGCCCGACCCAGGACGACCGACACACCCAACGCTGGCGAGCCTGTGCCCTGAGCCTGACCCAGGGCGACGGACAAACCCAACGCAGGCGAGCCTGTGCCCTCAGCCCGATCCAGGACGACCGACTACAACAACGCTGGCGAGCCTGTTCCCTCAGCCTGACCAAGAACGACCGACTACAACAACGCTGGCGAGCCTGTGCCCTCAGCCCGACCCAGGACCGCCGACTACAACAACGCTGGCGAGCCTGTGCCCTCAGCCCGACCCAGTACCGCCGACTACAACAACGCTGGCGAGCCTGTGCCTTCAGCCCGACTTAGGACAGCCGACTAGAACAACGCTGGCGAGCCTGTGCCATCAGCCCGAACCAGGACTGCCAACTACAACAACGCTGGCGAGCCTGTGCCCTCAGCCCGACTCAGGACCGCCGACTACAACAACGCTGGCGAGCCTGTGCCCTCAGCCCGACCCAGGACCGCCGACTACAACAACGCTGGCGAGCCTGTGCCCTCAGCCCGACCCAGGACCGCCAACTACAACAACGCTGGCGAGCCTGTGCCCTCAGCCCGACCCAGGACCGCCGACTACAACAACGCTGGCGAGCCTGTGCCCTCAGCCTGACCCAGGACCGCCGACTAACACAACGCTGGCGAGCCTGTGCCCTCAGCCCGACCCTGGACCGCCGACTACAACAACGCTGGCGAGCCTGTGCCCTCAGCCCGACCCAAGACCGCCGACTACAACAACGCTGGTGAGCCTGTGCCTTCAGCCCGACTTAAGACAGCCGACTAGAACAACCCTGGCGAGCCTGTGCCATCAGCCCGAACCAGGACTGCCAACTACAACAACGCTGGCGAGCCTGTGCCCTCAGCCCGACTCAGAACCGCCGACTACAACAACGCTGGCGAGCCTGTGCCCTCAGCCCGACCCAGGACCGCCGACTACAACAACGCTGAAGAGCCTGTGCCCTCAGCCTGACCCAGGACCGCCGACTAACACAACGCTGGCGAGCCTGTGCCCTCAGCCCGACCCAGTACCGCCGACTAAAACAACGCTGGCGAACCTGTGCCCTCAGCCCGACCCAGGACCGCCAACTACAACAACGCTGGCGAGCCTGTGCCCTCAGCTCGACCCAGGATCGCAGACTACAACAACGCTGCAGAGCCTGTGCCCTCAGCCCGACCCAGGACGACCGACAAACCCAACGCTGGCGAGCCTGTGCCCTCAGCCCGACCCAGGACGACCGACTACAACAACGCTGGCGAGCCTGTGCCCTGAGCCTGACCCAGGGCGACGGACAAACCCAACGCAGGCAAGCCTGTTCCCTCAGCCCGACCCAGGACGACCGACTACAACAACGCTGGCGAGCCTGTGCCCTAAGCCCGACCAAGAACGACCGACTACAACAACGCTGGCGAGCCTGTGCCTTCAGCCCGACTTAGGACAGCCGACTAGAACAACGCTGGCGAGCCTGTGCCCTCACCCCGACTCAGGACCGCCGACTACAACAACGCTGGCGAGCCTGTGCCCTCAGCCCGACCCAGGACCGTCGACTACAACAACGCTGGCGAGCCTGTGCCCTCAGCCCGACCCAGGACCGCCGACTACAACAACGCTGGCGAGCCTGTGCCCTCAGCCTGACCCAGGACCGCCGACTAACACAACGCTGGCGAGCCTGTTCCCTCAGCCCGACCCAGTACCGCCGACTAAAACAACGCTGGCGAACCTGTGCCCTCAGCCCGACCCAGGACCGCCAACTACAACAACGCTGGCGAGCCTGTGCCCTCAGCCCTACCCAGGATCGCAGACTACAACAACGCTGCAGAGCCTGTGCCCTCAGCCCGACCCAGGACGACCGACAAACCCAACGCTGGCGAGCCTGTGCCCTCAGCCTGACCCAGGACGACCGACACACCCAACGCTGGCGAGCCTGTGCCCTGAGCCTGACCCAGGGCGACGGACAAACCCAACGCAGGCAAGCCTGTGCCCTCAGCCCGACCCAGGACCGTCGACTACAACAACGCTGGCGAGCCTGTGCCCTCAGCCCGACCCAGGACCGCCGACTACAACAACGCTGGCGAGCCTGTGCCTTCAGCCCGACTTAGGACAGCCGACTAGAACAACCCTGGCGAGCCTGTGCCACCAGCCCGAACCAGGACTGCCAACTACAACAACGCTGGCGAGCCTGTGCCCTCAGCCCGACTCAGGACCGCCGACTACAACAACGCTGGCGAGCCTGTGCCCTCAGCCCGACCCAGGACCGCCGACTACAACAACGCTGGCGAGCCTGTGCCCTCAGCCTGACCCAGGACCGCCGACTAACACAACGCTGGCGAGCCTGTGCCCTCAGCCCGACCCAGTACCGCCGACTAAAACAACGCTGGCGAACCTGTGCCCTCAGCCCGACCCAGGACCGCCAACTACAACAACGCTGGCGAGCCTGTGCCCTCAGCCCGACCCAGGATCGCAGACTACAACAACGCTGCAGAGCCTGTGCCCTCAGCCCGACCCAGGACGACCGACAAACCCAACGCTGGCGAGCCTGTGCCCTCAGCCTGACCCAGGACGACCGACACACCCAACGCTGGCGAGCCTGTGCCCTGAGCCTGACCCAGGGCGACGGACAAACCCAACGCAGGCAAGCCTGTTCCCTCAGCCCGACCCAGGACGACCGACTACAACAACGCTGGCGAGCCTGTGCCCTAAGCCCGACCAAGAACGACCGACTACAACAACGCTGGCGAGCCTGTGCCCTCAGCCCGACCCAGGACCGCCGACTACAACAACGCTGGCGAGCCTGTGCCCTCAGCCCGACAAAGGACCGCCTACTACAACAACGCTGGCGAGCCTGTGCCCTCAGCCCGACCCAGTACCGCCGACTTCAACAACGCTGGCGAGCCTGTGCCTTCAGCCCGACTTAGGACAGCCGACTAGAACAACCCTGGCGAGCCTGTGCCATCAGCCCGAACCAGGACTGCCAACTACAACAACGCTGGCGAGCCTGTGCCCTCACCCCGACTCAGGACCGCCGACTACAACAACGCTGGCGAGCCTGTGCCCTCAGCCTGACCCAGGACCGTCGACTACAACAACGCTGGCGAGCCTGTGCCCTCAGCCCGACCCAGGACCGCCGACTACAACAACGCTGGCGAGCCTGTGCCCTCAGCCTGACCCAGGACTGCCGACTAACACAACTCTGGCGAGCCTGTGCCCTCAGCCCGACCCAGTACCGCCGACTAAAACAACGCTGGCGAGCCTGTGCCCTCAGCCCGACCCAGGACCGCCAACTACAACAACGCTGGCGAGCCTGTGCCCTCAGCCCGACCCAGGATCGCAGACTACAACAACGCTGCAGAGCCTGTGCCCTCAGCCCGACCCAGGACGACCGACAAACCCAACGCTGGCGAGCCTTTGCCCTCAGCCTGACCCAGGACGACCGACACACCCAACGCTGGCGAGCCTGTGCCCTGAGCCTGACCCAGGGCGACGGACAAACCCAACGCAGGCAAGCCTGTTCCCTCAGCCCGACCCAGGACGACCGACTACAACAACGCTGGCGAGCCTGTGCCCTAAGCCCGACCAAGAACGACCGACTACAACAACGCTGGCGAGCCTGTGCCCTCAGCCCGACACAGGACCGCCGACTACAACAACGCTGGCGAGCCTGTGCCCTCAGCCCGACCCAGTACCGCCGACTACAACAACGCTGGCGAGCCTGTGCCTTCAGCCCGACTTAGGACAGCCGACTAGAACAACCCTGGCGAGCCTGTGCCATCAGCCCGAACCAGTACCGCCGACTACAACAACGCTGGCGAGCCTGTGCCCTCAGCCCGACCCAGTACCGCCGACTACAACAACGCTGGCGAGCCTGTGCCATCAGCCCGAACCAGGACTGCCAACTACAACAACGCTGGCGAGCCTGTGCCCTCAGCCCGACTCAGGACCGCCGACTACAACAACGCTGGCGAGCCTGTGCCCTCAGCCCGACCCAGGACCGCCGACTACAACAACGCTGGCGAGCCTGTGCCCTCAGCCTGACCCAGGACCGCCGACTAACACAACGCTGGCGAGCCTGTGCCCTCAGCCCGACCCAGTACCGCCGACTAAAACAACGCTGGCGAACCTGTGCCCTCAGCCCGACCCAGGACCGCCAACTACAACAACGCTGGCGAGCCTGTGCCCTCAGCCCGACCCAGGATCGCAGACTACAACAACGCTGCAGAGCCTGTGCCCTCAGCCCGACCCAGGACGACCGACAAACCCAACGCTGGCGAGCCTGTGCCCTCAGCCTGACCCAGGACGACCGACACACCCAACGCTGGCGAGCCTGTGCCCTGAGCCTGACCCAGGGCGACGGACAAACCCAACGCAGGCAAGCCTGTTCCCTCAGCCCGACCCAGGACGACCGACTACAACAACGCTGGCGAGCCTGTGCCCTAAGCCCGACCAAGAACTACCGACTACAACAACGCTGGCGAGCCTGTGCCCTCAGCCCGACCCAGGACCGCCGACTACAACAACGCTGGAGAGCCTGTGCCCTCAGCCCGACAAAGGACCGCCTACTACAACAACGCTGGCGAGCCTGTGCCCTCAGCCCGACCCAGTACCGCCGACTACAACAACGCTGGCGAGCCTGTGCCTTCAGCCCGACTTAGGACAGCCGACTAGAACAACCCTGGCGAGCCTGTGCCATCAGCCCGAACCAGGACTGCCAACTACAACAACGCTGGCGAGCCTGTGCCCTCACCCCGACTCAGGACCGCCGACTACAACAACGCTGGCGAGCCTGTGCCCTCAGCCCGACCCAGGACCATCGACTACAACAACGCTGGCGAGCCTGTGCCCTCAGCCCGACCCAGGACCGCCGACTACAACAACGCTGGCGAGCCTGTGCCCTCAGCCTGACCCAGGACTGCCGACTAACACAACGCTGGCGAGCCTGTGCCCTCAGCCCGACCCAGTACCGCCGACTAAAACAACGCTGGCGAGCCTGTGCCCTCAGCCCGACCCAGGACCGCCAACTACAACAACGCTGGCGAGCCTGTGCCCTCAGCCCGACCCAGGATCGCAGACTACAACAACGCTGCAGAGCCTGTGCCCTCAGCCCGACCCAGGACGACCGACAAACCCAACGCTGGCGAGCCTGTGCCCTCAGCCTGACCCAGGACGACCGACACACCCAACGCTGGCGAGCCTGTGCCCTGGGCCTGACCCAGGGCGACGGACAAACCCAACGCAGGCAAGCCTGTTCCCTCAGCCCGACCCAGGACGACCGACTACAACAACGCTGGCGAGCCTGTGCCCTAAGCCCGACCAAGAACGACCGACTACAACAACGCTGGCGAGCCTGTGCCCTCAGCCCGACCCAGGAAGACCAACTACAACAACGCTGGCGAGCCTGTGCCCTCAGCCCGACACAGGACCGCCGACTACAACAACGCTGGCGAGCCTGTGCCCTCAGCCCGACCCAAGACCGCCGACTACAACAACGCTGGTGAGCCTGTGCCTTCAGCCCGACTGAGGACAGCCGACTAGAACAACACTGGCGAGCCTGTGCCATCAGCCCGAACCAGGACCGCCGACTACAACAACGCTGGCGAGCCTGTGCCCTCAGCCCGACTCAGGACCGCCGACTACAACAACGCTGGCGAGCCTGTGCCCTCAGCCCGACCCAGGACCGCCGACTACAACAACGCTGGCGAGCCTGTGCCCTCAGCCCGACTGAGGACAGCCGACTAGAACAACCCTGGCGAGCCTGTGCCATCAGCCCGAACCAGGACTGCCGACTACAACAACGCTGGCGAGCCTGTGCCCTCAGCCCGACTCAGGACCGCCGACTACAACAACGCTGGTGAGCCTGTGCCCTCAGCCCGACCCAGGACCGCCGACTACAACAACGCTGGCGAGCCTGTGCCCTCAGCCCGACCCAGGACCGCCGACTACAACAACGCTGGCGAGCCTTTGCCCTCAGCCCGACCAGGACCGCCAACTACAACAACGCTGGCGAGCCTGTGCCCTCAGCCCGACCCAGGATCGCCGACTACAACAACGCTGGAGAGCCTGTGCCCTCAGCCCGACCCAGGACGACCGACAAACCCAACACTGGCGAGCCTGTGCCCTCAGCCCGACCCAGGACGACCGACACACCCAACGCTGGCGAGCCTGTGCCCTGAGCCTGACCCAGGGCGACGGACAAACCCAACGCAGGCGAGCCTGTGCCCTCAGCCCGATCCAGGACGACCGACTACAACAACGCTGGCGAGCCTGTTCCCTCAGCCTGACCAAGAACGACCGACTACAACAACGCTGGCGAGCCTGTGCCCTCAGCCCGACCCAGGACCGCCGACTACAACAACGCTGGCGAGCCTGTGCCCTCAGCCCGACCCAGTACCGCCGACTACAACAACGCTGGCGAGCCTGTGCCTTCAGCCCGACTTAGGACAGCCGACTAGAACAACGCTGGCGAGCCTGTGCCATCAGCCCGAACCAGGACTGCCAACTACAACAACGCTGGCGAGCCTGTGCCCTCAGCCCGACTCAGGACCGCCGACTACAACAACGCTGGCGAGCCTGTGCCCTCAGCCCGACCCAGGACCGCCGACTACAACAACGCTGGCGAGCCTGTGCCCTCAGCCCGACCCAGGACCGCCAACTACAACAACGCTGGCGAGCCTGTGCCCTCAGCCCGACCCAGGACCGCCGACTACAACAACGCTGGCGAGCCTGTGCCCTCAGCCTGACCCAGGACCGCCGACTAACACAACGCTGGCGAGCCTGTGCCCTCAGCCCGACCCTGGACCGCCGACTACAACAACGCTGGCGAGCCTGTGCCCTCAGCCCGACCCAAGACCGCCGACTACAACAACGCTGGTGAGCCTGTGCCTTCAGCCCGACTTAAGACAGCCGACTAGAACAACCCTGGCGAGCCTGTGCCATCAGCCCGAACCAGGACTGCCAACTACAACAACGCTGGCGAGCCTGTGCCCTCAGCCCGACTCAGAACCGCCGACTACAACAACGCTGGCGAGCCTGTGCCCTCAGCCCGACCCAGGACCGCCGACTACAACAACGCTGAAGAGCCTGTGCCCTCAGCCTGACCCAGGACCGCCGACTAACACAACGCTGGCGAGCCTGTGCCCTCAGCCCGACCCAGTACCGCCGACTAAAACAACGCTGGCGAACCTGTGCCCTCAGCCCGACCCAGGACCGCCAACTACAACAACGCTGGCGAGCCTGTGCCCTCAGCTCGACCCAGGATCGCAGACTACAACAACGCTGCAGAGCCTGTGCCCTCAGCCCGACCCAGGACGACCGACAAACCCAACGCTGGCGAGCCTGTGCCCTCAGCCCGACCCAGGACGACCGACTACAACAACGCTGGCGAGCCTGTGCCCTGAGCCTGACCCAGGGCGACGGACAAACCCAACGCAGGCAAGCCTGTTCCCTCAGCCCGACCCAGGACGACCGACTACAACAACGCTGGCGAGCCTGTGCCCTAAGCCCGACCAAGAACGACCGACTACAACAACGCTGGCGAGCCTGTGCCTTCAGCCCGACTTAGGACAGCCGACTAGAACAACGCTGGCGAGCCTGTGCCCTCACCCCGACTCAGGACCGCCGACTACAACAACGCTGGCGAGCCTGTGCCCTCAGCCCGACCCAGGACCGTCGACTACAACAACGCTGGCGAGCCTGTGCCCTCAGCCCGACCCAGGACCGCCGACTACAACAACGCTGGCGAGCCTGTGCCCTCAGCCTGACCCAGGACCGCCGACTAACACAACGCTGGCGAGCCTGTTCCCTCAGCCCGACCCAGTACCGCCGACTAAAACAACGCTGGCGAACCTGTGCCCTCAGCCCGACCCAGAACCGCCAACTACAACAACGCTGGCGAGCCTGTGCCCTCAGCCCTACCCAGGATCGCAGACTACAACAACGCTGCAGAGCCTGTGCCCTCAGCCCGACCCAGGACGACCGACAAACCCAACGCTGGCGAGCCTGTGCCCTCAGCCTGACCCAGGACGACCGACACACCCAACGCTGGCGAGCCTGTGCCCTGAGCCTGACCCAGGGCGACGGACAAACCCAACGCAGGCAAGCCTGTGCCCTCAGCCCGACCCAGGACCGTCGACTACAACAACGCTGGCGAGCCTGTGCCCTCAGCCCGACCCAGGACCGCCGACTACAACAACGCTGGCGAGCCTGTGCCTTCAGCCCGACTTAGGACAGCCGACTAGAACAACCCTGGCGAGCCTGTGCCACCAGCCCGAACCAGGACTGCCAACTACAACAACGCTGGCGAGCCTGTGCCCTCAGCCCGACTCAGGACCGCCGACTACAACAACGCTGGCGAGCCTGTGCCCTCAGCCCGACCCAGGACCGCCGACTACAACAACGCTGGCGAGCCTGTGCCCTCAGCCTGACCCAGGACCGCCGACTAACACAACGCTGGCGAGCCTGTGCCCTCAGCCCGACCCAGTACCGCCGACTAAAACAACGCTGGCGAACCTGTGCCCTCAGCCCGACCCAGGACCGCCAACTACAACAACGCTGGCGAGCCTGTGCCCTCAGCCCGACCCAGGATCGCAGACTACAACAACGCTGCAGAGCCTGTGCCCTCAGCCCGACCCAGGACGACCGACAAACCCAACGCTGGCGAGCCTGTGCCCTCAGCCTGACCCAGGACGACCGACACACCCAACGCTGGCGAGCCTGTGCCCTGAGCCTGACCCAGGGCGACGGACAAACCCAACGCAGGCAAGCCTGTTCCCTCAGCCCGACCCAGGACGACCGACTACAACAACGCTGGCGAGCCTGTGCCCTAAGCCCGACCAAGAACGACCGACTACAACAACGCTGGCGAGCCTGTGCCCTCAGCCCGACCCAGGACCGCCGACTACAACAACGCTGGCGAGCCTGTGCCCTCAGCCCGACAAAGGACCGCCTACTACAACAACGCTGGCGAGCCTGTGCCCTCAGCCCGACCCAGTACCGCCGACTTCAACAACGCTGGCGAGCCTGTGCCTTCAGCCCGACTTAGGACAGCCGACTAGAACAACCCTGGCGAGCCTGTGCCATCAGCCCGAACCAGGACTGCCAACTACAACAACGCTGGCGAGCCTGTGCCCTCACCCCGACTCAGGACCGCCGACTACAACAACGCTGGCGAGCCTGTGCCCTCAGCCTGACCCAGGACCGTCGACTACAACAACGCTGGCGAGCCTGTGCCCTCAGCCCGACCCAGGACCGCCGACTACAACAACGCTGGCGAGCCTGTGCCCTCAGCCTGACCCAGGACTGCCGACTAACACAACTCTGGCGAGCCTGTGCCCTCAGCCCGACCCAGTACCGCCGACTAAAACAACGCTGGCGAGCCTGTGCCCTCAGCCCGACCCAGGACCGCCAACTACAACAACGCTGGCGAGCCTGTGCCCTCAGCCCGACCCAGGATCGCAGACTACAACAACGCTGCAGAGCCTGTGCCCTCAGCCCGACCCAGGACGACCGACAAACCCAACGCTGGCGAGCCTTTGCCCTCAGCCTGACCCAGGACGACCGACACACCCAACGCTGGCGAGCCTGTGCCCTGAGCCTGACCCAGGGCGACGGACAAACCCAACGCAGGCAAGCCTGTTCCCTCAGCCCGACCCAGGACGACCGACTACAACAACGCTGGCGAGCCTGTGCCCTAAGCCCGACCAAGAACGACCGACTACAACAACGCTGGCGAGCCTGTGCCCTCAGCCCGACACAGGACCGCCGACTACAACAACGCTGGCGAGCCTGTGCCCTCAGCCCGACCCAGTACCGCCGACTACAACAACGCTGGCGAGCCTGTGCCTTCAGCCCGACTTAGGACAGCCGACTAGAACAACCCTGGCGAGCCTGTGCCATCAGCCCGAACCAGGACTGCCAACTACAACAACGCTGGCGAGCCTGTGCCCTCACCCCGACTCAGGACCGCCGACTACAACAACGCTGGCGAGCCTGTGCCCTCAGCCCGACCCAGGACCGTCGACTACAACAACGCTGGCGAGCCTGTGCCCTCAGCCCGACCCAGGACCGCCGACTACAACAACGCTGGCGAGCCTGTGCCCTCAGCCTGACCCAGGACCGCCGACTAACACAACGCTGGCGAGCCTGTGCCCTCAGCCCGACCCAGTACCGCCGACTAAAACAACGCTGGCGAGCCTGTGCCCTCAGCCCGACCCAGGACCGCCAACTACAACAACGCTGGCGAGCCTGTGCCCTCAGCCCTACCCAGGATCGCAGACTACAACAACGCTGCAGAGCCTGTGCCCTCAGCCCGACCCAGGACGACCGACAAACCCAACGCTGGCGAGCCTGTGCCCTCAGCCTGACCCAGGACGACCGACACACCCAACGCTGGCGAGCCTGTGCCCTGAGCCTTACCCAGGGCGACGGACAAACCCAACGCAGGCAAGCCTGTTCCCTCAGCCCGACCCAGGACGACCGACTACAACAACGCTGGCGAGCCTGTGCCCTAAGCCCGACCAAGAACGACCGACTACAACAACGCTGGCGAGCCTGTGCCCTCAGCCCGACCCAGGAAGACCAACTACAACAACGCTGGCGAACCTGTGCCCTCAGCCCGACACAGGACCGCCGACTACAACAACGCTGGCGAGCCTGTGCCCTCAGCCCGACCCAAGACCGCCGACTACAACAACGCTGGTGAGCCTGTGCCTTCAGCCCGACTGAGGACAGCCGACTAGAACAACCCTGGCGAGCCTGTGCCATCAGCCCGAACCAGGACCGCCGACTACAACAACGCTGGCGAGTCTGTGCCCTCAGCCCGACTCAGGACCGCCGACTACAACAACGCTGGCGAGCCTGTGCCCTCAGCCCGACCCAGGACCGCCGACTACAACAACGCTGGCGAGCCTGTGCCCTCAGCCCGACTGAGGACAGCCGACTAGAACAACCCTGGCGAGCCTGTGCCATCAGCCCGAACCAGGACTGCCGACTACAACAACGCTGGCGAGCCTGTGCCCTCAGCCCGACTCAGGACCGCCGACTACAACAACGCTGGCGAGCCTGTGCCCTCAGCCCGACCCAGGACCGCCGACTACAACAACGCTGGCGAGCCTGTGCCCTCAGCCCGACCCAGGACGACCGACAAACCCAACACTGGCGAGCCTGTGCCCTCAGCCCGACCCAGGATTGCAACTACAAAAACGCTGGCGAGTCTGTGCCCTCAGCCCGAACCAGGACCGCCGACCACAACAACGCTGGCGAGCCTGTGCCCTCAGCCTAACCCAGTACCGCCGACTACAACAACGCTGGCGAGCCTGTGCCTTCAGCCCGACTGAGGACAGCCGACTAGAACAACCCTGGCGAGCCTGTGCCATCAGCCCGAACCAGGACTGCCGACTACAACAATGCTGGCGAGCCTGTGCCCTCAGCCCGACTCAGGACCGCCGACTACAACAACGCTGGCGAGCCTGTGCCCTCAGCCCGACCCAGGACCGCCGACTACAACAACGCTGTCGAGCCTGTGCCCTCAGCCCGACCCAGGACCGCCGACTACAACAACGCTGGCGAGCCTGTGCCCTCAGCCCGACCAGGACCGCCAACTACAACAACGCTGGCGAGCCTGTGCCCTCAGCCCGACCCAGGATCGCCTACTACAACAACGCTGGAGAGCCTGTGCCCTCAGCCCGACCCAGGACGACCGACAAACCCAACACTGGCGAGCCTGTGCCCTCAGCCCGACCCAGGACGACCGACACACCCAACGCTGGCGAGCCTGTGCCCTGAGCCTGACCCAGGGCGACGGACAAACCCAACGCAGGCGAGCCTGTGCCCTCAGCCCGACCCAGGACCGCCGACTACAACAACGCTGGCGAGCCTGTGCCCTCAGCCCGACCCAGTACCGCCGACTACAACAACGCTGGCGAGCCTGTGCCTTCAGCCCGACTTAGGACAGCCAACTACAACAACCCTGGCGAGCCTGTGCCATCAGCCCGAACCAGGACTGCCAACTACAACAACGCTGGCGAGCCTGTGCCCTCAGCCCGACTCAGGACCGCCGACTACAACAACGCTGGCGAGCCTGTGCCCTCAGCCTGACCCAGGACCGCCGACTAACACAACGCTGGCGAGCCTGTGCCCTCAGCCCGACCCAGTACCGCCGACTACAACAACGCTGGCGAGCCTGTGCCCTCAGCCCGACCCAGGACCGCCAACTACAACAACGCTGGCGAGCCTGTGCCCTCAGCCCGACCCAGGATCGCAGACTACAGCAACACTGCAGAGCCTGTGCCCTCAGCCCGACCCAGGACGACCGACAAACCCAACGCTGGTGAGCCTGTGCCCTCAGCCCGACCCAGGACGACCGTCGCACCCAACGCTGGCGAGCCTGTGCCCTGAGCCTGACCCAGGGCGACGGACAAACCCAACGCAGGCAAGCCTGTTCCCTCAGCCCGACCCAGGACGACCGACTACAACAACGCTGGCGAGCCTGTGCCCTCAGCCCGATCAAGAACGACCGACTACAACAACGCTGGCGAGCCTGTGACCTCAGCCCGACCCAGGACGACCAACTACAACAACGCTGGCGAGCCTGTGCCCTCAGCCCGACACAGGACCGCCGACTACAACAACGCTGGCGAGCCTGTGCCCTCAGCCCGACCCAAGACCGCCGACTACAACAACGCTGGCGAGCCTGTGCCTTCAGCCCGATTGAGGACAGCCGACTAGAACAACCCTGGCGAGCCTGTGCCATCAGCCCGAACCAGGACCGCCGACTACAACAACGCTGGCGAGCCTGTGCCCTCAGCCCGACTCAGGACCGCCGACTACAACAACGCTGGCGAGCCTGTGCCCTCAGCCCGACCCAGGACCGCCGACTACAACAACGCTGGCAAGCCTGTGCCCTCAGCCCGACTGAGGACAGCCGACTAGAACAACCCTGGCGAGCCTGTGCCATCAGCCCGAACCAGGACTGCCGACTACAACAACGCTGGCGAGCCTGTGCCCTCAGCTCGACTCAGGACCGCCGACTACAACAACGCTGGCGAGCCTGTGCCCTCAGCCCGACCCAGGACCGCCGACTACAACAACGCTGGCGAGCCTGTGCCCTCAGCCCGACCCAGGACCGCCGACTACAACAACGCTGGCGAGCCTGTGCCCTCAGCCCGACCCAGGATCGCCGACTACAACAACGCTGGAGAGCCTGTGCCCTCAGCCCGACCCAGGACGACCGACAAACCCAACACTGGCGAGCCTGTGCCCTCAGCCCGACCCAGGACGACCGACACACCCAACGCTGGCGAGCCTGTGCCCTTAGCCTGACCTAGGGCGACGGACAAACCCAACGCAGGCGAGCCTGTGCCCTCA
This sequence comes from Pterois miles, assembly GCA_947000775.1. Classification (NCBI taxonomy): domain Eukaryota; kingdom Metazoa; phylum Chordata; class Actinopteri; order Perciformes; family Scorpaenidae; genus Pterois; species Pterois miles. Next base: position 1,621,697 of record CAMQGK010000123.1, read on the forward strand.
GCCCGACCCAGGACGACCGACTACAACAACGCTGGCGAGCCTGTTCCCTCAGCCTGACCAAGAACGACCGACTACAACAACGCTGGCGAGCCTGTGCTTTCAGCCCGACCCAGGACCGCCGACAACAACAACGCTGGCGAGCCTGTGCCCTCAGCCCGAACCAGTACCGCCGACTACAACAACGCTGGCGAGCCTGTGCCTTCAGCCCGACTTAGGACAGCCGACTAGAACAACCCTGGCGATCCTGTTCCATCAGCCCGAAACAGGACTGCCAACTACAACAACGCTGGCGAGCCTGTGCCTTCAGCCCGACCCAGGACCGCCCACTACAACAACGCTGGCGAGCCTGTGCCCTAAGCCCGACCCAGGACCGCCGACTACAACAACGCTGGCGAGCCTGTGCCCTCAGCCTGACCCAGGATCGCCGACTACAACAACGCTGGAGAGCCTGTGCCCTCAGCCCGACCAAGGACGACCGACAAACCCAACGCTGGCGAGCCTGTACCCTCAGCCCGACCCAGGACGACCGACACACCCAACGCTGGCGAGCTTGTGCCCTGAGCCTGACCCAGGGCGACGGACAAACCCAACGCAGGCGAGCCTGTGCCCTCAGCCCGACCCAGGACGACCGACTACAACAACGCTGGCGAGCCTGTGCCCTCATCCCGACCAAGAACGACCGACTACAACAACGCTGGCAAGCCTGTGCCCTCAGCCCGACCCAGGATTGCAACTACAATAACGCTGGCGAGCCTGTTCCCTCAGCCCGACCCAGTACCGCCGACTACAACAACGCTGGCGAGCCTGTGCCTTCAGCCCGACTTAGGACAGCCGACTAGAACAACGCTGGCGAGCCTGTGCCATCAGCCCGAACCAGGACTGCCAACTACAACAACGCTGGCGAGCCTGTGCCCTCAGCCCGACTCAGGACCGCCGACTACAACAACGCTGGCGAGCCTGTGCCCTCAGCCCGACCCAGGACCGCCGACTACAACAACGCTGGCGAGCCTGTGCCCTCAGCCCGACCCAGGACCGCCAACTACAACAACGCTGGCGAGCCTGTGCCCTCAGCCCGACCCAGGACCGCCGACTACAACAACGCTGGCGAGCCTGTGCCCTCAGCCTGACCCAGGACCGCCGACTAACACAACGCTGGCGAGCCTGTGCCCTCAGCCCGACCCTGGACCGCCGACTACAACAACGCTGGCGAGCCTGTGCCCTCAGCCCGACCCAAGACCGCCGACTACAACAACGCTGGTGAGCCTGTGCCTTCAGCCCGACTTAAGACAGCCGACTAGAACAACCCTGGCGAGCCTGTGCCATCAGCCCGAACCAGGACTGCCAACTACAACAACGCTGGCGAGCCTGTGCCCTCAGCCCGACTCAGAACCGCCGACTACAACAACGCTGGCGAGCCTGTGCCCTCAGCCCGACCCAGGACCGCCGACTACAACAACGCTGAAGAGCCTGTGCCCTCAGCCTGACCCAGGACCGCCGACTAACACAACGCTGGCGAGCCTGTGCCCTCAGCCCGACCCAGTACCGCCGACTAAAACAACGCTGGCGAACCTGTGCCCTCAGCCCGACCCAGGACCGCCAACTACAACAACGCTGGCGAGCCTGTGCCCTCAGCTCGACCCAGGATCGCAGACTACAACAACGCTGCAGAGCCTGTGCCCTCAGCCCGACCCAGGACGACCGACAAACCCAACGCTGGCGAGCCTGTGCCCTCAGCCCGACCCAGGACGACCGACTACAACAACGCTGGCGAGCCTGTGCCCTGAGCCTGACCCAGGGCGACGGACAAACCCAACGCAGGCAAGCCTGTTCCCTCAGCCCAACCCAGGACGACCGACTACAACAACGCTGGCGAGCCTGTGCCCTAAGCCCGACCAAGAACGACCGACTACAACAACGCTGGCGAGCCTGTGCCCTCAGCCCGACCCAGGACCGCCGACTACAACAACGCTGGCGAGCCTGTGCCCTCAGCCCGACAAAGGACCGCCGACTACAACAACGCTGGCGAGCCTGTGCCCTCAGCCCGACCCAGTACCGCCGACTACAACAACGCTGGCGAGCCTGTGCCTTCAGCCCGACTTAGGACAGCCGACTAGAACAACGCTGGCGAGCCTGTGCCCTCACCCCGACTCAGGACCGCCGACTACAACAACGCTGGCGAGCCTGTGCCCTCAGCCCGACCCAGGACCGTCGACTACAACAACGCTGGCGAGCCTGTGCCCTCAGCCCGACCCAGGACCGCCGACTACAACAACGCTGGCGAGCCTGTGCCCTCAGCCTGACCCAGGACCGCCGACTAACACAACGCTGGCGAGCCTGTTCCCTCAGCCCGACCCAGTACCGCCGACTAAAACAACGCTGGCGAACCTGTGCCCTCAGCCCGACCCAGGACCGCCAACTACAACAACGCTGGCGAGCCTGTGCCCTCAGCCCTACCCAGGATCGCAGACTACAACAACGCTGCAGAGCCTGTGCCCTCAGCCCGACCCAGGACAACCGACAAACCCAACGCTGGCGAGCCTGTGCCCTCAGCCTGACCCAGGACGACCGACACACCCAACGCTGGCGAGCCTGTGCCCTGAGCCTGACCCAGGGCGACGGACAAACCCAACGCAGGCAAGCCTGTGCCCTCAGCCCGACCCAGGACCGTCGACTACAACAACGCTGGCGAGCCTGTGCCCTCAGCCCGACAAAGGACCGCCTACTACAACAACGCTGGCGAGCCTGTGCCCTCAGCCCGACCCAGTACCGCCGACTTCAACAACGCTGGCGAGCCTGTGCCTTCAGCCCGACTTAGGACAGCCGACTAGAACAACCCTGGCGAGCCTGTGCCATCAGCCCGAACCAGGACTGCCAACTACAACAACGCTGGCGAGCCTGTGCCCTCACCCCGACTCAGGACCGCCGACTACAACAACGCTGGCGAGCCTGTGCCCTCAGCCTGACCCAGGACCGTCGACTACAACAACGCTGGCGAGCCTGTGCCCTCAGCCCGACCCAGGACCGCCGACTACAACAACGCTGGCGAGCCTGTGCCCTCAGCCTGACCCAGGACTGCCGACTAACACAACTCTGGCGAGCCTGTGCCCTCAGCCCGACCCAGTACCGCCGACTAAAACAACGCTGGCGAGCCTGTGCCCTCAGCCCGACCCAGGACCGCCAACTACAACAACGCTGGCGAGCCTGTGCCCTCAGCCCGACCCAGGATCGCAGACTACAACAACGCTGCAGAGCCTGTGCCCTCAGCCCGACCCAGGACGACCGACAAACCCAACGCTGGCGAGCCTTTGCCCTCAGCCTGACCCAGGACGACCGACACACCCAACGCTGGCGAGCCTGTGCCCTGAGCCTGACCCAGGGCGACGGACAAACCCAACGCAGGCAAGCCTGTTCCCTCAGCCCGACCCAGGACGACCGACTACAACAACGCTGGCGAGCCTGTGCCCTAAGCCCGACCAAGAACGACCGACTACAACAACGCTGGCGAGCCTGTGCCCTCAGCCCGACACAGGACCGCCGACTACAACAACGCTGGCGAGCCTGTGCCCTCAGCCCGACCCAGTACCGCCGACTACAACAACGCTGGCGAGCCTGTGCCTTCAGCCCGACTTAGGACAGCCGACTAGAACAACCCTGGCGAGCCTGTGCCATCAGCCCGAACCAGGACTGCCAACTACAACAACGCTGGCGAGCCTGTGCCCTCACCCCGACTCAGGACCGCCGACTACAACAACGCTGGCGAGCCTGTGCCCTCAGCCCGACCCAGGACCGTCGACTACAACAACGCTGGCGAGCCTGTGCCCTCAGCCCGACCCAGGACCGCCGACTACAACAACGCTGGCGAGCCTGTGCCCTCAGCCTGACCCAGGACCGCCGACTAACACAACGCTGGCGAGCCTGTGCCCTCAGCCCGACCCAGTACCGCCGACTAAAACAACGCTGGCGAGCCTGTGCCCTCAGCCCGACCCAGGACCGCCAACTACAACAACGCTGGCGAGCCTGTGCCCTCAGCCCGACCCAGGATCGCAGACTACAACAACGCTGCAGAGCCTGTGCCCTCAGCCCGACCCAGGACGACCGACAAACCCAACGCTGGCGAGCCTGTGCCCTCAGCCTGACCCAGGACGACCGACACACCCAACGCTGGCGAGCCTGTGCCCTGAGCCTGACCCAGGGCGACGGACAAACCCAACGCAGGCAAGCCTGTTCCCTCAGCCCGACCCAGGACGACCGACTACAACAACGCTGGCGAGCCTGTGCCCTAAGCCCGACCAAGAACGACCGACTACAACAACGCTGGCGAGCCTGTGCCCTCAGCCCGACCCAGGAAGACCAACTACAACAACGCTGGCGAACCTGTGCCCTCAGCCCGACACAGGACCGCCGACTACAACAACGCTGGCGAGCCTGTGCCCTCAGCCCGACCCAAGACCGCCGACTATAACAACGCTGGTGAGCCTGTGCCTTCAGCCCGACTGAGGACAGCCGACTAGAACAACCCTGGCGAGCCTGTGCCATCAGCCCGAACCAGGACCGCCGACTACAACAACGCTGGCGAGTCTGTGCCCTCAGCCCGACTCAGGACCGCCGACTACAACAACGCTGGCGAGCCTGTGCCCTCAGCCCGACCCAGGACCGCCGACTACAACAACGCTGGCGAGCCTGTGCCCTCAGCCCGACTGAGGACAGCCGACTAGAACAACCCTGGCGAGCCTGTGCCATCAGCCCGAACCAGGACTGCCGACTACAACAACGCTGGCGAGCCTGTGCCCTCAGCCCGACTCAGGACCGCCGACTACAACAACGCTGGCGAGCCTGTGCCCTCAGCCCGACCCAGGACCGCCGACTACAACAACGCTGGCGAGCCTGTGCCCTCAGCCCGACCCAGGACGACCGACAAACCCAACACTGGCGAGCCTGTGCCCTCAGCCCGACCCAGGATTGCAACTACAAAAACGCTGGCGAGTCTGTGCCCTCAGCCCGAACCAGGACCGCCGACCACAACAACGCTGGCGAGCCTGTGCCCTCAGCCTAACCCAGTACCGCCGACTACAACAACGCTGGCGAGCCTGTGCCTTCAGCCCGACTGAGGACAGCCGACTAGAACAACCCTGGCGAGCCTGTGCCATCAGCCCGAACCAGGACTGCCGACTACAACAATGCTGGCGAGCCTGTGCCCTCAGCCCGACTCAGGACCGCCGACTACAACAACGCTGGCGAGCCTGTGCCCTCAGCCCGACCCAGGACCGCCGACTACAACAACGCTGTCGAGCCTGTGCCCTCAGCCCGACCCAGGACCGCCGACTACAACAACGCTGGCGAGCCTGTGCCCTCAGCCCGACCAGGACCGCCAACTACAACAACGCTGGCGAGCCTGTGCCCTCAGCCCGACCCAGGATCGCCTACTACAACAACGCTGGAGAGCCTGTGCCCTCAGCCCGACCCAGGACGACCGACAAACCCAACACTGGCGAGCCTGTGCCCTCAGCCCGACCCAGGACGACCGACACACCCAACGCTGGCGAGCCTGTGCCCTGAGCCTGACCCAGGGCGACGGACAAACCCAACGCAGGCGAGCCTGTGCCCTCAGCCCGACCCAGGACCGCCGACTACAACAACGCTGGCGAGCCTGTGCCCTCAGCCCGACCCAGTACCGCCGACTACAACAACGCTGGCGAGCCTGTGCCTTCAGCCCGACTTAGGACAGCCAACTACAACAACCCTGGCGAGCCTGTGCCATCAGCCCGAACCAGGACTGCCAACTACAACAACGCTGGCGAGCCTGTGCCCTCAGCCCGACTCAGGACCGCCGACTACAACAACGCTGGCGAGCCTGTGCCCTCAGCCTGACCCAGGACCGCCGACTAACACAACGCTGGCGAGCCTGTGCCCTCAGCCCGACCCAGTACCGCCGACTACAACAACGCTGGCGAGCCTGTGCCCTCAGCCCGACCCAGGACCGCCAACTACAACAACGCTGGCGAGCCTGTGCCCTCAGCCCGACCCAGGATCGCAGACTACAGCAACACTGCAGAGCCTGTGCCCTCAGCCCGACCCAGGACGACCGACAAACCCAACGCTGGTGAGCCTGTGCCCTCAGCCCGACCCAGGACGACCGACGCACCCAACGCTGGCGAGCCTGTGCCCTGAGCCTGACCCAGGGCGACGGACAAACCCAACGCAGGCAAGCCTGTTCCCTCAGCCCGACCCAGGACGACCGACTACAACAACGCTGGCGAGCCTGTGCCCTCAGCCCGATCAAGAACGACCGACTACAACAACGCTGGCGAGCCTGTGACCTCAGCCCGACCCAGGACGACCAACTACAACAACGCTGGCGAGCGTGTGCCCTCAGCCCGACACAGGACCGCCGACTACAACAACGCTGGCGAGCCTGTGCCCTCAGCCCGACCCAAGACCGCCGACTACAACAACGCTGGCGAGCCTGTGCCTTCAGCCCGATTGAGGACAGCCGACTAGAACAACCCTGGCGAGCCTGTGCCATCAGCCCGAACCAGGACCGCCGACTACAACAACGCTGGCGAGCCTGTGCCCTCAGCCCGACTCAGGACCGCCGACTACAACAACGCTGGCGAGCCTGTGCCCTCAGCCCGACCCAGGACCGCCGACTACAACAACGCTGGCAAGCCTGTGCCCTCAGCCCGACTGAGGACAGCCGACTAGAACAACCCTGGCGAGCCTGTGCCATCAGCCCGAACCAGGACTGCCGACTACAACAACGCTGGCGAGCCTGTGCCCTCAGCTCGACTCAGGACCGCCGACTACAACAACGCTGGCGAGCCTGTGCCCTCAGCCCGACCCAGGACCGCCGACTACAACAACGCTGGCGAGCCTGTGCCCTCAGCCCGAACCAGTACCGCCGACTACAACAACGCTGGCGAGCCTGTGCCTTCAGCCCGACTTAGGACAGCCGACTAGAACAACCCTGGCGATCCTGTTCCATCAGCCCGAAACAGGACTGCCAACTACAACAACGCTGGCGAGCCTGTGCCCTCAGCCCGACCCAGGACCGCCCACTACAACAACGCTGGCGAGCCTGTGCCCTCAGCCCGACCCAGGACCGCCGACTACAACAACGCTGGCGAGCCTGTGCCCTCAGCCTGACCCAGGATCGCCGACTACAACAACGCTGGAGAGCCTGTGCCCTCAGCCCGACCAAGGACGACCGACAAACCCAACGCTGGCGAGCCTGTACCCTTAGCCCGACCCAGGACGACCGACACACCCAACGCTGGCGAGCTTGTGCCCTGAGCCTGACCCAGGGCGACGGACAAACCCAACGCAGGCGAGCCTGTGCCCTCAGCCCGACCCAGGACGACCGACTACAACAACGCTGGCGAGCCTGTGCCCTCATCCCGACCAAGAACGACCGACTACAACAACGCTGGCAAGCCTGTGCCCTCAGCCCGACCCAGGATTGCAACTACAATAACGCTGGCGAGCCTGTTCCCTCAGCCTGACCAAGAACGACCGACTACAACAACGCTGGCGAGCCTGTGCCCTCAGCCCGACCCAGGACCGCCGACTAACACAACGCTGGCGAGCCTGTGCCCTCAGCCCGACCCAGTACCGCCGACTACAACAACGCTGGCGAGCCTGTGCCCTCAGCCCGACCCAGGACCGCCAACTACAACAACGCTGGCGAGCCTGTGCCCTCAGCCCGACCCAGGATCGCAGACTACAACAACACTGCAGAGCCTGTGCCCTCAGCCCGACCCAGGACGACCGACAAACCCAACGCTGGCGAGCCTGTGCCCTCAGCCCGACCCAGGACGACCGACGCACCCAACGCTGGCGAGCCTGTGCCCTGAGCCTGACCCAGGGCGACGGACAAACCCAACGCAGGCAAGCCTGTTCCCTCAGCCAGACCCAGGACGACCGACTACAACAACGCTGGCGAGCCTGTGCCCTCAGCCCGATCAAGAACGACCGACTACAACAACGCTGGCGAGCCTGTGACCTCAGCCCGACCCAGGACGACCAACTACAACAACGCTGGCGAGCCTGTGCCCTCAGCCCGACACAGGACCGCCGACTACAACAACGCTGGCGAGCCTGTGCCCTCAGCCCGACCCAAGACCGCCGACTACAACAACGCTGGCGAGCCTGTGCCTTCAGCCCGATTGAGGACAGCCGACTAGAACAACCCTGGCGAGCCTGTGCCATCAGCCCGAACCAGGACCGCCAACTACAACAACGCTGGCGAGCCTGTGCCCTCAGCCCGACTCAGGACCGCCGACTACAACAACGCTGGCGAGCCTGTGCCCTCAGCCCGACCCAGGACCGCCGACTACAACAACGCTGGCAAGCCTGTGCCCTCAGCCCGACTGAGGACAGCCGACTAGAACAACCCTGGCGAGCCTGTGCCATCAGCCCGAACCAGGACTGCCGACTACAACAACGCTGGCGAGCCTGTGCCCTCAGCTCGACTCAGGACCGCCGACTACAACGCTGGCGAGCCTGTGCCCTCAGCCCGACCCAGGACCGCCGACTACAACAACGCTGGCGAGCCTGTGCCCTCAGCCCGACCCAGGACCGCCGACTACAACAACGCTGGCGAGCCTGTGCCCTCAGCCCGACCCAGGATCGCCGACTACAACAACGCTGGAGAGCCTGTGCCCTCAGCCCGACCCAGGACGACCGACAAACCCAACACTGGCGAGCCTGTGCCCTCAGCCCGACCCAGGACGACCGACACACCCAACGCTGGCGAGCCTGTGCCCTTAGCCTGACCTAGGGCGACGGACAAACCCAACGCAGGCGAGCCTGTGCCCTCAGCCCGACCCAGGACGACCGACTACAACAACGCTGGCGAGCCTGTTCCCTCAGCCTGACCAAGAACGACCGACTACAACAACGCTGGCGAGCCTGTGCCCTCAGCCCGCCCCAGGACCGCCGACTACAACAACGCTGGCGAGCCTGTGCCCTCAGCCCGAACCAGTACCGCCGACTACAACAACGCTGGCGAGCCTGTGCCTTCAGCCCGACTTAGGACAGCCGACTAGAACAACCCTGGCGATCCTGTTCCATCAGCCCGAAACAGGACTGCCAACCACAACAACGCTGGCGAGCCTGTGCCCTCAGCCCGACCCAGGACCGCCCACTACAACAACGCTGGCGAGCCTGTGCCCTAAGCCCGACCCAGGACCGCCGACTACAACAACGCTGGCGAGCCTGTGCCCTCAGCCTGACCCAGGATCGCCGACTACAACAACGCTGGAGAGCCTGTGCCCTCAGCCCGACCAAGGACGACCGACAAACCCAACGCTGGCGAGCCTGTACCCTCAGCCCGACCCAGGACGACCGACACACCCAACGCTGGCGAGCTTGTGCCCTGAGCCTGACCCAGGGCGACGGACAAACCCAACGCAGGCGAGCCTGTGCCCTCAGCCCGACCCAGGACGACCGACTACAACAACGCTGGCGAGCCTGTGCCCTCAGCCCGACTGAGGACAGCCGACTAGAACAACCCTGGCGAGCCTGTGTCATCAGCCCGACTCAGGACCGCCGACTACAACAACGCTGGCGAGCCTGTGCCCTCAGCCCGACCCAGGACCGCCGACTACAACAACGCTGGCAAGCCTGTGCCCTCAGCCCGACTGAGGACAGCCGACTAGAACAACCCTGGCGAGCCTGTGCCATCAGCCCGAACCAGGACTGCCGACTACAACAACGCTGGCGAGCCTGTGCCCTCAGCTCGACTCAGGACCGCCGACTACAACAACGCTGGCGAGCCTGTGCCCTCAGCCCGACCCAGGACCGCCGACTACAACAACGCTGGCGAGCCTGTGCCCTCAGCCCGACCCAGGACCGCCGACTACAACAACGCTGGCGAGCCTGTGCCCTCAGCCCGACCCAGGATCGCCGACTACAACAACGCTGGAGAGCCTGTGCCCTGAGCCTGACCCAGGGCGACGGACAAACCCAACACTGGCGAGCCTGTGCCCTCAGCCCGACCCAGGACGACCGACACACCCAACGCTGGCGAGCCTGTGCCCTGAGCCTGACCCAGGGCGACGGACAAACCCAACGCAGGCGAGCCTGTGCCCTCAGCCCGACCCAGGACGACCGACTACAACAACGCTGGCGAGCCTGTTCCCTCAGCCTGACCTAGAACGACCGACTACAACAACGCTGGCGAGCCTGTGCCCTCAGCCCGACCCAGGACCGCCGACTACAACAACGCTGGCGAGCCTGTGCCCTCAGCCCGAACCAGTACCGCCGACTACAACAACGCTGGCGAGCCTGTGCCTTCAGCCCGACTTAGGACAGCCGACTAGAACAACCCTGGCGATCCTGTTCCATCAGCCCGAAACAGGACTGCCAACTACAACAACGCTGGCGAGCCTGTGCCCTCAGCCCGACCCAGGACCGCCCACTACAACAACGCTGGCGAGCCTTTGCCCTAAGCCCGACCCAGGACCGCCGACTACAACAACGCTGGAGAGCCTGTGCCCTCAGCCCGACCAAGGACGACCGACAAACCCAACGCTGGCGAGCCTGTACCCTCAGCCCGACCAAGGACGACCGACAAACCCAACGCTGGCGAGCCTGTACCCTCAGCCCGACCAAGAACGACCGACTACAACAACGCTGGCAAGCCTGTGCCCTCAGCCCGACCCAGGATTGCAACTACAATAACGCTGGTGAGCCTGTTCCCTCAGCCTGACCAAGAACGACCGACTACAACAACGCTGACGAGCCTGTGCCCTCAGCCCGACCCAGGACCGCCGACTACAACAACGCTGGCGAGCCTGTGCCCTCAGCCCGACCCAGTACCGCCGACTACAACAACGCTGGCGAGCCTGTGCCTTCAGCCCGACTTAGGACAGCCGACTAGAACAACCCTGGTGAGCCTGTGCCATCAGCCCGAACCAGGACTGCCAACTACAACAATGCTGGCGAGCCTGTGCCCTCAGCCCGACCCAGGACCGCCGACTACAACAACGCTGGCGAGCCTGTGCCCTCAGCCCGACCCAGTACCGCCGAATACAACAACGCTGGCGAGCCTGTGCCTTCAGCCCGACTTAGGACAGCCGACTAGAACAACCCTGGCGAGCCTGTGCCATCAGCCCGAACCAGGACTGCCAACTACAACAACGCTGGCGAGCCTGTGCCCTCAGCCCGACCCAGGACCGCCGACTACAACAACGCTGGCGAGCCTGTGCCCTCAGCCCGACCCAGGACCGCCGACTACAACAACGCTGGCGAGCCTGTTCCCTCAGCCCGACCCAGGACGACCGACAAACCCAACACTGGCGAGCCTGTTCCCTCAGCCTGACCAAGAACGACCGACTACAACAACGCTGGCGAGCCTGTGCCCTCAGCCCGACTTAGGACAGCCGACTAGAACAACCCTGGCGAGCCTGTGCCATCAGCCCGAACCAGGACTGCCAACTACAACAACGCTGGCGAGCCTGTGCCCTCAGCCCGACTCAGGACCGCCGACTACAACAACGCTGGCGAGCCTGTGCCCTCAGCCCGACCCAGGACCGCCGACTACAACAACGCTGGCGAGCCTGTGCCCTCAGCCCGACCCAGGACCGCCGACTAACACAACGCTGGCGAGCCTGTGCCCTCAGCCTGACCCAGGACCGCCGACTAACACAACGCTGGCGAGCCTGTGCCCTCAGCCCGACCCAGGACCGCCGACTACAACAACGCTGGCGAGCCTGTGCCCTCAGCCCAACCCAGGACCGCCAACTACAACAACCCTGGCGAGCCTGTGCCCTAAGCCCGACCCAGGATCGCAGACTACAACAACGCTGCAGAGCCTGTGCCCTCAGCCCGACCCAGGACGACCAACAAACCCAACGCTGGCGAGCCTGTGCCCTCAGCCCGACCCAGGACGACCGACACACCCAACGCTGGCGAGCCTGTGCCCTGAGCCTGACCCAGGGCGACGGACAAACCCAACGCAGGCGAGCCTATGCCCTCAGCCCGACCCAGGACGACCGACTACAACAACGCTGGCGAGCCGGTGCCCTCAGCCCGACCAAGAACCACCGACTACAACAACGCTGGCGAGCCTGTGCCCTCAGCCCGACCCAGGATTGCAACTACAAAAACGCTGGCGTGTCTGTGCCCTCAGCCCGACCCAGGACCGCCGACAACAACAACTTTGGCGAGCCTGTGCCCTCAGCCTAACCCAGTACCGCCGACTACAACAGCGCTGGCGAGCCTGTGCCTTCAGCTCGACTGAGGACAGCCGACTAGAACAACCCTGGCGAGCCTGTGCCATCAGCCCGAACCAGGACTGCCGACTACAACAACGCTGGCGAGCCTGTGCCCTCAGCCCGACTCAGGACCGCCGACTACAACAACGCTGGCGAGCCTGTGCCCTCAGCCCGACCCAAGACCGCCGACTACAACAACGCTGGCGAGCCTGTGCCTTCAGCCCGACTGAGGACAGCCGACTAGAACAACCCTGGCGAGCCTGTGCCATCAGCCCGTACCAGGACCGCCGACTACAACAACGCTGGCGAGCCTGTGCCCTCAGCCCGACTCAGGACCGCCGACTACAACAACGCTGGCGAGCCTGTGCCCTCAGCCCGACCCAGGACCGCCGACTACAACAACGCTGGCAAGCCTGTGCCCTCAGCCCGACTGAGGACAGCCGACTAGAACAACCCTGGCGAGCCTGTGCCATCAGCCCGAACCAGGACTGCCGACTACAACAACGCTGGCGAGCCTGTGCCCTCAGCTCGACTCAGGACCGCCGACTACAACAACGCTGGCGAGCCTGTGCCCTCAGCCCGACCCAGGACCGCCGACTACAACAACGCTGGCGAGCCTGTGCCCTCAGCCCGACCCAGGACCGCCGACTACAACAATGCTGGCGAGCCTGTGCCCTCAGCCCGACCCAGGATCGCCGACTACAACAACGCTGGAGAGCCTGTGCCCTCAGCCCGACCCAGGACGACCGACAAACCAAACACTGGCGAGCCTGTGCCCTCAGCCCGACCCAGGACGACCGACACACCCAACGCTGGCGAGCCTGTGCCCTGAGCCTGACCCAGGGCGACGGACAAACCCAACGCAGGCGAGGCTGTGCCCTCAGCCCGACCCAGGACGACCGACTACAACAACGCTGGCGAGCCTGTTCCCTCAGCCTGACCAAGAACGACCGACTACAACAACGCTGGCGAGCCTGTGCCCTCAGCCCGACCCAGGACCGCCGACTACAACAACGCTGGCGAGCCTGTGCCCTCAGCCCGAACCAGAACCGCCAACTACAACAACGCTGGCGAGCCTGTGCCTTCAGCCCGACTTAGGACAGCCGACTAGAACAACCCTGGCGATCCTGTTCCATCAGCCCGAAACAGGACTGCCAACTACAACAACGCTGGCGAGCCTGTGCCTTCAGCCCGACTCAGGACCGCCGACTACAACAACGCTGGCGAGCCTGTGCCCTCAGCCCGACCCAGGACCACCGACTACAACAACGCTGGCGAGCCTGTGCCCTAAGCCCGACCCAGGACCGCCGACTACAACAACGCTGGCGAGCCTGTGCCCTCAGCCTGACCCAGGATCGCCGACTACAACAACGCTGGAGAGCCTGTGCCCTCAGCCCGACCCAGGACGACCGACAAACCCAACGCTGGCGAGCCTGTACCCTCAGCCCGACCCAGGACGACCGACACACCCAACGCTGGCGAGTCTGTGCCCTGAGCCTGACCCAGGGCGACGGACAAACCCAACGCAGGCGAGCCTGTGCCCTCAGCCCGACCCAGGACGACCGACTACAACAACGGTGGCGAGCCTGTGCCCTCAGCCCGACCAAGAACGACCGACTACAACAACGCTGGCAAGCCTGTGCCCTCAGCCCGACCCAGGATTGCAACTACAACAACGCTGGCGAGCCTGTTCCCTCAGCCTGACCAAGAACGACCGACTACAACAACGCTGGCGAGCCTGTGCCCTCAGCCCGACCCAGGACCGCCGACTACAACAACGCTGGCGAGCCTGTGCCCTCAGCCCGACCCAGTACCGCCGACTACAACAACGCTGGCGAGCCTGTGCCTTCAGCCCGACTTAGGACAGCCGACTAGAACAACCCTGGCTAGCCTGTGCCATCAGCCCGAACCAGGACTGCCAACTACAACAACGCTGGCGAGCCTGTGCCCTCAGCCCGACCCAGGACCGCCGACTACAACAACGCTGGCGAGCCTGTGCCCTCAGCCCGACCCAGTACCGCCGACTACAACAACGCTGGCGAGGCTGTTCCTTCAGCCCGACTTAGGACAGCCGACTAGAACAACCCTGGCGAGCCTGTGCCATCAGCCCGAACCAGGACTGCCAACTACAACAACGCTGGCGAGCCATTGCCCTCAGCCCGACTCAGGACCGCCGACTACAACAACGCTGGCGAGCCTGTGCCCTCAGCCCGACCCAGGACCGCCGACTACAACAACGCTGGCGAGCCTGTGCCCTCAGCCCGACCCAGGACGACCGACAAACCCAACACTGGCGAGCCTGTTCCCTCAGCCTGACCAAGAGCGACCGACTACAACAACGCTGGCGAGCCTGTGCCCTCAGCCCGACCCAGGACCGCCGACTACAACAACGCTGGCGAGCCTGTGCCCTCAGCCCGACCCAGTACCGCCGACTACAACAACGCTGGCGAGCCTGTGCCTTCAGCCCGACTTAGGACAGCCGACTAGAACAACCCTGGCGAGCCTGTGCCATCAGCCCGAACCAGGACTGCCAACTACAACAACGCTGGCGAGCCTGTGCCCTCAGCCCGACTCAGGACCGCCGACTACAACAACGCTGGCGAGCCTGTGCCCTCAGCCCGACCCAGGACAGCCGACTACAACAACGCTGGCGAGCCTGTGCCCTCAGCCCGACCCAGGACCGCCGACTACAACAACGCTGGCGAGCCTGTGCCCTCAGCCCGACCCAGGACCGCCGACTACAACAACGCTGGCGAGCCTGTGCCCTCAGCCTGACCCAGGACCGCCGACTAACACAACGCTGGCGAGCCTGTGCCCTCAGCCCGACCCAGGACCGCCGACTACAACAACGCTGGCGAGCCTGTGCCCTCAGCCCGACCCAGGACCGCCAACTACAACAACGCTGGCGAGCCTGTGCCCTCAGCCCGACCCAGGATCGCAGACTACAACAACGCTGCAGAGCCTGTGCCCTCAGCCCGACCCAGGACGACCGACAAACCCAACACTGGCGAGCCTGTGCCCTCAGCCTGACCCAGGACGACCGACACACCCAACGCTGGCGAGCCTGTGCCCTGAGCCTGACCCAGGGCGACGGACAAACCCAACGCAGGCGAGCCTATGCCCTCAGCCCGACCCAGGACGACCAACTACAACAACGCTGGCGAGCCGGTGCCCTCAGCCCGACCAAGAACCACCGACTACAACAACGCTGGCGAGCCTGTGCCCTCAGCCCGACCCAGGATTGCAACTACAAAAACGCTGGCGTGTCTGTGCCCTCAGCCCGACCCAGGACCGCCGACCACAACAACGCTGGCGAGCCTGTGCCCTCAGCCTAACCCAGTACCGCCGACTACAACAGCGCTGGCGAGCCTGTGCCTTCAGCCCGACTGAGGACAGCCGACTAGAACAACCCTGGCGAGCCTGTGCCATCAACCCGAACCAGGACTGCCGACTACAACAACGCTGGCGAGCCTGTGCCCTCAGCCCGACTCAGGACCGCCGACTATAACAACCCTGGCGAGCCTGTGCCATCAGCCCGAACCAGGACTGCCGACTACAACAACGCTGGCGAGCCTGTGCCCTCAGCCCGACCCAGGATTGCAACTACAAAAACGCTGGCGTGTCTGTGCCCTCAGCCCGACCCAGGACCGCCGACAACAACAACTTTGGCGAGCCTGTGCCCTCAGCCTAACCCAGTACCGCCGACTACAACAGCGCTGGCGAGCCTGTGCCTTCAGCTCGACTGAGGACAGCCGACTAGAACAACCCTGGCGAGCCTGTGCCATCAGCCCGAACCAGGACTGCCGACTACAACAACGCTGGCGAGCCTGTGCCCTCAGCCCGACTCAGGACCGCCGACTACAACAACGCTGGCGAGCCTGTGCCCTCAGCCCGACCCAAGACCGCCGACTACAACAACGCTGGCGAGCCTGTGCCTTCAGCCCGACTGAGGACAGCCGACTAGAACAACCCTGGCGAGCCTGTGCCATCAGCCCGTACCAGGACCGCCGACTACAACAACGCTGGCGAGCCTGTGCCCTCAGCCCGACTCAGGACCGCCGACTACAACAACGCTGGCGAGCCTGTGCCCTCAGCCCGACCCAGGACCGCCGACTACAACAACGCTGGCAAGCCTGTGCCCTCAGCCCGACTGAGGACAGCCGACTAGAACAACCCTGGCGAGCCTGTGCCATCAGCCCGAACCAGGACTGCCGACTACAACAACGCTGGCGAGCCTGTGCCCTCAGCTCGACTCAGGACCGCCGACTACAACAACGCTGGCGAGCCTGTGCCCTCAGCCCGACCCAGGACCGCCGACTACAACAACGCTGGCGAGCCTGTGCCCTCAGCCCGACCCAGGACCGCCGACTACAACAATGCTGGCGAGCCTGTGCCCTCAGCCCGACCCAGGATCGCCGACTACAACAACGCTGGAGAGCCTGTGCCCTCAGCCCGACCCAGGACGACCGACAAACCAAACACTGGCGAGCCTGTGCCCTCAGCCCGACCCAGGACGACCGACACACCCAACGCTGGCGAGCCTGTGCCCTGAGCCTGACCCAGGGCGACGGACAAACCCAACGCAGGCGAGGCTGTGCCCTCAGCCCGACCCAGGACGACCGACTACAACAACGCTGGCGAGCCTGTTCCCTCAGCCTGACCAAGAACGACCGACTACAACAACGCTGGCGAGCCTGTGCCCTCAGCCCGACCCAGGACCGCCGACTACAACAACGCTGGCGAGCCTGTGCCCTCAGCCCGAACCAGAACCGCCAACTACAACAACGCTGGCGAGCCTGTGCCTTCAGCCCGACTTAGGACAGCCGACTAGAACAACCCTGGCGATCCTGTTCCATCAGCCCGAAACAGGACTGCCAACTACAACAACGCTGGCGAGCCTGTGCCTTCAGCCCGACTCAGGACCGCCGACTACAACAACGCTGGCGAGCCTGTGCCCTCAGCCCGACCCAGGACCACCGACTACAACAACGCTGGCGAGCCTGTGCCCTAAGCCCGACCCAGGACCGCCGACTACAACAACGCTGGCGAGCCTGTGCCCTCAGCCCGACCCAGGATCGCCGACTACAACAACGCTGGAGAGCCTGTGCCCTCAGCCCGACCCAGGACGACCGACAAACCCAACGCTGGCGAGCCTGTACCCTCAGCCCGACCCAGGACGACCGACACACCCAACGCTGGCGAGTCTGTGCCCTGAGCCTGACCCAGGGCGACGGACAAACCCAACGCAGGCGAGCCTGTGCCCTCAGCCCGACCCAGGACGACCGACTACAACAACGGTGGCGAGCCTGTGCCCTCAGCCCGACCAAGAACGACCGACTACAACAACGCTGGCAAGCCTGTGCCCTCAGCCCGACCCAGGATTGCAACTACAACAACGCTGGCGAGCCTGTTCCCTCAGCCTGACCAAGAACGACCGACTACAACAACGCTGGCGAGCCTGTGCCCTCAGCCCGACCCAGGACCGCCGACTACAACAACGCTGGCGAGCCTGTGCCCTCAGCCCGACCCAGTACCGCCGACTACAACAACGCTGGCGAGCCTGTGCCTTCAGCCCGACTTAGGACAGCCGACTAGAACAACCCTGGCTAGCCTGTGCCATCAGCCCGAACCAGGACTGCCAACTACAACAACGCTGGCGAGCCTGTGCCCTCAGCCCGACCCAGGACCGCCGACTACAACAACGCTGGCGAGCCTGTGCCCTCAGCCCGACCCAGTACCGCCGACTACAACAACGCTGGCGAGGCTGTTCCTTCAGCCCGACTTAGGACAGCCGACTAGAACAACCCTGGCGAGCCTGTGCCATCAGCCCGAACCAGGACTGCCAACTACAACAACGCTGGCGAGCCATTGCCCTCAGCCCGACTCAGGACCGCCGACTACAACAACGCTGGCGAGCCTGTGCCCTCAGCCCGACCCAGGACCGCCGACTACAACAACGCTGGCGAGCCTGTGCCCTCAGCCCGACCCAGGACGACCGACAAACCCAACACTGGCGAGCCTGTTCCCTCAGCCTGACCAAGAGCGACCGACTACAACAACGCTGGCGAGCCTGTGCCCTCAGCCCGACCCAGGACCGCCGACTACAACAACGCTGGCGAGCCTGTGCCCTCAGCCCGACCCAGTACCGCCGACTACAACAACGCTGGCGAGCCTGTGCCTTCAGCCCGACTTAGGACAGCCGACTAGAACAACCCTGGCGAGCCTGTGCCATCAGCCCGAACCAGGACTGCCAACTACAACAACGCTGGCGAGCCTGTGCCCTCAGCCCGACTCAAGACCGCCGACTACAACAACGCTGGCGAGCCTGTGCCCTCAGCCCGACCCAGGACAGCCGACTACAACAACGCTGGCGAGCCTGTGCCCTCAGCCCGACCCAGGACCGCCGACTACAACAACGCTGGCGAGCCTGTGCCCTCAGCCCGACCCAGGACCGCCGACTACAACAACGCTGGCGAGCCTGTGCCCTCAGCCTGACCCAGGACCGCCGACTAACACAACGCTGGCGAGCCTGTGCCCTCAGCCCGACCCAGGACCGCCGACTACAACAACGCTGGCGAGCCTGTGCCCTCAGCCCGACCCAGGACCGCCAACTACAACAACGCTGGCGAGCCTGTGCCCTCAGCCCGACCCAGGATCGCAGACTACAACAACGCTGCAGAGCCTGTGCCCTCAGCCCGACCCAGGACGACCGACAAACCCAACACTGGCGAGCCTGTGCCCTCAGCCTGACCCAGGACGACCGACACACCCAACGCTGGCGAGCCTGTGCCCTGAGCCTGACCCAGGGCGACGGACAAACCCAACGCAGGCGAGCCTATGCCCTCAGCCCGACCCAGGACGACCAACTACAACAACGCTGGCGAGCCGGTGCCCTCAGCCCGACCAAGAACCACCGACTACAACAACGCTGGCGAGCCTGTGCCCTCAGCCCGACCCAGGATTGCAACTACAAAAACGCTGGCGTGTCTGTGCCCTCAGCCCGACCCAGGACCGCCGACCACAACAACGCTGGCGAGCCTGTGCCCTCAGCCTAACCCAGTACCGCCGACTACAACAGCGCTGGCGAGCCTGTGCCTTCAGCCCGACTGAGGACAGCCGACTAGAACAACCCTGGCGAGCCTGTGCCATCAACCCGAACCAGGACTGCCGACTACAACAACGCTGGCGAGCCTGTGCCCTCAGCCCGACTCAGGACCGCCGACTACAACAACGCTGGCGAGCCTGTGCCCTCAGCCCGACCCAGGACCGCCGACTACAACAACGCTGGCGAGCCTTGTGCCCTCAACCCGACCCAGGACCGCCGACTACAACAACGCTGGCGAGCCTGTGCCCTCAGCCCGACCAGGACCGCCAACTACAACAACGCTGGAGAGCCTGTGCCCTCAGCCCGACCCAGGATCGCCGACTACAACAATGCTGGCGAGCCTGTGCCCTCAGCCCGACCCAGGACGACCGACAAAACCAACACTGGCGAGCCTGTGCCCTCAGCCTGACCCAGGACCACCGACTAACACAACGCTGGCGAGCCTGTGCCCTCAGCCCGACCCAGGACCGCCGACTACAACAACGCTGGCGAGCCTGTGCCCTCAGCCCGACCCAGGACCGCCAACTACAACAACGCTGGCGAGCCTGTGCCCTCAGCCCGACCCAGGATCGCAGACTACAACAACGCTGCAGAGCCTGTGCCCTCAGCCCGACCCAGGACGACCGACAAACCCAACGCTGGCGAGCCTGTGCCCTCAGCCCGACCCAGGACGACCGACACACCCAACGCTGGCGAGCCTGTGCCCTGAGCCTGACCCAGGGCGACGGACAAACCCAACGCAGGCGAGCCTATGCCCTCAGCCCGAACCAGGACGACCGACTACAACAACGCTGGCGAGCCGGTGCCCTCAGCCCGACCAAGAACCACCGACTACAACAACGCTGGCGAGCCTGTGCCCTCAGCCCGACCCAGGATTGCAACTACAAAAACGCTGGCATGTCTGTGCCCTCAGCCCGACCCAGGACCGCCGACCACAACAACGCTGGCGAGCCTGTGCCCTCAGCCTAACCCAGTACCGCCGACTACAACAGCGCTGGCGAGCCTGTGCCTTCAGCCCGACTGAGGACAGCCGACTAGAACAACCCTGGCGAGCCTGTGCCATCAGCCCGAACCAGGACTGCCGACTACAACAACGCTGGCGAGCCTGTGCCCTCAGCCCGACTCAGGACCGCCGACTACAACAACGCTGGCGAGCCTGTGCCCTCAGCCCGACCCAGGACCGCCGACTACAACAACGCTGGCGAGCCTTGTGCCCTCAGCCCGACCCAGGACCGCCGACTACAACAACGCTGGCGAGCCTGTGCCCTCAGCCCGACCAGGACCGCCAACTACAACAACGCTGGAGAGCCTGTGCCCTCAGCCCGACCCAGGATCGCCGACTACAACAATGCTGGAGAGCCTGTGCCCTCAGCCCGACCCAGGACGACCGACAAACCCAACACTGGCGAGCCTGTGCCCTCAGCCCGACCCAGGACGACCGACACACCCAACGCTGGCGAGCCTGTGCCCTGAGCCTGACCCAGGGCGACGGACAAACCCAACGCAGGCGAGCCTGTGCCCTCAGCCCGACCCAGGACGACCGACTACAACAACGCTGGCGAGCCTGTTCCCTCAGCCTGACCAAGAACGACCGACGACAACAATGCTGGCGAGCCTGTGCCCTCAGCCCGACCCAGGACCGCCGACTACAACAACGCTGGCGAGCCTGTGCCCTCAGCCCGACCCAGTACCGCCGACTACAACAACGCTGGCAAGCCTGTGCCTTCAGCCCGACTTAGGACAGCCGACTAGAACAACCCTGGCGAGCCTGTGCCATCAGCCCGAACCAGGACTGCCAACTACAACAACGCTGGCGAGCCTGTGCCCTCAGCCCGACTCAGGACCGCCGACTACAACAACGCTGGCGAGCCTGTGCCCTCAGCCCGACCCAGGACCGCCGACTACAACAACGCTGGCGAGCCTGTGCCCTCAGCCCGACCCAGGACCGCCGACTAACACAACGCTGGCGAGCCTGTGCCCTCAGCCCGACTGAGGACAGCCGACTAGAACAACCCTGGCGAGCCTGTGTCATCAGCCCGAACCAGGACTGCCGACTACAACAACGCTGGCGAGCCTGTGCCCTCAACCCGACTCAGGACCGCCGACTACAACAACGCTGGCGAGCCTGTGCCCTCAGCTCGACCCAGGACCGCCGACTACAACAACGCTGGCGAGCCTGTGCCCTCAGCCCGACCCAGAACCGCCGACTACAACAACGCTGGCGAGCCTGTGCCCTCAGCCCGACCAGGACCGCCAACTACAACAACGCTGGCGAGCCTGTGCCCTCAGCCCGACCCAGGATCGCCGACTACAACAACGCTGGAGAGCCTGTGCCCTCAGCCCGACCCAGAACGACCGACAAACCCAACACTGGCGAGCCTGTGCCCTCAGCCCGACCCAGGACGACCGACACACCCAACGCTGGCGAGCCTGTGCCCTGAGCCTGACCCAGGGCGACGGACAAACCCAACGCAGGCGAGCCTGTGCCCTCAGCCCGACCCAGGACGACCGACTACAACAACGCTGGCGAGCCTGTTCCCTCAGCCTGACCAAGAACGACCGACTACAACATCGCTGGCGAGCCTGTGCCCTCAGCCCGACCCAGGACCGCCGACTACAACAACGCTGGCGAGCCTGTGCCCTCAGCCCGACCCAGTACCGCCGACTACAACAACGCTGGCGAGCCTGTGCCTTCAGCCCGACTTAGGACAGCCAACTAGAACAACCCTGGCGAGCCTGTGCCATCAGCCCGAACCAGGACTGCCAACTACAACAACGCTGGCGAGCCTGTGCCCTCAGCCCGACTCAGGACCGCCGAGTACAACAACGCTGGCGAGCCTGTGCCCTCAGCCCGACCCAGTACCGCCGACTACAACAACGCTGGCGAGCCTGTGCCTTCAGCCCGACTTAGGACAGCCGACTAGAACAACCCTGGCGAGCCTGTGCCATCAGCCCGAACCAGGACTGCCAACTACAACAATGCTGGCGAGCCTGTGCCCTCAGCCCGACCCAGGACCACCGACTACAACAACGCTGGCGAGCCTGTGCCCTCAGCCCGACCCAGTACCGCCGACTACAACAACGCTGGCGAGCCTGTGCCTTCAGCCCGACTTAGGACAGCCGACTAGAACAACCCTGGCGAGCCTGTGCCATCAGCCCGAACCAGGACTGCCAACTACAACAACGCTGGCGAGCCTGTGCCCTCAGCCCGACCCAGGACCGCCGACTACAACAACGGTGGCGAGCCTGTGCCCTCAGCCCGACCCAGGACCGCCGACTACAACAACGCTGGCGAGCCTGTTCCCTCAGCCCGACCCAGGACGACCGACAAACCCAACACTGGCGAGCCTGTTCCCTCAGCCTGACCAAGAACGACCGACTACAACAACGCTGGCGAGCCTGTGCCCTCAGCCCGACTTAGGACAGCCGACTAGAACAACCCTGGCGAGCCTGTGCCATCAGCCCGAACCAGGACTGCCAACTACAACAACGCTGGCGAGCCTGTGCCCTCAGCCCGACTCAGGACCGCCGACTACAACAACGCTGGCGAGCCTGTGCCCTCAGCCCGACCCAGGACCGCCGACTACAACAACGCTGGCGAGCCTGTGCCCTCAGCCCGACCCAGGACCGCCGACTACAACAACGCTGGCGAGCCTGTGCCCTCAGCCCGACCCAGGACCGCCGACTACAACAACGCTGGCGAGCCTGTGCCCTCAGCCTGACCCAGGACCGCCGACTAACACAACGCTGGCGAGCCTGTGCCCTCAGCCCGACCCAGGACCGCCGACTACAACAACGCTGGCGAGCCTGTGCCCTCAGCCCAACCCAGGACCGCCAACTACAACAACGCTGGCGAGCCTGTGCCCTCAGCCCGACCCAGGATCGCAGACTACAACAACGCTGCAGAGCCTGTGCCCTCAGCCCGACCCAGGACGACCGACAAACCCAACGCTGGCGAGCCTGTGCCCTCAGCCCGACCCAGGGCGACGGACAAACCCAACGCAGGCGAGCCTATGCCCTCAGCCCGACCCAGGACGACCGACTACAACAACGCTGGCGAGCCGGTGCCCTCAGCCCGACCAAGAACCACCGACTACAACAACGCTGGCGAGCCTGTGCCCTCAGCCCGACCCAGGATTGCAACTACAAAAACGCTGGCGTGTCTGTGCCC
Organism: Pterois miles; assembly: GCA_947000775.1. Lineage (NCBI taxonomy): Eukaryota > Metazoa > Chordata > Actinopteri > Perciformes > Scorpaenidae > Pterois > Pterois miles. The sequence continues at coordinate 1,645,188 of CAMQGK010000123.1, forward strand.
TCAGCCCGACCCAGGACCGCCGACAACAACAACTTTGGCGAGCCTGTGCCCTCAGCCTAACCCAGTACCGCCGACTACAACAGCGCTGGCGAGCCTGTGCCTTCAGCCCGACTGAGGACAGCCGACTAGAACAACCCTGGCGAGCCTGTGCCATCAGCCCGAACCAGGACTGCCGACTACAACAACGCTGGCGAGCCTGTGCCCTCAGCCCGACTCAGGACCGCCGACTACAACAACGCTGGCGAGCCTGTGCCCTCAGCCCGACCCAAGACCGCCGACTACAACAACGCTGGCGAGCCTGTGCCTTCAGCCCGACTGAGGACAGCCGACTAGAACAACCCTGGCGAGCCTGTGCCATCAGCCCGTACCAGGACCGCCGACTACAACAACGCTGGCAAGCCTGTGCCCTCAGCCCGACTCAGGACCGCCGACTACAACAACGCTGGCGAGCCTGTGCCCTCAGCCCGACCCAGGACCGCCGACTACAACAACGCTGGCAAGCCTGTGCCCTCAGCCCGACTGAGGACAGCCGACTAGAACAACCCTGGCGAGCCTGTGCCATCAGCCCGAACCAGGACTGCCGACTACAACAACGCTGGCGAGCCTGTGCCCTCAGCCCGACCCAGGACCGCCGACTACAACAACGCTGGCGAGCCTGTGCCCTCAGCCCGACCCAGGATCGCCGACTACAACAACGCTGGAGAGCCTGTGCCCTCAGCCCGACCCAGGACGACCGAGAAACCCAACACTGGCGAGCCTGTGCCCTCAGCCCGACCCAGGACGACCGACACACCCAACGCTGGCGAGCCTGTGCCCTGAGCCTGACCCAGGGCGACGGACAAACCCAACGCAGGCGAGGCTGTGCCCTCAGCCCGACCCAGGACGACCGACTACAACAACGCTGGCGAGCCTGTTCCCTCAGCCTGACCAAGAACGACCGACTACAACAACGCTGGCGAGCCTGTGCCCTCAGCCCGACCCAGGACCGCCGACTACAACAACGCTGGCGAGCCTGTGCCCTCAGCCCGAACCAGAACCGCCAACTACAACAACGCTGGCGAGCCTGTGCCTTCAGCCCGACTTAGGACAGCCGACTAGAACAACCCTGGCGATCCTGTTCCATCAGCCCGAAACAGGACTGCCAACTACAACAACGCTGGCGAGCCTGTGCCTTCAGCCCGACTCAGGACCGCCGACTACAACAACGCTGGCGAGCCTGTGCCCTCAGCCCGACCCAGGACCGCCGACTACAACAACGCTGGCGAGCCTGTGCCCTAAGCCCGACCCAGGACCGCCGACTACAACAACGCTGGCGAGCCTGTGCCCTCAGCCTGACCCAGGATCGCCGACTACAACAACGCTGGAGAGCCTGTGCCCTCAGCCCGACCCAGGACGACCGACAAACCCAACGCTGGCGAGCCTGTACCCTCAGCCCGACCCAGGACGACCGACACACCCAACGCTGGCGAGCCTGTGCCCTGAGCCTGACCCAGGGCGACGGACAAACCCAACGCAGGCGAGCCTGTGCCCTCAGCCCGACCCAGGACGACCGACTACAACAACGGTGGCGAGCCTGTGCCCTCAGCCCGACCAAGAACGACCGACTACAACAACGCTGGCAAGCCTGTGCCCTCAGCCCGACCCAGGATTGCAACTACAACAACGCTGGCGAGCCTGTGCCCTCAGCCTGACCAAGAACGACCGACTACAACAACGCTGGCGAGCCTGTGCCCTCAGCCCGACCCAGGACCGCCGACTACAACAACGCTGGCGAGCCTGTGCCCTCAGCCCGACCCAGTACCGCCGACTACAACAACGCTGGCGAGCCTGTGCCTTCAGCCCGACTTAGGACAGCCGACTAGAACAACCCTGGCGAGCCTGTGCCATCAGCCCGAACCAGGACTGCCAACTACAACAACGCTGGCGAGCCTGTGCCCTCAGCCCGACCCAGGACCGCCGACTACAACAACGCTGGCGAGCCTGTGCCCTCAGCCCGACCCAGTACCGCCGACTACAACAACGCTGGCGAGCCTGTTCCTTCAGCCCGACTTAGGACAGCCGACTAGAACAACCCTGGCGAGCCTGTGCCATCAGCCCGAACCAGGACTGCCAACTACAACAACGCTGGCGAGCCATTGCCCTCAGCCCGACTCAGGACCGCCGACTACAACAACGCTGGCGAGCCTGTGCCCTCAGCCCGACCCAGGACCGCCGACTACAACAACGCTGGCGAGCCTGTGCCCTCAGCCCGACCCAGGACGACCGACAAACCCAACACTGGCGAGCCTGTTCCCTCAGCCTGACCAAGAGCGACCGACTACAACAACGCTGGCGAGCCTGTGCCCTCAGCCCGACCCAGGACCGCCGACTACAACAACGCTGGCGAGCCTGTGCCCTCAGCCCGACCCAGTACCGCCGACTACAACAACGCTGGCGAGCCTGTGCCTTCAGCCCGACTTAGGACAGCCGACTAGAACAACCCTGGCGAGCCTGTGGCATCAGCCCGAACCAGGACTGCCAACTACAACAACGCTGGCGAGCCTGTGCCCTCAGCCCGACTCAGGACCGCCGACTACAACAACGCTGGCGAGCCTGTGCCCTCAGCCCGACCCAGGACAGCCGACTACAACAACGCTGGCGAGCCTGTGCCCTCAGCCCGACCCAGGACCGCCGACTACAACAACGCTGGCGAGCCTGTGCCCTCAGCCCGACCCAGGACCGCCGACTACAACAACGCTGGCGAGCCTGTGCCCTCAGCCTGACCCAGGACCGCCGACTAACACAACGCTGGCGAGCCTGTGCCCTCAGCCCGACCCAGAACCGCCGACTACAACAACGCTGGCGAGCCTGTGCCCTCAGCCCGACCCAGGACCGCCAACTACAACAACGCTGGCGAGCCTGTGCCCTCAGCCCGACCCAGGATCGCAGACTACAACAACGCTGCAGAGCCTGTGCCCTCAGCCCGACCCAGGACGACCGACAAACCCAACGCTGGCGAGCCTGTGCCCTCAGCCAGACCCAGGACGACCGACACACCCAACGCTGGCGAGCCTGTGCCCTGAGCCTGACCCAGGGCGACGGACAAACCCAACGCAGGCAAGCCTGTTCCCTCAGCCTGACCCAGGACGACCGACTACAACAACGCTGGCGAGCCTGTGCCCTCAGCCCGAACAAGAACGACCGACTACAACAACGCTGGCGAGCCTGTGACCTCAGCCCGACCCAGGACGACCAACTACAACAACGCTGGCGAGCCTGTGCCCTCAGCCCGACACAGGACCGCCGACTACAACAACGCTGGCGAGCCTGTGCCCTCAGCCCGACCCAAGACCGCCGACTACAACAACGCTGGCGAGCCTGTGCCTTCAGCCCAATTGAGGACAGCCGACTAGAACAACCCTGGCGAGCCTGTGCCATCAGCCCGAACCAGGACCGCCGACTACAACAACGCTGGCGAGCCTGTGCCCTCAGCCCGACTCAGGACCGCCGACTACAACAACGCTGGCGAGCCTGTGCCCTCAGCCCGACCCAGGACCGCCGACTACAACAACGCTGGCGAGCCTGTGCCCTCAGCCCGACCCAGGACGACCGACAAACCCAACGCTGGCGAGCCTGTACCCTCAGCCCGACCCAGGACGACCGACACACCCAACGCTGGCGAGCCTGTGCCCTGAGCCTGACCCAGGGCGACGGACAAACCCAACGCAGGCGAGCCTGTGCCCTCAGCCCGACCCAGGACGACCGACTACAACAACGGTGGCGAGCCTGTGCCCTCAGCCCGACCAAGAACGACCGACTACAACAACGCTGGCAAGCCTGTGCCCTCAGCCCGACCCAGGATTGCAACTACAACAACGCTGGCGAGCCTGTTCCCTTAGCCTGACCAAGAACGACCGACTACAACAACGCTGGCGAGCCTGTGCCCTCAGCCCGACCCAGGACCGCCGACTACAACAACGCTGGCGAGCCTGTGCCCTCAGCCCGACCCAGTACCGCCGACTACAACAACGCTGGCGAGCCTGTGCCTTCAGCCCGACTTAGGACAGCCGACTAGAACAACCCTGGCGAGCCTGTGCCATCAGCCCGAACCAGGACTGCCAACTACAACAACGCTGGCGAGCCTGTGCCCTCAGCCCGACCCAGGACCGCCGACTACAACAACGCTGGCGAGCCTGTGCCCTCAGCCCGACCCAGTACCGCCGACTACAACAACGCTGGCGAGCCTGTTCCTTCAGCCCGACTTAGGACAGCCGACTAGAACAACCCTGGCGAGCCTGTGCCATCAGCCCGAACCAGGACTGCCAACTACAACAACGCTGGCGAGCCATTGCCCTCAGGCCGACTCAGGACCGCCGACTACAACAACGCTGGCGAGCCTGTGCCCTCAGCCCGACCCAGGACCGCCGACTACAACACCGCTGGCGAGCCTGTGCCCTCAGCCCGACCCAGGACCGACCGACTACAACAACGCTGGCGAGCCTGTGCCCTCAGCCCGACCCAGTACCGCCGACTACAACAACGCTGGCGAGCCTGTGCCTTCAGCCCGACTTAGGACAGCCGACTAGAACAACCCTGGCGAGCCTGTGCCATCAGCCCGAACCAGGACTGCCAACTACAACAACGCTGGCGAGCCTGTGCCCTCAGCCCGACTCAGGACCGCCGACTACAACAACGCTGGCGAGCCTGTGCCCTCAGCCCGACCCAGGACAGCCGACTACAACAACGCTGGCGAGCCTGTGCCCTCAGCCCGACCCAGGACCGCCGACTACAACAACGCTGGCGAGCCTGTGCCCTCAGCCCGACCCAGGACCGCCAACTACAACAACGCTGGCGAGCCTGTGCCCTCAGCCTGACCCAGGACCGCCGACTAACACAACGCTGGCGAGCCTGTGCCCTCAGCCCGACCCAGGACCGCCGACTACAACAACGCTGGCGAGCCTGTGCCCTCAGCCCGACCCAGGACCGCCAACTACAACAACGCTGGCGAGCCTGTGCCCTCAGCCCGACCCAGGATCGCAGACTACAACAACGCTGCAGAGCCTGTGCCCTCAGCCCGACCCAGGACGACCGACAAACCCAACGCTGGCGAGCCTGTGCCCTCAGCCCGACCCAGGACGACCGACACACCCAACGCTGGCGAGCCTGTGCCCTGAGCCTGACCCAGGGCGACGGACAAACCCAACGCAGGCGAGCCTATGCCCTCAGCCCGACCCAGGACGACCGACTACAACAACGCTGGCGAGCCGGTGCCCTCAGCCCGACCAAGAACCACCGACTACAACAACGCTGGCGAGCCTGTGCCCTCAGCCCGACCCAGGATTGCAACTACAAAAACGCTGGCGTGTCTGTGCCCTCAGCCCGACCCAGGACCGCCGACCACAACAACGCTGGCGAGCCTGTGCCCTCAGCCTAACCCAGTACCGCCGACTACAACAGCGCTGGCGAGCCTGTGCCTTCAGCCCGACTGAGGACAGCCGACTAGAACAACCCTGGCGAGCCTGTGCCATCAACCCGAACCAGGACTGCCGACTACAACAACGCTGGCGAGCCTGTGCCCTCAGCCCGACTCAGGACCGCCGACTACAACAACGCTGGCGAGCCTGTGCCCTCAGCCCGACTCAGGACCGCCGACTACAACAACGCTGGCGAGCCTGTGCCTTCAGCCCGACTTAGGACAGCCGACTAGAACAACCCTGGCGAGCCTGTGCCATCAGCCCGAACCAGGACTGCCAACTACAACAACGCTGGCGAGCCTGTGCCCTCAGCCCGACCCAGGACCGCCGACTACAACAACGCTGGCGAGCCTGTGCCCTCAGCCCGACCCAGTACCGCCGACTACAACAACGCTGGCGAGCCTGTTCCTTCAGCCCGACTTAGGACAGCCGACTAGAACAACCCTGGCGAGCCTGTGCCATCAGCCCGAACCAGGACTGCCAACTACAACAACGCTGGCGAGCCATTGCCCTCAGCCCGACTCAGGACCGCCGACTACAACAACGCTGGCGAGCCTGTGCCATCAGCCCGACCCAGGACCGCCGACTACAACAACGCTGGCGAGCCTGTGCCCTCAGCCCGACCCAGGACGACCGACAAACCCAACACTGCCGAACCTGTTCCCTCAGCCTGACCAAGAGCGACCGACTACAAATACGCTGGCGAGCCTGTGCCCTCAGCCCGACCCAGGACCGCCGACTACAACAACGCTGGCGAGCCTGTGCCCTCAGCCCGACCCAGTACCGCCGACTACAACAACGCTGGCGAGCCTGTGCCTTCAGCCCGACTTAGGACAGCCGACTAGAACAACCCCGGCGAGCCTGTGCCATCAGCCCGAACCAGGACTGCCAACTACAACAACGCTGGCGAGCCTGTGCCCTCAGCCCGACTCAGGACCGCCGACTACAACAACGCTGGCGAGCCTGTGCCCTCAGCCCGACCCAGGACAGCCGACTACAACAACGCTGGCGAGCCTGTGCCCTCAGCCCGACCCAGGACCGCCGACTACAACAACGCTGGCGAGCCTGTGCCCTCAGCCCGACCCAGGACCGCCGACTACAACAACGCTGGCGAGCCTGTGCCCTCAGCCTGACCCAGGACCGCCGACTAACACAACGCTGGCGAGCCTGTGCCCTCAGCCCGACCCAGGACCGCCGACTACAACAACGCTGGCGAGCCTGTGCCCTCAGCCCGACCCAGGACTGCCAACTACAACAACGCTGGCGAGCCTGTGCCCTCAGCCCGACCCAGGATCGCAGACTACAACAACGCTGCAGAGCCTGTGCCCTCAGCCCGACCCAGGACGACCGACAAACCCAACGCTGGCGAGCCTGTGCCCTCAGCCAGACCCAGGACGACCGACACACCCAACGCTGGCGAGCCTGTGCCCTGAGCCTGACCCAGGGCGACGGACAAACCCAACGCAGGCGAGCCTATGCCCTCAGCCCGACCCAGGACGACCGACTACAACAACGCTGGCGAGCCGGTAACCTCAGCCCGACCAAGAACCACCGACTACAACAACGCTGGCGAGCCTGTGCCCTCAGCCCGACCCAGGATTGCAACTACAAAAACGCTGGCGTGTCTGTGCCCTCAGCCCGACCCAGGACCGCCGACCACAACAACGCTGGCGAGCCTGTGCCCTCAGCCTAACCCAGTACCGCCGACTACAACAGCGCTGGCGAGCCTGTGCCTTCAGCCCGACTGAGGAGAGCCGACTAGAACAACCCTGGCGAGCCTGTGCCATCAACCCGAACCAGGACTGCCGACTACAACAACGCTGGCGAGCCTGTGCCCTCAGCCCGACTCAGGACCGCCGACTACAACAACGCTGGCGAGCCTGTGCCCTCAGCCCGACCCAGGACCGCCGACTACAACAACGCTGGCGAGCCTTGTGCCCTCAGCCCGACCCAGGACCGCCGACTACAACAACGCTGGCGAGCCTGTGCCCTCAGCCCGACCAGGACCGCCAACTACAACAACGCTGGTGAGCCTGTTCCCTCAGCCTGACCAAGAACGACCGACGACAACAATGCTGGCGAGCCTGTGCCCTCAGCCCGACCCAGGACCGCCGACTACAACAACGCTGGCGAGCCTGTGCCCTCAGCCCGACCCAGTACCGCCGACTACAACAACGCTGGCGAGCCTGTGCCTTCAGCCCGACTTAGGACAGCCGACTACAACAACGCTGGCGAGCCTGTGCCCTCAGCCTGACCCAGGATCGCCGACTACAACAACGCTGGAGAGCCTGTGCCCTCAGCCCGACCAAGGACGACCGACAAACCCAACGCTGGCGAGCCTGTACCCTCAGCCCGACCCAGGACGACCGACACACCCAACGCTGGCGAGCTTGTGCCCTGAGCCTGACCCAGGGCGACGGACAAACCCAACGCAGGCGAGCCTGTGCCCTCAGCCCGACCCAGGACGACCGACTACAACAACGCTGGCGAGCCTGTGCCCTCATCCCGACCAAGAACGACCGACTACAACAACGCTGGCAAGCCTGTGCCCTCAGCCCGACCCAGGATTGCAACTACAATAACGCTGGCGAGCCTGTTCCCTCAGCCTGAACAAGAACGACCGACTACAACAACGCTGGCGAGCCTGTGCCCTCAGCCCGACACAGGACCGCCGACTACAACAACGCTGGCGAGCCTGTGCCCTCAGCCCGACCCAGTACCGCCGACTACAACAACGCTGGCGAGCCTGTGCCTTCAGCCCGACTTAGGACAGCCGACTAGAACAACCCTGGCGAGCCTGTGCCATCAGCCCGAACCAGGACTGCCAACTACAACAACGCTGGCGAGCCTGTGCCCTCAGCCCGACTCAGGACCGCCGACTACAACAACGCTGGCGAGCCTGTGCCCTCAGCCTGACCCAGGACCGCCGACTAACACAACGCTGGCGAGCCTGTGCCCTCAGCCCGACCCAGGACCGCCGACTACAACAACGCTGGCGAGCCTGTGCCCTCAGCCCGACCCCGGACCGCCGACTACAACAACGCTGGCGAGCCTGTGCCCTCAGCCCGACCCAGGACCGCCGACTACAACAACGCTGGCGAGCCTGTGCCTTCAGCCCGACTTAGGACAGCCGACTAGAACAACCCTGGCGAGCCTGTGCCATCAGCCCGAACCAGGACTGCCAACTACAACAATGCTGGCGAGCCTGTGCCCTCAGCCCGACCCAGGACCACCGACTACAACAACGCTGGCGAGCCTGTGCCCTCAGCCCGACCCAGTACCGCCGACTACAACAACGCTGGCGAGCCTGTGCCTTCAGCCCGACTTAGGACAGCCGACTAGAACAACCCTGGCGAGCCTGTGCCATCAGCCCGAACCAGGACTGCCAACTACAACAACGCTGGCGAGCCTGTGCCCTCAGCCCGACCCAGGACCGCCGACTACAACAACGCTGGCGAGCCTGTGCCCTCAGCCCGACCCAGGACCGCCGACTACAACAACGCTGGCGAGCCTGTTCCCTCAGCCCGACCCAGGACGACCGACAAACCCAACACTGGCGAGCCTGTTCCCTCAGCCTGACCAAGAACGACCGACTACAACAACGCTGGCGAGCCTGTGCCCTCAGCCCGACTTAGGACAGCCGACTAGAACAACCCTGGCGAGCCTGTGCCATCAGCCCGAACCAGGACTGCCAACTACAACAACGCTGGCGAGCCTGTGCCCTCAGCCCGACTCAGGACCGCCGACTACAACAACGCTGGCGAGCCTGTTCCCTCAGCCCGACCCAGGACCGCCGACTACAACAACGCTGGCGAGCCTGTGCCCTCAGCCCGACCCAGGACCGCCGACTACAACAACGCTGGCGAGCCTGTGCCCTCAGCCCGACCCAGGACCGCCGACTACAACAACGCTGGCGAGCCTGTGCCCTCAGCCTGACCCAGGACCGCCGACTAACACAACGCTGGCGAGCCTGTGCCCTCAGCCCGACCCAGGACCGCCGACTACAACAACGCTGGCGAGCCTGTGCCCTCAGCCCAACCCAGGACCGCCAACTACAACAACGCTGGCGAGCCTGTGCCCTCAGCCCGACCCAGGATCGCAGACTACAACAACGCTGCAGAGCCTGTGCCCTCAGCCCGACCCAGGACGACCGACAAACCCAACGCTGGCGAGCCTGTGCCCTCAGCCCGACCCAGGACGACCGACACACCCAACGCTGGCGAGCCTGTGCCCTGAGCCTGACCCAGGGCGACGGACAAACCCAACGCAGGCGAGCCTATGCCCTCAGCCCGACCCAGGACGACCGACTACAACAACGCTGGCGAGCCGGTGCCCTCAGCCCGACCAAGAACCACCGACTACAACAACGCTGGCGAGCCTGTGCCCTCAGCCCGACCCAGGATTGCAACTACAAAAACGCTGGCGTGTCTGTGCCCTCAGCCCGACCCAGGACCGCCGACAACAACAACTTTGGCGAGCCTGTGCCCTCAGCCTAACCCAGTACCGCCGACTACAACAGCGCTGGCGAGCCTGTGCCTTCAGCCCGACTGAGGACAGCCGACTAGAACAACCCTGGCGAGCCTGTGCCATCAGCCCGAACCAGGACTGCCGACTACAACAACGCTGGCGAGCCTGTGCCCTCAGCCCGACTCAGGACCGCCGACTACAACAACGCTGGCGAGCCTGTGCCCTCAGCCCGACCCAAGACCGCCGACTACAACAACGCTGGCGAGCCTGTGCCTTCAGCCCGACTGAGGACAGCCGACTAGAACAACCCTGGCGAGCCTGTGCCATCAGCCCGTACCAGGACCGCCGACTACAACAACGCTGGCAAGCCTGTGCCCTCAGCCCGACTCAGGACCGCCGACTACAACAACGCTGGCGAGCCTGTGCCCTCAGCCCGACCCAGGACCGCCGACTACAACAACGCTGGCAAGCCTGTGCCCTCAGCCCGACTGAGGACAGCCGACTAGAACAACCCTGGCGAGCCTGTGCCATCAGCCCGAACCAGGACTGCCGACTACAACAACGCTGGCGAGCCTGTGCCCTCAGCCCGACTCGGGACCGCCGACTACAACAACGCTGGCGAGCCTGTGTCCTCAGCCTGACCCAGGACCGCCGACTAACACAACGCTGGCGAGCCTGTGCCCTCAGCCAGACCCAGGACGACCGACAAACCCAACGCTGGCGAGCCTGTGCCCTCAGCCCGACCCAGGATCGCCGACTACAACAACGCTGGAGAGCCTGTGCCCTCAGCCCGACCCAGGACGACCGACAAACCCAACGCTGGCGAGCCTGTGCCCTCAGCCCGACCCGGGACGACCGACACACCCAACACTGGCGAGCCTGTGCCCTAAGCCTGACCCAGGGCGACGGACAAACCCAACGCAGGCGAGCCTGTGCCCTCAGCCCGACCCAGGACGACCGACTACAACAACGCTGGCGAGCCTGTGCCCTCAGCCCGACCAAGAACGACCGACTACAACAACGCTGGCGAGCCTGTGCCCTCAGCCCGACCCAGGATTGCAACTACAAAAATGCTGGCGAGCCTGTGCCCTCAGCCCGACCCAGGACCGCCGACCACAACAACGCTGGCGAGCCTGTGCCCTCAGCCCGACCCAGTACCGCCGACTACAACAACGCTGGCGAGCCTGTACCTTCAGCCCGACTGAGGACAGCCGACTAGAACAACCCTGGCGAGCCTGTGCCATCAGCCCGAACCAGGACTGCCGACTACAACAACTCTGGCGAGCCTGTGCCCTCAGCCCGACTCAGGACCGCCGACTACAACAACGCTGGCGAGCCTGTGCCCTCAGCCCGACCCAGGACCGCCGACTACAACAACGCTGGCGAGCCTGTGCCCTCAGCCTGACCCAGGACCACCGACTAACACAACGCTGGCGAGCCTGTGCCCTCAGCCCGACCCAGTACCGCCGACTAAAACAACGCTGGCGAGCCTGTGCCCTCAGCCCGACCCAGGACCGCCAACTACAACAACGCTGGCGAGCCTGTGCCCTCAGCCCGACCCAGGATCGCAGACTACAACAACGCTGCAGAGCCTGTGCCCTCAGCCCGACCCAGGACGACCGACAAACCCAACGCTGGCGAGCCTGTGCCCTCAGCCCGACCCAGGACGACCGACACACCCAGCGCTGGCGAGCCTGTGCCCTGAGCCTGACCCAGGGCGACGGACAAACCCAACGCAGGCAAGCCTGTTCCCTCAGCCCGACCCAGGACGACCGACTACAACAACGCTGGCGAGCCTGTGCCCTCAGCCCGACCAAGAACGACCGACTACAACAACGCTGGCGAGCCTGTTCCCTCAGCCCGACCCAGGAAGACCAACTACAACAACGCTGGCGAGCATGTGCCCTCAGCCCGACACAGGACCGCCGACTACAACAACGCTGGCGAGCCTGTGCCCTCAGCCCGACCCAAGACCGCCGACTACAACAACGCTGGCGAGCCTGTGCCTTCAGCCCGACTGAGGACAGCCGACTAGAACAACCCTGGCGAGCCTGTGCCATCAGCCCGAACCAGGACCGCCGACTACAACAACGCTGGCGAGCCTGTGCCCTCAGCCCGACCCAGGACCGCCGACTACAACAACGCTGGCGAGCCTGTGCCCTCAGCCCGACTGAGGACAGCCGACTAGAACAACCCTGGCGAGCCTGTGCCATCAGCCCGAACCAGGACTGCCGACTACAACAACGCTGGCGAGCCTGTGCCCTCAGCCCGACTCAGGACCGCCGACTACAACAACACTGGCGAGCCCGTGCCCTCAGCCCGACCCAGGACCGCCAACTACAACAACGCTGGCGAGCCTGTGCCCTCAGCCCGACCCAGGACCGCCGACTACAACAATGCTGGCGAGCCTGTGCCCTTAGCCCGACCAGGACCGCCAACTACAACAACGCTGGCGAGCCTGTGCCCTCAGCCCGACCCAGGATCGCCGACTACAACAACGCTGGAGAGCCTGTGCCCTCAGCCCGACCCAGGACGACCGACAAACCCAACACTGGCGAACCTGTGCCCTCAGCCCGACCCAGGACGACCGACACACCCAACGCTGGCGAGCCTGTGCCCTGAGCCTGACCCAGGGCGACGGACAAACCCAACGCAGGCGAGCCTGTGCCCTCAGCCCGACCCAGGACGACCGACTACAACAACGCTGGCGAGCCTGTTCCCTCAGCCTGACCAAGAACGACCGACTACAACAACGCTGGCGAGCCTGTGCCCTCAGCCCGACCCAGGACCGCCGACTACAACAACGCTGGCGAGCCTGTGCCCTCAGCCCGACCCAGTACCACCGACTACAACAACGCTGGCGAGCCTGTGCCCTCAGCCCGACCCAGTACCGCCGACTACAACAACGCTGGCGAGCCTGTGCCTTCAGCCCGACTTAGGACAGCCGACTAGAACAACCCTGGCGAGCCTGTGCCATCAGCCCGAACCAGGACTGCCAACTACAACAACGCTGGCGAGCCTGTGCCCCCATCCCGACTCAGGACCGCCGACTACAACAACGCTGGCGAGCCTGTGCCCTCAGCCCGACCCAGGACCGCCGACTACAACAACGCTGGCGAGCCTGTGCCCTCAGCCTGACCCAGGACCGCCGACTAACACAACGCTGGCGAGCCTGTGCCCTCAGCCCGACCCAGGACCGCCGACTACAACAACGCTGGCGAGCCTGTGCCCTCAGCCCGACCCAGGACCGCCAACTACAACAACGCTGGCGAGCCTGTGCCCTCAGCCCGACCCAGGATCGCAGACTACAACAACGCTGCAGAGCCTGTGCCCTCAGCCCGACCCAGGACGACCGACAAACCCAACGCTGGCGAGCCTGTGCCCTCAGCCCGACCCAGGACGACCGACACACCCAACGCTGGCGAGCCTGTGCCCTGAGCCTGACCCAGGGCGACGGACAAACCCAACGAAGGCAAGCCTGTTCCCTCAGCCCGACCCAGGACGACCGACTACAACAACGCTGGCGAGCCTGTGCCCTCAGCCCGACCAAGAACGACCGACTACAACAACGCTGGCGAGCTTGTGCCCTCAGCCCGACCCAGGACGACCAACTACAACAACGCTGGCGAGCCTGTGCCCTCAGCCCGACCCAGGACGACCGACACACCCAGCGCTGGCGAGCCTGTGCCCTGAGCCTGACCCAGGGCGACGGACAAACCCAACGCAGGCAAGCCTGTTCCCTCAGCCCGACCCAGGACGACCAACTACAACAACGCTGGCGAGCCGGTGCCCTCAGCCCGACCAAGAACCACCGACTACAACAACGCTGGCGAGCCTGTGCCCTCAGCCCGACCCAGGATTGCAACAACAAAAATGCTGGCGAGTCTGGGCCCTCAGCCCGACCCAGGACCGCCGACCACAACAACGCTGGCGAGCCTGTGCCCTCAGCCTAACCCAGTACCGCCGACTACAACAACGCTGGCGAGCCTGTGCCTTCAGCCCGACTGAGGACAGCCGACTAGAACAACCCTGGCGAGCCTGTGCCATCAGCCCGAACCAGGACTGCCGACTACAACAACGCTGGCAAGCCTGTGCCCTCAGCCCGACTCAGGACCGCCGACTACAACAACGCTGGCGAGCCTGTGCCCTCAGCCCGACCCAGGACCGCCGACTACAACAACGCTGGCGAGCCTGTGCCCTCAGCCCGACCCAGGACCGCCGACTACAACAACGCTGGTGAGCCTGTGCCCTCAGCCCGACCAGGACCGCCAACTACAACAACGCTGGCGAGCCTGTGCCCTCAGCCCGACCCAGGATCGCCGACTACAACAACGCTGGAGAGCCTGTGCCCTCAGCCCGACCCAGGACGACCGACAAACCCAACACTGGCGAGCCTGTGCCCTCAGCCCGACCCAGGACGACCGACACACCCAACGCTGGCGAGCCTGTGCCCTGAGCCTGACCCAGGGCGACGGACAAACCCAACGCAGGCAAGCCTGTGCCCTCAGCCCGACCCAGGACGACCGACTACAACAACGCTGGCGAGCCTGTTCCCTCAGCCTGACCAAGAACGACCGACTACAACAACGCTGGCGAGCCTGTGCCCTCAGCCCGACCCAGGACCGCCGACTACAACAACGCTGGCGAGCCTGTGCCCTCAGCCCGACCCAGGACCGCCAACTACAACAACGCTGGCGAGCCTGTGCCCTCAGCCCGACCCAGGATCGCAGACTACAACAACGCTGCAGAGCCTGTGCCCTCAGCCCGACCTAGGACGACCGACAAACCCAACGCTGGCGAGCCTGTGCCCTCAGCCCGACCCAGGACGACCGACACACCCAACGCTGGCGAGCCTGTGCCCTGAGCCTGACCCAGGGCGATGGACAAACCCAACGCAGGCAAGCCTGTTCCCTCAGCCCGACCCAGGACGACCGACTACAACAACGCTGGCGAGCCTGTGCCCTCAGCCCGACCAAGAACGACCGACTACAACAACGCTGGCGAGCTTGTGCCCTCAGCCCGACCCAGGACGACCAACTACAACAACGCTGGCGAGCCTGTGCCCTCAGCCCGACACAGGACCGCCGACTACAACAACGCTGGCAAGCCTGTGCCCTCAGCCCGACCCAAGACCGCCGACTACAACAACGCTGGTGAGCCTGTGCCTTCAGCCCGACTGAGGACAGCCGACTAGAACAACCCTGGCGAGCCTGTGCCCTCAGCCTGACCCAGGACGACCGACTACAACAACGCTGGCGAGCCTGTGCCCTCAGCCCGACCCAGGACCGCCGACTACAACAACGCTGGCGAGCCTGTGCCCTCAGCCCGACCAAGTACCACCGACTACAACAACGCTGGCGAGCCTGTGCCCTCAGCCCGACCCAGTACCGCCGACTACAACAACGCTGGCGAGCCTGTGCCTTCAGCCCGAACCAGGACTGCCAACTACAACAACGCTGGCGAGCCTGTGCCCCCATCCCGACTCAGGACCGCCGACTACAACAACGCTGGCGAGCCTGTGCCCTCAGCCCGACCCAGGACCGCCGACTACAACAACGCTGGCGAGCCTGTGCCCTCAGCCTGACCCAGGACCGCCGACTAACACAACGCTGGCGAGCCTGTGCCCTCAGCCCGACCCAGGACCGCCGACTACAACAACGCTGGCGAGCCTGTGCCCTCAGCCCGACCCAGGACCGCCAACTACAACAACGCTGGCAAGCCTGTGCCCTCAGCCCGACCCAGGATCGCAGACTACAACAACGCTGCAGAGCCTGTGCCCTCAGCCCGACCCAGGACGACCGACAAACCCAACGCTGGCGAGCCTGTGCCCTCAGCCCGACCCAGGACGACCGACACACCCAACGCTGGCGAGCCTGTGCCCTGAGCCTGACCCAGGGCGACGGACAAACCCAACGAAGGCAAGCCTGTTCCCTCAGCCCGACCCAGGACGACCGACTACAACAACGCTGGCGAGCCTGTGCCCTCAGCCCGACCAAGAACGACCGACTACAACAACGCTGGCGAGCTTGTGCCCTCAGCCCGACCCAGGACGACCAACTACAACAACGCTGGCGAGCCTGTGCCCTCAGCCCGACCCAGGACGACCGACACACCCAGCGCTGGCGAGCCTGTGCCCTGAGCCTGACCCAGGGCGACGGACAAACCCAACGCAGGCAAGCCTGTTCCCTCAGCCCGACCCAGGACGACCAACTACAACAACGCTGGCGAGCCGGTGCCCTCAGCCCGACCAAGAACCACCGACTACAACAACGCTGGCGAGCCTGTGCCCTCAGCCCGACCCAGGATTGCAACTACAAAAACGCTGGCGAGTCTGGGCCCTCAGCCCGACCCAGGACCGCCGACCACAACAACGCTGGCGAGCCTGTGCCCTCAGCCTAACCCAGTACCGCCGACTACAACAACGCTGGCGAGCCTGTGCCTTCAGCCCGACTGAGGACAGCCGACTAGAACAACCCTGGCGAGCCTGTGCCATCAGCCCGAACCAGGACTGCCGACTACAACAACGCTGGCGAGCCTGTGCCCTCAGCCCGACTCAGGACCGCCGACTACAACAACGCTGGCGAGCCTGTGCCCTCAGCCCGACCCAGGACCGCCGACTACAACAACGCTGGCGAGCCTGTGCCCTCAGCCCGACCCAGGACCGCCGACTACAACAACGCTGGTGAGCCTGTGCCCTCAGCCCGACCAGGACCGCCAACTACAACAACGCTGGCGAGCCTGTGCCCTCAGCCCGACCCAGGATCGCCGACTACAACAACGCTGGAGAGCCTGTGCCCTCAGCCCGACCCAGGACGACCGACAAACCCAACACTGGCGAGCCTGTGCCCTCAGCCCGACCCAGGACGACCGACACACCCAACGCTGGCGAGCCTGTGCCCTGAGCCTGACCCAGGGCGACGGACAAACCCAACGCAGGCGAGCCTGTGCCCTCAGCCCGACCCAGGACGACCGACTACAACAACGCTGGCGAGCCTGTTCCCTCAGCCTGACCAAGAACGACCGACTACAACAACGCTGGCGAGCCTGTGCCCTCAGCCCGACCCAGGACCGCCGACTACAACAACGCTGGCGAGCCTGTGCCCTCAGCCCGACCCAGGACCGCCAACTACAACAACGCTGGCGAGCCTGTGCCCTCAGCCCGACCCAGGATCGCAGACTACAACAACGCTGCAGAGCCTGTGCCCTCAGCCCGACCTAGGACGACCGACAAAACCAACGCTGGCGAGCCTGTGCCCTCAGCCCGACCCAGGACGACCGACACACCCAACGCTGGCGAGCCTGTGCCCTGAGCCTGACCCAGGGCGATGGACAAACCCAACGCAGGCAAGCCTGTTCCCTCAGCCCGACCCAGGACGACCGACTACAACAACGCTGGCGAGCCTGTGCCCTCAGCCCGACCAAGAACGACCGACTACAACAACGCTGGCGAGCTTGTGCCCTCAGCCCGACCCAGGACGACCAACTACAACAACGCTGGCGAGCCTGTGCCCTCAGCCCGACACAGGACCGCCGACTACAACAACGCTGGCAAGCCTGTGCCCTCAGCCCGACCCAAGACCGCCGACTACAACAACGCTGGTGAGCCTGTGCCTTCAGCCCGACTGAGGACAGCCGACTAGAACAACCCTGGCGAGCCTGTGCCATCAGCCCGAACCAGGACCGCCGACTACAACAACGCTGGCGAGCCTGTGCCCTCAGCCCGACTCAGGACCGCCGACTACAACAACGCTGGCGAGCCTGTGCCCTCAGCCCGACCCAGGACCGCCGACTACAACAACGCTGGCGAGCCTGTGCCCTCAGCCCGAGTGAGGACAGCCGACTAGAACAACCCTGGCGAGCCTGTGCCCTCAGCCCGACCCAGGACCGCCGACTACAACAACGCTGGCGAGCCTGTGCCCTCAGCCCGACCCAGGACCGCCGACTACAACAACGCTGGCGAGCCTGTACCCTCAGCCCGACCAGGACCGCCAACTACAACAACGCTGGCGAGCCTGTGCCCTCAGCCCGACCCAGGATCGCCGACTACAACAACGCTGGAGAGCCTGTGCCCTCAGCCCGACCCAGGACGACCGACAAACCCAACACTGGCGAGCCTGTGCCCTCAGCCCGACCCAGGACGACCGACACACCCAACGCTGGCGAGCCTGTGCCCTGAGCCTGACCCAGGGCGATGGACAAACCCAACGCAGGCAAGCCTGTTCCCTCAGCCCGACCCAGGACGACCGACTACAACAACGCTGGCGAGCCTGTGCCCTCAGCCCGACCAAGAACGACCGACTACAACAACGCTGGCGAGCTTGTGCCCTCAGCCCGACCCAGGACGACCAACTACAACAACGCTGGCGAGCCTGTGCCCTCAGCCCGACACAGGACCGCCGACTACAACAACGCTGGCAAGCCTGTGCCCTCAGCCCGACCCAAGACCGCCGACTACAACAACGCTGGTGAGCCTGTGCCTTCAGCCCGACTGAGGACAGCCGACTAGAACAACCCTGGCGAGCCTGTGCCATCAGCCCGAACCAGGACCGCCGACTACAACAACGCTGGCGAGCCTGTGCCCTCAGCCCGACCCAGGACCGCCGACTACAACAACGCTGGCGAGCCTGTGCCCCCAGCCCGACCCAGGACCGCCGACTACAACAACGCTGGCGAGCCTGTGCCCTCAGCCCGACTGAGGACAGCCGACTAGAACAACCCTGGCGAGCCTGTGCCCTCAGCCCGACCCAGGACCGCCGACTACAACAACGCTGGCGAGCCTGTGCCCTCAGCCCGACCCAGGACCGCCGACTACAACAACGCTGGCGAGCCTGTGCCCTCAGCCCGACCAGGACCGCCAACTACAACAACGCTGGCGAGCCTGTGCCCTCAGCCCGACCCAGGATCGCCGACTACAACAACGCTGGAGAGCCTGTGCCCTCAGCCCGACCCAGGACGACCGACAAACCCAACACTGGCGAGCCTGTGCCCTCAGCCCGACCCAGGACGACCGACACACCCAACGCTGGCGAGCCTGTGCCCTGAGCCTGACCCAGGGCGACGGACAAACACAACGCAGGCGAGCCTGTGCCCTCAGCCCGACCCAGGACGACCGAGTACAACAACGCTGGCGAGCCTGTTCCCTCAGCCTGACCAAGAACGACCGACTACAACAACGCTGGCGAGCCTGTGCCCTCAGCCCGACCCAGGACCGCCGACTACAACAACGCTGGCGAGCCTGTGCCCTCAGCCCGACCCAGTACCGCCGACTACAACAACGCTGGCGAGCCTGTGCATTCAGCCCGACTTAGGACAGCCGACTAGAACAACCCTGGCGAGCCTGTGCCATCAGCCCGAACCAGGACTGCCAACTACAACAACGCTGGCGAGCCTGTGCCCTCAGCCCGACTCAGGACCGCCGACTACAACAACGCTGGCGAGCCTGTGCCCTCAGCCCGACCCAGGACCGCCGACTACAACAACGCTGGCGAGCCTGTGCCCTCAGACCGACCCAGGACCGCCGACTACAACAACGCTGGCGAGCCTGTGCCCTCAGCCCGACCCAGGACCGCCGACTACAACAACGCTGGCGAGCCTGTGCCCTCAGCCCGACCCAGGACCGCCGACTACAACAACGCTGGCGAGCCTGTGCCCTCAGCCCGACCAGGACCGCCAACTACAACAACGCTGGCGAGCCTGTGCCCTCAGCCCGACCAGGACCGCCAACTACAACAACGCTGGAGAGCCTGTGCCCTCAGCCCGACCCAGGACGACCGACAAACCCAACGCTGGCGAGCCTGTGCCCTCAGCCTGACCCAGGACGACCGACACACCCAACGCTGGCGAGCCTGTGCCCTGAGCCTGACCCAGGGCGACGGACAAACCCAACGCAGGCAAGCCTGTTCCCTCAGCCCGACCCAGGACGACCGACTACAACAACGCTGGCGAGCCTGTGCCCTAAGCCCGACCAAGAACGACCGACTACAACAACGCTGGCGAGCCTGTGCCCTCAGCCCGACCCAGGAAGACCAACTACAACAACGCTGGCGAGCCTGTGCCCTCAGCCCGACACAGGACCGCCGACTACAACAACGCTGGCGAGCCTGTGCCCTCAGCCCGACCCAAGACCGCCGACTACAACAACGCTGGTGAGCCTGTGCCTTCAGCCCGACTGAGGACAGCCGACTAGAACAACCCTGGCGAGCCTGTGCCATCAGCCCGAACCAGGACCGCCGACTACAACAACGCTGGCGAGCCTGTGCCCTCAGCCCGACACAGGACCGCCGACTACAACAACGCTGGCGAGCCTGTGCCCTCAGCCCGACCCAGGACCGCCGACTACAACAACGCTGGCGAGCCTGTGCCCTCAGCCCGACTCAGGACCGCCGACTACAACAACGCTGGCGAGCCTGTGCCCTCAGCCCGACCCAGGACCGCCGACTACAACAACGCTGGCGAGCCTGTGCCCTCAGCCCGACCCAGGACCGCCGACTACAACAACGCTGGCGAGCCTGTGCCCTCAGCCCGACCAGGACCGCCAACTACAACAACGCTGGCGAGCCTGTGCCCTCAGCCCGACCCAGGATCGCCGACTACAACAACGCTGGCGAGCCTGTGCCCTCAGCCCGACCCAGGACCGCCGACTACAACAATGCTGGCGAGCCTGTGCCCTCAGCCCGACCCAGTACCGCCGACTACAACAACGCTGGCGAGCCTGTGCCTTCAGCCCGACTTAGGACAGCCGACTAGAACAACCCTGGCGAGCCTGTGCCATCAGCCCGAACCAGGACTGCCAACTACAACAACGCTGGCGAGCCTGTGCCCTCAGCCCAACTCAGGACCGCCGACTACAACAACGCTGGCGAGCCTGTGCCCTCAGCCCGACCCAGGACCGCCGACTACAACAACGCTGGCGAGCCTGTGCCCTCAGCCTGACCCAGGACCGCCGACTAACACAACGCTGGCGAGCCTGTGCCCTCAGCCCGACCCAGTACCGCCGACTAAAACAACTCTGGCGAACCTGTGCCCTCAGCCCGACCCAGGACCGCCAACTACAACAACGCTGGCGAGCCTGTGCCCTCAGCCCGACCCAGGATCGCAGACTACAACAACGCAGCAGAGCCTGTGCCCTCAGCCCGACCCAGGACGACCGACAAACCCAACGCTGGCGAGCCTGTGCCCTCAGCCTGACCCAGGACGACCGACACACCCAACGCTGGCGAGCCTGTGCCCTGAGCCTGACCCAGGGCGACGGACAAACCCAACGCAGGCAAGCCTGTTCCCTCAGCCCGACCCAGGACGACCGACTACAACAACGCTGGCGAGCCTGTGCCCTAAGCCCGACCAAGAACGACCGACTACAACAACGCTGGCGAGCCTGTGCCCTCAGCCCGACCCAGGACCGCCGACTACAACAACGCTGGCGAGCCTGTGCCCTCAGCCCGACAAAGGACCGCCTACTACAACAACGCTGGCGAGCCTGTGCCCTCAGCCCGACCCAGTACCGCCGACTACAACAACGCTGGCGAGCCTGTGCCTTCAGCCCGACTTAGGACAGCCGACTAGAACAACGCTGGCGAGCCTGTGCCCTCACCCCGACTCAGGACCGCCGACTACAACAACGCTGGCGAGCCTGTGCCCTCAGCCCGACCCAGGACCGTCGACTACAACAACGCTGGCGAGCCTGTGCCCTCAGCCCGACCCAGGACCGCCGACTACAACAACGCTGGCGAGCCTGTGCCCTCAGCCTGACCCAGGACCACCGACTAACACAACGCTGGCGAGCCTGTGCCCTCAGCCCGACCCAGTACCGCCGACTAAAGCAACGCTGGCGAACCTGTGCCCTCAGCCCGACCCAGGACCGCCAACTACAACAACGCTGGCGAGCCTGTGCCCTCAGCCCGACCCAGGATCGCAGACTACAACAACGCTGCAGAGCCTGTGCCCTCAGCCCGACCCAGGACGACCGACAAACCCAACGCTGGCGAGCCTGTGCCCTCAGCCTGACCCAGGACGACCGACACACCCAACGCTGGCGAGCCTGTGCCCTGAGCCTGACCCAGGGCGACGGACAAACCCAACGCAGTCAAGCCTGTTCCCTCAGCCCGACCCAGGACGACCGACTACAACAACGCTGGCGAGCCTGTGCCCTAAGCCCGACCAAGAACGACCGACTACAACAATGCTGGCGAGCCTGTGCCCTCAGCCCGACCCAGGACCGCCGACTACAACAATGCTGGCGAGCCTGTGCCCTCAGCCCGACACAGGACCGCCTACTACAAAAACGCTGGCGAGCCTGTGCCCTCAGCCCGACCCAGTACCGCCGACTACAACAACGCTGGCGAGCCTGTGCCTTCAGCCCGACTTAGGACAGCCGACTAGAACAACCCTGGCGAGCCTGTGCCATCAGCCCGAACCAGGACTGCCAACTACAACAATGCTGGCGAGCCTGTGCCCTCACCCCGACTCAGGACCGCCGACTACAGCAACGCTGGCGAGCCTGTGCCCTCAGCCCGACCCAGGACCGTCGACTACAACAACGCTGGCGAGCCTGTGCCCTCAGCCTGACCCAGGACCGCCGACTACAACAACGCTGGCGAGCCTGTGCCCTCAGCCTCACCCAGGACTGCCGACTAACACAACGCTGGCGAGCCTGTGCCCTCAGCCCGACCCAGTACCGCCGACTAAAACAACGCTGGCGAGCCTGTGCCCTCACCCCGACTCAGGACTGCCAACTACAACAACGCTGGCGAGCCTGTGCCCTCAGCCCGACCCAGGATCGCAGACTACAACAACGCTGCAGAGCCTGTGCCCTCAGCCCGACCCAGGACGACCGACAAAACCAACGCTGGCGAGCCTGTGCCCTCAGCCTGACCCAGGACGACCGACACACCCAACGCTGGCGAGCCTGTGCCCTGAGCCTGACCCAGGGCGACGGACAAACCCAACGCAGGCAAGCCTGTTCCCTCAGCCCGACCCAGGACGACCGACTACAACAACGCTGGCGAGCCTGTGCCCTAAGCCCGACCAAGAACGACCGACTACAACAACGCTGGCGAGCCTGTGCCCTCAGCCCGACCCAGGAAGACCAACTACAACAACGCTGGCGAGCCTGTGCCCTCAGCCCGACACAGGACCGCCGACTACAACAACGCTGGCGAGCCTGTGCCCTCAGCCCGACACAAGACCGCCGACTACAACAACGCTGGTGAGCCTGTGCCTTCAGCCCGACTGAGGACAGCCGACTAGAACAACCCTGGCGAGCCTGTGCCATCAGCCCGAACCAGGACCGCCGACTACAACAACGCTGGCGAGCCTGTGCCCTCAGCCCGACTCAGGACCGCCGACTACAACAACGCTGGCGAGCCTGTGCCCTCAGCCCGACCCAGGACCGCCGACTACAACAACGCTGGCGAGCCTGTGCCCTCAGCCCGACTGAGGACAGCCGACTAGAACAACCCTGGCGAGCCTGTGCCATCAGCCCGAACCAGGACTGCCGACTACAACAACGCTGGCGAGCCTGTGCCCTCAGCCCGACTCAGGACCGCCGACTACAACAACGCTGGCGAGCCTGTGCCCTCAGCCCGACCCAGGACCGCCGACTACAACAACGCTGGCGAGCCTGTGCCCTCAGCCCGACCCAGGACCGCCGACTACAACAACGCTGGCGAGCCTGTCCCCTCAGCCCGACAAGGACCGCCAATTACAACAACGCTGGCGAGCCTGTGCCCTCAGCCCGACCCAGGATCGCCGACTACAACAACGCTGGAGAGCCTGTGCCCTCAGCCCGACCCAGGACGACCGACAAACCCAACACTGGCGAGCCTGTGCCCTCAGCCCGACCCAGGAGGACCGACACACCCAACGCTGGCGAGCCTGTGCCCTGAGCCTGACCCAGGGCGACGGACAAACCCAACGCAGGCGAGCCTGTGCACTCAGCCCGACCCAGGACGACCGACTACAACAACGCTGGCGAGCCTGTTCCCTCAGCCTGACCAAGAACGACCGACTACAACAACGCTGGCGAGCCTGTGCCCTCAGCCCGACCCAGGACCGCCGACTACAACAACGCTGGCGAGCCTGTGCCCTCAGCCCGACCCAGTACCGCCGACTACAACAACGCTGGCGAGCCTGTGCCCTCAGCCCGACTTAGGACAGCCGACTAGAACAACCCTGGCGAGCCTGTGCCATCAGCCCGAACCAGGACTGCCAACTACAACAACGCTGGCGAGCCTGTGCCCTCAGCCCGACTCAGGACCGCCGACTACAACAACGCTGGCGAGCCTGTGCCCTCAGCCCGACCCAGGACCGCCGACTACAACAACGCTGGCGAGCCTGTGCCCTCAGCCTGACCCAGGACCGCCGACAAACACAACGCTGGCGAGCCTGTGCCCTCAGCCCGACACAGTACCGCCGACTAAAACAACGCTGGCGAACCTGTGCCCTCAGCCCGACCCAGGACCGCCAACTACAACAACGCTGGCGAGCCTGTGCCCTCAGCCCGACCCAGGATCGCAGACTACAACAACGCTGCAGAGCCTGTGCCCTCAGCCCGACCCAGGACGACCGACAAACCCAACGCTGGCGAGCCTGTGCCCTCAGCCTGACCCAGGACGACCGACACACCCAACGCTGGCGAGCCTGTGCCCTGAGCCTGACCCAGGGCGACGGACAAACCCAACGCAGGCAAGCCTGTTCCCTCAGCCCGACACAGGACGACCGACTACAACAACGCTGGCGAGCCTGTGCCCTAAGCCCGACCAAGAACGACCGACTACAACAACGCTGGCGAGCCTGTGCCCTCAGCCCAACCCAGGACCGCCGACTACAACAACGCTGGCGAGCCTGTGCCCTCAGCCCGACAAAGGACCGCCTACTACAACAACGCTGGCGAGCCTGTGCCCTCAGCCCGACCCAGTACCGCCGACTACAACAACGCTGGCGAGCCTGTGCCTTCAGCCCGACTTAGGACAGCCGACTAGAACAACCCTGGCGAGCCTGTGCCATCAGCCCGAACCAGGACTGCCAACTACAACAACGCTGGCGAGCCTGTGCCCTCACCCCGACTCAGGACCGCCGACTACAACAACGCTGGCGAGTCTGTGCCCTCAGCCCGACCCAGGACCGTCGACTACAACAACGCTGGCGAGCCTGTGCCCTCAGCCCGACCCAGGACCGCCGACTACAACAACGCTGGCGAGCCTGTGCCCTCAGCCTGACCCAGGACTGCCGACTAACACAACGCTGGCGAGCCTGTGCCCTCAGCCCGACCCAGTACCGCCGACTAAAACAACGCTGGCGAGCCTGTGCCCTCAGCCCGACCCAGGACCGCCAACTACAACAACGCTGGCGAGCCTGTGCCCTCAGCCCGACCCAGGATTGCAGACTACAACAACGCTGCAGAGCCTGTGCCCTCAGCCCGACCCAGGACGACCGACAAACCCAACGCTGGCGAGCCTGTGCCCTCAGCCTGACCCAGGACGACCGACACACCCAACGCTGGCGAGCCTGTGCCCTGAGCCTGACCCAGGGCGACGGACAAACCCAACGCAGGGAAGCCTGTTCCCTCAGCCCGACCCAGGACGACCGACTACAACAACGCTGGCGAGCCTGTGCCCTAAGCCCGACCCAGGAAGACCAACTACAACAACGCTGGCGAGCCTGTGCCCTCAGCCCGACACAGGACCGCCGACTACAACAACGCTGGCGAGCCTGTGCCCTCAGCCCGACCCAAGACCGCCGACTACAACAACGCTGGTGAGCCAGTGCCTTCAGCCCGACTGAGGACAGCCGACTAGAACAACCCTGGCGAGCCTGTGCCATCAGCCCGAACCAGGACCGCCGACTACAACAACGCTGGCGAGCCTGTGCCCTCAACCCGACTCAGGACCGCCGACTACAACAACGCTGGCGAGCCTGTGCCCTCAGCCCGACCCAGGACCGCCGACTACAACAACGCTGGCGAGCCTGTGCCCTCAGCCCGACTCGGGACCGCCGACTACAACAACGCTGGCGAGCCTGTGCCCTCAGCCCGACCCAGGACCGCCGACTACAACAACGCTGGCGAGCCTGTGCCCTCAGCCCGACTGAGGACAGCCGACTAGAACAACCCTGGCGAGCCTGTGCCATCAGCCCGAACCAGGAAGACCAACTACAACAACGCTGGCGAGCCTGTGCCCTCAGCCCGACACAGGACCGCCGACTACAACAATGCTGGCGAGCCTGTGCCCTCAGCCCGACACAAGACCGCCGACTACAACAACGCTGGTGAGCCTGTGCCTTCAGCCCGACTGAGGACAGCCGACTAGAACAACCCTGGCGAGCCTGTGCCATCAGCCCGAACCAGGACCGCCGACTACAACAACGCTGGCGAGCCTGTGCCCTCAGCCCGACTCAGGACCGCCGACTACAACAACGCTGGCGAGCCTGTGCCCTCAGCCCGACCCAGGATCGCCGACTACAACAACGCTGGCGAGCCTGTGCCCTCAGCCCGACCCAGGACCGCCGACTACAACAACGCTGGCGAGCCTGTGCCCTCAGCCCGACCCAGGACCGCCGACTACAACAACGCTGGAGAGCCTGTGCCCTCAGCCCGACCCAGGACGACCGACAAACCCAACACTGGCGAGCCTGTGCCCTCAGCCCGACCCAGGACGACCGACACACCCAACGCTGGCGAGCCTGTGCCCTGAGCCTGACCCAAGGCGACGGACAAACCCAACGCAGGCGAGCCTGTGCCCTCAGCCCGACCCAGGACAACCGACTACAACAACGCTGGCGAGCCTGTTCCCTCAGCCTGACCAAGAACGACCGACTACAACAACGCTGGCGAGCCTGTGCCCTCAGCCCGACCCAGGACCGCCGACTACAACAACGCTGGCGAGCCTGTGCCCTCAGCCCGACCCAGTACCGCCTACTACAACAACGCTGGCGAGCCTGTGCCTTCAGCCCGACTTAGGACAGCCGACTAGAACAACCCTGGCGAGCCTGTGCCATCAGCCCGAACCAGGACTGCCAACTACAACAACGCTGGCGAGCCTGTGCCCTCAGCCCGACTCAGGACCGCCGACTACAACAACGCTGGTGAGCCTGTGCCCTCAGCCCGACCCAGGACCGCCGACTACAACAACGCTGGCGAGCCTGTGCCCTCAGCCCGACCCAGGACCGCCAACTACAACAACGCTGGCGAGCCTGTGCCCTCAGCCCGACCCAGGACCGCCGACTACAACAACGCTGGCGAGCCTGTGCCCTCAGCCTGACCCAGGACCGCCGACTAACACAACGCTGGCGAGCCTGTGCCCTCAGCCCGACCCTGGACCGCTGACTACAACAACGCTGGCGAGCCTGTGCCCTCAGCCCGACCCAAGACCGCCGACTACAACAACGCTGGTGAGCCTGTGCCTTCAGCACGACTGAGGACAGCCGACTAGAACAACCCTGGCGAGCCTGTGCCATCAGCCCAAACCAGGACCGCCGACTACAACAACGCTGGCGAGCCTGTGCCCTCAGCCCGACTCAGGACCGCCGACTACAACAACGCTGGCGAGCCTGTGCCCTCAGCCCGACCCAGGACCGCCGACTACAACAACGCTGGCGAGCCTGTGCCCTCAGCCCGACCCAGGACGACCGACAAACCCAACGCTGGCGAGCCTGTGTCCTCAGCCTGACCCAGGACGACCGACACACCCAACGCTGGCGAGCCTGTGCCCTGAGCCTGACCCAGGGCGACGGACAAACCCAACGCAGGCAAGCCTGTTCCCTCAGCCCGACCAAGAACGACCGACTACAACAACGCTGGCGAGCCTGTGCCCTCAGCCCGACCCAGGACCGCCGACTACAACAACGCTGGCGAGCCTGTGCCCTCAGCCCGACACAGGACCGCCTACTACAACAACGCTGGCGAGCCTGTGCCCTAAGCCCGACCAAGAACGACCGACTACAACAACGCTGGCGAGCCTGTGCCCTCAGCCCGACCCAGGAAGACCAACTACAACAACGCTGGCGAGCCTGTGCCCTCAGCCCGACACAGGACCGCCGACTACAACAATGCTGGCGAGCCTGTGCCCTCAGCCCGACACAAGACCGCCGACTACAACAACGCTGGTGAGCCTGTGCCTTCAGCCCGACTGAGGACAGCCGACTAGAACAACCCTGGCGAGCCTGTGCCATCAGCCCGAACCAGGACCGCCGACTACAACAACGCTGGCGAGCCTGTGCCCTCAGCCCGACTCAGGACCGCCGACTACAACAACGCTGGCGAGCCTGTGCCCTCAGCCCGACCCAGGACCGCCGACTACAACAACGCTGGCGAGCCTGTGCCCTCAGCCCGACTGAGGACAGCCGACTAGAACAACCCTGGCGAGCCTGTGCCATCAGCCCGAAACAGGACTGCCGACCACAACAACGCTGGCGAGCCTGTGCCCTCAGCCCGACTCAGGACCGCCGACTACAACAACGCTGGCGAGCCTGTGCCCTCAGCCCGACCCAGGACCGCCGACTACAACAACGCTGGCGAGCCTGTGCCCTCAGCCCGACCCAGGACCGCCGACTACAACAACGCTGGCGAGCCTGTGCCCTCAGCCCGACAAGGACCGCCAATTACAACAACGCTGGCGAGCCTGTGCCCTCAGCCCGACCCAGGATCGCCGACTACAACAACGCTGGAGAGCCTGTGCCCTCAGCCCGACCCAGGACGACCGACAAACCCAACACTGGCGAGCCTGTGCCCTCAGCCCGACCCAGGACGACCGACACACCCAACGCTGGCGAGCCTGTGCCCTGAGCCTGACCCAGGGCGACGGACAAACCCAACGCAGGCGAGCCTGTGCACTCAGCCCGACCCAGGACGACCGACTACAACAACGCTGGCGAGCCTGTTCCCTCAGCCTGACCAAGAACGACCGACTACAACAACGCTGGCGAGCCTGTGCCCTCAGCCCGACCCAGGACCGCCGACTACAACAACGCTGGCGAGCCTGTGCCCTCAGCCCGACCCAGTACCGCCGACTACAACAACGCTGGCGAGCCTGTGCCTTCAGCCCGACTTAGGACAGCCGACTAGAACAACCCTGGCGAGCCTGTGCCATCAGCCCGAACCAGGACTGCCAACTACAACAACGCTGGCGAGCCTGTGCCCTCAGCCCGACTCAGGACCGCCGACTACAACAACGCTGGCGAGCCTGTGCCCTCAGCCCGACCCAGGACCGCCGACTACAACAACGCTGGCGAGCCTGTGCCCTCAGCCTGACCCAGGACCGCCGACTAACACAACGCTGGCGAGCCTGTGCCCTCAGCCCGACACAGTACCGCCGACTAAAACAACGCTGGCGAACCTGTGCCCTCAGCCCGACCCAGGACCGCCAACTACAACAACGCTGGCGAGCCTGTGCCCTCAGCCCGACCCAGGATCGCAGACTACAACAACGCTGCAGAGCCTGTGCCCTCAGCCCGACCCAGGACGACCGACAAACCCAACGCTGGCGAGCCTGTGCCCTCAGCCTGACCCAGGACGACCGACACACCCAACGCTGGCGAGCCTGTGCCCTGAGCCTGACCCAGGGCGACGGACAAACCCAACGCAGGCAAGCCTGTTCCCTCAGCCCGACACAGGACGACCGACTACAACAACGCTGGCGAGCCTGTGCCCTAAGCCCGACCAAGAACGACCGACTACAACAACGCTGGCGAGCCTGTGCCCTCAGCCCAACCCAGGACCGCCGACTACAACAACGCTGGCGAGCCTGTGCCCTCAGCCCGACAAAGGACCGCCTACTACAACAACGCTGGCGAGCCTGTGCCCTCAGCCCGACCCAGTACCGCCGACTACAACAACGCTGGCGAGCCTGTGCCTTCAGCCCGACTTAGGACAGCCGACTAGAACAACCCTGGCGAGCCTGTGCCATCAGCCCGAACCAGGACTGCCAACTACAACAACGCTGGCGAGCCTGTGCCCTCACCCCGACTCAGGACCGCCGACTACAACAACGCTGGCGAGTCTGTGCCCTCAGCCCGACCCAGGACCGTCGACTACAACAACGCTGGCGAGCCTGTGCCCTCAGCCCGACCCAGGACCGCCGACTACAACAACGCTGGCGAGCCTGTGCCCTCAGCCTGACCCAGGACTGCCGACTAACACAACGCTGGCGAGCCTGTGCCCTCAGCCCGACCCAGTACCGCCGACTAAAACAACGCTGGCGAGCCTGTGCCCTCAGCCCGACCCAGGACCGCCAACTACAACAACGCTGGCGAGCCTGTGCCCTCAGCCCGACCCAGGATCGCAGACTACAACAACGCTGCAGAGCCTGTGCCCTCAGCCCGACCCAGGACGACCGACAAACCCAACGCTGGCGAGCCTGTGCCCTCAGCCTGACCCAGGACGACCGACACACCCAACGCTGGCGAGCCTGTGCCCTGAGCCTGACCCAGGGCGACGGACAAACCCAACGCAGGCAAGCCTGTTCCCTCAGCCCGACCCAGGACGACCGACTACAACAACACTGGCGAGCCTGTGCCCTAAGCCCGACCAAACACGACCAACTACAACAACGCTGGCGAGCCTGTGCCCTCAGCCCGACCCAGGAAGACCAACTACAACAACGCTGGCGAGCCTGTGCCCTCAGCCCGACACAGGACCGCCGACTACAACAACGCTGGCGAGCCTGTGCCCTCAGCCCGACCCAAGACCGCCGACTACAACAACGCTGGTGAGCCAGTGCCTTCAGCCCGACTGAGGACAGCCGACTAGAACAACCCTGGCGAGCCTGTGCCATCAGCCCGAACCAGGACCGCCGACTACAACAACGCTGGCGAGCCTGTGCCCTCAGCCCGACTCAGGACCGCCGACTACAACAACGCTGGCGAGCCTGTGCCCTCAGCCCGACCCAGGACCGCCGACTACAACAACGCTGGCGAGCCTGTGCCCTCAGCCCGACTGAGGACAGCCGACTAGAACAACCCTGGCGAGCCTGTGCCATCAGCCCGAACCAGGACTGCCGACTACAACAACGCTGGCGAGCCTGTGCCCTCAGCCCGACTCAGGACCGCCGACTACAACAACGCTGGCGAGCCTGTGCCCTCAGCCCGACCCAGGACCGCCGACTACAACAACGCTGGCGAGCCTGTGCCCTCAGCCCGACCCAGGACCGCCGACTACAACAACGCTGGAGAGCCTGTGCCCTCAGCCCGACCCAGGACGACCGACAAACCCAACACTGGCGAGCCTGTGCCCTCAGCCCGACCCAGGACGACCGACACACCCAACGCTGGCGAGCCTGTGCCCTGAGCCTGACCCAAGGCGACGGACAAACCCAACGCAGGCGAGCCTGTGCCCTCAGCCCGACCCAGGACAACCGACTACAACAACGCTGGCGAGCCTGTTCCCTCAGCCTGACCAAGAACGACCGACTACAACAACGCTGGCGAGCCTGTGCCCTCAGCCCGACCCAGGACCGCCGACTACAACAACGCTGGCGAGCCTGTGCCCTCAGCCCGACCCAGTACCGCCGACTACAACAACGCTGGCGAGCCTGTGCCTTCAGCCCGACTTAGGACAGCCGACTAGAACAACCCTGGCGAGCCTGTGCCATCAGCCCGAACCAGCACTGCCAACTACAACAACGCTGGCGAGCCTGTGCCCTCAGCCCGACTCAGGACCGCCGACTACAACAACGCTGGCGAGCCTGTGCCCTCAGCCCGACCCAGGACCGCCGACTACAACAACGCTGGCGAGCCTGTGCCCTCAGCCCGACCCAGGACCGCCAACTACAACAACGCTGGCGAGCCTGTGCCCTCAGCCCGACCCAGGACCGCCGACTACAACAACGCTGGCGAGCCTGTGCCCTCAGCCTGACCCAGGACCGCCGACTAACACAACGCTGGCGAGCCTGTGCCCTCAGCTCGACCCTGGACCGCCGACTACAACAACGCTGGCGAGCCTGTGCCCTCAGCCCGACCCAAGACCGCCGACTACAACAACGCTGGTGAGCCTGTGCCTTCAGCCCGAATGAGGACAGCCGACTAGAACAACCCTGGCGAGCCTGTGCCATCAGCCCAAACCAGGACCGCCGACTACAACAACGCTGGCGAGCCTGTGCCCTCAGCCCGACCCAGGACCGCCGACTGCAACAACGCTGGCGAGCCTGTGCCCTCAGCCTGACTGAGGACAGCCGACTAGAACAACCCTGGCGAGCCTGTGCCATCAGCCCAAACCAGGACTGCCGACTACAACAACGCTGGCGAGCCTGTGCCATCAGCCCGACTCAGGACCGCCGACTACAACAACGCTGGCGAGCCTGTGCCCTCAGCCCGACCCAGGACCGCCGACTACAACAACGCTGGTGAGCCTGTGCCCTCAGCCCGACCAGGACCGCCAACTACAACAACGCTGGCGAGCCTGTGCCCTCAGCCCGACCCAGGATCGCCGACTACAACAACGCTGGAGAGCCTGTGCCCTCAGCCCGACCCAGGACGACCGACAAACCCAACACTGGCGAGCCTGTGCCCTCAGCCCGACCCAGGACGACCGACACACCCAACGCTGGCGAGCCTGTGCCCTGAGCCTGACCCAGGGCGACGGACAAACCCAACGCAGGCAAGCCTGTTCCCTCAGCCCGACCCAGGACGACCGACTACAACAACGCTGGCGAGCCTGTGCCCTAAGCCCGACCAAGAACGACCGACTACAACAACGCTGGCGAGCCTGTGCCCTCAGCCAAACCCAGGACTGCCGACTACAACAACGCTGGCGAGCCTGTGCCCTCAGCCCGACAAAGGACCGCCTACTACAACAATGCTGGCGAGCCTGTGCCCTCAGCCCGACCCAGTACCGCCGACTACAACAACGCTGGCGAGCCTGTGCCTTCAGCCCGACTTAGGACAGCCGACTAGAACAACGCTGGCGAGCCTGTGCCCTCACCCCGACTCAGGACCGCCGACTACAACAACGCTGGCGAGCCTGTGCCCTCAGCCCGACCCAGGACCGTCGACTACAACAACACTGGCGAGCCTGTGCCCTCAGCCCGACCCAGGACCGCCGACTACAACAACGCTGGCGAGCCTGTGCCCTCAGCCTGACCCAGGACCGCCGACTAACACAACGCTGGCGAGCCTGTGCCCTCAGCCCGACCCAGTACCGCCGACTAAAACAACGCTGGCGAACCTGTGCCCTCAGCCCGACCCAGGACCGCCAACTACAACAACGCTGGCGAGCCTGTGCCCTCAGCCCGACCCAGGATCGCAGACTACAACAACGCTGCAGAGCCTGTGCCCTCAGCCCGACCCAGGACGACCGACAAACCCAACGCTGGCGAGCCTGTGCCCTCAGCCTGACCCAGGACGACCGACACACCCAACGCTGGCGAGCCTGTGCCCTGAGCCTGACCCAGGGCGACGGACAAACCCAACGCAGGCAAGCTTGTTCCCTCAGCCCGACCCAGGACGACCGACTACAACAACGCTGGCGAGCCTGTGCCCTAAGCCCGACCAAGAACGACCGAGTAAAACAACGCTGGCGAGCCTGTGCCCTCAGCCCGACCCAGGACCGCCGACTACAACAACGCTGGCGAGCCTGTGCCCTCAGCCCGACACAGGACCGCCTACTACAACAACGCTGGCGAGCCTGTGCCCTCAGCCCGACCCAGTACCGCCGACTACAACAACGCTGGCGAGCCTGTGCCTTCAGCCCGACTTAGGACAGCCGACTAGAACAACCCTGGCGAGCCTGTGCCATCAGCCCGAACCAGGACTGCCAACTACAACAACGCTGGCGAGCCTGTGCCCTCACCCCGACTCAGGACCGCCGACTACAACAACGCTGGCGAGCCTGTGCCCTCAGCCCGACCCAGGACCGTCGACTACAACAACGCTGGCGAGCCTGTGCCCTCAGCCTGACCCAGGACTGCCGACTAACACAACGCTGGCGAGCCTGTGCCCTCAGCCCGACCCAGTACCGCCGACTAAAACAACGCTGGCGAGCCTGTGCCCTCACCCCGACTCAGGACCGCCAACTACAACAACGCTGGCGAGCCTGTGCCCTCACCCCGACTCAGGACCGCCGACTACAACAACGCTGGCGAGCCTGTGCCCTCAGCCTGACCCTGGACCGCCGACTAACACAACGCTGGCGAACCTGTGCCCTCAGCCCGACCCAGGACCGCCAACTACAACAACGCTGGCGAGCCTGTGCCCTCAGCCCGACCCAGGATCGCAGACTACAACAACGCTGCAGAGCCTGTGCCCTCAGCCCGACCCAGGACGACCGACAAACCCAACGCTGGCGAGCCTGTGCCCTCAGCCTGACCCAGGACGACCGACACACCCAACGCTGGCGAGCCTGTGCCCTGAGCCTGACCCAGGGCGACGGACAAACCCAACGCAGGCAAGCCTGTTCCCTCAGCCCGACCCAGGACGACCGACTACAACAACGCTGGCGAGCCTGTGCCCTAAGCCCGACCAAGAACGACCGACTAAAACAACGCTGGCGAGCCTGTGCCCTCAGCCCGACCCAGGACCGCCGACTACAACAACGCTGGCGAGCCTGTGCCCTCAGCCCGACACAGGACCGCCTACTACAACAACGCTGGCGAGCCTGTGCCCTCAGCCCGACCCAGTACCGCCGACAACAACAACGCTGGCGAGCCTGTGCCTTCAGCCCGACTTAGGACAGCCGACTAGAACAACCCTGGCGAGCCTGTGCCATCAGCCCGAACCAGGACTGCCAACTACAACAACGCTGGCGAGCCTGTGCCCTCAGCCAGACCCAGGACCGTCGACTACAACAACGCTGGCGAGCCTGTGCCCTCAGCCCGACCCAGGACCGCCGACTACAACAACGCTGGCGAGCCTGTGCCCTCAGCCTGACCCAGGACTGCCGACTAACACAACGCTGGCGAGCCTGTGCCCTCAGCCCGACCCAGTACCGCCGACTAAAACAATGCTGGCGGGCCTGTGCCCTCACCCCGACTCAGGACCGCCAACTACAACAACGCTGGCGAGCCTGTGCCCTCAGCCCGACCCAGGATCGCAGACTACAACAACGCTGCAGAGCCTGTGCCCTCAGCCCGATCCAGGACGACCGACAAACCCAACGCTGGCGAGCCTGTGCCCTCAGCCTGACCCAGGACGACCGACACACCCAACGCTGGCGAGCCTGTGCCCTGAGCCTGACCCAGGGCGACGGACAAACCCAACGCAGGCAAGACTGTTCCCTCAGCCCGACCCAGGACGACCGACTACAACAACGCTGGCGAGCCTGTGCCCTCAGCCCGACCCAGGACCGCCGACTACAACAACGCTGGCGAGCCTGTGCCCTCAGCCCGAGAAAGGACCGCCTACTACAACAACGCTGGCGAGCCTGTGCCCTCAGCCCGACCCAGTACCGCCGACTACAACAACGCTGGCGAGCCTGTGCCTTCAGCCCGACTTAGGACAGCCGACTAGAACAACCCTGGCGAGCCTGTGCCATCAGCCCGAACCAGGACTGCCAACTACAACAACGCTGGCGAGACTGTGCCCTCACCCCGACTCAGGACCGCCGACTACAACAACGCTGGCGAGCCTGTGCCCTCAGCCCGACCCAGGACCGTCGACTACAACAACGCTGGCGAGCCTGTGCCCTCAGCCCGACCCAGGACCGCCGACTACAACAACGCTGGCGAGCCTGTGCCCTCAGCCTGACCCAGGACTGCCGACTAACACAACGCTGGCGAGCCTGTGCCCTCAGCCCGACCCAGTACCGCCAACTAAAACAACGCTGGCGAGCCTGTGCCCTCAGCCCGACCCAGGACCGCCAACTACAACAACGCTGGCGAGCCTGTGCCCTCAGCCCGACCCAGGATCGCAGACTACAACAACGCTGCAGAGCCTGTGCCCTCAGCCCGACCCAGGACGACCGACAAACCCAACGCTGGCGAGCCTGTGCCCTCAGCCTGACCCAGGACGACCGACACACCCAACGCTGGCGAGCCTGTGCCCTGAGCCTGACCCAGGGCGACGGACAAACCCAACGCAGGCAAGCCTGTTCCCTCAGCCCGACCCAGGACGACCGACTACAACAACGCTGGCGAGCCTGTGCCCTAAGCCCGACCAAGAACGACCGACTACAACAACGCTGGCGAGCCTGTGCCCTCAGCCCGACCCAGGAAGACCAACTACAACAACGCTTGCGAGCCTGTGCCCTCAGCCCGACACAGGACCGCCGACTACAACAACGCTGGCGAGCCTGTGCCCTCAGCCCGACCCAAGACCGCCGACTACAACAACGCTGGTGAGCCTGTGCCTTCAGCCCTTCTGAGGACAGCCGACTAGAACAACCCTGGCGAGCCTGTGCCATCAGCCTGAACCAGGACCGCCGACTACAACAACGCTGGTGAGCCTGTGCCCTCAGCCCGACTCAGGACCGCCGACTACAACAACGCTGGCGAGCCTGTGCCCTCAGCCCGACCCAGGACCGCCGACTACAACAACGCTGGCGAGCCTGTGCCCTCAGCCCGACTGAGGACAGCCGACTAGAACAACCCTGGCGAGCCTGTGCCATCAGCCCGAACCAGGACTGCCGACTACAACAACGCTGGCGAGCCTGTGCCCTCAGCCCGACTCAGGACCGCCGACTACAACAACGCTGGCGAGCCTGTGCCCTCAGCCCGACCAGGACCGCCAACTACAACAACGCTGGCGAGCCTGTGCCCTCAGCCCGACCCAGGATCGCCGACTACAACAACGCTGGAGAGCCTGTGCCCTCAGCCCGACCCAGGACGACCGACAAACCCAACACTGGCGAGCCTGTGCCCTCAGCCCGACCCAGGACGACCGACACACCCAACGCTGGCGAGCCTGTGCCCTGAGCCTGACCCAGGGCGACGGACAAACCCAACGCAGGCGAGCCTGTGCCCTCAGCCCGACCCAGGACGACCGACTACAACAACGCTGGCGAGCCTGTTCCCTCAGCCTGACCAAGAAGGACCGACTACAACAACGCTGGCGAGCCTGTGCCCTCAGCCCGACCCAGGACCGCCGACTACAACAACGCTGGCGAGCCTGTGCCCTCAGCCCGACCCAGTACCGCCGACTACAACAACGCTGGCGAGCCTGTGCCTTCAGCCCGACTTAGGACAGCCGACTAGAACAACCCTGGCGAGCCTGTGCCATCAGCCCGAACCAGGACTGCCAACTACAACAACGCTGGCGAGCCTGTGCCCTCAGCCCGACTCAGGACCGCCAACTACAACAACGCTGGCGAGCCTGTGCCCTCAGCCCGACCCAGGACCGCCGACTACAACAACGCTGGCGAGCCTGTGCCCTCAGCCTGACCCAGGACCGCCGACTAACACAACGCTGGCGAGCCTGTGCCCTCAGCCCGACCCTGGACCGCCGACTACAACAACGCTGGCGAGCCTGTGCCCTCAGCCCGACTCAGGACCGCCAACTACAACAACGCTGGCGAGCCTGTGCCCTCAGCCCGACCCAGGATCGCAGACTACAAGAACGCTGCAGAGCCTGTGCCCTCAGCCCGACCCAGGACGACCGACAAACCCAACGCTGGCGAGCCTGTGCCCTCAGCCCGACCCAGGACAACCGACACACCCAACGCTGGCGAGTCTGTGCCCTGAGCCTGACCCAGGGCGACGGACAAACCCAACGCAGGCAAGCCTGTTCCCTCAGCCCGACCCAGGACGACCGACTACAACAACGCTGGCGAGCCTGTGCCCTCAGCCCGACCCAGGACGACCAACTACAACAACGCTGGCGAGCCTGTGCCCTCAGCCCGACACAGGACCGCCGACTACAACAACGCTGGCGAGCCTGTGCCCTCAGCCAGACTGAGGACAGCCGACTAGAACAACCCTGGCGAGCCTGTGCCATCAGCCCGAACCAGGACCGCCGACTACAACAACGCTGGCGAGCCTGTGCCCTCAGCCCGACTCAGGACCGCCGACTACAACAACGCTGGCGAGCCTGTGCCCTCAGCCCGACCCAGGACCGCCGACTACAACAACGCTGGCGAGCCTGTGCCCTCAGCCCGATCCAGGACCGCCGACTACAACAACGCTGGCGAGCCTGTGCCCTCAGCCCGACCAGGACCGCCAACTACAACAACGCTGGCGAGCCTGTGCCCTCAGCCCGACCCAGGACGACCGACAAACCCAACACTGGCGAGCCTGTGCCCTCAGCCCGACCCAGGACGACCGACACACCCAACGCTGGCGAGCCTGTGCCCTGAGCCTGACCCAGGGCGACGGACAAACCCAACGCAGGCGAGCCTGTGCCCTCAGCCCGACCCAGGACGACCGACTACAACAACGCTGGCGAGCCTGTTCCCTCAGCCTGACCAAGAACGACCGACTACAACAACGCTGGCGAGCCTGTGCCCTCAGCCCGACCCAGGACCGCCGACTACAACAACGCTGGCGAGCCTGTGCCCTCAGCCCGACCCAGTACCGCCGACTACAACAACGCTGGCGAGCTTGTGCCCTCAGCCCGACCCAGGACGACCAACTACAACAACGCTGGCGAGGCTGTGCCCTCAGCCCGACACAGGACCGCCGACTACAACAATGCTGGCAAGCCTGTGCCCTCAGCCCGACCCAAGACCGCCGACTACAACAACGCTGGTGAGCCTGTGCCTTCAGCCCGACTGAGGACAGCCGACTAGAACAACCCTGGCGAGCCTGTGCCATCAGCCCGAACCAGGACCGCCGACTACAACAACGCTGGCGAGCCTGTGCCCTCAGCCCGACTCAGGACCGCCGACTACAACAACGCTGGCGAGCCTGTGCCCTCAGCCCGACCCAGGACCGCCGACTACAACAACGCTGGTGAGCCTGTGCCATCACACCGACCCAGGACCGCCGACTACAACAACGCTGGCGAGCCTGTGCCCTCAGCCCGACCCAGGACCGCCGACTACAACAACGCTGGCGAGCCTGTGCCCTCAGCCCGACCCAGGACCGCCGACTACAACAACGCTGGCGAGCCTGTGCCCTCAGCCCGACCAGGACCGCCAACTACAACAACGCTGGCGAGCCTGTGCCCTCAGCCCGACCCAGGATCGCCGACTACAACAACGCTGGAGAGCCTGTGCCCTCAGCCCGACCCAGGACGACCGACAAACCCAACACTGGCGAGCCTGTGCCCTCAGCCCGACCCAGGACGACCGACACACCCAACGCTGGCGAGCCTGTGCCCTGAGCCTGACCCAGGGCGACGGACAAACCCAACGCAGGCGAGCCTGTGCCCTCAGCCCGACCCAGGACGACCGACTACAACAACTCTGGCGAGCCTGTTCCCTCAGCCTGACCAAGAACGACCGACTACAACAACGCTGGCGAGCCTGTGCCATCAGCCCGAACCAGGACTGCCAACTACAACAACGCTGGCGAGCCTGTGCCCTCAACCCGACTCAGGACCGCCGACTACAACAACGCTGGCGAGCCTGTGCCCTCAGCCCGACCCAGGACCGCCGACTACAACAACACTGGCGAGCCTGTGCCCTCAGACCAACCCAGGACCGCCGACTACAACAACGCTGGCGAGCCTGTGCCCTCAGCCCGACACAGGACCGCCGACTACAACAACGCTGGCGAGCCTGTGCCCTCAGCCCGACCCAGGACCGCCGACTACAACAACGCTGGCGAGCCTGTGCCCTCAGCCCGACCAGGACCGCCAACTACAACAACGCTGGCGAGCCTGTGCCCTCAGCCCGACCCAGGATCGCCGACTACAACAACGCTGGCGAGCCTGTGCCCTGAGCCTGACCCAGGGCGACGGACAAACCCAACGCAGGCGAGCCTGTGCCCTCAGCCCGACCCAGGACGACCGACTACAACAACGCTGGCGAGCCTGTTCCCTCAGCCTGACCAAGAACGACCGACTACAACAACGCTGGCGAGCCTGTGCCCTAAGCCCGACCCAGGACCGCCGACTACAACAACGCTGGCGAGCCTGTGCCCTCAGCCTGACCCAGGACCGCCGACTAACACAACGCTGGCGAGCCTGTGCCCTCAGCCCGACCCAGTACCGCCGACTAAAACAACGCTGGCGAGCCTGTGCCCTCAGCCCGACCCAGGACCGCCAACTACAACAACGCTGGCGAGCCTGTGCCCTCAGCCCGACCCAGAATCGCAGACTACAACAACGCTGCAGAGCCTGTGCCCTCAGCCCGACCCAGGACGACCGACAAACCCAACGCTGGCGAGCCTTTGCCCTCAGCCTGACCCAGGACGACCGACACACCCAACGCTGGCGAGCCTGTGCCCTGAGCCTGACCCAGGGCGACGGACAAACCCAATGCAGGCAAGCCTGTTCCCTCAGCCCGACCCAGGACGACCGACTACAACAACGCTGGCGAGCCTGTGCCCTAAGCCCGACCAAGAACGACCGACTACAACAACGCTGGCGAGCCTGTGCCCTCAGCCCGACCCAGGACCGCCGACTACAACAACGCTGGCGAGCCTGTGCCCTCAGCCCGACCCAGGACCGCCGACTACAACAACGCTGGCGAGCCTGTGCCCTCAGCCCGACCCAGTACCGCCGACTACAACAATGCTGGCGAGCCTGTGCCTTCAGCCCGACTTAGGACAGCCGACTAGAACAACCCTGGCGAGCCTGTGCCATCAGCCCGAACCAGGACTGCCAACTACAACAACGCTGGCGAGCCTGTGCCCTCACCCCGACTCAGGACCGCCGACTACAACAACGCTGGCGAGCCTGTGCCCTCAGCCCGAACCAGGACCGTCGACTACAACAACGCTGGCGAGCCTGTGCCCTCAGCCCGACCCAGGACCGCCGACTACAACAACGCTGGCGAGCCTGTGCCCTCAGCCTGACCCAGGACCGCCGACTACCACAACGCTGGCGAGCCTGTGCCCTCAGCCCGACCCAGGACCGCCGACTAAAACAACGCTGGCGAGCCTGTGCCCTCAGCCCGACCCAGGACCGCCAACTACAACAACGCTGGCGAGCCTGTGCCCTCAGCCCGACCCAGGATCGCAGACTACAACAACGCTGCAGAGCCTGTGCCCTCAGCCCGACCCAGGACAACCGACAAACCCAACGCTGGCGAGCCTGTGCCCTCAGCCTGACCCAGGACGACCGACACACCCAACGCTGGCGAGCCTGTGCCCTGAGCCTGACCCAGGGCGACGGACAAACCCAACGCAGGCAAGCCTGTTCCCTCAGCCCGACCCAGGACGACCGACTACAACAACGCTGGCGAGCCTGTGCCCTAAGCCCGACCAAGAACGACCGACTACAACAACGCTGGCGAGCCTGTGCCCTCAGCCCGACCCAGGAAGACCAACTACAACAACGCTGGCGAGCCTGTGCCCTCAGCCCGACACAGGACCGCAGACTACAACAACGCTGGCGAGCCTGCGCCCTCAGCCCGACCCAAGACCGCCGACTACAACAACTCTGGTGAGCCTGTGCCTTCAGCCCGACTGAGGACAGCCGACTAGAACAACCCTGGCGAGCCTGTGCCATCAGCCCGAACCAGGACCGCCGACTACAACAACGCTGGCGAGCCTGTGCCCTCAGCCCGACTCAGGACCGCCGACTACAACAACGCTGGCGAGCCTGTGCCCTCAGCCCGACCCAGGACCGCCGACTACAACAACGCTGGCGAGCCTGTGCCCTCAGCCCGACTGAGGACAGCCGACTAGAACAACCCTGGCGAGTCTGTGCCATCAGCCCGAACCAGGACTGCCGACTACAACAACGCTGGCGAGCCTGTGCCCTCAGCCCGACTCAGGACCGCAGACTACAACAACGCTGGCGAGCCTGTGCCCTCAGCCCGACCCAGGACCGCCGACTACAACAACGCTGGCGAGCCTGTGCCCTCAGCCCGACCCAGGACGACCGACAAACCCAACACTGGCGAGCCTGTGCCCTCAGCCCGACCCAGGACGACCGACACACCCAACGCTGGCGAGCCTGTGCCCTGAGCCTGACCCAGGGCGACGGACAAACCCAACGCAGGCGAGCCTGTGCCCTCAGCCCGACCCAGGACGACCGACTACAACAACGCTGGCGAGCCTGTTCCCTCAGCCTGACCAAGAACGACCGACTACAACAACGCTGGCGAGCCTGTGCCCTCAGCCCGACCCAGGACCGCCGACTACAACAACGCTGGCGAGCCTGTGCCCTCAGCCCGACCCAGTACCGCCGACTACAACAACGCTGGCGAGCCTGTGCCTTCAGCCCGACTTAGGACAGCCGACTAGAACAACCCTGGCGAGCCTGTGCCATCAGCCCGAACCAGGACTGCCAACTACAACAACGCTGGCGAGCCTGTGCCCTCAGCCCGACTCAGGACCGCCGACTACAACAACGCTGGCGAGCTTGTGCCCTCAGCCTGACCCAGGACCGCCGACTAACACAACGCTGGCGAGCCTGTGCCCTCAGCCCGACCCAGGACCGTCGACTACAACAACGCTGGCGAGCCTGTGCCCTCAGCCCGACCCAGGACCGCCAACTACAACAACGCTGGCGAGCCTGTGCCCTCAGCCCGACCCAGGATCGCAGACTACAACAACGCTGCAGAGCCTGTGCCCTCAGCCCGACCCAGGACGACCGACAAACCCAACGCTGGCGAGCCTGTGCCCTCAGCCCGACCCAGGACGACCCACACACCCAACGCTGGCGAGCCTGTGCCCTGAGCCTGACCCAGGGCTACGGACAAACCCAACGCAGGCAAGCCTGTTCCCTCAGCCCGACCCAGTACCGCCGACTACAACAATGCTGGCGAGCCTGTGCCTTCAGCCCGACTTAGGACAGCCGACTAGAACAACCCTGGCGAGCCTGTGCCATCAGCCCGAACCAGGACTGCCAACTACAACAAC
The DNA here is from genome assembly GCA_947000775.1 of Pterois miles. Taxonomy (NCBI): domain Eukaryota; kingdom Metazoa; phylum Chordata; class Actinopteri; order Perciformes; family Scorpaenidae; genus Pterois; species Pterois miles. The sequence continues at coordinate 1,687,936 of CAMQGK010000123.1, forward strand.
GCTGGCGAGCCTGTGCCCTCACCCCGACTCAGGGCCGCCGACTACAACAACGCTGGCGAGCCTGTGCCCTCAGCCCGACCCAGGACCGTCGACTACAACAACGCTGGCGAGCCTGTGCCCTCAGCCCGACCCAGGACCGCCGACTACAACAACGCTGGCGAGCCTGTGCCCTCAGCCCGACCCAGGACCGCCGACTACCACAACGCTGGCGAGCCTGTGCCCTCAGCCCGACCCAGGACCGCCGACTAAAACGACGCTGGCGAGCCTGTGCCCTCAGCCCGACCCAGGACCGCCAACTACAACAACGCTGGCGAGCCTGTGCCCTCAGCCCGACCCAGGATCGCAGACTACAACAACGCTGCAGAGCCTGTGCCCTCAGCCCGACCCAGGACGACCGACAAACCCAACGCTGGCGAGCCTGTGCCCTCAGCCTGACCCAGGACGACCGACACACCCAACGCTGGCGAGCCTGTGCCCTGAGCCTGACCCAGGGCGACGGACAAACCCAACGCAGGCAAGCCTGTTCCCTCAGCCCGACCCAGGACGACCGACTACAACAACGCTGGCGAGCCTGTGCCCTAAGCCCGACCAAGAACGACCGACTACAACAACGCTGGCGAGCCTGTGCCCTCAGCCCGACCCAGGAAGACCAACTACAACAACGCTGGCGAGCCTGTGCCCTCAGCCCGACACAGGACCGCAGACTACAACAACGCTGGCGAGCCTGCGCCCTCAGCCCGACCCAAGACCGCCGACTACAACAACTCTGGTGAGCCTGTGCCTTCAGCCCGACTGAGGACAGCCGACTAGAACAACCCTGGCGAGCCTGTGCCATCAGCCCGAACCAGGACCGCCGACTACAACAACGCTGGCGAGCCTGTGCCCTCAGCCCGACTCAGGACCGCCGACTACAACAACGCTGGCGAGCCTGTGCCCTCAGCCCGACCCAGGACCGCCGACTACAACAACGCTGGCGAGCCTGTGCCCTCAGCCCGACTGAGGACAGCCGACTAGAACAACCCTGGCGAGTCTGTGCCATCAGCCCGAACCAGGACTGCCGACTACAACAACGCTGGCGAGCCTGTGCCCTCAGCCCGACTCAGGACCGCAGACTACAACAACGCTGGCGAGCCTGTGCCCTCAGCCCGACCCAGGACCGCCGACTACAACAACGCTGGCGAGCCTGTGCCCTCAGCCCGACCCAGGACGACCGACAAACCCAACACTGGCCAGCCTGTGCCCTCAGCCCGACCCAGGACGACCGACACACCCAACGCTGGCGAGCCTGTGCCCTGAGCCTGACCCAGGGCGACGGACAAACCCAACGCAGGCGAGCCTGTGCCCTCAGCCCGACCCAGGACGACCGACTACAACAACGCTGGCGAGCCTGTTCCCTCAGCCTGACCAAGAACGACCGACTACAACAACGCTGGCGAGCCTGTGCCCTCAGCCCGACCCAGGACCGCCGACTACAACAACGCTGGCGAGCCTGTGCCCTCAGCCCGACCCAGTACCGCCGACTACAACAACGCTGGCGAGCCTGTGCCTTCAGCCCGACTTAGGACAGCCGACTAGAACAACCCTGGCGAGCCTGTGCCATCAGCCCGAACCAGGACTGCCAACTACAACAACGCTGGCGAGCCTGTGCCCTCAGCCCGACTCAGGACCGCCGACTACAACAACGCTGGCGAGCCTGTGCCCTCAGCCTGACCCAGGACCGCCGACTAACACAACGCTGGCGAGCCTGTGCCCTCAGCCCGACCCAGGACCGTCGACTACAACAACGCTGGCGAGCCTGTGCCCTCAGCCCGACCCAGGACCGCCAACTACAACAACGCTGGCGAGCCTGTGCCCTCAGCCCGACCCAGGATCGCAGACTACAACAACGCTGCAGAGCCTGTGCCCTCAGCCCGACCCAGGACGACCGACAAACCCAACGCTGGCGAGCCTGTGCCCTCAGCCCGACCCAGGACGACCCACACACCCAACGCTGGCGAGCCTGTGCCCTGAGCCTGACCCAGGGCGACGGACAAACCCAACGCAGGCAAGCCTGTTCCCTCAGCCCGACCCAGTACCGCCGACTACAACAACGCTGGCGAGCCTGTGCCCTCAGCCCGACCCAGGACCGCCGACTACAACAACGCTGGCGAGCCTGTGCCCTCAGCCCGACCAGGACCGCCAACTACAACAACGCTGGCGAGCCTGTGCCCTCAGCCCGACCCAGGACGACCGACAAACCCAACACTGGCGAGCCTGTGCCCTCAGCCCGACCCAGGACGACCGACACACCCAACACTGGAGAGCCTGTGCCCTCAGCCCGACCCAGGACGACCGACAAACCCAACGCTGGCGAGCCTGTGCCCTCAGCCCGACCCAGGACCGCCGACTACAACAACGCTGGCGAGCCTGTGCCCTCAGCCTGACCCAGGATCGCCGACTACAACAACGCTGGAGAGCCTGTGCCCTCAGCCCGACCCAGGACGACCGACAAACCCAACGCTGGCGAGCCTGTGCCCTCAGCCCGACCCAGGACGACCGACTACAACAACGCTGGCGAGCCGGTGCCCTCAGCCCGACCAAGAACCACCGACTACAACAACGCTGGCGAGCCTGTGCCCTCAGCCCGACCCAGGATTGCAACTACAAAAACGCTGGCGAGTCTGTGCCCTCAGCCCGAACCAGGACCGCCGACCACAACAACGCTGGCGAGCCTGTGCCCTCAGCCTAACCCAGTACCGCCGACTACAACAACGCTGGCGAGCCTGTGCCTTCAGCCCGACTGAGGACAGCCGACAAGAACAACCCTGGCGAGCCTGTGCCATCAGCCCGAACCAGGACTGCCGACTACAACAACGGTGGCGAGCCTGTGCCCTCAGCCCGACTCAGGACCGCCGACTACAACAACGCTGGCGAGCCTGTGCCCTCAGCCCGACCCAGGACCGCCGACTACAACAACGCTGTCGAGCCTGTGCCCTCAGCCCGACCCAGGACCGCCGACTACAACAACGCTGGCGAGCCTGTGCCCTCAGCCCGACCAGGACCGCCAACTACAACAACGCTGGCGAGCCTGTACCCTCAGCCCGACCCAGGATCGCCTACTACAACAACGCTGGAGAGCCTGTGCCCTCAGCCCGACCCAGGACGACCGACAAACCCAACACTGGCGAGCCTGTGCCCTCAGCCCGACCCAGGACGACCGACACACCCAACGCTGGCGAGCCTGTGCCCTGACCCTGACCCAGGGCGACGGACAAACCCAACGCAGGCGAGCCTGTGCCCTCAGCCCGACCCAGGACCGCCGACTACAACAACGCTGGCGAGCCTGTGCCCTCAGCCCGACCCAGTACCGCCGACTACAACAACGCTGGCGAGCCTGTGCCTTCAGCCCGACTTAGGATAGCCAACTAGAACAACCCTGGCGAGCCTGTGCCATCAGCCCGAACCAGGACTGCCAATTACAACAACGCTGGCGAGCCTGTGCCCTCAGCCCGACTCAGGACCGCCGACTACAACAACGCTGGCGAGCCTGTGCCCTCAGCCTGACCCAGGACCGCCGACTAACACAACGCTGGCGAGCCTGTGCCCTCAGCCCGACCCAGTACCGCCGACTACAACAACGCTGGCGAGCCTGTGCCCTCAGCCCGACCCAGGACCGCCAACTACAACAACGCTGGCGAGCCTGTGCCCTCAGCCCGACCCAGGATCGCAGACTACAACAACACTGCAGAGCCTGTGCCCTCAGCCCGACCCAGGACGACCGACAAACCCAACGCTGGCGAGCCTGTGCCCTCAGCCCGACCCAGGACGACCGACGCACCCAACGCTGGCGAGCCTGTGCCCTGAGCCTGACCCAGGGCGACGGACAAACCCAACGCAGGCAAGCCTGTTCCCTCAGCCCGACCCAGGACGACCGACTACAACGACGCTGGCGAGCCTGTGCCCTCAGCCCGATCAAGAACGACCGACTACAACAACGCTGGCGAGCCTGTGACCTCAGCCCGACCCAGGAAGACCAACTACAACAACGCTGGCGAGCCTGTGCCCTCAGCCCGACACAGGACCGCCGACTACAACAACGCTGGCGAGCCTGTGCCCTCAGCCCGACCCAAGACCGCCGACTACAACAACGCTGGTGAGCCAGTGCCTTCAGCCCGACTGAGGACAGCAAACTAGAACAACCCTGGCGAGCCTGTGCCATCAGCCCGAACCAGGACCGCCGACTACAACAACGCTGGCGAGCCTGTGCCCTCAGGCCGACTCAGGACCGCCGACTACAACAACGCTGGCGAGCCTGTGCCCTCAGCCCGACCCAGGACCGCCGACTACAACAACGCTGGCGAGCCTGTGCCCTCAGCCCGACTGAGGACAGCCGACTAGAACAACCCTGGCGAGCCTGTGCCATCAGCCCGAACCAGGACTGCCGACTACAACAACGCTGGCGAGCCTGTGCCCTCAGCTCGACTCAGGACCGCCGACTACAACAACGCTGGCGAGCCTGTGCCCTCAGCCCGACCCAGGACCGCCGACTACAACAACGCTGGCGAGCCTGTGCCCTCAGCCCGACCCAGGACCGCCGACTACAACAACGCTGGAGAGCCTGTGCCCTCAGCCCGACCCAGGACGACCGACAAACCCAACACTGGCGAGCCTGTGCCCTCAGCCCGACCCAGGACGACCGACACACCCAACGCTGGCGAGCCTGTGCCCTGAGCCTGACCCAAGGCGACGGACAAACCCAACGCAGGCGAGCCTGTGCCCTCAGCCCGACCCAGGACAACCGACTACAACAACGCTGGCGAGCCTGTTCCCTCAGCCTGACCAAGAACGACCGACTACAACAACGCTGGCGAGCCTGTGCCCTCAGCCCGACCCAGGACCGCCGACTACAACAACGCTGGCGAGCCTGTGCCCTCAGCCCGACCCAGTACCGCCGACTACAACAACGCTGGCGAGCCTGTGCCTTCAGCCCGACTTAGGACAGCCGACTAGAACAACCCTGGCGAACCTGTGCCATCAGCCCGAACCAGGACTGCCAACTACAACAACGCTGGCGAGCCTGTGCCCTCAGCCCGACTCAGGACCGCCGACTACAACAACGCTGGCGAGCCTGTGCCCTCAGCCCGACACAGGACCGCCGACTACAACAACGCTGGCGAGCCTGTGCCCTCAGCCCGACCCAGGACCGCCAACTACAACAACGCTGGCGAGCCTGTGCCCTCAGCCCGACCCAGGACCGCCGACTACAACAACGCTGGCGAGCCTGTGCCCTCAGCCCAACCCAGTACCGCCGACTACAACAACGCTGGCGAGCCTGTGCCTTCAGCCCGACTTAGGACAGCCGACTAGAACAACCCTGGCGAGCCTGTGCCATCAGCCCGAACCAGGACTGCCAACTACAACAACGCTGGCGAGCCTGTGCCCTCAGCCCGACTCAGGACCGCCGACTACAACAACGCTGGCGAGCCTGTGCCCTCAGCCCGACCCAGGACCGCCGACTACAACAACGCTGGCGAGCCTGTGCCCTCAGCCTGACCCAGGACCGCCGACTAACACAACGCTGGCGAGCCTGTGCCCTCAGCCCGACCCAGGACCGCCGACTAAAACAACGCTGGCGAACCTGTGCCCTCAGCCCGACCCAGGACCGCCAACTACAACAACGCTGGCGAGCCTGTGCCCTCAGCCCGACCCAGGATCGCAGACTACAACAACGCTGCAGAGCCTGTGCCCTCAGCCCGACCCAGGACGACCGACAAACCCAACGCTGGCGAGCCTGTGCCCTCAGCCTGACCCAGGACGACCGACACACCCAACGCTGGCGAGCCTGTGCCCTGAGCCTGACAAAGGACCGCCTACTACAACAACGCTGGCGAGCCTGTGCCCTCAGCCCGACCCAGTACCGCCGACTACAACAACGCTGGCGAGCCTGTGCCTTCAGCCCGACTTAGGACAGCCGACTAGAACAACCCTGGCGAGCCTGTGCCATCAGCCCGAACCAGGACTGCCAACTACAACAACGCTGGCGAGCCTGTGCCCTCACCCCGACTCAGGACCGCCGACTACAACAACGCTGGCGAGCCTGTGCCCTCAGCCCGACCCAGGACCGTCGACTACAACAACGCTGGCGAGCCTGTGGCCTCAGCCCGACCCAGGACCGCCGACTACAACAACGCTGGCGAGCCTGTGCCCTCAGCCTGACCCAGGACGACCGACTACAACAACGCTGGCGAGCCTGTGCCCTCAGCCCGACACAGGACCGCCGACTACAACAACGCTGGCGAGCCTGTGCCCTCAGCCCGACCCAAGACCGCCGACTACAACAACGCTGGTGAGCCTGTGCCTTCAGCCTGACTGAGGACAGCCGACTACAACAACCCTGGCGAGCCTGTGCCATCAGCCCGAACCAGGACCGCCGACTACAACAACGCTGGCGAGCCTGTGCCCTCAGCCCGACTCAGGACCGCCGACTACAACAACGCTGGCGAGCCTGTGCCCTCAGCCCGACCCAGGACCGCCGACTACAACAACGCTGGCGAGCCTGTGCCCTCAGCCCGACTGAGAACAGCCGACTAGAACAATCCTGGCGAGCCTGTGCCATCAGCCCGAAACAGGACTGCCGACTACAACAACGCTGGCGAGCCTGTGCCCTCAGCCCGACTCAGGACCGCCGACTAAAACAACGCTGGCGAGCCTGTGCCCTCAGCCCGACCCAGGACCGCCGACTACAACAACGCTGGCGAGCCTGTGCCCTCAGCCCGACCCAGGACCGCCGACTACAACAACGCTGGCGAGCCTGTGCCCTCAGCCCGACCAGGACCGCCAACTACAACAACGCTGGCGAGCCTGTGCCCTCAGCCCGACCCAGGATCGCCGACTACAACAACGCTGGAGAACCTGTGCCCTCAGCCCGACCCAGGACGACCGACAAACCCAACACTGGCGAGCCTGTGCCCTCAGCCCGACCCAGGACGACCGACACACCCAACGCTGGCGAGCCTGTGCCCTGAGCCTGACCCAGGGCGACGGACAAACCCAACGCAGGCGAGCCTGTGCCCTCAGCCCGACCCAGGACGACCGACTACAACAACGCTGGCGAGCCTGTTCCCTCAGCCTGACCAAGAACGACCGACTACAACAACGCTGGCGAGCCTGTGCCCTCAGCCCGACCCAGGACCGCCGACTACAACAACGCTGGCGAGCCTGTGCCCTCAGCCCGACCCAGTACCGCCGACGACAACAACGCTGGCGAGCCTGTGCCTTCAGCCCGACTTAGGACAGCCGACTAGAACAACCCTGGCGAGCCTGTGCCATCAGCCCGACCCAGGACCACCAACTACAACAACGCTGGCGAGCCTGTGCCCTCAGCCCGACCCAGGACCGCCGACTACAACAACGCTGGCGAGCCTGTGCCCTCAGCCTGACCCAGGACCGCCGACTAACACAACGCTGGCGAGCCTGTGCCCTCAGCCCGACCCTGGACCGCCGACTACAACAACGCTGGCGAGCCTGTGCCCTCAGCCCGACTCAGGACCGCCAACTACAACAACGCTGGCGAGCCTGTGCCCTCAGCCCGACCCAGGATCGCAGACTACAACAACGCTGCAGAGCCTGTGCCCTCAGCCCGACCCAGGACGACCGACAAACCCAACGCTGGCGAGCCTGTGCCCTCAGCCCGACCCAGGACGACCGACACACCCAACGCTGGCGAGTCTGTGCCCTGAGCCTGACCCAGGGCGACGGACAAACCCAACGCAGGCAAGCCTGTTCCCTCAGCCCGACCCAGGACGACCGACTACAACAACGCTGGCGAGCCTGTGCCCTCAGCCCGACCAAGAACGACCGACTACACCAACGCTGGCGAGCCTGTGCCCTCAGCCCGACCCAGGACCGCCGACTACAACAACGCTGGCGAGCCTGTGCCTTCAGCCCGACTGAGGACAGCCGACTAGAACAACCCTGGCGAGCCTGTGCCATCAGCCCGAACCAGGACCGCCGACTACAACAACGCTGGCGAGCCTGTGCCCTCAGCCCGACTCAGGACCGCCGACTACAACAACGCTGGCGAGCCTGTGCCCTCAGCCCGACCCAGGACCGCCGACTACAACAACGCTGGCGAGCCTGTGCCCTCAGACCGACCCAGGACCGCCGACTACAACAACGCTGGCGAGCCTGTGCCCTCAGCCCAACCCAGGACCGCCGACTACAACAACGCTGGCGAGCCTGTGCCCTCAGCCCGACCCAGGACCGCCGACTACAACAACGCTGGCGAGCCTGTGCCCTCAGCCCGACCAGGACCGCCAACTACAACAACGCTGGCGAGCCTGTGCCCTCAGCCCGATCCAGGATCGCCGACTACAACAACGCTGGAGAGCCTGTGCCCTCAGCCCGACCCAGGACGACCGACAAACCCAACACTGGCGAGCCTGTGCCCTCAGCCCGACCCAGGACGACCGACACACCCAACGCTGGCGAGCCTGTGCCCTGAGCCTGACCCAGGGCGACGGACAAACCCAACGCAGGCGAGCCTGTGCCCTCAGCCCGACCCAGGACGACCGACTACAACAACGCTGGCGAGCCTGTTCCCTCAGCCTGACCAAGAACGACCGACTACAACAACGCTGGCGAGCCTGTGCCCTCAGCCCGACCCAGGACCGCCGACTACAACAACGCTGGCGAGCCTGTGCCCTCAGCCCGACCCAGTACCGCCGACTACAACAACGCTGGCGAGCTTGTGCCCTCAGCCCGACCCAGGACGACCAACTACAACAACGCTGGCGAGGCTGTGCCCTCAGCCCGACACAGGACCGCCGACTACAACAACGCTGGTAAGCCTGTGCCCTCAGCCCGACCCAAGACCGCCGACTACAACAACGCTGGTGAGCCTGTGCCTTCAGCCCGACTGAGGACAGCCGACTAGAACAACCCTGGCGAGCCTGTGCCATCAGCCCGAACCAGGACCGCCGACTACAACAACGCTGGCGAGCCTGTGCCCTCAGCCCGACTCAGGACCGCCGACTACAACAACGCTGGCGAGCCTGTGCCCTCAGCCCGACCCAGGACCGCCGACTACAACAACGCTGGTGAGCCTGTGCCATCAGACCGACCCAGGACCGCCGACTACAACGACGCTGGAGAGCCTGTGCCCTCAGCCCGACCCAGGACCGCCGACTACAACAACGCTGGCGAGCCTGTGCCCTCAGCCCGACCCAGGACCGCCGACTACAACAACGCTGGCGAGCCTGTGCCCTCAGCCCGACCAGGACCGCCAACTACAACAACGCTGGCGAGCCTGTGCCCTCAGCCCGACCCAGGATCGCCGACTACAACAACGCTGGAGAGCCTGTGCCCTCAGCCCGACCCAGGACCGCCGACTACAACAACGCTGGCGAGCCTGTGCCCTCAGCCCAACCCAGGACCGCCGACTACAACAACGCTGGCGAGCCTGTGCCCTCAGCCCGACCCAGGACCGCCGACTACAACAACGCTGGCGAGCCTGTGCCCTCAGCCCGACCAGGACCGCCAACTACAACAACGCTGGCGAGCCTGTGCCCTCAGCCCGATCCAGGATCGCCGACTACAACAACGCTGGAGAGCCTGTGCCCTCAGCCCGACCCAGGACGACCGACAAACCCAACACTGGCGAGCCTGTGCCCTCAGCCCGACCCAGGACGACCGACACACCCAACGCTGGCGAGCCTGTGCCCTGAGCCTGACCCAGGGCGACGGACAAACCCAACGCAGGCGAGCCTGTGCCCTCAGCCCGACCCAGGACGACCGACTACAACAACGCTGGCGAGCCTGTTCCCTCAGCCTGACCAAGAACGACCGACTACAACAACGCTGGCGAGCCTGTGCCCTCAGCCCGACCCAGGACCGCCGACTACAACAACGCTGGCGAGCCTGTGCCCTCAGCCCGACCCAGTACCGCCGACTACAACAACGCTGGCGAGCTTGTGCCCTCAGCCCGACCCAGGACGACCAACTACAACAACGCTGGCGAGGCTGTGCCCTCAGCCCGACACAGGACCGCCGACTACAACAACGCTGGCAAGCCTGTGCCCTCAGCCCGACCCAAGACCGCCGACTACAACAACGCTGGTGAGCCTGTGCCTTCAGCCCGACTGAGGACAGCCGACTAGAACAACCCTGGCGAGCCTGTGCCATCAGCCCGAACCAGGACCGCCGACTACAACAACGCTGGCGAGCCTGTGCCCTCAGCCCGACTCAGGACCGCCGACTACAACAACGCTGGCGAGCCTGTGCCCTCAGCCCGACCCAGGACCGCCGACTACAACAACGCTGGTGAGCCTGTGCCTTCAGACCGACCCAGGACCGCCGACTACAACGACGCTGGAGAGCCTGTGCCCTCAGCCCGACCCAGGACCGCCGACTACAACAACGCTGGCGAGCCTGTGCCCTCAGCCCGACCCAGGACCGCCGACTACAACAACGCTGGCGAGCCTGTGCCCTCAGCCCGACCAGGACCGCCAACTACAACAACGCTGGCGAGCCTGTGCCCTCAGCCCGACCCAGGATCGCCGACTACAACAACGCTGGAGAGCCTGTGCCCTCAGCCCGACCCAGGACGACCGACAAACCCAACACTGGCGAGCCTGTGCCCTCAGCCCGACCCAGGACGACCGACACACCCAACGCTGGCGAGCCTGTGCCCTGAGCCTGACCCAGGGCGACGGACAAACCCAACGCAGGCGAGCCTGTGCCCTCAGCCCGACCCAGGACGACCGACTACAACAACGCTGGCGAGCCTGTTCCCTCAGCCTGACCAAGAACGACCGACTACAACAACGCTGGCGAGCCTGTGCCCTCAGCCCGACCCAGGACCGCCGACTACAACAACGCTGGCGAGCCTGTGCCTTCAGCCCGACCCTGTACCGCCGACTACAACAACGCTGGCGAGCCTGTGCCTTCAGCCCGACTTAGGACAGCCGACTAGAACAACCCTGGCGAGCCTGTGCCATCAGCCCGAACCAGGACTGCCAACTACAACAACGCTGGCGAGCCTGTGCCCTCACCCCGACTCAGGACCGCCGACTACAACAACGCTGGCGAGCCTGTGCCCTCAGCCCGACCCAGGACCGTAGACTACAACAACGCTGGCGAGCCTGTGCCCTCAGCCCGACCCAGGACCGCCGACTACAACAACGCTGGCGAGCCTGTGCCCTCAGCCTGACCCAGGACCGCCGACTAACACAACGCTGGCGAGCCTGTGCCCTCAGCCCGACCCAGTACCGCCGACTAAAACAACGCTGGCGAGCCTGTGCCCTCAGCCCGACCCAGGACCGCCAACTACAACAACGCTGGCGAGCCTGTGCCCTCAGCCCGACCCAGGATCGAAGACTACAACAACGCTGCAGAGCCTGTGCCCTCAGCCCGACCCAGGACGACCGACAAACCCAACGCTGGCGAGCCTGTGCCCTCAGCCTGACCCAGGACGACCGACACACCCAACGCTGGCGAGTTTGTGCCCTGAGCCTGACCCAGGGCGACGGACAAACCCAACGCAGGCAAGCCTGTTCCCTCAGCCCGACCCAGGACGACCGACTAAAACAACGCTGGCGAGCCTGTGGCCTAAGCCCGACCAAGAACGACCGACTACAACAACGCTGGCGAGCCTGTGCCCTCAGCCCGACCCAGGACCGCCGACTACAACAACGCTGGCGAGCCTGTGCCCTCAGCCCGACACAGGACCGCCGACTACAACAACGCTGGCGAGCCTGTGCCCTCAGCCCGACCCAGTACCGCCGACTACAACAACGCTGGCGAGCCTGTGCCTTCAGCCCGACTTAGGACAGCCGACTAGAACAACCCTGGCAAGCCTGTGCCATCAGCCCGAACCAGGACTGCCAACTACAACAACGCTGGCGAGCCTGTGCCCTCACCCCGACTCAGGACCGCCGACTACAACAACGCTGGCGAGCCTGTGCCCTCAGCCCGACCCAGGACCGTCGACTACAACAACGCTGGCGAGCCTGTGCCCTCAGCCCGACCCAGGACCGCCGACTACAACAACGCTGGCGAGCCTGTGCCCTCAGCCTGACCCAGGACCGCCGACTAACACAACGTTGGCGAGCCTGTGCCCTCAGCCCGACCCAGTACCGCCGACTAAAACAACGCTGGCGAGCCTGTGCCCTCAGACCGACCCAGGACCGCCAACTACAACAACGCTGGCGAGCCTGTGCCCTCAGCCCGACCCAGGATCGCAGACTACAACAACGCTGCAGAGCCTGTGCCCTCAGCCCGACCCAGGACGACCGACAAACCCAACGCTGGCGAGCCTGTGCCCTCAGCCTGACCCAGGACGACCGACACACCCAACGCTGGCGAGCCTGTGCCCTGAGCCTGACCCAGGGCGACGGACAAACCCAACGCAGGCAAGCCTGTTCCCTCAGCCCGACCCGGGACGACCGACTACAACAACGCTGGCGAGCCTGTGCCCTAAGCCCGACCAAGAACGACCGACTACAACAACGCTGGCGAGCCTGTGCCCTCAGCCCGACCCAGGAAGACCAACTACAACAACGCTGGCGAGCCTGTGCCCTCAGCCCGACACAGGACCGCCGACTACAACAACGCTGGCGAGCCTGTGCCCTCAGCCCGACCCAAGACCGCCGACTACAACAACGCTGGTGAGCCTGTACCGTCAGCCCGACTGAGGACAGCCGACTAGAACAACCCTGGCGAGCCTGTGCCATCAGCCCGAACCAGGACCGCCGACTACAACAACGCTGGCGAGCCTGTGCCCTCAGCCCGACTCAGGACCGCCGACTACAACAATGCTGGCGAGCCTGTGCCCTCAGCCCGACCCAGGACCGCCGACTACAACAACGCTGGCGAGCCTGTGCCCTCAGCCCGACCCAGGATCGCCGACTACAACAACGCTGGAGAGCCTGTACCCTCAGCCCGACCCAGGACGACCGACAAACCCAACACTGGCGAGCCTGTGCCCTCAGCCCGACCCAGGACGACCGACACACCCAACGCTGGCGAGCCTGTGCCCTGAGCCTGACCCAGGGCGACGGACAAACCCAACGCAGGCGAGCCTGTGCCCTCAGCCCGACCCAGGACGACCGACTACAACAACGCTGGCGAGCCTGTTCCCTCAGCCTGACCAAGAACGACCGACTACAACAACGCTGGCGAGCCTGTGCCCTCAGCCCGACCCAGGACCGCCGACTACAACAACGCTGGCGAGCCTGTGCCCTCAGCCCGACCCAGTACCGCCGACTACAACAACGCTGGCGAGCTTGTGCCCTCAGCCCGACCCAGGACGACCAACTACAACAACGCTGGCGAGGCTGTGCCCTCAGCCCGACACAGGACCGCCGACTACAACAACGCTGGCAAGCCTGTGCCCTCAGCCCGACCCAAGACCGCCGACTACAACAACGCTGGCGAGCCTGTGCCCTCAGCCCGACCAGGACCGCCAACTACAACAACGCTGGCGAGCCTGTGCCCTCAGCCCGACCCAGGATCGCCGACTACAACAACGCTGGAGAGCCTGTGCCCTCAGCCCGACCCAGGACGACCGACAAACCCAACACTGGCGAGCCTGTGCCCTCAGCCCGACCCAGGACGACCGACACACCCAACGCTGGCGAGCCTGTGCCCTGAGCCTGACCCAGGGCGACGGACAAACCCAACGCAGGCGAGCCTGTGCCCTCAGCCCGACCCAGGACGACCGACTACAACAACGCTGGCGAGCCTGTTCCCTCAGCCTGACCAAGAACGACCGACTACAACAACGCTGGCGAGCCTGTGCCCTCAGCCCGACCCAGGACCGCCGACTACAACAACGCTGGCGAGCCTGTGCCCTCAGCCCGACCCAGTACCGCCGACTACAACAACGCTGGCGAGCCTGTGCCTTCAGCCCGACTTAGGACAGCCGACTAGAACAACCCTGGCGAGCCTGTGCCATCAGCCCGAACCAGGACTGCCAACTACAACAACGCTGGCGAGCCTGTGCCCTCACCCCGACTCAGGACCGCCGACTACAACAACGCTGGCGAGCCTGTGCCCTCAGCCCAACCCAGGACCGTCGACTACAACAACGCTGGCGAGCCTGTGCCCTCAGCCCGACCCAGGACCGCCGACTACAACAACGCTGGCGAGCCTGTGCCCTCAGCCTGACCCAGGACCGCCGACTAACACAACGCTGGCGAGCCTGTGCCCTCAGCCCGACCCAGTACCGCCGACTAAAACAACGCTGGCGAGCCTGTGCCCTCAGCCCGACCCAGGACCGCCAACTACAACAACGCTGGCGAGCCTGTGCCCTCAGCCCGACCCAGGATCGCAGACTACAACAACGCTGCAGAGCCTGTGCCCTCAGCCCGACCCAGGACGACCGACAAACCCAACGCTGGCGAGCCTGTGCCCTCAGCCTGACCCAGGACGACCGACACACCCAACGCTGGCGAGCCTGTGCCCTGAGCCTGACCCAGGGCGACAGACAAACCCAACGCAGGCAAGCCTGTGCCCTCAGCCCGACCCAGGAAGACCGACTAAAACAACGCTGGCGAGCCTGTGGCCTAAGCCCGACCAAGAACGACCGACTACAACAACGCTGGCGAGCCTGTGCCCTCAGCCCGACCCAGGACCGCCGACTACAACAACGCTGGCGAGCCTGTGCCCTCAGCCTGACCCAGGACCGCCGACTAACACAACGCTGGCGAGCCTGTGCCCTCAGCCCGACCCAGTACCGCCGACTAAAACAACGCTGGCGAGCCTGTGCCCTCAGCCCGACCCAGGACCGCCAACTACAACAACGCTGGCGAGCCTGTGCCCTCAGCCCGACCCAGGATCGCAGACTACAACAACGCTGCAGAGCCTGTGCCCTCAGCCCGACCCAGGACGACCGACAAACCCAACGCTGGCGAGCCTGTGCCCTCAGCCTGACCCAGGACGACCGACACACCCAACGCTGGCGAGCCTGTGCCCTGAGCCTGACCCAGGGCGACAGACAAACCCAACGCAGGCAAGCCTGTTCCCTCAGCCCGACCCAGGACGACCGACTAAAACAACGCTGGCGAGCCTGTGGCCTAAGCCCGACCAAGAACGACCGACTACAACAACGCTGGCGAGCCTGTGCCCTCAGCCCGACCCAGGACCGCCGACTACAACAACGCTGGCGAGCCTGTGCCCTCAGCCCGACACAGGACCGCCGACTACAACAACGCTGGCGAGCCTGTGCCCTCAGCCCGACCCAGTACCGCCGACTACAACAACGCTGGCAAGCCTGTGCCTTCAGCCCGACTCAGGACAGCCGACTAGAACAACCCTGGCGAGCCTGTGCCATCAGCCCGAACCAGGACTGCCAACTACAACAACGCTGGCGAGCCTGTGCCCTCACCCCGACTCAGGACCGCCGACTACAACATCGCTGGCGAGCCTGTGCCCTCAGCCCGACCCAGGACCGTCGACTACAACAACGCTGGCGAGCCTGTGCCCTCAGCCCGACCAAGGACCGCCGACTACAACAACGCTGGCGAGCCTGTGCCCTCAGCCTGACCCAGGACCGCCGACTAACACAATGCTGGCGAGCCTGTGCCCTCAGCCCGACCCAGTACCGCCGACTAAAACAACGCTGGCGAGCCTGTGCCCTCAGCCCGACCCAGGACCGCCAACTACAACAACGCTGGCGAGCCTGTGCCCTCAGCCCGACCCAGGATCGCAGACTACAACAACGCTGCAGAGCCTGTTCCCTCAGCCCGACCCAGGACGACCGACAAACCCAACGCTGGCGAGCCTGTGCCCTCAGCCTGACCCAGGACGACCGACACACCCAACGCTGGCGAGCCTGTGCCCTGAGCCTGACCCAGGGCGACGGACAAACCCAACGCAGGCAAGCCTGTTCCCTCAGCCCGACCCGGGACGACAGACTACAACAACGCTGGCGAGCCTGTGCCCTAAGCCCGACCAAGAACGACCGACTACAACAACGCTGGCGAGCCTGTGCCCTCAGCCTGACACAGGACCGCCGACTACAACAACGCTGGCGAGCCTGTGCCCTCAGCCCGACCCAAGACCGCCGACTACAACAACGCTGGTGAGCCTGTGCCTTCAGCCCGACTGAGGACAGCCGACTAGAACAACCCTGGCGAGCCTGTGCCATCAGCCCGAACCAGGACCGCCGACTACAACAACGCTGGCGAGCCTGTGCCCTCAGCCCGACTCAGGACCGCCGACTACAACAATGCTGGCGAGCCTGTGCCCTCAGCCCGACCCAGGACCGCCGACTACAACAACGCTGGCGAGCCTGTGCCCTCAGCCCGACTGAGGACAGCCGACTAGAACAACCCTGGCGAGCCTGTGCCATCAGCCCGAACCAGGACTGCCGACTACAACAACGCTGGCGAGCCTGTGCCCTCAGCCCGACTCAGGACCGCCGACTACAACAACGCTGGCGAGCCTGTGCCCTCAGCCTGACCCAGGACCGCCGACTACAACAACGCTGGCGAGCCTGTGCCCTCAGCCCGACCCAGGACCGCCGACTACAACAACGCTGGCGAGCCTGTGCCCTCAGCCCGACCAGGACCGCCAACTACAACAACGCTGGCGAGCCTGTGCCCTCAGCCCGACCCAGGATCGCCGACTACAACAACGCTGGAGAGCCTGTGCCCTCAGCCCGACCCAGGACGACCGACAAACCCAACACTGGCGAGCCTGTGCCCTCAGCCCGACCCAGGACGACCGACACACCCAACGCTGGCGAGCCTGTGCCCTGAGCCTGACCCAGGGCGACGGACAAACCCAACGCAGGCGAGCCTGTGCCCTCAGCCCGACCCAGGACGACCGACTACAACAACGCTGGCGAGCCTGTTCCCTCAGCCTGACCAAGAACGACCGACTACAACAACGCTGGCGAGCCTGTGCCCTCAGCCCGATCCAGGACCGCCGACTACAACAATGCTGGCGAGCCTGTGCCCTCAGCCCGACCCAGTACCGCCGACTACAACAACGCTGGCGAGCCTGTGCCTTCAGCCCGACTTAGGACAGCCGACTAGAACAACCCTGGCGAGCCTGTGCCATCAGCCCGAACCAGGACTGCCAACTACAACAACGCTGGCGAGCCTGTGCCCTCAGCCCGACCCAGGATCGCAGACTACAACAACGCTGGCGAGCCTGTGCCCTCAGCCCGACCCAGGACCGCCGACTAACACAACGCTGGCGAGCCTGTGCCCTCAGCCTGACCCAGGACGACCGACACACCCAACGCTGGCGAGCCTGTGCCCTGAGCCTGACCCAGGGCGACGGACAAACCCAACGCAGGCAAGCCTGTTCCCTCAGCCCGACCCAGGACGACCGACTACAACAACGCTGGCGAGCCTGTGCCCTAAGCCCGACCAAGAACGACCGACTACAACAACGCTGGCGAGCCTGTGCCCTCAGCCCGACCCAGGAAGACCAACTAAAACAACGCTGGCGAGCCTGTGCCCTCAGCCCGACACAGGACCGCCGACTACAACAACGCTGGCGAGCCTGTGCCCTCAGCCCGACCCAAGACCGCCGACTACAACAACGCTGGCGAGCCTGTGCCTTCAGCCCGACTGAGGACAGCCGACTACAACAACGCTGGCGAGCCTGTGCCCTCAGCCCGACCCAGGACCGCCAACTACAACAACGCTGGCGAGCCTGTGCCCTCAGCCCGACCCAGGACCGCCGACTACAACAACGCTGGCGAGCCTGTGCCCTCAACCCGACCCAGGATCGCAGACTACAACAACGCTGCAGAGCCTGTGCCCTCAGCCCGACCCAGGACGACCGACAAACCCAACGCTGGCGAGCCTGTGCCCTCAGCCCGACCCAGGACGACCGACACACCCAACGCTGGCGAGCCTGTGCCCTGAGCCTGACCCAGGGCGACGGACAAACCCAACGCAGGCAAGCCTGTTCCCTCAGCCCGACCCAGGACGACCGACTACAACAACGCTGGCGAGCCTGTGCCCTCAGCCCGACCAAGAACGACCGACTACAACAACGCTGGCGAGCTTGTGCCCTCAGCCCGACCCAGGACGACCAACTACAACAACGCTGGCGAGCCTGTGCCCTCAGCCCGACACAGGACCGCCGACTACAACAACGCTGGCGAGCCTGTGCCCTCAGCCCGACCCAAGACCGCCGACTACAACAACGCTGGTGAGCCTGTGCCTTCAGCCCGACTGAGGACAGCCGACTAGAACAACCCTGGCGAGCCTGTGCCATCAGCCCGAACCAGGACCGCCGACTACAACAACGCTGGCGAGCCTGTGCCCTCAGCCCGACTCAGGACCGCCGACTACAACAACGCTGGCGAGCCTGTGCCCAAAGCCCGACCCAGGACCGCCGACTACAACAACGCTGGCGAGCCTGTGCCCTCAGCCCGACTGAGGACAGCCAACTAGTACAACCCTGGCGAGCCTGTGCCATCAGCCCGAACCAGGACTGCCGACTACAACAACGCTGGCGAGCCTGTGCCCTCAGCCCGACTCAGGACCGCCGACTACAACAACGCTGGCGAGCCTGTGCCCTCAGCCCGACCCAGGACCGCCGACTACAACAACGCTGGCGAGCCTGTGCCCTCAGCCCGACCCAGGACCGCCGACTACAACAACGCTGGCGAGCCTGTGCCCTCAGCCCGACCAGGACCGCCAACTACAACAACGCTGGCGAGCCTGTGCCCTCAGCCCGACCCAGGACGACCGACAAACCCAACACTGGCGAGCCTGTGCCCTCAGCCCGACCCAGGACGACCGACACACCCAACGCTGGCGAGCCTGTGCCCTGAGCCTGACCCAGGGCGACGGACAAACCCAACGCAGGCGAGCCTGTGCCCTCAGCCCGACCTAGGACGACCGACTACAACAACGCTGGTGAGCCTGTTCCCTCAGCCTGACCAAGAACGACCGACTACAACAACGCTGGCGAGCCTGTGCCCTCAGCCCGACCCAGGACCGCCGACTACAACAACGCTGGCGAGCCTGTGCCCTCAGCCCGACCCAGTACCGCCGACTACAACAACGCTGGCGAGCCTGTGCCTTCAGCCCAACTTAGGACAGCCGACTAGAACAACCCTGGCGAGCCTGTGCCATCAGCCCGAACCAGGACTGCCAACTACAACAACGCTGGCGAGCCTGTGCCCTCAGCCCGACTCAGGACCGCCGACTACAACAACGCTGGCGAGCCTGTGCCCTCAGCCCGACCCAGGACCGCCGACTACAACAACGCTGGCGAGCCTGTGCCCTCAGCCCGACCCAGGACCGCCAACTACAACAACGCTGGCGAGCCTGTGCCCTCAGCCCGACCCAGGACCGCCGACTACAACAACGCTGGCGAGCCTGTGCCCTCAGCCTGACCCAGGACCGCCAACTAACACAACGCTGGCGAGCCTGTGCCCTCAGCCCGACCCTGGACCGCCGACTACAACAACGCTGGCGAGCATGTGCCCTCAGCCCGACCCAGGACCGCCAACTACAACAACGCTGGCGAGCCTGTGCCCTCAGCCCGACCCAGGATCGCAGACTACAACAACGCTGCAGAGCCTGTGCCCTCAGCCCGACCCAGGACGACCGACAAACCCAACGCTGGCGAGCCTGTGCCCTCAGCCCGACCCAGGACAACCGACACACCCAACGCTGGCGAGTCTGTGCCCTGAGCCTGACCCAGGGCGACGGACAAACCCAACGCAGGCAAGCCTGTTCCCTCAGCCCGACCCAGGACGACCGACTACAACAACGCTGGCGAGCCTGTGCCCTCAGCCCGACCAAGAACGACCGACTACAACAACGCTGGCGAGCCTGTGCCCTCAGCCCGACCCAGGACGACCAACTACAACAATGCTGGCGAGCCTGTGCCCTCAGCCCGACACAGGACCGCCGACTACAACAACGCTGGCGAGCCTGTGCCCTCAGCCCGACCCAAGACCGCCGACTACAACAACGCTGGCGAGCCTGTGCCTTCAGCCCGACTGAGGACAGCCGACTAGAACAACCCTGGCGAGCCTGTGCCATCAGCCCGAACCAGGACCGCCGACTACAACAACGCTGGCGAGCCTGTGCCCTCAGCCCGACTCAGGACCGCCGACTACAACAACACTGGCGAGCCTGTGCCCTCAGCCCGACCCAGGACCGCCGAGTACAACAACGCTGGCGAGCCTGTGCCCTCAGACCGAGCCAGGACCGCCGACTACAACAACGCTGGCGAGCCTGTGCCCTCAGCCCGACCCAGGACCGCCGACTTACACAACGCTGGCGAGCCTGTGCCCTCAGCCCGACCCAGGATTGCCGACTACAACAACGCTGGCGAGCCTGTGCCCTCAGCCCGACCCAGGATCGCCGACTACAACAACGCTGGAGAGCCTGTGCCCTCAGCCCGATCCAGGACGACCGACAAACCCAACACTGGCGAGCCTGTGCCCTCAGCCCGACCCAGGACGACCGACACACCCAACGCTGGCGAGCCTGTGCCCTGAGCCTGACCCAGGGCGACGGACAAACCCAACGGAGGCGAGCCTGTGCCCTCAGCCCGACCCAGGACGACCGACTACAACAACGCTGGCGAGCCTGTTCCCTCAGCCTGACCAAGAACGACCGACTACAACAACGCTGGCGAGCCTGTGCCCTCAGCCCGACCCAGGACCGCCGACTACAACAACGCTGGCGAGCCTGTGCCCTCAGCCCGACCCAGTACCGCCGACTACAACAACGCTGGCGAGCCTGTGCCTTCAGCCCGACTTAGGACAGCCGACTAGAACAACCCTGGCGAGCCTGTGCCATCAGCCCGAACCAGGACTGCCAACTACAACAACGCTGGCGAGCCTGTGCCCTCAGCCCGACTCAGGACCGCCGACTACAACAACGCTGGCGAGCCTGTGCCCTCAGCCCGACCCAGGACCGCCAACTACAACAACGCTGGCGAGCCTGTGCCCTCAGCCCGACCCAGGACCGCCGACTACAACAACGCTGGCGAGCCTGTGCCCTCAGCCTGACCCAGGACCGCCGACTAACACAACGCTGGCGAGCCTGTGCCCTCAGCCCGACCCAGGACCGCCAACTACAAGAACGCTAGCGAGCCTGTTCCCTCAGCCCGACCCAGGACCGCCAACTACAACAACGCTGGCGAGCCTGTGCCCTCAGCCCGACCCAGGATCGCAGACTACAACAACGCTGCAGAGCCTGTGCCCTCAGCCCGACCCAGGACGACCGACAAACCCAATGCTGGCGAGCCTGTGCCCTCAGCCCGACCCAGGACGACCGACACACCCAACGCTGGCGAGTCTGTGCCCTGAGCCTGACCCAGGGCGACGGACAAACCCAACGCAGGCAAGCCTGTTCCCTCAGCCCGACCCAGGACGACCGACTACAACAACGCTGGCGAGCCTGTGCCCTCAGCCCGACCAAGAACGACCGACTACAACAACGCTGGCGAGCCTGTGCCCTCAGCCCGACCCAGGACGACCAACTACAACAACGCTGGCGAGCCTGTGCCCTCAGCCCGACACAGGACCGCCGACCACAACAACGCTGGCGAGCCTGTGCCCTCAGCCCGTCCCAAGACCGCCGACTACAACAACGCTGGCGAGCCTGTGCCTTCAGCCTGACTGAAGACAGCCGACTAGAACAACCCTGGCGAGCCTGTGCCATCAGCCCGAACCAGGACCGCCTACTACAACAACGCTGGCGAGCCTGTGCCCTCAGCCCGACTCAGGACCGCCGACTACAACAACGCTGGCGAGCCTGTGCCCTCAGACCGACCCAGGACCGCCGACTACAACAACGCTGGCGAGCCTGTGCCCTCAGCCCGACCCAGGAACGCCGACTAACACAACGCTGGCGAGCCTGTGCCCTCAGCCCGACCCAGGATTGCCGACTATAACAACGCTGGCGAGCCTGTGCCCTCAGCCCGACTCAGGACCGCCGACTACAACAACGCTGGCGAGCCTGTGCCCTCAGCCCGACCCAGGACCGCCGACTACAACAACGCTGGCGAGCCTGTGCCCTCAGCCCGACCCAGGACGACCAACTACAACAACGCTGGCGAGCCTGTCCCCTCAGCCCGACACAGGACCGCCGACTACAACAACGCTGGCGAGCCTGTGCCCTCAGCCCGACCCAAGACCGCCGACTACAACAACGCTGGCGAGCCTGTGCCTTCAGCCCGACTGAGGACAGCCGACTAGAACAACCCTGGCGAGCCTGTGCCATCAGCCCGAACCAGGACCCCCGACTACAACAACGCTGGCGAGCCTGTGCCCTCAGCCCGACCCAGGACCGCCGACTACAACAACGCTGGCGAGCCTGTGCCCTCAGCCCGACCAAGGACCGCCGACTACAACAACGCTGGCGAGCCTGTGCCCTCAGACCGACCCAGGACCGCCGACTACAACAACGCTGGCGAGCCTGTGCCCTCAGCCCGACCCAGGACCGCCGACTAACACAACGCTGGCGAGCCTGTGCCCTCAGCCCGACCCAGGATTGCACTACTACAACAACGCTGGCGAGCCTGTGCCCTCAGCCCGACCCAGGACCGCCGACTACAACAACGCTGGCGAGCCTGTGCCCTCAGCCCGACCAGGACCGCCAACTACAACAACGCTGGCGAGCCTGTGCCCTCAGCCCGACCCAGGACAACCGACAAACCCAACGCTGGCGAGCCTGTGCCCTCAGCCCGACCCGGGATGACCGACACACCCAACGCTGGCGAGCCTGTGCCCTGAGCCTGACCCAGGGCGACGGACAAACCCAACGCTGGCGAGCCTGTGCCATCAGCCCGAACCAGGACGACAAACTACAACAACGCTGGCGAGCCTGTGCCCTCAGCCCGACCAAGAACGACCGACTACAACAACGCTGGCGAGCCTGTGCCCTCAGCCCGACCCAGGATTGCAACTACAAAAACGCTGGCGAGCCTGTGCCCTCAGCCCGACCCAGGACCGCCGACCACAACAACGCTGGCGAGCCTGTGCCCTCAGCCCGACCCAGTACCGCCGACTACAACAACGCTGGCGAGCCTGTGCCTTCAGCCCGACTGAGGACAGCCGACTAGAATAACCCTGGCGAGCCTGTGCCATCAGCCCGAACCAGGACTGCCGACTACAACAACGCTGGCGAGCCTGTGCCCTCAGCCCGACTCAGGACCGCCGACTACAACAACGCTGGCGAGCCTGTGCCCTCAGCCCGACCCAGGACCGCCGACTACAACAACACTGGTGAGCCTGTGCCCTCAGCCCGACCCAGGACCGCCGACTACAACAACGCTGGCGAGCCTGTGCCCTCAGCCTGACCCAGGACCGCCGACTAACACAACGCTGGCGAGCTTGTGCCCTCAGCCCGACCCAGGACCGCCGACTACAACAACGCTGACGAGCCTGTGCCCTCAGCCCGACCCAGGACCGCCAACTACAACAACGCTGGCGAGCCTGTGCCATAAGCCCGAACCAGGACTGACGACTACAACAACGCTGGCGAGCCTGTGCCCTCAGCCCGACTCAGGACCGCCGACTACAACAACGCTGGCGAGCCTGTGCCCTCAGCCCGACCCAGGACCGCCGACTACAACAACGCTGGCGAGCCTGTGCCCTCAGCCCGACCCAGGACCGCCGACTACAACAACGCTGGCGAGCCTGTGCCCTCAGCCTGACCCAGGACCGCCGACTAACACAACGCTGGCGAGCCTGTGCCCTCAGCCCAACCCAGGACCGCCGACTACAACAACGCTGGCGAGCCTGTGCCCTCAGCCCGACCCAGGAACGCCAACTACAACAACGCTGGCGAGCCTGTGCCCTCAGCCCGACCCAGGATCGCAGACTACAACAACGCTGCAGAGCCTGTGCCCTCAGCCCGACCCAGGACGACCGACAAACCCAACGCTGGCGAGCCTGTGCCCTCAGCCCGACCCAGGACGACCGACACACCCAACGCTGGCGAGCCTGTGCCCTGAGCCTGACCCAGGGCGACGGACAAACCCAACGCAGGCGAGCCTGTGCCCTCAGCCCGACCAAGGACGACCGACTACAACAACGCTGGCGAGCCTGTGCCCTCAGCCCGACCCAGGACGACCAACTACAACAACGCTGGCGAGCCTGTGCCCTCAGCCCGACACAGGACCGCCGACTACAACAACGCTGGCGAGCCTGTGCCCTCAGCCCGACCCAGGACCGCCAACTACAACAACGCTGGCGAGCCTGTGCCTTCAGCCCGACTGAGGACAGCTGACTAGAACAACCCTGGCGAGCCTGTGCCATCAGCCTGACCCAGGACCGCCGACTACAACAACGCTGGCGAGCCTGTGCCCTCAGCCCGACCCAGGACCGCCGACTAACACAACGCTGGCGAGCCTGTGCCCTCAACCCGACCCAGGACCGGCGACTACAACAACGCTGGCGAGCCTGTGCCCTCAGCCCGACCAGGACCGCAAACTACAACAACGCTGGCGAGCCTGTGCCCTCAGCCCGACCCAGGATCGCCGACTACAACAACGCTAGAGAGCCTGTGCCCTCAGCCCGACCCAGGACGACCGACAATCCCAACGCTGGCGAGCCTGTGCCCTCAGCCCGACCCAGGACCGCCGACTACAACAACGCTGGCGAGCCTGTGCCCTCAGCCCGACCCAGGACCGCCGACTACAACAACGCTGGCGAGCCTGTGCCCTCAGCCTGACCCAGGACCGCCAACTAACACAACGCTGGCGAGCCTGTGCCCTCAGCCCGACCCAGGACCGCCGACTACAACAACGCTGGCGAGCCTGTGCCCTCAGCCCGACCCAGGACCGCCAACTACAACAACGCTGGCGAGCCTGTGCCCTCAGCCCGACCCAGGATCGCAGACTACAACAACGCTGCAGAGCCTGTGCCCTCAGCCCGACCCAGGACGACCGACAAACCCAACGCTGGCGAGCCTGTGCCCTCAGCCCGACCCAGGACGACCGACACACCCAACGCTGGCGAGCCTGTGCCCTGAGCCTGACCCAGGGCGTAGGACAAACCCAACGCAGGCGAGCCTGTGCCCTAAGCCCGACCCAGGATGACCGACTACAACAACGCTGGCGAGCCTGTGCCCTCAGCCCGACCAAGAACGACCGACTACAACAACGCATGCGAGCCTGTGCCCTCAGCCCGACCCAGGATGACCAACTAAAACAACGCTGGCGAGCCTGTGCCCTCAGCCCGACAAAGGACCGCCGACTACAACAACGCTGGCGAGCCTGTGCCCTCAGCCCGACAAAGGACCGCCGACTACAACAACGCTGGCGAGCCTGTGCCCTCAGCCCGACCCAGGACCGCCGACTACAACAACGCTGGCGAGCCTGTGCCTTCAGCCCGACTGAGGACAGCCGACTAGAACAACCCTGGCGAGCCTGTGCCATAAGCCCGAACCAGGACCGCCGACTACAACAACGCTGGCGAGCCTGTGCCCTCAGCCCGACTCAGGACTGCCGACTACAACAACACTGGCGAGCCTGTGCCCTCAGCCCGACCCAGGACCGCCGACTACAACAACGCTGGCGAGCCTGTGCCCTCAGCCCGACCCAGGACCGCCGACTAACACAACGCTGGCGAGCCTGTGCCCTCAGCCCGACCCAGGACCGGCGACTACAACAACGCTGGCGAGCCTGTGCCCTCAGCCCGACCAGGACCGCCAACTACAACAACGCTGGCGAGCCTGTGCCCTCAGCCCGACCCAGGATCGCCGACTACAACAACGCTGGAGAGCCTGTGCCCTCAGCCCTACCCAGGACGACCGACAAACCCAACGCTGGCAAGCCTGTGCCCTCAGCCCGACCCAGGACGACCGACACACCCAACGCTGGCGAGCCTGTGCCCTGAGCCTTACCCAGGGCGACAGACAAACCCAACGCAGGCGAGCCTGTGCCCTCAGCCCGACCAAGAACGACCGACTACAACAATGCTGGCGAGCCTGTGCCCTCAGGCCGACCCAGGACCGCCGACTACAAAAACGCTGGCGAGCCTGTGCCCTCAGCCCGACCCAGGACGACCGACTACAACAACGCTGGCGAGCCTGTGCCCTCAGCCCGACCCAGTACCGCCGACTACAACAACGCTGGCGAGCCTGTGCCTTCAGCCCGACTGAGGACAGCCGACTAGAACAACCCTGGCGAGCCTGTGCCATCAGCCCGACCAAGAACGACCGACTACAACAACGCTGGCAAGCCTGTGCCCTCAGCCCGACCAAGGACGACCAACTACAACAACGCTGGCGAGCCTGTGCCCTCAGCCCGACACAGGACCACCGACTACAACAACGCTGGCGAGCCTGTGCCCTCAGCCCGACCCAGGACCGCCGAATACAACAACGCTGGCGAGCCTGTGCCCTCAGCCTGACCCAGGATCGCCGAGTACAACAACGCTGGAGAGCCTGTGCCCTCAGCCCGACCCAGGATGACCGACAAACCCAACGCTGGCGAGCCTGTGCCCTCAGCCCGACCCAGGACGACCGACACACCCAACGCAGGCGAGCCTGTGCCCTGAGCCTGACCCAGGGCGATGGACAAACCCAACGCAGGTGAGCCTGTGCCCTCAGCCCGACCCAGGACGACCGACTACAACAACGCTGGCGAGCCTGTGCCCTAAGCCCGACCAAGAACGACCGACTACAACAACGCTGGCGAGCCTGTGCCCTCAGCCCGACCCAGGACGACCAACTACAACAACGCTGGCGAGCCTGTGCCCTCAGCCCGACCCAGGACGACCGACTACAACAACGCAGGCGAGCCTGTGCCCTGAGCCTGACCCAGGACGACGGAAAAACCAAACGCAGGTGAGCCTGTGCCCTGAGCCTGACCCAGGACGACGGAAAAACCAAACGCAGGTGAGCCTGTGCCCTGAGCCTGACCCAGGACGACGGACACACCCAACGCTGGCGAGCCTGTGCCCTGAGCCTGACCCAGAACGACGGACAAACCCAACGCAGGCGAGCCTGTGCCCTCAGCCCGACCCAGGACGACCAACTACAACAACGCAGGCGAGCCTGTGCCCTCAGCCCGACCCTGGACGACCAACTACAACAACGCTGGCGAGCCTGTGCCATCAGCCCGACACAGGACCGCCGATTACAACAACGCTGGCGAGCCTGTGCCCTCAGCCCGACCCAGGACCGCCGACTACAACAACGCTGGCGAGCCTGTACCCTCAGCCCGACCCAGGATCGCCGACAACAACAACGCTGGAGAGCCTGTGCCATCAGCCCGACCCAGGACGACCGACTACAACAACACTGGCGAGCCTGTGCCCTCAGCCCGACCCAGGACCGCCAACTACAACAACGCTGGCGAGCCTGTGCCTTCAGCCCGACTGAGGACAGCTGACTAGAACAACCCTGGCGAGCCTGTGCCATCAGCCCGACCCAGGACCGCCGACTACAACAACGCTGGCGAGCCTGTGCCCTCAGCCCGACCCAGGACGACCGACAAACCCAACGTTGGCGAGCCTGTGCCCTCAGCCCGACTCAGGACCGCCGACTACAACAACGCTGGCGAGCCTGTGCCCTCAGCCCGACCCAGGACCGCCGACTACAACAACGCTGGCGAGCCTGTGCCCTCAGCCCGACCCAGGACCGCCGACTACAACAATGCTGGCGAGCCTGTGCCCTCAGCCTGACCCAGGACCGCCAACTAACACAACGCTGGCGAGCCTGTGCCCTCAGCCCGACCCAGGACCGCCGACTACAACAACGCTGGCGAGCCTGTGCCCTCAGCCCGACCCAGGACCGCCAACTACAACAACGATGGCGAGCCTGTGCCCTCAGCCCGACCCAGGATCGCAGACTACAACAACGCTGCAGAGCCTGTGCCCTCAGCCCGACCCAGGACGACCGACAAACCCAACGCTGGCGAGCCTGTGCCCTCAGCCCGACCCAGGACGACCGACACACCCAACGCTGGCGAGCCTGTGCCCTGAGCCTGACCCAGGGCGACGGACAAACCCAACGCAGGCGAGCCTGTGCCCTAAGCCCGACCCAGGATGACCGACTACAACAACGCTGGCGAGCCTGTGCCCTCAGCCCGACCAAGAGCGACCGACTACAACAACGCATGCGAGCCTGTGCCCTCAGCCCGACCCAGGATGACCAACTACAACAACGCTGGCGAGCCTGTGCCCTCAGCCCGACAAAGGACCGCCGACTACAACAACGCTGGCGAGCCTGTGCCCTCAGCCCGACCCAGGACCGCCGACTACAACAACGCTGGCGAGCCTGTGCCTTCAGCCCGACTGAGGACAGCCGACTAGAACAACCCTGGCGAGCCTGTGCCATCAGCCCGAACCAGGACCGCCGACTACAACAACGCTGGCGAGCCTGTGCCCTCAGCCCGACTCAGGACTGCCGACTACAACAACGCTGGTGAGCCTGTGCCCTCAGCCCGACCCAGGACCGCCGACTACAACAACGCTGGCGAGCCTGTGCCCTCAGCCCGACCCAGGACCTCCGACTAACACAACGCTGGCGAGCCTGTGCCCTCAGCCCGACCCAGGACCGGCGACTACAACAACGCTGGCGAGCCTGTGCCCTCAGCCCGACCAGGACCGCCAACTACAACAACGCTGGCGAGCCTGTGCCCTCAGCCCGACGCAGGACAACCGACTACAACAAAGCTGGCGAGCCTGTGCCCTCAGCCCGACCAAGAACGACCGACTACAACAACGCTGGCGAGCCTGTGCCCTAAGGCCGACCCAGGACCGCCGACTACAACAACGCTGGCGAGCCTGTGCCCTCAGCCCGACCCAGGACCGCCAACTACAACAACGCTGGCGAGCCTGTGCCTTCAGCCCGACTGAGGACAGCTGACTAGAACAACCCTGGCGAGCCTGTGCCATCAGCCCGACCCAGGACCGCCGACTACAACAACGCTGGCGAGCCTGTGCCCTCAGCCCGACCCAGGACCGCCGACTAACACAACGCTGGCGAGCCTGTGCCCTCAGCCCGACCCAGGACCGGCGACTACAACAACGCTGGCGAGCCTGTGCCCTCAGCCCGACCAGGACCGCCAACTACAACAACGCTGGCGAGCCTGTTCCCTCAGCCCGACCCAGGATCGCCGACTACAACAACGCTAGAGAGCCTGTGCCTTCAGCCCGACCCAGGACGACCGACAAACCCAACGTTGGCGAGCCTGTGCCCTCAGCCCGACTCAGGACCGCCGACTACAACAACGCTGGCGAGCCTGTGCCCTCAGCCCGACCCAGGACCGCCAACTACAACAACGCTGGCGAGCCTGTGCCTTCAGCCCGACTGAGGACAGCTGACTAGAACAACCCTGGCGAGCCTGTGCCATCAGCCCGACCCAGGACCGCCGACTACAACAACGCTGGCGAGCCTGTGCCCTCAGCCCGACCCAGGACCGCCGACTAACACAACGCTGGCGAGCCTGTGCCCTCTGCCCGACCCAGGATCGGCGACTACAACAACGCTGGCGAGCCTGTGCCCTCAGCCCGACCAGGACCGCAAACTACAACAACGCTGGCGAGCCTGTGCCCTCAGCCCGACCCAGGATCGCCGACTACAACAACGCTAGAGAGCCTGTGCCCTCAGCCCGACCCAGGACGACCGACAAACCCAACGTTGGCGAGCCTGTGCCCTCAGCCCGACTCAGGACCGCCGACTACAACAACGCTGGCGAGCCTGTGCCCTCAGCCCGACCCAGGACCGCCGACTACAACAACGCTGGCGAGCCTGTGCCCTCAGCCCGACCCAGGACCGCCGACTACAACAACGCTGGCGAGCCTGTGCCCTCAGCCTGACCCAGGACCGCCAACTAACACAACGCTGGCGAGCCTGTGCCCTCAGCCCGACCCAGGACCGCCGACTACAACAACGCTGGCGAGCCTGTGCCCTCAGCCCGACCCAGGACCGCCAACTACAACAACGCTGGCGAGCCTGTGCCCTCAGCCCGACCCAGGATCGCAGACTACAACAACGCTGCAGAGCCTGTGCCCTCAGCCCGACCCAGGACGACCGACAAACCCAACGCTGGCGAGCCTGTGCCCTCAGCCCGAACCAGGACGACCGACACACCCAACGCTGGCGAGCCTGTGCCCTGAGCCTGACCCAGGGCGTAGGACAAACCCAACGCAGGCGAGCCTGTGCCCTAAGCCCGACCCAGGATTACCGACTACAACAACGCTGGCGAGCCTGTGCCCTCAGCCCGACCAAGAACGACCGACTACAACAACGCATGCGAGCCTGTGCCCTCAGCCCGACCCAGGATGACCAACTACAACAACGCTGGCGAGCCTGTGCCCTCAGCCCGACAAAGGACCGCCGACTACAACAACGCTGGCGAGCCTGTGCCCTCAGCCCGACAAAGGACCGCCGACTACAACAACGCTGGCGAGCCTGTGCCCTCAGCCCGACCCAGGACCGCCGACTACAACAACGCTGGCGAGCCTGTACCCTCAGCCCGACCCAGGATCGCCGACAACAACAACGCTGGAGAGCCTGTGCCCTCAGCCCGACCCAGGACGACCGACTACAACAACACTGGCGAGCCTGTGCCCTCAGCCCGACCCAGGACCACCAACTACAACAACGCTGGCGAGCCTGTGCCTTCAGCCCGACTGAGGACAGCTGACTAGAACAACCCTGGCGAGCCTGTGCCATCAGCCCGACCCAGGACCGCCGACTACAACAACGCTGGCGAGCCTGTGCCCTCAGCCCGACCCAGGACGACCGACAAACCCAACGTTGGCGAGCCTGTGCCCTCAGCCCGACTCAGGACCGCCGACTACAACAACGCTGGCGAGCCTGTGCCCTCAGCCCGACCCAGGACCGCCGACTACAACAACGCTGGCGAGCCTGTGCCCTCAGCCCGACCCAGGACCGCCGACTACAACAATGCTGGCGAGCCTGTGCCCTCAGCCTGACCCAGGACCGCCAACTAACACAACGCTGGCGAGCCTGTGCCCTCAGCCCGACCCAGGACCGCCGACTACAACAACGCTGGCGAGCCTGTGCCCTCAGCCCGACCCAGGACCGCCAACTACAACAACGATGGCGAGCCTGTGCCCTCAGCCCGACCCAGGATCGCAGACTACAACAACGCTGCAGAGCCTGTGCCCTCAGCCCGACCCAGGACGACCGACAAACCCAACGCTGGCGAGCCTGTGCCCTCAGCCCGACCCAGGACGACCGACACACCCAACGCTGGCGAGCCTGTGCCCTGAGCCTGACCCAGGGCGACGGACAAACCCAACGCAGGCGAGCCTGTGCCCTAAGCCCGACCCAGGATGACCGACTACAACAACGCTGGCGAGCCTGTGCCCTCAGCCCGACCAAGAGCGACCGACTACAACAACGCATGCGAGCCTGTGCCCTCAGCCCGACCCAGGATGACCAACTACAACAACGCTGGCGAGCCTGTGCCCTCAGCCCGACAAAGGACCGCCGACTACAACAACGCTGGCGAGCCTGTGCCCTCAGCCCGACCCAGGACCGCCGACTACAACAACGCTGGCGAGCCTGTGCCTTCAGCCCGACTGAGGACAGCCGACTAGAACAACCCTGGCGAGCCTGTGCCATCAGCCCGAACCAGGACCGCCGACTACAACAACGCTGGCGAGCCTGTGCCCTCAGCCCGACTCAGGACTGCCGACTACAACAACGCTGGTGAGCCTGTGCCCTCAGCCCGACCCAGGACCGCCGACTACAACAACGCTGGCGAGCCTGTGCCCTCAGCCCGACCCAGGACCTCCGACTAACACAACGCTGGCGAGCCTGTGCCCTCAGCCCGACCCAGGACCGGCGACTACAACAACGCTGGCGAGCCTGTGCCCTCAGCCCGACCAGGACCGCCAACTACAACAACGCTGGCGAGCCTGTGCCCTCAGCCCGACCCAGGACAACCGACTACAACAAAGCTGGCGAGCCTGTGCCCTCAGCCCGACCAAGAACGACCGACTACAACAACGCTGGCGAGCCTGTGCCCTCAGGCCGACCCAGGACCGCCGACTACAACAACGCTGGCGAGCCTGTGCCCTCAGCCCGACCCAGGACCGCCAACTACAACAACGCTGGCGAGCCTGTGCCTTCAGCCCGACTGAGGACAGCTGACTAGAACAACCCTGGCGAGCCTGTGCCATCAGCCCGACCCAGGACCGCCGACTACAACAACGCTGGCGAGCCTGTGCCCTCAGCCCGACCCAGGACCGCCGACTAACACAACGCTGGCGAGCCTGTGCCCTCAGCCCGACCCAGGACCGGCGACTACAACAACGCTGGCGAGCCTGTGCCCTCAGCCCGACCAGGACCGCCAACTACAACAACGCTGGCGAGCCTGTTCCCTCAGCCCGACCCAGGATCGCCGACTACAACAACGCTAGAGAGCCTGTGCCTTCAGCCCGACCCAGGACGACCGACAAACCCAACGTTGGCGAGCCTGTGCCCTCAGCCCGACTCAGGACCGCCGACTACAACAACGCTGGCGAGCCTGTGCCCTCAGCCCGACCCAGGACCGCCAACTACAACAACGCTGGCGAGCCTGTGCCTTCAGCCCGACTGAGGACAGCTGACTAGAACAACCCTGGCGAGCCTGTGCCATCAGCCCGACCCAGGACCGCCGACTACAACAACGCTGGCGAGCCTGTGCCCTCAGCCCGACCCAGGACCGCCGACTAACACAACGCTGGCGAGCCTGTGCCCTCTGCCCGACCCAGGATCGGCGACTACAACAACGCTGGCGAGCCTGTGCCCTCAGCCCGACCAGGACCGCAAACTACAACAACGCTGGCGAGCCTGTGCCCTCAGCCCGACCCAGGATCGCCGACTACAACAACGCTAGAGAGCCTGTGCCCTCAGCCCGACCCAGGACGACCGACAAACCCAACGTTGGCGAGCCTGTGCCCTCAGCCCGACTCAGGACCGCCGACTACAACAACGCTGGCGAGCCTGTGCCCTCAGCCCGACCCAGGACCGCCGACTACAACAACGCTGGCGAGCCTGTGCCCTCAGCCCGACCCAGGACCGCCGACTACAACAACGCTGGCGAGCCTGTGCCCTCAGCCTGACCCAGGACCGCCAACTAACACAACGCTGGCGAGCCTGTGCCCTCAGCCCGACCCAGGACCGCTGACTACAACAACGCTGGCGAGCCTGTGCCCTCAGCCCGACCCAGGACCGCCAACTACAACAACGCTGGCGAGCCTGTGCCCTCAGCCCGACCCAGGATCGCAGACTACAACAACGCTGCAGAGCCTGTGCCCTCAGCCCGACCCAGGACGACCGACAAACCCAACGCTGGCGAGCCTGTGCCCTCAGCCCGAACCAGGACGACCGACACACCCAACGCTGGCGAGCCTGTGCCCTGAGCCTGACCCAGGGCGTAGGACAAACCCAACGCAGGCGAGCCTGTGCCCTAAGCCCGACCCAGGATGACCGACTACAACAACGCTGGCGAGCCTGTGCCCTCAGCCCGACCAAGAACGACCGACTACAACAACGCATGCGAGCCTGTGCCCTCAGCCCGACCCAGGATGACCAACTACAACAACGCTGGCGAGCCTGTGCCCTCAGCCCGACAAAGGACCGCCGACTACAACAACGCTGGCGAGCCTGTGCCCTCAGCCCGACAAAGGACCGCCGACTACAACAACGCTGGCGAGCCTGTGCCCTCAGCCCGACCCAGGACCGCCGACTACAACAACGCTGGCGAGCCTGTGCCTTCAGCCCGACTGAGGACAGCCGACTAGAACAACCCTGGCGAGCCTGTGCCATCAGCCCGAACCAGGACCGCCGACTACAACAACGCTGGCGAGCCTGTGCCCTCAGCCCGACTCAGGACTGCCGACTACAACAACACTGGCGAACCTGTGCCCTCAGCCCGACCCAGGACCGCCGACTACAACAACGCTGGCGAGCCTGTGCCCTCAGCCCGACCCAGGACCGCCGACTAACACAACGCTGGCGAGCCTGTGCCCTCAGCCCGACCCAGGACCGGCGACTACAACAACGCTGGCGAGCCTGTGCCCTCAGCCCGACCAGGACCGCCAACTACAACAACGCTGGCGAGCCTGTGGCCTCAGCCCGACCCAGGATCGCCGACTACAACAACGCTGGAGAGCCTGTGCCCTCAGCCCGACCCAGGACGACCGACAAACCCAACGCTGGCGAGCCTGTGCCCTCAGCCCGACCCAGGACGACCGACACACCCAACGCTGGCGAGCCTGTGCCCTGAGCCTTACCCAGGGCGACAGACAAACCCAACGCAGGCGAGCCTGTGCCCTCAGCCCGACACAGGAAAACCGACTACAACAAAGCTGGCGAGCCTGTGCCCTCAGCCCGACCAAGAACGACCGACTACAACAACGCTGGCGAGCCTGTGCCCTCAGGCCGACCCAGGACCGCCGACTACAAAAACGCTGGCGAGCCTGTGCCCTCAGCCCGACCCAGTACCGCCGACTACAACAACGCTGGCGAGCCTGTGCCATCAGCCCGACTGAGGACAGCCGACTAGAACAACCCTGGCGAGCCTGTGCCATCAGCCCGACCAAGAACGACCGACTACAACAACGCTGGCGAGCCTGTGCCCTCAGCCCGACCCAGGACGACCAACTACAACAACGCTGGCGAGCCTGTGCCCTCAGCCCGACACAGGACCACCGACTACAACAACGCTGGCGAGCCTGTGCCCTCAGCCCGACCCAGGACCGCCGACTACAACAACGCTGGCGAGCCTGTGCCTTCAGCCCGACCCAGGACCGCCGACTAAAACAACCCTGGCGAGCCTGTGCCATCAGCCCGAACCAGGACCGCCGACTACAACAACACTGGCGAGCCTGTGCCCTCAGCCTGACCCAGGATCGCCGACTACAACAACGCTGGAGAGCCTGTGCCCTCAGCCCGACCCAGGATGACCGACAAACCCAACGCTGGCGAGCCTGTGCCCTCAGCCCGACCCAGGACGACCGACACACCCAACGCAGGCGAGCCTGTGCCCTGAGCCTGACCCTGGGCGATGGACAAACCCAACGCAGGTGAGCCTGTGCCCTCAGCCCGACCCAGGACGACCGACTACAACAACGCTGGCGAGCCTGTGCCCTAAGCCCGACCAAGAACGACCGACTACAACAACGCTGGCGAGCCTGTGCCCTCAGCCCGACCCAGGACGACCAACTACAACAACGCTGGCGAGCCTGTGCCCTCAGCCCGACCCAGGACGACCGACTACAACAACGCAGGCGAGCCTGTGCCCTGAGCCTGACCCAGGACGACGGAAAAACCAAACGCAGGTGAGCCTGTGCCCTGAGCCTGACCCAGGACGACGGAAAAACCAAACGCAGGTGAGCCTGTGCCCTGAGCCTGACCCAGGACGACGGACACACCCAACGCTGGCGAGCCTGTGCCCTGAGCCTGACCCAGAACGACGGACAAACCCAACGCAGGCGAGCCTGTGCCCTCAGCCCGACCCAGTACGACCAACTACAACAACGCAGGCGAGCCTGTGCCCTCAGCCCGACCCTGGACGACCAACTACAACAACGCTGGCGAGCCTGTGCCATCAGCCCGACACAGGACCGCCGATTACAACAACGCTGGCGAGCCTGTGCCCTCAGCCCGACCCAGGACCGCCGACTACAACAACGCTGGCGAGCCTGTACCCTCAGCCCGACCCAGGATCGCCGACAACAACAACGCTGGAGAGCCTGTGCCCTCAGCCCGACCCAGGACGACCGACAAACCCAACGCTGGCGAGCCTGTGCCCTCAGCCCGACCCAGGACGACCGACACACCCAACGCTGGCGAGCCTGTGCCCTGAGCCTGACCCAGGGCGACGGACAAACCCAACGCTGGCGAGCCTGTGCCCTCAGCCCGACCCAGGACGACCGACTACAACAACGCTGGCGAGCCTGTGCCCTCAGCCCGACCAAGAACGACCGACTACAACAACGCTGGCGAGCCTGTGCCCTCAGCCCGACCCAGGACGACCGACTACAACAACACTGGCGAGCCTGTGCCCTCAGCCCGACCCAGGACCGCCAACTACAACAACGCTGGCGAGCCTGTGCCTTCAGCCCGACTGAGGACAGCTGACTAGAACAACCCTGGCGAGCCTGTGCCATCAGCCCGACCCAGGACCGCCGACTACAACAACGCTGGCGAGCCTATGCCCTCAGCCCGACCCAGGACGACCGACAAACCCAACGTTGGCGAGCCTGTGCCCTCAGCCCGACTCAGGACCGCCGACTACAACAACGTTGGCGAGCCTGTGCCCTCAGCCCGACCCAGGACCGCCGACTACAACAACGCTAGCGAGCCTGTGCCCTCAGCCCGACCCAGGACCGCCGACTACAACAACGCTGGCGAGCCTGTGCCCTCAGCCTGACCCAGGACCGCCAACTAACACAACGCTGGCGAGCCTGTGCCCTCAGCCCGACCCAGGACCGCCGACTACAACAACGCTGGCGAGCCTGTGCCCTCAGCCCGACCCAGGACCGCCAACTACAACAACGCTGGCGAGCCTGTGCCCTCAGCCCGACCCAGGATCGCAGACTACAACAACGCTGCAGAGCCTGTGCCCTCAGCCCGACCCAGGACGACTGACAAACCCAACGCTGGTGAGCCTGTGCCCTCAGCCCGACCCAGGACGACCGACACACCCAACGCTGGCGAGCCTGTGCCCTGAGCCTGACCCAGGGCGTAGGACAAACCCAACGCAGGCGAGCCTGTGCCCTAAGCCCGACCCAGGATGACCGACTACAACAACGCTGGCGAGCCTGTGCCCTCAGCCCGACCAAGAGCGACCGACTACAACAACGCATGCGAGCCTGTGCCCTCAGCCCGACCCAGGATGACCAACTACAACAACGCTGGCGAGCCTGTGCCCTCAGCCCGACAAAGGACCGCCGACTACAACAACGCTGGCGAGCCTGTGCCCTCAGCCCGACCCAGGACCGCCGACTACAACAACGCTGGCGAGCCTGTGCCTTCAGCCCGACTGAGGACAGCCGACTAGAACAACCCTGGCGAGCCTGTGCCATCAGCCCGAACCAGGACCGCCGACTACAACAACGCTGGCGAGCCTGTGCCCTCAGCCCGACTCAGGACTGCCGACTACAACAACGCTGGCGAGCCTGTGCCCTCAGCCCGACCCAGGACCGCCGACTACAACAACGCTGGCGAGCCTTTTCCCTCAGCCCGACCCAGGACCGCCGACTAACACAACGCTGGCGAGCCTGTGCCCTCAGCCCGACCCAGGACCGGCGACTACAACAACGCTGGCGAGCCTGTGCCCTCAGCCCGACCAGGACCGCCAACTACAACAACGCTGGCGAGCCTGTGCCCTCAGCCCGACCCAGGATCGCCGACTACAACAACGCTGGAGAGCCTGTGCCCTCAGCCCGACCCAGGACGACCGACAAACCCAACGCTGGCGAGCCTGTGCCCTCAGCCCGACCCAGGACGACCGACACACCCAACGCTGGCGAGCCTGTGCCCTGAGCCTTACCCAGGGCGACGGACAAACCCAACGCAGGCGAGCCTGTGCCCTCAGCCCGACCCAGGACAACCGACTACAACAAAGCTGGCGAGCCTGTGCCCTCAGCCCGACCAAGAACGACCGACTACAACAACGCTGGCGAGCCTGTGCCCTCAGGCCGACCCAGGACCGCCGACTACAACAACGCTGGCGAGCCTGTGCCCTCAGCCCGACCCAGGACCGCCAACTACAACAACGCTGGCGAGCCTGTGCCTTCAGCCCGACTGAGGACAGCTGACTAGAACAACCCTGGCGAGCCTGTGCCATCAGCCCGACCCAGGACCGCCGACTACAACAACGCTGGCGAGCCTGTGCCCTCAGCCCGACCCAGGACCGCCGACTAACACAACGCTGGCGAGCCTGTGCCCTCAGCCCGACCAAGGACCGGCGACTACAACAACGCTGGCGAGCCTGTGCCCTCAGCCCGACCAGGACCGCCAACTACAACAACGCTGGCGAGCCTGTGCCCTCAGCCCGACCCAGGATCGCCGACTACAACAACGCTAGAGAGCCTGTGCCTTCAGCCCGACCCAGGACGACCGACAAACCCAACGTTGGCGAGCCTGTGCCCTCAGCCCGACTCAGGACCGCCGACTACAACAACGCTGGCGAGCCTGTGCCCTCAGCCCGACCCAGGACCGCCGACTACAACAACGCTGGCGAGCCTGTGCCCTCAGCCCGATCCAGGACCGCCGACTACAACAACGCTGGCGAGCCTGTGCCCTCAGCCTGACCCAGGACCGCCAACTAACACAACGCTGGCGAGCCTGTGCCCTCAGCCCGACCCAGGACCGCCGACTACAACAACGCTGGCGAGCCTGTACCCTCAGCCCGACCCAGGATCGCCGACAACAACAACGCTGGAGAGCCTGTGCCATCAGCCCGACCCAGGACGACCGACTACAACAACACTGGCGAGCCTGTGCCCTCAGCCCGACCCAGGACCGCCAACTACAACAACGCTGGCGAGCCTGTGCCTTCAGCCCGACTGAGGACAGCTGACTAGAACAACCCTGGCGAGCCTGTGCCATCAGCCCGACCCAGGACCGCCGACTACAACAACGCTGGCGAGCCTGTGCCCTCAGCCCGACCCAGGACGACCGACAAACCCAACGTTGGCGAGCCTGTGCCCTCAGCCCGACTCAGGACCGCCGACTACAACAACGCTGGCGAGCCTGTGCCCTCAGCCCGACCCAGGACCGCCGACTACAACAACGCTGGCGAGCCTGTGCCCTCAGCCCGACCCAGGACCGCCGACTACAACAATGCTGGCGAGCCTGTGCCCTCAGCCTGACCCAGGACCGCCAACTAACACAACGCTGGCGAGCCTGTGCCCTCAGCCCGACCCAGGACCGCCGACTACAACAACGCTGGCGAGCCTGTGCCCTCAGCCCGACCCAGGACCGCCAACTACAACAACGATGGCGAGCCTGTGCCCTCAGCCCGACCCAGGATCGCAGACTACAACAACGCTGCAGAGCCTGTGCCCTCAGCCCGACCCAGGACGACCGACAAACCCAACGCTGGCGAGCCTGTGCCCTCAGCCCGACCCAGGACGACCGACACACCCAACGCTGGCGAGCCTGTGCCCTGAGCCTGACCCAGGGCGACGGACAAACCCAACGCAGGCGAGCCTGTGCCCTAAGCCCGACCCAGGATGACCGACTACAACAACGCTGGCGAGCCTGTGCCCTCAGCCCGACCAAGAGCGACCGACTACAACAACGCATGCGAGCCTGTGCCCTCAGCCCGACCCAGGATGACCAACTACAACAACGCTGGCGAGCCTGTGCCCTCAGCCCGACAAAGGACCGCCGACTACAACAACGCTGGCGAGCCTGTGCCCTCAGCCCGACCCAGGACCGCCGACTACAACAACGCTGGCGAGCCTGTGCCTTCAGCCCGACTGAGGACAGCCGACTAGAACAACCCTGGCGAGCCTGTGCCATCAGCCCGAACCAGGACCGCCGACTACAACAACGCTGGCGAGCCTGTGCCCTCAGCCCGACTCAGGACTGCCGACTACAACAACGCTGGTGAGCCTGTGCCCTCAGCCCGACCCAGGACCGCCGACTACAACAACGCTGGCGAGCCTGTGCCCTCAGCCCGACCCAGGACCTCCGACTAACACAACGCTGGCGAGCCTGTGCCCTCAGCCCGACCCAGGACCGGCGACTACAACAACGCTGGCGAGCCTGTGCCCTCAGCCCGACCAGGACCGCCAACTACAACAACGCTGGCGAGCCTGTGCCCTCAGCCCGACCCAGGACAACCGACTACAACAAAGCTGGCGAGCCTGTGCCCTCAGCCCGACCAAGAACGACCGACTACAACAACGCTGGCGAGCCTGTGCCCTCAGGCCGACCCAGGACCGCCGACTACAACAACGCTGGCGAGCCTGTGCCCTCAGCCCGACCCAGGACCGCCAACTACAACAACGCTGGCGAGCCTGTGCCTTCAGCCCGACTGAGGACAGCTGACTAGAACAACCCTGGCGAGCCTGTGCCATCAGCCCGACCCAGGACCGCCGACTACAACAACGCTGGCGAGCCTGTGCCCTCAGCCCGACCCAGGACCGCCGACTAACACAACGCTGGCGAGCCTGTGCCCTCAGCCCGACCCAGGACCGGCGACTACAACAACGCTGGCGAGCCTGTGCCCTCAGCCCGACCAGGACCGCCAACTACAACAACGCTGGCGAGCCTGTTCCCTCAGCCCGACCCAGGATCGCCGACTACAACAACGCTAGAGAGCCTGTGCCTTCAGCCCGACCCAGGACGACCGACAAACCCAACGTTGGCGAGCCTGTGCCCTCAGCCCGACTCAGGACCGCCGACTACAACAACGCTGGCGAGCCTGTGCCCTCAGCCCGACCCAGGACCGCCAACTACAACAACGCTGGCGAGCCTGTGCCTTCAGCCCGACTGAGGACAGCTGACTAGAACAACCCTGGCGAGCCTGTGCCATCAGCCCGACCCAGGACCGCCGACTACAACAACGCTGGCGAGCCTGTGCCCTCAGCCCGACCCAGGACCGCCGACTAACACAACGCTGGCGAGCCTGTGCCCTCTGCCCGACCCAGGATCGGCGACTACAACAACGCTGGCGAGCCTGTGCCCTCAGCCCGACCAGGACCGCAAACTACAACAACGCTGGCGAGCCTGTGCCCTCAGCCCGACCCAGGATCGCCGACTACAACAACGCTAGAGAGCCTGTGCCCTCAGCCCGACCCAGGACGACCGACAAACCCAACGTTGGCGAGCCTGTGCCCTCAGCCCGACTCAGGACCGCCGACTACAACAACGCTGGCGAGCCTGTGCCCTCAGCCCGACCCAGGACCGCCGACTACAACAACGCTGGCGAGCCTGTGCCCTCAGCCCGACCCAGGACCGCCGACTACAACAACGCTGGCGAGCCTGTGCCCTCAGCCTGACCCAGGACCGCCAACTAACACAACGCTGGCGAGCCTGTGCCCTCAGCCCGACCCAGGACCGCCGACTACAACAACGCTGGCGAGCCTGTGCCCTCAGCCCGACCCAGGACCGCCAACTACAACAACGCTGGCGAGCCTGTGCCCTCAGCCCGACCCAGGATCGCAGACTACAACAACGCTGCAGAGCCTGTGCCCTCAGCCCGACCCAGGACGACCGACAAACCCAACGCTGGCGAGCCTGTGCCCTCAGCCCGAACCAGGACGACCGACACACCCAACGCTGGCGAGCCTGTGCCCTGAGCCTGACCCAGGGCGTAGGACAAACCCAACGCAGGCGAGCCTGTGCCCTAAGCCCGACCCAGGATGACCGACTACAACAACGCTGGCGAGCCTGTGCCCTCAGCCCGACCAAGAACGACCGACTACAACAACGCATGCGAGCCTGTGCCCTCAGCCCGACCCAGGATGACCAACTACAACAACGCTGGCGAGCCTGTGCCCTCAGCCCGACAAAGGACCGCCGACTACAACAACGCTGGCGAGCCTGTGCCCTCAGCCCGACAAAGGACCGCCGACTACAACAACGCTGGCGAGCCTGTGCCCTCAGCCCGACCCAGGACCGCCGACTACAACAACGCTGGCGAGCCTGTACCCTCAGCCCGACCCAGGATCGCCGACAACAACAACGCTGGAGAGCCTGTGCCCTCAGCCCGACCCAGGACGACCGACTACAACAACACTGGCGAGCCTGTGCCCTCAGCCCGACCCAGGACCGCCAACTACAACAACGCTGGCGAGCCTGTGCCTTCAGCCCGACTGAGGACAGCTGACTAGAACAACCCTGGCGAGCCTGTGCCATCAGCCCGACCCAGGACCGCCGACTACAACAACGCTGGCGAGCCTGTGCCCTCAGCCCGACCCAGGACGACCGACAAACCCAACGTTGGCGAGCCTGTGCCCTCAGCCCGACTCAGGACCGCCGACTACAACAACGCTGGCGAGCCTGTGCCCTCAGCCCGACCCAGGACCGCCGACTACAACAACGCTGGCGAGCCTGTGCCCTCAGCCCGACCCAGGACCGCCGACTACAACAATGCTGGCGAGCCTGTGCCCTCAGCCTGACCCAGGACCGCCAACTAACACAACGCTGGCGAGCCTGTGCCCTCAGCCCGACCCAGGACCGCCGACTACAACAACGCTGGCGAGCCTGTGCCCTCAGCCCGACCCAGGACCGCCAACTACAACAACGATGGCGAGCCTGTGCCCTCAGCCCGACCCAGGATCGCAGACTACAACAACGCTGCAGAGCCTGTGCCCTCAGCCCGACCCAGGACGACCGACAAACCCAACGCTGGCGAGCCTGTGCCCTCAGCCCGACCCAGGACGACCGACACACCCAACGCTGGCGAGCCTGTGCCCTGAGCCTGACCCAGGGCGACGGACAAACCCAACGCAGGCGAGCCTGTGCCCTAAGCCCGACCCAGGATGACCGACTACAACAACGCTGGCGAGCCTGTGCCCTCAGCCCGACCAAGAGCGACCGAGTACAACAACGCATGCGAGCCTGTGCCCTCAGCCCGACCCAGGATGACCAACTACAACAACGCTGGCGAGCCTGTGCCCTCAGCCCGACAAAGGACCGCCGACTACAACAACGCTGGCGAGCCTGTGCCCTCAGCCCGACCCAGGACCGCCGACTACAACAACGCTGGCGAGCCTGTGCCTTCAGCCCGACTGAGGACAGCCGACTAGAACAACCCTGGCGAGCCTGTGCCATCAGCCCGAACCAGGACCGCCGACTACAACAACGCTGGCGAGCCTGTGCCCTCAGCCCGACTCAGGACTGCCGACTACAACAACGCTGGTGAGCCTGTGCCCTCAGCCCGACCCAGGACCGCCGACTACAACAACGCTGGCGAGCCTGTGCCCTCAGCCCGACCCAGGACCTCCGACTAACACAACGCTGGCGAGCCTGTGCCCTCAGCCCGACCCAGGACCGGCGACTACAACAACGCTGGCGAGCCTGTGCCCTCAGCCCGACCAGGACCGCCAACTACAACAACGCTGGCGAGCCTGTGCCCTCAGCCCGACCCAGGACAACCGACTACAACAAAGCTGGCGAGCCTGTGCCCTCAGCCCGACCAAGAACGACCGACTACAACAACGCTGGCGAGCCTGTGCCCTCAGGCCGACCCAGGACCGCCGACTACAACAACGCTGGCGAGCCTGTGCCCTCAGCCCGACCCAGGACCGCCAACTACAACAACGCTGGCGAGCCTGTGCCTTCAGCCCGACTGAGGACAGCTGACTAGAACAACCCTGGCGAGCCTGTGCCATCAGCCCGACCCAGGACCGCCGACTACAACAACGCTGGCGAGCCTGTGCCCTCAGCCCGACCCAGGACCGCCGACTAACACAACGCTGGCGAGCCTGTGCCCTCAGCCCGACCCAGGACCGGCGACTACAACAACGCTGGCGAGCCTGTGCCCTCAGCCCGACCAGGACCGCCAACTACAACAACGCTGGCGAGCCTGTTCCCTCAGCCCGACCCAGGATCGCCGACTACAACAACGCTAGAGAGCCTGTGCCTTCAGCCCGACCCAGGACGACCGACAAACCCAACGTTGGCGAGCCTGTGCCCTCAGCCCGACTCAGGACCGCCGACTACAACAACGCTGGCGAGCCTGTGCCCTCAGCCCGACCCAGGACCGCCAACTACAACAACGCTGGCGAGCCTGTGCCTTCAGCCCGACTGAGGACAGCTGACTAGAACAACCCTGGCGAGCCTGTGCCATCAGCCCGACCCAGGACCGCCGACTACAACAACGCTGGCGAGCCTGTGCCCTCAGCCCGACCCAGGACCGCCGACTAACACAACGCTGGCGAGCCTGTGCCCTCTGCCCGACCCAGGATCGGCGACTACAACAACGCTGGCGAGCCTGTGCCCTCAGCCCGACCAGGACCGCAAACTACAACAACGCTGGCGAGCCTGTGCCCTCAGCCCGACCCAGGATCGCCGACTACAACAACGCTAGAGAGCCTGTGCCCTCAGCCCGACCCAGGACGACCGACAAACCCAACGTTGGCGAGCCTGTGCCCTCAGCCCGACTCAGGACCGCCGACTACAACAACGCTGGCGAGCCTGTGCCCTCAGCCCGACCCAGGACCGCCGACTACAACAACGCTGGCGAGCCTGTGCCCTCAGCCCGACCCAGGACCGC
This sequence comes from Pterois miles, assembly GCA_947000775.1. Lineage (NCBI taxonomy): Eukaryota > Metazoa > Chordata > Actinopteri > Perciformes > Scorpaenidae > Pterois > Pterois miles. The sequence goes on from CAMQGK010000123.1 coordinate 1,732,060, forward strand.
CGACTACAACAACGCTGGCGAGCCTGTGCCCTCAGCCTGACCCAGGACCGCCAACTAACACAACGCTGGCGAGCCTGTGCCCTCAGCCCGACCCAGGACCGCTGACTACAACAACGCTGGCGAGCCTGTGCCCTCAGCCCGACCCAGGACCGCCAACTACAACAACGCTGGCGAGCCTGTGCCCTCAGCCCGACCCAGGATCGCAGACTACAACAACGCTGCAGAGCCTGTGCCCTCAGCCCGACCCAGGACGACCGACAAACCCAACGCTGGCGAGCCTGTGCCCTCAGCCCGAACCAGGACGACCGACACACCCAACGCTGGCGAGCCTGTGCCCTGAGCCTGACCCAGGGCGTAGGACAAACCCAACGCAGGCGAGCCTGTGCCCTAAGCCCGACCCAGGATGACCGACTACAACAACGCTGGCGAGCCTGTGCCCTCAGCCCGACCAAGAACGACCGACTACAACAACGCATGCGAGCCTGTGCCCTCAGCCCGACCCAGGATGACCAACTACAACAACGCTGGCGAGCCTGTGCCCTCAGCCCGACAAAGGACCGCCGACTACAACAACGCTGGCGAGCCTGTGCCCTCAGCCCGACAAAGGACCGCCGACTACAACAACGCTGGCGAGCCTGTGCCCTCAGCCCGACCCAGGACCGCCGACTACAACAACGCTGGCGAGCCTGTGCCTTCAGCCCGACTGAGGACAGCCGACTAGAACAACCCTGGCGAGCCTGTGCCATCAGCCCGAACCAGGACCGCCGACTACAACAACGCTGGCGAGCCTGTGCCCTCAGCCCGACTCAGGACTGCCGACTACAACAACACTGGCGAACCTGTGCCCTCAGCCCGACCCAGGACCGCCGACTACAACAACGCTGGCGAGCCTGTGCCCTCAGCCCGACCCAGGACCGCCGACTAACACAACGCTGGCGAGCCTGTGCCCTCAGCCCGACCCAGGACCGGCGACTACAACAACGCTGGCGAGCCTGTGCCCTCAGCCCGACCAGGACCGCCAACTACAACAACGCTGGCGAGCCTGTGGCCTCAGCCCGACCCAGGATCGCCGACTACAACAACGCTGGAGAGCCTGTGCCCTCAGCCCGACCCAGGACGACCGACAAACCCAACGCTGGCGAGCCTGTGCCCTCAGCCCGACCCAGGACGACCGACACACCCAACGCTGGCGAGCCTGTGCCCTGAGCCTTACCCAGGGCGACAGACAAACCCAACGCAGGCGAGCCTGTGCCCTCAGCCCGACACAGGAAAACCGACTACAACAAAGCTGGCGAGCCTGTGCCCTCAGCCCGACCAAGAACGACCGACTACAACAACGCTGGCGAGCCTGTGCCCTCAGGCCGACCCAGGACCGCCGACTACAAAAACGCTGGCGAGCCTGTGCCCTCAGCCCGACCCAGGACGACCAACTACAACAACGCTGGCGAGCCTGTGCCCTCAGCCCGACCCAGTACCGCCGACTACAACAACGCTGGCGAGCCTGTGCCATCAGCCCGACTGAGGACAGCCGACTAGAACAACCCTGGCGAGCCTGTGCCATCAGCCCGACCAAGAACGACCGACTACAACAACGCTGGCGAGCCTGTGCCCTCAGCCCGACCCAGGACGACCAACTACAACAACGCTGGCGAGCCTGTGCCCTCAGCCCGACACAGGACCACCGACTACAACAACGCTGGCGAGCCTGTGCCCTCAGCCCGACCCAGGACCGCCGACTACAACAACGCTGGCGAGCCTGTGCCTTCAGCCCGACCCAGGACCGCCGACTAAAACAACCCTGGCGAGCCTGTGCCATCAGCCCGAACCAGGACCGCCGACTACAACAACACTGGCGAGCCTGTGCCCTCAGCCTGACCCAGGATCGCCGACTACAACAACGCTGGAGAGCCTGTGCCCTCAGCCCGACCCAGGATGACCGACAAACCCAACGCTGGCGAGCCTGTGCCCTCAGCCCGACCCAGGACGACCGACACACCCAACGCAGGCGAGCCTGTGCCCTGAGCCTGACCCTGGGCGATGGACAAACCCAACGCAGGCGAGCCTGTGCCCTAAGCCCGACCCAGGATGACCGACTACAACAACGCTGGCGAGCCTGTGCCCTCAGCCCGACCAAGAGCGACCGACTACAACAACGCATGCGAGCCTGTGCCCTCAGCCCGACCCAGGATGACCAACTACAACAACGCTGGCGAGCCTGTGCCCTCAGCCCGACAAAGGACCGCCGACTACAACAACGCTGGCGAGCCTGTGCCCTCAGCCCGACCCAGGACCGCCGACTACAACAACGCTGGCGAGCCTGTGCCTTCAGCCCGACTGAGGACAGCCGACTAGAACAACCCTGGCGAGCCTGTGCCATCAGCCCGAACCAGGACCGCCGACTACAACAACGCTGGCGAGCCTGTGCCCTCAGCCCGACTCAGGACTGCCGACTACAACAACGCTGGCGAGCCTGTGCCCTCAGCCCGACCCAGGACCGCCGACTACAACAACGCTGGCGAGCCTTTTCCCTCAGCCCGACCCAGGACCGCCGACTAACACAACGCTGGCGAGCCTGTGCCCTCAGCCCGACCCAGGACCGGCGACTACAACAACGCTGGCGAGCCTGTGCCCTCAGCCCGACCAGGACCGCCAACTACAACAACGCTGGCGAGCCTGTGCCCTCAGCCCGACCCAGGATCGCCGACTACAACAACGCTGGAGAGCCTGTGCCCTCAGCCCGACCCAGGACGACCGACAAACCCAACGCTGGCGAGCCTGTGCCCTCAGCCCGACCCAGGACGACCGACACACCCAACGCTGGCGAGCCTGTGCCCTGAGCCTTACCCAGGGCGACGGACAAACCCAACGCAGGCGAGCCTGTGCCCTCAGCCCGACCCAGGACAACCGACTACAACAAAGCTGGCGAGCCTGTGCCCTCAGCCCGACCAAGAACGACCGACTACAACAACGCTGGCGAGCCTGTGCCCTCAGGCCGACCCAGGACCGCCGACTACAACAACGCTGGCGAGCCTGTGCCCTCAGCCCGACCCAGGACCGCCAACTACAACAACGCTGGCGAGCCTGTGCCTTCAGCCCGACTGAGGACAGCTGACTAGAACAACCCTGGCGAGCCTGTGCCATCAGCCCGACCCAGGACCGCCGACTACAACAACGCTGGCGAGCCTGTGCCCTCAGCCCGACCCAGGACCGCCGACTAACACAACGCTGGCGAGCCTGTGCCCTCAGCCCGACCAAGGACCGGCGACTACAACAACGCTGGCGAGCCTGTGCCCTCAGCCCGACCAGGACCGCCAACTACAACAACGCTGGCGAGCCTGTGCCCTCAGCCCGACCCAGGACCGCCGACTACAACAACGCTGGCGAGCCTATGCCCTCAACCCGACCCAGGACCGCCGACTAACACAACGCTGGCGAGCCTGTGCCCTCAGCCCGACCCAGGACCGGCGACTACAACAACGCTGGCGAGCCTGTGCCCTCAGCCCGACCAGGACCGCCAACTACAACAACGCTGGCGAGCCTGTGCCCTCAGCCCGACCCAGGATCGCCGACTACAACAACGCTGGAAAGCCTGTGCCCTCAGCCCGACCCAGGACGACCGACAAACCCAACGCTGGCGAGCCTGTGCCCTCAGCCCGACCCAGGACGACCGACACACCCAACGCTGGCGAGCCTGTGCCCTGAGCCTTAACCAGGGCGACGGACAAACCCAACGCAGGCGAGCCTGTGCCCTCAGCCCGACCCAGGACAACCGACTACAACAAAGCTGGCGAGCCTGTGCCCTCAGCCCGACCAAGAACGACCGACTACAACAACGCTGGCGAGCCTGTGCCCTCAGGCCGACCCAGGACCGCCGACTACAAAAACGCTGGCGAGCCTGTGCCCTCAGCCCGACCTAGGACGACCAACTACAACAACGCTGGCGAGCCTGTGCCCTCAGCCCGACCCAGTACCGCCGACTACAACAACGCTGGCGAGCCTGTGCCTTCAGCCCGACTGAGGACAGCCGACTAGAACAACCCTGGCGAGCCTGTGCCATCAGCCCGACCAAGAACGACCAACTACAACAACGCTGGCGAGCCTGTGCCCTCAGCCCGACCCAGGACGACCAACTACAACAACACTGGCGAGCCTGTGCCCTCAGCCCGACACAGGACCACCGACTACAACAACGCTGGCGAGCCTGTGCCCTCAGCCCGACCCAGGACCGCCGACTACAACAACGCTGGCGAGCCTGTGCCCTCAGCCCGACCCAGGACCGCCGACTACAACAACCCTGGCGAGCCTGTGCCATCAGCCCGAACCAGGACCGCCGACTACAACAACGCTGGCGAGCCTGTGCCCTCAACCTGACCCAGGATCGCCGACTACAACAACGCTGGAGAGCCTGTGCCCTCAGCCCGACCCAGGATGACCGACAAACCCAACGCTGGCGAGCCTGTGCCCTCAGCCCGACCCAGGACGACCGACACACCCAACGCAGGCGAGCCTGTGCCCTGAGCCTGACCCAGGGCGATGGACAAACCCAACGCAGGTGAGCCTGTGCCCTCAGCCTGACCCAGGACGACCGACTACAACAACGCTGGCGAGCCTGTGCCCTAAGCCCGACCAAGAACGACCGACTACAACAACGCTGGCGAGCCTGTGCCCTCAGCCCGACCCAGGACGACCGACTACAACAACGCTGGCGAGCCTGTGCCCTCAGCCCGACCCAGGACGACCGACTACAACAACGCAGGCGAGCCTGTGCCCAGAGCCTGACCCAGGACGACGGAAAAACCAAACGCAGGTGAGCCTGTGCCCTGAGCCTGACCCAGGACGACGGAAAAACCAAACGCAGGTGAGCCTGTGCCCTGAGCCTGACCCAGGACGACGGACACACCCAACGCTGGCGAGCCTGTGCCCTGAGCCTGACCCAGAACGACGGACAAACCCAACGCAGGCGAGCCTGTGCCCTCAGCCCGACCCAGGACGACCAACTACAACAACGCAGGCGAGCCTGTGCCCTCAGCCCGACCCTGGACGACCAACTACAACAACGCTGGCGAGCCTGTGCCATCAGCCCGACACAGGACCGCCGACTACAACAACGCTGGCGAGCCTGTGCCCTCAGCCCGACCCAGGACCGCCGACTACAACAACGCTGGCGAGCCTGTGCCCTCAGCCCGACCCAGGACCGCCGACTACAACAACGCTGGCGAGCCTGTGCCCTCAGCCCGACCCAGGACCGCCGACTACAACAACGCTGGCGAGCCTGTGCCCTCAGCCCGACCCAGGACCGCCGACTACAACAACGCTGGCGAGCCTGTGCCCTCAGCCAGAGTCTGTCCACTCAGTCTGAACCAGGACTTTTACTGAGTCTGTCCACTCAGTCTAAACCAGGACTGTTACTGAGTCTGTCCTGAAGCAGCTCTGACTCTGGTTCTGGTAGAGATGTTCAGGATATTGTTGTTAGTGATTTTATATGTAATTCATTCATAAGCGATCCAAAAAGAAGCACACGAACAAAGAAAACGTCAATCTTATTAAATAACCACCATGTGGAGCTTGTGACGAGGCTCTGACTGCAGGTTCAGGCTTCTTCACAACCTGCTTCAACTCATATTAGCCCATTAGTTCACACATTCAATCAACTGGGAGCTTAAAAGGAAAGATTTTAATGAACCAGACTGTTTCATAAGTAGCCACTTCACAAGCTAATTTAAAACCAATAAATATCTAAATCATCGTCAGACAATAGTCAGTGGGATCCAAGACTCCATTCTGGCCAATAACCACATGGACTGTTTACCTGCATTCAACCAAAGCCTGTTCAAATGTGACTGGCAAATACTACTCGGACTACAAATGGAAACCACAACGCTTCCGGCAACAAAATCTTGTGATTTTTGAAACATACAAATGCAGAATCTGTTTAAAAGAGATTAAAAGATAAAGAGACTCTGAGGTCTACTCACAAAACCTCAGTGGCCTCTCTCTGACCTGCTGCCGGCTCTCGTTGCTGCTCCGTTTGGTGGAGGTGCTGCAGCCAGAAGTTCAGGGGGCCGACTCTACACAGCTTCTTCCCTCCATGGCAGTTTGCTTGGATCAACACTTGTGACAAACTGAGGCTGCTGTAAAGAAGCTGCCACAGCTGCTGATGCTGCTCCACAGGCTACAAATGTTGAGCAGATACCTGCAAGTGCCTGACAATCAGTCTCTGATGAACAGCAGCCCAATTCCAAATGAAGGATGAAGGAGGACTGGAACAGGAACAGCAACAGGGGAACCAGCGGGAACAGGAGGAAACACTCGTCACCCGGCCTGCCAAAAGCACTGCTGTGGGGACTGCCGGATGACAGGGGAGAAAAGTCCAACATCGTCATCATCATCCTCATAGCTCATGGTGTCAAAACCAGAGTCATCCAGGTCCTCTTCATCATCATCTTCATCATCATCAGAGGAAAGAGGGGGGATACACTCTTCTTCAGTCTCATCCTCAGGCGCCTCATCCTCGTCATCAGAGAAGATGTAGAGGCAGAGGTTGATGGGTCAGGTCAGCCGTGGGAGCACTTCAGCATGACGCTGTCTGAATTCAGAGAGGAGCCACCTGAGGGGACAACAAGATACATGATGTATTGTTTATTGTATACATACACATGAACAATGCTTTGATTGATCAATGAGATGATAAGAAGTTTGCTACCAGACACAAACTTTTATGCACAGATTTTCCACTGTTATTTGAGAAGGATTCAGATGATTGTACTCAGATCAATTTATAGAGCAAAATGCAACCACGTCAAAGACAATTATGGGGCCTGGGCAAGGTAACTGATCTTTTATGAGAAGATAGTCTGAACACACCATCCCTTGATAAGTCCATTGAAACAGCTTAGAAGGGTTTGACTCCCAAAGCAAAAGTCCAATGGCATTGGCTGGATTACATATAAGAAGACATCCAGAGGACTATTTACACACAGCAAGAAAATAGCAGTTCACAAAAACACGGGCCTGTACAGTGTCCTACAGATCACTTTCCACTGACATGTAGTACAAAAACATATTTCACAAGCATCAGGACAAAGGAAATAAAATGGGTTGCATTCAAAATCAGCAGTAATGTCTCTCCTACCAACAGTGAGTTTATCCATATTTGTGTAACAAACATAATAATCTTGTATATTCATGTTTTATTTTACTAATCTATCTATCTTTTGGTTGACAGGACGGTCCAATTCAGATAAGCAATTAGTCACAACTCTGCTTATAATATAGTGTTTCCAAAAACTGAGAAGGAGAGGATGTTGGAGTGAACAGGTGGTTCAGAGAAAAGATTATTTTCCATGGTGCTATATGAATCCTTTCTATCATCCTACAAGATGTTGCATGTCTTCATTACTTCCTGTGATTTGCACTGAACTGTGTATAACGCTGAAATAGAGCCAGTTTGAGGAGTGTAGGACTGCAGCTGCTAATGTTACTACACATACAGATTCAGCACAATAGAAACAGATAAATAGAGAGGACAAGAAGATTATCAAGTAAAACAGGAAGAATTATATTTCTATGTTCATGTCCAACGATCCATCAAGAAGCACACAAACAAAGACAACGTCAATCTTATTAAATAACCAGCATGTGGAGCTTGTGAGGAGGCTCTGACTGCAGGTTCAGGCTTCTTCACAACCTGCTTCAACTCATATTAGTCCATTACTTCACACATTCAATCAACTGGGAGCTTAAAAGGAAAGATTTTAATGAAAGCTGAACTCAATCAGCTAACTCCGCTCTCCACCGATAGGAGGCCGCCATGTTTGTTTACATTGGGACGTCCTGTAGGCGCTGAGACGTGAAGACGTCGTAACCATGGAGACGAATCAACAAACCAGGCCAGGCGCCATTTTGTTGTGTTTCAAATGTTTCAAAATCAAATTAGCAAAAATTGACCCCGTCAAACCAAAACAAGAGTTTTCCCAAATCACTACATAGTTGTTACTACACGCTACACCACTGGCGGGAAATCCAGCCGGTTTCAACCGGAAACGTCCTGTTGGTGGCAGAATTAACAAATGTGTTTTCTCCAACATGGCCCATTTCATTGTATTCCTTTAAACGCAATAAAATACACTCGCTTTGTACTGGAGACACGTTTAAGTGTTTAGATAGATACATTAATGACTCTAGAGAGAAAAACGTAAATTTAGGTCATGAAGTTTTCTTACCGTCAATGTCGTTGTCTGATACATCCGTAGCTCCAATCAGCAGGTGTCCGCCGCAGATCGGTGACTTCGGCCGACTGAAAACTAGTTTTTCCAGTTGTTTTTCTCTCCGGTAAATTAACGGTAATAATCCAGTAGTCCGCAGTAATCCACACGGTTCGGTCTCCAACAATTCAGCTTTCCTGCGTTCCGGTTTTACAGTCGCATATCTCCGCCGATCTCTCCTCCTGTCTACTCCGACGCTAAATGGAGATGGATGATTGACAGCTCTCCGTCAAAGTCCTGACGTTCCCTGACGCTGACTGACGCACGTGCGTCACTCGTGCGCGATAAGCACTTTGCGCGTGTTTCCTCGTTGCGTGCCAATAAAGCGTATTGAAGTGAGAGCCGTGTTTCGTGTCATATTGTCGTGTTTACCTGGTACAGCGGGCGGCGGGAAGCAGCTCAGTGTTCACAGGACGAAGAGGACTTTAGGACGACATGGACACGTGAGGAGAGCGTGAGGTGAGTGTTCACCATGGTGGACACGCGTCCGCTTCTGCTAAAAGGACAAAAACGAGCCCAGCATGGAGAACTTTCTCCAGATATTCATGAAAATGTTCCAGGACGTGCAGCAAAGAGATGAAGGAGGAGACACGTTTTATCAAACAGGTGAGTGTCAGAGGGACAGACATGCTGCCATTGTTAAAATCCAGGTGAGAGGTGAGCACTGTCCAGGCTTCAGACAAAGCTGCTAAACTAATGATGAACAAGTTGTCCTCCATAAAGCAGCCAGCTGATCTACAGGAGACTGACCATCCTGAGAGCACAGTCCAGTCCTCTGCTGGACTTTGGGAGGATATGTGTATATTTTAATATTTCAGATGTGATTCAGAGAAACTACACAATATGTGGAGACAGAAAACATCCTTTAACTCCTAGTTTGTGGTTAAAATCCGTCTGCTGGTTACCAAAGTGTGGTAAACACAGATATAACATCTTTTACACTGACATCATGTTTTTCTGTTTTCCTGTTTTGAGGAGCTCTGATCTGATGCTGGCAGGGAGAACTGAGAGGAGGTTTGACATTATGGAGGCTGTAGTTGACTTCCTAAATGTAGTCCACATCAATGCCGGTGGATGGTCCTGGATCAGCTTCCTCCTCATCTTTCTGGCTCTTCTCTACTGGTGAGTAAATACTTGTAAATGTCTGTCTGTGATACTGCAGCTGCTGTGGAAATGAAGTCAGTTATGTATGGAGCAATAACATAAAGCACACACTGTGTAAATTCAGATATCAGTACACTTCATTCATCAGATCTGATGTTTGCAGCTCTGCATGTTGGGTTTCCTATTTGAATATTATGGGGAAGCTCTTGAAGGAAGACCTGAAAATACTGTAAACCAGCCGGGAAGCAACTAACAGGAGGGTTGATCATGTTCCAATGTCAACTAATCATCAGTCAACATCTGGAGAGCTCACAGGACAACAGATCAATGGGCTGAATATTTGGGGATATTGGAAATGTTGCTCTTCTATATTCTCAGCTGTATTTGCTTTTATTATTTCATTCATGGACACAACTCTGTGCTCTGTCTATCAGATATTCAGTTCATCCCTTTTCGGCCCTTCTTGATGTGGCATCAAACCTCCAAAACCAGCACCTTTCTTTGGAAACAGATTCAGGTTTTGCCAGGTAAGATATTGCTGCAGTTTCCATCATTTACCGATCAATCTCCAACCTAATGACTGCTAAATCTCTATCTGATCTAAGTCTTTAACTTCTGTCAGAATCTGTTTTGATTGGAAGATATTTTACTAACTAAAATAAGTACTTAAGCACTTTAAGTGTAAGAAAGGGAGCCATTTATTAACATCAAACTCTTAACAAAAATACAGCATGTTGGTGATGAAAAAGCTGACTTTTCCCACTGAAGCGGATCACTTAGTGATCCTGTGGTCTGGTCTTGTGGAGCCTGATCGGCAGCAGCTGGAGCTCAAAACAAGAGTCAGAACCGACAGGAGGATCCACTGTTTAGCATTGGCAGAACATTTTGGCAGATTTCACTGGGTGCTGCCCACATAATCAGCTGTGCTGCTCATCCCACAAATACATGATGCTTACAGGTTGGACATCGTTGTGAAGGGAAGTAAACAGGCTTTCCAACCATCTAAAGTACAATGACAATCAGCATCGGACCAACAGAGAAATAATCCACCAAACACTCATTTTGTAGTTTAATTTTTGTGCTACACAGATGTGTCTCTGCACAGCAGATTGTGATGTGATTTAGTTATCAGCACTCATTGGTCAGACAAGGTGGCCGTGGCCCCTGTAGCTCCCACCACACACATTTTACCAGCAAGTCTCAGTATCTTGAAATGAGGAAGTAGAGTCCAGATAAGCAGCAGGATTCAGTTGATCACAGTTTTTTCCACGTGGTCCCTGCTCTTTGTGAAAAGTGTTTTCTATCCAGATGATAAGGTGGTAGCATGTTGTCCAGTTCATTAGAGAAGGCCTGACCGGTGCCTACTTGTCTTTATTCCCTCTTCTAGCCCAGTATCACCCCCCTGCAGAGCTGCAGAGCCACCCACACTTCTAGACGTACCGATGAGTCAGCAGAAACAACAACAGATGAAAACGGTGAGACAGCAAACCAGAATATCTGTGTATGAGTGATAAAGTTATTAAGATGTTATTTTGAAATGTAGCGCTGACTAAAATTAGATATAGCAAACAATATTTCATTCATTCACTGTTTGCTGAGAACTGAGTTTTAATGTTGACGTTGTGATAAGCCGATGCAATGTTGTGTTAGCGATCCGCCGGCCCAGACTGTCTTTCAGAGGATGGAGCGGCTCAGTTTTAAAGATAGAGTGGAGATACTGCTGTCATATTAAAATAGAAACCTAACAAGTTGTTGTACTCCTGACTGGACTTGACTTCTCCTCTGTTTTTTTCCTGTCCATGCCATCACAATGGTAAAGAGCATTGATTATTATTGATTACAACTGTATTACATATGTATTTTTTCTGTGGTTCTACTTGACAGGTCCCAACATCTGCAGCTGCAGAGCTACAGGGTGAGACCCCTGAAGAGGCTCACACATTATTCAGGATCGGTCCAGGCCTCCACAAAAGGTCCATCAACATTAGACACACTTCAGCTCTAACTTGAATGCAAGTGCAATAATGTATGTACAGTACAGTATTTAGGCTTATTTTCCTACACAAGCTTTGTTCTTTTACAGTATTTGCAGGTTTTCCTGAATGTCCGACCAAAAAAAAGATCATTAAATTATTAATCACAATTATTTGTACAACAGTCAGCTAAAAACACTAATTTGCTGCCTGATAGTGACTTGTGTACTTCTCTTTAGAAAGAGATGATTTAAAACAAGTCTTCTTCATTTCAAAGTGTCCTAAAAGGCTTTACATTTAATAACTGTGATGCCTTCATGACCTGTTTCTATCATCCAGCGTTTATGTTGCTCTGACATCATACTGTGTCATTTTTTCCTCCACAGTGAAACGAAACACTCTGAAGACAGATTGGGAAGCAGACTGAGACGGGAGGGAAACCAGCCAGTAAAGAAGCGGCCGAGATGAATGAAGTGTTTAAAATCCCTCTTGGATTAGCTGGAAATACATGTATAGCTGTATACGTTAGTGCTGCGTGTGATTCCATCTTAAACCTGCATTACAAGCATTACAGTCGTCCCACAACACACCTGTCCAGACGCTGCAAGCCGCTATTGTGTCACAACTCCGAGTGTGAAAACCACTGTGCTGGAAGATGAATTACAGAGCTCACCGTGTCAGACCGACACTATCAAATGAAGCCAGTTCTTCTCCACAGGAAGTGTTGGCCCTAATGGCCAGTTTCACTGTTCTAATGTGTTTATATGGTAGCAGCTCTGTGTCATTCTTCATCAGTAGACCTATTCCAGATGCAGTATAGTCGGCAAACACAGTTATGCAGATGACTGACAATCATCAGTGAAGTTGTTGCCTCCATAAATCAGATGTCTGCTGTCTGGTATAATGTTTGCTGCAGCTCGTCACCTGGAGTGGAAGAGGCTTATCAGAAGGTTGAAGTTAGGTGCTGTTTCCTGCTGTTGTGTGTGTGTGTTTATATACTGTATATGTGGTGTATCTGTGTGTGTACACAGACTGTACAGTCTATGGTATGTAGGCATACAGCTGTTCTATATTAAGGTTTATATTGATTTTAAAAATCCAACATATCAATATACTGTACACAACTTCAATGTTCTAAACGGGTAGAAAAGTGGACTATTATATTAATGCTGCAGTCTTGATAAGAGTTTACTGATCTCTGGTAGTTTTGGTGCTGCGTACGTCTGAAACTGTGGCTCTGTGCTTCTGCAGTGGGATGAAGCTCATCTCCAATCAAACGGTCAAACTAGGCAGCGCTGATCAGATATGGATCAATATTCTGTTACTGTAATGACTGTTTCTCTCCTCACATGTTTTCAGAAACATCTTGTAGTTACTGTTAAGCTGTAAAATGAGAAAGTTTGTGACCCAGCAGCCATGTTGAAAACAGCCAAAACCAAGCAGCACCCACCAGCCGGAGCCCACTTTCTCAGACATTTCTGTTCTTCTTATTTGCTTTTGATAAACAAGGATGGAGCGTATGGCTCCAAATCAATATTTTCTTGATTTCTTTGTATAAACAGCTTCATAAACACCATTAATTAAGTATATTCACTCCAATGTTTGTCACATTTTTTGTTAAATTGTCCTTAAATCCAGTTCCAGGTAATGTCAAATAGATCTAAGAGTGTTCAGTTTGTCTCTGTTAGTTCTTTCTTTTCTTTCAGTTCAACTGTCTTCCACATGGTATTCAAGGCACTTGGTCGTCCTGCGAACAAACAGCAGTGTCTATATTGAGTAACACTGCCACCTAGCGGAAATCATGTAACACAGCAACAAGTTCAGGGAAAACTGGCTGAATATGTGCAGACTGTAAGGCAGGATGTGTCCTCTGTGGTTGCACATCCTGAGCCTGTTGGACTGAGGAAAATAGATTTTTATCTGTCAATGTTTCACCCTCAGGAGTCTTTGGCTGTTTGTGAATACTTTAGATTTTACCTTTATATACCACATAAAAATGTTTACCATGTCAATGTCTGGCATCTTTTTTTATCAGCGCATCACCTCACAGTTATTCTTTTATCACTCTGACATACTGCATCAACATATTGGACCCAGAAACAACAAAACACATTAATTCAGATCAGGAAAATGATGATCATTATATATTTTTTTAAATCAAGCATTTCAAATGTGTCAAATGTGAATGTATACTGTCAAAAGGTCAAACTGAGATAAATCAAGGTGTTCAGTATCAATCAACTATTCACAACACAGGTGTAGCCCATAGGTGTCTGTCCTCCTTTTTATCCAAGCCTCTCTACTAAACAGTTGATCCACAGAGTGAAACAGGCCTGTTCAGAAAGCATCTCCACATGTGACTTGAGGGACCACTTGTGACCAGATCTCACTTCCCCACTCTATACGCAGAGAAACATGGAGTCAACATATGGCTGATACAGCAGACGTCACCACGTAATATTACAGGAGCGTCAGTAGTAATATCCTACATATTCATGAATTTGTGTACTTTCTATTAAAGGGCCCTTCAGTGTGGAGTTTGCATGTTCTCCCCTGTTAGATTCAGAAGAATCACAATCACCTTTATTGTCATTTTATTGTCTACAACGAAATTAGAGCGCAACTCCTTATACAGAATAAATAAATAATAATTAAATATGTACAGCTATGTATAAAAGGCAAGAAAATGTAAAAATGTAGAAAATATAGAAATTTAAACGAGAGATTATGTAGAATTTAAAGATGAATTTATGTAAAAGTTGACTGAATATTGCACACAAGACGTTACTGCTCATGGGAAGGCTCAGTTATTGCACATAGTGAGATGATCAATAGAGCAGTTGTATGATTATTGTTTGTGATGGTTTATTGCAGTAATGGCTCTGGGAAAGAAGCTGTCCCTGAGCCTGCTGGTCTGGGTTTTATGTGGGTAGCGGGTCAAACAGGTGGTTACTGGGGTGGGATGCGTCCTTGATGATGCTGACAGCTCTGCTGAGGTAGCGAGAGCTGGCCATGTCCTCCAGGCTGGGCAGAGAGCAACCAGGGATCTTCTGGACCGTGTTGATCCCCCTCTGCAGCGCTCTCCTGTCTGCTGCTGAGCTCCCCGCTGGGATGCAGGACACCAGGATGCTCTCCATGGTGGATCTGGAGAGCATCACCAGCAGCTTCTCCTCCAGGTTGTTTCTCCTGAGCAGCCTCAGGAAGTGGAGCTCCATTTCACTAGCGTGGAGTTTCAAGGCAGCATTTTCATTTCAACACTGTGACATCTTGAACCAGTCAGTGATCTGATCACGGCGGCATGATGGTGACTCACTCTAATTTATTAAACTTGCTGATAGTTATAAAAGCTTTTACTCACAATTAGATTCAGTCCTTGTTTAAAAAAGTAAAAAACAAAATGGCCACAATGAGCAACAAAGACAGCGATCAAGGTTTTGAGGAGGAGAAAACAGTTCAACCAACAAATATGCATCTAAAAAGTCATAAGAGAGCCCAGAAGACAACCAGAAAAAGCGAATTAAGGTGGATACATGACAACAAACAAGTCAGAAAACACAATGGTGGAGGAACCAGAGGTCTTGATATTAACAAGAATGCCACTAAAACTGAAACTCTGTCACAAGCTGAAAACCTGTTTTTCCCTGATGAAAAGTCAACAATGGGAAAGTGGGAAGAGTTCAGTCACAATATAGTTAACTTCCAGGAAACACAAGTTGATGAGGATGTTAGTGTGGGAGAAAACTACCAGACACACAAATTGAGGTTGTTAAGATTTTATTAGTTCACAAAGACTCTGAGCAGTGAAGACGACCCAGAGGAAGGAGCTGATATACAGACAGATGAGCAACATGAAAACACAGCAGAATCAACAAGATCAACACACAAAGGAAGAGGTGGAGCAGCTGATAATGAAAAGACACAACAGTGAAAATCAAATCCACAGAGTTGAAGATGATGAGCAAAACACTGCCACAATGTCAGCTGTTGTCTCTACTGCAGCTGTTCAGATTATTGATCTCACATCTCTGTGGAATTCATCAGAGGTCATTTTTGGTCCTTTGACAGGTGGGCCATTTTCAGGTGATCTTGACGATACACTCATACATGAGCCAATCCTCCCAATAGAAGAGGAACAAATAAACACCTCAACTCCTATTGATGCTGAGACAGCTTCTGCTAGACCACCAAGTCCTGCCAGTGAACGTTTGCATGTGACTGTGAAACTTCACAGAGTGACTCTCTTAGATGAACTGACTGCTCAGTTCAAGGATGAAGCAATGATGAGCTGCTCTGTGAAATATAGCTTCATTGATGAACTGGGGGCAGATGCTGATGGTGTGTCCAGGGATGTATATGCTGCCTTCTGGACTCAATTCATAGACTGTGCAGCTGAGGGTGCAGATGTGAGGGTGCCATCACTATCCCCAAAATGGCAAGAGGAGGGAAGAGGAGATCTGTTGGCAGGATATTGGCCGAGGGACTGAAGGATCATGGGTATTTTCCATCTGGGCCGGCACAAGCCTTCACAGCAGCAGTCAGATCTGGAGACCGCTCTGATTGGTCTGATTAGACTTTATTAGACTTACTGTTTGACTCCCTAATGTTGTATCTTAGTCAGTCTGATCTCTTGTCCACTGCTTTGTAGGAGGCTGTTGTCGGCGATGACGAGGAAGAGCTTCTTGATCTTATGGATCACATGGGAGTAAGAACAGACCCAACACAAGATAACTTGAGAGCTGTGCAAATCATCCAGCACCCAAAATATGCAGTGGATAATACTGCAGAGGCTGCAGGACCAAAACTCAGGAAAGCAACAACACGGAAGGTGATTAAGATGATAACAGCTACTCCAGCTAATTCAGCAGAGAAGCACAGTTTGCAGTTTTTACATCAGTACATCAGGGGATTGGATGAAATCGGTCTCTGGAAGCTGATGAGGTTTCTGACTGGGTCTGATGTCATCTGTGTGAAAGAAATTCAGAAAACACTCAGTGACTTATTAACACATCCACCTTTTTCTCTTCCCATCAGTGCCAGTGATGGAGGTTTAGACTGTGTGAATGTGGGATAGAGCGTGTGAGGAGAAAATGGGATCAGCTCAGGTGCTGTGTGATTAGTGCAAAATTCGGTTTTACATTTCAAGGTTTTGGTTTTATTATATCAAGAAACAATAACTTCCTTTAGTTTAAGACACTTTGTGTTATCAGAGCGTGTCAGGAGAATATGTAACCAGCTCAGGGGCGGTGTTATAAGCACACATTCATTTTTTATTTTGGATATTTTCTTTCTATCATACAAAGAAATAGTTAACAATTTACTGTGATTTAAGACACTTTTGTTATCAGTCCAGGATGAGAGTGTTTGGACATTAAAATACTTTGGTTATATTTTCACTGTTAAATCAGACTAGAATCTGAATGTCTACCTCATGTCAGGTGTTACTACTCACAGTGTTTGTGAATCTGCTCATTACGTTAAAAGCTACTTTGAGCTGTTTGTTTTTTTACAACTACAATCACAGGTTGCTGTCTTGTTTCGTAACACTGTCTTCAGACAGATTGTGTCTTTGCTGTTGAGTCATGTAGTTCAGGAGTCCTGCTCTGCCAGACATGATATGTTTCCACCCACAATCATAAAACTGGACGTCTTCCTTTTGTTATGAGCTGCTTCTATTGTGAAATGTTCAAGTTATCAAATGTGTGTAAACTCAAGGAAAGATGCATGTCTTAATAAAAGATAATCATATGCTTCATTTGCTGAAAGTTTATTGACAGCTGCATTTCAACATAAATCTATAGGATGGCGTTTCATTCAAATATATAAGAATAGTTGATCTGATCTGTTTCTGTGTGTTATATGAGATAACATGATAATCACCAACTCATTTTAGATTCACACATCTTCACCAGATTTTGTTACATGTAATTGTTTGGCTGCAAACGACATACAGTAATTTCATGAGAGTAAAAACAGTGAGGTATATTTCCTAAATGCTCCAATAAACAATAACTAAATATCAAAAGAGAAAAAAGGTTTCACTGCTCAGTATTAACAGGTATTATGTCTGTAAGAGCTACCTTTGAAATTCAGCATACGCACCATTAAGGACAAAACAAAATAACCTGTTTGATTTATAACTGATAATGACTGTGCTTTTTGTAGGCTGGTCTTTTTACGATCCGCCCAAGATTTTCGGTTTTATCACAAGATGTAATATGATGTAATATTTCATATGCAGCTATTGGACGGCCAGCACTTATTTTGATGTGTAATTTATCCATAATGAATAGAAAGAGGATACACAGCACAAACAGGAGATGTCCATCAGTAAAGAGTTCAGTTATTTACTGTTTAAACGGTGGGACCTCGTACTTGTCAGGACGGCCGGGTGGTCTAAAGCGCCAGACTCAAGTTCTGGCCTCCAGATGGAGGCGTGGGTTCGAATCCCACTTCTGACAACTACTTTGGGGGCGGCAGTAGCTCAGTCTGTAGGGACTTGGTGTAGGAATCGGAGGTTCAAGTCCCAACATGGACCAAGAGCAGCTGGTTGCTGGAGAGGAGCCAGTTTACCTCTTGGGCACTGCCGAGGTGCCCCTGAGCAAGGCACCAAACCCTCAACTGCTCGGGTTGCTTGTCAGGTGCAGCCCCCTCACTCTGACGTCTCTCCATTAATGCAGGTATGTGTACTGTGTGAAATTAACAAGAGTGTAAAAACTGAATTTCTCTACAGGGATTAATAAAGGTTCATCTTATTTTATCTTATCTTAAACACAATACCCTTTACAGTGAAATTCATGGTCCATAAGATTTTATGGCACTACTTCAGTTCTTACTTCTATTATTTCAGGACATGTGAACTGAATGAGACTTTTGTCCAGGAAGTCACCAGAAAAGGAGTCTGAGTCTTTGAACCTTTCTCCACCTCCAGCTACTTTTTATACATCTGGACTTTTTCTTTGTGGAGACATTTGTCTGTGTTGATGCGTGTGGTATGAATTTTGGTCAGGCGGAGCATTTTGTGGTGAATTTTGAAATTTCAGACTGTTTTTCTTCTTTAAAACACTCATGAACCTTTTTAGAGAAATCCTTCCCCCTTATGTATAAAAAAAACCCCATTGACCCCCATTCAAATCACATTTTTTGAATACCCAGCCTTTACAGATTGATTTTTGATTTTTTAAATATTTTTTCATGCCAAGATGGTCAAAACCATTTAAATTTGCAGTTTTCTTTGTTTTCCCCCAGATGGCGCCATTGTGCCATGTCCAGCCTGTCTGGCATTAACCATGTTTTCAGTGAGGACTAATGGCGCCAAACAAATTCAATAAACATTTAGAACTAAAATGATTTGGGAGTGTTTCATAGAAGTCATAGAGAGGTGTAGAGTAGAGTTTAGGATTAGTTTGACTGTGAGTGAGTGTGTGTGTGTGTGTGTGTGTGTGTGTGTGTCGTTATCAGGCTCTCAGGGTCAAAGCCTGATCAATAATGATCACCTCTCATGCTCACAAGCAACAAACGGACACTTCCAGACATGCACGCCTTCAAGTAATAAAAATATCAGACATTTTAAAAGTTTACACACGAAGTGAACCAAAGCAAAGTTTGTGAAAGTCTGAATTTGTTTCTTCAGGTGTGATGGCAGGTAAATTATAATATATGCCACTTGGATCTGGGCTCATTTGGTCCTAACTGTGGAGATGAGTAGACACCGCTACAGCTCCTTATCCATCGAGCTCCGGTGGATGTGCTACTGGCATTTAAGCTCGTTTTAAAAGGGAAGCAACACAATAAACCCAGATGTAAATGTTAGGTAAGTTTTATTAGTAACAGAAATATTTTGAATATAATGGTTAACATAGAATAGTTAAACAACCAAGGGAGAGGACCGGTGGGTGCTGTTAAATAACAAAGAACACAATATAACATTAAAAGGACTCACTAAGAGTTAAGGTGTCCCAAACAAGAGAAACAGCACAGCACCCCTAATGTGTCTAACAGGGAGTCTGTAACAAATGTACATGTATGTAGCCAGTCACCAATCAGTAACTAAACTCTGTCCCTGGACACACTCCCGGGTTGAACCAGCTATATAATTTAAAACTATAACAATTAAACAATCGACAATCTGAGCCACTAAACAAACTGTTAGGTTCAAACCTGGAACACAGGAAGAAATGAGAGGCAGACACAAACTCAGATCTTTTTACCTGCAAGGGGAGACAGGACACCACTGTAACACCGCTGCTACAGAATCCTTCTCCACAGAGTCCTGGTCTCCCCCGGCCTTTTATTTAGGTTGGGCAGTCAGTAATACTTGCATAGTCACACAATCTTATATCAGGCACAGTCTGAGAATGAGAAGAATGTCATCATTAGTGCGTCATTGGCATGTTTACTGCATAGCTGCATATATCAGGACTTGATGGACCTATTCTAATCTGTAGAAGGTCACAGTCACTCAATGATAACTAAAGCACAAGTCAGCACACACAGAAGAAGAAAAGGACAACTTAGAAGAATAAACAATATAAAAGAATAATTATTCCAACAATTATGTCGTCAAAATAAACCGTCATAGTGCAGTGTGGCTTCAAAATAAACCGTCATAGTACATTATGTCGTCAAAATAAACCGTCATAGTACATTATGTCGTCAAAATAAACCGTCATAGTACATTATGTCGTCAAAATAAACTGTCATAGTACAGCGTGGCTACAAAATAAACCGTCATAGTGCAGTGTGGCTTCAAAATAGTAAAAAAGTGTTCATGGATGTGTTCAGGGATGTTTGTATACGGAAGTGTTCAGGGATGTTGGTATAGGGATGTGTTCAGGGATGTTTGTACAGGGATGTGTTCAGGGATGTTTGTTTAGGGATGTGTTCAGGGATGTTTGTTCATGGATGTGTTCAGGGATGTTGGTATAGGGATGTGTTCAGGGATGTTTGTAGAAAAGAAGGACAAAACACTTCGGCCCTGCATCGACTATCGTGGCCTTAACGAAATTACCATTAAGAGCAGGTACCCCCCTCCCTCTCATCTCCTCGGCATTTGAACTACTTAAGGGTGCTAAGGTATTCACAAAACTAGATCTTCGTAACGTCTACCACCTTGTGAGAATAAGGGAGGGGGATGAATGGAAGACCGCCTTCAACACCCCCAGTGGACACTATGAGTGCCTAGTCATGCCATTTGGACTTTCTAATGCCCCTGCAGTCTTCCAGTGTTTGGTCAATGATGTATTAAGAGACATGTTAAATCAATATGTTTTTGTTTACCTGGATGACATTGATTTTTTCCCCAGATCTGCAGACTCACGAGAGGCATGTTCGTCGAACTTTACATCAAAGCGGAGAAGTGTGATTTTCACGCCACAAAAATCTCTTTTCTCGGGTTCGTTGTCACTCCTGACAACATTCAGATGGACCTGGAAAAGATCAGTGCAGTCGCCAATTGGCCGACCCCCACTAACCGCAGGTTAGTCCAGCAGTTCCTGGGGTTTGCAAATTTTTACAGAAGGTTCATAAGAAACTTTAGCTCTATTGCGGCGCCACTGCATGCTCTCTATTCTCCGCAGAATAAGTTTGAGTGGTCACCCCAAGCAAAAAAGGCATTTAATAAACTGAAAGAATGTTTTTCCACAGCACCCATTCTGACTATTCCTGAGCAGCAGCGACAGTTCGTGGTGGAGGTGGACGCCTCCGATACTGGCATTGGAGCTATACTGTCCCAGCGATCTCCTAGCGATAACAAGCTACACCCCTGTGCCTTCTTCTCTAGGAAGCTCTCTCCAGCCGAGAGAAACTACGATATCGGAAACCGCAAATTATTGGCCTTTAAAGCGGCTCTGGAAGAATGGCGCCACTGGCTTGAGGGAGCAGACCAGCCGTTCGTGGTCTGGACAGACCACAAAAATTTAGAATAAATCCGAACGGCTAAACGTCTGAACTCCCGTCAAGCCAGGTGGGCGCTATTCTTCAATCGCTTTCACTTCACTTTGTCATACCGCCCAGGTTCGAAAAATGTCAAACCCGACGCACTGTCCCGCCTACATGACCCCGATCCTGCTCCTGAGACCCCATCATACACCGTTGCACCATCCTGTGTGGTGGGTGCTCTCACCTGGAGCATAGAGAATAAGGTAAAAGAGGCCTTAAGGGGGGTCAATGTTCCTGAGGGGTGCCCCCCTAATAAATTATTTGTTCCAGTGTCTGTACGCCCCAGGTCATCCACTGGGCCCACACGTCACGCCTCGCCTGCCACCCAGGAACCAGAAGAACAATGTTCTTCATTAAACAGAGGTTCTGGTGGCCCGCCATGGAGAAGGCAGTGGGGAAATACGTGGCTGCGCCCTGATAGGAGCCTCAGTAAGCCTTTCCTCCGGCTACCACCATCAATCCAACAGCCAATCGGAGAGGTTAAATCAAGAATTAGAGACAGGTTTGAGGTGCCTGGTCTCTCAAAATCCCTCCTCATGGAGCAAAAGTTTAATCTGGGTGGAGTACGCTCACAACTCCCTGCCTTGTTCTTCTTCTGGTCTCTCTCCGTTTCAGTGCGCTTACGGGTATCAACCACCCTTATTCCCGGAGGTTGATAAGGAGGTCCTGGTGCCGTCAGCCCACGCTCTCGTCCGTCAGTGTCATCGGGTATGGAGGGGAGCCCCGACAACTTGTACGTCTTGTTTGTCTTGTATTGTAGAACGTTGCGTTACTTTGCGTTGCGTTACTTTGAGTTGCGTTACTTTGCGTTGCGTTACTTTGCGTTGCGTTACTTTGCATTGTGTTCCTTTGCGTTGTGTTACTTTGCGTTGTGTCACTTTGCGTTGCGTTACTTTGCATTGTGTTACTTTGTGTTGCGTTACTTTGCCTTGTGTTGTTAAACATTGCGTTACTTTGCGTTGCGTTACTTTGCGTTGCGTTACTTTGCGTTGCGTTACTTTGCGTTGCGTTACTTTGCGTTGCGTTACCTTGCATTGTTACTTTGCCTTGTGTTACTTTGCTTTGTGTTGTAATGTGTTGCGTTACTTTGCGTTGTGTTACTTTGCGTTGCGTTACTTTGCCTTGTATTGTAGAACGTTGCATTACTTTGCGGTGTGTTACTTTGCGTTGTATTACTTTGCGTTGAGTTACTTTGCCTTGTGTTGTACTGAATTGCGTTGCGTTGCTTTACTTTGTGTTGTGTTGCATTGCGTACAGTTACTTTGCATTGCGTCGCATTACTTTGCGTCGCGTTACTTTGCGTCGCGTTACTTTGCGTTGCGTTACTTTGCATTGCGTTACTTTGCATTGTTACTTTGCGTTGGGTTACTTTGCGTCATGTTACTTTGAGTCATGTTACTTTGAGTCATGTTACTTTGCGTTGTTACTTTGCCTTGTGTTGTAATGTGTTGCTTTACTTTGCGTTACTTTGCATTGTGTTACTTAGCATTGTGTTACTTTGCGTTGTGTTACTTTGCATTGCGTTACTTTGCCTTGTGTTGTAGCACGTTGCATTACTTTAGCTTTGCGTTACTTTGCGTTGCGTTACTTTGCGTTGTGTTACTTTGCGTTGTGTTACTTTGCGTTGTGTTGTAGTGTGTTGCGTTGAATTACTTTGCGATGTGTTAATTTGCGTTGCCTTACTTTGCCTTGTGTTTTACTGTGTTGTGTTACTTTCCATTGTGTTACTTTACCTTGTGTTGTATTGCGTTCCGTTTCATTACTTTGCATTGCGTTACTTTGCGTTGTCTTACTTTGCGTTGCATTACGTTGCGTTGCGTTACTTTGCGTTGCGTTACTTTGCGTTGCGTTACTTTGCCCTGTGTTGTAGTGTGTTGTGTTGCTTTACTTTGCATTGTGTTACTTTGCTTTGTGTTACTTTGCTTTGTGTTACTTTGCGTTGCGTTAGTTTGTCTTGTATTGTAGAACGTTGCGTTACTTTGCGTTGCGTTACTTTGCATTGAGTTACTTTGCGTTGCGTTACTTTGCATTGTGTTCCTTTGCGTTGTGTTACTTTGCGTTGTGTTACTTTGCATTGTGTTACTTTGCGTTGCGTTATATTGCGTTGCATTACTTTGCGTTCTTTTACTTTGTGTTGCGTTGCGTTACTTTGCGTTGCGTTACTTTGCGTTGCGTTACTTTAAGTTCTTTTACTTTGCGTTGCGTTACTTTGCGTTGCGTTACTTTGCGTTGCGTTACTTTGCGTTGCGTTAGTTTGCGTTGCGTTACTTTGCATTGTTACTTTGCGTCACGTTACTTTGCGTCGTGTTACTTTGCGTCGCGTTACTTTGCATTGCGTTACGTTGCCTTGTGTTGTAGCACGTTGCATTACTTTGTTACTTTGCCTTGTGTTACTTTGCGTTGTATTACTTTGCGTTGCGTCACTTTGCCTTTTGTTGTAGTGCGTTGTGTTACTTTGCGTTGCGTTACTTTGCGTTGCGTTACTTTGCGTTGCGTTACTTTGCGTTGCGTTACTTTGCGTTGCGTTACTTTGCGTTACTTTGCGTTTTGTTACATTGCATTGCATTACTTTGCCTTGTGTTACTTTGCCTTGTGTTACTTTGCCTTGTGTTACTTTGCCTTGTGTTACTTTGCCTTGTGTTACTTTGCGTTGCGTTACATTGCGTTTCGTTACTTTGTGTTGTGTTACTTTGCGTTGTGCTACTTTGCGTTGTGTTACTTTGCGTTGTGTTACTTTGCCTTGTGTTACTTTGCCTTGTGTTACTTTGCCTTGTGTTACTTTGCGTTGTGTTACTTTGCGTTGCGTTACTTTGCGTTGTGTTACTTTGCGTTGTGTTACTTTGCGTTGTGTTACTTTGCGTTGTGTTACTTTGCCTTTTGTTGTAGTGCATTGTGTTACTTTGTGTTGTGTTACTTTGCCTTGTGTTGTAGAAAGTTGCGTTACTTTGTGTTGTGTTACTTTGCGTTGTGTTACTTTGCGTTGTGTTACTTTGCGTTGTATAACTTTGCGTTGTATAACTTTGCGTTGCTTTACTTTGCCTTTTTTGTAGTGCATTGTGTTACTTTGCATTGTTACTTTGCCTTGTGTTACTTTGCGTTTTGTTTTAGTGCGTTGTGTTTTAGTGCGTTGCGTTGTAGTGCGATGCGTTGTAGTGCGTTGTTTTGCGTTACTTTGCGTTGTGTTACTTTGCGTTGTTACTTTGCCTTGTGTTGTAATGTGTTGCTTTACTTTGCTTTACTTTGCATTGTGTTACTTTGCATTGTGTTACTTTGCGTTGTGTTACTTTGCGTTATGTTACTTTGCATTGCGTTATGTTGCCTTGTGTTGTAGCACGTTGCATTACTTTGCGTTGCGTTACTTTGCGTTGCGTTACTTTGCGTTGCGTTACTTTGCCTTGTGTTACTTTGCGTTGTGTTACTTTGCGTTGTATATCTTCGCGCGTATAACTTTGCGTTGCGTTACTTTGCCTTTTTTGTAGTGCATTGTGTTACTTTGCGTGGTTACTTTGCGTTGCGTTACTTTGCGTTGCGTTACTTTGCCTTGTGTTGTAGTGCGTTGTGTTACTTTGCCTTGTGTTACTTTGCGTTGCGTTACTTTGCGTTGTGTCGTAGTGCGTTGCGTTACTTAGCGTTGCTTTACTTTGCGTTGTGTTACTTTGCCTTGCGTTACTTTGCCTTGTGTTGTAATGTGTTGCGTTACTTTGCGTTGTCTTACTTTGCGTTGCGTTACTTTGCCTTGTGTTGTGGAACGTTCCGTTAGTTTGTGTTGTGTTAATTTGTGCTGCGTTACTTTTCTTTGCATTACTTTGCATTGTGTTACTTTGCGTTGTGCTACTTTCCATTGAGTTAATTTGCATTGTGTTGTAGTACGTTGCGTTACTTTGCATTGTGTTGTAGTGCGTTGTGTTACTTTGCGTTATGTTACTTTGCATTGCGTTACTTTGCGTTGTGTTACTTTGCCTTGTGTTACTTTGCGTTGTGTTACTTTGTTTTGCGTTACTCTGCCTTGTGTTGTAGTGCGTTGCGTTACTTTGCGTTGCGGTACTTTGCGTTGCATTACTTTGCCTTGTGTTGTAGTGCGTTGCGTTGTGTTACTTTGCGTTGCATTACTTTGCGTTGTGTTACTTTGCCTCGTGTTACTCTGCGTTGTGTTACTTTGTTTTGCATTACTTTGCCTTGTGTTGTAGTGCGTTGCGTTGTATTACTTTGGGTTGTGTCACTTTGCATTGCGTTACTTTGCCTTGTGTTGTAGTGCATTGCGTTGTGTTACTTTGCGTTGCGTTACTTTGCGTTGTTTTTTAGTGCGTTGCGTTGTAGTGCGATGCGTTGTTTTGTGTTACTTTGCGTTGTGTTACTTTGCGTTATGTTACTTTGCCTTTTGTTATAATGCGTTGCTTTGCATTACTTTGTGTTGTGTTACTTTTCGTTGCGTTAATTTACATTATGTTGTAATGTGTTGCCTAAATTTGCGTTGTTACTTTGCATTGTGTATCTTTGCGTTCTGTCACTTTGCGTTGCGTTACTTTGCCTTGTGTTGTAGTGCATTGTGTTACTTTGCCTTTTGTTACTTTGCGTTGTGTTACTTTGCCTTGTGTTTTAGTGCGTTGCGTTGCATTACTTTGTGTTGTGTTACTTTGCGTTGCGTTACTTTGCCTTGTGTTACTTTGCTTTTTGTCGTAGTGCTTTGCGTTACTTTGCCTTGTGTTGTAGTGTGTTGTGTTACTTAGCGTTGCGTTACTTTGCGTTGTGTTACTTTGCGTTGTGTTACTTTGCGTTGCGTTACTTTGCGTTGCTTTACTTTGCCTTGTGTTGTAATGTGTTGCGTTACTTTGCGTTGTCTTACTTTGCGTTGAGCTACTTTGCCTTGTGTTGTGGAAAGTTGCGTTACTTTGTGTTGTGTTTATTTGCGTTGCGTTACTTTGCTTTGCGTTACTTTGCCTTTTTTTGTAGTGCGTTACTTTGCGTTGCGTTACTTTGCGTTGCGTTGTAATGTGTTGCGTTACTTTGCGTTGTTTTACTTTGCCTTGTATTGTAGTGCGTTGCGTTGTGTTACTTTGGGTTGTGTTACTTTGGGTTGTGTTACTTTTCGTTGCGTTACTTTGCGTTGCGTTACTTTGCGTCGTGTTACTTTGCCTTGTGTTACTTTGCATTGTGTTACTTTGCGTTGTGTTACTTTGCGTTGTGTTACTTTGCGTTGTGTTGTAATGTGTTGCGTTACTTTGCGTTGTTTTACTTTGCCTTGTGTTGTAGTGCGTTGCGCTGTGTTACTGTGGGTTGTGTTACTTTGCGTTGCGTTACTTTGCGTTGTGTTACTTTGTGTTGTGTTACTTTGCGTTGCATTACTTTGCATTTTGTGACTTTGCATTGTGTTACTTTGCCTTTTGTTGTAGTGCATTGTGTTACTTTGCGTTGTGTTACTTTGCCTTGTGTTGTAATGTGTTGCGTTACTTTGCGTTACTTTGCGTTACTTTGCGTTACTTTGCGTTGCGTTACTTTGCATTGTGTTACTTTGCGTTGTGTTGTAATGTGTTGCGTTACTTTGCGTTGTTTTACTTTGCCTTGTGTTGTAGTGCGTTGCGTTGTGTTACTCTAGGTTGTTTTACTTTGGGTTGTGTTACTTTGGGTTGTGTTACTTTGCGTTGCGTTACTTTGCGTTGTGTTACTTTGCGTTGTGTTGTAATGTGTTGCATTACTTTGCGTTGTTTTACTTTGCGTTGCGTTACTTTGCGTTGCGTTACTTTGCATTGTGTTACTTTGCCTTGTGTTTTAGTGCGTTGCATTACTTTGTGTTGCGTTACTTTGCGTTGCATTACTTTACCTTGTGTTGTAATGTGTTGCGTTACTTTGCGTTGCGTTGTAGTGTGTTGGTTTACTTAACGTTGCGTTACTTTGCGTTGCGTTACTTTGCCTTGTGTTGTAGAAATTTTCGTTAGTTTGTGTTGTGTTAATTTGCGTTGCGTTACTTTGCATTGTGTTACTTTGCGTTGTGTTACTTTGCGTTGCGTTACTTTGCGTTGCGTTACTTTGCGTTACTTTGCGTTTTGTTATGAAGTATAGCACTTCCCTCTCTGGCTCGTAATAGGAAAAAAGCAATAAAGATTAGTTACCAGGAGGGACGGTGATGGTCACACACGCACTAAAATATTAAGATACTTTTGTGCAATACTAAAATAAGCACAGATCCCATAAAAAGTTATTACCTCCTTTTGTGGTATTCATCGATGGGAGTCAGTGCTGACAGGAGCAAAAAAAAATAAAAAATAAAAAAATAAAAAAAACATCTGGAAGAGTCTTCCAGATTACTGAGCCTCCTTCCAGAAACTTTACCTGAACTCTTAGTAGTGAGATTATTAATTTACAACCAGCCTGGTTAAGCTCACAGAGGAAAAACAACCACAAGACGTAGTACCCATCCTGTAACATTTGATCTGGTTGTTGACTGATGGGTTAAAGGCCTTGACATCTGTTTCTATATGGAGGTTTTGGTTGGACTTTATTAGTTGTAAGCCACAGAAGACAATCCACAAATCTGTACTGTGATTTGAAATGTAAAAATGTGAAATGCACATTTTTATATCCACAGAAATAAATGGTGATTTGCAAATATGCATAATTCACTCTGTAAATATGTATTTTAAGGTTTACATGTAAAATGATATAAACATATTTGTGCATCAGTTTATGCACATGAAATGATATCTGTCCATTTGCAGATCGCTTTCTGTGTATTTATGGGCCACATGACATTTGCAACTTCCCTCCTTGTGTTTACGTAATTTTGTCCAATTAACACCACAAGAGACCTGCAGCAAAGATGTGTCAGTATGAGGTGTATTTAGCAGCTCCACCAGAAGGTGGCGTCATGCCCTCACATGAGCTGAAGGAACTACAGTCTACAGCTGCTGGCAGAAAGCAAGAACAAGAGTCAGTCCAACCACCAGGAGACAACCAGCTGCCTGTAAGACCACGTGGAACATCTTTCTTTAACCCAACGGTCCTGATTCAGGATCAGGTTCATCATCTCCAGGTGAGTTTGCTGTGCTGTGCTGGCTTAGCCTTTACTGCTGTTAGCTACAGTGAGCTAGCTTAGTGTTAGCGGTGTCAAAGTTATCTAGCTGTGTTAAACTAGCTGGCGTTAGGACCTAGCGG
Organism: Pterois miles; assembly: GCA_947000775.1. Classification (NCBI taxonomy): domain Eukaryota; kingdom Metazoa; phylum Chordata; class Actinopteri; order Perciformes; family Scorpaenidae; genus Pterois; species Pterois miles. The sequence continues at coordinate 1,760,486 of CAMQGK010000123.1, forward strand.
TAGATCAGGGGCAGCAATCTGACCTCTGTGAGCAGACTCAAAGTAAACACAAGAGCCAGCGGTCAGTGAGAGTATTGATCAGGTTGATTATATGATCATAATCACATCCTCCCTTCTATACGTTACGTAGCACATGCTGTCATGCTGAATATTCACTGATCTGGAAACAGCAGGTGAGTTCAACCAACTTAATATGAATCCAAACATTGTGGTGATATCAGGTTGTAAAATTACTTTATTTAAACTATTCTTACTGATGTATTCATTTTTTGAGTATTACTAAATCATTTCACTTAAGTTAAAATAAATAAGACATTTCATCCATTTCTATGATCAGACAGTTCTTGGTGAAATGTTTGTTTGTGGATCATCACATCATATATCACAGCTGATGTACTTGTTACTGGGTCGATGATTTTGCTTCTCTATAAGCTTCTCAACTCAAGATGTGACATTTGTATGTTTTGTACTTGACAGAGAAAAGAAAAAATCTTAAAAGTGCTCCTCCATGAGGATGTTTTTAATGATTACATTGATTCCACTCACAGTTCATTTGTTTGCTGCTTTAGTATTTATAGTTGTTTCTTTAATCTGTGTTAGAAAACGGTTTATTAAGGCACAGGAGACATCCAGCATGCCTGGTATTAAATAAAACCAATGTGTGTGTGTATTTAGTAGTGCTGTTGATGGCCCAAATCTTGACATTTTAGTGTAAAGTATTTGAATTCTACATATTGTGTGATAAATATGCATAGTTACTGCCCTCTACTGGTTGAAACGCAGCTTGCATTTGACTTTAACTCTGCTGATCTGGCGGCAGGCGACGTAAACTATGGTGGCAGCTTTTGTCACCAACCAACAATTATACATCCTCTAGCAGCTCCTAGCTCCTTATCCACTGGATCTTCATTTTTACAGCTGCCCTGCTGACGAGGCCAAGGACAGTATTTTGGGGGAACACAGGTCCAGTTTTGCCATGAACTTTGTTTCCAGGTTATCAGTGGCGATCCTTCTGAGCTCTTTATCTGTATAAAATCAGGCACAAATAAAAGGCAGAATTTATTGAAATCAACGAAACTGAGCCGATCGCAACACACAAGCGCAGCTTCAGTTAAACTGCGTATGTGTTCTACCCCATAGCCTCAGACCCGGGTCCACAGGTGCCCAGCCTCCTTTCATGGGCCTTGGCTGCGAACGAGTGACAGCTAAAAGTTTCTGAACTTCTCCATATGTGCATCGATCTACATACCTTGTATTCTGTATGCAGCTGTGTGCGTATACTGCAGCTTTAATATATGCTGTCAGGATATCGTGATCGTTTCATCAAAATCACTTTTTAATCAGATTTGCTCCTTTTCAACCCGCTGCAGCTTTCATCACTATCAGTTTATACTATGTGAAGCTGTTGTTTCCCTCCTGACCTCCAGGTGGCGACTTTCTGTCACTTTAAAATGAAAAACCAGACCGGAAGTACTTGGACCCGGAAGTGTGGTTGTCTCATTGTGACCACGGACTGGCGGCGGGATCGTTGTTTCGTTAGCTGACGAGCCTATTTGTCTGTTTTGAGGCGGCAGAGCTCCAACGCAAAGTAACACCACGCAAAGTAACACAACGCAAAGTAACACAACACATGACAACACAACGCAAAGTAACGCAACGCAAAGTAACGCAACGCAAAGTAACGCAACGTTCCACAACACAAGGCAAAGTAACGCAACGCAAAGTAACGCAAAGTAATCTAATGCAAAGTAACACAACACAAAGTAATGCAACGCAAAGTAACAACGCAAAGTAACAACGCAAAGTAACAACGTAAGTAACAACGCAAAGTAACGCAAAACAACGCATTACAACGTAACGCAAAGTAACGCAACGCAAAGTAACGTTACGCAAAGTAACGCAACGCAAAGTAACGCAACGCAAAGTAACGCAAACGAACACAATGCAAAGTAACGCAACGCAAAGTAACGCAAAGTAACGCAAAGTAACGCAACGCAAAGTAATGCAACGCAAAGCAATGCAACGCAAAGTAACAACGCAAAGTAACAACGCAAATAAACAACGCAAAGTAACAACGCAAAGTAACACAAAACAACGCATTACATCGCATCGCACTACAACGCAACGCACTACAACACAACGCAAAATAACGCAATGCAAAGTAACGCAAAGTAATGCAACGCAAAGTAACAACGCAAAGTAACAACGAAAAGTAACGCAAAACAACGCATGACAACGCATCGCACTACAACGCAACGCAAAATACCGCAACACAAAGTAACACAACGCAGAGTAATGCACTACAACAAAATACAAAGTAACGCAACGCAAAGTAACGCAACGCAAAGTAATGCAACGCAAAGTAACGCAACGCAAAGTAACGCAACGCAAAGTAACGCAACGCAAAGTAACAACGCAAAGTAACAACGCAAAGTAACAACGCAAAGTAACAACGCAAAGTAACGCAACGCAAAGTAACGCAACGCAAAGTAACGCTACGCAAAGTAACGCAACGCAAAGTAACGCACTACAACAAAATGCAAAGTAACGCAACGCAAAGTAAAACTACGCAAAGTAACGCAAAGTAAACGCAAAATAACACAACACAAACTAACGCAACTTTCTACAACACAAGGCAAAGTAACGCAACACAAAGTGACACAACGCAAAGTAACGCAACGCAAAGTAACGCAACGCAAAGTAACGCAACGCAAAGTAACGCAACGCACAGTAACGCAACGCAAAGTAACGCAACACAAAGTAACGCAACACAAAGTAACGCATCGCAAAGTAATGCAACGCAAAGTAACAACGCAAAGTAACGCTAAACAACGCATTACAACGCATCGCACTACAACGCAATGCACTACAACCCATCGCACTACAACACAACGCAAAATAACGCAACGCAAAGTAACGCAACGCAGAGTAACGCAACGCAAAGTAACGCACTACAACAAAATGCAAAGTAACGCAACGCAAAGTAACAAAATGCAAAGGAACACAACGCAAAGGAAGACAATGCAAAGTAACGCAAAGTAACGCAACGCAAAGTAACGCAACGCAAAGTAACACAACACAAAGTAATGCAACGCAAAGTAACGACGCAAAGTAACAACGCAAAGTAACAACGCAAAGTAACAACGCAAAGTAACGCAAAACAATGCATTACAACGTAACGCAAAGTAACGCAACGCAAAGTAACGCAACGCTAAATAACGCAACACACTACAACACAAGGAAAAGTAACGCAACGCACTACGACACAACACAAAGTAACTAATGCAAAGTAACACAAGGCAAATTAACACAACGTACTACAACACAAGGCAAAGTAACGCAACACAAAGTCACGCAAAGCAAAGTAACGCAAAGTAACGCAATGCAAAGTAACGCTACGCAAAGTAACACAACGCAAAGTAACACAACGCAAAGTAACGCACTACATTATAACACAAGGTAAGGTAACGCAATGCAAAGTAACACAACACAAAGTAATGAAACGCAAAGTAACAATGCAAAGTAACAACGCAAAGTAACAACGCAAAGTAACAACGCAATGTTCTACAACACAAGGAATAGTAACGCAACGCAAAGTAACGCAACACATTACAACACAAGGTAAGGTAACGCAACGCAAAGTAACACAACACAAAGTAATGCAACGCAAAGTAACAACGCAAAGTAAAAACGCAAAGTAACGCAAAACAATGCATTACAACGCATCGCACTACAACGCATCGCACTACAACGTAACACAGTACAACGCATCGCACTACAACGCAACGCAAAGTAACGCAACGCAAAGTAACGCAACGCAAAGTAACGCACTACAACAAAATGCAAAGTAACGCAACGCAAAGTAACACAACACAAAGTAACACAATGCAAAGTAACGCAAAGCAAAGTAACCAACGCAAGATAACACAACACAAACTAATGCAACTTTCTACAACATAAGGCAAAGTAACGTAACGCAAAGTAACAAAACACAAAGTAATGCAAAGCAAAGTAACAACGCAAAGTAACAACGCAAAGTAACAACGCAAAGTAACAACGCAAAGTAACGCAAAACAACGCATCCCACTACAACGCAACGCACATCAACGCAACGCACTACAACGCATCGCACTACAACACAACGCAAAGTAACGCAACGCAAAGTAACGCAACGCAAAGTAACGCTACGCAAAGTAACACAACGCAAAGTAACGCAACGCAAAGTAACGCACTACATTACAACACAAGGTAAGGTAACGCAATGCAAAGTAACACAACACAAAGTAATGCAACGCAAAGTAACAACGCAAAGTAACAACGCAACGTTCTACAACACAAGGCATAGTAACGCAACGCAAAGTAAAGCAACACATTACAACACAAGGTAAGGTAACACAACGCAAAGTAACACAACACAAAGTAATGCAACGCAAAGTAACAACGCAAAGTAACAACGCAACGTTCTACAACACAAGGCATAGTAACGCAACGCAAAGTAAAGCAACACATTACAACACAAGGTAAGGTAACACAACGCAAAGTAACACAACACAAAGTAATGCAACGCAAAGTAACAACACAAAGTAACAACGTAAAGTAACAACGCAAAGTAACTAACAAAGTAAGTGGGGGCGGCAGTAGCTGGTGGGGGCGGCAGTAGGTCAGTCTGTAGGGAGTTGGCTTGGGAACCGGAGGGTCACCGGTTCAAGTCCCGACATGGACCAAAAACTGAGTGTGAACTGGTAGCTGGAGAGGTGCCAGTTTACCTCTTGGGCACTGCTGAGGTGCCCCTGAGCAAGGCACCAAACCCCCAACTGCTCAGGGCGCTTGTCAGGAGCAGCCCCTTCACTCTGACGTCTCTCCATTAATGCATGTATGTGTGTTTCAGGTCTGCATGTACCATGTATGAGTTTAACAGAGTGTAAATTGAATTTCCCCATTGTGGGACTAATAAAGGTAGATCTTCTTCTTCTTCTTCTTCTTCTAACAACGCAAAGTAACAACGCAAAGTAACGCAAAACAACGCATTACAAAGCATCACACTACAACGCAACGCACTACAACGCATCGCACTACAACACAACGTAAAGTAACGCAACGCAAAGTAACGCTAAGCAAAGTAACAACGCAAAGTACTGCAACGCAAAGTAACGCACTACAACAAAATGCAAAGTACCGCAATGCAAAGTAACACAACGCAAAGTAACACAATGCAAAGTAACGCAAAGCAAAATAACCAACGCAAAATAACACAACACAAACTAAGGCAACTTTCTACAACACGTTATCAAGGTAAAGTAACACAACGCAGAGTAACGCAACGCAGAGTAATGCAACGCAAAGTAACAACGCAAAGTAACAACGCAAAGTAACAACGCAAAGTAACAACGCAAAGTAACGCATTACAATGTAACGCAAAGTAACGCTACGCAAAGTAACGCAACGCAAAGTAATGCAACGCAAAGTAACTCAAAGTAACGCAAAGTAACGCAACGCAAAGTAATGCAACGCAAAGTAATGCAACGCGAAGTAACGCAACGTTCTACAACACAAGGCATAATAACGCAACGCAAAGTAACGCAAAGTAATGCAACGCAAAGTAACAACGCAAGGTAACGCAAAACAATGCATTACAACGCATCGCACTACAACGCAACGCAAAATACTGCAACACAAAGTAACGCAACGCAGAGTAACGCACTACAACAAAATACAAAGTAACGCAACGCAAAGTAACACAACGCAAAGGAATACAATGCAAAGTAACGCAACGCAAAGTAACGCAACGCAAAGTAACGCAACCCATTACAACACAAGGCAAAGTAACGCAATGTAAAGTAACGCAACGCAAAGTAACACAACAAAAAGTAATGCAACGCAAAGTAACAACGCAAAGTAACAACGCAAAGTAACAACGCAAAGTAACGCATTACAACGTAACGTAAAGTAACGCAACGCAAAGTAACGCAACGCAAAGTAATGAAACGCAAAGCAATACAACACAAGGTAAAGTAACACAAGGCAAAGTGACACAAGGCAAAGTAACGTAACACAGTAAAACACAAGGCAAAGTAAGGCAACTCAAATTAACACATCGCAAAGTAATGCAACGCAACGCACTACAAAATAACGCAAAGTAACACGAGGCAACGTAACATAACGCGAAGTAACGCAACGCAAAGTAACGCAATGCAAAAGTAATGCAACGTGCTACAACACAACGCAAAGTAACACAAGGCAAAGTAATGCAACGCAAAGTAATGCAACGCAAAGTAACACAACGCAAAGTAACACAACGCAAAGTAAAGCAACGTTAAGTATCGCACCACACTACAACACAAGGCAAAGTAACGCAACGCACTACAACACAATGCAAAGTAACTAATGCAAAGTAACACAAGGCAAAGTAACACAACGCTAAGTAACGTAACGTTCTACAACACAAGGCAAAGTAACTCAACGCAAAGTAATACAACGCAAAGTAACACACCGCAAAGTAACACACCGCAAAGTAACGCAACGTTCTACAACACAACGCAAAGTAACGCAACGCAAAGTAACACTTGGCAAAGTAACACAAAGCACTACAAAACAAGGCAAAGTAACACAAGGGAAAGTAACACAACGCAAAGTAACGAAACGCAAAGTAACACAACGCAAAGTAACACAACGCAAAGTAACACAACGCAAAGTAACACAACGCAAAGTAACACAACGCAAAGTAATGCAACGCAAAGTAACGTAACGCACTACAACACAATGAAAAGTAACGTAATGCAAAGTAACACAACGCAAAGTAACACAACGCAAACTAACACAACGCAAAGTAACACAATGCAAAGTAACGCAAAGCAAAGTAACGCAATGCAAATTAACACAACACAAACTAACGCATCTTTCTACAACACAAGGCAAAGTAACGCAACGCAAAGTAACACAGCGCAAAGTAACACAATGCAGTACAAAAAAAGGCAAAGTAACGCAACGCAAAGTAAAGCAACGCAAAGTAACGCAACGCAAAGTAACACAAGGCAAAGTAAAGCAACGGTAAGTAAAAGCAACACACTACAACACAAGGCAAAGTAACGCAATGCACTACGACACAACGCAAAGTAACACAAGGCAAAGTAACACAAAGCACTACAACACAAGGCAAAGTAACGCAACCCAAAGTGACACAACGCAAAGGAACACAATGCAAAGTAAGGCAACACTAAGTAACGCAACGCAAAGTAACGCAATGCAAAGTAAAGCAACGTTCTACAACACAAGACATAGTAACGCAACGCCAAGTAACGCAACACATTACAACACAAGGTAAAGAAACGCAACGCAAAGTAACAATGCAAAGTAACAATGCAAAGTAACAACGCAAAGTAACGCAAAACAACGCACTACAACGCATCGCACTAAAACACAAAGCAAAGTAACGCAACGCAAGGTAAAGCAACGCAAAGCAACGCAAAGTAACGCAAAGTAACGCACTACAACAAAAGGCAAAGTAACGCAACGCAAAGTAACACAACGCAAACTAACGCAATGCAAGGTAACGCAAAGCAAAGTAACGCAACGCAAAGTAACACAACGCAAAGTAACGCAACGCAAAGTAATGTAACGCAAAGTAAGACAATGCAAAGTAACGCAACACATTACAACACAAGGCAAAGTAATGCAACGCAAAGTAATGCAATGCAAAGTAACACAACGCAAAGTAACACAACGCAAAGTAACACAACGTTAAGTATCGCACCACACTAAAACACAAGGCAAAGTAACGCAACGCACTACGACACAACGCAACGTAACTAATGCAAAGTAACTAAATAACGCAACACACCACAACACAAGGCAAAGTAACGCAACGCACTACGACACAAGGCAAAGTAACGCAACGCACACGAACACATTGCAAAGTAACGCAACGCAAAGTAACGCAACGCAAAGTTACGCAACGCAAAGTAACGTAAAGTAATGCAACACAAAGTAACAACGCAAAGTAACGCAAAACAACGCATTACAACGTAACGCAAAGTAACGCAACGCAAAGTAACGCAACGCAAAGTAACGCAACGCAAAGTAACGCAACGCAAAGTAACGCAGCACACTACAACACAAGGCAAAGTAACGCAACGCACTACGACACAACGTAAAGTAACTAATGCAAAGTAACACAACGCAAAGGAACACAATGCAAAGTAACGCAACGCAAAGTAACGTAATGTAAAGTAACGCAACGCAAAGTAATGCAACCCATTAAAAAACAATGTAAAGTAACGCAACGCAAAGTAACACAAGACAAAGTAATGCAACGTAAAGTAACAACGCAAAGTAACAACGCAAAGTAACAACGCAAAGTAACAACGCAAAGTAACAACGCAAAGTTACAACGCTATGTAACGCAAAACAACGCATTACAACGCATCGCACTACAACAAAACGCAAAATAACGCAACCTAAAGTAACGCAACGCAAAGTAACGCACTACAACAAAATGCAAAGTAACGCAACGCAAAGTAACAACGCAAAGTAACAACGCAAAGTAACGCACTACATTACAACACAAGGTAAGGTAACGCAATGCAAAGTAACACAACACAAAGTCATGCAACGCAAAGTAACAACGGAAAGTAACAACGCAAAGTAACAACGCAACGTTCTACAACACAAGGCATAGTAACGCAACGCAAAGTAACGCACCACATTACAACACAAGGTAAGGTAATGCAACGCAAAGTAACGCTACGCAAAGTAACGCAACGGAAAGTAATGCAACGCAAAGTAATGCAACGCAAAGTAACAACGCAAAGTAACAACGCAAAGTAACAACGCAAAGTAACGCAAAACAACGCATTACAACGTAACGCAAAGTAACGCAACGCAAAGTAACGCAACGCTAAATAACGCAGCACACTACAACACAAGGCAAAGTAATGCAACGCACCACGACACAACGCAAAGTAACTAATTCAAATTAACACAAGGCAAAGTAACACAACGCACTACAACACAAGGCAAAGTAACGCAACGCAAAGTGACATAACGCAAACGAACACAATGCAAAGTAACGCAACGCAAAGTAACGCAACACAAAGTAACGCAACACAAAGTAACGCAACACAAAGTAACGCAACGCAAAGTAATGCAACGCAAAGTAACTCAAAGTAACGCAAAGTAACGCAACGCAAAGTAATGCAACGCAAAGTAATGCAACGCGAAGTAACGCAACGTTCTACAACACAAGGCATAATAACGCAACGCAAAGTAACGCAAAGTAATGCAACGCAAAGTAACAACGCAAGGTAACGCAAAACAATGCATTACAACGCATCGCACTACAACGCAACGCAAAATACTGCAACACAAAGTAACGCAACGCAGAGTAACGCACTACAACAAAATACAAAGTAACGCAACGCAAAGTAACACAACGCAAAGGAATACAATGCAAAGTAACGCAACGCAAAGTAACGCAACGCAAAGTAACGCAACTCATTACAACACAAGGCAAAGTAACGCAATGTAAAGTAACGCAACGCAAAGTAACACAACAAAAAGTAATGCAACGCAAAGTAACAACGCAAAGTAACAACGCAAAGTAACAACGCAAAGTAACGCATTACAACGTAACGTAAAGTAACGCAACGCAAAGTAACGCAACGCAAAGTAATGAAACGCAAAGCAATACAACACAAGGTAAAGTAACACAAGGCAAAGTGACACAAGGCAAAGTAACGTAACACAGTAAAACACAAGGCAAAGTAAGGCAACTCAAATTAACACATCGCAAAGTAATGCAACGCAACGCACTACAAAATAACGCAAAGTAACACGAGGCAACGTAACATAACGCGAAGTAACGCAACGCAAAGTAACGCAATGCAAAAGTAATGCAACGTGCTACAACACAACGCAAAGTAACACAAGGCAAAGTAATGCAACGCAAAGTAATGCAACGCAAAGTAACACAACGCAAAGTAACACAACGCAAAGTAAAGCAACGTTAAGTATCGCACCACACTACAACACAAGGCAAAGTAACGCAACGCACTACAACACAATGCAAAGTAACTAATGCAAAGTAACACAAGGCAAAGTAACACAACGCTAAGTAACGTAACGTTCTACAACACAAGGCAAAGTAACTCAACGCAAAGTAATACAACGCAAAGTAACACACCGCAAAGTAACACACCGCAAAGTAACGCAACGTTCTACAACACAACGCAAAGTAACGCAACGCAAAGTAACACTTGGCAAAGTAACACAAAGCACTACAAAACAAGGCAAAGTAACACAAGGGAAAGTAACACAACGCAAAGTAACGAAACGCAAAGTAACACAACGCAAAGTAACACAACGCAAAGTAACACAACGCAAAGTAACACAACGCAAAGTAACACAACGCAAAGTAATGCAACGCAAAGTAACGTAACGCACTACAACACAATGAAAAGTAACGTAATGCAAAGTAACACAACGCAAAGTAACACAACGCAAACTAACACAACGCAAAGTAACACAATGCAAAGTAACGCAAAGCAAAGTAACGCAATGCAAATTAACACAACACAAACTAACGCATCTTTCTACAACACAAGGCAAAGTAACGCAACGCAAAGTAACACAGCGCAAAGTAACACAATGCAGTACAAAAAAGGCAAAGTAACGCAACGCAAAGTAAAGCAACGCAAAGTAACGCAACGCAAAGTAACACAAGGCAAAGTAAAGCAACGGTAAGTAAAAGCAACACACTACAACACAAGGCAAAGTAACGCAATGCACTACGACACAACGCAAAGTAACACAAGGCAAAGTAACACAAAGCACTACAACACAAGGCAAAGTAACGCAACCCAAAGTGACACAACGCAAAGGAACACAATGCAAAGTAAGGCAACACTAAGTAACGCAACGCAAAGTAACGCAATGCAAAGTAAAGCAACGTTCTACAACACAAGACATAGTAACGCAACGCCAAGTAACGCAACACATTACAACACAAGGTAAAGAAACGCAACGCAAAGTAACAATGCAAAGTAACAATGCAAAGTAACAACGCAAAGTAACGCAAAACAACGCACTACAACGCATCGCACTAAAACACAAAGCAAAGTAACGCAACGCAAGGTAAAGCAACGCAAAGCAACGCAAAGTAACGCAAAGTAACGCACTACAACAAAAGGCAAAGTAACGCAACGCAAAGTAACACAACGCAAACTAACGCAATGCAAGGTAACGCAAAGCAAAGTAACGCAACGCAAAGTAACACAACGCAAAGTAACGCAACGCAAAGTAATGTAACGCAAAGTAAGACAATGCAAAGTAACGCAACACATTACAACACAAGGCAAAGTAATGCAACGCAAAGTAATGCAATGCAAAGTAACACAACGCAAAGTAACACAACGCAAAGTAACACAACGTTAAGTATCGCACCACACTAAAACATAAGGCAAAGTAACGCAACGCACTACGACACAACGCAACGTAACTAATGCAAAGTAACTAAATAACGCAACACACCACAACACAAGGCAAAGTAACGCAACGCACTACGACACAAGGCAAAGTAACGCAACGCACACGAACACATTGCAAAGTAACGCAACGCAAAGTAACGCAACGCAAAGTTACGCAACGCAAAGTAACGTAAAGTAATGCAACACAAAGTAACAACGCAAAGTAACGCAAAACAACGCATTACAACGTAACGCAAAGTAACGCAACGCAAAGTAACGCAACGCAAAGTAACGCAACGCAAAGTAACGCAACGCAAAGTAACGCAGCACACTACAACACAAGGCAAAGTAACGCAACGCACTACGACACAACGTAAAGTAACTAATGCAAAGTAACACAACGCAAAGGAACACAATGCAAAGTAACGCAACGCAAAGTAACGTAATGTAAAGTAACGCAACGCAAAGTAATGCAACCCATTAAAAAACAATGTAAAGTAACGCAACGCAAAGTAACACAAGACAAAGTAATGCAACGTAAAGTAACAACGCAAAGTAACAACGCAAAGTAACAACGCAAAGTAACAACGCAAAGTAACAACGCAAAGTTACAACGCTATGTAACGCAAAACAACGCATTACAACGCATCGCACTACAACAAAACGCAAAATAACGCAACCTAAAGTAACGCAACGCAAAGTAACGCACTACAACAAAATGCAAAGTAACGCAACGCAAAGTAACAACGCAAAGTAACAACGCAAAGTAACGCACTACATTACAACACAAGGTAAGGTAACGCAATGCAAAGTAACACAACACAAAGTCATGCAACGCAAAGTAACAACGGAAAGTAACAACGCAAAGTAACAACGCAACGTTCTACAACACAAGGCATAGTAACGCAACGCAAAGTAACGCACCACATTACAACACAAGGTAAGGTAATGCAACGCAAAGTAACGCTACGCAAAGTAACGCTACGCAAAGTAACGCAACGGAAAGTAATGCAACGCAAAGTAATGCAACGCAAAGTAACAACGCAAAGTAACAACGCAAAGTAACAACGCAAAGTAACGCAAAACAACGCATTACAACGTAACGCAAAGTAACGCAACGCAAAGTAACGCAACGCTAAATAACGCAGCACACTACAACACAAGGCAAAGTAACGCAACGCACTACGACACAACGCAAAGTAACTAATTCAAATTAACACAAGGCAAAGTAACACAACGCACTACAACACAAGGCAAAGTAACGCAACGCAAAGTGACATAACGCAAACGAACACAATGCAAAGTAACGCAACGCAAAGTAACGCAACACAAAGTAACGCAACACAAAGTAACGCAACACAAAGTAACGCAACACAAAGTAATGAAACGCAAAGTAACAACGCAAAGTAACAACGCAAAGTAACATAAAACAACGCATTACAACGCATCGGACTACAACGTAACGCACTACAACGCATCGCACTTCAACACAATGCAAAGTAACGCAATGCAAAGTAACACAACGCAAAGTAACACAATGCAAAGTAACGCAAAGCAAAGTAACGCAACGCAAATTAACACGAATCAAACTAACGCAACTTTCTACAACACAAGGCAAAGTAACGCAACGCAAAGTAACACAGTGCAAAGTAACACAATGCACTACAAAAAAGGCAAAGTAACGCAACACAAAGTAACACAACGCAAAGTAACGCAACGCAAAGTAACGCACTACAACAAAATGCAAAGAAACGCAACGCAAAGTAAAACAACACAAAGTAACACAATGCAAAGTAACGCAAAGCAAAGTAACCAACGCAAAATAACACAACACAAACTAACGCAACTTTCTACAACACAAGGCAAAGTAACGCAACGCAAAGTAACACAACACAAAGTAATGCAAAACAAAGTAAGATCGAAAAGTAACAACGAAATGTAATGCAAAACAACGCATTACAACGCATAGCACTACAACACAAAGCAAAGTAACGCAACGCAAAGTAAAGCTACGCAAAGTAACGCAACGCTAAGTAACGCAACACACTACAACACAAGGCAAAGTAACGCAACGCAGTATGACACAACGTAAAGTAACTAATACAAAGTAACACAAGGCAAAGTAACACAAGGCACTACAACACAAGGCAAAGTAACGCAACGCAAAGTGACACAACGCAAACGAACACAATGCAAAGTAACGCAACGCAAAGTAACACAACGCAAAGTAATGCAACGCAACGTAACACAAAGTAACGCAAAGTCATGCAACGCAAAGTAAAAACTCAAAGTAACAACGCAAAGTAACGCATTACAACGCATCGCACTACAACGCAACGCAAAATACCGCAACACAAAGTAACGCAACGCAGAGTAACGCACTACAACAAAATACAAAGTAACGCAACGCAAAGTAACACAACGCAAAGGAACACAATGCAAAGAAAAGCAACGCAAAGTAACGCAACGCAAAGTAACGCAACCCATTACAACACAAGGTAAAGTAACGCAAGGTAAAGTAACGCAACGCAAAGTAATGCAACGCAAACTAAAAACGCAAAGTAACAACGCAAACTAACAACGCAAAGTAACAACGCAAAGTAACGCAAAACAACGCATTACAACGTAACGCAAAGTAACGCAACGCAAAGTAACGCAACGCAAAGTAACGCAACGCAAAGTAACGCAACACGAAGTAATGCAACGCAAAGTAACGCAACCCATTAAAACACAAGGTAAAGTAACGCAACGCAAAGTAACACAACACAAAGTAATGCAACGCAAAGTAACAACGCAAACTAACATCGCAAAGTAACAACGCAAAGTAACGTAAAACAACACATTACAACGCGTCGCACTACAACGCAAGGCAAAGTAACGCAACGCACTACGACACAACGTAAAGTAACTAATGCAAAGTAACACAAGGCAAAGTAACACAACGCACTACAACACAAGGCAAAGTAACACAACGCACTACAACACAAGGCAAAGTAACGCAACGCACTACGACACAACGCAAAGTAACGCAACGTAAACTAACGCAACGCAAAGTAACGCAACGCAAAGTAACGCTACGCAAAGTAACACAACGCAAAGTACCGCAACGCAAAGTAACGCACTACAACAAAATGCAAAGTAACACAACGCAAAGTAACACAATGCAAAGTAACGCAAAGCAGAATAACCAACGCAAAATAACACAACACAAACTAACGCAACTTTCTACAACACGTTATCAAGGTAAAGTAACGCAACGCAAAGTAACACAACACATAGTAACACAACACAAAGTAATGCAACGCAAAGTAACAACGCAAAGTAACAACGCACTACGACACAACGCAAAGTAACTAATGCAAAGTAACACAAGGCAAAGTAACACAACGCACTACAACACAAGGCAAAGTAACGCAAAGCAAAGTAACGCAACGCAAATTAACACAAATCAAACTAACGCAACTTTCTACAACACAAGGCAAAGTAACGCAACGCAAAGTAACACAGCGCAAAGTAACACAGCGCAAAGTGACACAACGCAAAGGAACACAATGCAAAGTAACGCAACGCAAAGTAACGTAATGCAAAGTAACGCAACGTTCTACAACACAAGGCATAGTAACGCAACGCAAAGTAATGCAACACATTACAACACAAGGTAAGGTAACGCAACGCAAACTAACACAACACAAAGTAATGCAACGCAAAGTAACAACGCAAACTAACAACGCAAAGTAACAACGCAAAGTAACGTAAAACAACACATTACAACGCGTCGCACTACAACGCAACGCACTACAACGCATCGCACTACAACACAAGGCAAAGTAACGCAACGCACTACGACACAACGCAAAGTAACTAATGCAAAGTAACAAAAGGCAAAGTAACACAACGCACTACAACACAAGGCAAAGTAACGCAACGCAAACGAACACAATGTAAAGTAACGCAAAGTAATGCAACGCAAAGTAATGCAGCGCAAAGTAACGCAACGTTCTACAACACAAGCCATATTAACGCAACGCAAAGCAACGCAAAGCAACGCAAAGCAACGCAAAGCAACGCAAAACAAAGTATGAAAACGCATCGCACTACAACAAAACGCAAAATACCGCAACACAAAGTAACGCAACGCAGAGTAACGCACTACAACAAAATACAAAGTAACGCAACGCAAAGTAACACAACGCAAAGTAACACAACGCAAAGTGAAAACGCAAAGTAACAACGCAAAGTAACAACGCAAAGTAACAACGCAAAGTAACAACGCAAAGTAATAACGCAAAGTAACAGCACAAAGTAACGCAAAACAACGCATTACAACGTAACGCAAAGTAACGCAACTTAAAGTAACGCTACGCAAAGTAATGCTACGCAAAGTAACGCTACGCAAAGTAACGCAACGCAAAGTAACGCACTACAACAAAATGCAAAGTAACGCAACGCAAAGTAAAACAACGCAAAGTAAACGCAAAATAACACAACACAAACTAACGAAACTTTCTACAACAAAAGGCAAAGTAACGCAACGCAAAGTGACACAACGCAAACGAACACAACGCAAAGCAACGCAACGCAAAGCAACGCAACGCAAAGTAACGCAACGCAAAGTAACGCAACGCAAAGTAATGCAACGCAAACTAACAACGCCAAGTAACAACGCAAAGTAACGCAAAACAACGCATTACAACGCATCGCACTACAACGCAACGCACTACAACGCATCGCACTACAACACAACGCAAAGTAACGCAACGCAAAGTAACGCACTACAACAAAATGCAAAGTAACGCAACGCACTACAACAAAATGCAAAGTAACGCAACGCAAAGTAACGCAACGCAAAGTAACGCAACGCAAAGTAGTGCAACGCAAAGTAACACAACACAAAGTAATGCAACGCAAAGTAACGACGCAAAGTAACGACGCAAAGTAACAACGCAAAGTAACGCAAAACAACGCAAAGCAAAGTAACGCACTACAACACAATGCAAAGTAACGCAACGCAAAGTAACGCAACGCAAAGTAACACAACGTAAAGTAACGCTACGCAAAGTAACGCAACGCTAAGTAACGCAACACACTACAACACAAGGCAAAGTAACGCAACGCACTACGACAACGCAAAGTAACTAATGCAAAGTAACACAAGGCAAAGTAACACAACGCACTACAACACAAGGCAAAGTAACGCAACGCAAATGAAGACAATGCAAAGTAACGCAACGCAAAGTAACACAACGCAAAGTAACGCACTACATTACAACACAAGGTAAGGTAACGCAATGCAAAGTAACACAACACAAAGTAATGCAACGCAAAGTAACAACACAAAGTAACAACGCAAAGTAACAACGCAAAGTAACAATGCAACGTTCTACAACACAAGGCATAGCAACGCAACGCAAAGTAAAGCAACACATTACAACACAAGTTAAGGTAACGCAACGCAAAGTAACGCAACGCAAAGTAACGCAACGCAAAGTAATGCTAAGCAACGTAACGCAAAGCAAAATAACCAACGCAAAATAACACAACACAAACTAAGGCAACTTTCTACAACACGTTATCAAGGTAAAGTAACGCAACGCAAAGTAACACAACACAGAGTAATGCAACACAAAGTAACAACGCAAAGTAACAACGCAAAGTAACAACGCAAAGTAACGCAAAACAACGCATTACAACGTAACGCAAAGTAACGCTACGCAAAGTAACGCTACGCAAAGTAACGCACTACAACAAAATGCAAAGTAACGCAACACAAAGTGATACAACGCAAACGAACACAATGCAAAGTAACGCAACGCAAAGTAACGCAACGCAAAGTAACGCAACGCAAAGTAACGCAAAGTAACGCACCGCAAAGTAATGTAACGCAAAGTAATGCAATGCAAAGTAACAACGCAAAGTAACAACGCAAAGTAACAACGCAAAGAAACAACGCAAAGTAACAACGCACAGTAACGCAAAACAACGCATTACAACGCATCGCACTACAATGCAACGCACTACAACGCATCGCACTACGACAACGCAAAGTAACTAATGCAAAGTAACACAAGGCAAAGTAACACAACGCACTACAACACAAGGCAAAGTAACGCAACGCAAATGAAGACAATGCAAAGTAACGCAACGCAAAGTAACACAACGCAAAGTAATGCAACCTAAAGTAACGCTACGCAAAGTAACACAACGCAAAGTAACGCAACGCAAAGTAACGCACTACATTACAACACAAGGTAAGGTAACGCAATGCAAAGTAACACAACACAAAGTAATGCAACGCAAAGTAACAACACAAAGTAACAACGCAAAGTAACAACGCAAAGTCTACAACACAAGGCATAGCAACGCAACGCAAAGTAAAGCAACACATTACAACACAAGGTAAGGTAACGCAACGCAAAGTAACGCAACGCAAAGTAACGCAACGCAAAGTAACGCTAAGCAAAGTAACACAACGCAAAGTACTGCAACGCAAAGTAATGCACTACAACAAAATGCAAAGTAACGCAACGCAAAGTAACACAACGCAAAGTAACACAACGCAAAGTAACACAATGCAAAGTAACGCAAAGCAAAATAACCAACGCAAAATAACACAACACAAACTAAGGCAACTTTCTACAACACGTTATCAAGGTAAAGTAACGCAACGCAAAGTAACACAACACAGAGTAATGCAACGCAAAGTAACAACGCAAAGTAACAACGCAAAGTAACAACGCAAAGTAACGCAAAACAACGTATTAAAACGCATCGCACTACAACAAAACGCAAAATACCGCAACAAAAAGTAACGCAACGCAGAGTAACGCACTATAACAAAATACAAAGTGACGCACTGCAAAGTAACACAACGCAAAGTAACACAATGCAAAGTAAAAACGCAAAGTAACAACGCAAAGTAACAACGCAAAGTAATAACGCAAAGTAATAACGCAAAGTAACGCAAAACAACGCATTACAACGTAACGCAAAGTAACAACACACAGGCATAGTAACGCGACGCAAAGTAACGCAACACATTACAACACAAGGTAAAGTAAAGCAAGGCAAAGTAACACAACACAAAGGAATGCAACGCAAAGTAACAACGCAAAGTAACGCAAAACAACGCAGTACAACGCATCGCACTACAACACAACGCAAAGTAACGCAACGCAAAATAACGCAACGCAAAGTAACGCACTACAACAAAATGCAAAGTAACGCAACGCAAAGTAACACAACGCAAAGTAACACAATGCAAAGTAATGCAAAGCAAAGTAACCAACGCAAGATAACACAACACAAAGTAACGCAACGCAAAGTAACACAACGCAAAGTAACACAACGCAAAGTAACACAACGCAAAGTAACGCACTACATTACAACACAAGGTATGGTAACGCAATGCAATGTAATGCAAAGCAAAGTAACAACGCAAAGTAACAACGCAAAGTAACATCGCAGCGTTCTACAACACAAGGCACAGTAACGCAACGCAAAGTAACGCAACACATTACAACACAAGGTAAGGTAACGCAACGCAAAGTAACACAACACAAAGTAATGCAACACAAAGTAACAACGCAAAGTAACAACGCAAAGTAACAACGCAAAGTAACAACGCAAAACAACGCATCGCACTACAACGTAACGCAGTACAACGTAACGCAGTACAACGCATCGCACTACAACACAACGCAAAGTAATGCAACGCAAAGTAACAACGCAAAGTAACAACGCAAAGTATTGCAAAACAACGCATTACAAAGCATCGCACTACAACGCAATGCACTACAAAACATCGCACTACAACACAACACAAAGTAACGCAACGCAAAATAACGCACTACAACAAAATGCAAAGTAACACAACGCAAAGGAACGCAACGCAAAGCAACGCAACGCAAAGCAACGCAACGCAAAGCAACGCAACGCAAAGTAACGCAACGCAAAGTAACGCAACGCAAAGGAACGCAACCCATTACAACGCAAGGTAAAGTAACGCAACGCAAAGTAACACAACACAAAGTAATGCAACGCAAAGTAACAACGCAAAGTAACACAAAACAACGCATTACAACATAACGCAAAGTAACGCAACGCAAAGTAACGCAACGCAAAGTAACGCTACGCAAAGTAACGCAACGCAAAGTAACGCAACGCAAAGTAACGCAACGCAAAGTAACGCAAGGCAAAGTAAATCAATGCAAAGTAACGCAACGCAAAGTAATGCAACGCAAAGTAACGCAATGTTCTACAACACAAGGCATAGTAACGCGACGCAAAGTAACGCAACACATTACAACACAAGGTAAAGTAAAGCAAGGCAAAGTAACACAACACAAAGGAATGCAACGCAAAGTAACAACGCAAAGTAACGCAAAACAACTCAGTACAACACATCGCACTACAACGCATCGCACTACAACGCAACGCAAAGTAACGCAACGCAAAGTAACGCAACGCAAAGTAACGCAACGCAAAGTAACGCGCTACAACAAAATGCAAAGTAACGCAACGCAAAGTAACACAATGCAAAGTAACGCAAAGCAAAGTAACCAACGCAAGATAACACAACACAAAGTAACGCAACGCAAAGTAACACAACGCAAAGTAACACAACGCAAAGTAACACAACGGAAAGTAACGCACTACATTACAACACAAGGTATGGTAACGCAATGCAAAGTAATGCAAAGCAAAGTAACAACGCAAAGTAACAACGCAAAGTAACAACGCAGCGTTCTACAACACAAGGCATAGTAACGCAACGCAAAGTAACGCAACACATTACAACACAAGGTAAGGTAACGCAACGCAAAGTAACACAACACAAAGTAATGCAACGCAAAGTAACAACGCAAAGTAACAACGCAAAGTAACAACGCAAAGTAACAACGCAAAGTAACAACGCAAAACAACGCATCGCACTACAACGTAACGCAGTACAACGCATCGCACTACAACACAACGCAAAGTAATGCAACGCAAAGTAACGCAACGCAAAGTAACGCAACGCAAAGTAACGCAACGCAAAGTAACGCAACGCAAAGTAACACAACGCAAAGTAACGCAACGTAAAGTAACGCTAAGCAAAGTAACACAACGCAAAGTACCGCAACGCAAAGTACTGCACTACAACAAAATGCAAAGTAACGGAACGCAAAGTAACGCAACGCAAAGTAACACAACGCAAAGTAACACAACGCAAAGTAACACAATGCAAAGTAACGCAAAGCAAAATAACCAACGCAAAATAACACAACACAAACTAAGGCAACTTTCTACAACACGTTATCAAGGTAAAGTAACGCAACGCAAAGTAACACAACACAGAGTAATGCAACGCAAAGTAACAACTCAAAGTAACAACGCAAAGTAACAACGCAAAGGCATAGTAACGCGACGCAAAGTAACGCAACACATTACAACACAAGGTAAAGTAAAGCAAGGCAAAGGAACACAACACAAAGGAATGCAACGCAAAGTAACAATGCAAAGTAACGCAAAACAACGCAGTACAACGCATCGCACTATAACGCATCGCACTACAACACAACGCAAAGTAACGCAACGCAAAGTAACGCAACGCATAGCAACGCAACGCAAAGTAACGCAACGCAAAGTAACGCAACGCAAAGTAACGCACTACAACAAAATGCAAAGTAACGCAATGCAAAGTAACACAACGCAAAGTAACACAATGCAAAGTAACGCAAAGCAAAGTAACCAACGCAAGATAACACAACACAAAGTAACGCAAAGCAAAGTAACCAACGCAAGATAACACAAGATAAACTAACGCAAGTTTCTACAACACAAGGAAAAGTAACGCAACGCAAAGTAACGCAACGCAAAGTAACGCAACGCAAAGTAACACAACGCCAAGTAACACAACGCAGAGTAACGCACTACATTACAACACAAGGTAAGGTAACGCAATGCAAAGTAATGCAACGCAAAGTAACAACGCAACGTTCTACAACACAAGGCATAGTAACGCAACGCAAAGTAAAGCAACACATTACAACACAAGGTAAGGTAACGCAACGCAAAGTAACACAACACAAAGTAATGCAACGCAAAGTAACAACGCAAAGTAACAACACAAAACAACGCATTACAACGCATCGCACTACAACGTAACGTAGTACAACGCATCACACTACAACACAACGCAAAGTAATGCAACGCAAAGTAATGCAACGCAAAGTAACGCAACGCAAAGTAACGCAACGCAAAGTAACGCAATGCAAAGTAACGCAAAGTAACGCACTACAACAAAATGCATAGTAACGCAACGCAAAGTAACACAACACAAAGTAACACAATGCAAAGTAACGCAAAGCAAAGTAACCAACGCAAGATAACACAACACAAAGTAACGCAAAGCAAAGTAACCAACGCAAGATAACAGAACAGAAAATAACGCAACTTTCTACAACACAAGGCAAAGTATCGCAAAGCAAAGTAACACAACACAAAGTAATGCAAAGCAAAGTAACAACGCAAAGTAATAACGCAAAGTAACAATGCAAAGTAACGCAAAACAACGCATCGCACTACAACGCAACGCACTTCAACGCATCGCACTACAACACAACGTAAAGTAACGCAATGCAAAGTAACGCAACGAAAAGTAACGCAACGCAAATTAACGCTACGCAAAGTAACACAACGCAAAGTAACGCAACGCAAAGTAACGCACTACATTACAACACAAGGTAAGGTAACGCAATGCAAAGTAACACAACACAAAGTAATGCAACGCAAAGTAACAACGCAAAGTAACAACGGAAAGTAACAACGCAACGTTCTACAACACAAGGCATAGCAACGCAACGCAAAGTAATGCAACACATTACAACACAAGGTAAGGTAACGCAACGCAAAGTAACGCAACGCAAAGTAACGCAACGCAAAGTAACGCTAAGCAAAGTAACACAACGCAAAGTACCGCAACGCAAAGTACTGCACTACAACAAAATGCAAAGTAACGCAACGCAAAGTAACGCAACGCAAAGTAACGCAACGCAAAGTAACACAACGCAAAGTAACACAATGCAAAGTAACGCAAAGCAAAATAACCAACGCAAAATAACACAACACAAACTAAGGCAACTTTCTACAACACGTTATCAAGGTAAAGTAACGCAACGCAAAGTAACGCAACGCAAAGTAACGCAACACAAAGTAATGCAACGCAAAGTAACAACTCAAAGTAACAACGCAAAGTAACAACGCAAAGTAACAACGCAAAGTAACAACGCAAAGTAACGCAAAACAACGCATTACAACGTAACGCAAAGTAACGCTACGCAAAGTAACGCTACGCAAAGTAACGCAACGCAAAGTAACGCAACGCAAAGTAACGCTACGCAAAGTAACGCTACGCAAAGTAACGCAACGCAAAGTAACGCACTACAACAACATGCAAAGTAACGCAACGCAAAGTGACACAACGCAAACGAACACAATGCAAAGTAACGCAACACAACGTAACGCAACGCAAAGTAACGCAACGCAAAGTAACGCAACGCAAAGTAACACAACGCAAAGTAACACAACGCAAAGTAACACAATGCAAAGTAATGCAAAGCAAAGTAACAACGCAAAGTAACAACGCAAAGTAACGCAAAACAACGCATTACAACGCATCGCACTACAACGCAACGCACTACAACGCATTGCACTACAACACAACGCAAAAAATAATGCAACGCAAAGTAACGCAATACAACAAAATGCAAAGTAACACAACACAAAATAACGCAACGCAAAGTAACGCACTACAACAAAATGCAAAGTAACGCAACGCAAAGTAACGCAACGCAAAGTAACACAACGCAAAGGGACACAATGTAAAGTAACGCAACGCAAAGTAACACAACACAAAGTAACAACGCAAAGTAACAACGCAAAGTAACAACGCAAAGTAAGACAACGCAAAGTAACGCAGCGCAAAGTAACACAACGCAAAGTAACGCAACGCAAAGTAACGCTACGCAAAGTAATGCAACGCTAAATAACGCAACACACTACAACACAAGGCAAAGTAACGCAACGCACTACGAGACAACGCAAAGTAACTAATGCAAAGTAACACAAGGCAAAGTAACACAACGCACTACAACACAAGGCAAAGTAACGCAAAGCAAAGTAACGCAACGCAAATTAACACAAATCAAACTAACGCAACTTTCTACAACACAAGGCAAAGTAACGCAAAGCAAAGTGACACAGCGCAAAGTAACACAGCGCAAAGTAACACAATGCACTACAAAAAAGGCAAAGTAATGCAACGCAAAGTAACACAATGCAAAGTAACACAATGCAACGCAACACATTACAACACAAGGTAAAGTAAAGGAAGGCAAGGTAACACAACACAAAGTAATGCAACGCAAAGTAACAACGCAAAGTAACAACGCAAAGTAACGCAAAACAACGCATTAAAACGCATCGCACTACAACGTAACGCAGTACAACGCATCGCACTACAACGCATCGCACTACAACACAACGCAAAGTAACGCAACGCAAAATAACGCAACGCATAGTAACGCAACGCAAAGTAACGCAACGCAAAGTAACGCAACGCAAAGTAACGCAACGCAAAGTAACGCACTACAACAAAATGCAAAGTAACGCAATGCAAAGTAACGCAACGCAAAGTAACGCAACGCAAAGTAACACAATGCAAAGTAACGCAAAGCAAGGGGCGGCAGTAGCTCAGTCTGTAGGGAGTTGGCTTGGGAACCGGAGGGTCACCGGTTCAAGTCCCGACATGGACCAAGAACTGAGTGTGAACTGGTAGCTGGAGAGGTGCCAGTTTACCTCTTGGGCACTGCCGAGGTGCCCCTGAGCAAGGCACCAAACCCCCAACTGCTCGGGGCGCTTGTCAGGAGCAGCCCCCTCACTCTGACACCTCTCCAATTGTTGCATGTATATGGACCTGTTTGTGCATGTGTGTGTATAAGTTAACAGAGTGAAAAAATTGAATTTCCCCTAGCGGGACTAACAAAGGAATATCTTCTTATCTTCTTCTTCTTCTTCTTCAAAGTAACCAACGCAAGATAACACAACACAAAGTAACGCAAAGCAAAGTAACCAACGCAAGATAACACAACACAAACTAACGCAAGTTTCTACAACACAAGGAAAAGTAACGCAACACAAAGTAAAACAACACAAAGTAAAACAACACAAAGTAATGTAAAGCAAAGTAACAACGCAGAGTAACAACGCAAAGTAAAAACGCAAAGTAACGCAAAAAACGCATTACAACGCATCGCACTACAACGCAACGCACTACAATGCATCGCACTACAACACAGCGCAAAGTAACGCAATGCAAAGTAACGCTACGCAAAGTAACACAACGCAAAGTAACGCACTACATTACAACACAAGGCATAATAACGCAACAAAAAGCAACGCAAAGTAATGCAACGCAAAGTAACAACGCAAAGTAACGCAAAGCAAAGTAACACAAAGCAAAGGGACACAATGTAAAGTAACGCAACGCAAAGTAACAAAACACAAAGTAATGCAACGCAAAGTAACAACGCAAAGTAACAACGCAAAGTAACAACGCAAAGTAACGCAGCGCAAAGTAACGCAACGCAAAGTAACGCTACGCAAAGTAATGCAACGCTAAATAACGCAACACACTACAACACAAGGCAAAGTAACGCAACGCACTATGACACAACGCAAAGTAACTAATGCAAAGTAACACAAGGCAAAGTAACACAACGCACTACAACACAAGGCAAAGTAACGCAAAGCAAAGTAACGCAACGCAAATTAACACAAATCAAACTAACGCAACTTTCTACAACACAAGGCAAAGTAACGCAAAGCAAAGTGACACAGCGCAAAGTAACACAGCGCAAAGTAACACAATGCACTACAAAAAAGGCAAAGTAACGCAACGCAAAGTAACACAATGCAAAGTAACGCAACGCTAAGTAACGCAACACACTACAACACAAGGCAAAGTAACGCAGCGCAAAGTAACGCAGCGCAAAGTGACACAACGCAAAGGAACACAATGCAAAGTAACGCAACGCAAAGTAACGTAATGCAAAGTAACGCAACGTTCTACAACACAAGGCATAGTAACGCAACGCAAAGTAACGCAACACATTACAACACAAGGTAAGGTAACGCAACGCAAACTAACACAACACAAAGTAATGCAACGCAAACTAACAACGCAAACTAACAACGCAAAGTAACAACGCAAAGTAACGTAAAACAACACATTACAACGCGTCGCACTACAACGCAACGCACTACAATGCATCGCACTACAACACAAGGCAAAGTAACGCAACGCACTACGACACAACGTAAAGTAACTAATGCAAAGTAACACAAGGCAAAGTAACAACGCACTACAACACAAGGCAAAGTAACGCAACGCAAAGTAAAGCAACACATTACAACACAAGGTAAGGTAACGCAATGCAAAGTAAAACAACACAAAGTAATGCAACGCAAAGTAACAACGCAAAGTAACAACGCAAAGTAACAACGCAAAGTAACGCAAAACAACGCATTACAAAGCATCGCACTACAACGCAACGCACTACAACGCAACGCACTACAACGCATGGCACTACAACACAACGCAAAGTAACGCAACGCAAAGTAACGCAACGCAAAGTAACGCTACGCAAAGTAACACAACGCAAAGTACCGCAACGCAAAGTAACGCACTACAACAAAATGCAAAGTAACACAACGCAAAGTAACACAACGCAAAGTAACACAACGTTAAGTATCGCACCACACTACAACACAAGGCAAAGTAACGCAACGCACTACGAAACAACGCAAAGTAACTAATGCAAAGTAACACAAGGCAAAGTAACACAACACACTACAACACAAGGTGAAGTAACGCAATGCAAAGTAACACACCGCTAAGTAACGCAACGTTCTACAACACAAGGCAAAGTAACTCAACGCAAAGTAATACAACGCAAAGTAACACACCGCAAAGTAACGCAACATTCTACAACACAACGCAAAGTAACGCAACGCAAAGTAACACAACACACTACAACACAAGGTGAAGTAACGCAATGCAAAGTAACACACCGCTAAGTAACGCAACGTTCTACAACACAAGGCAAAGTAACTCAACGCAAAGTAATACAACGCAAAGTAACACACCGCAAAGTAACGCAACATTCTACAACACAACGCAAAGTAACGCAACGCAAAGTAACACAAGGCAAAGTAACACAAGGCAAAGTAACACAAAGCACTACAAAACAAGGCAAAGTAACACAAGGCAAAGTAACACAACGCAAAGTAACGCAACGCAAAGTAACACAACGCAAAGTAACACAACGCAAAGTAACACAACGCAAAGTAACGCAACGCAAAGTAACAATGCAAAGTAACACAACGCAAAGTAACACAAAGCAATGCACTACAACACAGGGCAAAGTAACGCAACGCAAAGTAATACAACGCAAAGTAAGACAACGCAAAGTAACACAATGCAAAGTAACGCAACGCAACGCAATACAACACAAGGCAAAGTAACACAAGGCAAAGTAACGCATCGCAAAGTAACGCAACGCAAAGTAACGCAACGCAAAGTAACGCAACGCAAAGTAACAATGCAAAGTAACGTAACACATTACAACACAAGGTAAAGTAACGCAACGCAAAGTAACGCAACGCAAAGTAACGCAACGCAAAGTAACGCAACGCAAAGTAACGCAACGCACTACAACACAATGCAAAGTAACGCAATGCAAAGTAAAACAACGCAAACTGACACATTGCAAAGTAACACGACGCACTACAAAAAAAGGCAAAGTAACGCTACGCAAAGTAACACAACGCAAAGTAACACAACGCAAAGTAACGCAACACATTACAACACAAGGCAAAGTAACACAACGCAAAGTAATGTAACGCAAAGTAAGACAACGCAAAGTAACGCAACACATTACAACACAAGGCAAAGCAACACAAGGCAAAGCAACACAATGCAAAGTAACGCAACGTTAAGTATCGCACCACACTACAACACAAGGCAAAGTAACGCAATGCAAAGTAACACACTGCTAAGTAACGCAACGTTCTACAACACAAGGCAAAGTAACTCAACGCAAAGTAATACAACGCAAAGTAACACACCGCAAAGTAACGCAACGTTCTACAATACAAGGTCAAGTAACGCAACGCAAAGTAACTCAATGCAAAGTAACACAACGCAAAGTAACGCAACGCAAAGTAATGAAACGCAAAGCAATACAACACAAGGTAAAGTAACACAAGGCAAAGTAATACAAGGCAAAGTAACGCAACACAGTAAAACACAAGGCAAAGTAAGGCAACTCAAATTAACACATCGCAAAATAATGCAACGCAACGCATTACAACACAAAGCAAATTAACACGAGGCAACGTAACATAACGCAAAGTAACGCAACACAAAGTAACGCAATGCAAAGTAATGCAACGTGCTACAACACAACGCAAAGTAACACAAGGCAACGCACTACAACACAGGGCAAAGTAACGCAACGCAAAGTAAGACAACGCAAAGTAACGCAATGCAAAGTAACGCACTACAACAAAATGCAAAGTAAAGCAACGCAAAGGAACACAATGCAAAGTAACGCAACGCTAAGTAACACACCGCAAAGTAACGCAACGTTCTACAATACAAGGAAAAGTAACTCAACGCAAAGTAACTCAATGCAAAGTAACACAACGCAAAGTAACACAAGGCAAAGTAACGCAACGCAACGCACTACAACACGGCAAAGTAACGCAACGCAAAGTAATGCAACGCAAAGTAATGCAACGCAAAGTAAGCGAACGCAAAGTAACGCAAAACATTACAACACAAGGCAAAGTAATGCAAAGCAAAGTAACACAACGGAAAGTAACGCAACGTTAAGTATCGCAACACACTAAAACACAAGGCAAAGTAACGCAACGCAGTAAGACACAACGCAAAGTAATTAACGAAAAGTAACACAAGGCAAAGTAACACAACGCACTACACTACAAGGCAAAGTAACGCAACGCAAAGTAACGCAAAGTAACACAACGCAAAGTAACGCAACGCAACGCACTACAACACAGGGCAAAGTAACGCAACGCAAAGTAATGCAACGCAAAGTAAGACAATGCAAAGTAATGCAACGCAAAGTAACACAACGCAAAGTAAAGCAACGTTAAGTATCGCACCACACTATAACACAAGGCAAAGTGACGCAACGCATTACGACACAATGCAAAGTATCTAATGCAATGTAACACAAGGCAAAGTAACACAACACACTACAACACAAGGCGAAGTAAGGGAACGCAAAGTAACACACCGATAAGTAACGCAACGTTATACAAGACAAGGCAAAGTAACTCAACGCAAAGTAATACAACGCAAAGTAACACACCGCAAAGTAAAGCAACGTTCTACAACACAACGCAAAGTAACACAAGGCAAAGTAACACAAGGCAAAGTTACACAAGGCAAAGTAACACAAGGCAAAGTAACACAAAGCACTACAAAACAAGTCAAAGTAACACAAGGGAAAGTAACACAAGGGAAAGTAACACAACGCAAAGTAACACAACGCAAAGTAACACAACGCAAAGTAACACAACGCAGTGCACTACAACACAACGCAAAGTAACACAACGCAAAGTAATGCAACGCAAAGTAACACAAGGCAAAGTAACACAAGGCAAAGTAACACAAAGCACTACAAAACAAGGCAAAGTAACACAAGGCAAAGTAACACAACGTAAAGTAACGCAACGAAAAGTAACACAACGCAAAGTAACACAACGCAACGCACAACAACACAGGGCAAAGTAACGCAACGCAAAGTAAGACAACGCAAAGTAACGCAACGCAAAGTAACGCAACGCAAAGTAACGCAACGCAAAGTAACACAACGCAAAGTAACAATGCAAAGTAACACAACGCAAAGTAACACAAAGCAATGCACTACAACACAGGGCAAAGTAACGCAACGCAAAGTAATACAACGCAAAGTAAGACAACGCAAAGTAACACAATGCAAAGTAACGCAACGCAATACAACACAACGCAAAGTAACACGAGGCAGCGTAACATAACGCAAAGTAACGCAACGCAAAGTAATGCAATGCAAAAGTAATGCAACATGCTACAACACAACGCAAAGTAACACAAGGCAAAGTAATGCAACACAAAGTAATGCAACGCAAAGTAACACAACGCAAAGTAACACAACGTTAAGTATCGCACCACACTACAACACAAGGCAAAGTAACGCAACGCACTACGAAACAACGCAAAGTAACTAATGCAAAGTAACACAAGGCAAAGTAACACAACACACTACAACACAAGGTGAAGTAACGCAATGCAAAGTAACACACCGCTAAGTAACGCAATGTTCTACAACACAAGGCAAAGTAACTCAACGCAAATTAATACAACGCAAAGTAACACACCGCAAAGTAACGCAACATTCTACAACACAACGCAAAGTAACACAAGGCAAAGTAACACAAGGCAAAGTAACACAAAGCACTACAAAACAAGGCAAAGTAACACAAGGCAAAGTAACACAACGCAAAGTAACACAACGCAAAGTAACACAACGCAAAGTAACACAACGCAAAGTAACACAACGCAAAGTAACACAACGCAACGCACAACAACACAGGGCAAAGTAACGCAACGCAAAGTAAGACAACGCAAAGTAACGCAACGCAAAGTAACGCAACGCAAAGTAACACAACGCAAAGTAACAATGCAAAGTAACACAACGCAAAGTAACACAACGCAACGCACTACAACACAGGGCAAAGTAACACAAGGCAAAGTAACGCAACGCAAAGTAACGCAACGCAAAGTAACGCAACGCAAAGTAACGCAACGCAAAGTAACAATGCAAAGTAACGCAACACATTACAACACAAGGTAAAGTAACGCAACGCAAAGTAACGCAACGCAAAGTAACGCAACGCACTACAACACAATGCAAAGTAACGCAATGCAAAGTAAAACAACGCAAACTGACACATTGCAAAGTAACACGACGCACTACAAAAAAAAGGCAAAGTAACGCAACGCAAAGTAACAACGCAAAGTAACACAACGCAAAGTAACACAACGCAAAGTAACGCAACGCAAAGTAATGTAACGCAAAGTAAAACAACGTAAAGTAACGCAACACATTACAACACAAGGCAAAGCAACACAATGCAAAGTAACGCAACGTTAAGTATCGCACCACACTACAACACAAGGCAAAGTAACGCGACGCATTACGACACAACGCAAAGTAACTAATGCAAAGTAACACAAGGCAAAGTAACACAACACACTACAACACAAGGCAAAGTAACGCAACGCAAAATAACACAATGCAAAGTAATGCAACGTGCTACAACACAACGCAAAGTAACACAAGGCAAAGTAATGCAACGCAAAGTAATGCAACGCAAAGTAACACAGCGCAAAGTAAAGCAACGTTAAGTATCGCACCACACTATAACACAAGGCAAAGTAACGCAACGCACTACGACACAATGCAAACTAACTAATGCAAAGTAACACAAGGCAAAGTAACACAATACACTACAACACAAGGCGAAGTAACAGAACGCAAAGTAACACACCGCTAAGTAACGCAACGTTATACAACACAAGGCAAAGTAACTCAACGCAAAGTAATACAACGCAAAGTAACACACCGCAAAGTAACGCAACGTTCTACAACACAACGCAAAGTAACGCAACAAAAAGTAACACAAGGCAAAGTAACACAAGGCAAAGTAACACAAAGCACTACAAAACAAGGCAAAGTAACACAAGGGAAAGTAACACAAGGGAAAGTAACACAACACAAAGTAACACAACGCAAAGTAACACAACGCAAAGTAACACAACGCAGTGCACTACAACACAACGCAAAGTAACACAACGCAAAGTAATGCAACGCAAAGTAACGTAATGCACTACAACACAATAAAATGTAACGTAATGCAAAGTAACACAACGCAAAGTAACACAATGCAAAGTAACACAATGCAAAGTAACGCAAAGGAAAGTAACGCAACGGAAATGAACACAACACAAACTAACGCATCTTTCTACAACACAAGGCAAAGTAACGCAACGCAAAGTAACAGCGCAAAGTAACACAGCGCAAAGTAACACAATGCAGTACAAAAAAGGCAAAGTAACGCAACGCAAAGTAACGCAACGCAACGCAAAGTAACGCAACGCAAAGTAACGCAACGCAAAGTAACGCAACGCAAAGTAACATAAGGCAAAGTAAAGCAACGGTAAGTAAAAGCAACACACTACAACACAAGGCAAAGTAACGCAATGCACTACGACACAACGCAAAGTAACACAACGCAAAGTAACACAAGGCAAAGTAACACAATGCAAAGTAACACAACGCAAAGTGACACAACGCAAAGTAACACAATGCACAGTAACGCAACGCTAAGTAACGCAACGCAAAGTAACGCAACGCAAAGTAACGCAATGCAAAGTAAAGCAACGTTCTACAACACAAGGCATAGTAACGCAACGCAAAGTAACGCAACACATTTCAACACAAGGCAAAGTAACAACGCAAAGTAACGCAAAACAACGCATTACAACGCATCACACTACAACGCATCGCACTAAAACACAAAGCAAAGTAACGCTACGCAAAGTAACGCAACGCAAAGTAACGCAACGCAAAGTAAAGCAACGCAAAGTAACGCAAAGTAACAGACTACAACAAAAGGCAAAGTAACGCAACGCAAAGTAACAACACAAAGTAACACAACGCAAGGTAACGCAAAGCAAAGTAACGCAACGCAAAGTAACACAACGCAAAGTAACACAACGCAAAGTAACGCAACACATTACAACACAAGGCAAAGTAACGCAACGCAAAGTAATGTAACGCAAAGTAAGACAACGCAAAGTAACGCAACACATTACAACACAAGGCAAAGTAATGCAACGCAAAGTAATGCAACGCAAAGTCATGCAACGCAAAGTAATGCAACGCAAAGTAAAGCAACGTTAAGTATCCCACCACACTACAACACAAGGCAAAGTAACACAACACACTACAACACAAGGTGAAGTAACGCAACGCAAAGTAACACACCGCTAAGTAACGCAACGTTCTACCACACAAGGCAAAGTAACTCAACGCAAAGTAATACAACGCAAAGTAACACACCGCAAAGTAAGACAACGTTCTACAACACAACGCAAAGTAACGCAACGCAAAGTAACACAAGGCAAATTAACACAAGGCAAAGTAAGGACAAGGCAAAGTAACACAAGGCAAAGTAACACAAAGCACTACAAAACAAGGCAGAGTAACACAAGGGAAAGTAACACAACGCAAAGTAACGCAACGCAAAGTAACAATGCAAAGTAACAACGCAAAGTAACGCAAAACAACGCACTACAACGCATCGCACTAAAACACAAAGCAAAGTAACCCGACGCAAAGTAACGCGACGCAAAGTAAAGCAACGCAAAGTAACGCACTACAACAAAAGGCAAAGTAACGCAACGCAAAGTAACACAACGCAAAGTAACGCAACGCAAAGTAACGCAACGCAAAGTAACGCGACGCAAAGTAACGCGACGCAAAGTAACGCAACGCAAAGTAAAGCAACGCAAAGTAACGCAAAGTAACGCAAAGTAACGCACTACAACAAAAGGCAAAGTAACGCAACGCAAAGTAACACAACGCAAAGTAACACAACGCAAAGTAACACAACGCAAAGTAACACAACGCAAAGTAACGCAACACATTACAACACAAGGCAAAGTAACGCAACGCAAAGTAATGCAATGCAAAGTAACACAACGCAATGTAACGCAACGTTAAGTATCGCACCACACTACAACACAAGGCAAAGTAACGCAACGCACTACGACACAACGCAAAGTAACTAATGCAAAGTAACACAAGGCAAAGTAACACAACACACTACAACAAAAGGCAAAGTAACGCAACGCAAAGTAACACACTGCTAAGTAACTTAACGTTCTACAACACAAGGCAAAGTAACTCAATGCAAAGTAACTCAATGCAAAGTAACACAACGCAAAGTAACATAACGCAAAGTAACACAATGCAAAGTAATGCAAAGCAAAGTAACTCAATGCAAATTAACACAACACAAACTAACGCATCTTTCTACAAAACAAGGCAAAGTAATGCAATGCAAAGTAACACAGCGCAAAGTAACACAATGCAGTACAAAAAAGGCAAAGTAACGCAACGCAAAGTAACGCAACGCAAAGTAAGACAAGGCAAAGTAACGCAACGGTAAGTAAAAGCAACACACTACAACACAAGGCAAAGTAACGCAACGCACTACGACACAATGCATAGTAACTAATGCAAAGTAACACAAGGCAAAGTAACACAACACACTACAACACAAGGCGAAGTAACGGAACACAAAGTAACACACCGATAAGTAACGCAACGTTATACAAGACAAGCCAAAGTAACTCAACGCAAAGTAATACAACGCAAAGTAACACACCGCAAAGTAAAGCAACGTTCTACAACACAACGCAAAGTAACGCAACGCAAAGTAACACAAGGCAAAGTAACACAAGGCAAAGTAACACAAGGCAAAGTAACACAAAGCACTACAAAACAAGGCAAAGTAACACAAGGGAAAGTAACACAACGCAAAGTAACTCAACACAATGTAACACAACGCAAAGTAACACAACGCAAAGTAACACAACGCAGTGCACTACAACACAACGCAAAGTAACACAACCCAAAGTAATGCAACGCAAAGTAACGTAACGCACTACAACACAATGAAATGTAACGTAATGCAAAGTAACACAACGCAAAAGTAACACAATGCAAAGTAACACAATGCAAAGTAACGCAAAGGAATGTAACACAACGCAAATTAACACAACACAAACTAACGCATCTTTCTACAACACAAGGCAAAGTAACGCAATGCAAAGTAACACAGCGCAAAGTAACACAATGCAGGACAAAAAAGGCAAAGTAACGCAACGCAAAGTAACGCAACGCAAAGTAAGACAAGGCAAAGTAACGCAACGGTAAGTAAAAGCAACACACTACAACACAAGGCAAAGTAACGCAACGCACTACGACACAATGCATAGTAACTAATGCAAAGTAACACAAGGCAAAGTAACACAACACACTACAACACAAGGCGAAGTAACGGAACACAAAGTAACACACCGATAAGTAACGCAACGTTATACAAGACAAGCCAAAGTAACTCAACGCAAAGTAATACAACGCAAAGTAACACACCGCAAAGTAAAGCAACATTCTACAACACAATGCAAAGTAACGCAACGCAAAGTAACACAAGGCAAAGTAACACAAGGCAAAGTAACACAAGGCAAAGTAACACAAAGCACTACAAAACAAGGCAAAGTAACACAAGGGAAAGTAACACAACGCAAAGTAACTCAACACAAAGTAACACAACGCAAAGTAACACAACGCAAAGTAACACAACGCAGTGCACTACAACACAACGCAAAGTAACACAACCCAAAGTAATGCAACGCAAAGTAACGTAACGCACTACAACACAATGAAATGTAACGTAATGCAAAGTAACACAACGCAAAGTAACACAATGCAAAGTAACACAATGCAAAGTAACGCAAAGGAATGTAACACAACGCAAATTAACACAACACAAACTAACGCATCTTTCTACAACACAAGGCAAAGTAACGCAACGCAAAGTAACACAGCGCAAAGTAACACAATGCAGTACAAAAAAGGCAAAGTAACGTAACGCAAAGTAACGCAACGCAAAGTAACGCAACGCAAAGTAACGCAACGCAAAGTAACGCAACGCAAAGTAACACAAGGCAAAGTAAAGCAACGGTAAGTAAAAGCAACACACTACAACACAAGGCAAAGTAACGCAATGCACTACGACACAACGCAAAGTAACACAACGCAAAGTAACACAAGGCAAAGTAAAACAAGGCAAAGTAACACAAAGCACTACAACACAAGGCAAAGTAACGCAACGCAAAGTAACACAACGCAAAGTAACACAATGCAAAGTAACGCAACGCAACGCACTACAACACGGCAAAGTAACGCAACGCAAAGTAATGCAACGCAAAGTAATGCAACGCAAAGTAATGCAACGCAAAGTAATGCAACGCAAAGTAACGCAACACATTACAACACAAGGCAAAGTAATGCAAAGCAAAGTAAAACAACGGAAAGTAACGCAACGTTAAGTATCGCAACACACTAAAACACACGGCAAAGTAACGCAACGCAGTAAGACACAACGCAAAGTAATTAACGCAAAGTAACACAAGGCAAAGTAACACAACGCACTACACTACAAGGCAAAGTAACGCAACGCAAAGTAACGCAAAGTAACACAACGCAAAGTAACGCAACGCAACGCACTACAACACAGGGCAAAGTAACGCAACGCAAAGTAATGCAACGCAAAGTAAGACAATGCAAAGTAATGCAACGCAAAGTAACACAACGCAAAGTAAAGCAACGTTAAGTATCGCACCACACTATAACACAAGGCAAAGTGACGCAACGCATTACGACACAATGCAAAGTAACTAATGCAAAGTAACACAAGGCAAAGTAACACAACACACTACAACACAAGGCGAAGTAAGGGAACGCAAAGTAACACACCGATAAGTAACGCAACGTTATACAAGACAAGGCAAAGTAACTCAACGCAAAGTAATACAACGCAAAGTAACACACCGCAAAGTAAAGCAACGTTCTACAACACAACGCAAAGTAACACAAGGCAAAGTAACACAAGGCAAAGTTACACAAGGCAAAGTAACACAAGGCAAAGTAACACAAAGCACTACAAAACAAGGCAAAGTAACACAAGGGAAAGTAACACAAGGGAAAGTAACACAACGCAAAGTAACACAACGCAAAGTAACACAACGCAAAGTAACACAACGCAAAGTAACACAACGCAGTGCACTACAACACAATGCAAAGTAACACAACGCAAAGTAACACAAGCCAAAGTAACACAAGGCAAAGTAACACAAAGCACTACAAAACAAGGCAAAGTAACACAAGGCAAAGTAACACAACGCAAAGTAACGCAACGCAAAGTAAGACAACGCAAAGTAACGCAACGCAAAGTAACGCAACGCAAAGTAACGCAACGCAAAGTAACGCAACGCAAAGTAAGACAACGCAAAGTAACGCAACGCAAAGTAACGCAACGCAAAGTAACGCAACGCAAAGTAACACAACGCAAAGTAACACAAAGCAATGCACTACAACACAGGGCAAAGTAACGCAACGCAAAGTAATACAACGCAAAGTAAGACAAAGCAAAGTAACACAATGCAAAGTAACGCAACGCAACGCAATACAACACAAGGCAAAGTAACACAAGGCAAAGTAACGCAACGCAAAGTAGCGCAACGCAAAGTAACGCAACGCAAAGTAACGCAACGCAAAGTAACAATGCAAAGTAACGTAACACATTACAACACAAGGTAAAGTAACGCAACGCAAAGTAACGCAACGCACTATAACACAATGCAAAGTAACGCAATGCAAAGTAAAACAACGCAAACTGACACATTGCAAAGTAACACGACGCACTACAAAAAAAAGGCAAAGTAACGCTACGCAAAGTAACGCAACACATTACAACACAAGGCAAAGCAACACAATGCAAAGTAACGCAACGTTAAGTATCGCACCACACTACAACACAAGGCAAAGTAACGCAACGCAAAGTAACACACTGCTAAGTAACGCAACGTTCTACAACACAAGGCAAAGTAACTCAACGCAAAGTAACGCAACGTTCTACAATACAAGGTCAAGTAACGCAACGCAAAGTAACTCAATGCAAAGTAACACAACGCAAAGTAACGCAATGCAAAGTAATGAAACGCAAAGCAATACAACATAAGGTAAAGTAACACAAGGCAAAGTAATACAAGGCAAAGTAACGCAACACAGTAAAACATAAGGCAAAGTAAGGCAACTCAAATTAACACATCGCAAAATAATGCAACGCAACGCACTACAACACAACGCAAAGTAACACGAGGCAGCGTAACATAACGCAAAGTAACGCACCGCAAAGTAACGCAATGCAAAAGTAATGCAACATGCTACAACACAACGCAAAGTAACACAAGGCAAAGTAATGCAACACAAAGTAATGCAACGCAAAGTAACACAACGCAAAGTAACACAACGTTAAGTATCGCACCACACTACAACACAAGGCAAAGTAACGCAACGCACTATGAAACAACGCAAAGTAACTAATGCAAAGTAACACAAGGCAAAGTAACACAACACACTACAACACAAGGTGAAGTAATGCAATGCAAAGTAACACACCGCTAAGTAACGCAATGTTCTACAACACAAGGCAAAGTAACTCAACGCAAAGTAATACAACGCAAAGTAACACACCGCAAAGTAACGCAACATTCTACAACACAACGCAAAGTAACGCAACGCAAAGTAACACAAGGCAAAGTAACACAAGGCAAAGTAACACAAAGCACTACAAAACAAGGCAAAGTAACACAAGGCAAAGTAACACAACGCAAAGTAACGCAACGCAAAGTAACGCAACGCAAAGTAACACAACGCAAAGTAACGCAACGCAAAGTAACGCAACGCAAAGTAACGCAACGCAAAGTAACACAACGCAAAGTAACAATGCAAAGTAACACAACGCACTACAACACAGGGCAAAGTAACACAAGGCAAAGTAACTCAAGGCAAAGTAACGCAACGCAAAGTAACGCAACGCAAAGTAACGCAACGCAAAGTAACGCAACGCAAAGTAACAATGCAAAGTAACGCAACACATTACAACACAAGGTAAAGTAACGCAACGCAAAGTAACGCAACGCAAAGTAACGCAACGCACTACAAAAAAAGGCAAAGTAACGCAACGCAAAGTAACACAACGCAAATTAACACAACGCAAAGTAACACAACGCAAAGTAACGCAACACATTACAACACAAGGCAAAGTAACGCAACGCAAAGTAATGTAACGCAAAGTAAGACAACGCAAAGTAACGCAACACATTACAACACAAGGCAAAGCAACACAATGCAAAGTAACGCAACGTTAAGTATCGCACCACACTACAAGACAAGGCAAAGTAACGCGACGCATTACGACGCAACGCAAAGTAACGCAACGCAAAATAATGCAATGTGCTACAACAAAAGGCAAAGTAACGCAATGCAAAATAACACAACACAAAGTAACACAATGCAAAGTAAGGCAACGCAATATAACGCAACGCAAAGTAATGCAATGTGCTACAACAAAAGGCAAAGTAACGCAATGCAAAATAACACAACACAAAGTAACACAATGCAAAGTAAGGCAACGCAAAGTAACACGACGCAAAGTAACGTAACCCAAAGTAACGCAGCGCAAAGTAACACAACACAAACTAACGCAACGGACTACGACACAACGCAAAGTAACGCAACTCAAAGTAACACAACTCAAAGTAACACAATGCACTAGAACAAAAGGCAAAGTAACGCAACGCAAAGTAACACAACGCAAAGTAACACATGCAAAGTAACACAACGCAAGGTAACGCAAAGCAAAGTAATACAACGCAAAGTAACACACCGCAAAGTAACGCAACGTTCTACAATACAAGGCAAAGTAACGCAACGCAAAGTAACTCAATGCAAAGTAACACAACGCAAAGTAATGCAACGCAACGCACTACAACACAGGGCAAAGTAACGCAACGCAAATTAATACAACGCAAAGTAAGACAACGCAAAGTAACGCAATGCAAAGTAATGAAACGCAAAGCAATACAACACAAGGTAAAGTAACACAAGGCAAAGTAACACAAGGCAAAGTAACGCAACACAGTAAAACACAAGGCAAAGTAAGGCAACTCAAATTAACACATCGCAAAGTAATGTAACGCAACGCACTACAACATAACGCAAAGTAACACGAGGCAACGTAACATAACGCAAAGTAACGCAACGCAAAGTAACGCAATGCAAAAGTAATGCAACGTGCTACAACACAACGCAAAGTAACACAAGGCAAAGTAATGCAACGCAAAGTAATGCAACGCAAAGTAATGCAACGCAAAGTAAAGCAACGTTAAGTATCGCACCACACTACAACACAAGGCAAAGTAACACAACACACTATAACACAAGGCGAAGTAACGCAACGCAAAGTAACACACCGCTAAGTAACGCAACGTTCTACCACACAAGGCAAAGTAACTCAACGCAAAGTAATTGTGGCAGTTTCCCCTGCCACTGGTAACACACCACACTAGCACACCACACCAGACCACATGTTAGCCAGGTAGCATGCTATTGTTAGTTTGGTGGGTGCACACACTGAGCTACATTTAACACTCAGTAAGTTTCCTGTGCTATCTTTTTCATGAAAGTTTTGTTCAAACACCCACTAATACACATGTATTGTTTGCAGTTAACTCTGTATCATTTTTAGAGTGAAAATCATGAGTTGTACTTAATTTGGTTGCAGTGTCTTACCATCGTGGTTCCTGGTGCTGGGCAAAGAGAAAGGACCCGAGCATAGCTTCAGGCTGCCTTTTGTAGTGCCTGAGTTATATGTAGGGAGGAGCATGCTTAGTCCACCTCTCTCTGAACCATACCAACTGTGGGGTTGTAATAGAATTGTAAATTTATTTATGTAGTAAGTATTATACGAATGTTTTGATGGCCCACATTAGGCATGTAAAATAGTAATACAGTTTGTTAAGATTTTCATAAGGAAAATGAGGTTGAATTTATGAGGTAATTAATTTCAATTAAAGGTGGTATGGTCCAGTGGGAGGGGCCTAGCCTTTAAATAGTGGGGCTTCTACACTGCCACAAGGAGTCAGAGAAGGACAGTGCTACTGAACAGACCTAATACTGATTGTGGTTAATACTTTGTAAATATTTCTTTTTTTTTTTGCTGCACTTTGGTTTGTTTGCCATTACCACCGTCAACTGTATTTAAAGGGCAATAAACCACTTTTTTCATCAAACGGACCTCATCTTACGACCCTCTTTTAACATTTTAAGAGCAAACTACAACCTTTCCAGTCAGCTTTTTCGACACACTACCCTCACTCCAGGTCGGAGTGTGACAGTAATACAACGCAAAGTAACACACCGCAAAGTAACACAACGTTCTACAACACAACGCAAAGTAACGCAACGCAAAGTAACACAAGGCAAAGTAACACAAGGCAAAGTAACACTAGGCAAAGTAACACAAAGCACTACAAAACAAGGCAAAGTAACACAAGGGAAAGTAACACAACGCAAAGTAACGCAACGCAAAGTAACAATGCAAAGTAACAACGCAAAGTAACGCAAAACAACGCACTACAAAGCATCGCACTAAAACACAAAGCAAAGTAACGCAACGCAAAGTAACGCAACGCAAAGTAGCGCAACGCAAAGTAACACAACGCAAAGTACCGCAACGCAAAGTAACGCAAAGTAACGCACTACAACAAAAGGCAAAGTAACGCAACGCAAAGTAACACAACGCAAAGTAACACAATGCAAGGTAACGCAAAGCAAAGTAACGCAACGCAAAGTAACACAACGCAACGCACAACAACACAGGGCAAAGTAACGCAACGCAAAG
The DNA here is from genome assembly GCA_947000775.1 of Pterois miles. Taxonomy (NCBI): domain Eukaryota; kingdom Metazoa; phylum Chordata; class Actinopteri; order Perciformes; family Scorpaenidae; genus Pterois; species Pterois miles. The sequence continues at coordinate 1,801,654 of CAMQGK010000123.1, forward strand.
TAAGACAACGCAAAGTAACGCGACGCACTACAAAAAAAGGCAAAGTAACGCAACACAAAGTAACACAATGCAAAGTAACACAACGCAAAGTAACACAACGCAAAGTAACGCAACACATTACAACACAAGGCAAAGTAACGCAACGCAGAGTAATGTAACGCAAAGTAAGACAACGCAAAGTAACGCAACACATTACAACACAAGGCAAAGCAACACAATGCAAAGTAACGCAACGTTAAGTATCGCACCACACTACAACACAAGGCAAAGTAACGCGACGCATTACGACACAACGCAAAGTAACTAATGCAAAGTAACACAAGGCAAAGTAACACAACACACTACAACACAAGGCAAAGTAACGCAACGCAAAGTAACACACTGCTAAGTAACGCAACGTTCTACAACACAAGGTAAAGTAACTCAACGCAAAGTAAGTCAACGCAAAGTAACACACCGCAAAGTAACGCAACGTTCTACAATCCAAGGCAAAGTAACGCAACGCAAAGTAACTCAATGCAGAGTAACACAACGCAAACTAACGCAACGCAAAGTAATGAAACGCAAAGCAATACAACACAAGGTAAAGTAACAATAGGCAAAGTAATACAAGGCAAAGTAACGCAACACAGTAAAACACAAGGCAAAGTAAGGCAACTCAAATTAACACATTGCAAAATAATGCAACGCAACGCACTACAACACAACGCAAAGTAACACGAGGCAACGTAACATAACGCAAAGTAACGCAACACAAAGTAACACAATGCAAAGTAATGCAACGTGCTACAACACAACGCAAAGTAACACAAGGCAAAGTAATGCAACGCAAAGTAATGCAACGCAAAGTAACACAGCGCAAAGTAAAGCAACGTTAAGTATCGCACCACACTATAACACAAGGAAAATTAACGCAACGCACTACAACACAATGCAAACTAACTAATGCAAAGTAACACAAGGCAAAGTAACACAATACACTACAACACAAGGCGAAGTAACGGAACGCAAAGTAACACACCGCTAAGTAACGCAACATTATACAACACAAGGCAAAGTAACTCAACGCAAAGTAATACAACGCAAAGTAACACACCGCAAAATAACGCAACGTTCTACAACACAACGCAAAGTAACGCAACACAAAGTAACACAAGGCAAAGTAACACAAGGCAAAGTAACACAAGGGAAAGTAACACAACGCAAAGTAACACAACGCAAAGTAACACAACGCAGTGCACTACAACACAACGCAAAGTAACACAACGCAAAGTAATGCAAGGCAAAGTAACGTAACGCACTACAACACAATAAAATGTAAAGTAATGCAAAGTAACACAATGCAAAGTAACACAATGCAAAGTAACGCAAAGGAAAGTAACGCAACGGAAATTAACACAACACAAACTAACGCATCTTTCTACAACACAAGGCAAAGTAACGCAACGCAAAGTAACAGCGCAAAGTAACACAGCGCAAAGTAACACAATGCAGTACAAAAAAGGCAAAGTAACGCAACGCAAAGTAACGCAACGCAAAGTAACGCAACACAAAGTAACACAACGCAAAGTAACGCAACGCAAAGTAACATAAGGCAAAGTAAAGCAACGGTAAGTAAAAGTAAATCACTACAACACAAGGCAAAGTAACGTAATGCACTACGACACAACGCAAAGTAACACAACGCAAAGTAAAACAAGGCAAAGTAACACAATGCAAAGTAACGCAACATTATACAACACAAGGCAAAGTAACTCAACGCAAAGTAATACAACGCAAAATAACACACCGCAAAGTAACGCAACGTTCTACAACACAACGCAAAGTAACGCAACACAAAGTAACACAAGGCAAAGTAACACAAGGCAAAGTAACACAAAGCACTACAAAACAAGGCAAAGTAACACAAGGGAAAGTAACACAAGGGAAAGTAACACAACGCAAAGTAACACAACGCAAAGTAACACAACGCAGTGCACTACAACACAACGCAAAGTAACATAACGCAAAGTATTGCAACGCAAAGTAACGTAACGCACTACAACACAATAAAATGTAACGTAATGCAAAGTAACACAACGCAAAGTAACACAATGCAAAGTAACACAATGCAAAGTAACGCAAAGGAAAGTAACGCAATGAAAATTAACACAACACAAACTAACGCATCTTTCTACAACACAAACGCAAAGTAACAGCGCAAAGTAACACAGCGCAAAGTAACACAATGCAGTACAAAAAAGGCAAAGTAACGCAACGCAAAGTAACGCAACGCAAAGTAACGCAACGCAAAGTAACGCAACACAAAGTAACGCAACACAAAGTAACGCAACGCAAAGTAACGCAACGCAAAGTAACATAAGGCAAAGTAAAGCAACGGTAAGTAAAAGCAACACACTACAACACAGGGCAAAGTAACGCAATGCACTACGACACAACCCAAAGTAACACAACGCAAAGTAACACAAGGCAAAGTAACACAATGCAAAGTAACGCAACGCAAAGTGACACAACGCAAAGTAACACAATGCAAAGTAACGCAACGCTAAGTAACGCAACGCTAAGTAACGCAACGCTAAGTAACGCAACGCAAAGTAACGCAACACATTACAACACAAGGCAAAGTAACAACGCAAAGTAACGCAAAACAACGCATTACAACGCATCGCACTACAACGCAACGCACTACAACGCATCGCACTAAAACACAAAGCAAAGTAACGCTACGCAAAGTAACGCAACGCAAAGTAACGCAACGCAAAGTAAAGCAACGCAAAGTAACGCAAAGTAACGCAAAGTAACAGACTACAACAAAAGGCAAAGTAACGCAACGCCAAGTAACACAACGCAAAGTAACACAACGCAAGGTAACGCAAAGCAAAGTAACGCAACGCAAAGTAACACAACGCAAAGTAACGCAACACATTACAACACAAGGCAAAGTAATGCAACGCAAAGTAACACAACGCAAAGTAACGCAACGCTAAGTATCGCACCACACTACAACACAAGGCAAAGTAACGCAACGCACTACGACACAACGCAAAGTAACTAATGCAAAGTAACACAAGGCAAAGTAACACAACATACTACAACACAAGGCAAAGTAAAGCAACGCAAAGTAACACACTGCTAAGTAACGCAACGTTCTACAACACAAGGCAAAGTAACTCAACGCAAAGTAATACAACGCAAAGTAACACACCGCAAAGTAACGCAACGTTCTACAATATAAGGCAAAGTAACGCAACGCAAAGTAACTCAATGCAAAGTAACACAACGCAAAGTAACGCAACGCAACGCACTACAAGACAGGGCAAAGTAACGCAACGCAAATTAATGCAACGCAAAGTAAGACAACGCAAAGTAACGCAATGCAAAGTAATGAAACGCAAAGCAATACAACACAAGGTAAAGTAACACAAGGCAAAGTAACACAAGGCAAAGTAACGCAACACAGTAAAACACAAGGCAAAGTAAGGCAACTCAAATTAACACATCGCAAAGTAATGCAACGCAACGCACTACAACATAACGCAAAGTAACAGGAGGCAACGTAACATAACGCAAAGTAACGCAACGCAAAGTAACGCAATGCAAAAGTAATGCAACGTGCTACAACACAACGCAAAGTAACACAAGGCAAAGTAATGCAACGCAAAGTAATGCAACGCAAAGTAAAGCAACGTTAAGTATCGCACCACACTACAACACAAGGCAAAGTAACACAATACACTACAACACAAGGCGAAGTAACGCAACGCAAAGTAACACACCGCTAAGTAACGCAACGTTCTACCACACAAGGCAAAGTAACTCAACGCAAAGTAATACAACGCAAAGTAACACACCGCAAAGTAACACAACGTTCTACAACACAATGCAAAGTAACGCAACGCAAAGTAACACAAGGCAAAGTAACACAAGGCAAAGTAACACAAGGCAAAGTAACACAAAGCACTACAAAACAAGGCAAAGTAACACAACGCAAAGTAACGCAACGCAAAGTAACAATGCAAAGTAACAACGCAAAGTAACAACGCAAAGTAACGCAAAACAACGCACTACAACGCATCGCACTAAAACACAAAGCAAAGTAACGCAACGCAAAGAAACGCGACGCAAAGTAACGCAACGCAAAGTAAAGCAACGCAAAGTAAAGCAACGCAAAGTAACGCAAAGTAACGCAAAGTAACGCACTACAACAAAAGGCAAAGTAACGCAACGCAAAGTAACACAACGCAAAGTAACACAATGCAAGGTAACGCAAAGTAAAGTAACTCAACGCAAAGTAACACAACGCAAAGTAACACAACGCAAAGTAACGCAACACATTACAACACAAGGCAAAGTAACGCAACGCAAAGTAATGTAATGCAAAGTAAGACAACGCAAAGTAAGGCAACACATTACAACACAAGGCAAAGTAATGCAACGCAAAGTAATGCAATGCAAAGTAACACAACGCAAAGTAACACAACGCAAAGTAACGCAACGCAAAGTACAGCAACTCAAAGTAACGCAACGCAAAGTAACGCAACGCAAAGTAACGAAACGCAAAGTAACACACTGCTAAGTAACGCAACGTTCTACAACACAAGGCAAAGTAACTCAATGCAAAGTAACTCAATGCAAAGTAACACAACGCAAAGTAACGCAACGTTAAGTATCGCACCACACTACAAAACAAGGCAAAGTAACGCAACGCACTACGACACAACGCAAAGTAACTAATGCAAAGTAACACAACACACTACAACACAAGGCGAAGTAACGCAACGCAAAGTAACACACTGCTAAGTAACGCAACGTTCTACAACACAAGGCAAAGTAACTCAACGCAAAGTAATACAACACAAAGAAACACAATGCAAAGTAACGCAACGTTCTACAATACAAGGCAAAGTAACGCAACGCAAAGTAACTCAATGCAAAGTAACACAACGCAAAGTAACAAAACGCAAAGTAACGCAACGCAACGCACTACAACACAGGTCAAAGTAATGCAACGCAAAGTAATGCAACGCAAAGTAAGACAACGCAAAGTAACGCAACGCAAAGTAATGAAACGCAAAGCAATACAACACAAGGTAAAGTAACACAAGGCAAAGTAACACAAGGCAAAGTAACACAACACAGTAAAACACAAGGCAAAGTAAGGCAACTCAAATCAACACATCGCAAAGTAATGCAACGCAACGCACTACAACATAACGCAAAGTAACACGAGGCAACGTAACATAACGCAAAGTAATTCAACACAAAGTAACGCAATGGAAAAGTAATGCTACGTGCTACAACACAACGCAAAGTAACACAAGGCAAAGTAATGCAACGCAAAGTAATGCAACGCAAAGTAACACAACGCAAAGTAACGCAACGTTAAGTATCGCACCACACTACAACACAAGGCAAAGTAACGCAACGCACTACGACACAACGCAAAGTAACTAATGCAAAGTAACACAAGGCAAAGTAACACAACACACTACAACACAAGGCGAAGTAACGCAACGCAAAGTAACACACCGCTAAGTAACGCAACATTCTACAACACAAGGCAAAGTAACTCAACGCAAAGTAATACAACGCAAAGTAACGCAACGCAAAGTAACGCAACGCAAAGTAACGCAACGCAAAGTAACGCAATGCAAAGTAACGCAACGCAAAGTAACACAACGCAAAGTAACACAACGCAGTGCACTACAACACAACGCAAAGTAACACAACGCAAAGTAACGCAACGCACTACAACACAATGAAAAGTAAGGTAATGCAAAGTAAAACGACGCAAAGTAACACAACGCAAAGTAACACAATGCAAAGTAATGCAAAGCAAAGTAACGCAATGCAAATTAACACAACACAAACTAACGCATCTTTCTACAAAACAAGGCAAAGTAAGGCAATGCAAAGTAACACAGCGCAAAGTAACACAATGCAGTACAAAAAAGGCAAAGTAACGCAACGCAAAGTAACGCAACGGTAAGTAAAACACTGCTAAGTAACGCAACGTTCTACAACACAAGGAAAAGTAACTCAACGCAAAGTAATACAACGCAAAGTAACACACCGCAAAGTAACGCAACTTTCTACAGTACAAGGCAAAGTAACGCAACGCAAAGTAACTCAATGCAAAGTAACGCAACGCAAAGTAATGCAACGCAAAGTAACACACCGCAAAGTAACGCAACTTTCTACAACACAAGGCAAAGTAACACAACACACTACAACACAAGGCAAAGTAACGCAACGCAAAGTAACACACTGCTAAGTAACGCAACGTTCTACAACACAAGGCAAAGTAACTCAACGCAAAGTAATACAACGCAAAGTAACACACCGCAAAGTAACGCAACGTTCTACAATACAAGGCAAAGTAACGTAACGCAAAGTAACTCAATGCAAAGTAACACAACGCAAAGTAACACAACGCAAAGTAACGCAACGCAATGCACTACAACACAGGGCAAGGTAACGCAACGCAAAGTAATGCAACGCAAAGTAAGACAACGCAAAGTAACGCAATGCAAAGTAATGCAACGCAAAGCAATGCAACACAAGGTAAAGTAACACAAGGCAAAGTAACACAACACACTACAACACAAGGTGAATTAACGCAATGCAAAGTAACACACCGCTAAGTAATGCAACGTTCTACAACACAAGGCAAAGTAACTCAACGCAAAGTAATACAACGCAAAGTAACACACCGCAAAGTAACGCAACATTCTACAACACAACGCAAAGTAACGCAACGCAAAGTAACAATGTAAAGTAACACAACGCAAAGTAACACAAAGCAATGCACTACAACACAGGGCAAAGTAACGCAACGCAAAGTAATACAACGCAAAGTAAGACAACGCAAAGTAACACAATGCAAAGTAACGCAACGCAACGCAATACAACACAAGGCAAAGTAACACAAGGCAAAGTAGCGCATCGCAAAGTAACGCAACGCAAAGTAACGCAACGCAAAGTAACGCAACGCAAAGTAACAATGCAAAGTAACGTAACACATTACAACACAAGGTAAAGTAACGCAACGCAAAGTAACGCAACGCAAAGTAACGCAACGCAAAGTAACGCAACGCACTACAACACAATGCAAAGTAACGCAATGCAAAGTAAAACAACGCAAACTGACACATTGCAAAGTAACACGACGCACTACAAAAAAAAGGCAAAGTAACGCGACGCAAAGTAACACAAGGCAAAGTAACACAACGCAAAGTAACGCAACAAATTACAACACAAGGCAAAGTAACACAACGCAAAGTAATGTAACGCAAAGTAAGACAACGCAAAGTAACGCAACACATTACAACACAAGGCAAAGCAACACAAGGCAAAGCAACACAATGCAAAGTAACGCAACGTTAAGTATCGCACCACACTACAACACAAGGCAAAGTAACAATGCAAAGTAACGCAACGCAAAGTAACGCAACACATTACAACACAAGGCAAAGTATTGCAACGCAAAGTAACGCAACGCAAAGTAACGCAACGCAATACAACACAATGCAAAGTAACGCAATGCAAAGTAAAACAACGCAAACTAACACATTGCAAAGTAACACGACGCACTACAAAAAAGGCAAAGTAACGCAACGCAAAGTAACACAACGCAAAGTAACACAACGCAAAGTAACACAACGCAAATTAACACAATGCAAAGTAACGCAACACATTACAACACAAGGCAAAGTAACGCAACGCAAAGTAACACAAGGCAAAGTAACACAAGGCAAAGTAACACAAGGCAAAGTAACACAAAGCACTACAAAACAAGGCAAAGTAACACAAGGGAAAGTAACACAACGCAAAGTAACTCAACACAATGTAACACAACGCAAAGTAACACAACGCAAAGTAACACAACGCAGTGCACTACAACACAACGCAAAGTAACACAACCCAAAGTAATGCAACGCAAAGTAACGTAACGCACTACAACACAATGAAATGTAACGTAATGCAAAGTAACACAACGCAAAAGTAACACAATGCAAAGTAACACAATGCAAAGTAACGCAAAGGAATGTAACACAACGCAAATTAACACAACACAAACTAACGCATCTTTCTACAACACAAGGCAAAGTAACGCAATGCAAAGTAACACAGCGCAAAGTAACACAATGCAGGACAAAAAAGGCAAAGTAACGCAACGCAAAGTAACGCAACGCAAAGTAAGACAAGGCAAAGTAACGCAACGGTAAGTAAAAGCAACACACTACAACACAAGGCAAAGTAACGCAACGCACTACGACACAATGCATAGTAACTAATGCAAAGTAACACAAGGCAAAGTAACACAACACACTACAACACAAGGCGAAGTAACGGAACACAAAGTAACACACCGATAAGTAACGCAACGTTATACAAGACAAGCCAAAGTAACTCAACGCAAAGTAATACAACGCAAAGTAACACACCGCAAAGTAAAGCAACATTCTACAACACAATGCAAAGTAACGCAACGCAAAGTAACACAAGGCAAAGTAACACAAGGCAAAGTAACACAAGGCAAAGTAACACAAAGCACTACAAAACAAGGCAAAGTAACACAAGGGAAAGTAACACAACGCAAAGTAACTCAACACAAAGTAACACAACGCAAAGTAACACAACGCAAAGTAACACAACGCAGTGCACTACAACACAACGCAAAGTAACACAACCCAAAGTAATGCAACGCAAAGTAACGTAACGCACTACAACACAATGAAATGTAACGTAATGCAAAGTAACACAACGCAAAGTAACACAATGCAAAGTAACACAATGCAAAGTAACGCAAAGGAATGTAACACAACGCAAATTAACACAACACAAACTAACGCATCTTTCTACAACACAAGGCAAAGTAACGCAACGCAAAGTAACACAGCGCAAAGTAACACAATGCAGTACAAAAAAGGCAAAGTAACGTAACGCAAAGTAACGCAACGCAAAGTAACGCAACGCAAAGTAACGCAACGCAAAGTAACGCAACGCAAAGTAACACAAGGCAAAGTAAAGCAACGGTAAGTAAAAGCAACACACTACAACACAAGGCAAAGTAACGCAATGCACTACGACACAACGCAAAGTAACACAACGCAAAGTAACACAAGGCAAAGTAAAACAAGGCAAAGTAACACAAAGCACTACAACACAAGGCAAAGTAACGCAACGCAAAGTAACACAACGCAAAGTAACACAATGCAAAGTAACGCAACGCAACGCACTACAACACGGCAAAGTAACGCAACGCAAAGTAATGCAACGCAAAGTAATGCAACGCAAAGTAATGCAACGCAAAGTAATGCAACACATTACAACACAAGGCAAAGTAATGCAAAGCAAAGTAAAACAACGGAAAGTAACGCAACGTTAAGTATCGCAACACACTAAAACACACGGCAAAGTAACGCAACGCAGTAAGACACAACGCAAAGTAATTAACGCAAAGTAACACAAGGCAAAGTAACACAACGCACTACACTACAAGGCAAAGTAACGCAACGCAAAGTAACGCAAAGTAACACAACGCAAAGTAACGCAACGCAACGCACTACAACACAGGGCAAAGTAACGCAACGCAAAGTAATGCAACGCAAAGTAAGACAATGCAAAGTAATGCAACGCAAAGTAACACAACGCAAAGTAAAGCAACGTTAAGTATCGCACCACACTATAACACAAGGCAAAGTGACGCAACGCATTACGACACAATGCAAAGTAACTAATGCAAAGTAACACAAGGCAAAGTAACACAACACACTACAACACAAGGCGAAGTAAGGGAACGCAAAGTAACACACCGATAAGTAACGCAACGTTATACAAGACAAGGCAAAGTAACTCAACGCAAAGTAATACAACGCAAAGTAACACACCGCAAAGTAAAGCAACGTTCTACAACACAACGCAAAGTAACACAAGGCAAAGTAACACAAGGCAAAGTTACACAAGGCAAAGTAACACAAGGCAAAGTAACACAAAGCACTACAAAACAAGGCAAAGTAACACAAGGGAAAGTAACACAAGGGAAAGTAACACAACGCAAAGTAACACAACGCAAAGTAACACAACGCAAAGTAACACAACGCAGTGCACTACAACACAATGCAAAGTAACACAACGCAAAGTAACACAAGCCAAAGTAACACAAGGCAAAGTAACACAAAGCACTACAAAACAAGGCAAAGTAACACAAGGCAAAGTAACACAACGCAAAGTAACGCAACGCAAAGTAAGACAACGCAAAGTAACGCAACGCAAAGTAACGCAACGCAAAGTAACGCAACGCAAAGTAACGCAACGCAAAGTAAGACAACGCAAAGTAACGCAACGCAAAGTAACGCAACGCAAAGTAACGCAACGCAAAGTAACACAACGCAAAGTAACACAAAGCAATGCACTACAACACAGGGCAAAGTAACGCAACGCAAAGTAATACAACGCAAAGTAAGACAAAGCAAAGTAACACAATGCAAAGTAACGCAACGCAACGCAATACAACACAAGGCAAAGTAACACAAGGCAAAGTAACGCAACGCAAAGTAGCGCAACGCAAAGTAACGCAACGCAAAGTAACGCAACGCAAAGTAACAATGCAAAGTAACGTAACACATTACAACACAAGGTAAAGTAACGCAACGCAAAGTAACGCAACGCACTACAACACAATGCAAAGTAACGCAATGCAAAGTAAAACAACGCAAACTGACACATTGCAAAGTAACACGACGCACTACAAAAAAAGGCAAAGTAACGCTACGCAAAGTAACACAACGCAAAGTAACACAACGCAAAGTAACGCAACACATTACAACACAAGGCAAAGCAACACAATGCAAAGTAACGCAACGTTAAGTATCGCACCACACTACAACACAAGGCAAAGTAACGCAACGCAAAGTAACACACTGCTAAGTAACGCAACGTTCTACAACACAAGGCAAAGTAACTCAACGCAAAGTAACGCAACGTTCTACAATACAAGGTCAAGTAACGCAACGCAAAGTAACTCAATGCAAAGTAACACAACGCAAAGTAACGCAATGCAAAGTAATGAAACGCAAAGCAATACAACATAAGGTAAAGTAACACAAGGCAAAGTAATACAAGGCAAAGTAACGCAACACAGTAAAACATAAGGCAAAGTAAGGCAACTCAAATTAACACATCGCAAAATAATGCAACGCAACGCACTACAACACAACGCAAAGTAACACGAGGCAGCGTAACATAACGCAAAGTAACGCACCGCAAAGTAACGCAATGCAAAAGTAATGCAACATGCTACAACACAACGCAAAGTAACACAAGGCAAAGTAATGCAACACAAAGTAATGCAACGCAAAGTAACACAACGCAAAGTAACACAACGTTAAGTATCGCACCACACTACAACACAAGGCAAAGTAACGCAACGCACTATGAAACAACGCAAAGTAACTAATGCAAAGTAACACAAGGCAAAGTAACACAACACACTACAACACAAGGTGAAGTAATGCAATGCAAAGTAACACACCGCTAAGTAACGCAATGTTCTACAACACAAGGCAAAGTAACTCAACGCAAAGTAATACAACGCAAAGTAACACACCGCAAAGTAACGCAACATTCTACAACACAACGCAAAGTAACGCAACGCAAAGTAACACAAGGCAAAGTAACACAAGGCAAAGTAACACAAAGCACTACAAAACAAGGCAAAGTAACACAAGGCAAAGTAACACAACGCAAAGTAACGCAACGCAAAGTAACGCAACGCAAAGTAACACAACGCAAAGTAACGCAACGCAAAGTAACGCAACGCAAAGTAACGCAACGCAAAGTAACACAACGCAAAGTAACAATGCAAAGTAACACAACGCACTACAACACAGGGCAAAGTAACACAAGGCAAAGTAACGCAAGGCAAAGTAACGCAACGCAAAGTAACGCAACGCAAAGTAACGCAACGCAAAGTAACAATGCAAAGTAACGCAACACATTACAACACAAGGTAAAGTAACGCAACGCAAAGTAACGCAACGCAAAGTAACGCAACGCACTACAAAAAAAGGCAAAGTAACGCAACGCAAAGTAACACAACGCAAATTAACACAACGCAAAGTAACACAACGCAAAGTAACACAACGCAAAGTAACGCAACACATTACAACACAAGGCAAAGTAACGCAACGCAAAGTAATGTAACGCAAAGTAAGACAACGCAAAGTAACGCAACACATTACAACACAAGGCAAAGCAACACAATGCAAAGTAACGCAACGTTAAGTATCGCACCACACTACAAGACAAGGCAAAGTAACGCGACGCATTACGACGCAACGCAAAGTAACGCAACGCAAAATAATGCAATGTGCTACAACAAAAGGCAAAGTAACGCAATGCAAAATAACACAACACAAAGTAACACAATGCAAAGTAAGGCAACGCAATATAACGCAACGCAAAGTAATGCAATGTGCTACAACAAAAGGCAAAGTAACGCAATGCAAAATAACACAACACAAAGTAACACAATGCAAAGTAAGGCAACGCAAAGTAACACGACGCAAAGTAACGTAACCCAAAGTAACGCAGCGCAAAGTAACACAACACAAACTAACGCAACGGACTACGACACAACGCAAAGTAACGCAACGCAAAGTAACACAAGGCAAAGTAACACAACGCAAAGTAACGCAACTCAAAGTAACACAACTCAAAGTAACACAATGCACTAGAACAAAAGGCAAAGTAACGCAACGCAAAGTAACACAACGCAAAGTAACACATGCAAAGTAACACAACGCAAGGTAACGCAAAGCAAAGTAATACAACGCAAAGTAACACACCGCAAAGTAACGCAACGTTCTACAATACAAGGCAAAGTAACGCAACGCAAAGTAACTCAATGCAAAGTAACACAACGCAAAGTAATGCAACGCAACGCACTACAACACAGGGCAAAGTAACGCAACGCAAATTAATACAACGCAAAGTAAGACAACGCAAAGTAACGCAATGCAAAGTAATGAAACGCAAAGCAATACAACACAAGGTAAAGTAACACAAGGCAAAGTAACACAAGGCAAAGTAACGCAACACAGTAAAACACAAGGCAAAGTAAGGCAACTCAAATTAACACATCGCAAAGTAATGTAACGCAACGCACTACAACATAACGCAAAGTAACACGAGGCAACGTAACATAACGCAAAGTAACGCAACGCAAAGTAACGCAATGCAAAAGTAATGCAACGTGCTACAACACAACGCAAAGTAACACAAGGCAAAGTAATGCAACGCAAAGTAATGCAACGCAAAGTAATGCAACGCAAAGTAAAGCAACGTTAAGTATCGCACCACACTACAACACAAGGCAAAGTAACACAACACACTATAACACAAGGCGAAGTAACGCAACGCAAAGTAACACACCGCTAAGTAACGCAACGTTCTACCACACAAGGCAAAGTAACTCAACGCAAAGTAATTGTGGCAGTTTCCCCTGCCACTGGTAACACACCACACTAGCACACCACACCAGACCACATGTTAGCCAGGTAGCATGCTATTGTTAGTTTGGTGGGTGCACACACTGAGCTACATTTAACACTCAGTAAGTTTCCTGTGCTATCTTTTTCATGAAAGTTTTGTTCAAACACCCACTAATACACATGTATTGTTTGCAGTTAACTCTGTATCATTTTTAGAGTGAAAATCATGAGTTGTACTTAATTTGGTTGCAGTGTCTTACCATCGTGGTTCCTGGTGCTGGGCAAAGAGAAAGGACCCGAGCATAGCTTCAGGCTGCCTTTTGTAGTGCCTGAGTTATATGTAGGGAGGAGCATGCTTAGTCCACCTCTCTCTGAACCATACCAACTGTGGGGTTGTAATAGAATTGTAAATTTATTTATGTAGTAAGTATTATACGAATGTTTTGATGGCCCACATTAGGCATGTAAAATAGTAATACAGTTTGTTAAGATTTTCATAAGGAAAATGAGGTTGAATTTATGAGGTAATTAATTTCAATTAAAGGTGGTATGGTCCAGTGGGAGGGGCCTAGCCTTTAAATAGTGGGGCTTCTACACTGCCACAAGGAGTCAGAGAAGGACAGTGCTACTGAACAGACCTAATACTGATTGTGGTTAATACTTTGTAAATATTTCTTTTTTTTTTTGCTGCACTTTGGTTTGTTTGCCATTACCACCGTCAACTGTATTTAAAGGGCAATAAACCACTTTTTTCATCAAACGGACCTCATCTTACGACCCTCTTTTAACATTTTAAGAGCAAACTACAACCTTTCCAGTCAGCTTTTTCGACACACTACCCTCACTCCAGGTCGGAGTGTGACAGTAATACAACGCAAAGTAACACACCGCAAAGTAACACAACGTTCTACAACACAACGCAAAGTAACGCAACGCAAAGTAACACAAGGCAAAGTAACACAAGGCAAAGTAACACAAGGCAAAGTAACACAAAGCACTACAAAACAAGGCAAAGTAACACAAGGGAAAGTAACACAACGCAAAGTAACGCAACGCAAAGTAACAATGCAAAGTAACAACGCAAAGTAACGCAAAACAACGCACTACAAAGCATCGCACTAAAACACAAAGCAAAGTAACGCAACGCAAAGTAACGCAACGCAAAGTAGCGCAACGCAAAGTAACACAACGCAAAGTACCGCAACGCAAAGTAACGCAAAGTAACGCACTACAACAAAAGGCAAAGTAACGCAACGCAAAGTAACACAACGCAAAGTAACACAATGCAAGGTAACGCAAAGCAAAGTAACGCAACGCAAAGTAACACAACGCAACGCACAACAACACAGGGCAAAGTAACGCAACGCAAAGTAAGACAACGCAAAGTAACGCGACGCACTACAAAAAAAGGCAAAGTAACGCAACACAAAGTAACACAATGCAAAGTAACACAACGCAAAGTAACACAACGCAAAGTAACGCAACACATTACAACACAAGGCAAAGTAACGCAACGCAGAGTAATGTAACGCAAAGTAAGACAACGCAAAGTAACGCAACACATTACAACACAAGGCAAAGCAACACAATGCAAAGTAACGCAACGTTAAGTATCGCACCACACTACAACACAAGGCAAAGTAACGCGACGCATTACGACACAACGCAAAGTAACTAATGCAAAGTAACACAAGGCAAAGTAACACAACACACTACAACACAAGGCAAAGTAACGCAACGCAAAGTAACACACTGCTAAGTAACGCAACGTTCTACAACACAAGGTAAAGTAACTCAACGCAAAGTAAGTCAACGCAAAGTAACACACCGCAAAGTAACGCAACGTTCTACAATCCAAGGCAAAGTAACGCAACGCAAAGTAACTCAATGCAGAGTAACACAACGCAAACTAACGCAACGCAAAGTAATGAAACGCAAAGCAATACAACACAAGGTAAAGTAACAATAGGCAAAGTAATACAAGGCAAAGTAACGCAACACAGTAAAACACAAGGCAAAGTAAGGCAACTCAAATTAACACATTGCAAAATAATGCAACGCAACGCACTACAACACAACGCAAAGTAACACGAGGCAACGTAACATAACGCAAAGTAACGCAACACAAAGTAACACAATGCAAAGTAATGCAACGTGCTACAACACAACGCAAAGTAACACAAGGCAAAGTAATGCAACGCAAAGTAATGCAACGCAAAGTAACACAGCGCAAAGTAAAGCAACGTTAAGTATCGCACCACACTATAACACAAGGAAAATTAACGCAACGCACTACAACACAATGCAAACTAACTAATGCAAAGTAACACAAGGCAAAGTAACACAATACACTACAACACAAGGCGAAGTAACGGAACGCAAAGTAACACACCGCTAAGTAACGCAACATTATACAACACAAGGCAAAGTAACTCAACGCAAAGTAATACAACGCAAAGTAACACACCGCAAAATAACGCAACGTTCTACAACACAACGCAAAGTAACGCAACACAAAGTAACACAAGGCAAAGTAACACAAGGCAAAGTAACACAAGGGAAAGTAACACAACGCAAAGTAACACAACGCAAAGTAACACAACGCAGTGCACTACAACACAACGCAAAGTAACACAACGCAAAGTAATGCAAGGCAAAGTAACGTAACGCACTACAACACAATAAAATGTAAAGTAATGCAAAGTAACACAATGCAAAGTAACACAATGCAAAGTAACGCAAAGGAAAGTAACGCAACGGAAATTAACACAACACAAACTAACGCATCTTTCTACAACACAAGGCAAAGTAACGCAACGCAAAGTAACAGCGCAAAGTAACACAGCGCAAAGTAACACAATGCAGTACAAAAAAGGCAAAGTAACGCAACGCAAAGTAACGCAACGCAAAGTAACGCAACACAAAGTAACACAACGCAAAGTAACGCAACGCAAAGTAACATAAGGCAAAGTAAAGCAACGGTAAGTAAAAGTAAATCACTACAACACAAGGCAAAGTAACGTAATGCACTACGACACAACGCAAAGTAACACAACGCAAAGTAAAACAAGGCAAAGTAACACAATGCAAAGTAACGCAACATTATACAACACAAGGCAAAGTAACTCAACGCAAAGTAATACAACGCAAAATAACACACCGCAAAGTAACGCAACGTTCTACAACACAACGCAAAGTAACGCAACACAAAGTAACACAAGGCAAAGTAACACAAGGCAAAGTAACACAAAGCACTACAAAACAAGGCAAAGTAACACAAGGGAAAGTAACACAAGGGAAAGTAACACAACGCAAAGTAACACAACGCAAAGTAACACAACGCAGTGCACTACAACACAACGCAAAGTAACATAACGCAAAGTATTGCAACGCAAAGTAACGTAACGCACTACAACACAATAAAATGTAACGTAATGCAAAGTAACACAACGCAAAGTAACACAATGCAAAGTAACACAATGCAAAGTAACGCAAAGGAAAGTAACGCAATGAAAATTAACACAACACAAACTAACGCATCTTTCTACAACACAAACGCAAAGTAACAGCGCAAAGTAACACAGCGCAAAGTAACACAATGCAGTACAAAAAAGGCAAAGTAACGCAACGCAAAGTAACGCAACGCAAAGTAACGCAACGCAAAGTAACGCAACACAAAGTAACGCAACACAAAGTAACGCAACGCAAAGTAACGCAACGCAAAGTAACATAAGGCAAAGTAAAGCAACGGTAAGTAAAAGCAACACACTACAACACAGGGCAAAGTAACGCAATGCACTACGACACAACCCAAAGTAACACAACGCAAAGTAACACAAGGCAAAGTAACACAATGCAAAGTAACGCAACGCAAAGTGACACAACGCAAAGTAACACAATGCAAAGTAACGCAACGCTAAGTAACGCAACGCTAAGTAACGCAACGCTAAGTAACGCAACGCAAAGTAACGCAACACATTACAACACAAGGCAAAGTAACAACGCAAAGTAACGCAAAACAACGCATTACAACGCATCGCACTACAACGCAACGCACTACAACGCATCGCACTAAAACACAAAGCAAAGTAACGCTACGCAAAGTAACGCAACGCAAAGTAACGCAACGCAAAGTAAAGCAACGCAAAGTAACGCAAAGTAACGCAAAGTAACAGACTACAACAAAAGGCAAAGTAACGCAACGCCAAGTAACACAACGCAAAGTAACACAACGCAAGGTAACGCAAAGCAAAGTAACGCAACGCAAAGTAACACAACGCAAAGTAACGCAACACATTACAACACAAGGCAAAGTAATGCAACGCAAAGTAACACAACGCAAAGTAACGCAACGCTAAGTATCGCACCACACTACAACACAAGGCAAAGTAACGCAACGCACTACGACACAACGCAAAGTAACTAATGCAAAGTAACACAAGGCAAAGTAACACAACATACTACAACACAAGGCAAAGTAAAGCAACGCAAAGTAACACACTGCTAAGTAACGCAACGTTCTACAACACAAGGCAAAGTAACTCAACGCAAAGTAATACAACGCAAAGTAACACACCGCAAAGTAACGCAACGTTCTACAATATAAGGCAAAGTAACGCAACGCAAAGTAACTCAATGCAAAGTAACACAACGCAAAGTAACGCAACGCAACGCACTACAACACAGGGCAAAGTAACGCAACGCAAATTAATGCAACGCAAAGTAAGACAACGCAAAGTAACGCAATGCAAAGTAATGAAACGCAAAGCAATACAACACAAGGTAAAGTAACACAAGGCAAAGTAACACAAGGCAAAGTAACGCAACACAGTAAAACACAAGGCAAAGTAAGGCAACTCAAATTAACACATCGCAAAGTAATGCAACGCAACGCACTACAACATAACGCAAAGTAACAGGAGGCAACGTAACATAACGCAAGGAACGCAACGCAAAGTAACGCAATGCAAAAGTAATGCAACGTGCTACAACACAACGCAAAGTAACACAAGGCAAAGTAATGCAACGCAAAGTAATGCAACGCAAAGTAAAGCAACGTTAAGTATCGCACCACACTACAACACAAGGCAAAGTAACACAATACACTACAACACAAGGCGAAGTAACGCAACGCAAAGTAACACACCGCTAAGTAACGCAACGTTCTACCACACAAGGCAAAGTAACTCAACGCAAAGTAATACAACGCAAAGTAACACACCGCAAAGTAACACAACGTTCTACAACACAATGCAAAGTAACGCAACGCAAAGTAACACAAGGCAAAGTAACACAAGGCAAAGTAACACAAGGCAAAGTAACACAAAGCACTACAAAACAAGGCAAAGTAACACAACGCAAAGTAACGCAACGCAAAGTAACAATGCAAAGTAACAACGCAAAGTAACAACGCAAAGTAACGCAAAACAACGCACTACAACGCATCGCACTAAAACACAAAGCAAAGTAACGCAACGCAAAGAAACGCGACGCAAAGTAACGCAACGCAAAGTAAAGCAACGCAAAGTAAAGCAACGCAAAGTAACGCAAAGTAACGCAAAGTAACGCACTACAACAAAAGGCAAAGTAACGCAACGCAAAGTAACACAACGCAAAGTAACACAATGCAAGGTAACGCAAAGTAAAGTAACTCAACGCAAAGTAACACAACGCAAAGTAACACAACGCAAAGTAACGCAACACATTACAACACAAGGCAAAGTAACGCAACGCAAAGTAATGTAATGCAAAGTAAGACAACGCAAAGTAAGGCAACACATTACAACACAAGGCAAAGTAATGCAACGCAAAGTAATGCAATGCAAAGTAACACAACGCAAAGTAACACAACGCAAAGTAACGCAACGCAAAGTACAGCAACTCAAAGTAACGCAACGCAAAGTAACGCAACGCAAAGTAACGAAACGCAAAGTAACACACTGCTAAGTAACGCAACGTTCTACAACACAAGGCAAAGTAACTCAATGCAAAGTAACTCAATGCAAAGTAACACAACGCAAAGTAACGCAACGTTAAGTATCGCACCACACTACAAAACAAGGCAAAGTAACGCAACGCACTACGACACAACGCAAAGTAACTAATGCAAAGTAACACAACACACTACAACACAAGGCGAAGTAACGCAACGCAAAGTAACACACTGCTAAGTAACGCAACGTTCTACAACACAAGGCAAAGTAACTCAACGCAAAGTAATACAACACAAAGAAACACAATGCAAAGTAACGCAACGTTCTACAATACAAGGCAAAGTAACGCAACGCAAAGTAACTCAATGCAAAGTAACACAACGCAAAGTAACAAAACGCAAAGTAACGCAACGCAACGCACTACAACACAGGTCAAAGTAATGCAACGCAAAGTAATGCAACGCAAAGTAAGACAACGCAAAGTAACGCAACGCAAAGTAATGAAACGCAAAGCAATACAACACAAGGTAAAGTAACACAAGGCAAAGTAACACAAGGCAAAGTAACACAACACAGTAAAACACAAGGCAAAGTAAGGCAACTCAAATCAACACATCGCAAAGTAATGCAACGCAACGCACTACAACATAACGCAAAGTAACACGAGGCAACGTAACATAACGCAAAGTAATTCAACACAAAGTAACGCAATGGAAAAGTAATGCTACGTGCTACAACACAACGCAAAGTAACACAAGGCAAAGTAATGCAACGCAAAGTAATGCAACGCAAAGTAACACAACGCAAAGTAACGCAACGTTAAGTATCGCACCACACTACAACACAAGGCAAAGTAACGCAACGCACTACGACACAACGCAAAGTAACTAATGCAAAGTAACACAAGGCAAAGTAACACAACACACTACAACACAAGGCGAAGTAACGCAACGCAAAGTAACACACCGCTAAGTAACGCAACATTCTACAACACAAGGCAAAGTAACTCAACGCAAAGTAATACAACGCAAAGTAACGCAACGCAAAGTAACGCAACGCAAAGTAACGCAACGCAAAGTAACGCAACGCAAAGTAACGCAATGCAAAGTAACGCAACGCAAAGTAACACAACGCAAAGTAACACAACGCAGTGCACTACAACACAACGCAAAGTAACACAACGCAAAGTAACGCAACGCACTACAACACAATGAAAAGTAAGGTAATGCAAAGTAAAACGACGCAAAGTAACACAACGCAAAGTAACACAATGCAAAGTAATGCAAAGCAAAGTAACGCAATGCAAATTAACACAACACAAACTAACGCATCTTTCTACAAAACAAGGCAAAGTAAGGCAATGCAAAGTAACACAGCGCAAAGTAACACAATGCAGTACAAAAAAGGCAAAGTAACGCAACGCAAAGTAACGCAACGGTAAGTAAAACACTGCTAAGTAACGCAACGTTCTACAACACAAGGAAAAGTAACTCAACGCAAAGTAATACAACGCAAAGTAACACACCGCAAAGTAACGCAACTTTCTACAGTACAAGGCAAAGTAACGCAACGCAAAGTAACTCAATGCAAAGTAACGCAACGCAAAGTAATGCAACGCAAAGTAACACACCGCAAAGTAACGCAACTTTCTACAACACAAGGCAAAGTAACACAACACACTACAACACAAGGCAAAGTAACGCAACGCAAAGTAACACACTGCTAAGTAACGCAACGTTCTACAACACAAGGCAAAGTAACTCAACGCAAAGTAATACAACGCAAAGTAACACACCGCAAAGTAACGCAACGTTCTACAATACAAGGCAAAGTAACGTAACGCAAAGTAACTCAATGCAAAGTAACACAACGCAAAGTAACACAACGCAAAGTAACGCAACGCAATGCACTACAACACAGGGCAAGGTAACGCAACGCAAAGTAATGCAACGCAAAGTAAGACAACGCAAAGTAACGCAATGCAAAGTAATGCAACGCAAAGCAATGCAACACAAGGTAAAGTAACACAAGGCAAAGTAACACAACACACTACAACACAAGGTGAATTAACGCAATGCAAAGTAACACACCGCTAAGTAATGCAACGTTCTACAACACAAGGCAAAGTAACTCAACGCAAAGTAATACAACGCAAAGTAACACACCGCAAAGTAACGCAACATTCTACAACACAACGCAAAGTAACGCAACGCAAAGTAACAATGTAAAGTAACACAACGCAAAGTAACACAAAGCAATGCACTACAACACAGGGCAAAGTAACGCAACGCAAAGTAATACAACGCAAAGTAAGACAACGCAAAGTAACACAATGCAAAGTAACGCAACGCAACGCAATACAACACAAGGCAAAGTAACACAAGGCAAAGTAGCGCATCGCAAAGTAACGCAACGCAAAGTAACGCAACGCAAAGTAACGCAACGCAAAGTAACAATGCAAAGTAACGTAACACATTACAACACAAGGTAAAGTAACGCAACGCAAAGTAACGCAACGCAAAGTAACGCAACGCAAAGTAACGCAACGCACTACAACACAATGCAAAGTAACGCAATGCAAAGTAAAACAACGCAAACTGACACATTGCAAAGTAACACGACGCACTACAAAAAAAAGGCAAAGTAACGCGACGCAAAGTAACACAAGGCAAAGTAACACAACGCAAAGTAACGCAACAAATTACAACACAAGGCAAAGTAACACAACGCAAAGTAATGTAACGCAAAGTAAGACAACGCAAAGTAACGCAACACATTACAACACAAGGCAAAGCAACACAAGGCAAAGCAACACAATGCAAAGTAACGCAACGTTAAGTATCGCACCACACTACAACACAAGGCAAAGTAACAATGCAAAGTAACGCAACGCAAAGTAACGCAACACATTACAACACAAGGCAAAGTATTGCAACGCAAAGTAACGCAACGCAAAGTAACGCAACGCAATACAACACAATGCAAAGTAACGCAATGCAAAGTAAAACAACGCAAACTAACACATTGCAAAGTAACACGACGCACTACAAAAAAGGCAAAGTAACGCAACGCAAAGTAACACAACGCAAAGTAACACAACGCAAAGTAACACAACGCAAATTAACACAATGCAAAGTAACGCAACACATTACAACACAAGGCAAAGTAACGCAACGCAAAGTAACGCAACGCAAAGCAACGCAACGCAAAGTAACAATGCAAAGCAACGTTCTACCACACAAGGCATAGTAATGCAATGCAAAGTAACACAACACATTACAACACAAGGTAAAGTAACACAACGCAAAGTAACGCAACGTTAAGTATCGCATCACACTACAACACAAGGCAAAGTAACGCAACGCACTACGACACAACGCAAAGTAACTAATGCAAAGAATCACAAGGCAAAGTAACACAACACACTAAAACACAAGGCAAAGTAACGCAACGGAAAGTAAAACACTGCTAAGTAACGCAACGTTCTACAACACAAGGAAAAGTAACTGAACGCAAAGTAATACAACGCAAAGTAACACACCGCAAAGTAACGCAACATTCTACAATACAAGGCAAAGTAACGCAACGCAAAGTAACTCAATGCAAAGTAACGCAACGCAAAGTAATGCAACGCAAAGTAACACACCGCAAAGTAACGCAACTTTCTACAACACAAGGCAAAGTAACAGAACACACTACAACACAAGGCAAAGTAACGCAACGCAAAGTAACACACTGCTAATTAACGCAACGTTCTACAACACAAGGCAAAGTAACTCAACGCAAAGTAATACAACGCAAAGTAACACACCGCAAAGTAACGCAACATTCTACAACACAACGCAAAGTAACGCAACGCAAAGTAACACAAGGCAAAGTAACACAAGGCAACGTAACGCAAAGTCACTCAACGCAAAGTAACACAACGCAAAGTAACGCAACGCAATGCACTACAACACAGGGCAAGGTAACGCAACGCAAAGTAATGCAACGCAAAGTAAGACAACGCAAAGTAACTTAATGCAAAGTAATGCAACGCAAAGCAATACAACACAAGGTAAAGTAACACAAGGCAAAGTAACACAACACACTACAACACAAGGTGAAGTAACGCAATGCAAAGTAACATACCGCTAAGTAACGCAACGTTCTACAACACAAGGCAAAGTAACTCAACGCAAAGTAATACAACGCAAAGTAACACACCGCAAAGTAACGCAACATTCTACAACACAACGCAAAGTAACGCAACGCAAAGTAACACAAGGCAAAGTAACACAAGGCAAAGTAACACAAAGCACTACAAAACAAGGCAAAGTAACACAAGGCAAAGTAACACAACGCAAAGTAACGCAACGCAAAGCAACAAAACGCAAAGTAACACAACGCAAAGTAACACAACGCAAAGCACAACAACACAGGGCAAAGTAACGCAACGCAAAGTAAGACAACGCAAAGTAACGCAACGCAAAGTAACGCAACGCAAAGTAACGCAACGCAAAGTAACGCAACAAAAAGTAACAATGCAAAGTAACACAACGCAAAGTAACACAAAGCAATGCACTACAACACAGGGCAAAGTAACGCAACGCAAAGTAATACAACGCAAAGTAAGACAACGCAAAGTAACACAATGCAAAGTAACGCATCGCAACGCAATACAACACAAGGCAAAGTAACACAAGGCAAAGTAACGCATCGCAAAGTAACGCAACGCAAAGTAACGCAACGCAAAGTAACGCAACGCAAAGTAACAATGCAAAGTAACGTAACACATTACAACACAAGGTAAAGTAACGCAACGCAAAGTAACGCAACGCAAAGTAACGCAACGCAAAGTAACGCAACGCACTACAACACAATGCAAAGTAACGCAATGCAAAGTAAAACAACGCAAACTTGCAAAGTAACACGACGCACTACAAAAAAAGGCAAAGTAACGCTACGCAAAGTAACACAACGCAAAGTAACACAACGCAAAGTAACGCAACACATTACAACACAAGGCAAAGTAACACAACGCAAAGTAATGTAATGTAACGCAAAGTAAGACAACGCAAAGTAACGCAACACATTACAACACAAGGCAAAGCAACACAAGGCAAAGCAACACAATGCAAAGTAACGCAACGTTAAGTATCGCACCACACTACAACACAAGGCAAAGTAACGCAACGCAAAGTAACACACTGCTAAGTAACGCAACGTTCTACAACACAAGGCAAAGTAACTCAACGCAAAGTAATACAACGCAAAGTAACACACCGCAAAGTAACGCAACGTTCTACAATACAAGGTCAAGTAACGCAACGCAAAGTAACTCAATGCAAAGTAACGCAACGCAAAGTAATGCAACGCAAAGTAACACACCGCAAAGTAACGCAACTTTCTACAACACAAGGCAAAGTAACACAACACACTACAACACAAGGCAAAGTAACGCAACGCAAAGTAACACACTGCTAAGTAACGTAACGTTCTACAACACAAGGCAAAGTAACTCAACGCAAAGTAATACAACGCAAAGTAACACACCGCAAAGTAACACAACGTTCTACAATACAAGGCAAAGTAACGTAACGCAAAGTAACTCAATGCAAAGTAACACAACGCAAAGTAACGCAACGCAATGCACTACAACACAGGGCAAGGTAACGCAACGCAAAGTAATGCAACGCAAAGTAAGACAACGCAAAGTAACGCAATGCAAAGTAATGCAACGCAAAGCAATACAACACAAGGTAAAGTAACACAAGGCAAAGTAACACAACACACTACAACACAAGGTGAAGTAACGCAATGCAAAGTAACACACCGCTAAGTGACGCAACGTTCTACAACACAAGGCAAAGTAACTCAACGCAAAGTAATACAACGCAAAGTAACACACCGCAAAGTAACGCAACATTCTACAACACAACGCAAAGTAACGCAACGCAAAGTAACACATTGCAAAGTAACACAAGGCAAAGTAACACAAAGCACTACAAAACAAGGCAAAGTAACACAAGGCAAAGTAACACAACGCAAAGTAACGCAACGCAAAGTAACACAACGCAAAGTAACACAACGCAAAGTAACACAACGCAAAGTAACGCAACGTAAAGTAACAATGCAAAGTAACACAACGCAAAGTAACACAAAGCAATGCACTACAACACAGGGCAAAGTAACGCAACGCAAAGTAATACAACGCCAAGTAAGACAACGCAAAGTAACACAATGCAAAGTAACGCAAAGTAACGCACTACAACAAAAGGCAAAGTAACGCAACGCAAAGTAACACAACGCAAAGTAACACAATGCAAGGTAACGCAAAGTAAAGTAACTCAACGCAAAGTAACACAACGCAAAGTAACACAACGCAAAGTAACACAACGCAAAGTAACGCAACACATTACAACACAAGGCAAAGTAACGCAACGCAAAGTAATGTAATGCAAAGTAAGACAACGCAAAGTAAGGCAACACATTACAACACAAGGCAAAGTAATGCAACGCAAAGTAATGCAATGCAAAGTAACACAACGCAAAGTAACACAACGCAAAGTAACGCAACGCAAAGTACAGCAACTCAAAGTAACGCAACGCAAAGTAACGCAACGCAAAGTAACGAAACGCAAAGTAACACACTGCTAAGTAACGCAACGTTCTACAACACAAGGCAAAGTAACTCAATGCAAAGTAACTCAATGCAAAGTAACACAACGCAAAGTAACGCAACGTTAAGTATCGCACCACACTACAAAACAAGGCAAAGTAACGCAACGCACTACGACACAACGCAAAGTAACTAATGCAAAGTAACACAACACACTACAACACAAGGCGAAGTAACGCAACGCAAAGTAACACACTGCTAAGTAACGCAACGTTCTACAACACAAGGCAAAGTAACTCAACGCAAAGTAATACAACACAAAGAAACACAATGCAAAGTAACGCAACGTTCTACAATACAAGGCAAAGTAACGCAACGCAAAGTAACTCAATGCAAAGTAACACAACGCAAAGTAACAAAACGCAAAGTAACGCAACGCAACGCACTACAACACAGGTCAAAGTAATGCAACGCAAAGTAATGCAACGCAAAGTAAGACAACGCAAAGTAACGCAACGCAAAGTAATGAAACGCAAAGCAATACAACACAAGGTAAAGTAACACAAGGCAAAGTAACACAAGGCAAAGTAACACAACACAGTAAAACACAAGGCAAAGTAAGGCAACTCAAATCAACACATCGCAAAGTAATGCAACGCAACGCACTACAACATAACGCAAAGTAACACGAGGCAACGTAACATAACGCAAAGTAATTCAACACAAAGTAACGCAATGGAAAAGTAATGCTACGTGCTACAACACAACGCAAAGTAACACAAGGCAAAGTAATGCAACGCAAAGTAATGCAACGCAAAGTAACACAACGCAAAGTAACGCAACGTTAAGTATCGCACCACACTACAACACAAGGCAAAGTAACGCAACGCACTACGACACAACGCAAAGTAACTAATGCAAAGTAACACAAGGCAAAGTAACACAACACACTACAACACAAGGCGAAGTAACGCAACGCAAAGTAACACACCGCTAAGTAACGCAACATTCTACAACACAAGGCAAAGTAACTCAACGCAAAGTAATACAACGCAAAGTAACGCAACGCAAAGTAACGCAACGCAAAGTAACGCAACGCAAAGTAACGCAATGCAAAGTAACGCAACGCAAAGTAACACAACGCAAAGTAACACAACGCAGTGCACTACAACACAACGCAAAGTAACACAACGCAAAGTAACGCAACGCACTACAACACAATGAAAAGTAAGGTAATGCAAAGTAAAACGACGCAAAGTAACACAACGCAAAGTAACACAATGCAAAGTAATGCAAAGCAAAGTAACGCAATGCAAATTAACACAACACAAACTAACGCATCTTTCTACAAAACAAGGCAAAGTAAGGCAATGCAAAGTAACACAGCGCAAAGTAACACAATGCAGTACAAAAAAGGCAAAGTAACGCAACGCAAAGTAACGCAACGGTAAGTAAAACACTGCTAAGTAACGCAACGTTCTACAACACAAGGAAAAGTAACTCAACGCAAAGTAATACAACGCAAAGTAACACACCGCAAAGTAACGCAACTTTCTACAGTACAAGGCAAAGTAACGCAACGCAAAGTAACTCAATGCAAAGTAACGCAACGCAAAGTAATGCAACGCAAAGTAACACACCGCAAAGTAACGCAACTTTCTACAACACAAGGCAAAGTAACACAACACACTACAACACAAGGCAAAGTAACGCAACGCAAAGTAACACACTGCTAAGTAACGCAACGTTCTACAACACAAGGCAAAGTAACTCAACGCAAAGTAATACAACGCAAAGTAACACACCGCAAAGTAACGCAACGTTCTACAATACAAGGCAAAGTAACGTAACGCAAAGTAACTCAATGCAAAGTAACACAACGCAAAGTAACACAACGCAAAGTAACGCAACGCAATGCACTACAACACAGGGCAAGGTAACGCAACGCAAAGTAATGCAACGCAAAGTAAGACAACGCAAAGTAACGCAATGCAAAGTAATGCAACGCAAAGCAATGCAACACAAGGTAAAGTAACACAAGGCAAAGTAACACAACACACTACAACACAAGGTGAATTAACGCAATGCAAAGTAACACACCGCTAAGTAATGCAACGTTCTACAACACAAGGCAAAGTAACTCAACGCAAAGTAATACAACGCAAAGTAACACACCGCAAAGTAACGCAACATTCTACAACACAACGCAAAGTAACGCAACGCAAAGTAACAATGTAAAGTAACACAACGCAAAGTAACACAAAGCAATGCACTACAACACAGGGCAAAGTAACGCAACGCAAAGTAATACAACGCAAAGTAAGACAACGCAAAGTAACACAATGCAAAGTAACGCAACGCAACGCAATACAACACAAGGCAAAGTAACACAAGGCAAAGTAGCGCATCGCAAAGTAACGCAACGCAAAGTAACGCAACGCAAAGTAACGCAACGCAAAGTAACAATGCAAAGTAACGTAACACATTACAACACAAGGTAAAGTAACGCAACGCAAAGTAACGCAACGCAAAGTAACGCAACGCAAAGTAACGCAACGCACTACAACACAATGCAAAGTAACGCAATGCAAAGTAAAACAACGCAAACTGACACATTGCAAAGTAACACGACGCACTACAAAAAAAGGCAAAGTAACGCGACGCAAAGTAACACAAGGCAAAGTAACACAACGCAAAGTAACGCAACAAATTACAACACAAGGCAAAGTAACACAACGCAAAGTAATGTAACGCAAAGTAAGACAACGCAAAGTAACGCAACACATTACAACACAAGGCAAAGCAACACAAGGCAAAGCAACACAATGCAAAGTAACGCAACGTTAAGTATCGCACCACACTACAACACAAGGCAAAGTAACAATGCAAAGTAACGCAACGCAAAGTAACGCAACACATTACAACACAAGGCAAAGTATTGCAACGCAAAGTAACGCAACGCAAAGTAACGCAACGCAATACAACACAATGCAAAGTAACGCAATGCAAAGTAAAACAACGCAAACTAACACATTGCAAAGTAACACGACGCACTACAAAAAAGGCAAAGTAACGCAACGCAAAGTAACACAACGCAAAGTAACACAACGCAAAGTAACACAACGCAAATTAACACAATGCAAAGTAACGCAACACATTACAACACAAGGCAAAGTAACGCAACGCAAAGTAACGCAACGCAAAGCAACGCAACGCAAAGTAACAATGCAAAGCAACGTTCTACCACACAAGGCATAGTAATCCAATGCAAAGTAACACAACACATTACAACACAAGGTAAAGTAACACAACGCAAAGTAACGCAACGTTAAGTATCGCATCACACTACAACACAAGGCAAAGTAACGCAACGCACTACGACACAACGCAAAGTAACTAATGCAAAGAATCACAAGGCAAAGTAACACAACACACTAAAACACAAGGCAAAGTAACGCAACGGAAAGTAAAACACTGCTAAGTAACGCAACGTTCTACAACACAAGGAAAAGTAACTGAACGCAAAGTAATACAACGCAAAGTAACACACCGCAAAGTAACGCAACATTCTACAATACAAGGCAAAGTAACGCAACGCAAAGTAACTCAATGCAAAGTAACGCAACGCAAAGTAATGCAACGCAAAGTAACACACCGCAAAGTAACGCAACTTTCTACAACACAAGGCAAAGTAACAGAACACACTACAACACAAGGCAAAGTAACGCAACGCAAAGTAACACACTGCTAATTAACGCAACGTTCTACAACACAAGGCAAAGTAACTCAACGCAAAGTAATACAACGCAAAGTAACACACCGCAAAGTAACGCAACATTCTACAACACAACGCAAAGTAACGCAACGCAAAGTAACACAAGGCAAAGTAACACAAGGCAACGTAACGCAAAGTCACTCAACGCAAAGTAACACAACGCAAAGTAACGCAACGCAATGCACTACAACACAGGGCAAGGTAACGCAACGCAAAGTAATGCAACGCAAAGTAAGACAACGCAAAGTAACTTAATGCAAAGTAATGCAACGCAAAGCAATACAACACAAGGTAAAGTAACACAAGGCAAAGTAACACAACACACTACAACACAAGGTGAAGTAACGCAATGCAAAGTAACATACCGCTAAGTAACGCAACGTTCTACAACACAAGGCAAAGTAACTCAACGCAAAGTAATACAACGCAAAGTAACACACCGCAAAGTAACGCAACATTCTACAACACAACGCAAAGTAACGCAACGCAAAGTAACACAAGGCAAAGTAACACAAGGCAAAGTAACACAAAGCACTACAAAACAAGGCAAAGTAACACAAGGCAAAGTAACACAACGCAAAGTAACGCAACGCAAAGCAACAAAACGCAAAGTAACACAACGCAAAGTAACACAACGCAAAGTAACACAACGCAAAGCACAACAACACAGGGCAAAGTAACGCAACGCAAAGTAAGACAACGCAAAGTAACGCAACGCAAAGTAACGCAACGCAAAGTAACGCAACGCAAAGTAACGCAACGCAAAGTAACGCAACAAAAAGTAACAATGCAAAGTAACACAACGCAAAGTAACACAAAGCAATGCACTACAACACAGGGCAAAGTAACGCAACGCAAAGTAATACAACGCAAAGTAAGACAACGCAAAGTAACACAATGCAAAGTAACGCATCGCAACGCAATACAACACAAGGCAAAGTAACACAAGGCAAAGTAACGCATCGCAAAGTAACGCAACGCAAAGTAACGCAACGCAAAGTAACGCAACGCAAAGTAACGCAACGCAAAGTAACAATGCAAAGTAACGTAACACATTACAACACAAGGTAAAGTAACGCAACGCAAAGTAACGCAACGCAAAGTAACGCAACGCAAAGTAACGCAACGCACTACAACACAATGCAAAGTAACGCAATGCAAAGTAAAACAACGCAAACTTGCAAAGTAACACGACGCACTACAAAAAAAGGCAAAGTAACGCTACGCAAAGTAACACAA
The DNA here is from genome assembly GCA_947000775.1 of Pterois miles. Classification (NCBI taxonomy): domain Eukaryota; kingdom Metazoa; phylum Chordata; class Actinopteri; order Perciformes; family Scorpaenidae; genus Pterois; species Pterois miles. The sequence goes on from CAMQGK010000123.1 coordinate 1,832,698, forward strand.
CGCAAAGTAACACAACGCAAAGTAACGCAACACATTACAACACAAGGCAAAGTAACACAACGCAAAGTAATGTAATGTAACGCAAAGTAAGACAACGCAAAGTAACGCAACACATTACAACACAAGGCAAAGCAACACAAGGCAAAGCAACACAATGCAAAGTAACGCAACGTTAAGTATCGCACCACACTACAACACAAGGCAAAGTAACGCAACGCAAAGTAACACACTGCTAAGTAACGCAACGTTCTACAACACAAGGCAAAGTAACTCAACGCAAAGTAATACAACGCAAAGTAACACACCGCAAAGTAACGCAACGTTCTACAATACAAGGTCAAGTAACGCAACGCAAAGTAACTCAATGCAAAGTAACGCAACGCAAAGTAATGCAACGCAAAGTAACACACCGCAAAGTAACGCAACTTTCTACAACACAAGGCAAAGTAACACAACACACTACAACACAAGGCAAAGTAACGCAACGCAAAGTAACACACTGCTAAGTAACGTAACGTTCTACAACACAAGGCAAAGTAACTCAACGCAAAGTAATACAACGCAAAGTAACACACCGCAAAGTAACACAACGTTCTACAATACAAGGCAAAGTAACGTAACGCAAAGTAACTCAATGCAAAGTAACACAACGCAAAGTAACGCAACGCAATGCACTACAACACAGGGCAAGGTAACGCAACGCAAAGTAATGCAACGCAAAGTAAGACAACGCAAAGTAACGCAATGCAAAGTAATGCAACGCAAAGCAATACAACACAAGGTAAAGTAACACAAGGCAAAGTAACACAACACACTACAACACAAGGTGAAGTAACGCAATGCAAAGTAACACACCGCTAAGTGACGCAACGTTCTACAACACAAGGCAAAGTAACTCAACGCAAAGTAATACAACGCAAAGTAACACACCGCAAAGTAACGCAACATTCTACAACACAACGCAAAGTAACGCAACGCAAAGTAACACATTGCAAAGTAACACAAGGCAAAGTAACACAAAGCACTACAAAACAAGGCAAAGTAACACAAGGCAAAGTAACACAACGCAAAGTAACGCAACGCAAAGTAACACAACGCAAAGTAACACAACGCAAAGTAACACAACGCAAAGTAACGCAACGTAAAGTAACAATGCAAAGTAACACAACGCAAAGTAACACAAAGCAATGCACTACAACACAGGGCAAAGTAACGCAACGCAAAGTAATACAACGCCAAGTAAGACAACGCAAAGTAACACAATGCAAAGTAACGCAACGCAACGCAATACAACACAAGGCAAAGTAACATAAGGCAAAGTAACGCATCGCAAAGTAACGCAACGCAAAGTAACGCAACGCAAAGTAACGCAACGCAAAGTAACAATGTAAAGTAACGTAACACATTACAACACAAGGTAAAGTAACGCAACGCAAAGTAACGCAACGCAAAGTAACGCAACGCAAAGTAACGCAACGCAAAGTAACGCAACGCAATACAACACAATGCAAAGTAACGCAATGCAAAGTAAAACAACGCAAACTAACACATTGCAAAGTAACACGACGCACTACAAAAAAGGCAAAGTAACGCAACGCAAAGTAACACAACGCAAAGTAACACAACGCAAAGTAACACAACGCAAATTAACACAATGCAAAGTAACGCAACACATTACAACACAAGGCAAAGTAACGCAACGCAAAGTAACGCAACGCAAAGCAACGCAACGCAAAGTAACAATGCAAAGCAACGTTCTACCACACAAGGCATAGTAATGCAACGCAAAGTAACACAACACATTACAACACAAGGTAAAGTAACACAACGCAAAGTAACGCAACGTTAAGTATCGCATCACACTACAACACAAGGCAAAGTAACGCAACGCACTACGACACAACGCAAAGTAACTAATGCAAAGTAACACAAGGCAAAGTAACACAACACACTAAAACACAAGGCAAAGTAACGCAACGGAAAGTAAAACACTGCTAAGTAACGCAACGTTCTACAACACAAGGAAAAGTAACTCAACGCAAAGTAATACAACGCAAAGTAACACACCGCAAAGTAACGCAACATTCTACAATACAAGGCAAAGTAACGCAACGCAAAGTAACTCAATGCAAAGTAACGCAACGCAAAGTAATGCAACGCAAAGTAACACACCGCAAAGTAACGCAACTTTCTACAACACAAGGCAAAGTAACACAACACACTACAACACAAGGCAAAGTAACGCAACGCAAAGTAACACACTGCTAAGTAACGCAACGTTCTACAACACAAGGCAAAGTAACTCAACGCAAAGTAATACAACGCAAAGTAACACACCGCAAAGTAACGCAACATTCTACAACACAACGCAAAGTAACGCAACGCAAAGTAACACAAGGCAAAGTAACACAAGGCAACGTAACGCAAAGTCACTCAACGCAAAGTAACACAACGCAAAGTAACGCAACGCAATGCACTACAACACAGGGCAAGGTAACGCAACGCAAAGTAATGCAACGCAAAGTAAGACAACGCAAAGTAACTTAATGCAAAGTAATGCAACGCAAAGCAATACAACACAAGGTAAAGTAACACAAGGCAAAGTAACACAACACACTACAACACAAGGTGAAGTAACGCAATGCAAAGTAACATACCGCTAAGTAACGCAACGTTCTACAACACAAGGCAAAGTAACTCAACGCAAAGTAATACAACGCAAAGTAACACACCGCAAAGTAACGCAACATTCTACAACACAACGCAAAGTAACGCAACGCAAAGTAACACAAGGCAAAGTAACACAAGGCAAAGTAACACAAAGCACTACAAAACAAGGCAAAGTAACACAAGGCAAAGTAACACAACGCAAAGTAACGCAACGCAAAGCAACAAAACGCAAAGTAACACAACGCAAAGTAACACAACGCAAAGTACAACAACACAGGGCAAAGTAACGCAACGCAAAGTAAGACAACGCAAAGTAACACAATGCAAAGTAACGCATCGCAACGCAATACAACACAAGGCAAAGTAACACAAGGCAAAGTAACGCATCGCAAAGTAACGCAACGCAAAGTAACGCAACGCACAGTAACGCAACGCAAAGTAACAATGCAAAGTAACGTAACACATTACAACACAAGGTAAAGTAACGCAACGCAAAGTAACGCAACGCAAAGTAACGCAACGCAAAGTAACGCAACGCAAAGTAACGCAACGCAAAGTAACGCAATGCACTACAACACAATGCAAAGTAACGCAATGCAAAGTAAAACAACGCAAACTTGCAAAGTAACACGACGCACTACAAAAAAAAAGGCAAAGTAACGCTACGCAAAGTAACACAACGCAAAGTAACACAACGCAAAGTAACGCAACACATTACAACACAAGGCAAAGTAACACAACGCAAAGTAATGTAATGTAACGCAAAGTAAGACAACGCAAAGTAACGCAACACATTACAACACAAGGCAAAGCAACACAAGGCAAAGCAACACAATGCAAAGTAACGCAACGTTAAGTATCGCACCACACTACAACACAAGGCAAAGTAACGCAACGCAAAGTAACACACTGCTAAGTAACGCAACGTTCCACAACACAAGGCAAAGTAACTCAACGCAAAGTAATACAACGCAAAGTAACACACCGCAAAGTAACGCAACGTTCTACAATACAAGGTCAAGTAACGCAACGCAAAGTAACTCAATGCAAAGTAACGCAACGCAAAGTAATGCAACGCAAAGTAACACACCGCAAAGTAACGCAACTTTCTACAACACAAGGCAAAGTAACACAACACACTACAACACAAGGCAAAGTAACGCAACGCAAAGTAACACACTGCTAAGTAACGTAACGTTCTACAACACAAGGCAAAGTAACTCAACGCAAAGTAATACAACGCAAAGTAACACACCGCAAAGTAACACAACGTTCTACAATACAAGGCAAAGTAACGTAACGCAAAGTAACTCAATGCAAAGTAACACAACGCAAAGTAACGCAACGCAATGCACTACAACACAGGGCAAGGTAACGCAACGCAAAGTAATGCAACGCAAAGTAACGCAATGCAAAGTAATGCAACGCAAAGCAATACAACACAAGGTAAAGTAACACAAGGCAAAGTAACACAACACACTACAACACAAGGTGAAGTAACGCAATGCAAAGTAACACACCGCTAAGTGACGCAACGTTCTACAACACAAGGCAAAGTAACTCAACGCAAAGTAATACAACGCAAAGTAACACACCGCAAAGTAACGCAACATTCTACAACACAACGCAAAGTAACGCAACGCAAAGTAACACAAGGCAAAGTAACACAAGGCAAAGTAACACAAAGCACTACAAAACAAGGCAAAGTAACACAAGGCAAAGTAACACAACGCAAAGTAACGCAACGCAAAGTAACACAACGCAAAGTAACACAACGCAAAGTAACACAACGCAAAGTAACGCAACGTAAAGTAACAATGCAAAGTAACACAACGCAAAGTAACACAAAGCAATGCACTACAACACAGGGCAAAGTAACGCAACATAAAGTAATACAACGCCAAGTAAGACAACGCAAAGTAACACAATGCAAAGTAACGCAACGCAACGCAATACAACACAAGGCAAAGTAACATAAGGCAAAGTAACGCATCGCAAAGTAACGCAACGCAAAGTAACGCAACGCAAAGTAACGCAACGCAAAGTAACAATGTAAAGTAACGTAACACATTACAACACAAGGTAAAGTAACGCAACGCAAAGTAACGCAACGCAAAGTAACGCAACGCAAAGTAACGCAACGCAATACAACACAATGCAAAGTAACGCAATGCAAAGTAAAACAACGCAAACTAACACATTGCAAAGTAACACGACGCACTACAAAAAAGGCAAAGTAACGCAACGCAAAGTAACACAACGCAAAGTAACACAACGCAAAGTAACACAACGCAAATTAACACAATGCAAAGTAACGCAACACATTACAACACAAGGCAAAGTAACGCAACGCAAAGTAACGCAACGCAAAGCAACGCAACGCAAAGTAACAATGCAAAGCAACGTTCTACCACACAAGGCATAGTAATGCAACGCAAAGTAACACAACACATTACAACACAAGGTAAAGTAACACAACGTTAAGTATCGCATCACACTACAACACAAGGCAAAGTAACGCAACGCACTACGACACAACGCAAAGTAACTAATGCAAAGTAACACAAGGCAAAGTAACACAACACACTAAAACACAAGGCAAAGTAACGCAACGGAAAGTAAAACACTGCTAAGTAACGCAACGTTCTACAACACAAGGAAAAGTAACTCAACGCAAAGTAATACAACGCAAAGTAACACACCGCAAAGTAACGCAACATTCTACAATACAAGGCAAAGTAACACAACACACTACAACACAAGGCAAAGTAACGCAACGCAAAGTAACACACTGCTAAGTAACGCAACGTTCTACAACACAAGGCAAAGTAACTCAACGCAAAGTAATACAACGCAAAGTAACACACCGCAAAGTAACGCAACATTCTACAACACAACGCAAAGTAACGCAACGCAAAGTAACACAAGGCAAAGTAACACAAGGCAACGTAACGCAAAGTCACTCAACGCAAAGTAACACAACGCAAAGTAACGCAACGCAATGCACTACAACACAGGGCAAGGTAACGCAACGCAAAGTAATGCAACGCAAAGTAAGACAACGCAAAGTAACTTAATGCAAAGTAATGCAACGCAAAGCAATACAACACAAGGTAAAGTAACACAAGGCAAAGTAACACAACACACTACAACACAAGGTGAAGTAACGCAATGCAAAGTAACATACCGCTAAGTAACGCAACGTTCTACAACACAAGGCAAAGTAACTCAACGCAAAGTAATACAACGCAAAGTAACACACCGCAAAGTAACGCAACATTCTACAACACAACGCAAAGTAACGCAACGCAAAGTAACACAAGGCAAAGTAACACAAGGCAAAGTAACACAAAGCACTACAAAACAAGGCAAAGTAACACAAGGCAAAGTAACACAACGCAAAGTAACGCAACGCAAAGCAACAAAACGCAAAGTAACACAACGCAAAGTAACACAACGCAAAGTAACACAACGCAAAGCACAACAACACAGGGCAAAGTAACGCAACGCAAAGTAAGACAACGCAAAGTAACGCAACGCAAAGTAACGCAACGCAAAGTAACGCAACGCAAAGTAACGCAACAAAAAGTAACAATGCAAAGTAACACAACGCAAAGTAACACAAAGCAATGCACTACAACACAGGGCAAAGTAACGCAACGCAAAGTAATACAACGCAAAGTAAGACAACGCAAAGTAACACAATGCAAAGTAACGCATCGCAACGCAATACAACACAAGGCAAAGTAACACAAGGCAAAGTAACGCATCGCAAAGTAACGCAACGCAAAGTAACGCAACGCAAAGTAACGCAACGCAAAGTAACAATGCAAAGTAACGTAACACATTACAACACAAGGTAAAGTAACGCAACGCAAAGTAACGCAACGCAAAGTAACGCAACGCAAAGTAACGCAACGCAAAGTAACGCAACGCACTACAACACAATGCAAAGTAACGCAATGCAAAGTAAAACAACGCAAACTTGCAAAGTAACACGACGCACTACAAAAAAAGGCAAAGTAACGCTACGCAAAGTAACACAACGCAAAGTAACACAACGCAAAGTAACGCAACACATTACAACACAAGGCAAAGTAACACAACGCAAAGTAATGTAATGTAACGCAAAGTAAGACAACGCAAAGTAACGCAACACATTACAACACAAGGCAAAGCAACACAAGGCAAAGCAACACAATGCAAAGTAACGCAACGTTAAGTATCGCACCACACTACAACACAAGGCAAAGTAACGCAACGCAAAGTAACACACTGCTAAGTAACGCAACGTTCTACAACACAAGGCAAAGTAACTCAACGCAAAGTAATACAACGCAAAGTAACACACCGCAAAGTAACGCAACGTTCTACAATACAAGGTCAAGTAACGCAACGCAAAGTAACTCAATGCAAAGTAACGCAACGCAAAGTAATGCAACGCAAAGTAACACACCGCAAAGTAACGCAACTTTCTACAACACAAGGCAAAGTAACACAACACACTACAACACAAGGCAAAGTAACGCAACGCAAAGTAACACACTGCTAAGTAACGTAACGTTCTACAACACAAGGCAAAGTAACTCAACGCAAAGTAATACAACGCAAAGTAACACACCGCAAAGTAACACAACGTTCTACAATACAAGGCAAAGTAACGTAACGCAAAGTAACTCAATGCAAAGTAACACAACGCAAAGTAACGCAACGCAATGCACTACAACACAGGGCAAGGTAACGCAACGCAAAGTAATGCAACGCAAAGTAAGACAACGCAAAGTAACGCAATGCAAAGTAATGCAACGCAAAGCAATACAACACAAGGTAAAGTAACACAAGGCAAAGTAACACAACACACTACAACACAAGGTGAAGTAACGCAATGCAAAGTAACACACCGCTAAGTGACGCAACGTTCTACAACACAAGGCAAAGTAACTCAACGCAAAGTAATACAACGCAAAGTAACACACCGCAAAGTAACGCAACATTCTACAACACAACGCAAAGTAACGCAACGCAAAGTAACACAAGGCAAAGTAACACAAGGCAAAGTAACACAAAGCACTACAAAACAAGGCAAAGTAACACAAGGCAAAGTAACACAACGCAAAGTAACGCAACGCAAAGTAACACAACGCAAAGTAACACAACGCAAAGTAACACAACGCAAAGTAACGCAACGTAAAGTAACAATGCAAAGTAACACAACGCAAAGTAACACAAAGCAATGCACTACAACACAGGGCAAAGTAACGCAACGCAAAGTAATACAACGCCAAGTAAGACAACGCAAAGTAACACAATGCAAAGTAACGCAACGCAATACAACACAAGGCAAAGTAACACTAGGCAAAGTAACGCATCGCAAAGTAACGCAACGCAAAGTAACGCAACGCAAAGTAACGCAACGCAAAGTAACAATGCAAAGTAACGTAACACATTACAACACAAGGTAAAGTAACGCAACGCAAAGTAACGCAACGCAAAGTAACGCAACGCAAAGTAACGCAACGCAAAGTAACGCAACGCAAAGTAACGCAACGCACTACAACACAATGCAAAGTAACGCAATGCAAAGTAAAACAACGCAAACTGACACATTGCAAAGTAACACGACGCACTACAAAAAAAAGGCAAAGTAACGCTACGCAAAGTAACACAACGCAAAGTAACACAACGCAAAGTAACACAACGCAAAGTAACGCAACACATTACAACACAAGGCAAAGTAACACAACGCAAAGTAATGTAACGCAAAGTAAGACAACGCAAAGTAACGCAACACATTACAACACAAGGCAAAGCAACACAAGGCAAAGCAACACAATGCAAAGTAACGCAACGTTAAGTATCGCACCACACTACAACACAAGGCAAAGTAACGCAACGCAAAGTAACACACTGCTAAGTAACGCAACGTTCTACAACACAAGGCAAAGTAACTCAACGCAAAGTAATACAACGCAAAGTAACACACCGCAAAGTAACGCAACGTTCTACAATACAAGGTCAAGTAACGCAACGCAAAGTAACTCAATGCAAAGTAACACAACGCAAAGTAACGCAACGCAAAAAAAATGAAACGCAAAGCAATACAACACAAGGTAGAGTAACACAAGGCAAAGTAATACAAGGCAAAGTAACGCAACACAGTAAAACACAAGGCAAAGTAAGGCAACTCAAATTAACATATCGCAAAATAATGCAACGCAACGCATTACAACACAACGCAAAGTAACACGAGGCAACGTAACATAATGCAAAGTAACGCAACACAAAGTAACGCAATGCAAAGTAATGCAACGTGCTACAACACAAGGCAAAGTAACACAAGGCAACGCACTACAACACAGGGCAAAGTAACGCAACGCAAAGTAATGCAACGCAAAGTAAGACAACGCAAAGTAACGCAATGCAAAGTAATGCAACGCAAAGCAATACAACACAAGGTAAAGTAACACAAGGCAAAGTAACACAAGGCAAAGTAACGCAACACAGTAAAACACAAGGCAAAGTAAGGCAACTCAAATTAACACATCGCAAAGTAATGCAACGCAACGCACTACAACACAACGCAAAGTAACACGAGGCAGCGTAACATAACGCAAAGTAACGCAACGCAAAGTAACACAATGCAAAAGTAATGAAACATGCTACAACACAACGCAAAGTAACACAAGGCAAAGTAATGCAACACAAAGTAATGCAACGCAAAGTAACACAACGCAAAGTAACACAACGTTAAGTATCGCACCACACTACAACACAAGGCAAAGTAACGCAACGCACTACGAAACAACGCAAAGTAACTAATGCAAAGTAACACATGGCAAAGTAACACAACACACTACAACACAAGGTGAAGTAACGCAATGCAAAGTAACACACCGCTAAGTAACGCAATGTTCTACAACACAAGGCAAAGTAACTCAACGCAAAGTAACACACCGCAAAGTAACGCAACATTCTACAACACAACGCAAAGTAACGCAACGCAAAGTAACACAACACACTACAACACAAGGTGAAGTAATGCAACGCAAAGTAACACACCGCAAAGTAACGCAACTTTCTACAACACAAGGCAAAGTAACACAACACACTACAACACAAGGCAAAGTAACGCAACGCAAAGTAACACACTGCTAAGTAACGTAACGTTCTACAACACAAGGCAAAGTAACTCAACGCAAAGTAATACAACGCAAAGTAACACACCGCAAAGTAACACAACGTTCTACAATACAAGGCAAAGTAACGTAACGCAAAGTAACTCAATGCAAAGTAACACAACGCAAAGTAACGCAACGCAATGCACTACAACACAGGGCAAGGTAACGCAACGCAAAGTAATGCAACGCAAAGTAAGACAACGCAAAGTAACGCAATGCAAAGTAATGCAACGCAAAGCAATACAACACAAGGTAAAGTAACACAAGGCAAAGTAACACAACACACTACAACACAAGGTGAAGTAACGCAATGCAAAGTAACACACCGCTAAGTGACGCAACGTTCTACAACACAAGGCAAAGTAACTCAACGCAAAGTAATACAACGCAAAGTAACACACCGCAAAGTAACGCAACATTCTACAACACAACGCAAAGTAACGCAACGCAAAGTAACACAAGGCAAAGTAACACAAGGCAAAGTAACACAAAGCACTACAAAACAAGGCAAAGTAACACAAGGCAAAGTAACACAACGCAAAGTAACACAACGCAAAGTAACACAACGCAAAGTAACACAACGCAAAGTAACGCAACGTAAAGTAACAATGCAAAGTAACACAACGCAAAGTAACACAAAGCAATGCACTACAACACAGGGCAAAGTAACGCAACATAAAGTAATACAACGCCAAGTAAGACAACGCAAAGTAACACAATGCAAAGTAACGCAACGCAACGCAATACAACACAAGGCAAAGTAACATAAGGCAAAGTAACGCATCGCAAAGTAACGCAACGCAAAGTAAAGCAAAGCAAAGTAACGCAACGCAAAGTAACAATGTAAAGTAACGTAACACATTACAACACAAGGTAAAGTAACGCAACGCAAAGTAACGCAACGCAAAGTAACGCAACGCAAAGTAACGCAACGCAAAGTAACGCAACGCAATACAACACAATGCAAAGTAACGCAATGCAAAGTAAAACAACGCAAACTAACACATTGCAAAGTAACACGACGCACTACAAAAAAGGCAAAGTAACGCAACGCAAAGTAACACAACGCAAAGTAACACAACGCAAATTAACACAATGCAAAGTAACGCAACACATTACAACACAAGGCAAAGTAACGCAACGCAAAGTAACGCAACGCAAAGCAACGCAACGCAAAGTAACAATGCAAAGCAACGTTCTACCACACAAGGCATAGTAATGCAACGCAAAGTAACACAACACATTACAACACAAGGTAAAGTAACACAACGTTAAGTATCGCATCACACTACAACACAAGGCAAAGTAACGCAACGCACTACGACACAACGCAAAGTAACTAATGCAAAGTAACACAAGGCAAAGTAACACAACACACTAAAACACAAGGCAAAGTAACGCAACGGAAAGTAAAACACTGCTAAGTAACGCAACGTTCTACAACACAAGGAAAAGTAACTCAACGCAAAGTAATACAACGCAAAGTAACACACCGCAAAGTAACGCAACATTCTACAATACAAGGCAAAGTAACGCAACGCAAAGTAACTCAATGCAAAGTAACGCAACGCAAAGTAATGCAACGCAAAGTAACACACCGCAAAGTAACGCAACTTTCTACAACACAAGGCAAAGTAACACAACACACTACAACACAAGGCAAAGTAACGCAACGCAAAGTAACACACTGCTAAGTAACGCAACGTTCTACAACACAAGGCAAAGTAACTCAACGCAAAGTAATACAACGCAAAGTAACACACCGCAAAGTAACGCAACATTCTACAACACAACGCAAAGTAACGCAACGCAAAGTAACGCAACAAAAAGTAACAATGCAAAGTAACACAACGCAAAGTAACACAAAGCAATGCACTACAACACAGGGCAAAGTAACGCAACATAAAGTAATACAACGCCAAGTAAGACAACGCAAAGTAACACAATGCAAAGTAACGCAACGCAACGCAATACAACACAAGGCAAAGTAACATAAGGCAAAGTAACGCATCGCAAAGTAACGCAACGCAAAGTAAAGCAAAGCAAAGTAACGCAACGCAAAGTAACAATGTAAAGTAACGTAACACATTACAACACAAGGTAAAGTAACGCAACGCAAAGTAACGCAACGCAAAGTAACGCAACGCAAAGTAACGCAACGCAAAGTAACGCAACGCAATACAACACAATGCAAAGTAACGCAATGCAAAGTAAAACAACGCAAACTAACACATTGCAAAGTAACACGACGCACTACAAAAAAGGCAAAGTAACGCAACGCAAAGTAACACAACGCAAAGTAACACAACGCAAAGTAACACAACGCAAATTAACACAATGCAAAGTAACGCAACACATTACAACACAAGGCAAAGTAACGCAACGCAAAGTAACGCAACGCAAAGCAACGCAACGCAAAGTAACAATGCAAAGCAACGTTCTACCACACAAGGCATAGTAATGCAACGCAAAGTAACACAACACATTACAACACAAGGTAAAGTAACACAACGTTAAGTATCGCATCACACTACAACACAAGGCAAAGTAACGCAACGCACTACGACACAACGCAAAGTAACTAATGCAAAGTAACACAAGGCAAAGTAACACAACACACTAAAACACAAGGCAAAGTAACGCAACGGAAAGTAAAACACTGCTAAGTAACGCAACGTTCTACAACACAAGGAAAAGTAACTCAACGCAAAGTAATACAACGCAAAGTAACACACCGCAAAGTAACGCAACATTCTACAATACAAGGCAAAGTAACGCAACGCAAAGTAACTCAATGCAAAGTAACGCAACGCAAAGTAATGCAACGCAAAGTAACACACCGCAAAGTAACGCAACTTTCTACAACACAAGGCAAAGTAACACAACACACTACAACACAAGGCAAAGTAACGCAACGCAAAGTAACACACTGCTAAGTAACGCAACGTTCTACAACACAAGGCAAAGTAACTCAACGCAAAGTAATACAACGCAAAGTAACACACCGCAAAGTAACGCAACATTCTACAACACAACGCAAAGTAACGCAACGCAAAGTAACACAAGGCAAAGTAACACAAGGCAACGTAACGCAAAGTCACTCAACGCAAAGTAACACAACGCAAAGTAACGCAACGCAATGCACTACAACACAGGGCAAGGTAACGCAACGCAAAGTAATGCAACGCAAAGTAAGACAACGCAAAGTAACTTAATGCAAAGTAATGCAACGCAAAGCAATACAACACAAGGTAAAGTAACACAAGGCAAAGTAACACAACACACTACAACACAAGGTGAAGTAACGCAATGCAAAGTAACATACCGCTAAGTAACGCAACGTTCTACAACACAAGGCAAAGTAACTCAACGCAAAGTAATACAACGCAAAGTAACACACCGCAAAGTAACGCAACATTCTACAACACAACGCAAAGTAACGCAACGCAAAGTAACACAAGGCAAAGTAACACAAGGCAAAGTAACACAAAGCACTACAAAACAAGGCAAAGTAACACAAGGCAAAGTAACACAACGCAAAGTAACGCAACGCAAAGCAACAAAACGCAAAGTAACACAACGCAAAGTAACACAACGCAAAGTAACACAACGCAAAGCACAACAACACAGGGCAAAGTAACGCAACGCAAAGTAAGACAACGCAAAGTAACGCAACGCAAAGTAACGCAACGCAAAGTAACGCAACGCAAAGTAACGCAACGCAAAGTAACGCAACAAAAAGTAACAATGCAAAGTAACACAACGCAAAGTAACACAAAGCAATGCACTACAACACAGGGCAAAGTAACGCAACGCAAAGTAATACAACGCAAAGTAAGACAACGCAAAGTAACACAATGCAAAGTAACGCATCGCAACGCAATACAACACAAGGCAAAGTAACACAAGGCAAAGTAACGCATCGCAAAGTAACGCAACGCAAAGTAACGCAACGCAAAGTAACGCAACGCAAAGTAACAATGCAAAGTAACGTAACACATTACAACACAAGGTAAAGTAACGCAACGCAAAGTAACGCAACGCAAAGTAACGCAACGCAAAGTAACGCAACGCAAAGTAACGCAACGCAAAGTAAAACAACGCAAACTTGCAAAGTAACACGACGCACTACAAAAAAAAGGCAAAGTAACGCTACGCAAAGTAACACAACGCAAAGTAACACAACGCAAAGTAACGCAACACATTACAACACAAGGCAAAGTAACACAACGCAAAGTAATGTAATGTAACGCAAAGTAAGACAACGCAAAGTAACGCAACACATTACAACACAAGGCAAAGCAACACAAGGCAAAGCAACACAATGCAAAGTAACGCAACGTTAAGTATCGCACCACACTACAACACAAGGCAAAGTAACGCAACGCAAAGTAACACACTGCTAAGTAACGCAACGTTCTACAACACAAGGCAAAGTAACTCAACGCAAAGTAATACAACGCAAAGTAACACACCGCAAAGTAACGCAACGTTCTACAATACAAGGTCAAGTAACGCAACGCAAAGTAACTCAATGCAAAGTAACGCAACGCAAAGTAATGCAACGCAAAGTAACACACCGCAAAGTAACGCAACTTTCTACAACACAAGGCAAAGTAACACAACACACTACAACACAAGGCAAAGTAACGCAACGCAAAGTAACACACTGCTAAGTAACGTAACGTTCTACAACACAAGGCAAAGTAACTCAACGCAAAGTAATACAACGCAAAGTAACACACCGCAAAGTAACACAACGTTCTACAATACAAGGCAAAGTAACGTAACGCAAAGTAACTCAATGCAAAGTAACACAACGCAAAGTAACGCAACGCAATGCACTACAACACAGGGCAAGGTAACGCAACGCAAAGTAATGCAACGCAAAGTAAGACAACGCAAAGTAACGCAATGCAAAGTAATGCAACGCAAAGCAATACAACACAAGGTAAAGTAACACAAGGCAAAGTAACACAACACACTACAACACAAGGTGAAGTAACGCAATGCAAAGTAACACACCGCTAAGTGACGCAACGTTCTACAACACAAGGCAAAGTAACTCAACGCAAAGTAATACAACGCAAAGTAACACACCGCAAAGTAACGCAACATTCTACAACACAACGCAAAGTAACGCAACGCAAAGTAACACAAGGCAAAGTAACACAAGGCAAAGTAACACAAAGCACT
This sequence comes from Pterois miles, assembly GCA_947000775.1. NCBI lineage: Eukaryota > Metazoa > Chordata > Actinopteri > Perciformes > Scorpaenidae > Pterois > Pterois miles. The sequence goes on from CAMQGK010000123.1 coordinate 1,847,742, forward strand.
ACAAAACAAGGCAAAGTAACACAAGGCAAAGTAACACAACGCAAAGTAACGCAACGCAAAGTAACACAACGCAAAGTAACACAACGCAAAGTAACACAACGCAAAGTAACGCAACGTAAAGTAACAATGCAAAGTAACACAACGCAAAGTAACACAAAGCAATGCACTACAACACAGGGCAAAGTAACGCAACGCAAAGTAATACAACGCCAAGTAAGACAACGCAAAGTAACACAATGCAAAGTAACGCAACGCAACGCAATACAACACAAGGCAAAGTAACATAAGGCAAAGTAACGCATCGCAAAGTAACGCAACGCAAAGTAACGCAACGCAAAGTAACGCAACGCAAAGTAACGCAACGCAAAGTAACGCAACGCAAAGTAACGCAACGCAAAGTAACGCAACGCACTACAACACAATGCAAAGTAACGCAATGCAAAGTAAAACAACGCAAACTGACACATTGCAAAGTAACACGACGCACTACAAAAAAAAGGCAAAGTAACGCTACGCAAAGTAACACAACGCAAAGTAACACAACGCAAAGTAACACAACGCAAAGTAACACAACGCAAAGTAACGCAACACATTACAACACAAGGCAAAGTAACACAACGCAAAGTAATGTAACGCAAAGTAAGACAATGCAAAGTAACGCAACACATTACAACACAAGGCAAAGCAACACAAGGCAAAGCAACACAATGCAAAGTGACGCAACGTTAAGTATCGCACCACACTACAACACAAGGCAAAGTAACGCAACGCAAAGTAACACACTGCTAAGTAACGCAACGTTCTACAACACAAGGCAAAGTAACTCAACGCAAAGTAATACAACGCAAAGTAACACACCGCAAAGTAACGCAACGTTCTACAATACAAGGTCAAGTAACGCAACGCAAAGTAACTCAATGCAAAGTAACACAACGCAAAGTAACGCAACGCAAAGTAATGCAACGCAAAGCAATACAACACAAGGTAAAGTAACACAAGGCAAAGTAACACAAGGCAAAGTAACGCAACACAGTAAAACACAAGGCAAAGTAAGGCAACTCAAATTAACACATCGCAAAATAATGCAACGCAACGCATTACAACACAACGCAAAGTAACACGAGGCAACGTAACATAACGCAAAGTAACGCAACACAAAGTAACGCAATGCAAAGTAATGCAACGTGCTACAACACAAGGCAAAGTAACACAAGGCAACGCACTACAACACAGGGCAAAGTAACGCAACGCAAAGTAATGCAACGCAAAGTAAGACAACGCAAAGTAACGCAATGCAAAGTAATGCAACGCAAAGCAATACAACACAAGGTAAAGTAACACAAGGCAAAGTAACACAAGGCAAAGTAACGCAACACAGTAAAACACAAGGCAAAGTAAGGCAACGCAATGCAAAGTAATGCAACGCAAAGCAATACAACACAAGGTAAAGTAACACAAGGCAAAGTAACACAAGGCAAAGTAACGCAACACAGTAAAACACAAGGCAAAGTAAGGCAACTCAAATTAACACATCGCAAAGTAATGCAACGCAACGCACTACAACACAACGCAAAGTAACACGAGGCAGCGTAACATAACGCAAAGTAACACAACGCAAAGTAACACAACGCAAAGTAACGCAACACATTACAACACAAGGCAAAGTAACACAACGCAAAGTAATGTAATGTAACGCAAAGTAAGACAACGCAAAGTAACGCAACACATTACAACACAAGGCAAAGCAACACAAGGCAAAGCAACACAATGCAAAGTAACGCAACGTTAAGTATCGCACCACACTACAACACAAGGCAAAGTAACACAACGCAAAGTAACACACTGCTAAGTAACGCAACGTTCTACAACACAAGGCAAAGTAACTCAACGCAAAGTAATACAACGCAAAGTAACACACCGCAAAGTAACGCAACGTTCTACAATACAAGGTCAAGTAACGCAACGCAAAGTAACTCAATGCAAAGTAACGCAACGCAAAGTAATGCAACGCAAAGTAACACACCGCAAAGTAACGCAACTTTCTACAACACAAGGCAAAGTAACACAACACACTACAACACAAGGCAAAGTAACGCAACGCAAAGTAACACACTGCTAAGTAACGTAACGTTCTACAACACAAGGCAAAGTAACTCAACGCAAAGTAATACAACGCAAAGTAACACACCGCAAAGTAACACAACGTTCTACAATACAAGGCAAAGTAACGTAACGCAAAGTAACTCAATGCAAAGTAACACAACGCAAAGTAACGCAACGCAATGCACTACAACACAGGGCAAGGTAACGCAACGCAAAGTAATGCAACGCAAAGTAAGACAACGCAAAGTAACGCAATGCAAAGTAATGCAACGCAAAGCAATACAACACAAGGTAAAGTAACACAAGGCAAAGTAACACAACACACTACAACACAAGGTGAAGTAACGCAATGCAAAGTAACACACCGCTAAGTGACGCAACGTTCTACAACACAAGGCAAAGTAACTCAACGCAAAGTAATACAACGCAAAGTAACACACCGCAAAGTAACGCATCATTCTACAACACAACGCAAAGTAACGCAACGCAAAGTAACACAAGGCAAAGTAACACAAGGCAAAGTAACACAAAGCACTACAAAACAAGGCAAAGTAACACAAGGCAAAGTAACACAACGCAAAGTAACGCAACGCAAAGTAACACAACGCAAAGTAACACAACGCAAAGTAACGCAACGTAAAGTAACAATGCAAAGTAACACAACGCAAAGTAACACAAAGCAATGCACTACAACACAGGGCAAAGTAACGCAACGCAAAGTAATACAACGCCAAGTAAGACAACGCAAAGTAACACAATGCAAAGTAACGCAACGCAACGCAATACAACACAAGGCAAAGTAACACTAGGCAAAGTAACGCAAAGCAAAGTAACGCAACTCAAAGTAACACAACGCAAGGTAACACAACGCAATGTAACACAACACAAAGTAACGCAACACAACGAACTCCAACACAAGGCAAAGTAAAACAACAGAGAGTAACAAAATGCAAAGTAACGCAATGCAAAGAAACGCAACGCAAAGTAACGCAACACAAAGTAACACAACGCAAAGTAACACAACGCAAAGTAACACAACGCAAAATAACACAAAGCAAAGTAACGCAACGCAAAGTAACGCAATGCAAAGTAACGCAACGCAAAGAAACGCTATGCAAAGTAACGTTACGCAAAGTAACGCAACGCAAAGTAACGCAACGCAAAGTAACGCAACCCATTACAACACAAGGTAAAGTAACGCAACGCAAAGTAACGCAACACACTACAACACAAGGCAAAGTAACGCAACACACTACGACACAAGGCAAAGTAACGCAACGCAAACGAACACAATGTAAAGTAACGCAAAGTAATGTAACGCAAAGTAATGCAGCGCAAAGTAACGCAACTTTCTACAACACAAGGCATAATAACGCAACGCAAAGCAACGCAAAGTTATGCAACGCGAAGTAACAACGCAAAGTAACGCAAAACAACGTATTAAAACGCATCGCACTACAACAAAACGCAAAATACCGCAACACAAAGTAACGCAACGCAGAGTAACGCAATACAACAAAATACAAAGTAACGCAACGCAAAGTATCACAACGCAAAGTAACACAATGCAAAGTAAAAATGCAAAGTAACAACGCAAAGTAACAACGCAAAGTTATAACGCAAAGTAATAACGCAAAGTAACGCCAAACAACGCATTACAACGTAACGCAAAGTAACGCAACGCAAAGTAACGCAACGCAAAGTAACAACGCAAAGTAACAACGCAAAGTAACGCTAAAAAACTCATTACAACGCATCGCACTACAACGCAACGCACTACAACACAACGCAAAGGAACACAACGCAAAGGAAGACAATGCAAAGTAACGCACAGTAACGCAACGCAAAGTAACGCAACGCAAAGTAACGCAACCCATTACAACACAAGTTAAAGTAGTGCAACGCAAAGTAACACAACACAAAGTAATGCAACGCAAAGTAACGACGCAAAGTAACAACGCAAAGTAACGCAAAACATCGCAGTACAACGCATCGCAGTACAACGCATCGCACTACAACGCAACGCACTACAACGCATCGCACTACAACACAAAGCAACGTAACGCAACGCAAAGTAAGGCTACGCAAAGTAACGCTACGCAAAGTAACGCAACGCTAAATAACGCAACACACTACAACACAAGGCAAAGTAACGCAACGCAAAGTAACGCACTACAACACAATGCAAAGTAACGCAACGCAAAGTAACACAACGCAAAGTAACGCTACGCATAGTAACGCAACGCTAAGTAACGCAACGCACTACAACACAAGGCAAAGTAACGCAACGCACTACGACAACGCAAAGTAACTAATGCAAAGTAACACAAGGCAAAGTAACACAACGCACTACAACACAAAGCAAAGTAACGCAACGCAAAGTAACGCAACGCAAAGTAACGCAACGTAAAGTAACGCAAAGTAACGCAACGCAAAGTAACGCAACGCAAAGTAATGCAACGCAACGTTCTACAACACAAGGCATAGTAACGCGATGCAAAGTAACGCAACACATTACAACACAAGGTAAAGTAAAGCAAGGCAAAGTAACACAACACAAAGTAATGCAACGCAAAGTAACAACGCAAAGTAACAACGCAAAGTAACGCAAAACAACGCATTAAAACGCATCGCACTACAACGTAACGCAGTACAACGCATCGCACTACAACGCATCGCACTACAACACAACGCAAAGTAACGCAACGCACTACGACACAACGCAAAGTAACTAATGCAAAGTAACACAAGGCAAAGTAACACATGGCACTACAACACAAGGCAAAGTAACGCAACGCAAAGTGACACAACGCAAACGAATACAATGCAAAGTAAAGCAAGGCAAAGTAACACAACACAAAGTAATGCAACGCAAACTAACAACGCAAAGTAACAACGCAAAGTAAAAACGCAAAGTAACGCAAAACAACGCATTACAACGCATCGCACTACAACGTAACGCAGTACAACGCATCGCACTACAACACAACGCAAAGTAACGCAACGCAAAGTAACGCAACGCAAAGTAACGCAACTCAAAGTAATTCAACGCAAAGTAACGCACTACAACAAAATGCAAAGTAATGCAACGCAAAGTAACACAACACAAAGTAACACAATGCAAAGTAACGCAAAGCAAAGTAACCAAAGCAAGATAACACAACACTAAGTAACGCAAAGCAAAGTAACACGACGTAAAGTAACACAACGCACCACAACAAAAGGCAAAGTAACGCAACGCAAAGTAACACAACGCAAAGTAACACATGCAAAGTAACACAATGCAAAGTAACGCAAAGCAAAGTAACGCAACTCAAAGTAACACAACGCAAAGTAACACAACGCAAATTAATGCAACGCAACGCATTACAACACAACGCAAGGTAACACAACGCAATGTAACACAACACAAAGTAACGCAACACAACGAACTCCAACACAAGGCAAAGTAAAACAACAGAGAGTAACAAAATGCAAAGTAACGCAATGCAAAGAAACGCAACGCAAAGTAACGCAACACAAAGTAACACAACGTAAAGTAACACAACGCAAAGTAACACAACGCAAAATAACGCAACGCAAAGTAACGCAACGCAAAGTAACGCAATGCAAAGTAACGCAATGCAAAGAAACGCTACGCAAAGTAACGCTACGCAAAGTAACGCAACGCAAAGTAACGCAACGCAAAGTAACGCAACCCATTACAACACAAGGTAAAGTAACGCAACGCAAAGTAACGCAACACACTACAACACAAGGCAAAGTAACGCAACACACTACGACACAAGGCAAAGTAACGCAACGCAAACGAACACAATGTAAAGTAACGCAAAGTAATGCAACGCAAAGTAATGCAGCGCAAAGTAACGCAACGTTCTACAACACAAGGCATAATAACGCAACGCAAAGCAACGCAAAGTTATGCAACGCGAAGTAACAACGCAAAGTAACGCAAAACAACGTATTAAAACGCATCGCACTACAACAAAACACAAAATACCGCAACACAAAGTAACGCAACGCAGAGTAACGCAATACAACAAAATACAAAGTAACGCAACGCAAAGTATCACAACGCAAAGTAACACAATGCAAAGTAAAAAAGCAAAGTAACAACGCAAAGTAACAACGCAAAGTAATAACGCAAAGTAATAACGCAAAGTAACACAAAACAACGCATTACAACGTAACGCAAAGTAACGCAACGCAAAGTAACGCAACGCAAAGTAACGCAACGCTAAATAATGCAACACACTACAACACAAGGCAAAGTAACGCAACGTAAAGTAATGCAACGCAAAGTAACAACGCAAAGTAACAACGCAAAGTAACGCTAAACAACTCATTACAACACATCGCACTACAACGCAACGCACTACAACACAACGCAAAGGAACACAACGCAAAGGAAGACAATGCAAAGTAACGCACAGTAACGCAACGCAAAGTAACGCAACGCAAAGTAACGCAACCCATTACAACACAAGTTAAAGTAGTGCAACGCAAAGTAACACAACACAAAGTAATGCAACGCAAAGTAACAACGCAAAGTAACAACGCAAAGTAACGCAAAACTACGCAGTACAACGCATCGCACTACAACGCAACGCACTACAACGCATCGCACTACAACACAAAGCAACGTAACGCAATGCAAAGTAACGCTACGCAAAGTAACGCAACGCGAAATAACGCAACACACTACAACACAAGGCAAAGTAACGCAACGCAAAGTAACGCACTACAACACAACGCAAAGTAACGCAACGCAAAGTAACGACGCAAAGTAACAACGCAAAGTAACGCAAAACTACGCAGTACAACGCATCGCACTACAACGCAACGCACTACAACGCATCGCACTACAACACAAAGCAACGTAACGCAACGCAAAGTAACGCTACGCAAAGTAACGCAACGCGAAATAACGCAACACACTACAACACAAGGCAAAGTAACGCAACGCAAAGTAACGCACTACAACACAACGCAAAGTAACGCAACGCAAAGTAACACAACGCAAAGTAACGCTACGCAAAGTAACGCAACGCTAAGTAACGCAACGCACTACAACACAAGGCAAAGTAACGCAACGCACTACGACAACGCAAAGTAACGCAACGCAAAGTAATGCAACGCAACGTTCTACAACACAAGGCATAGTAACGCGACGCAAAGTAACGCAACACATTATAACACAAGGTAAAGTAAAGCAAGGCAAAGTAACACAACACAAAGTAATGCAACGCAAAGTAACAACGCAAAGTAACGCAAAACAACGCATTAACACGCATCGCACTACAACGTAACGCAGTACAACGCATCGCACTACAACGCATCGCACTACAACGCATCGCACTACAACACAACGCAAAGTAACGCAACGCACTACGACACAAGGCAAAGTAACTAATGCAAAGTAACACAAGGCAAAGTAACACATGGCACTACAACACAAGGCAAAGTAACGCAATGCAAAGAAACACAACGCAAAGTAATAATGCAAAGTAACAACGCAAAGTAACAACGCAAAGTGACGCAAAACAACGCACTACAACGCATCGTAATAGAACGCAACGCACTACAACACAATTCAAAGTAACACAAGGCAAAGTAACACAATGCACTACAACAAAAGGCAAAGTAATGCAACGCAAAGTTATACAACGCAAAGTAACACAACACAAACTAACACAACTTTCTACAACACAACGCAAAGTAACGCAACGCAAAATAACAAAAGGCAAAGTAACACAACGCACTACAAAACAACGCAAAGTAATGCAACGCAACGCAATACAACACAAGGTAAAGTAACACAAGTTAAAGTAACACAAGACAAAGTAACGCAACACAGTACAACCCAAGGCAAAGTAAGGCAACACAAATTAACACAACGCAAAGTAATGCAACGCAACTTACTATAACACAACGCAAAGTAACAAAAGGCAAAGTAACGCAATGCAAAATGACACAACACAAAGTAACACAAGGCAAAGTAAGGCAACACAAATTAACACAACGTAAAGTAATGCAACGCAACTTACTATAACACAAAGCAAAGTAATAAAAGGCAAAGTTACACAACGTAAAGTAACGCAACGCAAAGTCACGCAACGCAAAGTCACGCAACGCAAAGTAATGCAATGTGCTACAACAAAAGGCAAAGTAACGCAATGCAAAATAACACAACACAAAGTAACACAATGCAAAGCAAGGCAACGCAAAGTAACGCAACACATTACAACACATGACAAAGTAAGGCAACGCAAAGTGACACGACGCAAAGTGACACGACGCAAAGTGACACGACGCAAAGTAACGTAACCCAAAGTAACAATGCAAAGTAACGCAACGCAAAGTAACGCAACACATTACAACACAAGGCAAAGTAACGCAATGCACTACAACACTATGCAAAGTAACGCAGCGCAAAGTAACACAACACAAACTAACGCAACGGACTACGACACAACGCAAAGTAACGCAACGCAAACTAACACAATACACTACAACACAAGGCAATGTAACGCAAAGCAAAGTAACGCAACGCAAAGTAACGCAACGCAACGTTCGACAACACAAGAGACAGTAACGCAACGCAAAGTAACACAACCCAAAGAAACACAACGCAACGCAATACAACACAAGGCAAAGTAAAACAACGCAAAGTAACGCAACACATTACAACAGAAGGTAAAGTAACGCAATGGAGAGTAACACAACGCAAAGTAACGCAACGCAAAGTAACACAAGGTAAAGTAACACAAGGCAAAGTAACACAATGCAAAGTAACGCAAAGCAAAGTAATGCAAAACAAAGAAACACAATGCAAAGTAACACAAGGCAAAGTAACACAACGCAAAGTAACACATGCAAAGTAACACAATGCAAAGTAACGCAAAGCAAAGTTACGCAACTCAAAGTAACACAAGGCAAAGTAACACAACGCAAATTAATGCAACGCAACGCATTACAACACAACGCAAGGTAACACAACGCAATGTAACACAACACAAAGTAACGCAACACAACGAACTCCAACACAAGGCAAAGTAAAACAACAGAACGTAACAAAATGCAAAGTAACGCAATGCAAAGAAACGCAACGCAAAGTAACGCAACGCAAAGTAACACAACACAAAGTAACACAACGCAAAGTAACATAACGCAAAGTAACGCAACGCAAAGTAACGCAAAGCACCAGAACACAATGCAAAGTAACGCAACGCAAAGTAACACAACGTAAAGTAATACAACGCACTAGAACAAAAGGCAAAGTGACGCAACACAAAGTAATACAACGCAAAGTAACACAATGCAAAGTAACGCAAAGCAAAGTAACCAACGCAAAGTAACGCAACGCTAAGTAAAGCAACACACTATAACACAAGGCAAAGTAACACAACGCACTACAACACAAGGCAAAGTAACGCAACGCAAAGTAACGCAACGCGCTACAACACAATGCAAAGTAACGCAACGCAATGTAACGCAACGTAAAGTAAACCAACGTAAAGTAACACAACGCACTAGAACAAAAGGCAGTGAAGCAACGCAAAGTAATACAACGCAAAGTAACACAATGCAAAGTAACGCAAAGCAAAGTAACCAACGCAAAGTAACGCAACGCTAAGTAACGCAACGCTAAGTAACGCAACGCTAAGTAACGCAACGCTAAGTAACGCAACGCTAAGTAACGCAGCACACTACAACACAAGGCAAAGTAACGCAACGTAAAGTAACGCAACGCAAAGTAACGCAACGCACTACGACACAACGCAAAGTAACGTAACGCAAAGTAACAACGCAAAGTAACGCAAAACAACGCATCGCACTACAACGCAACGCACTTAAACGCAACGCACTACAACGCATCGCACTACAACACAACGCAAAGTAACGCAACGCAAAGTAACGCAACGCAAAGTAACGCAACGCAAAGTAACGCTACGCAAAGTAACACAACGCAAAGTAACACAACGCAAAGTAACGCAACGCAAAGTAACGCAACGCAAAGTAACGCACTACATTAAAACACAAGGTAAGGTAACGCAAAGCAAAGTAACACAACACAAAGTAATGCAACACAAAGTAACAACGCAAAGTAACAACGCTAAGTAACAACGCAACGTTCTACAACACAAGGCATAGCAACGCAACGCAAAGTAAAGCAACACATTACAACACAAGGTAATGTAACGCAACGCAAAGTAATGCAACGCAAAGTAACGCTAAGCAACGTAACACAACGCAAAGTACCGCAACGCAAAGTAATGCACTACAACAAAATGCAGAGTAACGCAACGCAAAGTAACACAACGCAAAGTCACACAATGCAAAGTAACGCAAAGCAAAATAACCAACGCGAAATAACACAACACAAACTAAGGCAACTTTCTACCACATGTTATCAAGGTAAAGTAACGCAACGCAAAGTAACACAACACAAAGTAATGCAACGCAAAGTAAAAACGCAAAGTAACAACGCAAAGTAACAACGCAAAGTAAAAACGCAAAGTAACAACGCAAAGTAACGCAAAACAACGCATTACAACGTAACGCAAAGTAACGCTACGCAAAGTAAGGCAACGCAAAGTAACGCAACGCAAAGTAACGCAACGCAAAGTAACGCAACGCAAAGTAACGCACTACAACAAAATGCAAAGTAACGCAACGCAAAGTGACACAACGCAAAGTGACACAACGCAAACGAACACAATGCAAAGTAACGCAACGCAAAGTAACGCAACGCAAATTAATGCAACGCAAAGTAATGCAACGCAAAGTAATGCAACGCAAAGTAACAACGCAAAGTAACAACGCAAAGTAACAACGCAAAGTAACGCAAAACAATGCATTACTTCGCATCGCAGTACAACGCAACGCACTACAACACAACGCAAAATAACGCAACGCAAATTAACGCAAAGTAATGCAATGCAAAGTAACAACGAAAAGTAATGCAAAACAACGCATTACAACGCATCGCACTACAACGCAACGCAAAATACCGCAACCCAAAGTAACGCAACGCAGAGTAATGCACTACAACAAAATACAAAGTAACGCAACGCAAAGTAACACAACGCAAAGTAACGCTACGCAAAGTAACGCAACGCTAAGTAACGCAACGCACTACAACACAAGGCAAAGTAACGCAACGCACTACGACAACGCAAAGTAACGCAACGCAAAGTAACGCAACGCAAAGTAATGCAACGCAACGTTCTACAACACAAGGCATAGTAACGCGACGCAAAGTAACGCAACACATTATAACACAAGGTAAAGTAAAGCAAGGCAAAGTAACACAACACAAAGTAATGCAACGCAAAGTAACAACGCAAAGTAACGCAAAACAACGCATTAACACGCATCGCACTACAACGTAACGCAGTACAACGCATCGCACTACAACGCATCGCACTACAACGCATCGCACTACAACACAACGCAAAGTAACGCAACGCACTACGACACAAGGCAAAGTAACTAATGCAAAGTAACACAAGGCAAAGTAACACATGGCACTACAACACAAGGCAAAGTAACGCAATGCAAAGAAACACAACGCAAAGTAATAATGCAAAGTAACAACGCAAAGTAACAACGCAAAGTGACGCAAAACAACGCACTACAACGCATCGTAATAGAACGCAACGCACTACAACACAATTCAAAGTAACACAAGGCAAAGTAACACAATGCACTACAACAAAAGGCAAAGTAATGCAACGCAAAGTTATACAACGCAAAGTAACACAACACAAACTAACACAACTTTCTACAACACAACGCAAAGTAACGCAACGCAAAATAACAAAAGGCAAAGTAACACAACGCACTACAAAACAACGCAAAGTAATGCAACGCAACGCAATACAACACAAGGTAAAGTAACACAAGTTAAAGTAACACAAGACAAAGTAACGCAACACAGTACAACCCAAGGCAAAGTAAGGCAACACAAATTAACACAACGCAAAGTAATGCAACGCAACTTACTATAACACAACGCAAAGTAACAAAAGGCAAAGTAACGCAACGCAAAGTAACGCAACGCAAAGTAACGCAACGCAAAATAATGCAATGTGCTACAACAAAAGGCAAAGTAACGCAATGCAAAATGACACAACACAAAGTAACACAAGGCAAAGTAAGGCAACACAAATTAACACAACGTAAAGTAATGCAACGCAACTTACTATAACACAAAGCAAAGTAATAAAAGGCAAAGTTACACAACGTAAAGTAACGCAACGCAAAGTCACGCAACGCAAAGTCACGCAACGCAAAGTAATGCAATGTGCTACAACAAAAGGCAAAGTAACGCAATGCAAAATAACACAACACAAAGTAACACAATGCAAAGTAAGGCAACGCAAAGTAACGCAACACATTACAACACATGACAAAGTAAGGCAACGCAAAGTGACACGACGCAAAGTGACACGACGCAAAGTGACACGACGCAAAGTAACGTAACCCAAAGTAACAATGCAAAGTAACGCAACGCAAAGTAACGCAACACATTACAACACAAGGCAAAGTAACGCAATGCACTACAACACTATGCAAAGTAACGCAGCGCAAAGTAACACAACACAAACTAACGCAACGGACTACGACACAACGCAAAGTAACGCAACGCAAACTAACACAATACACTACAACACAAGGCAATGTAACGCAAAGCAAAGTAACGCAACGCAAAGTAACGCAACGCAACGTTCGACAACACAAGAGACAGTAACGCAACGCAAAGTAACACAACCCAAAGAAACACAACGCAACGCAATACAACACAAGGCAAAGTAAAACAACGCAAAGTAACGCAACACATTACAACAGAAGGTAAAGTAACGCAATGGAGAGTAACACAACGCAAAGTAACGCAACGCAAAGTAACACAAGGTAAAGTAACACAAGGCAAAGTAACACAATGCAAAGTAACGCAAAGCAAAGTAATGCAAAACAAAGAAACACAATGCAAAGTAACACAAGGCAAAGTAACACAACGCAAAGTAACACATGCAAAGTAACACAATGCAAAGTAACGCAAAGCAAAGTTACGCAACTCAAAGTAACACAAGGCAAAGTAACACAACGCAAATTAATGCAACGCAACGCATTACAACACAACGCAAGGTAACACAACGCAATGTAACACAACACAAAGTAACGCAACACAACGAACTCCAACACAAGGCAAAGTAAAACAACAGAACGTAACAAAATGCAAAGTAACGCAATGCAAAGAAACGCAACGCAAAGTAACGCAACGCAAAGTAACACAACACAAAGTAACACAACGCAAAGTAACATAACGCAAAGTAACGCAACGCAAAGTAACGCAAAGCACCAGAACACAATGCAAAGTAACGCAACGCAAAGTAACACAACGTAAAGTAATACAACGCACTAGAACAAAAGGCAAAGTGACGCAACACAAAGTAATACAACGCAAAGTAACACAATGCAAAGTAACGCAAAGCAAAGTAACCAACGCAAAGTAACGCAACGCTAAGTAAAGCAACACACTATAACACAAGGCAAAGTAACACAACGCACTACAACACAAGGCAAAGTAACGCAACGCAAAGTAACGCAACGCGCTACAACACAATGCAAAGTAACGCAACGCAATGTAACGCAACGTAAAGTAAACCAACGTAAAGTAACACAACGCACTAGAACAAAAGGCAGTGAAGCAACGCAAAGTAATACAACGCAAAGTAACACAATGCAAAGTAACGCAAAGCAAAGTAACCAACGCAAAGTAACGCAACGCTAAGTAACGCAACGCTAAGTAACGCAACGCTAAGTAACGCAACGCTAAGTAACGCAACGCTAAGTAACGCAACGCTAAGTAACGCATCACACTACAACACAAGGCAAAGTAACGCAACGTAAAGTAACGCAACGCAAAGTAACGCAACGCACTACGACACAACGCAAAGTAACGTAACGCAAAGTAACAACGCAAAGTAACGCAAAACAACGCATCGCACTACAACGCAACGCACTTCAACGCAACGCACTACAACGCATCGCACTACAACACAACGCAAAGTAACGCAACGCAAAGTAACGCAACGCAAAGTAACGCAACGCAAAGTAACGCTACGCAAAGTAACACAACGCAAAGTAACACAACGCAAAGTAACGCAACGCAAAGTAACGCAACGCAAAGTAACGCACTACATTAAAACACAAGGTAAGGTAACGCAAAGCAAAGTAACACAACACAAAGTAATGCAACACAAAGTAACAACGCAAAGTAACAACGCTAAGTAACAACGCAACGTTCTACAACACAAGGCATAGCAACGCAACGCAAAGTAAAGCAACACATTACAACACAAGGTAATGTAACGCAACGCAAAGTAATGCAACGCAAAGTAACGCTAAGCAACGTAACACAACGCAAAGTACCGCAACGCAAAGTAATGCACTACAACAAAATGCAGAGTAACGCAACGCAAAGTAACACAACGCAAAGTCACACAATGCAAAGTAACGCAAAGCAAAATAACCAACGCGAAATAACACAACACAAACTAAGGCAACTTTGTACCACATGTTATCAAGGTAAAGTAACGCAACGCAAAGTAACACAACACAAAGTAATGCAACGCAAAGTAAAAACGCAAAGTAACAACGCAAAGTAACAACGCAAAGTAAAAACGCAAAGTAACAACGCAAAGTAACGCAAAACAACGCATTACAACGTAACGCAAAGTAACGCTACGCAAAGTAAGGCAACGCAAAGTAACGCAACGCAAAGTAACGCAACGCAAAGTAACGCAACGCAAAGTAACGCACTACAACAAAATGCAAAGTAACGCAACGCAAAGTGACACAACGCAAAGTGACACAACGCAAACGAACACAATGCAAAGTAACGCAACGCAAAGTAACGCAACGCAAATTAATGCAACGCAAAGTAATGCAACGCAAAATGATGCAACGCAAAGTAACAACGCAAAGTAACAACGCAAAGTAACAACGCAAAGTAACGCAAAAGAATGCATTACTTCGCATCGCAGTACAACGCAACGCACTACAACACAACGCAAAATAACGCAACGCAAATTAACGCAAAGTAATGCAATGCAAAGTAACAACGAAAAGTAATGCAAAACAACGCATTACAACGCATCGCACTACAACGCAACGCAAAATACCGCAACCCAAAGTAACGCAACGCAGAGTAATGCACTACAACAAAATACAAAGTAACGCAACGCAAAGTAACACAACGCAAAGGAACACAATGCAAAGAAACGCAACGCAAAGTAACGCAACGCAAAGTAACGCAACGCAAAGTAACGCAACCCATTACAACACAAGGCAAAGTAACGCAAGGTAAAGTAACGCAACGCAAAGTAACACAACACAAAGTAATGCAACGCAAAGTAAAAACGCAAAGTAACAACGCAAAGTAACGCAAAACAAAGCATTACAACGTAACGCAAAGTAATGCAACGCAAAGTAACGCTACGCAAAGTAACGCAACGCAAAGTAACGCTACGCAAAGTAACGCAACGGAAAGTAACGCAACGCAAAGTAACGCACTACAACAAAATGCAAAGTAACGCAACGCAAAGTAAAACAATGCAAAGTAACGCAAAGTAAACGCAAAATAACACAACACAAACTAACGTAACTTTCTACAACACAAGGCAAAGTAACGCAACGCAAAGTGACACAACGCAAAGTAACGCAACGAAAAGTAATGCAACGCAAAGTAAGGCAACGCAAAGTAACGCAACGCATAGTAACGCAACGCATAGTAACGCAACGCAAAGTAACGCAACGCAAAGTAACGCACTACAACAAAATGCAAAGTAATGCAAAGTAACACAACACAAAGTAACACAATGCAAAGTAACGTAAAGAAAAGTAACCAACGCAAGATAACACAACACAAAGTAACGCAAAGCAAAGTAAGCAACGCAAGATAACACAACAGAAAATAACGCAACTTTCTACAACACAAGTCAAAGTATCGCAAATCAAAGTAACACAAAACAAAGTAATGCAAAGCAAAGTAACAACGCAAAGTAACAACGCAAAGTAACGCAAAACAACGCATCGCACTACAACGCAACGCACTTCAACGCAACGCACTACAACGCATCGCACTACAACAAAACGCAAATAAAGGCAACGCAAAGTAACGCAACGCAAAGTAACGCTACGCAAAGTAACACAACGCAAAGTAACGCAACGCAAAGTAACGCAACGCAAAGTAACGCAACGCAAAGTAACGCAACGCAAAGTAACGCACTACATTAAAACACAAGGTAAGGTAACGCAATGCAAAGTAACACAACACAAAGTAATGCAACGCAAAGTAACAACGCAAAGTAACAACGCAACGTTCTACAACACAAGGCATAGAAACGCAACGCAAAGTAAAGCAACACATTACAACACAAGGTAATGTAACGCAACGCAAAGTAATGCAACGCAAAGTAATGCAACGCAAAGTAACGCTAAGCAAAGTAACACAACGCAAAGTACCGCAAAGCAAAATAACCAACGCAAAATAACACAACACAAACTAAGGCAACTTTCTACAACACGTTATCAAGGTAAAGTAACGCAACGCAAAGTAACACAACACAAAGTAATGCAACGCAAAGTAAAAACGCAAAGTAACAACGCAAAGTAGCAACGCAAATTAACAACGTAAAGTAACTCAAAACAACGCATTATAACGTAACGCAAAGTAACGCTACGCAAAGTAACGCAACGCAAAGTAACGCAACGCAAAGTAACGCACTACAACAAAATGCAAAGTAACGCAACGCAAAGTGACACAACGCAAACGAACACAATGCAAAGTAACGCAACGCAAAGTAACGCAACGCAAAGTAATGCAACGCAAAGTAATGCAACGCAAAGTAACAACGCAAAGTAACAACGCAAAGAAACAACGCAAAGTAACAACGCAAAGTAACGCAAAACAACGCATTACATCGCATCGCACTACAACGCAACGCACTACAACACAACGCAAAATAACGCAACGCAAATTAACGCAAAGTAATGCAACGCAAAGTAACAACATAAAGTAACAACGCAAAGTAAAGTAACGCAACACAAAGTAACGCAACGCAAAGTAACGCAACACAAAGTAACGCAAAGTAACGCAATGCAAAGTAATGCAACGCAAAGTAACGCAACGCAAAGTAACGCAACGCAAAGTGACACAACGCAAAGTAACGCAACGTAAAGTAACGCAACGCAGAGTAACGCAACACAAAGTAACGCAAAATAACGCAACGCAAAGTAACGCAACGCAAAGTAACACAACACAAAGTAACACAATGCAAAGTAACGCAAAGCAAAGTAACCAACGCAAGATAACACAACACAAAGTAACGCAAAGCAAAGTAACCAACGCAAGATAACACAACACAAACTAACGCAACTTTCTACAACACAAGGCAAAGTAATGCAACGCAAAGTAACACAACACAAAGTACTGCAAAGCAAAGTAACAACGCAAAGTAACAACGCAAAGTAACAACGCAACGTTCTACAACACAAGGAATAGCAACGCAACGCAAAGTAAAGCAACACATTACAACACAAGGTAATGTAACGCAACGCAAAGTAACGCAACGCAAAGTAAGGCTAAGCAAAGTAACACAACGCAAAGTACCGCAATGCAAAGTAATGCACTACAACAAAATGCAAAGTAACGCAACGCAAAGTAACACAACGCAAAGTAACACAATGCAAAGTAACGCAAAGCAAAATAACCAACGCAAAATAACACAACACAAACTAAGGCAACTTTCTACAACAGGTTATCAAGGTAAAGTAATGCAACGCAAAGTAACGCAACGCAAAGTAACGCAACGCAAAGTAACACAACACAAAGTAACACAATGCAAAGTAACGCAAAGCAAAGTAACCAACGCAAGATAACACAACACAAAGTAAGGCAAAGGAAAGTAACCAACGCAAGATAACACAACACAAACTAACGCAACTTTCTACAACACAAGGCAAAGTAACGCAACGCAAAGTAACACAACACAAAGTAACGCAAAGCAAAGTAACAACGCAAAGTAACAACGCAAAGTAACGCAAAACAATGCATCGCACTACAACGCAACGCACTTCAACGCAACGCACTACAACGCATCGCACTACAACGCATCGCACTACAACACAACGCAAAATAACGCAACGCAACGCAAAGTAACACAACACAAAGTAACACAATGCAAAGTAACGCAAAGCAAAGTAACGCAACGCAAAGTAACACAACACAAAGTAACACAATGCAAAGTAACGCAAAGCAAAGTAACCAACGCAAGATAACACAACACAAAGTAAGGCAAAGGAAAGTAACCAACGCAAGATAACACAACACAAACTAACGCAACTTTCTACAACACAAGGCAAAGTAACGCAACGCAAAGTAACACAACACAAAGTAATGCAAAGCAAAGTAACAACGCAAAGTAACAACGCAAAGTAACGCAAAACAATGCATCGCACTACAACGCAACGCACTTCAACGCAACGCACTACAACGCATCGCACTACAACGCATCGCACTACAACACAACGCAAAGTAACGCAACGCAACGCAAAGTAACACAACACAAAGTAACACAATGCAAAGTAACGCAACGCAAAGTAACGCAAAGCAAAGTAACCAACGCAAGATAACACAACACAAAGTAACGCAAAGCAAAGTAACAACGCAAAGTAACAACGCAAAGTAACACAATGCAAAGTAACGCAAAGCAAAGTAACCAACCCAAGATAACACAACACAAAATAACGTAACTTTCTACAACACAAGGCAAAGTATCGCAAAGCAAAGTAACACAACACAAAGTAATGCAAAACAAAGTAACAACGCAAAGTAACAACGCAAAGTAACAACGCAAAGTAACGCAAAACAACGCATAGCACTACAACGCAACGCACTTCAACGCAACGCACTACAACGCATCGCACTACAACACAACGCAAAGTAACGCAACGCAAAGTAACGCAACGCAAAGTAACGCAATGCAAAGTAACGCAACGCAAAGTAACACAACGAAAAGTAACGCAACGCAAAGTAAGGCACTACATTACAACACAATATAAGGTAAGGCAATGCAAAGTAACACAACACAAAGTAATGCAACGCAAAGTAACAACGCAAAGTAACAACGCAACGTTCTACAACACAAGGCATAGCAATGCAACGCAAAGTAAAGCAACACATTACGACACAAGGTAAGGTAACGCAACGCAAAGTAACGCAACGCAAAGTAACGCAACGCAAAGTAACACAACGCTAAGTAACGCTAAGCAAAGTAATACAACGTAAAGTACCGCAACACAAAGTAATGCAAAACAACGCATCGCACTACAACGCAACGCAATTCAACGCAACGCACTACAACGCATCGCACTACAACGCATCGCACTACAACACAACGCAAAGTAACTTAACGTAAAGTAACGCAACGCAAAGTAACGCAACGCAAAGTAACGCAACGCAAAGTAAAGCTACGCAAAGTAACACAACGCAAAGTAACACAACGCAAAGTAACACAACGCAAAGTAATGCAACGCAAAGTAACGTACTACATTACAACACAAGGTAAGGTAACGCAATGCAAAGTAACACAACACAAAGTAATGCAACGCAAAGTAACAACGCAACGTTCTATAAAACAAGGAATAGCAACGCAACGCAAAGTAAAGCAACACATTACAACACAAGGTTATGTAACGCAACGCAAAGTAACGCAACGCAAAGTAACGCTAGACAAAGTAACACAACGCAAAGTACCGCAACGCAAAGTAATGCACTACAACAAAATGCAAAGTAACGCAACGCAAAGTCACACAACGCAAAGTAACACAATGCAAAGTAACGCAAAGCAAAATAACCAACGCAAAATAACACAACACAAACTAAGGCAACTTTCTACAACGCATTATCATGGTAAAGTAATGCAACGCAAAGTAACACAACACAGAGTAATGCAACGCAAAGTAACGCAACGCAAAGTAACACAACACAAAGTAACACAATGCAAAGTAACGCAAAGCAAAGTAACCAACGCAAGATAACACAACACAAAGTAACGCAAAGCAAAGTAACCAACGCAAGATAACACAACACAAACTAACGCAACTTTCTCCAACACAAGGCAAAGTAACGCAACGCAAAGTAACACAACACAAAGTACTGCAAAGCAAAGTAACAACGCAAAGTAACAACGCAAATTAACGCAACACATTACAACACAACGCAAAGTAACGCAACGCAAAGTAACACACTGCTAAGTAACGCAACGTTCTACAACACAAGGCAAAGTAACTCAACGCAAATTAATACAACGCAAAGTAACACACCGCAAAGTAACGCAACATTCTACAATGCAACACAAAGTAATGCAACGCAAATTAATGCAACGCAAGGTAATGCAACGCAAAGTAATGCAACGCAAAGTAAGACAACGCAAAGTAACGCAATGCAAAGTAATGCAACGCAACGCAATACAACACAAGGCAAAGTAACACAAGGCAAAGTAACGCAACGCAAAGTCACGCAACGCAAAGTAACGCAACGCAAAGTAACAATGCAAAGTAACGCAACGCAAAGTAACGCAACACATTACAACACAAGGCAAAGTATCGCAACGCAAAGTAACACAACGCAAAGTAACGCAACGCACTACAACACAATGCAAAGTAACGCAATGCAAAGTAAAACAACGCAAATTAACACATTGCAAAGTAACACGACGCACTACAAAAAAGGCAAAGTAACGCAACGCAAAGTAACGCAACGCAAAGTAACGCAACGCAAAGTAACACAACGCAAAGTAACACAACGCAAATTAACACAATGCAAAGTAACGCAACACATTACAACACAAGGCAAAGTAACGCAACGCAAAGTAACGCAACGCAAAGTAACGCAACGCAAAGTAACGCAACGCAAAGTAAAAATGCAAAGCAACGTTCTTACCACACAAGGCATAGTAATGCAACGCAAAGTAACGCAACACATTACAACACAAGGTAAAGTAACGCAACGCAAAGTAAAAATGCAAAGTAACACAACGCAAAGTAACGCAACGTAAAGTATCGCATCACACTACAACACAAGGCAAAGTAACGCAACGCACTACGACACAACGCAAAGTAACTAATGCAAAGTAACTAATGCAAAGTAACACAAGGCAAAGTAACACAACACACTAAAACACAAGGCAAAGTAACGCAACGCAAAGTAAAACACTGCTAAGTAACGCAACGTTCTACAATACAAGGAAAAGTAACTCAACGCAAAGTAATACAACGCAAAGTAACACACCGCAAAGTAACGCAACGTTCTACAATACAAGGCAAAGTAACGCAACGCAAAGTAACTCAATGCAAAGTAACACAAGGCAAAGTAACGCAACGCAAAGTCACGCAACGCAAAGTCACGCGACGCAAAGTAACAATGCAAAGTAACACAACGCAAAGTAACGCAACACATTACAACACAAGGCAAAGTAACGCAACGCAAAGTAACGCAACGCAAAGTAACGCAACGCAAAGTAACGCAACGCACTACAACACAAGGCAAAGTAACGCAACGCAAAGTAACACAACGCATAGTAACACAACGCAAAGTAACATAACGCAAAGTAACAACGCAAAGTAACGCAACACATTACAACACAAGGCAAAGTAACACAACGCAAAGTAACGCAACGCAAAGTAACGCAACGCAAAGTAACGCAACGCAAAGTAACGCAACGCAAAGTAACGCAACACATTACAACACAAGGCAAAGTAACGCAACGCAAAGTAACGCAACGCAAAGTAACGCAACGCAAAGTAACGCAACGCAAAGTAACGCAACGCACTACAACACAAGGCAAAGTAACGCAACGCAAAGTAACACAACGCATAGTAACACAACGCAAAGTAACACAACGCAAAGTAACAACGCAAAGTAACGCAACACATTACAACACAAGGCAAAGTAACGCAACGCAAAGTAACGCAACGCAAAGTAACGCAACGCAAAGTAACGCAACGCAAAGTAACGCAATGCAAAGTAACGCAACGCAAAGTAACGCAACACATTACAACACAAGGCAAAGTAACGCAACGCAAAGTAACGCAACGCAAAGTAACGCAAGGCAAAGTAACGCAACGCACTACAACACAATGCAAAGTAACGCAATGCAAAGTAAAAAAACGCAAACTAACACATTGCAAAGTAACGCGACGCACTACAAAAAAAGGCAAAGTAACGCAACACAAAGTAACGCAACGCAAAGTAACGCAACGCAAAGTAACACAACGCAAAGTAACGCAACGCAAAGTAACGCAACACATTACAACACAACGCAAAGTAACGCAACGCAAAGTAACACACTGCTAAGTAACGCAACGTTCTACAACACAAGGCAAAGTAACTCAACGCAAATTAATACAACGCAAAGTAACACACCGCAAAGTAACGCAACATTCTACAATGCAACACAAAGTAATGCAACGCAAATTAATGCAACGCAAGGTAATGCAACGCAAAGTAATGCAACGCAAAGTAAGACAACGCAAAGTAACGCAATGCAAAGTAATGCAACGCAACGCAATACAACACAAGGCAAAGTAACACAAGGCAAAGTAACGCAACGCAAAGTCACGCAACGCAAAGTAACGCAACGCAAAGTAACAATGCAAAGTAACGCAACGCAAAGTAACGCAACACATTACAACACAAGGCAAAGTATCGCAACGCAAAGTAACACAACGCAAAGTAACGCAACGCACTACAACACAATGCAAAGTAACGCAATGCAAAGTAAAACAACGCAAATTAACACATTGCAAAGTAACACGACGCACTACAAAAAAGGCAAAGTAACGCAACGCAAAGTAACACAACGCAAAGTAACACAATGCAAAGTAACACAACGCAAAGTAACACAACGCAAATTAACACAATGCAAAGTAACGCAACACATTACAACACAAGGCAAAGTAACGCAACGCAAAGTAACGCAACGCAAAGTAACGCAACGCAAAGTAACGCAACGCAAAGTAAAAATGCAAAGCAACGTTCTTACCACACAAGGCATAGTAATGCAACGCAAAGTAACGCAACACATTACAACACAAGGTAAAGTAACGCAACGCAAAGTAAAAATGCAAAGTAACACAACGCAAAGTAACGCAACGTAAAGTATCGCATCACACTACAACACAAGGCAAAGTAACGCAACGCACTACGACACAACGCAAAGTAACTAATGCAAAGTAACTAATGCAAAGTAACACAAGGCAAAGTAACACAACACACTAAAACACAAGGCAAAGTAACGCAACGCAAAGTAAAACACTGCTAAGTAACGCAACGTTCTACAATACAAGGAAAAGTAACTCAATGCAAAGTAATACAACGCAAAGTAACACACTGCAAAGTAACGCAACATTCTACAATACAAGGCAAAGTAACGCAACGCAAAGTAACTCAATGCAAAGTAACACAAGGCAAAGTAACGCAACGCAAAGTCACGCAACGCAAAGTCACGCGACGCAAAGTAACAATGCAAAGTAACACAACGCAAAGTAACGCAACACATTACAACACAAGGCAAAGTAACGCAACGCAAAGTAACGCAACGCAAAGTAACGCAACGCACTACAACACAAGGCAAAGTAACGCAACGCAAAGTAACACAACGCATAGTAACACAACGCAAAGTAACATAACGCAAAGTAACAACGCAAAGTAACGCAACACATTACAACACAAGGCAAAGTAACACAACGCAAAGTAACGCAACGCAAAGTAACGCAACGCAAAGTAACGCAACGCAAAGTAACGCAACGCAAAGTAACGCAACACATTACAACACAAGGCAAAGTAACGCAACGCAAAGTAACGCAACGCAAAGTAACGCAAGGCAAAGTAACGCAACGCACTACAACACAATGCAAAGTAACGCAATGCAAAGTAAAAAAACGCAAACTAACACATTGCAAAGTAACGCGACGCACTACAAAAAAAGGCAAAGTAACGCAACACAAAGTAACGCAACGCAAAGTAACGCAACGCAAAGTAACACAACGCAAAGTAACGCAACGCAAAGTAACGCAACACATTACAACACAACGCAAAGTAACGCAACGCAAAGTAACACACTGCTAAGTAACGCAACGTTCTACAACACAAGGCAAAGTAACTCAACGCAAATTAATACAACGCAAAGTAACACACCGCAAAGTAACGCAACATTCTACAATGCAACACAAAGTAATGCAACGCAAATTAATGCAACGCAAGGTAATGCAACGCAAAGTAATGCAACGCAAAGTAAGACAACGCAAAGTAAGGCAATGCAAAGTAATGCAACGCAACGCAATACAACACAAGGCAAAGTAACACAAGGCAAAGTAACGCAACGCAAAGTCACGCAACGCAAAGTAACGCAACGCAAAGTAACGCATCGCAAAGTAACAATGCAAAGTAACGCAACGCAAAGTAACGCAACACATTACAACACAAGGCAAAGTATCGCAACGCAAAGTAACGCAACGCAAAGTAACGCAACGCAAAGTAACGCAACGCAAAGTAACGCAACGCACTACAACACAATGCAAAGTAACGCAATGCAAAGTAAAACAACGCAAACTAACACATTGCAAAGTAACACGACGCACTACAAAAAAGGCAAAGTAACGCAACGCAAAGTAACGCAACGCAAAATAACACAACGCAAAGTAACACAACGCAAATTAACACAATGCAAAGTAACGCAACACATTACAACACAAGGCAAAGTAACGCAACGCAAAGTAACGCAACGCAAAGTAACAATGCAAAGCAACGTTCTACCACACAAGGCATAGTAATGCAACGCAAAGTAACGCAACACATTACAACACAAGGTAAAGTAACGCAACGCAAAGTAACAATGCAAAGTAACACAACGCAAAGTAACACAACACACTAAAACACAAGGCAAAGTAACGCAACGCAAAGTAAAACACTGCTAAGTAACGCAACGTTCTACAACACAAGGAAAAGTAACTTAACGCAAAGTAATACAACGCAAAGTAACGCACCGCAAAGTAACGCAGCGTTCTACAATACAAGGCAAAGTAACGCAACGCAAAGTAACTCAATGCAAAGTAACGCAACGCAAAGTAATGCAACGAAAAGTAATGCAACGCAAAGTAACACAACGCAAAGTAACACAACGTTAAGTATCGCACCACACTACAACACAAGGCAAAGTAACGCAACGCACTACGAAACAACGCAAAGTAACTAATGCAAAGTAACACAAGGCAAAGTAACAGAACACACTACAACACAAGGTGAAGTAACGCAATGCAAAGTAACACACCGCTAAGTAACGCAACGTTCTACAACACAAGGCAAAGTAACTCAACGCAAAGTAATACAACGCAAAGTAACACACCGCAAAGTAACGCAACATTCTACAACACAACGCAAAGTAACACAAGGCAAAGTAACACAAGGCAAAGTAACACAAGGCAAAGTAACACAAAGCACTACAAAACAAGGCAAAGTAACACAAGGCAAAGTAACACAATGCAAAGTAACGCAACGCAAAGTAACACAACGCAAAGTAACACAACGCAAAGTAACACAAGGCAACGCACTACAACACAGGGCAAAGTAACGCAACGCAAAGTAAGACAACGCAAAGTAACACAATGCAAAGTAACGCAACGCAACGCAATACAACACAAGGCAAAGTAACACAAGGCAAAGTAACGCAACGCAAAGTAACGCAACGCAAAGTAACGCAACGCAAAGTAACAATGCAAAGTAACGCAACACATTACAACACAAGGTAAAGTAACGCAACGCAAAGTAACGCAACGCAAAGTAACGCAACGCAAAGTAACGCAACGCAAAGTAACGCAACGCACTACAACACAATGCAAAGTAACGCAATGCAAAGTAAAACAACGCAAACTGACACATTGCAAAGTAACACGACGCACTACAAAAAAAGGCAAAGTAACACTACGCAAAGTAACACAACGCAAAGTAACACAACGCAAAGTAACGCAACACATTACAACACAAGGCAAAGTAACGCAACGCAAAGTAATGTAACGCAAAGTAAGACAACGCAAAGTAACGCAACACATTACAACACAAGGCAAAGCAACACAAGGCAAAGCAACACAATGCAAAGTAACGCAACGTTAAGTATCGCACCACACTACAACACAAGGCAAAGTAACACAACACACTACAACACAAGGCGAAGTAACGCAAAGCAAAGTAACACACCGCTAAGTAACGCAACGTTCTACCACACAAGGCAAAGTAACTCAACGCAAAGTAATACAACGCAAAGTAACACACCGCAAAGTAACACAACGTTCTACAACACAATGCAAAGTAACTCAATGCAAAGTAACACAACGCAAAGTAACACAACGCAAAGTAACGCAACGCACTACAACACAGGGCAAGGTAACGCAACGCAAAGTAATGCAATGCAAAGTAAGACAACGCAAAGTAACGCAATGCAAAGTAATGCAACGCAACGCAATACAACACAAGGCAAAGTAACACAAGGCAAAGTAACGCAACGCAAAGTCACGCAACGCAAAGTAACGCAACGCAAAGTAACAATGCAAAGTAATTCAACGCAAAGTAACGCAACACATTACAACACAAGGCAAAGTAACGCAACGCAAAGTAACGCAAAGCAAAGTAACGCAACGCAAAGTAACGCAACGCAAAGTAACGCAACGCAAAGTAACGCAACGCAAAGTAACACAAAGCACTACAAAACAAGGCAAAGTAACACAAGGGAAAGTAACACAACGCAAAGTAACGCAACGCAAAGTAACAATGCAAAGTAACAACGCAAAGTAACGCAAAACAACGCACTACAACGCATCGCACTAAAACACAAAGCAAAGTAACGCAACGCAAAGTAACGCAACGTTAAGTATCGCACCACACTACAACACAAGGCAAAGTAGCGCAACGCACTACGACACAACGCAAAGTAACTAATGCAAAGTAACACAAGGCAAAGTAACACAACACACTACAACAAAAGGCAAAGTAACGCAACGCAAAGTAACACACTGCTAAGTAACGCAACGTTCTACAACACAAGGCAAAGTAACTCAATGCAAAGTAACTCAATGCAAAGTAACACAACGCAAAGTAACGCAACGTTAAGTATCGCACCACACTACAAATTAAGGCAAAGTAACGCAACGCACTACGACACAACGCAAAGTAACTAATGCAAAGTAACACAACACACTACAACACAAGGCGAAGTAACGCAACGCAAAGTAACACACTGCTAAGTAACGCAACGTTCTACAACACAAGGCAAAGTAACTCAACGCAAAGTAATACAACACAAAGTAACACAATGCTAAGTAACGCAACGTTCTACAATACAAGGCAAAGTAACGCAACGCAAAGTAACTCAATGCAAAGTAACACAACGCAAAGTAACACAACGCAAAGTAACACAACGCAAAGTAACGCAACGCACTACAACACAGGGCAAAGTAATGCAACGCAAAGTAATTCAACGCAAAGTAAGACAACGCAAAGTAACGCAATGCAAAGTAATGAAACGCAAAGCAATACAACACAAGGTAAAGTAACACAAGGCAAAGTAACACAAGGCAAAGTAACGCAACACAGTAAAACACAAGGCAAAGTAAGGCAACTCAAATCAACACATCGCAAAGTAATGCAACGCAACGCACTACAACATAACGCAAAGTAACACAAGGCAACGTAACATAACGCAAAGTAATGCAACGCAAAGTAACGCAATGCAAAAGTAATGCTACGTGCTACAACACAACGCAAAGTAACACAATGCAAGGTAACGCAAAGCAAAGTAACGCAACGCAAAGTAACACAACGCAAAGTAACACAACGCAAAGTAACGCAACACATTACAACACAAGGCAAAGTAATGCAACGCAAAGTAATGCAATGCAAAGTAACACAACGCAAAGTAATGTAATGCAAAGTAAGACAACGCAAAGTAAGGCAACACATTACAACACAAGGCAAAGTAATGCAACACAAAGTAATGCAATGCAAAGTAACACAACGCAAAGTAACGCAACGTTAAGTATCGCACCACACTACAACACAAGGCAAAGTAGCGCAACGCACTACGACACAACGCAAAGTAACTAATGCAAAGTAACACAAGGCAAAGTAACACAACACACTACAACAAAAGGCAAAGTAACGCAACGCAAAGTAACACACTGCTAAGTAACGCAACGTTCTACAACACAAGGCAAAGTAACTCAATGCAAAGTAACTCAATGCAAAGTAACACAACGCAAAGTAACGCAACGTTAAGTATCGCACCACACTACAAAACAAGGCAAAGTAACGCAACGCACTACGACACAACGCAAAGTAAGTAATGCAAAGTAACACAACACACTACAACACAAGGCGAAGTAACGCAACGCAAAGTAACACACTGCTAAGTAACGCAACGTTCTACAACACAAGGCAAAGTAACTCAACGCAAAGTAATACAACACAAAGTAACACAATGCAAAGTAACGCAACGTTCTACAATACAAGGCAAAGTAACGCAACGCAAAGTAACTCAATGCAAAGTAACACAACGCAAAGTAACACAACGCAAAGTAACGCAACGCACTACAACACAGGGCAAAGTAATGCAACGCAAAGTAATTCAACGCAAAGTAAGACAACGCAAAGTAACGCAATGCAAAGTAATGAAATGCAAAGCAATACAACACAAGGTAAAGTAACACAAGGCAAAGTAACACAAGGCAAAGTAACACAAGGCAAAGTAACGCAACACAGTAAAACACAAGGCAAAGTAAGGCAACTCAAATCAACACATCGCAAAGTAAGGCAACGCAACGCACTACAACATAACGCAAAGTAACACTAGGCAACGTAACGTAACGCAAAGTAATGCAACGCAAAGTAACGCAATGCAAAAGTAATGCTACGTGCTACAACACAACGCAAAGTAACACAAGGCAAAGTAATGCAACGCAAAGCAATGCAACGCAAAGTAACACAACGCAAAGTAACGCAACGTTAAGTATCGCACCCCACTACAACACAAGGCAAAGTAACGCAACGCACTACGACACAACGCAAAGTAACTAATGCAAAGTAACACAAGGCAAAGTAACACAACACACTACAACACAAGGCGAAGTAACGCAACGCAAAGTAACACACCGCTAAGTAACGCAACATTCTACAACACAAGGCAAAGTAACTCAACGCAAAGTAACGCAACGCAAAGTAACGCAACGCAAAGTATAGCAACGCAAAGTAACGCAACGCAAAGTAACACAACGCAAAGTAACACAACGCAGTGCACTACAACACAACGCAAAGTAACACAACGCAAAGTAACACAACGCAAAGTAACGCAACGCACTACAACACAATGAAAAGTAACGTAATGCAAAGTAACACGACGCAAAATAACACAACGTAAAGTAACACAACGCAAAGTAACACGATGCAAAGTAATGCAAAGCAAAGTAACGCAATGCAAATTAACACAACACAAACTAACGCATCTTTCTACAAAACAAGGCAAAGTAACGCAATGCAAAGTAACACAACGCAAAGTAACACAATGCAGTACAAAAAAGGCAAAGTAACGCAACGTAAAGTAACGCAACGCAAAGTAAGACAAGGCAAAGTAACGCAACGGTAAGTAAAAGCAACACACTACAACACAAGGCAAAGTAACGCAACGCACTACGACACAATGCAAAGTAACTAATGCAAAGTAACACAAGGCAAAGTAACACAACACACTACAACACAAGGCGAAGTAACGGAACGCAAAGTAACACACCGATAAGTAACGCAACGTTATACAAGACAAGCCAAAGTAACTCAACGCAAAGTAATACAACGCAAAGTAAAGCAACGTTCTACAACACAACGCAAAGTAACGCAACGCAAAGTAACACAAGGCAAAGTAACACAAGGCAAAGTAACACAAGGCAAAGTAACACAAAGCACTACAAAACAAGGCAAAGTAACACAAGGGAAAGTAACACAACGCAAAGTAACACAACACAAAGTAACACAACGCAAAGTAACACAACGCAAAGTAACACAACGCAGTGCACTACAACACAACGCAAAGTAACACAACGCAAAGTAATGCAACGCAAAGTAACGTAACGCACTACAACACAATGAAATGTAACGTAATGCAAAGTAACACAACGCAAAGTAACACAATGCAAAGTAACACAATGCAAAGTAACGTAAAGGAATGTAACGCAACGCAAATTAACACAACACAAACTAACGCATCTTTCTACAACACAAGGCAAAGTAACGCAACGCAAAGTAACACAGCGCAAAGTAACACAATGCAGTACAAAAAAGGCAAAGTAACGTAACGCAAAGTAACGTAACGCAAAGTAACGCAACGCAAAGTAACGCAACGCAAAGTAACGCAACGCAAAGTAACACAAGGCAAAGTAAAGCAACGGTAAGTAAAAGCAACACACTACAACACAAGGCAAAGTAACGCAATGCACTACGACACAACGCAAAGTAACACAAGGCAAAGTAACACAAGGCAAAGTAACACAAGGCAAAGTAACACAAAGCACTACAACACAAGGCAAACTAACGCAACGCTAAGTAACACACCGCAAAGTAACGCAACGTTCTACAATACAAGGAAAAGTAACGCAACGCAAAGTAACTCTATGCAAAGTAACACAACGCAAAGTAATGCAACACAACGCACTACAACACGGCAAAGTAACACAACGCAAAGTAATGCAACGCAAAGTAAGACAACACAAAGTAACGCAACACATTACAACACAAGGCAAAGTAATGCAAAGCAAAGTAACACAACGGAAAGTAACGCAACGTTAAGTATCGCAACACACTACAACACAAGGCAATGTAACGCAACGCAGTACGACACAACGCAAAGTAACTAACGCAAAGTAACACAAGGCAAAGTAACACAACGCACTACACTACAAGGCAAAGTAACGCAACGCAAAGTAATGCAAAGTAACACAACGCAAAGTAACGCAACGCAACGCACTACAACACAGGGCAAAGTAACGCAACGCAAAGTAATGCAATGCAAAGTAAGACAACGCAAAGTAACGCAATGCAAAGTAAAGCAACGTTCTACAACACAAGTCATAGTAATGCAACGCAAAGTAACGCAACACATTACAACACAAGGCAAAGTAACAACGCAAAGTAACGCAAAACAATGCATTGCAACGCATCGCACTACAACGCAACGCACTACAACGCATCGCACTAAAACACAAAGCAAAGTAACGCAACGCAAAGTAACGCAACGCAAAGTAACGCAACGCAAAGTAACGCAACGCAAAGTAAAGCAACGCAAAGTAAAGCAACGCAAAGTAACGCAAAGTAACGCACTACAACAAAAGGCAAAGTAACGCAACGCAAAGTAACACAACGCAAACTAACACAATGCAAGGTAACGCAAAGCAAAGTAACGCAACGCAAAGTAACACAACGCAAAGTAACACAACGCAAAGTAACACAACGCAAAGTAACGCAACACATTACAACACAAGGCAAAGTATCTCTTCTCTTCATCTTCATCTTCAACCGCTTATCCGGGGTCGGGTCGCGGGGGCAACAGATCCAGCAGGGGACCCCAAACTTCCCTTTCCCTGGCCACATTAACCAGCTCTGACTGGGGGATCCCGAGGCGTTCCCAGGCCAGTGTGGAGATATAATCTCTCCATCTAGTCCTGGGTCGTCCCCGGGGTCTCCTCCCAGCTGGTCGTGCCTGGAACACCTCCCTAGGGAGGCGCCCAGGAGGCATCCTTACCAAATGCCCGAACCACCTCAACTGGCTCCTTTCAACGCAAAGAAGCAGCGGCTCTACTCCGAGTCCCTCACGGATGACCGAGCTTCTCACCTTATCTCTAAGGGAGAGGCCAGACACCCTCCTGAGAAAACCCATTTCGGCCGCTTGTACTCGCGATCTAGTTCTTTCGGTCATGACCCAGCCCTCATGACCATAGGTGAGAGTAGGCACGAAGATTGACCGGTAGATAGAGAGCTTTGCCTTCCGGCTCAACTCTCTCTTCGTCACAACGGTGCGGTACAGCGACTGCAATACCGCCCCCGCTGCTCCGATTCTCCGGCCAATCTCACGTTCCATTGTTCCCTCACTCGTGAACAAGGCCCCGAGGTACTTGAACTCCTTCACTTGGGGTAAAGACTCATTCCCTACCTAGAGTAGACAATCCATCTAGGCAAAGTAACGCAACGCAAAGTAATGTAACGCAAAGTAATACAACGCAAAGTAACGCAACACATTACAACACAAAGCAAAGTAATGCAACGCAAAGTAATGCAATGCAAAGTAACACAACGCAAAGTAACGCAACGTTAAGTATCGCACCACACTACAACCCAAGGCAAAGTAACGCAACGTACTACGACACAACGCAAAGTAACTAATGCAAAGTAACACAAGGCAAAGTAACATAACACACTACAACACAAGGCAAAGTAACGCAACGCAAAGTAATGAAACGCAAAGCAATACAACACAAGGTAAAGTAACACAAGGCAAAGTAACACAAGGCAAAGTAATACAACGCAAAGTAACACACCACAAAGTAACGCAATATTCTACAACACAAGGCAAAGTAACTCAACGCAAAGTAATACAACACAAAGTAACACAACGCAAAGTTACGCATTACAAAAAAAGGCAAAGTAACGAAATGCAAAGTAACATAATGCAAAGTAACACCATGCAAAGTAACGAGAAGCAAAGTAACCGACGCAAAATAACACAACACAAACTAACGCAACTTTCTAAAACACAAGGCAAAGTAACGTAACGCAAAGTAAGACAACGCAAAGTAACGCAACGCAAAGTAACGCAACACATTACAACACAAGGCAAAGTAACGCAAGGCAAAGTAACACAACGCAAGGTAACGCAACGCTAAGTAACGCAACACACCACAACAAAAGGCAAAGTAACGCAACGCAAAGTAACGCAACACATTACAACACAAGGCAAAGTAACACAACGCAAAGTAACGCAACACACTACAACACAAGGCAAAGTAACGCAACGCAGAGTAAAGCAATGCAATGTAATGCAACGCAAAGTAACACAACGCAAAGTAACACAACGCAAAGTAACAATGCAAAGTAACAACGCAAAAAAAAACGCAGTACAAGGCAACGCACAACAACGCATCGCACTACAACACAACGCAAAGTAACGCTACGCAAAGTAACACAACGCAAAGTAACGCAACGCAAAGTAACGCACCACAAAAAAAGGCAAAGTAATGCAATGCAAAGTCACACAATGCAAAGTAACACCATGCAAAGTAACGCAAAACAAAGTAACCGACGCAAAATAACACAACACAAACTAACGCAACTTTCTACAACACAATGCAAAGTAACGCAACGCAAAGTAAGACAACGCAAAGTAACGCAACGCAAAGTAACGCAACACATTACAACACAAGGCAAAGTAACGCAAGGCAAAGTAACACAACGCAAAGTAACGCAACGCTAAGTAACGCAACACACCACAACACAAGGCAAAGTAACGCAATGCACTACGACACAATGCAAAGTAACGCAACGCAAAGTAACACAACCCAAAGTAACACAACGCAACGCACTACAACACAAGGCAAAGTAAAACAACGCAAAGTAAATCAACACATTACAACACAACGCAAAGTAACACAATGCATAGTAAAACAACGCAAAGTAACAACGCAAAGTAACCACGCAACGTAACGCAAAACAACGCACTACAATGCATCGCAATACAAGGCAACGCACTACAACACAATGCAAAGTAACACAATGCAAAGTAACACTATGCACTACAACAAAAGGCAAAGTAACACAACGCAAAGTAACACAATGCACTACAACAAAAGGCAAAGTAACACAACGCAAAGTAACGCAATGCAAAGTAACGCAACACAAAGTAACGCAACACAAAGTAACAAAACGCAAAGTAACACAACACAAAGTAACACAACGCAAAGTAACAACGCAAAGTCACACAAAGCAACGCAGTACAACGCATCGCACTACAACACAACGCACTAAAAAACAATGGAAAGTAACACGACACAAAGTAACAACACGCAAAGTAACACGACGCAAAGTAACACGACGCAAAGTAACGCAACGCAAAGTAGCGCAACGCAAAGTAACGCAACGCAAAGTAACGCAACGCAAAGTAACACAACGCAAAGTAACACAACGCAAAGTAACGAAACGCAAAGTAAGACAATACAAAGTAACGCAACGCTAAGTAACGCAATGCAAAGTAATGCAACGCAAAGTAACGCACTACAAAAAAAATGCAAAGTAACGCACCGCAAAGTAACACAACGCAAAGTAACTCAACGCAAAGTAACGCAACGCAAAGTAACACAATACAAAGTAACGCAATGCTAAGTAACGCAATGCAAAGTAATGCAAAGCAAAGTAACGCACTACAAAAAAATGCAAAGTAACGCACCGCAAAGTAACACAACGCAAAGTAACAAAACGCAAAGTAACGCAACGCAAAGTAACGCAACGCAAAGTAACGCAACGCAAAGTAACGCAACGCAAAGTAACGCAACGCAAAGTAACGCAACGCAAAGTAACGCAACACAAAGTAACAAAGCAAAGTAACACAACGCACGACAACAAAAGGCAAAGTAACGCAATGCAAAATAACACAGCACTAACTAATGCAACTTTCAACAACACAAGGCAAAGTAACGCAACGCAAAGTAACGCAACGCAAAGTAACGCAACGCAAAGTAACGCAACGCAAAGTAACGCAATGCAAAGTAAAACAACTTAAAGTAATGCAACGCGATGCACTACAACACAAGGCATAGTGACGCAACGCAAAGTAACGCAACTCAAAGTAACGCAACGCAAAGTAACGCAACGCAAAGTAACGCTACGCAAAGTAACGCAACGCAAAGTAACACAAGGAAAAGTAACACAATGGAAAGTAACACAATGCAAAGTAACGCAAAGCAAAGTAACAAAAGGCAAAGTAACAATGCAAAGTAACACTATGCACTACGACAAAAGGCAAAGTAACACAACGCAAAGTAACACAATGCACTAATACAAAAGGCAAAGTAACACAACGCAAAGTAACGCAACGCAAAGTAACGCAACGCAAAGTAACACAACGCAAAGTAACACAATGCATAGTAACACAACGCAAAGTAACAACGAAAAGTAACCACGCAACGTAACGCAAAACAACGCACTACAATGCATCGCAATACAAGGCAACGCACTACAACACAATGCAAAGTAACACAAGGCAAAGTAACAATGCAAAGTAACACTATGCACTACAACAAAAGGCAAAGTAACACAACGCAAAGTAACACAATGCACTACAACAAAAGGCAAAGTAACACAACGCAAAGTAACGCAACGCAAAGTAACGCAACACAAAGTAACGCAACACAAAGTAACAAAACGCAAAGTAACACAACACAAAGTAACACAACGCAAAGTCACACAAAACAACGCATTACAACGCATCGCACTACAACACAACGCACTAAAAAAAAAAAATGGAAAGTAACACGACACAAAGTAACAACACGCAAAGTAACACGACGCAAAGTAACGCAACGCAAAGTAGCGCAACACAAAGTAACGCAACGCAAAGTAACACAACGCAAAGTAACACAACGCAAAGTAACACAACGCAAAGTAACGAAACGCAAAGTAAGACAAGGCAAAGTAAGACAACGCAAAGTAACGCAACACATTACAACACAAGGCAAAGTAACACAACGCAAAGTAACGCAACGCAAAGTAACACAATACAAAGTAACGCAACGCTAAGTAACGCAATGCAAAGTAATGCAACGCAAAGTAACGCACTACAAAAAAATGCAAAGTAACGCACCGCAAAGTAACACAACGCAAAGTAACAAAACGCAAAGTAACGCAACGCTAAGTAACGCAATGCAAAGTAATGCAAAGCAAAGTAACGCACTACAAAAAAATGCAAAGTAACGCACCGCAAAGTAACACAACGCAAAGTAACAAAACGCAAAGTAACGCAACGCAAAGTAACGCAACGCAAAGTAACGCAATGCAAAGTAACGCAACACAAAGTAACAACGCAAAGTAACACAACGCACGACAACAAAAGGCAAAGTAACGCAATGCAAAATAACACAGCACTAACTAATGCAACTTTCAACAACACAAGGCAAAGTAACGCAACGCAAAGTAACGCAACGCAAAGTAATGCAACGCAAAGTAACGCAACGCAAAGTAACGCAACGCAAAGTAACACAAGGAAAAGTAACACAATGGAAAGTAACACAATGCAAAGTAACACAAAGCAAAGTAACAAAAGGCAAAGTAACGCAACGCAAAGTAACACAACTTAAAGTAACACACGCAAAGTAACACAATGCAAAGTAACACAAAGCAAAGTAACACAAGGCAAAGTAACACAACGCAAATTAATGCAAAGCAACGCATTACAACACAACGCAAGGTAACACAAGGCAAAGTAACCCAACGCAAAGCAACGCAAGGCAAAGTAATGCAACGTGCTACAACACAAGGCAAAGTAACGCAATGCAAAGTAACGCAACGCAAAGTAACGCAACGCAAAGTAACACAACGCAAAGTAACACAACGCAAAGTAACACAACGCAAAGTAACACAAAGCACTGCAACAAAAGGCAAAGTAACGCAATGCAAAATAACACAACACAAACTAATGCAACTTTCTACAACACAAGGCAAAGTAACGCAACGCAAAGTAACGCAACGCAAAGTAACGCAACGCAAAGTAACGCAACGCAAAGTAACGCAACACAAAGTAAAACAACGCAAAGTAAAACAACGCAAAGTAAAACAATGCAAAGTAATGCAACGCAATGCACTACAACACAAGGCATAGTGACGTAACGCAAAGTAACGCAACGCAAAGTAACACAAGGCAAAATAACACAATGGAAAGTAACACAATGCAAAGTAACGCAAAGCAAAGTAATGCAAAACAAAGTAACACAACGCAAAGTAACACAAGGCAAAGTAACACAAGGCAAAGTAACACAACGCAAAGTAACGCAATTCAAAGTAACAATGCACTACAACAAAAGGCAAAGTAACGCAACGCAATGTTACACAAGGAAAGTAACACAACGCAAATTAATGCAACGCAACGCATTACAACACAATGCAAGGTAACACAAGGCAAAGTAACGCAACACAAAGTAACAACGCAAAGTAACACAATGCAAAGTAAAGCAATGCAAAGTAACGCAACGCAAAGTAACGCAACACGTTACAACACAAGACAAAGTAACGCAACGCAAAGTAACACAACTCAAAGTAACACAATGCAAAGTAACAATGCAAAGTAACAACGCAAAGTAACGCAAAAAAACGCAGTACAACACAACGCACAACAACGCAACGCAAAGTAACGCAACGCAAAGTAACGCAACGCAAAGTAACGCTACACAAAGTAACGCAACGCAAAGTAACGCACTACAAAAAAATGCAAAGTAACGCACCGCAAAGTAACACAACGCAAAGTAACAAAACGCAAAGTAACGCAACGCAAAGTAACGCAAAGCAAAGTAACCAACGCAAAATAACACAACACTAACTAACGCAACTTTCTACAACACAAGGCAAAGTAACGCAACGTAAAGTAAGACAACGCAGAGTAACGCAACGCAAAGTAACGCAACACATTACAACACAATGGAAAGTAACGCAAGGCAAAGTAACGCAAAGCAAAGTAATGCAAAACAAAGTAACACAACGCAAAGTAACACAAGGCAAAGTAACACAACGCAAAGTAACACAACGCAAAGTAACGCAATTCAAAGTAACAATGCACGACAACAAAAGGCAAAGTAACGCAACGCAAAATAACACAAGGAAAAGTAACACAACGCAAAATAACACAATGGAAAGTAACACAATGCAAAGTAACGCAAAGCAAAGTAATGCAAAACAAAGTAACACAACGCAAAGTAACACAAGGCAAAGTAACACAAAGCAAAGTAACGCAATTCAAAGTAACAATGCACTACAACACAAGGCATAGAGACGCAACGCAAAGTAACGCAACGCAAAGTAACACAAGGCAAAATAACACAATGGAAAGTAACACAATGCAAAGTAACGCAAAGCAAAGTAATGCAAAACAAAGTAACACAATGCAAAGTAACACAAGGCAAAGTAACACAACGCAAAGTAACGCAATTCAAAGTAACAATGCACTACAACAAAAGGCAAAGTAACGCAACGCAAAGTAACACAAGGAAAAGTAACACTACCCAAATTAATGCAACGCAACGCATTACAACACAATGCAAGGTAACACAAGGCAAAGTAACGCAACACAAAGTAACAACGCAAAGTAACACAATGCAAAGTAACGCAATGCAAAGTAACGCAACGCAAAGTAACGCAACACGTTACAACACAAGACAAAGTAACGCAACGCAAAGTAACACAACTCAAAGTAACACAATGCAAAGTAACAATGCAAAGTAACAACGCAAAGTAACGCAAAAAAACGCAGTACAACACAACGCACAACAACGCAACGCAAAGTAACGCAACGCAAAGTAACGCAACGCAAAGTAACGCAACGCAAAGTAACGCTATACAAAGAAACACAACGCAAAGTAACGCAACGCAAAGTAACGCACTACAAAAAAAGGCTAAGTAACACAACGCAAAGTAACACAACGCAAAGTAACACAACGCAAAGTAACACTATGCAAAGTAACGCAAAGCAAAGTAACCAACGCAAAATAACACAATACTAACTAACGCACCTTTCTACAACACAAGGCAAAGTAACGCAACGCAAAGTAAGACAACGCAGAGTAACGCAACGCAAAGTAACGCAACACATTACAACACAATGGAAAGTAACGCAAGGCAAAGTAACGCAAAGCAAAGTAATGCAAAACAAAGTAACACAACGCAAAGTAACACAAGGCAAAGTAACACAACGCAAAGTAACGCAATTCAAAGTAACAATGCACTACAACAAAAGGCAAAGTAACTTAACGCAAAGTAACACAAGGAAAAGTAACACAACGCAAATTAATGCAACGCAACGCATTACAACACAATGCAAGGTAACACAAGGCAAAGTAACGCAACGCAAAGTAACAACTTAAAGTAACACAATGCAAAGTAACGCAATGCAAAGTAACGCAACGCAAAGTAACGCAACACGTTACAACACAAGACAAAGTAACGCAACGCAAAGTAACACAACTCAAAGTAACACAATGCAAAGTAACAATGTAAAGTAACAATGCAAAGTAACGCAACAAAACGCAGTACAACACAACGCACAACAACGCATCGCACTACAACAAAACGCAAAGTAACGCAACGCAAAGTAACGCAACGCAAAGTAATGCAACGCAAAGTAACGCAACGCAAAGTAACTCTACACAAAGTAACACAACGCAAAGTAACGCAACGCATAGTAACGCACTACAAAAAAAAGGCTAAGTAACACAACGCAAAGTAACACAACGCAAAGTAACACTATGCAAAGTAACGCAAAGCAAAGTAACCAACGCAAAATAACACAACACAAACTAACGCAACTTTCTACAACACAAGGCAAAGTAACGCAACGCAAAGTAAGACAACGCAAAGTAACGCAACACATTACAACACAAGGCAAAGTAACGCAAGGCAAAGTAACACAAGGCAAAGTAACACAACGCAAAGTAACACAACACAAAGTAACACAACGCAAAGTAACGCAACGCTAAGTAACGCAAAACACCACAACACAAGGCAAAGTAACGCAACGCACTATGACACAATGCAAAGTAACGCAACGCAAAGTAACACAACCCAAAGTAACACAAGGCAAAGTAAAACAAAGCAAAGTAACGCAACACATTACAACACAACGCAAAGTAACACAAGGAAAAGTAACACAACGCAAAGTAACACAATGCACTACAACAAAAGGCAAAGTAACGCAACGCAAAGTAACGCAACGCAAAGTAACGCAACGCAAAGTAACACAACGCAAAGTAACACAACGCAAAGTAACACAACGCAAAGTAACAACGCAAAGTAACCACGCAAAGTAACCACGCAAACTAACCACGCAACGTAACGCAAAACAACGCACTACAACGCATCGCACTACAAGGCAATGCACTACAACACAACGCAAAGTAACACAAGGCAAAGTAACAACGCAAAGTAACACAATGCACTACAACAAAAGGCAAAGTAACGCAATGCAAAGTTATACAACGCAAAGTAACACAACACAAACTAACACAACACAAAGTAATGCAACTTTCTACAACACAAGGCAAAGTAACGCAACGCAAAGTAAGACAAGGCAAAGTAAGACAACGCAAAGTAATGCAACGCAAAGTAACACAACCCAAAGTAAGACGATGCAAAGTAATGCAACGCAAAGTAACACAACCCAAAGTAACACCATGCAAAGTAACGCAAAGCAAAGTAACCAACGCAAAGTAACACAACGCAAAGTAACACAACGCAAAGTAACACAACGCAAAGTAACGCAACACTAAGTAACGCAAAACACCACAACACAACCCAAAGTAACACAACCCAAAGTAACACAACGCAAAGTAACACAACGCAAAATAACGCAACACAAAGTAACACAACCCAAAGTAACACAGCGCAACGCACTACAACACAAGTCTAAGTAAAACAACGCAAAGTAACGCAACACATTACAACACAACGCAAAGTAACACAATGCAAAGTAACACAACGCAAAGTAACACGAGTCAAAGTAACACGACGCAAAGTAACGCAACGCAAAGTAACGCAACGCAAAGTAACGCTACGCAAAGTAACACAACGCAAAGTAACACAACGCAAAGTAACGCACTACAAAAAAAGGCTAAGTAACGCAACAGAAAGTAACACAACGCAAAGTAACACCATGCAAAGTAACGCAAAGCAAAGTAACACAACACAAACTAACGCAACGTTCTACAACTCAAGGCAAAGTAACGCAACGCAAAGTAAGACAATGCAAAGTAACGCAACGCAAAGTAACGCAACACATTACAACACAAGGCAAAGTAACGCAAGGCAAAGTAACACAACGCAAAGTAACACAACGCAAAGTAACACAACGCAAAGTAACACAATGCAAAGTAACACAACGCAAAGTAACACAACGCAAAGTAACGCAACACTAAGTAACGCAAAACACCACAACACAACCCAAAGTAACACAACCCAAAGTAACACAACGCAACGCACTACAACACAAGGCAAAGTAAAACAACGCAAAGTAACGCAACACATTACAACACAACGCAAAGTAACACAATGCAAAGTAACACAACACAAAGTAACACAGCGCAACGCACTACAACACAAGGCAAAGTAAAACAACGCAAAGTAACACAACGCAAAGTAACACAATGCAAAATAACGCAACACAAAGTAACACAACCCAAAGTAACACAGCGCAACGCACTACAACACAAGTCTAAGTAAAACAACGCAAAGTAACGCAACACATTACAACACAACGCAAAGTAACATAATGCAAAGTAACACAACGCAAAGTAACACGAGTCAAAGTAACACGACGCAAAGTAACGCAACGCAAAGTAACACAACGCAAAGTAACGCAACACATTACAACACAACGCAAAGTAACACAACGCAAAGTAACACAATTCACGACAACAAAAGGCAAAGTAACACAATGCAAAGTAACAAAACGCAAAGTAATGCAACGCAAAGTAACACAACGCAAAGTAACACAACGCAAAGTAACACAACGCAAAGTAACGCAACGCAAAGTAACACAACCCAAAGTAACACACCGCAACGCACTACAACAAAAGGCAAAGTAAAACAACGCAAAGTAACGCAACACATTATAACACAACACAAAGTAACACAACGCAAAGTAACACAATGCAAAGTAACACAACGCAAAGTAAAACGACGCAAAGTAACGCAACGCAAAGTAACGCAACGCACCGCAAAGTAACGCAACGCAACGCAAAGTACAGCAACGCAAAGTACAGCAACGCAAAGTAACACAAAACAAAGTAACACAACACAAAGTAACGCAACTTTCTACAACACAAGGCAAAGTAACATAACGCAAAGTAACACAACGCAAAGTAACACAACGCAAAGTAACGCAACACATTTCAAAAAAACGCAAAGTAAAACAACGCAAAGTAACGCTACACATTACAACACAACGCAAAGTAACGCAACACATTACAACACAACGCAAAGTAACACAACGCAAAGTAACACAACGCAAAGTAACGCAACAAATTACAACACAACGCAAAGTAACACAACCCAAAGTAACACAACCCAAAGTAACACAACGCAACGCACTACAATACAAGGCAAAGTAAAACAACGCAAAGTAACACAACACATTACAACACAACGCAAAGTAACACAATGCAACGTAACACAACACAAAGTAACACGACGCAAAGTACCGCAACGCAAAGCAACGTAACGCAAAGTACCGCAATGCAAAGTAACGCAACGCAAAGTAACGCAACGCAAAGTAACGCAACACAAAGTAACGCAACACAAAGTAACGCAACACAAAGTAACGTAACGCAAAGTAACGCAACGCAAAGTAACACAACGTAAAGTAAGACAACGCACTACAACAAAAGGCAAAGTGATGCAACGCAAAGTAATACAACGCAAAGTAACAAAATGCAAAGTAACACAACGCAAAGTAACACGACGCAAAGTAACACAACGCAAAGTAACGCAACGCAAAGTAACGCAACACATTACAACACAAGGCAAAGTAACACAACGCAAAGTAACACAATGCACTACAACAAAAGGCAAAGTAACACAATGCAAAGTAACAAAACGCAAAGTAATGCAACGCAAAGTAACACAACGCAAAGTAACGCAACGCAAAGTAACACAACCCAAAATAACACAGCGCAACGCACTACAACACAAGGCAAAGTAAAAAAACGCAAAGTAACGCAACACATTACAACACAACTCAAAGTAACACAATGCAAACTAACACAACACATTACAACACAACGCAAAGTAACACAAGGCAAAGTAACACGAGGCAAAGTAACACGACGCAAAGTAACGCAACGCAAAGTAACACAACCCAAAGTAACACAATCCAAAGTAACACAACGCAACGCACTACAATACAAGGCAAAGTAAAACAACGCAAAGTAACGGAACACATTACAACACAACGCAAAGTAACACAACGCAAAGTAACGCAACGCAAAGTAAGGCAACGCAAAGTACCGCAACGCAAAGCAACGTAACGCAAAGTACCGCAACGCAAAGTAACGCAACGCAAAGTAACGCAACACAAAGTAACGCAACACAAAGTAACGCAACGCAAAGTAACGCAACGCAAAGTAACGCAACGCAAAGTAACACAACGTAAAGTAACACAACGCACTACAACAAAAGGCAAACTGATGCAACGCAAAGTAATACAACGCAAAGTAACACAATGCAAAGTAACACAACGCAAAGTAACACGACGCAAAGTAACGCAACGCAAAGTAACGCAATGCAAAGTAACGCAACACATTACAACACAAGGCAAAGTAAAACAACGCAAAGTAACGCAACACATTACAACACAACGCAAAGTAACACAATGCAAACTAACACAACACAAAGTAACACAACGCAAAGTAACACAACGCAAAGTAACGCAACACATTACAACACAAGGCAAAGTAAAACAATGCAAAGTAACGCAACACATTACAACACAACGCAAAGTAACACAACGCAAAGTAACACAACGCAAAGTAACGCAAGGTAACGCAACGCAAAGTAACACAACTAAAGTAACACAACCCAAAGTAACACAACCCAAAGTAACACAACGCAACGCACTACAACACAAGGCAAAGTAACACAACGCAAAGTAACGCAACACATTACAACACAACGCAAAGTAACGCAACGCAAAGTAACGCAACGCAAAGTAACGCAACGCACCGCAAAGTAACGCAACGCAACGAAAAGTACAGCAACGCAAAGTACAGCAACGCAAAGTAACACAACACAAAGTAACGCAACTTTCTACAACACAAGGCAAAGTAACATAACGCAAAGTAACACAACGCAAAGTAACACAACGCAAAGTAACGCAACACATTTCAAAAAAAACGCAAAGTAAAACAACGCAAAGTAACGCAACACATTACAACACAACGCAAAGTAACGCAACACATTACAACACAACGCAAAGTAACACAACGCAAAGTAACACAACGCAAAGTAACGCAACAAATTACAACACAACGCAAAGTAACACAACCCAAAGTAACACAACCCAAAGTAACACAACGCAGCGCACTACAATACAAGGCAAAGTAAAACAACGCAAAGTAACACAACACATTACAACACAACGCAAAGTAACACAATGCAACGTAACACAACGCAAAGTAACACGACGCAAAGTACCTCAACGCAAAGCAACGTAACGCAAAGTACCGCAATGCAAAGTAACGCAACGCAAAGTAACGCAACGCAAAGTAACGCAACGCAAAGTAACGCAACACAAAGTAACGCAACACAAAGTAACGTAACGCAAAGTAACGCAACGCAAAGTAACACAACGTAGAGTAAGACAACGCACTACAACAAAAGGCAAAGTGATGCAACGCAAAGTACTACAACGCAAAGTAACAAAATGCAAAGTAACACAACGCAAAGTAACACGACGCAAAGTAACACAACGCAAAGTAACGCAACGCA
Source organism: Pterois miles (assembly GCA_947000775.1). Classification (NCBI taxonomy): domain Eukaryota; kingdom Metazoa; phylum Chordata; class Actinopteri; order Perciformes; family Scorpaenidae; genus Pterois; species Pterois miles. The sequence goes on from CAMQGK010000123.1 coordinate 1,892,734, forward strand.
AAGTAACGCAACACATTACAACACAAGGCAAAGTAACACAACGCAAAGTAACACAATGCAGTACAACAAAAGGCAAAGTAACACAATGCAAAGTAACAAAACGCAAAGTAATGCAACGCAAAGTAACACAACGCAAAGTAACGCAACGCAAAGTAACACAACCCAAAATAACACAGCGCAACGCACTACAACACAAGGCAAAGTAAAAAAACGAAAAGTAACGCAACACATTACAACACAACTCCAAGTAACACAATGCAAACTAACACAACACATTACAACACAACGCAAAGTAACACAACGCAAAGTAACACAACGCAAAGTAACGCAACACATTACAACACAACGCAAAGTAACACAATGCAAAGTAACGCAACGCAAAATAACACGACGCAAAGTAACGCAACGCAAAGTAACGCAACGCAAAGTAAGGCAACGCAAAGTACCGCAACGCAAAGCAACGTAACGCAAAGTACCGCAACGCAAAGTAACGCAACGCAAAGTAACGCAACACAAAGTAAAGCAACACAAAGTAACGCAACGCACTACAACAAAAGGCAAAGTGATGCAACGCAAAGTAATACAACGCAAAGTAACACAATGCAAAGTAACACAACGCAAAGTAACACAACGCAAAGTAACGCAACGCAAAGTAACGCAATGCAAAGTAACGCAACACATTACAACACAAGGCAAAGTAACACAACGCAAAGTAACACAACCCAAAATAACACAGCGCAACGCACTACAACACAAGGCAAAGTAAAACAACGCAAAGTAACGCAACACATTACAACACAACGCAAAGTAACACAATGCAAACTAACACAACACAAAGTAACACAACGCAAAGTAACGCAACGCAAAGTAACACAATGCACTACAACAAAAGGCAAAGTAACACAATGCAAAGTAACAAAACGCAAAGTAATGCAACGCAAAGTAACACAACGCAAAGTAACGCAACGCAAAGTAACACGACCCAAAGTAACGCAATGTAAAGTAACGCAACTCAAAGTAACGCAACTCAAAGTAACGCAACGCAAAGTAACGCAACGCAAAGTAACACAACGCAAGGTAACACGACCCAAAGTAACGCAACGCAGAGCAATGCAACGCAAAGCAATGCAACGCAAAGTAACGCAACGCACTACAACACAATGCAAAGTAAAGCAACGCAAAGTAACGCAACGCAAAGTACAGCAACTCAAAGTAACGCAACGCAAAGTAACGCAACGCAAAGTAACGCAACGCAAAGCAACGCAACGCAAAGTACCGCAACGCAAAGTACCGCAACGCAAAGTACCGCAACGCAAAGTAACGCAACGCAAAGTAACACAACGTAAAGTAACACAACGAACTACAACAAAAGGCAAAGTGATGCAACGCAAAGTAATACAACTCAATGTAACACAATGCAAAGTAACGTAACGCAACGTAACGCACTACAAAAAAGGCAAAGTAACACAACGCAAAGTAAAACAACGCAAAGTAACACAACACAAACTAACACAACTTTCTAGAGCACAAGGCAAAGTAACGCAACGCAAAGTATAAGAACGCAAAGTAACGCAACACATTACAACACAAGGCAAAGTAACACAACGCAAAATAACAAAACGCAAAGTAATGCAACGCAAAGTAACACAACCCAAAGTAACACAGCACAACGCACTACAACAAAAGGCAAAGTAAAACAACGCAAATTAACGTAAGACATTACAACACAATGCAAAATAATAAAATGCAAAGTAACACAACGCAAAGTAACATGACGCAAAGTAACATGACGCAAAGTAATGCAACAAAAAGTAAAACAACGCAAAGTAACGCAACACATTACAACACAAGGCAAAGTAACACAACGCAAAGTAACACAATGCAAATTAACACAACGCAAAGTAACGCAACGCAAAGTAACACAATGCACTACAACAAAAGGCAAAGTAACACAATGCAAAGTAACAAAACGCAAAGTAATGCAACGCAAAGTAACACAACGCAAAGTAACGAAACGCAAAGTAACACAACCCAAAGTAACACAACCCAAAGTAACACAACGCAACTTACTACAACACAAGGCGAAGTAAAACAACACAAAGTAACGCAACACATTACAACACAATGCAAAGTAACACAATGCAAAGTAACACAATGCAAAGTAACACGACGCAAAGTAACACGACGCAAAGTAACACGACGCAAAGTAACACGACGCAAAGTAACGCAACGCAAAGTAACACAACGTAAAGTAACACAACGCACTACAACAAAAGATAAAGTAATGCAACGCAAAGTAACACAATGCAAAGTAACGTAACGCTAAGTAACGCAACACATTACAACACAAGGTAAAGTAACGCAACGCTAAGTAACGCAATGCAAAGTAATGCAACGCAAAGTAACGCACTACAAAAAAAAGCAAAGTAACGCAACGCAAAGTAACACAACGCAAAGTAACAACGTAAAGTAACCACGGAAAGTAACCACGCAACGTAACGCAAAACAACGCACTACAACGCATCGCACTACAAGGCAACGCACAACAACACAACGCAAAATAACACAAGGCAAAGTAACACAACGCAAAGTAACGCAATGCACTACAACACAAGGCAAAGTAATGCAAAACAAAGTAACACAACGCAAAGTAACACAAGACAAAGTAACACAACGCAAAGTAACGCAATGCAAAGTAACGCAACATAAAGTAACGCAAAGGAAAGTCACACAACGCAAAGTAACACAATGCAAAGTAACGCAAAGCAAAGTAAGGCAACGCATATTAACATAACACAAACTAACGCAACTTTCTACAACACAATGCAACGTAAAACAACGCAAAGTAACGCATTACATTACAACACAAGGAAAAGTAACACAACGCAAAGTAACACAACGTAAAGTAACAACGCAAAGTAACGCAAAACAACGCACTACAACGCATCGCACTAGAACGCAACGCACTACAACACAAGGCAAAGTAACACAACGCAAAGTAACACAATGCACTACAGCAAAAGGCAAAGTAACGCAACGCAAAGTAACGCAACGCAAAGTAATGCAACGCAAAGTAACGCAACGCAAAGTAACGCAATGCAAAGTAATGCAACGCAACGCAATGCAACACAAGGTAAAGTAACACAAGGCAAAGTAACACGAGGCAAAGTAAGGCAACGCAAATTATCACAACGCAAAGTAATGCAATGCAACGCACTACAACACAATGCAAAATAACACAAGGCAAAGTAACACAACGCAAAGTAACGCAATGCACTACAACACAAGGCAAAGTAATGCAAAACAAAGTAACACAACGCAAAGTAACACAAGACAAAGTAACACAACGCAAAGTAACGCAATGCAAAGTAACGCAATGCACTAAAACACAATGCAAAGTAATGCAACGCAAAGTAACACAATGCACTAGAACAAAATGCAAAGAAACGCAACATAAAGTAACGCAAAGGAAAGTCACACAACGGAAAGTAACACAATGCAAAGTAACGCAAAGCAAAGTAAGGCAAATCAAATTAACATAACACAAACTAACGAAACTTTCTACAACACAATGCAACGTAAAACAACGCAAAGTAACACAACACATTACAACACAAGGCAAAGTAACACAACACAAAGTAACACAACGTAAAGTAACAACGCAAAGTAACAACGCAAAGTAACGCAAAACAACGCACTACAACGCATCGCACTAGAACGCAACTTACTACAACACAAGGCAAAGTAACACAACGCAAAGTAACACAATGCACTACAACAAAAGGCAAAGTAACGCAACGCGAAGTAACGCAACGCAAAGTAACGCAACGCAAAGTAATGCAACGCAAAGTAACGCAACGCAAAGTAACACAACGCAAAGTAACACAACGCAAAGTCACGCAAAACAATGCATTAAAACGCATTGCACTACAACACAACGCACTAAAAAACAAAGGAAAGTAACACAACGCAAAGTAACGCAACGCAAAGTAACGCAACGTAAAGTAACGCAACGCACTACAACAAAATGCAAAGTAACGCAACGCAAAGTAACACAACGCAAAGTAACACACCGCAAAGTAAAGCAACGTTCTACAATATAAGGCAAAGTAACGCAACGCAAACTAATGCAACGCAAAGTAATACAACGCAAAGTAACGCAATGCAAAGTAATGCAACGCAACGCAATGCAACTCAAGGTAAAGTAACACAAGGCAAAGTAACACGAGGCAAAGTAACGCAACACAGTACAACACAAGGCAAAGTAAGGCAACGCAAATTATCACAACGCAAAGTAATGCAACGCAACGCACTACAACACAACGCAAAATAACACAAGGCAAAGTAACACAACGCAAAGTAACGCAATGCACTACAACACAAGGCAAAGTAATGCAAAACAAAGTAACACAACGGAAAGTAACACAAGACAAAGTAACGCAATGCAAAGTAACGCAATGCACTAAAAGACAATGCAAAGTAATGCAACGCAAAGTAACACAACCCAAAGTAACACAACGCAACTTACTACAACACAAGGCGAAGTAAAACAACACAAAGTAACGCAACACATTACAACACAATGCAAAGTAACACAATGCAAAGTAACACAATGCAAAGTAACACGACGCAAAGTAACACGACGCAAAGTAACACGACGCAAAGTAACACGACGCAAAGTAACGCAACGCAAAGTAACACAACGTAAAGTAACACAACGCACTACAACAAAAGATAAAGTAATGCAACGCAAAGTAACACAATGCAAAGTAACGTAACGCTAAGTAACGCAACACATTACAACACAAGGTAAAGTAACGCAACGCTAAGTAACGCAATGCAAAGTAATGCAACGCAAAGTAACGCACTACAAAAAAAGCAAAGTAACGCAACGCAAAGTAACACAACGCAAAGTAACAACGTAAAGTAACCACGGAAAGTAACCACGCAACGTAACGCAACACAACGCACTACAACGCATCGCACTACAAGGCAACGCACAACAACACAACGCAAAATAACACAAGGCAAAGTAACACAACGCAAAGTAACGCAATGCACTACAACACAAGGCAAAGTAATGCAAAACAAAGTAACACAACGCAAAGTAACACAAGACAAAGTAACACAACGCAAAGTAACGCAATGCAAAGTAACGCAACATAAAGTAACGCAAAGGAAAGTCACACAACGCAAAGTAACACAATGCAAAGTAACGCAAAGCAAAGTAAGGCAACGCATATTAACATAACACAAACTAACGCAACTTTCTACAACACAATGCAACGTAAAACAACGCAAAGTAACGCATTACATTACAACACAAGGAAAAGTAACACAACGCAAAGTAACACAACGTAAAGTAACAACGCAAAGTAACGCAAAACAACGCACTACAACGCATCGCACTAGAACGCAACGCACTACAACACAAGGCAAAGTAACACAACGCAAAGTAACACAATGCACTACAGCAAAAGGCAAAGTAACGCAACGCAAAGTAACGCAACGCAAAGTAATGCAACGCAAAGTAACGCAACGCAAAGTAACGCAATGCAAAGTAATGCAACGCAACGCAATGCAACACAAGGTAAAGTAACACAAGGCAAAGTAACACGAGGCAAAGTAAGGCAACGCAAATTATCACAACGCAAAGTAATGCAATGCAACGCACTACAACACAATGCAAAATAACACAAGGCAAAGTAACACAACGCAAAGTAACGCAATGCACTACAACACAAGGCAAAGTAATGCAAAACAAAGTAACACAACGCAAAGTAACACAAGACAAAGTAACACAACGCAAAGTAACGCAATGCAAAGTAACGCAATGCACTAAAACACAATGCAAAGTAATGCAACGCAAAGTAACACAATGCACTAGAACAAAATGCAAAGAAACGCAACATAAAGTAACGCAAAGGAAAGTCACACAACGGAAAGTAACACAATGCAAAGTAACGCAAAGCAAAGTAAGGCAAATCAAATTAACATAACACAAACTAACGAAACTTTCTACAACACAATGCAACGTAAAACAACGCAAAGTAACACAACACATTACAACACAAGGCAAAGTAACACAACACAAAGTAACACAACGTAAAGTAACAACGCAAAGTAACAACGCAAAGTAACGCAAAACAACGCACTACAACGCATCGCACTAGAACGCAACGCACTACAACACAAGGCAAAGTAACACAACGCAAAGTAACACAATGCACTACAACAAAAGGCAAAGTAACGCAACGCAAAGTAACGCAACGCAAAGTAACGCAACGCAAAGTAATGCAACGCAAAGTAACGCAACGCAAAGTAACACAACGCAAAGTAACACAACGCAAAGTCACGCAAAACAACGCATTAAAACGCATTGCACTACAACACAACGCACTAAAAAACAAAGGAAAGTAACACAACGCAAAGTAACGCAACGCAAAGTAACGCAACGCAAAGTAACGCAACGTAAAGTAACGCAACGCACTACAACACAATGCAAAGTAACGCAACGCAAAGTAACGCAACGCAAAGTAACGCAACGCAAAGTAATGCAACGCAAAGTAACGCAACGCAAAGTAACACAACGCAAAGTAACACAACGCAAAGTCACGCAAAACAACGCATTAAAACGCATTGCACTACAACACAACGCACTAAAAAACAAAGGAAAGTAACACAACGCAAAGTAACGCAACGCAAAGTAACGCAACGCAAAGTAACGCAACGCAAAGTAACGCAACGTAAAGTAACGCAACGCACTACAACACAATGCAAAGTAACGCAACGCAAAGTAACACAACGCAAAGTAACACACCGCAAAGTAAAGCAACGTTCTACAATATAAGGCAAAGTAACGCAACGCAAACTAATGCAACGCAAAGTAATACAACGCAAAGTAACGCAATGCAAAGTAATGCAACGCAACGCAATGCAACTCAAGGTAAAGTAACACAAGGCAAAGTAACACGAGGCAAAGTAACGCAACACAGTACAACACAAGGCAAAGTAAGGCAACGCAAATTATCACAACGCAAAGTAATGCAACGCAACGCACTACAACACAACGCAAAATAACACAAGGCAAAGTAACACAACGCAAAGTAACGCAATGCACTACAACACAAGGCAAAGTAATGCAAAACAAAGTAACACAACGGAAAGTAACACAAGACAAAGTAACACAACGCAAAGTAACGCAATGCAAAGTAACGCAACGCAAAGTAACACAATGCACTACAACAAAAGGCAAAGTAACACAATGCAAAGTAACAAAACGCAAAGTAATGCAACGCAAAGTAACACAACGCAAAGTAACGCAACGCAAAGTAACACAACCCAAAGTAACACAACGCAACGCACTACAACACAAGGCGAAGTAAAACAACGCAAAGTAACGCAACACATTACAACACAACGCAAAGTAACACAATGCAAAGTAACACAATGCAAAGTAACACAACGCAAAGTAATGCAACGCAAAGTACAGCAACGCAAAGTAACGCAACGCAAAGTAATGCAACGCAAAGTAACACAACGCAAAGTAACGCAACGCAAAGTAACACAACGCAAGGTAACACGACCCAAAGTAACGCAATGTAAAGTAACGCAACTCAAAGTAACGCAACTCAAAGTAACGCAACGCAAAGTAACGCAACGCAGAGCAATGCAACGCAAAGCAATGCAACGCAAAGTAACGCAACGCACTACAACACAATGCAAAGTAAAGCAACGCAAAGTAACGCAACGCAAAGTACAGCAACTCAAAGTAACGCAACGCAAAGTAACGCAACGCAAAGTAACGCAACGCAAAGCAACGCAACGCAAAGTACCGCAACGCAAAGTACCGCAACGCAAAGTAACGCAACGCAAAGTAACGCAACGCAAAGTAACACAATGAACTACAACAAAAGGCAAAGTGATGCAACGCAAAGTAATACAACTCAATGTAACACAATGCAAAGTAACGTAACGCAACGTAACGCACTACAAAAAAAAGGCAAAGTAACACAACGCAAAGTAAAACAACGCAAAGTAACAATGCACTACAACAAAAGGCGAAGTAACGCAACGAAAAGTTATAGAACACAAAGTAACACAACACAAACTAACACAACTTTCTAGAGCACAAGGCAAAGTAACGCAACGCAAAGTATAAGAACGCAAAGTAACGCAACACATTACAACACAAGGCAAAGTAACACAACGCAAAATAACAAAACGCAAAGTAATGCAACGCAAAGTAACACAACCCAAAGTAACACAGCACAACGCACTACAACAAAAGGCAAAGTAAAACAATGCAAACTAACGTAACACATTACAACACAATGCAAAATAATACAATGCAAAGTAACACAACGCAAAGTAACATGACGCAAAGTAACATGACGCAAAGTAACGCAACAAAAAGTAAAACAACGCAAAGTAACGCAACACATTACAACACAAGGCAAAGTAACACAACGCAAAGTAACACAATGCAAATTAACACAACGCAAAGTAACGCAACGCAAAGTAACACAATGCACTACAACAAAAGGCAAAGTAACACAATGCAAAGTAACAAAACGCAAAGCAATGCAACGCAAAGTAACACAACGCAAAGTAACGCAAAGTAACACAACCCAAAGTAACACAACGCAACGCACTACAACACAAGGCGAAGTAAAACAACGCAAAGTAACGCAACACATTACAACACAACGCAAAGTAACACAATTTAAAGTAACACGACGCAAAGTAACACGACGCAAAGTAACACGACGCAAAGTAACACGACGCAAAGTAACGCAACGCAAAGTAACACAACGTAAAGTAACACAACGCACTACAACAAAAGGCAAAGTAATGCAACGCAGAGTAACACAATGCAAAGTAACACAATGCAAAGTAAAGTAACGCTAAGTAACGCAACACATTACAACACAAGGTAAAGTAACGCAACGCTAAGTAACGCAATGCAAAGTAATGCAACGCAAAACAACGCACTACAACGCATCGCACTACAAGGCAACGCACAACAACACAACGCAAAATAACACAAGGCAAAGTAACACAACGCAAAGTAACGCAATGCACTACAACACAAGGCAAAGTAATGCAAAACAAAGTAACACAACGCAAAGTAACACAAGACAAAGTAACACAACGCAAAGTAACGCAATGCAAAGTAACGCAACATAAAGTAACGCAAAGGAAAGTCACACAACGCAAAGTAACACAATGCAAAGTAACGCAAAGCAAAGTAAGGCAACGCAAATTAACATAACACAAACTAACGCAACTTTCTACAACACAATGCAACGTAAAACAACGCAAAGTAACGCAACACATTACAACACAAGGCAAAGTAACACAACGCAAAGTAACACAACGTAAAGTAACAACGCAAAGTAACGCAAAACAACGCACTACAACGCATCGCACTAGAACGCAATGCACTACAACACAAGGCAAAGTAACACAACGCAAAGTAACACAATGCACTACAACAAAAGGCAAAGTAACGCAACGCAAAGTAATGCAACGCAAAGTAACGCAACGCAAAGTAACGCAACGCAAAGTAATGCAACGCAAAGTAACGCAACGCAAAGTAACACGACGCAAAGTAACACAACGCAAAGTCACGCAAAACAACGCATTAAAACGCATTGCAATACAACACAACGCACTAAAAAACAAAGGAAAGTAACACAACGCAAAGTAACGCAACGCAAACTAACGCAACGTAAAGTAACGCAACGCACTACAACACAATGTAAAGTAACGCAACGCAAAGTAACATAACGCAAAGTAACACACCGCAAAGTAAAGCAACGTTCTACAATATAAGGCAAAGTATCGCAACGCAAACTAATGCAACGCAAAGTAATACAACGCAAAGTAACGCAATGCAAAGTAATGCAACGCAACGCAATGCAACACAAGGTAAAGTAACACAAGGCAAAGTAACACGAGGCAAAGTAAGGCAACGCAAATTATCACAACGCAAAGTAATGCAATGCAACGCACTACAACACAATGCAAAATAACACAAGGCAAAGTAACACAACGCAAAGTAACGCAATGCACTACAACACAAGGCAAAGTAATGCAAAACAAAGTAACACAACGCAAAGTAACACAAGACAAAGTAACAACGCAAAGTAACGCAATGCAAAGTAACGCAATGCACTAAAACACAATGCAAAGTAATGCAACGCAAAGTAACACAATGCACTAGAACAAAATTCAAAGAAATGCAACATAAAGTAACGCAAAGGAAAGTCACACAACGGAAAGTAACACAATGCAAAGTAACGCAAAGCAAAGTAAGGCAACGCAAATTAACATAACACAAACTAACGAAACTTTCTACAACACAATGCAACGTAAAACAACGCAAAGTAACACAACACATTACAACACAAGGCAAAGTAACACAACACAAAGTAACACAACGTAAAGTAACAACGCAAAGTAACAACGCAAAGTTACGCAAAACAACGCACTACAACGCATCGCACTAGAACGCAACGCACTACAACACAAGGCAAAGTAACACAACGCAAAGTAACACAATGCACTACAACAAAAGGCAAAGTAACGCAACGCAAAGTAACGCAACGCAAAGTAACGCAACGCAAAGTAATGCAACGCAAAGTAACGCAACGCAAAGTAACACAACGCAAAGTAACACAACGCAAAGTCACGCAAAACAACGCATTAAAACGCATTGCACTACAACACAACGCACTAAAAAACAAAGGAAAGTAACACAACGCAAAGTAACGCAACGCAAAGTAACGCAACGTAAAGTAACGCAACGCACTACAACACAATGCAAAGTAACGCAATGCAAAGTAACACAACGCAAAGTAACACACCGCAAAGTAAAGCAACGTTCTACAATATAAGGCAAAGTAACGCAACGCAAACTAATGCAACGCAAAGTAATACAACGCAAAGTAACGCAATGCAAAGTAATGCAACGCAACGCAATGCAACTCAAGGTAAAGTAACACAAGGCAAAGTAACACGAGGCAAAGTAACGCAACACAGTACAACACAAGGCAAAGTAAGGCAACGCAAATTATCACAACGCAAAGTAATGCAACGCAACGCACTACAACACAACGCAAAATAACACAAGGCAAAGTAACACAACGCAAAGTAACACAACACAAAGTAACACAACGCAAAGTAACGCAATGCAAAGTAACGCAATGCACTAAAACACAATGCAAAGTAATGCAACGCAAAGTAACACAATGCACTCGAACAAAATGCAAAGTAATGCAACATAAAGTAACGCAAAGGAAAGTCACACAACGCAAAGTAACACAATGCAAAGTAACGCAAAGCAAAGTAAGGCAACGCAAATTAACATAACACAAACTAACGCAACTTTCTACAACACAATGCAACGTAAAACAACGCAAAGTAACGCAACACATTACAACACAAGGCAAAGTAACACAACGCAAAGTAACACAACGTAAAGTAACAACGCAAAGTAACAACGCAAAGTAACGCAAAACAACGCACTACAACGCATCGCACTAGAACGCAATGCACTACAACACAAGGCAAAGTAACACAACGCAAAGTAACACAATGCACTACAACAAAAGGCAAAGTAACGCAACGCAAAGTAACGCAACGCAAAGTAACGCAACGCAAAGTAATGCAACGCAAAGTAACACAACGCAAAGTAACACAACGCAAAGTAACACAACGCAAAGTCACGCAAAACAACGCATTAAAACGCATTGCACTCCAACACAACGCACTAATAAACAAAGGAAAGTAACACAACGCAAAGTAACGCAACGCAAAGTAACGCAACGCAAAGTAACGAAAAACAACGCTCTACAACGCATCGCACTACAGCGCAACGCACTACAACACAACGCAAAGTAACACAAGTCATAGTAACACAACGCAAAGTAACACAATGCACTACAACAAAAGGCAAAGTAACGCAACGCAGTTATACAACGCAAAGTAACACAACAAACTCACGCAACTTTCTACAACACAAGGCAAAGTAACGCAACGCAAAGTAACGCAACACATTACAACACAAGGCAAAGTAACACAACACAAAGTAACACAACGGAAAGTAACGCAACGCAAAGTAACACAAAGCAAAGTAACGCAACGCTAAGTAACGCAACACACTGCAACACAAGGCAAAGTAACGCAACGCACTACGACACAACGGAAAAGTAACGCAACGCAAAGTAACACAAGGCAAAGTAACACAACGCACTACAACACAAGGCAAAGTAACGCAACGCAAAGTAACACAACACAAAGTAACACAACGGAAAGTAACGCAACGCAAAGTAACACAAAGCAAAGTAACGCAACGCTAAGTAACGCAACACACTGCAACACAAGGCAAAGTAACGCAACGCACTACGACACAACGGAAAAGTAACGCAACGCAAAGTAACACAAGGCAAAGTAACACAACGCACTACAACACAAGGCAAAGTAACGCAACGCAAAGTGACACAACGCAAAGTGACACAACGCAAAGGAACACAATGCAAAGTAACAACGCAAAGTAACGCAACACATTACAACATAAGGTAAATTAACACAACGCAAAGTAACACAACACAAAGTAATGCAACACAACACATTAAAACACAAGGCAAAGTAACACAACGCAAAGTAAAACAACGCAAAGTAACACAACGCAAAGTAACACAACGCAAAATAACAACACAAACTAACGCAAAACAAAGCACTACAATGCAAAGTAACGCAAAGTAACGCAACGCAAAGTAACGCAACGCAAAGTAACGCAACGCAAAGTAACGCAACGCAAAGTAACGCAACGTGAAGTAACGCAACGCACTACAACACAATGCAAAGTAACGCAACGCAAAGTAACGCAACGCAAAGTAACACAACGCAAAGTAACACAACGTAAAGTAACGCAACGTAAAGTAACACAACGCACCACAACAAAAGGCAAAGTGACGCAACGCAAAGTAACACAATGTAAAGTAACGCAACGCTAAGTAACGCAACACACTACAACACAAGGCAAAGTAACGCAACGCACTACGACACAACGCAAAATAACGCACCACAAAGTAACACAAGGCAAAGTAACACAACGCACTATAACACAAGGCAAAGTAACGCAATGCAAAGTGACACAACGCAAGGGAACACAACGCAAAGTAACGCAACGCAAAGTAATGCAACGCAAAGTAACGCAACGCAAAGAAACACAACCCAAAGTAACACAACGCAACGCACTACAACACAAGGCAAAGTAAAACAATGCAAAGTAACGCAACGCATTACAACACAACGCAAAGTAACAACGCAAATTAACAACGCAAAGTGACGCAAAACAACGCACTACAACGCATCGCACTAGAACGCAACGCACTACAACACAATGCAAAGTAACACAAGGCAAAGTAACACAATGCACTACAACAAAAGGCAAAATAATGCTACGCAAAGTTATACAACGCAAAGTAACACAACACAAACTAACACAACTTTCTACAACACAAGGCAAAGTAACGCAACGCAGTACAACACAACGCAAAGTAACGCAACGCAAAATAACAAAAGACAAAGTAACACAACGCACTACAAAACAAGGCAAAGTAACGCAAGGCAAAGTAACGCAAGGCAAAGTAATGCAACGCAACGCAATACAACACAAGGTAAAGTAACACAAGGCAAAGTAACACAAGACAAAGTAACGCAACACAGTACAACCCAAGGCAAAGTCAGGCAACACTAATTAACACAACGCAAAGTAATGCAACGCAACTTACTATTACACAACGCAAAGTAACAAAAGGCAAAGTAACACAACGCAAAGTAACGCAATGCAAAGTAATGCAAAGCAAAGTAACGCACTACAAAAAAATGCAAAGTAACGCACCGCAAAGTAACACAACGCAAAGTAACAAAACGCAAAGTAACGCAACGCAATGCAAAGTAACGCAACGCAAAGTAACGCAACACAAAGTAACAACGCAAAGTAACACAACGCACGACAACAAAAGGCAAAGTAACGCAATGCAAAATAACACAGCACTAAATAATGCAACTTTCAATAACACAAGGCAAAGTAACGCAACGCAAAGTAACGCAACGCAAAGTAACGCAACGCAAAGTAACGCAACGCAAAGTAACGCAATGCAAAGTAAAACAACTTAAAGTAATGCAACGCGATGCACTACAAAACAAGGCATAGTGACGCAACGCAAAGTTACGCAACTCAAAGTAACGCAACGCAAAGTAACGCAACGCAAAGTAACGCAACGCAAAGTAACGCAACGCAAAGTAACGCAACGCAAAGTAACACGAGGAAAAGTAACACAATGGAAAGTAACACAATGCAAAGTAACGCAAAGCAAAGTAACAAAAGGCAAAGTAACACAACGCAAAGTAACGCAATGCAAAGTAACACACGCAAAGTAACACAATGCAAAGTAACACAAAGCAAAGTAACACAAGGCAAAGTAACACAACGCAAATTAATGCAAAGCAACGCATTACAACACAACGCAAGGTAACACAAGGCAAAGTAACCCAACGCAAAGCAACGCAAGGCAAAGTAATGCAACGTGCTACAACACAAGGCAAAGTAACGCAATGCAAAGTAACGCAACGCAAAGTAACGCAACGCAAAGTAACGCAACGCAAAGTAACACAACGCAAAGTAACACAACGCACTGCAACAAAAGGCAAAGTAACGCAATGCAAAATAACACAACACAAACTAATGCAACTTTCTACAACACAAGGCAAAGTAACGCAACGCAAAGTAACGCAACGCAAAGTAACACAAGGCAAAATAACACAATGGAAAGTAACACAATGCAAAGTAACGCAAAGCAAAGTAATGCAAAACAAAGTAACACAACGCAAAGTAACACAAGGCAAAGTAACACAAGGCAAAGTAACACAACGCAAAGTAACGCAATTCAAAGTAACAATGCACTACAACAAAAGGCAAAGTAACGCAACGCAATGTAACACAAGGAAAGTAACACAACGCAAATTAATGCAACGCAACGCATTACAACACAACGCAAGGTAAGACAAGGCAAAGTAACGCAACGCAAAGTAATGCAACGCAAAGTAATGCAACGCAAAGTAACAACACAAAGTAAAACAATGCAAAGTAAAAAAACGTAAAGTAAAACAATGCAAAGTAATGCAACGCAATGCACTACAACACAAGGCATAGAGACGCAACGCAAAATAACGCAACGCAAAGTAACACAAGGCAAAATAACACAATGGAAAGTAGCACAATGCAAAGTAACGCAAAGCAAAGTAATGCAAAACAAAGTAACACAACGCAAAGTAACACAAGGCAAAGTAACACAACGCAAAGTAACCGATTCAAAGTAACAATGCACTACAACAAAAGGCAAAGTAACGCAACGCAAAGTAACACAAGGAAAAGTAACACAACCCAAATTAATGCAACGCAACGCATTACAACACAATGCAAGGTAACACAAGGCAAAGTAACGCAACACAAAGTAACAACGCAAAGTAACACAATGCAAAGTAACGCAATGCAAAGTAACGCAACGCAAAGTAACGCAACACGTTACAACACAAGACAAAGTAACGCAACGCAAAGTAACACAACTCAAAGTAACACAATGCAAAGTAACACAACTCAAAGTAACACAATGCAAAGTAACAATGCAAAGTAACAACTCAAAGTAACGCAAAAAAACGCAGTACAACACAACGCACAACAACGCAACGCAAAGTAACGCAACGCAAAGTAACGCAACGCAAAGTAACGCTACACAAAGTAACAAAACGCAAAGTAACGCAACGCAAAGTAACACACTACAAAAAAAGGCTAAGTAACACAACGCAAAGTAACACAACGCAAAGTAACACAACGCAAAGTAACACAACGCAAAGTAACACTATGCAAAGTAACGCAAAGCAAAGTAACCAACGCAAAATAACACAACACTAACTAACGCAACTTTCTACAACACAAGGCAAAGTAACGCAACGCAAAGTAAGACAACGCAGAGTAACGCAACGCAAAGTAACGCAACACATTACAACAAAATGGAAAGTAACGCAAGGCAAAGTAACGCAAAGCAAAGTAATGCAAAACAAAGTAACACAACGCAAAGTAACACAAGGCAAAGTAACACAACGCAAAGTAACGCAATTCAAAGTAACAATGCACTACAACACAAGGCAAAGTAACGCAACGGAAAGTAACACAAGGAAAAGTAACACAACGCAAAATAACACAATGGAAAGTAACACAATGCAAAGTAACACAACGCAAAGTAACAACGCAAAGTAACCACGCAAAGTAACCACGCAACGTAACGCAAAACAACGCACTACAACGCATCGCACTACAAGGCAATGCACTACAACACAACGCAAAGTAACACAAGGCAAAGTAACAACGCAAAGTAACACAATGCACTACAACAAAAGGCAAAGTAACGCAATGCAATGTTATACAACGCAAAGTAACACAACACAAACTAACACAACACAAAGTAACGCAACTTTATACAACACAAGGCAAAGTAACGCAACGCAAAGTAAGACAAGGCAAAGTAAGACAACGCAAAGTAATGCAACGCAAAGTAACACAACCCAAAGTAAGACGATGCAAAGTAATGCAACGCAAAGTAACACAACCCAAAGTAACACCATACAAAGTAACGCAAAGCAAAGTAACCAACGCAAAGTAACACGACGCAAAGTAATGCAACGCAAAGTAACGCAACGCAAAGTAACGCAACACATTACAACACAAGGCAAAGTAACACAACGCAAAGTAACACAATGCACTACAACAAAAGGCAAAGTAACACAATGCAAAGTAACACGACGCAAAGTAATGCAACGCAAAGTTACGCCACGCAAAGTAACGCACTACAAAAAAAGGCAAAGTAACGTAACGCAAAGTAACACAACGCAAAGTAACACAACGCATAGTAACACCATGCAAAGTAACGCAAAGCAAAGTAACCAACGCAAAATAACACAACACAAACTAACGCAACTTTCCACAACACAAGGCAAAGTAACGCAACGCAAAGTAAGACAACGCAAAGTAACGCAACGCATTACAACACAAGGCAAAGTAACGCAAGGCAAAGCAACACAACGCAAAGTAACACAACGCAAAGTAACACAACGCAAAGTAACACAACGCTAAGTAACGCAACACACCACAACACAAGGCAAAGTAACGCAACGCACTACGACACAACCTAAAGTAACGCAACGCAAAGTAACACAACCCAAAGTAACACAAGGCAAAGTAAAACAACGCAAAGTAACGCAACACATTACAACACAACGCAAAGTAACACAAGGCTAAGTAACACAACGCAAAGTAACACAATGCACTACAACAAAAGGCAAAGTAACGCAACGCAAAGTAACGCAACGCAAAGTAACGCAACGCAAAGTAACACAACGCAAAGTAACACAATGCAAAGTAACACAACGCAAAGTAACAACGCAAAGTAACCACGCAAAGTAACCACGCAACGTAACGCAAAACAACGCACTACAACGCATCGCACTACAAGGCAATGCACTACAACACAACGCAAAGTAACACAAGGCAAAGTAACAACGCAAAGTAACACAATGCACTACAACAAAAGGCAAAGTAACGCAACGTAAAGTTATACAACGCAAAGTAACACAACACAAACTAACACAACACAAAGTAACGCAACTTTCTACAACACAAGGCAAAGTAACACAACGCAAAGTAAGACAAGGCAAAGTAAGACAACGCAAAGTAACGCAACACATTACAACATAAGGCAAAGTAACACAACGCAAAGTAACACAATGCACTACAACAAAAGGCAAAGTAACACAACGCAAGGCAAAGTAACCCAACGCAAAGTAACACAACGCAAAGTAAGACGATGCAAAGTAATGCAAAACAAAGTAACACAACCCAAAGTAACACCATGCAAAGTAACGCAAAGCAAAGTAACCAACGCAAAGTAACACGACGCAAAGTAATGCAACGCAAAGTAACGCAACGCAAAGTAACGCAACACATTACAACACAAGGCAAAGTAACACAACGCAAAGTAACACCATGCAAAGTAACGCAAAGCAAAGTAACCAACGCAAAATAACACAACACAAACTAACGCAACTTTCCACAACACAAGGCAAAGTAACGCAACGCAAAGTAAGACAACGCAAAGTAACGCAACGCATTACAACACAAGGCAAAGTAACGCAAGGCAAAGCAACACAACGCAAAGTAACACAACGCAAAGTAACACAACGCTAAGTAACGCAACACACCACAACACAAGACAAAGTAACGCAACGCACTACGACACAACGTAAAGTAACGCAACGCAAAGTAACACAACCCAAAGTAACACAACGCAACGCACTACAACACAAGGCAAAGTAAAACAACGCAAAGTAACGCAAAACATTACAACACAACGCAAAGTAACACAAAGCAAAGTAACACAATGCAAAGTAACACGACGCAAAGTAACCACGCAAAGTAACCACGCAAAGTAACCACGCAACGTAACGCAAAACAACGCACTACAACGCATCGCACTACAAGGCAACGCACTACAACACCAGGCAAAGTAACACAACGCAAAGTAACACAATGCACTACAACAAAGGCAAAGTAACACAACGCAAAGTAATGCAACGTAAAGTAACACAATGCAAAGTAACGCAACGCTAAGTAACGCAACACACTACAACACAAGGCAAAGTAAAGCAACGCAAAGTAAAGCAATGCAATGTAATGCAACGCAAAGTAAGACAACGCAAAGTAACGCAAGGCAAAGTAACGCAACACATTACAACACAAGGCAACGTAACGCAACACATTACAACACAAGGCAAAGTAACGCAAGGCAAAGTAACACAACGCAAAGTAACACAACGCAAAGTAACGCAACACTAAGTAACGCAAAACACCACAACACAACCCAAAGTAACACAACCCAAAGTAACACAACGCAACGCACTACAACACAAGGCAAAGTAAAACAACGCAAAGTAACGCAACACATTACAACACAACGCAAAGTAACACAATGCAAAGTAACACAATGCAAAGTAACACAAAGCAAAGTAACGCAACGCAAAGTACAGCAACACAAAGTAACGCAACGCAAAGTAATGCAACGCAAAGTAACACAACGTAAAGTAACGCAACGCAAAGTAACACAACGCAAGGTAACACGACCCAAAGTAACGCAATGTAAAGTAACGCAACTCAAAGTAACGCAACTCAAAGTAACGCAACGCACTACAACACAATGCAAAGTAAAGCAACGCAAAGTAACGCAACGCAAAGTAACGCAACGCAAAGCAACGCAACGCAAAGTACCGCAACGCAAAGTACCGCAACGCAAAGTAACGCAACGCAAAGTAACACAACGTAAAGTAACACAACGCAAAGTAACACAATGCACTACAACAAAAGGCGAAGTAACGCAACGAAAAGTTATAGAACACAAAGTAACACAACACAAACTAACACAACTTTCTTGAGCACAAGGCAAAGTAACGCAACGCAAAGTATAAGAACGCAAAGTAACGCAACACATTACAACACAAGGCAAAGTAACACAACGCAAAATAACAAAACGCAAAGTAATGCAATGCAAAGTAACACAACCCAAAGTAACACAGCACAACGCACTACAACAAAAGGCAAAGTAAAACAACGCAAATTAACGTAAGACATTACAACACAATGCAAAATAATAAAATGCAAAGTAACACAACGCAAAGTAACATGACGCAAAGTAACATGACGCAAAGTAACGCAACAAAAAGTAAAACAACGCAAAGTAACGCAACACATTACAACACAAGGCAAAGTAACACAACGCAAAGTAACACAATGCAAATTAACACAACGCAAAGTAACGCAACGCAAAGTAACACAATGCACTACAACAAAAGGCAAAGTAACACAATGCAAAGTAACAAAACGCAAAGTAATGCAACGCAAAGTAACACAACGCAAAGTAACGAAACGCAAAGTAACACAACCCAAAGTAACACAACCCAAAGTAACACAACGCAACGCACTACAACACAAGGCGAAGTAAAACAACACAAAGTAACGCAACACATTACAACACAATGCAAAGTAACACAATGCAAAGTAACACAATGCAAAGTAACACGACGCAAAGTAACACGACGCAAAGTAACACGACGCAAAGTAACACGACGCAAAGTAACGCAACGCAAAGTAACACAACGTAAAGTAACACAACGCACTACAACAAAAGATAAAGTAATGCAACGCAAAGTAACACAATGCAAAGTAACGCAATGCAAAGTAATGCAACGCAAAGTAACGCACTACAAAAAAAGGCAAAGTAACGCAACGCAAAGTAACACAACGCAAAGTAACACAACGCAAAGTAACAACGCAAAGTAACCACGGAAAGTAACCACGCAACGTAACGCAAAACAACGCACTGCAACGCATCGCACTACAAGGCAACGCACAACAACACAACGCAAAATAACACAAGGCAAAGTAACACAACGCAAAGTAACGCAATGCACTACAACACAAGGCAAAGTAATGCAAAACAAAGTAACACAACGCAAAGTAACACAAGACAAAGTAACACAACGCAAAGTAACGCAATGCAAAGTAACGCAACATAAAGTAACGCAAAGGAAAGTCACACAACGCAAAGTAACACAATGCAAAGTAACGCAAAGCAAAGTAAGGCAACGCATATTAACATAACACAAACTAACGCAACTTTCTACAACACAATGCAACGTAAAACAACGCAAAGTAACGCATTACATTACAACACAAGGCAAAGTAACACAACGCAAAGTAACACAATGCACTACAGCAAAAGGCAAAGTAACGCAACGCAAAGTAACGCAACGCAAAGTAACGCAACGCAAAGTAATGCAACGCAAAGTAACGCAACGCAAAGTAACACAACGCAAAGTAACACAACGCAAAGTCACGCAAAACAACGCATTAAAACGCGTTGCACTACAACACAACGCACTAAAAAACAAAGGAAAGTAACACAACGCAAAGTAACGCAACGCAAAGTAACGCAACGCAAAGTAACGCAACGTAAAGTAACGCAACGCACTACAACACAATGCAAAGTAACGCAACGCAAAGTAACATAACGCAAAGTAACACACCGCAAAGTAAAGCAACGTTCTACAATATAAGGCAAAGTATCGCAACGCAAACTAATGCAACGCAAAGTAATACAACGCAAAGTAACGCAATGCAAAGTAATGCAACGCAACGCAATGCAACACAAGGTAAAGTAACACAAGGCAAAGTAACACGAGGCAAAGTAACGCAACACAGTACAACACAAGGCAAAGTAAGGCAACGCAAATTATCACAACGCAAAGTAATGCAACGCAACGCACTACAACACAATGCAAAATAACACAAGGCAAAGTAACACAACGCAAAGTAACGCAATGCACTACAACACAAGGCAAAGTAATGCAAAACAAAGTAACACAACGCAAAGTAACACAAGACAAAGTAACTCAACGCAAAGTAACGCAATGCAAAGTAACGCAATGTACTAAAACACAATGCAAAGTAATGCAACGCAAAGTAACACAATGCACTAGAACAAAATGCAAAGAAACGCAACATAAAGTAACGCAAAGGAAAGTCACACAACGGAAACTAACACAATGCAAAGTAACGCAAAGCAAAGTAAGGCAACGCAAATTAACATAACACAAACTAACGAAACTTTCTACAACACAATGCAACGTAAAACAACGCAAAGTAACACAACACATTACAACACAAGGCAAAGTAACACAACGCAAAGTAACACAACGTAAAGTAACAACGCAAAGTAACAACGCAAAGTAACGCAAAACAACGCACTACAACGCATCGCACTAGAACGCAACGCACTACAACACAAGGCAAAGTAACACAACGCAAAGTAACACAATGCACTACAACAAAAGGCAAAGTAACGCAACGCAAAGTAACGCAACGCAAAGTAACGCAACGCAAAGTAACGCAACGCAAAGTAACACAACGCAAAGTAACACAACGCAAAGTCACGCAAAACAACGCATTAAAACGCATTGCACTACAACACAACGCACTAAAAAACAAAGGAAAGTAACACAACGCAAAGTAACGCAACGCAAAGTAACGCAACGTAAAGTAACGCAACGCACTACAACACAATGCAAAGTAACGCAACGCAAACTAATGCAACGCAAAGTAATACAACGCAAAGTAACGCAATGCAAAGTAATGCAACGCAACGCAATGCAACTCAAGGTAAAGTAACACAAGGCAAAGTAACACGAGGCAAAGTAATGCAACACAGTACAACACAAGGCAAAGTAAGGCAACGCAAATTATCACAACGCAAAGTAATGCAACGCAACGCACTACAACACAACGCAAAATAACACAAGGCAAAGTAACACAACGCAAAGTAACACAATGCACAACAACACAAGGCAAAGTAATGCAAAACAAAGTAACACAACGGAAAGTAACACAAGACAAAGTAACACAACGCAAAGTAACGCAATGCAAAGTAACGCAATGCACTAAAACACAATGCAAAGTAATGCAACGCAAAGTAACACAATGCACTAGAACAAAATGCAAAGTAATGCAACATAAAGTAACGCAAAGGAAAGTCACACAACGCAAAGTAACACAATGCAAAGTAACGCAAAGCAAAGTAAGGCAACGCAAATTAACATAACACAAACTAACGCAACTTTCTACAATACAATGCAACGTAAAACAACGCAAAGTAACGCAACACATTACAACACAAGGCAAAGTAACACAACGCAAAGTAACACAATGCAAATTAACACAACGCAAAGTAACGCAACGCAAAGTAACACAATGCACTACAACAAAAGGCAAAGTAACACAATGCAAAGTAACAAAACGCAAAGTAATGCAACGCAAAGTAACGCAACGCAAAGTAACACAACCCAAAGTAACACAACCCAAAGTAACACAACGCAACGCACTACAACACAAGGCGAAGTAAAACAACGCAAAGTAACGCAACACATTACAACACAACGCAAAGTAAAACAATGCAAAGTAACACAATGCAAAGTAACACAACGCAAAGTACAGCAACGCAAAGTAACGCAACGCAAAGTAATGCAACGCAAAGTAACACAACGCAAAGTAACGCAACGCAAAGTAACACAACGCAAGGTAACACGACCCAAAATAACGCAATGTAAAGTAACGCAACTCAAAGTAACGCAACGCAAAGTAACGCAACGCAAAGTAACGCAACGCAGAGCAATGCAACGCAAAGCAATGCAACGCAAAGTAACGCAACGCAAAGTAACGCAACGCACTACAACACAATGCAGAGTAAAGCAACGCAAAGTAACGCAACGCAAAGTACAGCAACTCAAAGTACAGCAACTCAAAGTAACGCAACGCAAAGTAACGCAACGCAAAGCAACGCAACGCAAAGTACCGCAACGCAAAGTACCGCAACGCAAAGTAACGCAACGCAAAGTAACACAACGTAAAGTAACACAACGAACTACAACAAAAGGCAAAGTGATGCAACGCAAAGTAATACAACTCAATGTAACACAATGCAAAGTAACGTAACGCAACGTAACGCACTACAAAAAAAGGCAAAGTAACACAACGCAAAGTAAAACAACGCAAAGTAACAATGCACTACAACAAAAGGCGAAGTAACGCAACGAAAAGTTATAGAACACAAAGTAACACAACACAAACTAACACAACTTTCTAGAGCACAAGGCAAAGTAACGCAACGCAAAGTATAAGAACGCAAAGTAACGCAACACATTACAACACAAGGCAAAGTAACACAACGCAAAATAACAAAACGCAAAGTAATGCAACGCAAAGTAACACAACCCAAAGTAACACAGCACAACGCACTACAACAAAAGGCAAAGTAAAACAATGCAAACTAACGTAACACATTACAACACAATGCAAAATAATACAATGCAAAGTAACACAACGCAAAGTAACATGACGCAAAGTAACATGACGCAAAGTAACGCAACAAAAAGTAAAACAACGCAAAGTAACGCAACACATTACAACACAAGGCAAAGTAACACAACGCAAAGTAACACAATGCAAATTAACACAACGCAAAGTAACGCAACGCAAAGTAATACAATGCACTACAACAAAAGGCAAAGTAACACAATGCAAAGTAACAAAACGCAAAGTAATGCAACGCAAAGTAACACAACGCAAAGTAACGCAACGCAAAGTAACACAACCCAAAGTAACACAACCCAAAGTAACACAACGCAACGCACTACAACACAAGGCGAAGTAAAACAACGCAAAGTAACGCAACACATTACAACACAACGCAAAGTAACACAATTTAAAGTAACACGACGCAAAGTAACACGACGCAAAGTAACACGACGCAAAGTAACACGACGCAAAGTAACGCAACGCAAAGTAACACAACGTAAAGTAACACAACGTAAAGTAACACAACGCACTACAACAAAAGGCAAAGTAATGCAACGCAGAGTAACACAATGCAAAGTAACACAATGCAAAGTAACGTAACGCTAAGTAACGCAACACATTACAACACAAGGTAAAGTAACGCAACGCTAAGTAACGCAATGCAAAGTAATGCAACGCAAAACAACGCACTACAACGCATCGCACTACAAGGCAACGCACAACAACACAACGCAAAATAACACAAGGCAAAGTAACACAATGCAAAGTAACGCAATGCACTACAACACAAGGCAAAGTAATGCAAAACAAAGTAACACAACGCAAAGTAACACAAGACAAAGTAACACAACGCAAAGTAACGCAATGCAAAGTAACGCAACATAAAGTAACGCAAAGGAAAGTCACACAACGCAAAGTAACACAATGCAAAGTAACGCAAAGCAAAGTAAGGCAACGCAAATTAACATAACACAAACTAACGCAACTTTCTACAACACAATGCAACGTAAAACAACGCAAAGTAACGCAACACATTACAACACAAGGCAAAGTCACACAACGCAAAGTAACACAACGTAAAGTAACAACGCAAAGTAACGCAAAACAATGCACTACAACGCATCGCACTAGAACGCAACGCACTACAACACAAGGCAAAGTAACACAACGCAAAGTAACACAATGCACTACAACAAAAGGCAAAGTAACGCAACGCAAAGTAACGCAACGCAAAGTAACGCAACGCAAAGTAACACGACGCAAAGTAACACAAGTCATAGTAACACAACGCAAAGTAACACAATGCACTACAACAAAAGGCAAAGTAACACAACGCAAAGTAACGCAATGCACTACAACACAAGGCAAAGTAATGCAAAACAAAGTAACACAACGGAAAGTAACACAACGCAAAGTAACGCAATGCAAAGTAACGCAATGCTCTAAAACACAATGCAAAGTAATACAACGCAAAGTAACACAATGCACTAGAACAAAATGCAAAGAAACGCAACATAAAGTAACGCAAAGGAAAGTCACACAACGGAAAGTAACACAATGCAAAGTAACGCAAAGCAAAGTAAGGCAACGCAAATTAACATAACACAAACTAACGAAACTTTCTACAACACAATGCAACGTAAAACAACGCAAAGTAACATAACACATTACAACACAAGGCAAAGTAACACAAATCAAAGTAACACAACGTAAAGTAACAACGCAAAGTAACAACGCAAAGTAACAACGCAAAGTAACGCAAAACAACGCACTACAACGCATCGCACTAGAACGCAACGCACTACAACACAAGGCAAAGTAACACAACGCAAAGTAACACAATGCACTACAACAAAAGGCAAAGTAACGCAACGCAAAGTAACGCAACGCAAAGTAACGCAACGCAAAGTAATGCAACGCAAAGTAACGCAACGCAAAGTAACACAACGCAAAGTAACACAACGCAAAGTCACGCAAAACAACGCATTAAAACGCATTGCACTACAACACAACGCACTAAAAAACAAAGGAAAGTAACACAACGCAAAGTAACGCAACGCAAAGTAACGCAACGTAAAGTAACGCAACGCACTACAACACAATGCAAAGTAACGCAACGCAAAGTAACACAACGCAAAGTAACACACCGCAAAGTAAAGCAACGTTCTACAATATAAGGCAAAGTAACGCAACGCAAACTAATGCAACGCAAAGTAATACAACGCAAAGTAACGCAATGCAAAGTAATGCAACGCAACGCAATGCAACTCAAGGTAAAGTAACAAAAGGCAAAGTAACACGAGGCAAAGTAACGCAACACAGTACAACACAAGGCAAAGTAAGGCAACGCAAATTATCACAACGCAAAGTAATGCAACGCAACGCACTACAACACAACGCAAAATAACACAAGGCAAAGTAACACAACGCAAAGTAACGCAATGCACTACAACACAAGGCAAAGTAATGCAAAACAAAGTAACACAACGGAAAGTAACACAAGACAAAGTAACACAACGCAAAGTAACACAACGCAAAGTAACGCAACGCAAAGTAACGCAACGCAAAGTAACGCGACGCAAAGTAACGCAACGCAAAGTAACGCAACGTAAAGTAACGCAACGTAAAGTAACACAACGCACCACAACAAAAGGCAAAGTGACGCAACGCAAAGTAACACAATGTAAAGTAACGCAACGCTAAGTAACGCAACACACTACAACACAAGGCAAAGTAACGCAACGCACTACGACAAAACGCAAAATAACGCACCACAAAGTAACACAAGGCAAAGTAACACAACGCACTACAACACAAGGCAAAGTAACGCAATGCAAAGTGACACAACGCAAAGGAACACAACGCAAAGTAACGCAACGCAAAGTAATGCAACGCAAAGTAACGCAACGCAAAGAAACACAACCCAAAGTAACACAACGCAACGCACTACAACACAAGGCAAAGTAAAACAATGCAAAGTAACAACGCAAAGTGACGCAAAACAACGCACTACAACGCATCGCACTAGAACGCAACGCACTACAACACAATGCAAAGTAACACAAGGCAAAGTAACACAATGCACTACAACAAAAGGCAAAATAATGCTACGCAAAGTTATACAACGCAAAGTAACACAACACAAACTAACACAACTTTCTACAACACAAGGCAAAGTAACGCAACGCAGTACAACACAACGCAAAGTAACGCAACGCAAAATAACAAAAGACAAAGTAACACAACGCACTACAAAACAAGGCAAAGTAACGCAAGGCAAAGTAACGCAAGGCAAAGTAATGCAACGCAACGCAATACAACACAAGGTAAAGTAACACAAGGCAAAGTAACACAAGACAAAGTAACGCAACACAGTACAACCTTAGGCAAAGTAAGGCAACACTAATTAACACAACGCAAAGTAACGCAACACATTACAACACAAGACCAAGTAAGGCAACGCAAAGTAACACAACCCAAAGTAACAAAACGCAACGCACTACAACCCAAGGCAAAGTAAAACAACGCAAAGTAACGCAACACATGACAACACAACGTAAAGTAACACAACGCAAAGTAACACAATGCAAAGAAACACAATGCAAAGTAACAACGCAAAGTAACAACGGAAAGTAACAACGCAAAGTAATGCAAAACAACGCACTACAACGCAAAGTAAGGCAACACAAATTAACACAATGCAAAGTAATGCAACGCAACTTACTATAACACAACACAAAGTAACAAAAGGCAAAGTTACACAACGCAAAGTAACGCAACGCAAAGTCACGCAACGCAAAGTCACGCAACGCAAAGTAATGCAATGTGCTACAACAAAAGGCAAAGTAACGCAATGCAAAATAACACAACACAAAGTAACACAATGCAAAGTAAGGCAACGCAAAGTAACGCAACACATTACAACACAAGACAAAGTAAGGCAACGCAAAGTAACACGACGCAAAGTAACACAACGCAAAGTAACGCAACACATTACAACACAAGGCAAAGTAACGCAATGCACTACAACACTATGCAAAGTAACGCAGCGCAAAGTAACACAACACAAACTAACGCAACAGACTACGACACAACGCAAAGTAACGCAACGCAAACTAACGCAATGCACTACAACACAAGGCAAAGTAACACAACGCAAAGTAACGCAACGCAAAGTAACGCAACGCAAAGTAACGCAACGCAAAGTAACGCAACGCAAAGTAACGCAACGCAAAGTAACGCAACGTTCGACAACACAAGAGACAACCCAAAGAAACACAACGCAACGCATTACAACACAAGGCAAAGTAAAACAACGCAAAGTAACGCAACACATTTCAACAGAAGGTAAAGTAACGCAATGGAGAGTAACACAACGCAAAGTAATGCAACGCAAAGTAACGCAACGCAAAGTAACACAACGCAAAGTAACACAACGCAAAGTCACGCAAAACAACGCATTAAAACGCATTGCACTACAACACAACGCACTAAAAAACAAAGGAAAGTAACACAACGCAAAGTAACGCAACGCAAAGTAACGCAACGTAAAGTAACGCAACGCACTACAACACAATGCAAAGTAACGCAACGCAAAGTAACACAACGCAAAGTAACACACCGCAAAGTAAAGCAACGTTCTACAATATAAGGCAAAGTAACGCAACGCAAACTAATGCAACGCAAAGTAATACAACGCAAAGTAACGCAATGCAAAGTAATGCAACGCAACGCAATGCAACTCAAGGTAAAGTAACAAAAGGCAAAGTAACACGAGGCAAAGTAACGCAACACAGTACAACACAAGGCAAAGTAAGGCAACGCAAATTATCACAACGCAAAGTAATGCAACGCAACGCACTACAACACAACGCAAAATAACACAAGGCAAAGTAACACAACGCAAAGTAACGCAATGCACTACAACACAAGGCAAAGTAATGCAAAACAAAGTAACACAACGGAAAGTAACACAAGACAAAGTAACACAACGCAAAGTAACGCAATGCAAAGTAACGCAATGCAAAGTAACGCAATGCACTAAAACACAATGCAAAGTAATGCAACGCAAAGTAACACAATGCACTAGAACAAAATGCAAAGTAATGCAACATAAACTAACGCAAAGGAAAGTCACACAACGCAAAGTAACACAATGCAAAGTAACGCAAAGCAAAGTAAGGCAACGCAAATTAACATAACACAAACTAACGCAACTTTCTACAACACAATGCAACGTAAAACAACGCAAAGTAACGCAACACATTACAACACAAGGCAAAGTAACACAACGCAAAGTAACACAACGTAAAGTAACAACGCAAAGTAACAATGCAAAGTAAGGCAAAACAACGCACTACAACGCATCGCACTAGAACGCAATGCACTACAACACAAGGCAAAGTAACACAACGCAAAGTAACACAATGCACTACAACAAAAGGCAAAGTAACGCAACGCAAAGTAACGCAACGCAAAGTAACGCTACGCAAAGTAATGCAACGCAAAGTAACACAACGCAAAGTAACACAACGCAAAGTAACACAACGCAAAGTAACACAACGCAAAGTCACGCAAAACAACGCATTAAAACGCATTGCACTCCAACACAACGCACTAATAAACAAAGGAAAGTAACACAACGCAAAGTAACGCAACGCAAAGTAACGCAACGCAAAGTAACGCAACGCAAAGTAACGAAAAACAACGCTCTACAACGCATCGCACTACAGCGCAACGCACTACAACACAACGCAAAGTAACACAAGTCATAGTAACACAACGCAAAGTAACACAATTCACTACAACAAAAGGCAAAGTAACGCAACGCAAAGTTATACAACGCAAAGTAACACAACAAACTCACGCAACTTTCTACAACACAAGGCAAAGTAACGCAACGCAAAGTAACGCAACACATTACAACACAAGGCAAAGTAACACAACACAAAGTAACACAACGGAAAGTAACGCAACGCAAAGTAACACAAAGCAAAGTAACGCAACGCTAAGTAACGCAACACACTGCAACACAAGGCAAAGTAACGCAACGCACTACGACACAACGGAAAAGTAACGCAACGCAAAGTAACACAAGGCAAAGTAACACAACGCACTACAACACAAGGCAAAGTAGCGCAACGCAAAGTGACACAACGCAAAGTGACACAACGCAAAGGAACACAATGCAAAGTAACAACGCAAAGTAACGCAACACATTACAACATAAGGTAAATTAACACAACGCAAAGTAACACAACACAAAGTAATGCAACACAACACATTAAAACACAAGGCAAAGTAACACAACGCAAAGTAAAACAACGCAAAGTAACACAACGCAAAGTAACACAACGCAAAATAACAACACAAACTAACGCAAAACAAAGCACTACAATGCAAAGTAACGCAAAGTAACGCAACGCAAAGTAACGCAACGCAAAGTAACGCAACGTGAAGTAACGCAACGCACTACAACACAATGCAAAGTAACGCAACGCAAAGTAACGCAACGCAAAGTAACGCAACGCAAAGTAACGCGACGCAAAGTAACGCAACGCAAAGTAACGCAACGTAAAGTAACGCAACGTAAAGTAACGCAACGTAAAGTAACACAACGCACCACAACAAAAGGCAAAGTGACGCAACGCAAAGTAACACAATGTAAAGTAACGCAACGCTAAGTAACGCAACACACTACAACACAAGGCAAAGTAACGCAACGCACTACGACACAACGCAAAATAACGCACCACAAAGTAACACAAGGCAAAGTAACACAACGCACTACAACACAAGGCAAAGTAACGCAATGCAAAGTGACACAACGCAAAGGAACACAACGCAAAGTAACGCAACGCAAAGTAATGCAACGCAAAGTAATGCAACGCAAAGTAACGCAACGCAAAGAAACACAACCCAAAGTAACACAACGCAACGCACTACAACACAAGGCAAAGTAAAACAATGCAAAGTAACGCAACACATTACAACACAACGCAAAGTAACAACGCAAATTAACAACGCAAAGTGACGCAAAACAACGCACTACAACGCATCGCACTAGAACGCAACGCACTACAACACAATGCAAAGTAACACAAGGCAAAGTAACACAATGCACTACAACAAAAGGCAAAATAATGCTACGCAAAGTTATACAACGCAAAGTAACACAACACAAACTAACACAACTTTCTACAACACAAGGCAAAGTAACGCAACGCAGTACAACACAACGCAAAGTAACGCAACGCAAAATAACAAAAGACAAAGTAACACAACGCACTACAAAACAAGGCAAAGTAACGCAAGGCAAAGTAACGCAAGGCAAAGTAATGCAACGCAACGCAATACAACACAAGGTAAAGTAACACAAGGCAAAGTAACACAAGACAAAGTAACGCAACACAGTACAACCTTAGGCAAAGTAAGGCAACACTAATTAACACAACGCAAAGTAACGCAACACATTACAACACAAGACCAAGTAAGGCAACGCAAAGTAACACAACCCAAAGTAACAAAACGCAACGCACTACAACCCAAGGCAAAGTAAAACAACGCAAAGTAACGCAACACATGACAACACAACGTAAAGTAACACAACGCAAAGTAACACAATGCAAAGAAACACAATGCAAAGTAACAACGCAAAGTAACAACGGAAAGTAACAACGCAAAGTAATGCAAAACAACGCACTACAACGCAAAGTAAGGCAACACAAATTAACACAACGCAAAGTAATGCAACGCAACTTACTATAACACAACACAAAGTAACAAAAGGCAAAGTTACACAACGCAAAGTAACGCAACGCAAAGTCACGCAACGCAAAGTCACGCAACGCAAAGTAATGCAATGTGCTACAACAAAAGGCAAAGTAACGCAATGCAAAATAACACAACACAAAGTAACACAATGCAAAGTAAGGCAACGCAAAGTAACGCAACACATTACAACACAAGACAAAGTAAGGCAACGCAAAGTAACACGACGCAAAGTAACACAACGCAAAGTAACGCAACACATTACAACACAAGGCAAAGTAACGCAATGCACTACAACACTATGCAAAGTAACGCAGCGCAAAGTAACACAACACAAACTAACGCAACAGACTACGACACAACGCAAAGTAACGCAACGCAAACTAACGCAATGCACTACAACACAAGGCAAAGTAACACAACGCAAAGTAACGCAACGCAAAGTAACGCAACGCAAAGTAACGCAACGCAAAGTAACGCAACGCAAAGTAACGCAACGCAAAGTAACGCAACGCAAAGTAACGCAACGTTCGACAACACAAGAGACAACCCAAAGAAACACAACGCAACGCATTACAACACAAGGCAAAGTAAAACAACGCAAAGTAACGCAACACATTTCAACAGAAGGTAAAGTAACGCAATGGAGAGTAACACAACGCAAAGTAACGCAACGCAAAGTAACACAAGGTAAAGTAACACAAGGCAAAGTAACACAACACAAAGTAATGCAACACAACACATTAAAACACAAGGCAAAGTAAAACAACGCAAAGTAAAACAACGCAAAGTAACACAACGCAAAGTAACACAACGCAAAATAACAACACAAACTAACGCAAAACAAAGCACTACAATGCAAAGTAACGCAAAGTAACGCAACGCAAAGTAACGCAACGCAAAGTAACGCAACGTGAAGTAACGCAACGCACTACAACACAATGCAAAGTAACGCAACGCAAAGTAACGCAACGCAAAGTAACGCAACGCAAAGTAACGCGACGCAAAGTAACGCAACGCAAAGTAACGCAACGTAAAGTAACGCAACGTAAAGTAACACAACGCACCACAACAAAAGGCAAAGTGACGCAACGCAAAGTAACACAATGTAAAGTAACGCAACGCTAAGTAACGCAACACACTACAACACAAGGCAAAGTAACGCAACGCACTACGACACAACGCAAAATAACGCACCACAAAGTAACACAAGGCAAAGTAACACAACGCACTACAACACAAGGCAAAGTAACGCAATGCAAAGTGACACAACGCAAAGGAACACAACGCAAAGTAACGCAACGCAAAGTAATGCAACGCAAAGTAACGCAACGCAAAGAAACACAACCCAAAGTAACACAACGCAACGCACTACAACACAAGGCAAAGTAAAACAATGCAAAGTAACGCAACACATTACAACACAACGCAAAGTAACAACGCAAATTAACAACGCAAAGTGACGCAAAACAACGCACTACAACGCATCGCACTAGAACGCAACGCACTACAACACAATGCAAAGTAACACAAGGCAAAGTAACACAATGCACTACAACAAAAGGCAAAATAATGCTACGCAAAGTTATACAACGCAAAGTAACACAACACAAACTAACACAACTTTCTACAACACAAGGCAAAGTAACGCAACGCAGTACAACACAACGCAAAGTAACGCAACGCAAAATAACAAAAGACAAAGTAACACAACGCACTACAAAACAAGGCAAAGTAACGCAAGGCAAAGTAACGCAAGGCAAAGTAATGCAACGCAACGCAATACAACACAAGGTAAAGTAACACAAGGCAAAGTAACACAAGACAAAGTAACGCAACACAGTACAACCTTAGGCAAAGTAAGGCAACACTAATTAACACAACGCAAAGTAACGCAACACATTACAACACAAGACCAAGTAAGGCAACGCAAAGTAACACAACCCAAAGTAACAAAACGCAACGCACTACAACCCAAGGCAAAGTAAAACAACGCAAAGTAACGCAACACATGACAACACAACGTAAAGTAACACAACGCAAAGTAACACAATGCAAAGAAACACAATGCAAAGTAACAACGCAAAGTAACAACGGAAAGTAACAACGCAAAGTAATGCAAAACAACGCACTACAACGCAAAGTAAGGCAACACAAATTAACACAACGCAAAGTAATGCAACGCAACTTACTATAACACAACACAAAGTAACAAAAGGCAAAGTTACACAACGCAAAGTAACGCAACGCAAAGTCACGCAACGCAAAGTCACGCAACGCAAAGTAATGCAATGTGCTACAACAAAAGGCAAAGTAACGCAATGCAAAATAACACAACACAAAGTAACACAATGCAAAGTAAGGCAACGCAAAGTAACGCAACACATTACAACACAAGACAAAGTAAGGCAACGCAAAGTAACACGACGCAAAGTAACACAACGCTAAGTAAAGCAACACACTACAACACAAGGCAAAGTAACACAACGCACTACAACACAAGGCAAAGTAACGCAACGCAAAGTAATGCAACGCGCTACAACACAATGCAAATTAACGCAACGCAATGTAACGCAACGTAAAGTAAACCAACGTAAAGTAACACAACGCACTAGAACAAAAGGCAGTGAAGCAACGCAAAGTAATACAACGCAAAGTAACACAATGCAAAGTAACGCAAAGCAAAGTAACCAACGCAAAGTAACACAAGGCAAAGTAACGCAACGCACTACGACACAACGCAAAGTAACGCGACCCAAAGTAACGCAAGGCAAAGTAACACAACGCACTACATCACAAGGCAAAGTAACGCAACGCAAAGTAACGCAACGCAAAGTAACGCAACGCAAAGTAACGCAACGCAAAGTAACGCAACGCAAAGTAACACAACGCACTACAACACAAGGCAAAGTAACGCAACGCAAAGTGACACAACGCAGTGGAACACAATGCAAAGTAACAAGGCAAAGTAACGCAACACATTACAACATAAGGTAAATTAACGCAACGCAAAGTAACGCAACGCAAAGTAACGCAACGCAAAGTAACGCAACGCAAAGTAACGCACTACAACAAAATGCAAAGTAACGCAACGCAAAGTAACACAACACAAAGTAACACAACACAAAGTAACACAACACAAAGTAACGCAAAGCAAAGTAACCAACGCAAGATAACACAACACAAACTAACGCAACTTTCTACAACAAGTTATCAAGGTAAAGTAACGCAACGCAAAGTAACACAACACAAAGTAATGCAACACAAAGTAACAACGCAAAGTAACAACGCAAAGTAACAACGCAAAGTAACAACGCAAAGTAACAACGCATTACAACGCATCGCACTACAACGCAACGCACTACAACGCATCGCACTACAACACAAAGCAAAGTAACGCAACGCAAAGTAACAACGCAAAGTAATAACGCAAAGTAACAACGCAAAGTAACAACGCAAAGTAACGCAAAACAACGTATTACAACGTAACGCAAAGTAACACAACGCAAAGTAACGCACTACAACAAAATACAAAGTAACGCAACTCAAAGTAACGCAACTCAAAGTAACACAACGCAAAGGAACACAATGCAATGAAACGCAACGCAAAGTAACGCAACGCAGAGTAACGCACTACAACAAAATACAAAGTAACGCAACGCAAAGTAACACAACGCAAAGGAACACAATGCAAAGAAACGCAACGCAAAGTAACGCATCGCAAAGTAACGCAACGCAAAGTAACGCCACCCATTACAACACAAGGTAAAGTAACGCAAGGTAAAGTAACGCAACACAAAGTAACACAACACAAAGTAATGCAACGCAAAGTAAAAACGCAAAGTAACAACGCAAAGTAACAACGCAAAGTAACGCAACGCAAAGTAACGCAAAGTAACGCAACCCATTAAAACACAAGGTAAAGTAACGCAACGCAAAGTAACACAAGACAAAGTAATGCAACATAAAGTAACAACGCAAAGTAACGACGCAAATTAACAACGCAAAGTAACAACACAAAGTAACAACGCAAAGTAACGCAAAACAATGCATTACAACGCATCGCACTACAACGCAACGCACTACAACGCACTACAACGCATCGCACTAAAACACAACGCAAAATAACGCAACGCAAAGTAACGCAACGCAAAGTAACGCAACGCAAAGTAACGCACTACAACAAAATGCAAAGTAAAGTGCAAAGTAACGCAACGCAAAGCAATGCAACGCAAAGTAATGCAACGCAAAGTAACGCAACGCAAAGTAACGCAACGCAAAGTAACGCAACGCAAAGTAACGCAACGCAAAGTAACGCAACCCATTACAACACAAGGTAAAGTAACGCAACGCAAAGTAATGCAACGCAAAGTAACAACGCAAAGTAACAACGCAAAGTAAAAACGCAAAGTAACAACGCAAAGTAACGCAAAACAACGCATTACAACGCATCGCACTACAACGCAACACACTACAACGCATCGCACTACAACACAACGCAAAGTAACGCAAATCAAAGTAACGCAACGCAAAGTAACGCACTACAACAAAATGCAAAGTAACGCAAAGCAAAGTAACCAACGCAAGATAACACAACACAAAGTAATGCAAAGCAAAGTAACCAATGCAAGATAACACAACACAAACTAACGCAACTTTCTACAACACAAGGCAAAGTAACGCAAGGCAAAGTAACACAAGACAAAGTAATGCAAAACAAAGTAACAACGCAAAGTAACAACGCAAAGTAACAACGCAAAGTAACGCAAAACAACGCATCGCACTACAACACAACGCAAAGTAACACAACACAAAGTAACACAACGCAGAGTAATGCTACGCAAAGTAACACAACGCAAAGTAACGTAACGCAAAGTAACGCACTACATTACAACACAAGGTAAGGTAACGCAATGCAAAGTAACACAACACAAAGTAATGCAACGCAAAGTAACAACGCAAAGTAACAACGCAACGTTCTACAACACAAGGCATAGTAGCGCAACGCAAAGTAAAGCAACACATTACAACACAAGGTAATGTAACGCAATGCAAAGTAAAACAACACAAAGTAATGCAACGCAAAGTAAAAACGCAAAGTAACAACGCATAGTAACAACGCAAAGTAACAACGCAAAGTAACGCAAAACAACGCATTACAACGCATCGCACTACAACGCGACGCACTACAACGAATCGCATTACAACACAACGCAAAGTAAAGAAACGTAAAGTAACGCAACGCAAAGTAACGCAACGCAAAGTGACACAACGCAATGGAACACAATGCAAACTAACAAGGCAAAGTAACGCAACACATTACAACATAAGGTAAATTTACACAACGCAAAGTGACACTATGCAAAGTAACGCAAAGCAAAGTAACCAACGCAAAATAACACAACACAAACTAACACAACTTTCTACAACACAAGGCAAAGTAACGCAACGCAAAGTAAGACAACGCAAAGTAACGCAACGCAAAGTAACGCAACACATTACAACACAAGGCAAAGTAACGCAAGGCAAAGTAACACAACGCAAAGTAACACAACACAAAGTAACACAACGCAATGTAACGCAACACTAAGTAACGCAAAACACCACAACACAAGGCAAAGTAACGCAACGCACTATGACACAATGCAAAGTAACGCAACGCAAAGTAACACAACCCAAAGTAACACAAGGCAAAGTAAAACAACGCAAAGTAACGCAACACATTACAACACAACGCAAAGTAACACAAGGCAAAGTAACACAACGCAAAGTTACACAATGCACTACAACAAAAGGCAAAGTAACGCAACGCAAAGTAACGCAACACAAAGTAACACAACGCAAAGTAACACAATGCAAAGTAACACAACGCAAAGTAACAACGCAAAGTAACCACGCAAAGTAACCACGCAACGTAACGCAAAACAACGCACTACAACGCATCGCACTACAATGCAACGCACTACAACACCAGGCAAAGTAACACAACGCAAAGTAACACAATGCACTACAACAAAGGCAAAGTAACACAACTCAAAGTAATTCAACGTAAAGTAACAAGGCAAAGTAACACAATGCAAAGTAACGCAAAGCAAAGTAATGCAAAACAAAGAAACACAACGCAAAGTAACACAAGGCAAAGTAACACAACGCAAAGTAACGCAACTCAAAGTAACACAACTCAAAGTAACACAATGCACTAGAACAAAAGGCAAAGTAACGCAACGCAAAGTAACACAACGCAAAGTAACACAAGGCAAAGTAACACAATGCAAAGTAACGCAAAGCAAAGTAACGCAACTCAAAGTAAGACAAGGCAAAGTAACACAACACAAATTAATGCAACGCAACGCATTACAACACAACGCAAGGTAACACAACGCAATGTAACACAACACAAAGTAACGCAACACAACGAACTCCAACAAAAGGCAAAGTAAAACAACAGAACGTAACAAAATGCAAAGTAACGCAATGCAAAGAAACGCAACGCAAAGTAACGCAACGCAAAGTAACGCAACGCAAAGTAACGCAACGCACCAGAACACAATGCAAAGTAACGCAACGCAAAGTAACACAACGTAAAGTAATACAACGCACTAGAACAAAAGGCAAAGTGACGCAACGCAAAGTACTACAACGCAAAGTAACACAATGCAAAGTAACGCAAAGCAAAGTAACCAACGCAAAGTAACGCAACGCTAAGTAAAGCAACACACTACAACACAAGGCAAAGTAACACAACGCACTACAACACAAGGCAAAGTAACGCAACGCAAAGTAATGCAACGCGCTACAACACAATGCAAATTAACGCAACGCAATGTAACGCAACGTAAAGTAAACCAACGTAAAGTAACACAACGCACTAGAACAAAAGGCAGTGAAGCAACGCAAAGTAATACAACGCAAAGTAACACAATGCAAAGTAACGCAAAGCAAAGTAACCAACGCAAAGTAACACAAGGCAAAGTAACGCAAAGCACTACGACACAACGCAAAGTAACGCGACCCAAAGTAACACAAGGCAAAGTAACACAACGCACTACATCACAAGGCAAAGTAACGCAACGCAAAGTAACGCAACGCAAAGTAACGCAACGCAAAGTAACGCAACGCAAAGTAACGCAACGCAAAGTAACACAACGCACTACAACACAAGGCAAATTAACGCAACGCAAAGTGACACAACGCAGTGGAACACAATGCAAAGTAACAAGGCAAAGTAACGCAACACATTACAACATAAGGTAAATTAACGCAACGCAAAGTAACGCAACGCAAAGTAACGCAACGCAAAGTAACGCACTACAACAAAATGCAAAGTAACGCAACGCAAAGTAACACAACACAAAGTAACACAACACAAAGTAACAAGGCAAAGTAACGCAACGCAAAGTAAGACAACGCAAAGTAACGCAACGCAAAGTAACGCAACACATTACAACACAAGGCAAAGTAACGCAAGGCAAAGTAACACAACGCAAAGTAACACAACACAAAGTAACACAACGCAATGTAACGCAACGCTAAGTAACGCAAAACACCACAACACAAGGCAAAGTAACGCAACGCACTATGACACAATGCAAAGTAACGCAACGCAAAGTAACACAACCCAAAGTAACACAAGGCAAAGTAAAACAACGCAAAGTAACGCAACACATTACAACACAACGCAAAGTAACACAAGGCAAAGTAACACAACGCAAAGTTACACAATGCACTACAACAAAAGGCAAAGTAACGCAACGCAAAGTAACGCAACACAAAGTAACACAACGCAAAGTAACACAATGCAAAGTAACACAACGCAAAGTATCAACGCAAAGTAACCACGCAAAGTAACCACGCAACGGCAAAGTAACACAACACAAATTAATGCAACGCAACGCATTACAACACAACGCAAGGTAACACAACGCAATGTAACACAACACAAAGTAACGCAACACAACGAACTCCAACAAAAGGCAAAGTAAAACAACAGAACGTAACAAAATGCAAAGTAACGCAATGCAAAGAAACGCAACGCAAAGTAACGCAACGCAAAGTAACGCAACGCACCAGAACACAATGCAAAGTAACGCAACGCAAAGTAACACAACGTAAAGTAATACAACGCACTAGAACAAAAGGCAAAGTGACGCAACGCAAAGTACTACAACGCAAAGTAACACAATGCAAAGTAACGCAAAGCAAAGTAACCAACGCAAAGTAACGCAACGCTAAGTAAAGCAACACACTACAACACAAGGCAAAGTAACACAACGCACTACAACACAAGGCAAAGTAACGCAACGCAAAGTAATGCAACGCGCTACAACACAATGCAAATTAACGCAACGCAATGTAACGCAACGTAAAGTAAACCAACGTAAAGTAACACAACGCACTAGAACAAAAGGCAGTGAAGCAACGCAAAGTAATACAACGCAAAGTAACACAATGCAAAGTAACGCAAAGCAAAGTAACCAACGCAAAGTAACACAAGGCAAAGTAACGCAACGCACTACGACACAACGCAAAGTAACGCGACCCAAAGTAACACAAGGCAAAGTAACACAACGCACTACATCACAAGGCAAAGTAACGCAACGCAAAGTAACGCAACGCAAAGTAACGCAACGCAAAGTAACGCAACGCAAAGTAACACAACGCACTACAACACAAGGCAAAGTAACGCAACGCAAAGTGACACAACGCAGTGGAACACAATGCAAAGTAACAAGGCAAAGTAACGCAACACATTACAACATAAGGTAAATTAACGCAACGCAAAGTAACGCAACGCAAAGTAACGCAACGCAAAGTAACGCACTACAACAAAATGCAAAGTAACGCAACGCAAAGTAACACAACACAAAGTAACACAACACAAAGTAACACAACACAAAGTAACACAACACAAAGTAACGCAAAGCAAAGTAACCAACGCAAGATAACACAACACAAACTAACGCAACTTTCTACAACAAGTTATCAAGGTAAAGTAACGCAACGCAAAGTAACACAACACAAAGTAATGCAACACAAAGTAACAACGCAAAGTAACAACGCAAAGTAACAACGCAAAGTAACAACGCAAAGTAACAACGCATTACAACGCATCGCACTACAACGCAACGCACTACAACGCATCGCACTACAACACAAAGCAAAGTAACGCAACGCAAAGTAACGCAACGCTAAGTAACGCAACACACTACAACACAACGCAAAGTAACTAATGAACAGTAACACAACGCAAAGGAACACAATGCAAAGTAATGCAACGCAAAGTAACAACGCAAAGTAATAACGCAAAGTAACAACGCAAAGTAACAACGCAAAGTAACGCAAAACAACGTATTACAACGTAACGCAAAGTAACACAACGCAAAGTAACGCACTACAACAAAATACAAAGTAACGCAACTCAAAGTAACGCAACTCAAAGTAACACAACGCAAAGGAACACAATGCAAAGAAACGCAACGCAAAGTAACACAACGCAGAGTAACGCACTACAACAAAATACAAAGTAACGCAACGCAAAGTAACACAACGCAAAGGAACACAATGCAAAGAAACGCAACGCAAAGTAACGCATCGCAAAGTAACGCAACGCAAAGTAACGCCACCCATTACAACACAAGGTAAAGTAACGCAAGGTAAAGTAACGCAACACAAAGTAACACAACACAAAGTAATGCAACGCAAAGTAAAAACGCAAAGTAACAACGCAAAGTAACAACGCAAAGTAACGCAACGCAAAGTAACGCAAAGTAACGCAACCCATTAAAACACAAGGTAAAGTAACGCAACGCAAAGTAACACAAGACAAAGTAATGCAACATAAAGTAACAACGCAAAGTAACGACGCAAATTAACAACGCAAAGTAACAACACAAAGTAACAACGCAAAGTAACGCAAAACAACGCATCGCACTACAACGCAACGCACTACAACGCACTACAACGCATCGCACTAAAACACAACGCAAAATAACGCAACGCAAAGTAACGCAACGCAAAGTAACGCACTACAACAAAATGCAAAGTAAAGTGCAAAGTAACGCAACGCAAAGCAATGCAACGCAAAGTAATGCAACGCAAAGTAACGCAACGCAAAGTAACGCAACGCAAAGTAACGCAACGCAAAGTAACGCAACGCAAAGTAACGCAACCCATTACAACACAAGGTAAAGTAACGCAACGCAAAGTAATGCAACGCAAAGTAACAACGCAAAGTAACAACGCAAAGTAAAAACGCAAAGTAACAACGCAAAGTAACGCAAAACAACGCATTACAACGCATCGCACTACAACGCAACACACTACAACGCATCGCACTACAACACAACGCAAAGTAACGCAAATCAAAGTAACGCAACGCAAAGTAACGCACTACAACAAAATGCAAAGTAACGCAAAGCAAAGTAACCAACGCAAGATAACACAACACAAAGTAATGCAAAGCAAAGTAACCAATGCAAGATAACACAACACAAACTAACGCAACTTTCTACAACACAAGGCAAAGTAACGCAAGGCAAAGTAACACAAGACAAAGTAATGCAAAACAAAGTAACAACGCAAAGTAACAACGCAAAGTAACAACGCAAAGTAACGCAAAACAACGCATCGCACTACAACACAACGCAAAGTAACACAACACAAAGTAACACAACGCAAAGTAACGCTACGCAAAGTAACACAACGCAAAGTAACGTAACGCAAAGTAACGCACTACATTACAACACAAGGTAAGGTAACGCAATGCAAAGTAACACAACACAAAGTAATGCAACGCAAAGTAACAACGCAAAGTAACAACGCAACGTTCTACAACACAAGGCATAGTAGCGCAACGCAAAGTAAAGCAACACATTACAACACAAGGTAATGTAACGCAATGCAAAGTAAAACAACACAAAGTAATGCAACGCAAAGTAAAAACGCAAAGTAACAACGCATAGTAACAACGCAAAGTAACAACGCAAAGTAACGCAAAACAACGCATTACAACGCATCGCACTACAACGCGACGCACTACAACGAATCGCATTACAACACAACGCAAAGTAAAGAAACGTAAAGTAACGCAACGCAAAGTAACGCAACGCAAAGTGACACAACGCAATGGAACACAATGCAAACTAACAAGGCAAAGTAACGCAACACATTACAACATAAGGTAAATTTACACAACGCAAAGTGACACTATGCAAAGTAACGCAAAGCAAAGTAACCAACGCAAAATAACACAACACAAACTAACGCAACTTTCTACAACACAAGGCAAAGTAACGCAACGCAAAGTAAGACAACGCAAAGTAACGCAACGCAAAGTAACGCAACACATTACAACACAAGGCAAAGTAACGCAAGGCAAAGTAACACAACGCAAAGTAACACAACACAAAGTAACACAACGCAATGTAACGCAACGCTAAGTAACGCAAAACACCACAACACAAGGCAAAGTAACGCAACGCACTATGACACAATGCAAAGTAACGCAATGCAAAGTAACACAACCCAAAGTAACACAAGGCAAAGTAAAACAACGCAAAGTAACGCAACACATTACAACACAACGCAAAGTAACACAAGGCAAAGTAACACAACGCAAAGTTACACAATGCACTACAACAAAAGGCAAAGTAACGCAACGCAAAGTAACGCAACACAAAGTAACACAACGCAAAGTAACACAATGCAAAGTAACACAACGCAAAGTATCAACGCAAAGTAACCACGCAAAGTAACCACGCAACGTAACGCAAAACAACGCACTACAACGCATCGCACTACAATGCAACGCACTACAACACCAGGCAAAGTAACACAACGCAAAGTAACACAATGCACTACAACAAAGGCAAAGTAACACAACTCAAAGTAATGCAACGTAAAGTAACACACTGCAAACAACGCAACACACTACAACACAAGGCAAAGTAAAGCAACGCAAAGTAAAGCAATGCAATGTAATGCAACGCAAAGTAACACAACTCAAAG
The DNA here is from genome assembly GCA_947000775.1 of Pterois miles. Taxonomy (NCBI): domain Eukaryota; kingdom Metazoa; phylum Chordata; class Actinopteri; order Perciformes; family Scorpaenidae; genus Pterois; species Pterois miles. The sequence goes on from CAMQGK010000123.1 coordinate 1,936,538, forward strand.
TAACACAGCGCAAAGTAACAATGCAAAGTAACAACGCAAAGTAACGCAAAACAATGTAGTACAACGCAACGCACAACGCATCGCACTACAACACAACGCAAAGTAACGCAACGCAAAGTAACGCAACGCAAAGTAACGCTACGCAAAGTAACACAACGCAAAGTAATGCAACGCACAGTAACGCACTACAAAAAAAGGCTAAGTAACGCAACAGAAAGTAACACAACGCAAAGTAACACCATGCAAAGTAACGCAAAGCAAAGTAACACAACACAAACTAACGCAACGTTCTACAACACAAGACAAAGTAACGCAACGCAAAGTAAGACAACGCAAAGTAACGCAACGCAAAGTAACGCAACGCAAAGTAACACAACGCAAAGTAACACAACGCAAAGTAACACAACGCAAAGTAACACAACGCAAAGTAACGCAACGCTAAGTAACGCAAAACACCACAACACAACTTAAAGTAACACAACCCAAAGTAACACAACGCAACGCACTACAACACAAGGCAAAGTAAAACAACGCAAAGTAACGCAACACATTACAACACAACGCAAAGTAACACAATGCAAAGTAACACAACACAAAGTAACACAGCGCAACGCACTACAACACAAGGCAAAGTAAAACAACGCAAAGTAACACAACGCAAAGTAACACAACGCAAAATAACGCAACACAAAGTAACACAACCCAAAGTAACACAGCGCAACGCACTACAACACAAGTCTAAGTAAAACAACGCAAAGTAACGCAACACATTACAACACAACGCAAAGTAACACAATGCAAAGTAACACAACGCAAAGTAACACGAGTCAAAGTAACACGACGCAAAGTAACGCAACGCAAAGTAACGCAACGCAAAGTAACGCAACACATTACAACACAAGGCAAAGTAACACAACGCAAAGTAACACAATTCACTACAACAAAAGGCAAAGTAACACAATGCAAAGTAACAAAACGCAAAGTAATGCAACGCAAAGTAACACAACGCAAAGTAACACAACGCAAAGTAACACAACACAAAGTAACGCAACGCAAAGTAACACAACCCAAAGTAACACACCACAACGCACTACAACAAAAGCCAAAGTAAAACAACGCAAAGTAACGCAACACATTATAACACAACACAAAGTAACACAACGCAAAGTAACACAACACAAAGTAACGCAACTTTTTACAACACAAGGCAAAGTAACATAACGCAAAGTAACACAACGCAAAGTAACACAACGCAAAGTAACGCAACACATTTCAAAAAAAACGCAAAGTAAAACAACGCAAAGTAACGCAACACATTACAACACAACGCAAAGTAACGCAACACATTACAACACAACGCAAAGTAACACAACGCAAAGTAAAACAACGCAAAGTAACGCAACAAATTACAACACGACGCAAAGTAACACAACCCAAAGTAACACAACGCAACGCACTACAATACAAGGCAAAGTAAAACAACGCAAAGTAACGCAACACATTACAACACAACGCAAAGTAACACAATGCAAAGTAACACAACGCAAAGTAACACGACGCAAAGTATCGCAACGCAAAGCAACGTAACGCAAAGTACCGTAACGCAAAGTAACGCAACGCAAAGTAACAAAACGTAAAGTAAGACAACGCACTACAACAAAAGGCAAAGTGATGCAACGCAAAGTAATACAACGCCAAGTAACACAATGCAAAGTAACACAACGCAAATCAACACGACGCAAAGTAACACGACGCAAAGTAACACGACGCAAAGTAACACGACGCAAAGTAACACGACGCAAAGTAACGCAACGCAAAGTAACGCAACGCAAAGTAACGCAACACATTACAACACAAGGCAAAGTAACACAACGCAAAGTAACACAATGCACTACAACAAAAGGGAAAGTAACACAATGCAAAGTAACAAAACGCAAAGTAATGCAACGCAAAGTAACACAACGCAAAGTAACGCAACGCAAAGTAACACAACCCAAAATAACACAGCGCAACGCACTACAACACAAGGCAAAGTAAAACAACGCAAAGTAACGCAACACATTACAACACAACGCAAAGTAACACAATGCAAACTAACACAACGCAAAGTAACACAACGCAAAGTAACGCAACACATTACAACACAATGCAAAGTAACACAAGGCAAAGTAACACAAGGCAAAGTAACACAATGCACTACAACAAAAGGGAAAGTAACACAATGCAAAGTAACAAAACGCAAAGTAATGCAACGCAAAGTAACGCAACGCAAAGTAACACAACCCAAAGTAACACAATCCAAAGTAACACAACGCAACGCACTACAATACAAGGCAAAGTAAAACAACGCAAAGTAACGCAACACATTACAACACAACGCAAAGTAACACAATGCAAAGTAACGCAACGCAAAGTAACACGACGCAAAGTAACGCAACGCAAAGTAACGCAACGCAAAGTAAGGCAACGCAAAGTACCGCAACGTAACGCAAAGTACCGCAACGCAAAGTAACACAACGCAAAGTAACGCAACACAAAGTAACGCAACACAAAGTAACGCAACACAAAGTAACGCAACGCAAAGTAACGCGACGCAAAGTAACACAACGCAAAGTAACACGACGCAAAGTAACGCAACGCAAAGTAACGCAATGCAAAGTAACGCAACACATTACAACACAAGACAAAGTAACACAACGCAAAGTAACACAAAGCACTACAACAAAACGCAAAGTAACACAATGCAAAGTAACAAAACGCAAAGTAATGCAACGCAAAGTAACGCTACGCAAAGTAATGCTATGCAAAGTAACGCAACGCAAAGTAAAGCAACGCAAAGTAAAGCAACGCAAGGTAACGCAAAGTAACGCACTACAACAAAAGGCAAAGTAACGCAACGCAAAGTAACACAACGCAAAGTAACACAATGCAAGGTAACGCAAAGTAACGCAAAGCAAAGTAACGCAACGCAAAGTAACACAACGCAAAGTAACGCAACACATTACAACACAAGGCAAAGTAACGCAACGCAAAGTAATGTAATGCAAAGTAAGACAACGCTAAGTAACGCAACACATTACAACACAAGGCAAAGTAATGCAACGCAAAGTAATGCAACATTAAGTATCGCACCACACTACAACACAAGGCAAAGTAACGCAACGCACTACGACACAACGTAAAGTAACTAATGCAAAGTAACACAAGGCAAAGTAACACAACGCAAAGTAACACACTGCTAAGTAACGCAACGTTCTACAACACAAGGCAAAGTAACTCAACGCAAAGTAATACAACGCAAAGTAACACAAGGCAAAGTAAAGCAACGGTAAGTAAAAGCAACACACTACAACACAAGGCAAAGTAACGCAATGCACTACGACACAACGCAAAGTAACACAAGGCAAAGTAACACAAGGCAAAGTAACACAAAGCACTACAACACAAGGCAAAGTACCGCAACGCAAAGCAACGTAACGCAAAGTACCGCAACGCAAAGTAACGCAACGCAAAGTAACGCAACACAAAGTAACGCAACACAAAGTAACGCAACACAAAGTAACGCAACGCAAAGTAACGCGACGCAAAGTAACACAACGTAAAGTAACACAACGCACTACAACAAAAGGCAAAGTGATGCAACGCAAAGTAATACAACGCAAAGTAACACAATGCAAAGTAACACAACGCAAAGTAACACGACGCAAAGTAACGCAACGCAAAGTAACGCAATGCAAAGTAACGCAACACATTACAACACAAGACAAAGTAACACAACGCAAAGTAACACAAAGCACTACAACAAAACGCAAAGTAACACAATGCAAAGTAACAAAACGCAAAGTAATGCAACGCAAAGTAACACCACGCAAAGTAACGCAACGCAAAGTAACACAACCCAAAATAACACAGCGCAACGCACTACAACACAAGGCAAAGTAAAACAACGCAAAGTAACGCAACACATTACAACACTGCGCAAAGTAACACAATGCAAACTAACACAACACAAAGTAACACAACGCAAAGTAACACAACGCAAAGTAACGCAACACATTACAACACAAGGCAAAGTAAAACAACGCAAAGTAACGCAACACATTACAACACAACGCAAAGTAACAACGCAAAGTAACGCAAAGTAACGCAACGCAAAGTAACACAACGCAAAGTAACACAACCCAAAGTAACACAATGCAAGGTAACGCAAAGCAAAGTAACGCAACGCAAAGTAACGCAACGCAAAGTAACGCAACGCAAAGTAACGCAACGCAAAGTAACACAACGGAAAGTAACACAACGCAAAGTAACGCAACACATTACAACACAAGGCAAAGTAACGCAACGCACTACGACACAACGCAAAGTAACTAATTTAAAGTAACACAAGGCAAAGTAACACAACACACTACAACACAAGGCAAAGTAAGACAACGCAAAGTAACACACTGCTAAGTAACGCAACGTTCTACAACACAAGGCAAAGTAACTCAACGCAAAGTAACGCAACACATTACAACACAAGGCAAAGTAACAACGCAAAGTTACGCAAAACAACGCATTACAACGAATCGCACTACAACGCAACGCACTACAACGCATCGCACTAAAACACAAAGCAAAGTAACGCAACGCAAAGTAACGCTACGCAAAGTAACGCTACGCAAAGTAACGCTATGCAAAGTAACGCAACGCAAAGTAAAGCAACGCAAAGTAAAGCAACGCAAAGTAACGCAAAGTAACGCAAAGTAACGCACTACAACAAAAGGCAAAGTAACGCAACGCAAAGTAACACAACGCAAAGTAACACAATGCAAGGTAACGCAAAGCAAAGTAACGCAAAGCAAAGTAACGCAACGCAAAGTAACACAACGCAAAGTAACACAACGCAAAGTAACGCAACACATTACAACACAAGGCAAAGTAACGCAACGCAAAGTAATGTAATGCAAAGTAAGACAACGCTAAGTAACGCAACATATTACAACACAAGGCAAAGTAATGCAACGCAAAGTAACGCAATGCAAAGTAACACAACGCAAAGTAACACAACGTTAAGTATCGCACCACACTACAACACAAGGCAAAGTAACGCAACGCACTACGACACAACGTAAAGTAACTAATGCAAAGTAACACAAGGCAAAGTAACACAACGCAAAGTAACACACTGCTAAGTAACGCAACGTTCTACAACACAAGGCAAAGTAACTCAACGCAAAGTAATACAACGCAAAGTAACACAAGGCAAAGTAAAGCAACGGTAAGTAAAAGCAACACACTACAACACAAGGCAAAGTAACGCAATGCACTACGACACAACGCAAAGTAACAGAAAGGCAAAGTAACACAAGGCAAAGTAACACAAGGCAAAGTAACACAAAGCACTACAACACAAGGCAAAGTAACGCAACGCAAAGTGACACAACGTAAAGTAACACAATGCAAAGTAACGCAACGCTAAGTAACGCAACGCTAAGTAACGCAACGCAAAGTAACGCAACGCAAAGTAACGCAACACAAAGTAACACACTGCTAAGTAACGCAACGTTCTACAACACAAGGCAAAGTAACGCAACGCAAAGTAACGCAACACAAAGTAACGCAACGCAAAGTAACGCAACGCAAAGTAAAGCAACGCAAAGTAAAGCAACGCAAAGTAACGCAAAGTAACGCACTACAACAAAAGGCAAAGTAACGCAACGCAAAGTAACACAACGCAAAGTAACACAATGCAAGGTAACGCAAAGCAAAGTAACGCAACGCAAAGTAACGCAATGCAAAGTAACACAACGGAAAGTAACACAACGCAAAGTAACGCAACACATTACAACACAAGGCAAAGTAACGCAACGCACTACGACACAACGCAAAGTAACTAATGCAAAGTAACACAAGGCAAAGTAACATTACACACTACAACACAAGGCAAAGTAACGCAACGCAAAGTAACACACTGCTAAGTAACGCAACGTTCTACAACACAAGGCAAAGTAACTCAACGCAAAGTAACTCAATGCAAAGTAACACAATGCAACGCAAAGTAACGCAACGCAAAGTAACACAAGGCAAAGTAAAGCAACGGTAAGTAAAAGCAACACACTACAACACAAGGCAAAGTAACGCAATGCACTACGACACAACGCAAAGTATCACAAGGCAAAGTATCACAAGGCAAAGTAACACAAGGCAAAGTAACACAAAGCACTACAACACAAGGCAAAGTAACGCTACGCAAAGTAACGCAACGCAAAGTAAAGCAACGCAAAGTAACGCAAAGTAACGCACTACAACAAAAGGCAAAGTAACGCAACGCAAAGTAACACAACGCAAAGTAACACAACGCAAAGTAAGACAATGCAAGGTAACGCAAAGCAAAGTAACGCAACGCAAAGTAACACAACGCAAAGTAACACAACGCAAAGTAACACAACGCAAAGGAACGCAACACATTACAACACAAGGCAAAGTAATGCAACGCAAAGTAATGCAATGCAAAGTAACACAACGCAAAGTAACGCAACGTTAAGTATCGCACCACACTACGACACAAGGCAAAGTAACGCAACGCACTACGACACAACGCAAAGTAACTAATGCAAAGTAACAGAAGGCAAAGTAACACAACACACTACAACACAAGGCAAAGTAACACAACACAAAGTAACACACTGCTAAGTAACGCAACATTCTACAACACAAGGCAAAGTAACTCAACGCAAAGTAATACAACGCAAAGTAACACACCGCAAAGTAACGCAACGTTCTACAATACAAGGCAAAGTAACGCAACGCAAAGTAACTCAATGCAAAGTAACACAACGCAAAGTAACGCAATGCAACGCACTACAACACAGGGCAAAGTAACGCAACGCAAAGTAATGCAACGCAAAGTAAGACAACGCAAAGTAACGCAATGCAAAAGTAATGCAACGTGCTACAACACAACGCAAAGTAACACAAGGCAAAGTAATGCAACTTAAAGTAATGCAACGCAAAGTAACACAACGCAAAGTAAAGCAACGTTAAGTATCGCACCACACTACAACACAAGGCAAAGTAACACAACACACTACAACACAAGGCGAAGTAACGCAACGCAAACTAACACACTGCTAAGTAACGCAACGTTCTACAACACAAGGCAAAGTAACTCAACGCAAAGTAATACAACGCAAAGTAACACACCACAAAGTAACGCAACGTTCTACAACACAACGCAAAGTAACGCAACGCAAAGTAACAAAAGGCAAAGTAACACAAGGCAAAGTAACACAAAGCACTACAAAACAAGGCAAAGTAACACAAGGAAAGTAACACAAGGAAAGTAACACAACGCAAAGTAACGAAATGCAAAGTAACACAACGCAAAGTAACACAACGCAGTGCACTACAACACAACGCAAAGTAAGACAACGCAAAGTAATGCAACGCAAAGTAACGTAACGCACTACAAAACAATGAAAAGTAACGTAATGCAAAGTAACGCAAAGCAAAGTAACGCAACGCAAATTAACACAACACAAACTAACGCATCTTTCTACAACACAAGGCAAAGTAACGCAACGCAAAGTAACACAGCGCAAAGTAACACAATGCAGTACAAAAAAGGCAAAGTAACGCTACGCAAAGTAACGCAACGCAAAGTAAAGCAACGCAAAGTAAAGCAACGCAAAGTAACGCACTACAACAAAAGGCAAAGTAACGCAACGCAAAGTAACACAACGCAAAGTAACACAATACAAGGTAACGCAAAGCAAAGTAACCAACGCAAAATAACACAACACAAACTAACGCAACTTTCTACAACACAAGGCAAAGTTACGCAACGCAAAGTAAAGCAACACATTACAACATAAGGTAAAGTAACGCAACGCAGAGTAACACAACACAAAGTAATTCAACGCAAAGTAGCAACGCAAAGTAACAACGCAAAGTAACAACGCAAAGTAACGCAAAACAACGCATTACAGCGCATCGCAGTACAACGCAACGCACTACAACGCATCGCACTACAACACAACGCAAAGTAACGCAACGCAGAGAAAAGCAACGCAAAGTAACGCAACGCAAAGTAACGCACTACAACAAAAGGCAAAGTAACGCAATGCATAGTAACACAACGCAAAGTAACGCAACGCAAAGTAACGAAACGCAAAGTAACACACCGCAAAGTAACGCAATGCAAAGTAACGCAACACATTACAACACAAGGCAAAGTAACACAACGCAAAGTAACACAATGCACTACAACAAAAGGCAAAGTGATGCAACGCAAAGTAATACAACGCAAAGTAACACAATGCAAAGTAACACAATGCAAAGTAACACAACGCAAAGTAACACGACGCAAAGTAACACGACGCAAAGTAACGCAACGCAAAGTAACGCAATGCAAAGTAACGCAACACATTACAACACAAGGCAAAGTAACACAACGCAAAGTAACACAATGCACTACAACAAAAGGCAAAGTAACACAATGCAAAGTAACAAAACGCAAAGTAATGCAACGCAAAGTAACACCACGCAAAGTAACGCAACGCAAAGTAACACAACCCAAAATAACACAGCGCAACGCACTACAACACAAGGCAAAGTAAAACAACGCAAAGTAACGCAACACATTACAACGCTACGCAAAGTAACACAATGCAAACTAACACAACACAAAGTAACACAACGCAAAGTAACACAACGCAAAGTAACACAACGCAAAGTAACGCAACACATTACAACACAAGGCAAAGTAAAACAACGCAAAGTGACGCAACACATTACAACACAACGCAAAGTAACACAACGCAAAGTAACGTAAAGTAACGCAACGCAAAGTAACACAACGCAAAGTAACACAACCCAAAGTAACACAACCCAAAGTAACACAATGCAAGGTAACGCAAAGCAAAGTAACGCAACGCAAAGTAACGCAACACAAAGTAACGCAACGCAAAGTAACACAACGGAAAGTAACACAACGCAAAGTAACGCAACACATTACAACACAAGGCAAAGTAACGCAACGCACTACGACACAACGCAAAGTAACTAATGCAAAATAACACAAGGCAAAGTAACACAACACACTACAACACAAGGCAAAGTAACGCAACGCAAAGTAACGCTACGCAAAGTAATGCTATGCAAAGTAACGCAACGCAAAGTAAAGCAACGCAAAGTAAAGCAACGCAAAGTAACGCAAAGTAACGCACTACAACAAAAGGCAAAGTAACGCAACGCAAAGTAACACAACGCAAAGTAACACAATGCAAGGTAACGCAAAGTAACGCAAAGCAAAGTAACGCAACGCAAAGTAACACAACGCAAAGTAACGCAACACATTACAACACAAGGCAAAGTAACGCAACGCAAAGTAATGTAATGCAAAGTAACACAACGCTAAGTAACGCAACACATTACAACACAAGGCAAAGTAATGCAACGCAAAGTAATGCAACATTAAGTATCGCACCACACTACAACACAAGGCAAAGTAACGCAACGCACTACGACACAACGTAAAGTAACTAATGCAAAGTAACACAAGGCAAAGTAACACAACGCAAAGTAACACACTGCTAAGTAACGCAACGTTCTACAACACAAGGCAAAGTAACTCAACGCAAAGTAATACAACGCAAAGTAACACAAGGCAAAGTAAAGCAACGGTAAGTAAAAGCAACACACTACAACACAAGGCAAAGTAACGCAATGCACTACGACACAACGCAAAGTAACACAAGGCAAAGTAACACAAGGCAAAGTAACACAAAGCACTACAACACAAGGCAAAGTACCGCAACGCAAAGCAACGTAACGCAAAGTACCGCAACGCAAAGTAACGCAACGCAAAGTAACGCAACACAAAGTAACGCAACACAAAGTAACGCAACACAAAGTAACGCAACGCAAAGTAACGCGACGCAAAGTAACACAACGTAAAGTAACACAACGCACTACAACAAAAGGCAAAGTGATGCAACGCAAAGTAATACAACGCAAAGTAACACAATGCAAAGTAACACAACGCAAAGTAACACGACGCAAAGTAACGCAACGCAAAGTAACGCAATGCAAAGTAACGCAACACATTACAACACAAGACAAAGTAACACAACGCAAAGTAACACAAAGCACTACAACAAAACGCAAAGTAACACAATGCAAAGTAACAAAACGCAAAGTAATGCAACGCAAAGTAACACCACGCAAAGTAACGCAACGCAAAGTAACACAACCCAAAATAACACAGCGCAACGCACTACAACACAAGGCAAAGTAAAACAACGCAAAGTAACGCAACACATTACAACACTGCGCAAAGTAACACAATGCAAACTAACACAACACAAAGTAACACAACGCAAAGTAACACAACGCAAAGTAACGCAACACATTACAACACAAGGCAAAGTAAACCAACGCAAAGTAACGCAACACATTAAAACACAACGCAAAGTAACAACGCAAAGTAACGCAAAGTAACGCAACGCAAAGTAACACAACGCAAAGTAACACAACCCAAAGTAACACAATGCAAGGTAACGCAAAGCAAAGTAACGCAACGCAAAGTAACGCAACGCAAAGTAACGCAACGCAAAGTAACGCAACGCAAAGTAACACAACGGAAAGTAACACAACGCAAAGTAACGCAACACATTACAACACAAGGCAAAGTAACGCAACGCACTACGACACAACGCAAAGTAACTAATTTAAAGTAACACAAGGCAAAGTAACACAACACACTACAACACAAGGCAAAGTAAGACAACGCAAAGTAACACACTGCTAAGTAACGCAACGTTCTACAACACAAGGCAAAGTAACTCAACGCAAAGTAACGCAACACATTACAACACAAGGCAAAGTAACAACGCAAAGTTACGCAAAACAACGCATTACAACGAATCGCACTACAACGCAACGCACTACAACGCATCGCACTAAAACACAAAGCAAAGTAACGCAACGCAAAGTAACGCTACGCAAAGTAACGCTACGCAAAGTAACGCTATGCAAAGTAACGCAACGCAAAGTAAAGCAACGCAAAGTAAAGCAACGCAAAGTAACGCAAAGTAACGCACTACAACAAAAGGCAAAGTAACGCAACGCAAAGTAACACAACGCAAAGTAACACAATGCAAGGTAACGCAAAGCAAAGTAACGCAAAGCAAAGTAACGCAACGCAAAGTAACACAATGCAAAGTAACACAACGCAAAGTAACGCAACACATTACAACACAAGGCAAAGTAACGCAACGCAAAGTAATGTAATGCAAAGTAAGACAACGCTAAGTAACGCAACATATTACAACACAAGGCAAAGTAATGCAACGCAAAGTAACGCAATGCAAAGTAACACAACGCAAAGTAACACAACGTTAAGTATCGCACCACACTACAACACAAGGCAAAGTAACGCAACGCACTACGACACAACGTAAAGTAACTAATGCAAAGTAACACAAGGCAAAGTAACACAACGCAAAGTAACACACTGCTAAGTAACGCAACGTTCTACAACACAAGGCAAAGTAACTCAACGCAAAGTAATACAACGCAAAGTAACACAAGGCAAAGTAAAGCAACGGTAAGTAAAAGCAACACACTACAACACAAGGCAAAGTAACGCAATGCACTACGACACAACGCAAAGTAACACAAGGCAAAGTAACACAAGGCAAAGTAACACAAAGCACTACAACACAAGGCAAAGTAACGCAACGCAAAGTGACACAACGTAAAGTAACACAATGCAAAGTAACGCAACGCTAAGTAACGCAACGCTAAGTAACGCAACGCAAAGTAACGCAACGCAAAGTAACGCAACACAAAGTAACACACTGCTAAGTAACGCAACGTTCTACAACACAAGGCAAAGTAACGCAACGCAAAGTAACGCAACACAAAGTAACGCAACGCAAAGTAACGCAACGCAAAGTAAAGCAACGCAAAGTAAAGCAACGCAAAGTAACGCAAAGTAACGCACTACAACAAAAGGCAAAGTAACGCAACGCAAAGTAACACAACGCAAAGTAACACAATGCAAGGTAACGCAAAGCAAAGTAACGCAACGCAAAGTAACGCAACGCAAAGTAACGCAACGCAAAGTAACACAACGGAAAGTAACACAACGCAAAGTAACGCAACACATTACAACACAAGGCAAAGTAACGCAACGGACTACGACACAACGCAAAGTAACTAATGCAAAGTAACACAAGGCAAAGTAACATTACACACTACAACACAAGGCAAAGTAACGCAACGCAAAGTAACACACTGCTAAGTAACGCAACGTTCTACAACACAAGGCAAAGTAACTCAACGCAAAGTAATACAACACAAAGTAACACACCGCAAAGTAACGCAACGTTCTACAATACAAGGCAAAGTAACTCAACGCAAAGTAACTCAATGCAAAGTAACACAATGCAACGCAAAGTAACGCAACGCAAAGTAACACAAGGCAAAGTAAAGCAACGGTAAGTAAAAGCAACACACTACAACACAAGGCAAAGTAACGCAATGCACTACGACACAACGCAAAGTATCACAAGGCAAAGTAACACAAGGCAAAGTAACACAAGGCAAAGTAACACAAAGCACTACAACACAAGGCAAAGTAACGCTACGCAAAGTAACGCAACGCAAAGTACAGCAACGCAAAGTAACGCAAAGTAACGCACTACAACAAAAGGCAAAGTAACGCAACGCAAAGTAACACAACGCAAAGTAACACAACGCAAAGTAAGACAATGCAAGGTAACGCAAAGCAAAGTAACGCAACGCAAAGTAACACAACGCAAAGTAACACAACGCAAAGTAACACAACGCAAAGGAACGCAACACATTACAACACAAGGCAAAGTAATGCAACGCAAAGTAATGCAATGCAAAGTAACACAACGCAAAGTAACGCAACGTTAAGTATCGCACCACACTACGACACAAGGCAAAGTAACGCAACGCACTACGACACAACGCAAAGTAACTAATGCAAAGTAACAGAAGGCAAAGTAACACAACACACTACAACACAAGGCAAAGTAACACAACACAAAGTAACACACTGCTAAGTAACGCAACATTCTACAACACAAGGCAAAGTAACTCAACGCAAAGTAATACAACGCAAAGTAACACACCGCAAAGTAACGCAACGTTCTACAATACAAGGCAAAGTAACGCAACGCAAAGTAACTCAATGCAAAGTAACACAACGCAAAGTAACGCAATGCAACGCACTACAACACAGGGCAAAGTAACGCAACGCAAAGTAATGCAACGCAAAGTAAGACAACGCAAAGTAACGCAATGCAAAAGTAATGCAACGTGCTACAACACAACGCAAAGTAACACAAGGCAAAGTAATGCAACTTAAAGTAATGCAACGCAAAGTAACACAACGCAAAGTAAAGCAACGTTAAGTATCGCACCACACTACAACACAAGGCAAAGTAACACAACACACTACAACACAAGGCGAAGTAACGCAACGCAAACTAACACACTGCTAAGTAACGCAACGTTCTACAACACAAGGCAAAGTAACTCAACGCAAAGTAATACAACGCAAAGTAACACACCACAAAGTAACGCAACGTTCTACAACACAACGCAAAGTAACGCAACGCAAAGTAACAAAAGGCAAAGTAACACAAGGCAAAGTAACACAAAGCACTACAAAACAAGGCAAAGTAACACAAGGAAAGTAACACAAGGAAAGTAACACAACGCAAAGTAACGAAATGCAAAGTAACACAACGCAAAGTAACACAACGCAGTGCACTACAACACAACGCAAAGTAAGACAACGCAAAGTAATGCAACGCAAAGTAACGTAACGCACTACAAAACAATGAAAAGTAACGTAATGCAAAGTAACGCAAAGCAAAGTAACGCAACGCAAATTAACACAACACAAACTAACGCATCTTTCTACAACACAAGGCAAAGTAACGCAACGCAAAGTAACACAGCGCAAAGTAACACAATGCAGTACAAAAAAGGCAAAGTAACGCTACGCAAAGTAACGCAACGCAAAGTAAAGCAACGCAAAGTAAAGCAACGCAAAGTAACGCACTACAACAAAAGGCAAAGTAACGCAACGCAAAGTAACACAACGCAAAGTAACACAATACAAGGTAACGCAAAGCAAAGTAACCAACGCAAAATAACACAACACAAACTAACGCAACTTTCTACAACACAAGGCAAAGTTACGCAACGCAAAGTAAAGCAACACATTACAACATAAGGTAAAGTAACGCAACGCAGAGTAACACAACACAAAGTAATTCAACGCAAAGTAGCAACGCAAAGTAACAACGCAAAGTAACAACGCAAAGTAACAACGCAAAGTAACGCAAAACAACGCATTACAGCGCATCGCAGTACAACGCAACGCACTACAACGCATCGCACTACAACACAACGCAAAGTAACGCAACGCAGAGAAAAGCAACGCAAAGTAACGCAACGCAAAGTAACGCACTACAACAAAAGGCAAAGTAACGCAATGCATAGTAACACAACGCAAAGTAACGCAACGCAAAGTAACGAAACGCAAAGTAACACACCGCAAAGTAACGCAATGCAAAGTAACGCAACACATTACAACACAAGGCAAAGTAACACAACGCAAAGTAACACAATGCACTACAACAAAAGGCAAAGTGATGTAACGCAAAGTAATACAACGCAAAGTAACACAATGCAAAGTAACACAATGCAAAGTAACACAACGCAAAGTAACACGACGCAAAGTAACGCAACGCAAAGTAACGCAATGCAAAGTAACGCAACACATTACAACACAAGGCAAAGTAACACAACGCAAAGTAACACAATGCACTACAACAAAAGGCAAAGTAACACAATGCAAAGTAACAAAACGCAAAGTAATGCAACGCAAAGTAACACCACGCAAAGTAACGCAACGCAAAGTAACACAACCCAAAATAACACAGCGCAACGCACTACAACACAAGGCAAAGTAAAACAACGCAAAGTAACGCAACACATTACAACGCTACGCAAAGTAACACAATGCAAACTAACACAACACAAAGTAACACTACGCAAAGTAACACAACGCAAAGTAACACAACGCAAAGTAACGCAACACATTACAACACAAGGCAAAGTAAAACAACGCAAAGTGACGCAACACATTACAACACAACGCAAAGTAACACAACGCAAAGTAACGTAAAGTAACGCAACGCAAAGTAACAACGCAAAGTAACACAACCCAAAGTAACACAACCCAAAGTAACACAATGCAAGGTAACGCAAAGCAAAGTAACGCAACGCAAAGTAACGCAACACAAAGTAACGCAACGCAAAGTAACACAACGGAAAGTAACACAACGCAAAGTAACGCAACACATTACAACACAAGGCAAAGTAACGCAACGCACTACGACACAACGCAAAGTAACTAATGCAAAATAACACAAGGCAAAGTAACACAACACACTACAACACAAGGCAAAGTAACGCAACGCAAAGTAACGCTACGCAAAGTAATGCTATGCAAAGTAACGCAACGCAAAGTAAAGCAACGCAAAGTAAAGCAACGCAAAGTAACGCAAAGTAACGCACTACAACAAAAGGCAAAGTAACGCAACGCAAAGTAACACAACGCAAAGTAACACAATGCAAGGTAACGCAAAGTAACGCAAAGCAAAGTAACGCAACGCAAAGTAACACAACGCAAAGTAACGCAACACATTACAACACAAGGCAAAGTAACGCAACGCAAAGTAATGTAATGCAAAGTAAGACAACGCTAAGTAACGCAACACATTACAACACAAGGCAAAGTAATGCAACGCAAAGTAATGCAATGCAAAGTAACACAACGCAAAGTAACACAACGCAAAGTAACGCAACATTAAGTATCGCACCACACTACAACACAAGGCAAAGCAACGCAACGCACTACGACACAACGTAAAGTAACTAATGCAAAGTAACACAAGGCAAAGTAACACAACGCAAAGTAACACACTGCTAAGTAACGCAACGTTCTACAACACAAGGCAAAGTAACTCAACGCAAAGTAATACAACGCAAAGTAACACAAGGCAAAGTAAAGCAACGGTAAGTAAAAGCAACACACTACAACACAAGGCAAAGTAACGCAATGCACTACGACACAACGCAAAGTAACACAAGGCAAAGTAACACAAGGCAAAGTAACACAAAGCACTACAACACAAGGCAAAGTAACGCAACGCAAAGTGACAACGTAAAGTAACACAATGCAAAGTAACGCAACGCTAAGTTACGCAACGCTAAGTAACGCAACGCAAAGTAACGCAACGCAAAGTAACGCAACACAAAGTAACACACTGCTAAGTAACGCAACGTTCTACAACACAAGGCAAAGTAACGCAACGCAAAGTAACGCAACACAAAGTAACGCAACGCAAAGTAACGCAACGCAAAGTAAAGCAACGCAAAGTAAACCAACGCAAAGTAAAGCAACGCAAAGTAACGCAAAACAACAAAAGGCAAAGTAACGCAACGCAAAGTAACACAACGCAAATTAACACAATGCAAGGTAACGCAAAGCAAAGTAACTTAACGCAAAGTAACGCAAGGCAAAGTAACGCAACGCAAAGTAACGCAACGCAAAGTAACACAACGGAAAGTAACACAACGCAAAGTAACGCAACACATTACAACACAAGGCAAAGTAACGCAACGCACTACGACACAACGCAAAGTAACTAATGCAAAGTAACACAAAGCAAAGTAACACAACACACTACAACACAAGGCAAAGTAACGCAACGCAAAGTAACACTCTGCTAAGTAACGCAACGTTCTACAACACAAGGCAAAGTAACTCAACGCAAAGTAATACAACACAAAGTAACACACCGCAAAGTAACGCAACGTTCTACAATACAAGGCAAAGTAACGCAACGCAAAGTAACTCAATGCAAAGTAACACAATGCAACGCAAAGTAACGCAACGCAAAGTAACACAAGGCAAAGTAAAGCAACGGTAAGTAAAAGCAACACACTACAACACAAGGCAAAGTAACGCAATGCACTACGACACAACGCAAAGTATCACAAGGCAAAGTAACACAAGGCAAAGTAACACAAGGCAAAGTAACACAAGGCAAAGTAACACAAAGCACTACAACACAAAGCAAAGTAACGCTACGCAAAGTAACGCAACGCAAAGTAAAGCAACGCAAAGTAACGCAAAGTAACGCACTACAACAAAAAGGCAAAGTAACGCAACGCAAAGTAACACAACGCAAAGTAAGACAATGCAAGGTAACGCAAAGTAACGCAACGCAAAGTAACACAACGCAAAGTAACACAACGCAAAGGAACGCAACACATTACAACACAAGGCAAAGTAATGCAACGTTCTACAATACAAGGCAAAGTAACTCAACGCAAAGTAACTCAATGCAAAGTAACACAATGCAACGCAAAGTAACGCAACGCAAAGTAACACAAGGCAAAGTAAAGCAACGGTAAGTAAAAGCAACACACTACAACACAAGGCAAAGTAACGCAATGCACTACGACACAACGCAAAGTATCACAAGGCAAAGTAACACAAGGCAAAGTAACACAAGGCAAAGTAACACAAAGCACTACAACACAAGGCAAAGTAACGCTACGCAAAGTAACGCAACGCAAAGTAAAGCAACGCAAAGTAACGCAAAGTAACGCACTACAACAAAAGGCAAAGTAACGCAACGCAAAGTAACACAACGCAAAGTAACACAACGCAAAGTAAGACAATGCAAGGTAACGCAAAGCAAAGTAACGCAACACAAAGTAACACAACGCAAAGTAACACAACGCAAAGTAACACAACGCAAAGGAACGCAACACATTACAACACAAGGCAAAGTAATGCAACGCAAAGTAATGCAATGCAAAGTAACACAACGCAAAGTAACGCAACGTTAAGTATCGCACCACACTACGACACAAGGCAAAGTAACGCAACGCACTACGACACAACGCAAAGTAACTAATGCAAAGTAACAGAAGGCAAAGTAACACAACACACTACAACACAAGGCAAAGTAACACAACACAAAGTAACACACTGCTAAGTAACGCAACATTCTACAACACAAGGCAAAGTAACTCAACGCAAAGTAATACAACGCAAAGTAACACACCGCAAAGTAACGCAACGTTCTACAATACAAGGCAAAGTAACGCAACGCAAAGTAACTCAATGCAAAGTAACACAACGCAAAGTAACGCAATGCAACGCACTACAACACAGGGCAAAGTAACGCAACGCAAAGTAATGCAACGCAAAGTAAGACAACGCAAAGTAAAGCAACGTTAAGTATCGCACCACACTACAACACAAGGCAAAGTAACACAACACACTACAACACAAGGCGAAGTAACGCAACGCAAACTAACACACTGCTAAGTAACGCAACGTTCTACAACACAAGGCAAAGTAACTCAACGCAAAGTAATACAACGCAAAGTAACACACCACAAAGTAACGCAACGTTCTACAACACAACGCAAAGTAACGCAACGCAAAGTAACAAAAGGCAAAGTAACACAAGGCAAAGTAACACAAAGCACTACAAAACAAGGCAAAGTAACACAAGGAAAGTAACACAAGGAAAGTAACACAACGCAAAGTAACGAAATGCAAAGTAACACAACGCAGTGCACTACAACACAACGCAAAGTAAGACAACGCAAAGTAATGCAACGCAAAGTAACGTAACGCACTACAAAACAATGAAAAGTAACGTAATGCAAAGTAACGCAAAGCAAAGTAACGCAACGCAAATTAACACAACACAAACTAACGCATCTTTCTACAACACAAGGCAAAGTAACGCAAAGCAAAGTAACACAGCGCAAAGTAACACAATGCAGTACAAAAAAGGCAAAGTAACGCTACGCAAAGTAACGCAACGCAAAGTAAAGCAACGCAAAGTAAAGCAACGCAAAGTAACGCACTACAACAAAAGGCAAAGTAACGCAACGCAAAGTAACACAACGCAAAGTAACACAATACAAGGTAACGCAAAGCAAAGTAACCAACGCAAAATAACACAACACAAACTAACGCAACTTTCTACAACACAAGGCAAAGTTACGCAACGCAAAGTAAAGCAACACATTACAACATAAGGTAAAGTAACGCAACGCAGAGTAACACAACACAAAGTAATTCAACGCAAAGTAGCAACGCAAAGTAACAACGCAAAGTAACAACGCAAAGTAACGCAAAACAACGCATTACAGCGCATCGCAGTACAACGCAACGCACTACAACGCATCGCACTACAACACAACGCAAAGTAACGCAACGCAGAGAAAAGCAACGCAAAGTAACGCAACGCAAAGTAACGCACTACAACAAAAGGCAAAGTAACGCAATGCATAGTAACACAACGCAAAGTAACGCAACGCAAAGTAACGAAACGCAAAGTAACACACCGCAAAGTAACGCAATGCAAAGTAACGCAACACATTACAACACAAGGCAAAGTAACACAACGCAAAGTAACACAATGCACTACAACAAAAGGCAAAGTGATGCAACGCAAAGTAATACAACGCAAAGTAACACAATGCAAAGTAACACAATGCAAAGTAACACAACGCAAAGTAACACGACGCAAAGTAACGCAACGCAAAGTAACGCAATGCAAAGTAACGCAACACATTACAACACAAGGCAAAGTAACACAACGCAAAGTAACACAATGCACTACAACAAAAGGCAAAGTAACACAATGCAAAGTAACAAAACGCAAAGTAATGCAACGCAAAGTAACACCACGCAAAGTAACGCAACGCAAAGTAACACAACCCAAAATAACACAGCGCAACGCACTACAACACAAGGCAAAGTAAAACAACGCAAAGTAACGCAACACATTACAACGCTACGCAAAGTAACACAATGCAAACTAACACAACACAAAGTAACACAACGCAAAGTAACACAACGCAAAGTAACACAACGCAAAGTAACGCAACACATTACAACACAAGGCAAAGTAAAACAACGCAAAGTGACGCAACACATTACAACACAACGCAAAGTAACACAACGCAAAGTAACGTAAAGTAACGCAACGCAAAGTAACACAACGCAAAGTAACACAACCCAAAGTAACACAACCCAAAGTAACACAATGCAAGGTAACGCAAAGCAAAGTAACGCAACGCAAAGTAACGCAACACAAAGTAACGCAACGCAAAGTAACACAACGGAAAGTAACACAACGCAAAGTAACGCAACACATTACAACACAAGGCAAAGTAACGCAACGCACTACGACACAACGCAAAGTAACTAATGCAAAATAACACAAGGCAAAGTAACACAACACACTACAACACAAGGCAAAGTAACGCAAAGCAAAGTAACGCTACGCAAAGTAACGCTATGCAAAGTAACGCAACGCAAAGTAAAGCAACGCAAAGTAAAGCAACGCAAAGTAACGCAAAGTAACGCACTACAACAAAAGGCAAAGTAACGCAACGCAAAGTAACACAACGCAAAGTAACACAATGCAAGGTAACGCAAAGTAACGCAAAGCAAAGTAACGCAACGCAAAGTAACACAACGCAAAGTAACGCAACACATTACAACACAAGGCAAAGTAACGCAACGCAAAGTAATGTAATGCAAAGTAAGACAACGCTAAGTAACGCAACACATTACAACACAAGGCAAAGTAATGCAACGCAAAGTAATGCAATGCAAAGTAACACAACGCAAAGTAACACAACGCAAAGTAACGCAACATTAAGTATCGCACCACACTACAACACAAGGCAAAGTAACGCAACGCACTACGACACAACGTAAAGTAACTAATGCAAAGTAACACAAGGCAAAGTAACACAACGCAAAGTAACACACTGCTAAGTAACGCAACGTTCTACAACACAAGGCAAAGTAACTCAACGCAAAGTAATACAACGCAAAGTAACACAAGGCAAAGTAAAGCAACGGTAAGTAAAAGCAACACACTACAACACAAGGCAAAGTAACGCAATGCACTACGACACAACGCAAAGTAACACAAGGCAAAGTAACACAAGGCAAAGTAACACAAAGCACTACAACACAAGGCAAAGTAACGCAACGCAAAGTGACAACGTAAAGTAACACAATGCAAAGTAACGCAACGCTAAGTTACGCAACGCTAAGTAACGCAACGCAAAGTAACGCAACGCAAAGTAACGCAACACAAAGTAACACACTGCTAAGTAACGCAACGTTCTACAACACAAGGCAAAGTAACGCAACGCAAAGTAACGCAACACAAAGTAACGCAACGCAAAGTAACGCAACGCAAAGTAAAGCAACGCAAAGTAACGCAACGCAAAGTAACACAACGCAAAGTAACACAATGCAAGGTAACGCAAAGCAAAGTAACGCAACGCAAAGTAACGCAACGCAAAGTAACGCAACGCAAAGTAACGCAACGCAAAGTAACACAACGGAAAGTAACACAACGCAAAGTAACGCAACACATTACAACACAAGGCAAAGTAACGCAACGCACTACGACACAACGCAAAGTAACTAATGCAAAGTAACACAAAGCAAAGTAACACAACACACTACAACACAAGGCAAAGTAACGCAACGCAAAGTAACACTCTGCTAAGTAACGCAACGTTCTACAACACAAGGCAAAGTAACTCAACGCAAAGTAATACAACACAAAGTAACACACCGCAAAGTAACGCAACGTTCTACAATACAAGGCAAAGTAACGCAACGCAAAGTAACTCAATGCAAAGTAACACAATGCAACGCAAAGTAACGCAACGCAAAGTAACACAAGGCAAAGTAAAGCAACGGTAAGTAAAAGCAACACACTACAACACAAGGCAAAGTAACGCAATGCACTACGACACTACGCAAAGTATCACAAGGCAAAGTAACACAAGGCAAAGTAACACAAGGCAAAGTAACACAAAGCACTACAACACAAAGCAAAGTAACGCTACGCAAAGTAACGCAACGCAAAGTAAAGCAACGCAAAGTAACGCAAAGTAACACACTACAACAAAAGGCAAAGTAACGCAACGCAAAGTAACACAACGCAAAGTAAGACAATGCAAGGTAACGCAAAGCAAAGTAACGCAACGCAAAGTAACACAACGCAAAGTAACACAACGCAAAGGAACGCAACACATTACAACACAAGGCAAAGTAATGCAACGTTCTACAATACAAGGCAAAGTAACTCAACGCAAAGTAACTCAATGCAAAGTAACACAATGCAACGCAAAGTAACGCAACGCAAAGTAACACAAGGCAAAGTAAAGCAACGGTAAGTAAAAGCAACACACTACAACACAAGGCAAAGTAACGCAATGCACTACGACACAACGCAAAGTATCACAAGGCAAAGTAACACAAGGCAAAGTAACACAAGGCAAAGTAACACAAAGCACTACAACACAAGGCAAAGTAACGCTACGCAAAGTAACGCAACGCAAAGTAAAGCAACGCAAAGTAACGCAAAGTAACGCACTACAACAAAAGGCAAAGTAACGCAACGCAAAGTAACACAACGCAAAGTAACACAACGCAAAGTAAGACAATGCAAGGTAACGCAAAGCAACGCAACACAAAGTAACACAACGCAAAGTAACACAACGCAAAGTAACACAACGCAAAGGAACGCAACACATTACAACACAAGGCAAAGTAATGCAACGCAAAGTAATGCAATGCAAAGTAACACAACGCAAAGTAACGCAACGTTAAGTATCGCACCACACTACGACACAAGGCAAAGTAACGCAACGCACTACGACACAACGCAAAGTAACTAATGCAAAGTAACAGAAGGCAAAGTAACACAACACACTACAACACAAGGCAAAGTAACACAACACAAAGTAACACACTGCTAAGTAACGCAACATTCTACAACACAAGGCAAAGTAACTCAACGCAAAGTAATACAACGCAAAGTAACACACCGCAAAGTAACGCAACGTTCTACAATACAAGGCAAAGTAACGCAACGCAAAGTAACTCAATGCAAAGTAACACAACGCAAAGTAACGCAATGCAACGCACTACAACACAGGGCAAAGTAACGCAACGCAAAGTAATGCAACGCAAAGTAAGACAACGCAAAGTAACGCAATGCAAAGTAAAGCAACGTTAAGTATCGCACCACACTACAACACAAGGCAAAGTAACACAACACACTACAACACAAGGCGAAGTAACGCAACGCAAACTAACACACTGCTAAGTAACGCAACGTTCTACAACACAAGGCAAAGTAACTCAACGCAAAGTAATACAACGCAAAGTAACACACCACAAAGTAACGCAACGTTCTACAACACAACGCAAAGTAACGCAACGCAAAGTAACAAAAGGCAAAGTAACACAAGGCAAAGTAACACAAAGCACTACAAAACAAGGCAAAGTAACACAAGGAAAGTAACACAAGGAAAGTAACACAACGCAAAGTAACGAAATGCAAAGTAACACAACGCAGTGCACTACAACACAACGCAAAGTAAGACAACGCAAAGTAATGCAACGCAAAGTAACGTAACGCACTACAAAACAATGAAAAGTAACGTAATGCAAAGTAACGCAAAGCAAAGTAACGCAACGCAAATTAACACAACACAAACTAACGCATCTTTCTACAACACAAGGCAAAGTAACGCAAAGCAAAGTAACACAGCGCAAAGTAACACAATGCAGTACAAAAAAGGCAAAGTAACGCTACGCAAAGTAACGCAACGCAAAGTAAAGCAACGCAAAGTAAAGCAACGCAAAGTAACGCACTACAACAAAAGGCAAAGTAACGCAACGCAAAGTAACACAACGCAAAGTAACACAATACAAGGTAACGCAAAGCAAAGTAACCAACGCAAAATAACACAACACAAACTAACGCAACTTTCTACAACACAAGGCAAAGTTACGCAACGCAAAGTAAAGCAACACATTACAACATAAGGTAAAGTAACGCAACGCAGAGTAACACAACACAAAGTAATTCAACGCAAAGTAGCAACGCAAAGTAACAACGCAAAGTAACAACGCAAAGTAACGCAAAACAACGCATTACAGCGCATCGCAGTACAACGCAACGCACTACAACGCATCGCACTACAACACAACGCAAAGTAACGCAACGCAGAGAAAAGCAACGCAAAGTAACGCAACGCAAAGTAACGCACTACAACAAAAGGCAAAGTAACGCAATGCATAGTAACACAACGCAAAGTAACGCAACGCAAAGTAACGAAACGCAAAGTAACACACCGCAAAGTAACGCAATGCAAAGTAACGCAACACATTACAACACAAGGCAAAGTAACACAACGCAAAGTAACACAATGCACTACAACAAAAGGCAAAGTGATGCAACGCAAAGTAATACAACGCAAAGTAACACAATGCAAAGTAACACAATGCAAAGTAACACAACGCAAAGTAACACGACGCAAAGTAACGCAACGCAAAGTAACGCAATGCAAAGTAACGCAACACATTACAACACAAGGCAAAGTAACACAACGCAAAGTAACACAATGCACTACAACAAAAGGCAAAGTAACACAATGCAAAGTAACAAAACGCAAAGTAATGCAACGCAAAGTAACACCACGCAAAGTAACGCAACGCAAAGTAACACAACCCAAAATAACACAGCGCAACGCACTACAACACAAGGCAAAGTAAAACAACGCAAAGTAACGCAACACATTACAACGCTACGCAAAGTAACACAATGCAAACTAACACAACACAAAGTAACACAACGCAAAGTAACACAACGCAAAGTAACACAACGCAAAGTAACGCAACACATTACAACACAAGGCAAAGTAAAACAACGCAAAGTGACGCAACACATTACAACACAACGCAAAGTAACACAACGCAAAGTAACGTAAAGTAACGCAACGCAAAGTAACACAACGCAAAGTAACACAACCCAAAGTAACACAACCCAAAGTAACACAATGCAAGGTAACGCAAAGCAAAGTAACGCAACGCAAAGTAACGCAACACAAAGTAACGCAACGCAAAGTAACACAACGGAAAGTAACACAACGCAAAGTAACGCAACACATTACAACACAAGGCAAAGTAACGCAACGCACTACGACACAACGCAAAGTAACTAATGCAAAATAACACAAGGCAAAGTAACACAACACACTACAACACAAGGCAAAGTAACGCAACGCAAAGTAACGCTACGCAAAGTAACGCTATGCAAAGTAACGCAACGCAAAGTAAAGCAACGCAAAGTAAAGCAACGCAAAGTAACGCAAAGTAACGCACTACAACAAAAGGCAAAGTAACGCAACGCAAAGTAACACAACGCAAAGTAACACAATGCAAGGTAACGCAAAGTAACGCAAAGCAAAGTAACGCAACGCAAAGTAACACAACGCAAAGTAACGCAACACATTACAACACAAGGCAAAGTAACGCAACGCAAAGTAATGTAATGCAAAGTAAGACAACGCTAAGTAACGCAACACATTACAACACAAGGCAAAGTAATGCAACGCAAAGTAATGCAATGCAAAGTAACACAACGCAAAGTAACACAACGCAAAGTAACGCAACATTAAGTATCGCACCACACTACAACACAAGGCAAAGTAACGCAACGCACTACGACACAACGTAAAGTAACTAATGCAAAGTAACACAAGGCAAAGTAACACAACGCAAAGTAACACACTGCTAAGTAACGCAACGTTCTACAACACAAGGCAAAGTAACTCAACGCAAAGTAATACAACGCAAAGTAACACAAGGCAAAGTAAAGCAACGGTAAGTAAAAGCAACACACTACAACACAAGGCAAAGTAACGCAATGCACTACGACACAACGCAAAGTAACACAAGGCAAAGTAACACAAGGCAAAGTAACACAAAGCACTACAACACAAGGCAAAGTAACGCAACGCAAAGTGACAACGTAAAGTAACACAATGCAAAGTAACGCAACGCTAAGTTACGCAACGCTAAGTAACGCAACGCAAAGTAACGCAACGCAAAGTAACGCAACGCAAAGTAACGCAACACAAAGTAACACACTGCTAAGTAACGCAACGTTCTACAACACAAGGCAAAGTAACGCAACGCAAAGTAACGCAACACAAAGTAACGCAACGCAAAGTAACGCAACGCAAAGTAAAGCAACGCAAAGTAACGCAACGCAAAGTAACACAACGCAAAGTAACACAATGCAAGGTAACGCAAAGCAAAGTAACGCAACGCAAAGTAACGCAACGCAAAGTAACGCAACGCAAAGTAACGCAACGCAAAGTAACACAACGGAAAGTAACACAACGCAAAGTAACGCAACACATTACAACACAAGGCAAAGTAACGCAACGCACTACGACACAACGCAAAGTAACTAATGCAAAGTAACACAAAGCAAAGTAACACAACACACTACAACACAAGGCAAAGTAACGCAACGCAAAGTAACACTCTGCTAAGTAACGCAACGTTCTACAACACAAGGCAAAGTAACTCAACGCAAAGTAATACAACACAAAGTAACACACCGCAAAGTAACGCAACGTTCTACAATACAAGGCAAAGTAACGCAACGCAAAGTAACTCAATGCAAAGTAACACAATGCAACGCAAAGTAACGCAACGCAAAGTAACACAAGGCAAAGTAAAGCAACGGTAAGTAAAAGCAACACACTACAACACAAGGCAAAGTAACGCAATGCACTACGACACAACGCAAAGTATCACAAGGCAAAGTAACACAAGGCAAAGTAACACAAGGCAAAGTAACACAAAGCACTACAACACAAAGCAAAGTAACGCTACGCAAAGTAACGCAACGCAAAGTAAAGCAACGCAAAGTAACGCAAAGTAACGCACTACAACAAAAGGCAAAGTAACGCAACGCAAAGTAACACAACGCAAAGTAACGCAAAACAACGCATTACAACGCATCGCACTACAACGCAACGCACTACAACGCATCGCACTAAAACACAAAGCAAAGTAACGCTACGCAAAGTAACGCTACGCAAAGTAACGCTACGCAAAGTAACGCAACGCAAAGTAAAGCAACGCAAAGTAACGCAACGCAAAGTAACGCAACACATTACAACACAAGGCAAAGTAACGCAACGCAAAGTAATGTAACGCAAAGTAAGACAACGCAAAGTAACGCAACACATTACAACACAAGGCAAAGTAATGCAACGCAAAGTAATGCAATGCAAAGTAACACAACGCAAAGTAACTCAACGCTAAGTATCGCACCACACTACAACACAAGGCAAAGTAACGCAACGCACTACGACACAACGCAAAATAACTAATGCAAAGTAACACAAGGCAAACGCAACGTTCTACAACACAAGGCAAAGTAACTCAACGCAAAGTAATACAACGCAAAGTAACACACCGCAAAGTAACACAACGTTCTACAACACAACGCAAAGTAACGCAACGCAAAGTAACACAAGGCAAAGTAACACAAGGCAAAGAAACACAAGGCAAAGTAACACAAGGCAAAGTAACACAAAGCACTACAAAACAAGGCAAAGTAACACAAGGGAAAGTAACACAACGCAAAGTAACGCAACGCAAAGTAAAAATGCAAAGTAACAACGCAAAGTGACGCAAAACAACGCACTACAACGCATCGCACTAAAACACAAAGCAAAGTAACGCAACGCAAAGTAACGCAACGCAAAGTAACGCAACGCAAAGTAACGCGACGCAAAGTAACGCAAAGCAAAGCAAAGCAACGCAAAGTAACGCAAAGTAACGCACTACAACAAAAGGCAAAGTAACGCAACGCAAAGTAACACAACGCAAAGTAACACAATGCAAGGTAACGCAAAGCAAAGTAACGCAACGCAAAGTAACACAACGCAAAGTAACACAACGCAAAGTAACACAACGCAAAGTAACGCAACACATTACAACACAAGGCAAAGTAACGCAACGCAAAGTAATGTAATGCAAAGTAAGAAAACGCAAAGTAAGGCAACACATTCCAACACAAGGCAAAGTAATGCAACGCAAAGTAATGCAATGCAAAGTAACGCAACGCAAAGTAACGCAACGTTAAGTATCGCACCACACTACAACACAAGGCAAAGTAACCCAACGCAAAGTCACGCAACGCAAAGTAACGCATCGCACTAAAACACAAAGCAAAGTAACGCTACGCAAAGTAACGCTACGCAAAGTAACGCTACGCAAAGTAACGCTACGCAAAGTAACGCTACGCAAAGTAACGCAACGCAAAGTAACACAACGCAAAGTAACACAACGCAAAGTAACACAACGCAAAGTAACGCAACACATTACAACACAAGGCAAAGTAATGCAACGCAAAGTAATGTAACGCAAAGTAAGACAACGCAAATTAACGCAACGCAAGGTAACGCAAAGCAAAGTAACGCAACGCAAAGTAACACAACGCAAAGTAACACAACGCAAAGTAACACAACGCAAAGTAACGCAACACATTACAACACAAGGCAAAGTAATGCAACGCAAAGTAATGTAACGCAAAGTAAGACAACGCAAAGTAACGCAACGCAAAGTTACGCAACACATTACAACACAAGGCAAAGTAATGCAACGCAAAGTAATGCAATGCAAAGTAACACAACGCAAATTAACGCAACGCTAAGTATCGCACCACACTACAACACAAGGCAAAGTAACGCAACGCACTACAACACAACGCAAAGTAACTAATGCAAAGTAACACAAGGCAAAGTAACACAACACACTACAACACAAGGAAAAGTAAAGCAACGCAAAGTAACACACTGCTAAGTAACGCAACGTTCTACAACACAAGGCAAGGTAACTCAACGCAAAGTAATACAACGCAAAGTAACACACCGCAAAGTAACACAACGTTCTACAACACAATGCAAAGTAACGCAACGCAAAGTAACACAAGGCAAAGTAACACAAGGCAAAGAAACACAAGGCAAAGAAACACAAGGCAAAATAACACAAGGCAAAGTAACACAAAGCACTACAAAACAAGGCAAAGTAACACAAGGGAAAGTAACACAACGCAAAGTAACGCAACGCAAAGTAAAAATGCAAAGTAACAACGCAAAGTAACGCAAAACAACGCACTACAACGCATCACACTAAAACACAAAGCAAAGTAACGCAAAGCAAAGTAACACTACGCAAAGTAACGCAATGCAAAGTAAAGCAACACAAAGTAACGCAAAGTAACGCGCTACAACAAAAGGCAAAGTAACGCAACGCAAAGTAACACAACGCAAAGTAACACAACGCAAAGTAACACAATTCAAGGTAACGCAAAGCAAAGTAACGCAACGCAAAGTAATGTAACGCAAAGTAAGACAACGCAAAGTAACTCAACACATTACAACACAAGGCAAAGTAACGCAACGCACTACGATACAACGCAAAGTAACTAATGCAAAGTAACAAAAGGGAAAGTAACAACACACTACAACACAAGGCAAAGTAACGCAACGCAAAGTAACACACTGCTAAGTAACGCAACGTTCTACAACACAAAGCAAAGTAATGCAACGCAAAGTAATGCAATGCAAAGTAACACAACGCAAAGTAACGCGACGTTAAGTATAGCACCACACTACAACACAAGGCAAAGTAACGCAACGCACTATGACACAACGCAAAGTAACACAACGCAAAGTAACCCAAGGCAAAGTAACACAAGGCAAAGTAACACAAAGCACTACAACACAAGGCAAAGTAACGCAACGCAAATTGACACAACGCAATGGAACACAATGCAAAGTAACGCAACGCTAAGTAACACACCGCAAAGTAACGCAACGTTCTACAATACAAGGAAAAGTAACGCAACGCAAAGTAACTCTATGCAAAGTAACACAACGCAAAGTAACGCAACACAACGCACTACAACACGGCAAAGTAACGCAACGCAAAGTAATGCAACGCAAAGTAAGACAACGCAAAGTAACGCAACACATTACAACACAAGGCAAAGTAATGAATAGCAAAGTAACACAACGGAAAGTAACGCAACGTTAAGTATCGCAACACACTACAACACAAGGCAAAGTAACGCAACACAGTACGACACAACGCAAAGTAACTAACGCAAAGTAACACAAGGCAAAGTAACACAACGCACTACACTACAAGGCAAAGTAACGCAACGCAAAGTAACGCAAAGTAACACAACGCAAAGTAACGCAATGCAACGCACTACAACACAGGGCAAAGTAACGCAACGCAAAGTAATGCAATGCAAAGTAAGACAACGCAAAGTAACGCAATGCAAAGTAAAGCAACGTTCTACAACACAAGTCATAGTAATGCAACGCAAAGTAACGCAACACATTACAACACAAGGCAAAGTAACAACGCAAAGTAACGCAAAACAACGCATTACAACGCATCGCACTACAACGCAACGCACTACAACGCATCGCACTAAAACACAAAGCAAAGTAACGCAACGCAAAGAAACGCAACGCAAAGTAACGCTACGCAAAGTAACGCAACGCAAAGTAAAGTAACGCAAAGTAACGCAAAGTAACGCACTACAACAAAAGGCAAAGTAACGCAACGCAAAGTAACACAACGCAAAGTAACACAATGCAAGGTAACGCAAAGCAAAGTAACGCAACGCAAAGTAACACAACGCAAAGTAACACAACGCAAAGTAACACAACGCAAAGTAACGCAACACATTACAACACAAGGCAAAGTAAAGCAACGCAAAGTAATGTAACGCAAAGTAAGACAACGCAAAGTAACGCAACGCAAAGTAACGCAACACATTACAACACAAGGCAAAGTAATGCAACGCAAAGTAATGCAATGCAAAGTAACACAACGCAAATTAACGCAACGCTAAGTATCGCACCACACTACAACACAAGGCAAAGTAACGCAACGCACTACGACACAACGCAAAGTAACTAATGCAAAGTAACAAAAGGCAAAGTAACACAACACACTACAACACAAGGAAAAGTAAAGCAACGCAAAGTAACACACTGCTAAGTAACGCAACGTTCTACAACACAAGGCAAAGTAACTCAACGCAAAGTAATACAACGCAAAGTAACACAACGTTCTACAACACAATGCAAAGTAACGCAACGCAAAGTAACACAAGGCAAAGTAACACAAGGCAAAGAAACACAAGGCAAAATAACACAAGGCAAAGTAACACAAAGCACTACAAAACAAGGCAAAGTAACACAAGGGAAAGTAACACAACGCAAAGTAACGCAACGCAAAGTAAAAATGCAAAGTAACAACGCAAAGTAACGCAAAACAACGCACTACAACGCATCACACTAAAACACAAAGCAAAGTAACGCAAAGCAAAGTAACACTACGCAAAGTAACGCAATGCAAAGTAAAGCAACACAAAGTAACGCACTACAACAAAAGGCAAAGTAACACAACGCAAAGTAACACAACGCAAAGTAACACAACGCAAAGTAACACAATTCAAGGTAACGCAAAGCAAGTAATATAACGCAAGTAATATAACGCAAAGTAAGACAACGCAAAGTAACGCAACACATTACAACACAAGGCAAAGTAACGCAACGCACTACGATACAACGCAAAGTAACTAATGCAAAGTAACAAAAGGCAAAGTAACACAACACACTACAACACAAGGCAAAGTAACGCAACGCAAAGTAAGACACTGCTAAGTAACGCAACGTTCTACAACACAAAGCAAAGTAATGCAACGCAAAGTAATGCAATGCAAAGTAACACAACGCAAAGTAACGCGACGTTAAGTATAGCACCACACTACAACACAAGGCAAAGTAACGCAACGCACTATGACACAACGCAAAGTAACACAACGCAAAGTAACCCAAGGCAAAGTAACACAAGGCAAAGTAACACAAAGCACTACAACACAAGGCAAAGTAACGCAACGCAAATTGACACAACGCAATGGAACACAATGCAAAGTAACGCAACGCTAAGTAACACACCGCAAAGTAACGCAACGTTCTACAATACAAGGAAAAGTAACGCAACGCAAAGTAACTCTATGCAAAGTAACACAACGCAAAGTAACGCAACACAACGCACTACAACACGGCAAAGTAACGCAACGCAAAGTAATGCAACGCAAAGTAAGACAACGCAAAGTAACGCAACACATTACAACACAAGGCAAAGTAATGAATAGCAAAGTAACACAACGGAAAGTAACGCAACGTTAAGTATCGCAACACACTACAACACAAGGCAAAGTAACGCAACACAGTACGACACAACGCAAAGTAACTAACGCAAAGTAACACAAGGCAAAGTAACACAACGCACTACACTACAAGGCAAAGTAACGCAACGCAAAGTAACGCAAAGTAACACAACGCAAAGTAACACAACGCAAAGTAACGCAATGCAACGCACTACAACACAGGGCAAAGTAACGCAACGCAAAGTAATGCAATGCAAAGTAAGACAACGCAAAGTAACGCAATGCAAAGTAAAGCAACGTTCTACAATACAAGTCATAGTAATGCAACGCAAAGTAACGCAACACATTACAACACAAGGCAAAGTAACAACGCAAAGTAACGCAAAACAACGCATTACAACGCATCGCACTACAACGCAACGCACTACAACGCATCGCACGAAAACACAAAGCAAAGTAACGCAACGCAAAGAAACGCAACGCAAAGTAACGCTACGCAAAGTAACGCTACGCAAAGTAACGCTACGCAAAGTAACGCAACGCAAAGTAAAGTAACGCAAAGTAACGCAAAGTAACGCACTACAACAAAAGGCAAAGTAACGCAACGCAAAGTAACACAACGCAAAGTAACACAATGCAAGGTAACGCAAAGCAAAGTAACGCAACGCAAAGTAACACAACGCAAAGTAACACAACGCAAAGTAACGCAACACATTACAACACAAGGCAAAGTAAAGCAACGCAAAGTAATGTAACGCAAAGTAAGACAACGCAAAGTAACGCAACGCAAAGTAACGCAACACATTACAACACAAGGCAAAGTAATGCAACGCAAAGTAATGCAATGCAAAGTAACACAACGCAAATTAACGCAACGCTAAGTATCGCACCACACTACAACACAAGGCAAAGTAACGCAACGCACTACGACACAACGCAAAGTAACTAATGCAAAGTAACAAAAGGCAAAGTAACACAACACACTAAAACACAAGGAAAAGTAAAGCAACGCAAAGTAACACACTGCTAAGTAACGCAACGTTCTACAACACAAGGCAAAGTAACTCAACGCAAAGTAATACAACGCAAAGTAACACAACGTTCTACAACACAATGCAAAGTAACGCAACGCAAAGTAACACAAGGCAAAGTAACACAAGGCAAAGAAACACAAGGCAAAATAACACAAGGCAAAGTAACACAAAGCACTACAAAACAAGGCAAAGTAACACAAGGGAAAGTAACACAACGCAAAGTAACGCAACGCAAAGTAAAAATACAAAGTAACAACGCAAAGTAACGCAAAACAACGCACTACAACGCATCACACTAAAACACAAAGCAAAGTAACGCAAAGCAAAGTAACACTACGCAAAGTAACGCAATGCAAAGTAAAGCAACACAAAGTAACGCAAAGTAACGCACTACAACAAAAGACAAAGTAACGCAACGCAAAGTAACACAACGCAAAGTAACACAACGCAAAGTAACACAATTCAAGGGAACGCAAAGCAAAGTAACGCAACGCAAAGTAATATAACGCAAAGTAAGACAACGCAAAGTAACGCAACACATTACAACACAAGGCAAAGTAACGCAACGCACTACGATACAACGCAAAGTAACTAATGCAAAGTAACAAAAGGCAAAGTAACACAACACACTACAACACAAGGCAAAGTAACGCAACGCAAAGTAACACACTGCTAAGTAACGCAACGTTCTACAACACAAAGCAAAGTAATGCAACACAAAGTAATGCAATGCAAAGTAACACAACGCAAAGTAACGCGACGTTAAGTATAGCACCACACTACAACACAAGGCAAAGTAACGCAACGCACTATGACACAACGCAAAGTAACACAACGCAAAGTAACCCAAGGCAAAGTAACACAAGGCAAAGTAACACAAAGCACTACAACACAAGGCAAAGTAACGCAACGCAAATTGACACAACGCAATGGAACACAATGCAAAGTAACGCAACGCTAAGTAACACACCACAAAGTAACGCAACGTTCTACAATACAAGGAAAAGTAACGCAACGCAAAGTAACTCTATGCAAAGTAACACAACGCAAAGTAACGCAACACAACGCACTACAACACGGCAAAGTAACGCAACGCAAAGTAATGCAACGCAAAGTAAGACAACGCAAAGTAACGCAACACATTACAACACAAGGCAAAGTAATGAATAGCAAAGTAACACAACGGAAAGTAACGCAACGTTAAGTATCGCAACACACTACAACACAAGGCAAAGTAACGCAACGCAGTACGACACAACGCAAAGTAACTAACGCAAAGTAACACAAGGCAAAGTAACACAACGCACTACACTACAAGGCAAAGTAACGCAACGCAAAGTAACGCAAAGTAACACAACGCAAAGTAACGCAATGCAACGCACTACAACACAGGGCAAAGTAACGCAACGCAAAGTAATGCAATGCAAAGTAAGACAACGCAAAGTAACGCAATGCAAAGTAATGCAATGCAAAGTAAGACAACGCAAAGTAACGCAATGCAAAGAAAAGCAACGTTCTACAACACAAGTCATAGTAATGCAACGCAAAGTAACGCAACACATTACAACACAAGGCAAAGTAACAACGCAAAGTAACGCAAAACAACGCATTACAACGCATCGCACTACAACGCAACGCACAACAACGCATCGCACTAAAACACAAAGCAAAGTAACGCAACGCAAAGTAACGCAACGCAAAGTAACGCAACGCAAAGTAACGCTACGCAAAGTAACGCAACGCAAAGTAAAGTAACGCAAAGTAATGCAAAGTAACGCACTACAACAAAAGGCAAAGTAACGCAACGCAAAGTAACACAACGCAAAGTAACACAACACATTACAACACAAGGCAAAGTAACGCAACGCACTACGACACAACGCAAAGTAACTAATGCAAAGTAACACAAGGCAAAGTAACACAACACACTACAACACGAGGCGAAGTAACGCAACGCAAAGTAACACACCACTAAATAACGCAACGTTCTACAACACAAGGCAAAGTAACTCAATGCAAAGTAACGCAACGCAAAGTAACACAACGCAAAGTAACGCAACGCACTACAACACAATGCACTACACAAAAAGGAAAAGTAACGCAACGCAAAGTAACACAACGCAAAGTAACAACGCAAAGTAACAACGCAAAGTAACACAACACAAAGTAACGCAACACATTACAACACAAGGCAAAGTAACGCAACGCAAAGTAATGTAACGCAAAGTAAGACAACGCAAAGTAACGCAAAACATTATAACACAAGGCAAAGTAATGCAACACAAAGTAATGCAACGCAAAGTAACACAACGCAAAGTAACACAACGCAAAGTAACACAACGTTAAGTATCGCACCACTCTACAACACAAGGCAAAGTAACGCAACGCACTACGACACAACGCAAAGTAACTAATGCAAAGTAACACAAGGCAAATTAACACAACACACTACAACACAAGGCAAAGTAACGCAACGCAAAGTAATGAAACGCAAAGCAATACAACACAAGGTAAAGTAACACAAGGCAAAGTAACACAAGGCAAAGTAATACAACGCAAAGTAACACACCGCAAAGTAACGCAACATTCTACAATACAAGGCAAAGTAACGGAACGCAAAGTAACTCAATGCAAAGTAACACAACGCAAAGTTACGCAACGTTAAATATCGCACCACACTACAACACAAGGGAAAGTAACGCAACGCAGTACGACACAACGCAAAGTAACTAATGCAAAGTAACACAACACACTACAACACAAGGCGAAGTAACGCAACGCAAAGTAACACACTGCTAAGTAACGCAACGTTCTACAACACAAGGCAAAGTAACGCAACATTCTACAATACAAGGCAAAGTAACGCGACGCAAAGTAACTCAATGCAAAGTAACACAACGCAAAGTAACGCAACGTTAAGTATCGCACCACACTACAACACAAGGCGAAGTAACGCAACGCAAAGTAACACAACGCAAAGTTATGCAACGTTCTACAATACAAAGCAAAGTAACGCAATGCAGAATAAAGCAATGCAACACACCACAACACAAGGCAAAGTAACGCAACGCAAAGTAACGCAACACACTACAACACAAGGCAAAGTAACACAACGCAAAGTAATGCAACACACTACAACACAAGGCAAAGTAACGCAATGCAGAGTAAAGCAATGCAATGTAATGCAACGCAAAGTAACACAACGCAAAGTAACAATGCAAAGTAACAACGCAAAAAAACGCAGTACAAGGCAACGCACAACAACGCATCGCACTACAACACAACGCAAAGTAACGCTACGCAAAGTAACACAACGCAAAGTAACGCAACGCAAAGTAACGCACTACAAAAAAATGCAAAGTAACGCAATGCAAAGTAACACAATGCAAAGTAACACCATGCAAAGTAACGCAAAGCAAAGTAACCGACGCAAAATAACACAACACAAACTAACGCAACTTTCTACAACACAAGGCAAAGTAACGCAACGCAAAGTAACGCAACGCAAAGTAACGCAACACATTACAACACAAGGCAAACACAACGCTACGCAAAGTAAGACAATACAAAGTAACGCAACGCAAAGTAACACAACGCAAAGTAACGCAACGCAAAGTAACGCAACGCAAAGTAACGCAACGCAAAGTAACGCAACGCAAAGTAACGCAACGCAAAGTAACGCAACGCAAAGTAACACAACGCACTACAACACAAGGCAAAGTAACGCAACGCAAAGTGACACAACGCAGTGGAACACAATGCAAAGTAACAAGGCAAAGTAACGCAACACATTACAACATAAGGTAAATTAACGCAACGCAAAGTAACGCAACGCAAAGTAATGCAACGCAAAGTAACGCACTACAACAAAATGCAAAGTAACGCAACGCAAAGTAACACAACACAAAGTAACACAACACAAAGTAACACAACACAAAGTAACACAACACAAAGTAACGCAAAGCAAAGTAACCAACGCAAGATAACACAACACAAACTAACGCAACTTTCTACAACAAGTTATCAAGGTAAAGTAACGCAACGCAAAGTAACACAACACAAAGTAATGCAACACAAAGTAACAACGCAAAGTAACAACGCAAAGTAACAACGCAAAGTAACAACGCAAAGTAACAACGCATTACAACGCATCGCACTACAACGCAACGCACTACAACGCATCGCACTACAACACAAAGCAAAGTAACGCAACGCAAAGTAACGCAACGCTAAGTAACGCAACACACTACAACACAACGCAAAGTAACTAATGAAAAGTAACACAACGCAAAGGAACACAATGCAAAGTAATGCAACGCAAAGTAACAACGCAAAGTAATAACGCAAAGTAACAACGCAAAGTAACAACGCAAAGTAACGCAAAACAACGTATTACAACGTAACGCAAAGTAACACAACGCAAAGTAACGCACTACAACAAAATACAAAGTAACGCAACTCAAAGTAACGCAACTCAAAGTAACACAACGCAAAGGAACACAATGCAAAGAAACGCAACGCAAAGTAACGCAACGCAGAGTAACGCACTACAACAAAATACAAAGTAACGCAACGCAAAGTAACACAACGCAAAGGAACACAATGCAAAGAAACGCAACGCAAAGTAACGCATCGCAAAGTAACGCAACGCAAAGTAACGCAACCCATTACAACACAAGGTAAAGTAACGCAAGGTAAAGTAACGCAACACAAAGTAACACAACACAAAGTAATGCAACGCAAAGTAAAAACGCAAAGTAACAACGCAAAGTAACAACGCAAAGTAACAACGCAAAGTAACAACGCAAAGTAACGCAACACAACGTATTACAACGTAACGCAAAGTAACACAACGCAAAGTAACGCAACGCAAAGTAACGCAAAGTAACGCAACCCATTAAAACACAAGGTAAAGTAACGCAACGCAAAGTAACACAAGACAAAGTAATGCAACATAAAGTAACAACGCAAAGTAACGACGCAAATTAACAACGCAAAGTAACAACACAAAGTAACAACGCAAAGTAACGCAACTTTCTACAACAAAAGGCAAAGTTACGCAAGGCAAAGTAACACAAGACAAAGTAATGCAAAACAAAGTAACAACGCAAAGTAACAACGCAAAGTAACAACGCAAAGTAACGCAAAACAACGAATGGCACTACAACGCAACGCACTACAACGCATCGCACTACAACACAACGCAAAGTAACACAACGCAAAGTAACACAACGCAAAGTAACGCTACGCAAAGTAACACAACGCAAAGTAACGCAACGCAAAGTAACGCACTACATTACAACACAAGGTAAGGTAACGCAATGCAAAGTAACACAACACAAAGTAATGCAACGCAAAGTAACAACGCAAAGTAACAACGCAACGTTCTACAACACAAGGCATAGTAACGCAACGCAAAGTAAAGCAACACATTACAACACAAGGTAATGTAACGCAATGCAAAGTAAAACAACACAAAGTAATGCAACGCAAAGTAAAAACGCAAAGTAACAACGCATAGTAACAACGCAAAGTAACAACGCAAAGTAACGCAAAACAACGCATTACAACGCATCGCACTACAACGCGACGCACTACAACGAATCGCATTACAACACAACGCAAAGTAAAGAAACGTAAAGTAACGCAACGCAAAGTGACACAACGCAATGGAACACAATGCAAACTAACAAGGCAAAGTAACGCAACACATTACAACATAAGGTAAATTTACACAACGCAAAGTAACACTATGCAAAGTAACGCAAAGCAAAGTAACCAACGCAAAATAACACAACACAAACTAACGCAACTTTCTACAACACAAGGCAAAGTAACGCAACGCAAAGTAAGACAACGCAAAGTAACGCAACGCAAAGTAACGCAACACATTACAACACAAGGCAAAGTAACGCAAGGCAAAGTAACACAACGCAAAGTAACACAACACAAAGTAACACAACACAAAGTAACACAACGCAAAGTAACGCAACGCTAAGTAACGCAAAACACCACAACACAAGGCAAAGTAACGCAACGCACTATGACACAATGCAAAGTAACGCAACGCAAAGTAACACAACCCAAAGTAACACAAGGCAAAGTAAAACAACGCAAAGTAACGCAACACATTACAACACAACGCAAAGTAACACAAGGCAAAGTAACACAACGCAAAGTTACACAATGCACTACAACAAAAGGCAAAGTAACGCAACGCAAAGTAACGCAACACAAAGTAACACAACGCAAAGTAACACAATGCAAAGTAACACAACGCAAAGTAACAACGCAAAGTAACCACGCAAAGTAACCACGCAACGTAACGCAAAACAACGCACTACAACGCATCGCACTACAATGCAACGCACTACAACACCAGGCAAAGTAACACAACGCAAAGTAACACAATGCACTACAACAAAGGCAAAGTAACACAAATCAAAGTAATGCAACGTAAAGTAACACACTGCAAAGTAACGCAACGCAAAGTAACGCAACGCAAAGTAACGCAACACACTACAACACAAGGCAAAGTAAAGCAACGCAAAGTAAAGCAATGCAATGTAATGCAACGCAAAGTAACACAACTCAAAGTAACACAGCGCAAAGTAACAATGCAAAGTAACAACGCAAAGTAACGCAAAAAAATGTAGTACAACGCAACGCACAACGCATCGCACTACAACACAACGCAAAGTAACGCAACGCAAAGTAACGCTACGCAAAGTAACACAACGCAAAGTAACGCAACGCAAAGTAACGCACTACAAAAAAAGGCTAAGTAACGCAATAGAAAGTAACACAACGCAAAGTAACACCATGCAAAGTAACGCAAAGCAAAGTAACACAACACAAACTAACGCAACGTTCTACAACACAAGACAAAGTAACGCAACGCAAAGTAAGACAACGCAAAGTAACGCAACGCAAAGTAACGCAACGCAAAGTAACACAACGCAAAGTAACACAACGCAAAGTAACACAACGCAAAGAAACGCAACACTAAGTAACGCAAAACACCACAACACAACGCAAAGTAACACAACCCAAAGTAACACAAAGCAACGCACTACAACACAAGGCAAAGTAAAACAACGCAAAGTAACGCAACACATTACAACACAACACAAAGTAACACAATGCAAAGTAACACAACACAAAGTAACACAGCGCAACGCACTACAACACAAGGCAAAGTAAAACAACGCAAAGTAACACAACGCAAAGTAACACAACGCAAAATAACGTAACACAAAGTAACACAACCCAAAGTAACACAGCGCAACGCACTACAACACAAGTCTAAGTAAAACAACGCAAAGTAACGCAACACATTACAACACAACGCAAAGTAACACAATGCAAAGTAACACAACGCAAAGTAACACGAGTCAAAGTAACACGACGCAAAGTAACGCAACGCAAAGTAACGCAACGCAAAGTAACGCAACACATTACAACACAAGGCAAAGTAACACAACGCAAAGTAACACAATTCACTACAACAAAAGGAAAAGTAACACAATGCAAAGTAACAAAACGCAAAGTAATGCAACGCAAAGTAACACAACGCAAAGTAACACAACACAAAGTAACGCAACGCAAAGTAACACAACCCAAAGTAACACACCACAACGCACTACAACAAAAGGCAAAGTAAAACAACGCAAAGTAACGCAACACATTATAACACAACACAAAGTAACACAACGCAAAGTAACACAACACAAAGTAACGCAACTTTTTACAACACAAGGCAAAGTAACATAACGCAAAGTAACACAACGCAAAGTAACACAACGCAAAGTAACGCAACACATTTCAAAAAAACGCAAAGTAAAACAACGCAAAGTAACGCAACACATTACAACACAACGCAAAGTAAAACAACGCAAAGTAACGCAACAAATTGCAACACAACGCAAAGTAACACAACCCAAAGTAACACAACGCAACGCACTACAATACAAGGCAAAGTAAAACAACACAAAGTAACGCAACACATTACAACACAACGCAAAGTAACACAATGCAAAGTAACACAACGCAAAGTAACACGACGCAAAGTATCGCAACGCAAAGCAACGTAACGCAAAGTACCGTAACGCAAAGTAACGCAACGCAAAGTAACGCAACGCAAAGTAACGCAACACAAAGTAACTTAACGCAAAGTAACGCAACGCAAAGTAACAAAACGTAAAGTAAGACAACGCAATACAACTAAAGGCAAAGTGATGCAACGCAAAGTAATACAACGCAAAGTAACACAATGCAAAGTAACGCAACGCAAAGTAACACGACGCAAAGTAACGCAACGCAAAGTAACGCAACGCAAAGTAAGGCAACGCAAAGTACCGCAACGCAAAGCAACGTAACGCAAAGTACCGCAACGCAAAGTAACGCAACGCAAAGTAACGCAACACAAAGTAACGCAACGCAAAGTAACGCGACGCAAAGTAACACAACGTAAAGTAACACAACACACTACAACAAAAGGCAAAGTGATGCAACGCAAAGTAATACAACGCAAAGTAACACAATGCAAAGTAACACAACGCAAAGTAACACGACGCAAAGTAACGCAACGCAAAGTAACGCAATGCAAAGTAACGCAACACATTACAACACAAGGCAAAGTAACACAACGCAAAGTAACACAAAGCACTACAACAAAACGCAAAGTAACACAATGCAAAGTAACAAAACGCAAAGTAATGCAACGCAAAGTAACACCACGCAAAGTAACGCAACGCAAAGTAACACAACCCAAAATAACACAGCGCAACGCACTACAACACAAGGCAAAGTAAAACAACGCAAAGTAACGCAACACATTACAACACTGCGCAAAGTAACACAATGCAAACTAACACAACACAAAGTAACACAACGCAAAGTAACACAACGCAAAGTAACGCAACACATTACAACACAAGGCAAAGTAAAACAACGCAAAGTAACGCAACACATTACAACACAACGCAAAGTAACACAACGCAAAGTAACGCAAAGTAACGCAACGCAAAGTAACACAACGCAAAGTAACACAACCCAAAGTAACACAACCCAAAGTAACACAATGCAAGGTAACGCAAATCAAAGTAACGCAACGCAAAGTAACGCAACGCAAAGTAACGCAACGCAAAGTAACGCAACGCAAAGTAACACAACGGAAAGTAACACAACGCAAAGTAACGCAACACATTACAACACAAGGCAAAGTAACGCAACGCACTACGACACAACGCAAAGTAACTAATTTAAAGTAACACAAGGCAAAGTAACGCAACGCACTACGACACAACGCAAAGTAACTAATTTAAAGTAACACAAGGCAAAGTAACACAACACACTACAACACAAGGCAAAGTAAGGCAACGCAAAGTAACACACTGCTAAGTAACGCAACGTTCTACAACACAAGGCAAAGTAACTCAACGCAAAGTAACGCAACACATTACAACACAAGGCAAAGTAACAACGCAAAGTTACGCAAAACAACGCATTACAACGCATCGCACTACAACGCAACGCACTACAACGCATCGCACTAAAACACAAAGCAAAGTAACGCAACGCAAAGTAACGCTACGCAAAGTAACGCTACGCAAAGTAACGCTATGCAAAGTAACGCAACGCAAAGTAAAGCAACGCAAAGTAAAGCAACGCAAAGTAACGCAAAGTAACGCACTACAACAAAAGGCAAAGTAACGCAACGCAAAGTAACACAACGCAAAGTAACACAATGCAAGGTAACGCAAAGCAAAGTAACGCAAAGCAAAGTAACGCAACGCAAAGTAACACAACGCAAAGTAACACAACGCAAAGTAACGCAACACATTACAACACAAGGCAAAGTAACGCAACGCAAAGTAATGTAATGCAAAGTAAAACAACGCTAAGTAACGCAACATATTACAACACAAGGCAAAGTAATGCAACGCAAAGTAACGCAATGCAAAGTAACACAACGCAAAGTAACACAACGTTAAGTATCGCACCACACTACAACACAAGGCAAAGTAACGCAACGCACTACGACACAACGTAAAGTAACTAATGCAAAGTAACACAAGGCAAAGTAACACAACGCAAAGTAACACACTGCTAAGTAACGCAACGTTCTACAACACAAGGCAAAGTAACTCAACGCAAAGTAATACAACGCAAAGTAACACAAGGCAAAGTAAAGCAACGGTAAGTAAAAGCAACACACTACAACACAAGGCAAAGTAACGCAATGCACTACGACACAACGCAAAGTAACACAAGGCAAAGTAACACAAGGCAAAGTAACACAAGGCAAAGTAACACAAAGCACTACAACACAAGGCAAAGTAACGCAACGCAAAGTGACACAACGTAAAGTAACACAATGC
This sequence comes from Pterois miles, assembly GCA_947000775.1. Lineage (NCBI taxonomy): Eukaryota > Metazoa > Chordata > Actinopteri > Perciformes > Scorpaenidae > Pterois > Pterois miles. The sequence continues at coordinate 1,980,194 of CAMQGK010000123.1, forward strand.
AAAGTAACGCAACGCTAAGTAACGCAACGCTAAGTAACGCAACTTAAAGTAACGCAACGCAAAGTAACGCAACACAAAGTAACACACTGCTAAGTAACGCAACGTTCTACAACACAAGGCAAAGTAACGCAACGCAAAGTAACGCAACACAAAGTAACGCAACGCAAAGTAACGCAACGCAAAGTAAAGCAACGCAAAGTAAAGCAACGCAAATTAACGCAAAGTAACGCACTACAACAAAAGGCAAAGTAACGCAACGCAAAGTAACACAACGCAAAGTAACACAATGCAAGGTAACGCAAAGCAAAGTAACGCAACGCAAAGTAACGCAACGCAAAGTAACGCAAAGTAACGCACTACAACAAAAGGCAAAGTAACGCAACGCAAAGTAACACAACGCAAAGTAAGACAACGCAAAGTAACGCAAAGTAACGCACTACAACAAAAGGCAAAGTAACGCAACGCAAAGTAACACAACGCAAAGTAAGACAATGCAAGGTAACGCAAAGCAAAGTAACGCAACGCAAAGTAACACAACGCAAAGTAACACAACGCAAAGGAACGCAACACATTACAACACAAGGCAAAGTAATGCAACGCAAAGTAATGCAATGCAAAGTAACACAACGCAAAGTAACGCAACGTTAAGTATCGCACCACACTACAACACAAGGCAAAGTAACGCAACGCACTACGACACAACGCAAAGTAACTAATGCAAAGTAACACAAGGCAAAGTAACACAACACACTCTAACACAAGGCAAAGTAACACAACGCAAAGTAACACACTGCTAAGTAACGCAACATTCTACAACACAAGGCAAAGTAACTCAACGCAAAGTAATACAACGCAAAGTAACACACCGCAAAGTAACGCAACGTTCTACAATACAAGGCAAAGTAACGCAACGCAAAGTAACTCAATGCAAAGTAACACAACGCAAAGTAACACAACACAAAGTAACACAACACAAAGTAACGCAATGCAACGCACTACAACACAGGGCAAAGTAACGCAACGCAAAGTAATGCAACGCAAAGTAATGCAACGCAAAGTAAGACAACGCAAAATAACGCAATGCAAAAGTAATGCAACGTGCTACAACACAACGCAAAGTAACACAAGGCAAAGTAATGCAACTTAAAGTAATGCAACGCAAAGTAACACAACGCAAAGTAACGCAACGTTAAGTATCGCACCACACTACAACACAAGGCAAAGTCACACAACACACTACAAAAAAAGGCGAAGTAACGCAACGCAAACTAACACACCGCTAAGTAACGCAACGTTCTACAAACACAAGGCAAAGTAACTCAACGCAAAGTAATACAACGCAAAGTAACACACCACAAAGTAACGCAACGTTCTACAACACAACGCAAAGTAACACAACGCAAAGGCAAAGTAACACAAGGCAAAGTAACACAAAGCACTACAAAACAAGGCAAAGTAACACAAGGAAAGTAACACAAGAAAAGTAACACAACGCAAAGTAACGAAATGCAAAGTAACACAACGCAAAGTAACACAACGCAGTGCACTACAACACAACGCAAAGTAAGACAACGCAAAGTAATGCAACGCAAAGTAACGTAACGCACTACAAAACAATGAAAAGTAACGTAATGCAAAGTAACGCAAAGCAAAGTAACGCAACGCAAATTAACACAACACAAACTAACGCATCTTTCTACAACACAAGGCAAAGTAACGCAACGCAAAGTAACACAGCGCAAAGTAACACAATGCAGTACAAAAAAGGCAAAGTAACGCTACGCAAAGTAACGCAACGCAAAGTAAAGCAACGCAAAGTAAAGCAACGCAAAGTAACGCACTACAACAAAAGGCAAAGTAACGCAACGCAAAGTAACACAACGCAAAGTAACACAATACAAGGTAACGCAAAGCAAAGTAACCAACGCAAAATAACACAACACAAACTAACGCAACTTTCTACAACACAAGGCAAAGTTACGCAACGCAAAGTAAAGCAACACATTACAACATAAGGTAAAGTAACGCAACGCAGAGTAACACAACACAAAGTAATTCAACGCAAAGTAACAACGCAAAGTAACAACGCAAAGTAACGCAAAACAACGCATTACAGCGCATCGCAGTACAACGCAACGCACTACAACGCATCGCACTACAACACAACGCAAAGTAACGCAACGCAGAGAAAAGCAACGCAAAGTAACGCAACGCAAAGTAACGCACTACAACAAAAGGCAAAGTAACGCAATGCATAGTAACACAACGCAAAGTAACGCAACGCAAAGTAACGAAACGCAAAGTAACGCAAAGTAACACACCGCAAAGTAACGCAACGCAAAGTAACGCAACGCAAAGTAACGCAACGCAAAGTAACGCAACGCAAAGTAACGCAACGCAAAGTAATGCAACGCAAAGTAACACAACGCAAAGTAACGCAACGCACTACAACACAGGGCAAAGTAACGCAACGCAAAGTAATGCAACGCAAAGTAATGCAACGCAAAGTAAGACAACGTAAAGTAACGCAATGCAAAGGAATGCAACGCAACGCAGTACAACACAAGGCAAAGTAACACAAGACAAAGTAACGCAACGCAAAGTCACGCAACGCAAAGTAACGCAATGCACTACGACACAACGCAAAGTAACACAACACAAAGTAACACAAGGCAAAGTAACACAAAGCACTACAACACAAGGCAAAGTAACGCAATGCAAAGTGACACAACTCAAAGTAACACAATGCAAAGTAACGCAACGCTAAGTAACGCAACGCAAAGTAACGCAATGCAAAGTAAAGCAACGTTCTACAACACAAGGCATAGTAACGCAACGCAAAGTAACGCAACACATTACAACACAAGGCAAAGTAACAACGCAAAGTAACGCAAAACAACGCATTACAACGCATCGCACTACAACGCAACGCACTACAACGCATCGCACTAAAACACAAAGCAAAGTAACGCTACGCAAAGTAACGCTACGCAAAGTAACGCTACGCAAAGTAACGCAACGCAAAGTAAAGCAACGCAAAGTAACGCAACGCAAAGTAACGCAACACATTACAACACAAGGCAAAGTAACGCAAAGTAATGTAACGCAAAGTAAGACAACGCAAAGTAACGCAACACATTACAACACAAGGCAAAGTAATGCAACGCAAAGTAATGCAATGCAAAGTAACACAACGCAAAGTAACTCAACGCTAAGTATCGCACCACACTACAACACAAGGCAAAGTAACGCAACGCACTACGACACAACGCAAAATAACTAATGCAAAGTAACACAAGGCAAACTAACGCAACGTTCTACAACACAAGGCAAAGTAACTCAACGCAAAGTAATACAACGCAAAGTAACACACCGCAAAGTAACACAACGTTCTACAACACAACGCAAAGTAACGCAACGCAAAGTAACACAAGGCAAAGTAACACAAGGCAAAGAAACACAAGGCAAAGTAACACAAGGCAAAGTAACACAAAGCACTACAAAACAAGGCAAAGTAACACAAGGGAAAGTAACACAACGCAAAGTAACGCAACGCAAAGTAAAAATGCAAAGTAACAACGCAAAGTGACGCAAAACAACGCACTACAACGCATCGCACTAAAACACAAAGCAAAGTAACGCAACGCAAAGTAACGCAACGCAAAGTAACGCGACGCAAAGTAACGCAAAGCAACGCAAAGTAACGCAAAGTAACGCACTACAACAAAAGGCAAAGTAACGCAACGCAAAGTAACACAACGCAAAGTAACACAATGCAAGGTAACGCAACGCAAAGTAACACAACGCAAAGTAACACAACGCAAAGTAACACAACGCAAAGTAACACAACGCAAAGTAACGCAACACATTACAACACAAGGCAAAGTAACGCAACGCAAAGTAATGTAATGCAAAGTAAGAAAACGCAAAGTAAGGCAACACATTCCAACACAAGGCAAAGTAATGCAACGCAAAGTAATGCAATGCAAAGTAACGCAACGCAAAGTAACGCAACGTTAAGTAGCGCACCACACTACAACACAAGGCAAAGTAACGCAACGCAAAGTCACGCAACGCAAAGTAACGCAATGCACTACGACACAACGCAAAGTAACACAACGCATAGTAACACAAGGCAAAGTAACACAAGGCAAAGTAACACAAAGCACTACAACACAAGGCAAAGTAATGCAATGCAAAGTGACACAACGCAAAGTAACACAATGCAAAGTAACGCAACGCTAAGTAACGCAACGCAAAGTAACGCAATGCAAAATAAAGCAACGTTCTACAACACAAGGCATAGTAACGCAACGCAAAGTAACGCAACACATTACAACACAAGGCAAAGTAACAACGCAAAGTAACGCAAAACAACGCATTACAACGCATCGCACTACAACGCAACGCACTACAACGCATCGCACTAAAACACAAAGCAAAGTAACGCTACGCAAAGTAACGCTACGCAAAGTAACGCTACGCAAAGTAACGCTACGCAAAGTAACGCAACGCAAAGTAAAGCAACGCAAAGTAACGCAAAGTAACGCAAAGTAACAGACTACAACAAAAGGCAAAGTAACGCAACGCTAAGTAACACAACGCAAAGTAACACAACGCAAGGTAACGCAAAGCAAAGTAACGCAACGCAAAGTAACACAACGCAAAGTAACACAACGCAAAGTAACACAACGCAAAGTAACGCAACACATTACAACACAGGCAAAGTAACGCAACGCAAAGTAATGTAACGCAAAGTAAGACAACGCAAAGTAACGCAACGCAAAGTTACGCAACACATTACAACACAAGGCAAAGTAATGCAACGCAAAGTAATGCAATGCAAAGTAACACAACGCAAATTAACGCAACGCTAAGTATCGCACCACACTACAACACAAGGCAAAGTAACGCAACGCACTACGACACAACGCAAAGTAACTAATGCAAAGTAACACAAGGCAAAGTAACACAACACACTACAACACAAGGAAAAGTAAAGCAACGCAAAGTAACACACTGCTAAGTAACGCAACGTTCTACAACACAAGGCAAAGTAACTCAACGCAAAGTAATACAACGCAAAGTAACACACCGCAAAGTAACACAACGTTCTACAACACAATGCAAAGTAACGCAACGCAAAGTAACACAAGGCAAAGTAACACAAGGCAAAGAAACACAAGGCAAAATAACACAAGGCAAAGTAACACAAAGCACTACAAAACAAGGCAAAGTAACACAAGGGAAAGTAACACAACGCAAAGTAACGCAACGCAAAGTAAAAATGCAAAGTAACAACGCAAAGTAACGCAAAACAACGCACTACAACGCATCACACTAAAACACAAAGCAAAGTAACGCAAAGCAAAGTAACACTACGCAAAGTAACGCAATGCAAAGTAAAGCAACACAAAGTAACGCAAAGTAACGCGCTACAACAAAAGGCAAAGTAACGCAACGCAAAGTAACACAACGCAAAGTAACACAACGCAAAGTAACACAATTCAAGGTAACGCAAAGTAACACAATTCAAGGTAACGCAAAGCAAAGTAACGCAACGCAAAGTAATGTAACGCAAAGTAAGACAACGCAAAGTAACGCAACACATTACAACACAAGGCAAAGTAACGCAACGCACTACGATACAACGCAAAGTAACTAATGCAAAGTAACAAAAGGCAAAGTAACACAACACACTACAACACAAGGCAAAGTAACGCAACGCAAAGTAACACACTGCTAAGTAACGCAACGTTCTACAACACAAAGCAAAGTAATGCAACGCAAAGTAATGCAATGCAAAGTAACACAACGCAAAGTAACGCGACGTTAAGTATAGCACCACACTACAACACAAGGCAAAGTAACGCAAGGCAAAGTAACACAAAGCACTACAACACAAGGCAAAGTAACGCAATGCAAATTGACACAACGCAATGGAACACAATGCAAAGTAACGCAACGCTAAGTAACACACCGCAAAGTAACGCAACGTTCTACAATACAAGGAAAAGTAACGCAACGCAAAGTAACTCTATGCAAAGTAACACAACGCAAAGTAACGCAACACAACGCACTACAACACGGCAAAGTAACGCAACGCAAAGTAATGCAACGCAAAGTAAGACAACGCAAAGTAACGCAACACATTACAACACAAGGCAAAGTAATGAATAGCAAAGTAACACAACGGAAAGTAACGCAACGTTAAGTATCGCAACACACTACAACACAAGGCAAAGTAACGCAACGCAGTACGACACAACGCAAAGTAACTAACGCAAAGTAACACAAGGCAAAGTAACACAACGCACTACACTACAAGGCAAAGTAACGCAACGCAAAGTAACGCAAAGTAACACAACGCAAAGTAACGCAATGCAACGCACTACAACACAGGGCAAAGTAACGCAACGCAAAGTAATGCAATGCAAAGTAAGACAACGCAAAGTAACGCAATGCAAAGTAAAGCAACGTTCTACAACACAAGTCATAGTAATGCAACGCAAAGTAACGCAACACATTACAACACAAGGCAAAGTAACAACGCAAAGTAACGCAAAACAACGCATTACAACGCATCGCACTACAACGCAACGCACTACAACGCATCGCACTAAAACACAAAGCAAAGTAACGCAACGCAAAGAAACGCAACGCAAAGTAACGCTACGCAAAGTAACGCAACGCAAAGTAAAGTAACGCAAAGTAACGCAAAGAAACGCACTACAACACGGCAAAGTAACGCAACGCAAAGTAATGCAACGCAAAGTAAGACAACGCAAAGTAACGCAACACATTACAACACAAGGCAAAGTAATGCAAAGCAAAGTAACACAACGGAAAGTAACGCAACGTTAAGTATCGCAACACACTACAACACAAGGCAAAGTAACGCAACGCAGTAAGACACAACGCAAAGTAATTAACGCAAAGTAACACAAGGCAAAGTAACACAACGCACTACACTACAAGGCAAAGTAACGCAACGCAAAGTAACGCAAAGTAACACAACGCAAAGTAACGCAAAGTAACGCAACGCAACGCACTACAACACAGGGCAAAGTAACGCAACGCAAAGTAATGCAACGCAAAGTAAGACAACGCAAAGTAATGCAACGCAAAGTAACACAACGCAAAGTAAAGCAACGTTAAGTATCGCACCACACTATAACACAAGGCAAAGTAACGCAACGCATTACGACACAATGCAAAGTAACTAATGCAAAGTAACACAAGGCAAAGTAACACAACACACTACAACACAAGGCGAAGTAACGGAACGCAAAGTAACACACCGATAAATAACGCAACGTTATACAAGACAAGGCAAAGTAACTAAACGCAAAGTAATACAACGCAAAGTAACACACCGCAAAGTAAAGCAACGTTCTACAACACAATGCAAAGTAACACAAGGCAAAGTAACACAAGGCAAAGTAACACAAGGCAAAGTAACACAAAGCACTACAAAACAAGGCAAAGTAACACAAGGGAAAGTAACACAACGCAAAGTAACACAACGCAAAGTAACACAACGCAAAGTAACACAACGCAGTGCACTACAACACAACGCAAAGTAACACAACGCAAAGTAATGCAACGCAAAGTAACGTAACGCACTACAACACAATGAAATGTAACGTAATGCAAAGTAACACAACACAAAGTAACACAATGCAAAGTAACGCAATGCAAAGTAACGCAAAGGAATGTAACGCAACGCAAATTAACACAACACAAACTAATGCATCTTTCTACAACACAAGGCAAAGTAACGCAACGCAAAGTAACAAAGCGCAAAGTAACACAATGCAGTACAAAAAAGGCAAAGTAACGCAACGCAAAGTAACGCAACGCAAAGTAACGCAACGCAAAGTAACGCAACGCAAAGTAACGCAACGCAAAGTAACGCAACGCAAAGTAACACAAGGCAAAGTAAAGCAACGGTAAGTAAAAGCAACACACTGCAACACAAGGCAAAGTAACGCAATGCACTGCGACACAACGCAAAGTAACACAACGCAAAGCAACACAAGGCAAAGTAACACAAGGCAAAGTAACACAAAGCACTACAACACAAGGCAAAGTAACGCAACGCAAAGTGACACAACGCAAAGGAACACAATGCAAAGTAACACAACGCTAAGTAACGCAACGCAAAGTAACGGAACGCTAAGTAAAGCAACATTCTACAACACAAGGCATAGTAACGCAACGCAAAGTAACGCAACACATTACAACACAAGGTAAAGTAACGCAACGCAAAGTAACAATGCAAAGTAACAACGCAAAGTAACGCAAAACAACGCACTACAACGCATCGCACTAAAACACAAAGCAAAGTAACGCAAAGCAAAGTAACACTACGCAAAGTAACGCAATGCAAAGTAAAGCAACGCAAAGTAACGCACTACAACAAAAGGCAAAGTAACGCAACGCAAAGTAACACAGCGCAAAGTAACACAATTCAAGGTAACGCAAAGCAAAGTAACGCAACGCAAAGTAATGTAACGCAAACTAAGACAACGCAAAGTAACGCAACACATTACAACACAAGGCAAAGTAATGCAACGCAAAGTAATGCAATGCAAAGTAACACAAAGCAAAGTAACGCAACGTTAAGTATCGCACCACACTACAACACAAGGCAAAGTAACGCAACGCACTACGATACAACGCAAAGTAACTAATGCAAACTTACACAAGGCAAAGTAACACAACACACGACAACAATAGGCAAAGTAACGCAACGCAAAGTAACACACTGCTAAGTAACACAACGTTCTACAACACAAAGCAAAGTAATGCAACGCAAAGTAATGCAATTCAAAGTAACACAACGCAAAGTAACGCGACGTTCAGTATCGCACCACACTACAACACAAGGCAAAGTAACGCAACGCACTACGACACAACGCAAAGTAACTGATGCAAAGTAACACAACGCAAAGTAACAAAACGCAAAGTAACGCAACGCACTACAACACAATGAAAAGTAACGTAATGCAAAGTAACACAACGCAAAGTAACACAACGCAAAGTAACACAATGCAAAGTAATGCAAAGCAAAGTAACGCAACGCAAATTAACACAACACAAACTAACGCATCTTTCTACAAAACAAGGCAAAGTAACGCAATGCAAAGTAACACAGCGTAAAGTAACACAATGCAGTACAAAAAAGGCAAAGTAACGCAACGCAAAGTAACGCAACGCAAAGTAACGCAACGCAAAGTAAGACAAGGCAAAGTAACGCAACGGTAAGTAAAAGCAACACACTACAACACAAGGCAAAGTAACGCAATGCACTAGGACACAACGCAAAGTAACACAACGCAAAGTAACGCAACACATTACAACACAAGGTAAAGTAACGCAACGCAAAGTAACAACGCAAAGTAATGCAACGCAAAGTAACACAACGCAAAGTAAAGCAACGTTAATTATCGCACCACACTAACACAAGGCAAAGTAACGCAACGCACTACGACACAATGCAAAGTAACTAATGCAAACTACAACACAAGGCGAAGTAACGGAATGCAAAGTAACACACCGCTAAGTAACGCAACGTTATACAACACAAGGCAAAGTAACTCAACGCAAAGTAATACAACGCAAAGTAACACACCGCAAAGTAAAGCAACGTTCTACAACACAACGCAAAGTAACGCAACACAAAGTAACACAAGGCAAAGTAACACAAGGCAAAGTAACACAAAGCACTACAAAACAAGGCAAAGTAACACAAGGGAAAGTAACACAACGCAAAGTAACGCAACGCAAAGTACCACAACGCAAAGTAACACAACGCAGTGCACTACAACACCACGCAAAGTAACACAACGCAAAGTAATGCAACGCAAAGTAACGTAACGCACTACAACACAATGAAATGTAACGTAATGCAAAGTAACACAACGCAAAGTAACACAATGCAAAGTAACGCAAAGGAAAGTAACGCAAAGGAAAGTAACGCAACGCAAATTAACACAACACAAACTAATGCATCTTTCTACAACACAAGGCAAAGTAACGCAACGCAAAGTAACACAGCGCAAAGTAACACAATGCAGTACAAAAAAGGTAAAGTAACGCAACGCAAAGTAACGCAACGCAAAGTAACGCAACGCAAAGTAACACAAGGCAAAGTAAAGCAACGGTAAGTAAAAGCAACACACTACAACACAAGGCAAAGTAACGCAATGCACTACGACACAACGCAAAGTAACACAACGCAAAGTAACACAAGGCAAAGTAACACAAGGCAAAGTAACACAAACCACTACAACACAAGGCAAAGTAACGCAACGCAAATTGACACAACGCAATGGAACACAATGCAAAGTAACGCAACGCGAAGTAACACACCGCAAAGTAACGCAACATTCTACAATACAAGGAAAAGTAACGCAACGCAAAGTAACTCTATGCAAAGTAACACAACGCAAAGTAACGCAACGCAACGCACTACAACACGGCAAAGTAACGCAACGCAAAGTAATGCAACGCAAAGTAAGACAACGCAAAGTAACGCAACACATTACAACACAAGGCAAAGTAATGAAAAGCAAAGTAACACAACGGAAAGTAACGCAACGTTAAGTATCGCAACACACTACAACACAAGGCAAAGTAACGCAACGCAGTACGACACAACGCAAAGTAACTAACGCAAAGTAACACAAGGCAAAGTAACACAACGCACTACACTACAAGGCAAAGTAACGCAACGCAAAGTAACGCAAAGTAACACAACGCAAAGTAACGCAATGCAACGCACTACAACACAGGGCAAAGTAACGCAACGCAAAGTAATGCAATGCAAAGTAAGACAACGCAAAGTAACGCAATGCAAAGTGATGCAATGCAAAGTAAGACAACGCAAAGTAACGCAATGCAAAGAAAAGCAACGTTCTACAACACAAGTCATAGTAATGCAACGCAAAGTAACGCAACGCAAAGTAACAATGCAAAGTAACAACGCAAAGTAACGCAAAACAACGCACTACAACGCATCGCACTAAAACACAAAGCAAAGTAACGCAACGCAAAGTAACGCAACGCAAAGTAACGCAACGCAAAGTAACGCAACGCAAAGTAACGCAACGCAAAGTAAAGTAACGCAAAGTAATGCAAAGTAACGCACTACAACAAAAGGCAAAGTAACGCAACGCAAAGTAACACAACGCAAAGTAACACAACACATTACAACACAAGGCAAAGTAACGCAACGCACTACGACACAACGCAAAGTAACTAATGCAAAGTAACACAAGGCAAAGTAACACAACACACTACAACACGAGGCGAAGTAACGCAACGAAAAGTAACACACCACTAAATAACGCAACGTTCTACAACACAAGGCAAAGTAACTCAATGCAAAGTAACGCAACGCAAAGTAACACAACGCAAAGTAACGCAACGCACTACAACACAATGCACTACACAAAAAGGAAAAGTAACGCAACGCAAAGTAACACAACGCAAAGTAACAACGCAAAGTAACAACGCAAAGTAACACAACACAAAGTAACGCAACACATTACAACACAAGGCAAAGTAACGCAACGCAAAGTAATGTAACGCAAAGTAAGACAACGCAAAGTAACGCAACACATTATAACACAAGGCAAAGTAATGCAACACAAAGTAATGCAACGCAAAGTAACACAACGCAAAGTAACACAACGCAAAGTAACACAACGTTAAGTATCGCACCACTCTACAACACAAGGCAAAGTAACGCAACGCACTACGACACAACGCAAAGTAACTAATGCAAAGTAACACAAGGCAAATTAACACAACACACTACAACACAAGGCAAAGTAACGCAACGCAAAGTAATGAAACGCAAAGCAATACAACACAAGGTAAAGTAACACAAGGCAAAGTAACACAAGGCAAAGTAATACAACGCAAAGTAACACACCGCAAAGTAACGCAACATTCTACAATACAAGGCAAAGTAACGCAACGCAAAGTAACTCAATGCAAAGTAACACAACGCAAAGTTACGCAACGTTAAGTATCGCACCACACTACAACACAAGGGAAAGTAACGCAACGCAGTACGACACAACGCAAAGTAACTAATGCAAAGTAACACAACACACTACAACACAAGGCGAAGAAACGCAACGCAAAGTAACACACTGCTAAGTAACGCAACGTTCTACAACACAAGGCAAAGTAACGCAACATTCTACAATACAAGGCAAAGTAACGCGACGCAAAGTAACTCAATGCAAAGTAACACAACGCAAAGTAACGCAACGTTAAGTATCGCACCACACTACAACACAAGGCGAAGTAACGCAACGCAAAGTAACACACTGCTAAGTAACGCAACGTTCTACAACACAAGGCAAAGTAACGCAACACACTACAACACAAGGCAAAGTAACACAACGCAAAGTAATGCAACACACTACAACACAAGGCAAAGTAACGCAATGCAGAGTAAAGCAATGCAATGTAATGCAACGCAAAGTAACACAACGCAAAGTAACAATGCAAAGTAACAACGCAAAAAAACGCAGTACAAGGCGACGCACAACAACGCATCGCACTACAACACAACGCAAAGTAACGCTACGCAAAGTAACACAACGCAAAGTAACGCAACGCAAAGTAACGCACTACAAAAAAATGCAAAGTAACGCAATGCAAAGTAACACAATGCAAAGTAACACCATGCAAAGTAACGCAAAGCAAAGTAACCGACGCAAAATAACACAACACAAACTAACGCAACTTTCTACAACACAAGGCAAAGTAACGCAACGTAAAGTAGACAACGGAAAGTAACGCAACGCAAAGTAACGCGACACATTACAACACAAGGCAACGTAACGCAAGGCAAAGTAACACAACGCAAAGTAACGCAACGCTAAGTAACGCAACACACCACAACACAAGGCAAAGTAACGCAATGCACTACGACACAATGCAAAGTAACGCAACGCAAAGTAACACAACCCAAAGTAACACAACGCAACGCACTACAACACAAGGCAAAGTAAAACAACGCAAAGTAAATCAACACATTACAACACAACGCAAAGTAACACAACGCAAAGTAACACAATGCATAGTTACACAACGCAAAGTAACAACGCAAAGTAACCACGCAAGGTAACGCAAAACAACGCACTACAATGCATCGCAACACAAGGCAACGCACTACAACACAATGCAAAGTAACACAAGGCAAAGTAACAATGCAAAGTAACACTATGCACTACAACAAAAGGCAAAGTAACACAACGCAAAGTAACACAATGCACTACAACAAAAGGCAAAGTAACACAACGCAAAGTAACGCAACGCAAAGTAACACAACGCAAAGTAACACAACGCAAAGTAACAACGCAAAGTCACACAAAACAACGCATTACAACGCATCGCACTACAACACAACGCACTAAAAAACTATGGAAAGTAACACGACGCAAAGTAACACGACGCAAAGTAACACGACGCAAAGTAACACGACGCAAAGTAACGCAACGCAAAGTAACGCAACACAAAGTAACGCAACGCAAAATAACACAACGCAAAGTAACGAAACGCAAAGGAAGACAAGGCAAAGTAAGACAACGCAAAGTAACGCAACACATTACAACACAAGGCAAAGTAACACAACGCAAAGTAACACAATGCACTACAACAAAAGGCAAACACAACGCAACGCAAAGTAAGACAATACAAAGTAACGCAACGCAAAGTAACGAAGCGCAAAGGAAGACAAGGCAAAGTAAGACAACGCAAAGTAACGCAACACATTACAACACAAGGCAAAGTAACACAACGCACTACAACAAAAGGCAAACACAACGCAACGCAAAGTAAGACAATACAAAGTAACGCAACGCAAAGTAACACAACGCAAAGTAAGACAATACAAAGTAACGCAACGCTAAGTAACGCAATGCAAAGTAATGCAACGCAAAGTAACGCACTACAAAAAAAGGCAAAGTAACGCAACACAAAGTAACACAACGCAAAGTAACGAAACGCAAAGTAACGCAACGCAAAGTAACGCAACGTAAAGTATTGCAGTGCAAAGTAACGCAACGCAAAGTAACGCAACACAAAGTAACAACGCAAAGTAACACAACGCACGACAACAAAAGGCAAAGTAACGCAATGCAAAATAACACAGCACTAACTAATGCAACTTTCAACAACACAAGGCAAAGTAACGCAACGCAAAGTAACGCAATGCAAAGTAACGCAACGCAAAGTAAAACAACGCAAAGTAATGCAACGCGATGCACTACAACACAAGGCATAGTGACGCAACGCAAAGTAACACAACTCAAAGTACCGCAACTCAAAGTAACGCAACGCAAAGTAACACAAGGAAAAGTAACACAATGGAAAGTAACACAATGCAAAGTAACGCAAAGCAAAGTAACACAAGGCAAAGTAACACAACGCAAAGTAATGCAACTCCAAGTAACACAATGCACTACAACAAAAGGCAAAGTAACGCAACGCAAAGTAACACAACGCAAAGTAACACACGCAAAGTAACACAATGCAAAGTAACACAAAGCAAAGTAACACAAGGCAAAGTAACACAACGCAAATTAATGCAAAGCAACGCATTACAACACAACGCAAGGTAACACAAGGCAAAGTAACCCAACGCAAAGCAACGCAAGGCAAAGTAATGCAACGTGCTACAACACAAGGCAAAGTAACGCAATGCAAAGTAACGCAACACAAAGTAACGCAACGCAAAGTAACACAACGCAAAGTAACACAACGCACTGCAACAAAAGGAAAAGTAACGCAATGCAAAATAACACAACCCAAACTAATGCAACTTTCTACAACACAAGGCAAAGTAACGCAACGCAAAGTAACGCAACGCAAAGTAACGCAACGCAAAGTAACGCAACACAAAGTAAAACAACGCAAAGTAAAACAACGCAAAGTAAAACAACGCAAAGTAAAACAACGGAAAGTAAAACAATGCAAAGTAATGCAATGCACTACAACACAAGGCATAGTGACGTAACGCAAAGTAACGCAACGCAAAGTAACACAAGGCAAAATAACACAATGGAAAGTAACACAATGCAAAGTAACGCAAAGCAACGTAATGCAAAACAAAGTAACACAACGCAAAGTAACACAAGGCAAAGTAACACAACGCAAAGTAACGCAATTCAAAGTAACAATGCACTACAACAAAAGGCAAAGTAACGCAGCGCAAAGTAACACAAGGAAAGTAACACAACGCAAATTAATAAAACGCAACGCATTACAACACAACGTAAGGTAACACAAGGCAAAGTAACGCAACGCAAAGTAACGCAACGCAAAGTAACAACACAAAGTAAAACAATGCAAAGTAAAACAACGCAAAGTAAAACAACGCAAAGTAAAACAATGCAAAGTAATGCAACGCAATGCACTACAACACAAGGCATAGTGACGCAACGCAAAGTAACGCAACGCAAAGTAACACAAGGCAAAATAAAACAATGGAAAGTAACACAATGCAAAGTAACGCAAAGCAAAGTAATGCAAAACAAAGTAACACAACGCAAAGTAACACAAGGCAAAGTAACACAACGCAAAGTAACGCAATTCAAAGTAACAATGCACTACAACAAAAGGCAAAGTAACGCAACGCAAAGTAACACAAGGAAAAGTAACACAACGCAAATTAATGCAACGCAACGCATTACAACACAACGCAAGGTAACACAAGGCAAAGTAACGCAACGCAAAGTAACAACGCAAAGTAACACAATGCAAAGTAACGCAATGCAAAGTAACGCAACGCAAAGTAACGCAACACGTTACAACACAAGACAAAGTAATGCAGCGCAAAGTAACACAACTCAAAGTAACACAACGCAAAGTAACAATGCAAAGTAACAACGCAAAGTAACGCAAAAAAACGCAGTACAACACAACGCACAACAACGCATCGCACTACAACACAACGCAAAGTAACGCAACGCAAAGTAACGCAACGCAAAGTAACGCAACGTAAAGTAACGCTACACAAAGTAACACAACGCAAAGTAACGCAACGCAAAGTAACGCACTACAAAAAAAGGCTAAGTAACAACGCAAAGTAACACAACGCAAAGTAACACAACGCAAAGTAACACTATGCACTACAACAAAAGGCAAAGTAACACAACGCAACGCAAAGTAACGCAACGCAAAGTAACGCAACGCAAAGTAACACAACCCAAAGTAACACCATGCAAAGTAACGCAAAGCAAAGTAACCAACGCAAAGTAACACGACGCAAAGTAATGCAACGCAAAGTAACGCAACGCAAAGTAACGCATCACATTACAACACAAGGCAAAGTAACACAACGCAAAGTAACACAATGCACTACAACAAAAGGCAAAGTAACACAATGCACTACAACAAAAGGCAAAGTAACACAATGCAAAGTAACAAAAGGCAAAGTAACACGACGCAAAGTAACGCCACGCAAAGTAACGCCACGCAAAGTAACGCACTACAAAAAAGGCAAAGTAACGTAACGCAAAGTAACACAACGCAAAGTAACACCATGCAAAGTAACACCATGCAAAGTAACGCAAAGCAAAGTAACCAACGCAAAATAACACAACACAAACTAACGCAACTTTCCACAACACAAGGCAAAGTAACGCAACGCAAAGTAAGACAACGCAAAGTAACGCAACGCATTACAACACAAGGCAAAGTAACGCAAGGCAAAGTAACACAACGCAAAGTAACACAACGCAAAGTAACACAACGCAAAGTAACACAACGCTAAGTAGCGCAACACACCACAACACAAGGCAAAGTAACGTGACGCACTACGACACAACGTAAAGTAACGCAACGCAAATTAACACAACCCAAAGTAACACAACGCAACGCACTACAACACAAGGCAAAGTAAAACAACGCAAAGTAACGCAACACATTACAACACAATGCAAAGTAACACAACGCAAAGTAACACAATGCAAAGTAACACGACGCAAAGTAACAACGCAAAATAACCACGCAACGTAACGCAAAACAACGCACTACAACGCATCGCACTACAAGGCAACGCACTACAACACCAGGCAAAGTAACGCAACGCAAAGTAACACAATGCAAAGTAACGCAACGCAAAGTAACACAATACAAAGTAACGCAACGCTAAGTAACGCAACACACTACAACACAAGGCAAAGTAAAGCAACGCAAAGTAAAGCAATGCAATGTAATGCAACGCAAAGTAACACAACTCAAAGTAACACAACGCAAAGTAACAATGCAAAGTAACAACGCAAAGTAACACAAAAAAATGCAGTACAACGCAACGCACAACGCATCGCACTACAACACAACGCAAAGTAACGCAACGCAAAGTAACGCTACGCAAAGTAGCACAACGCAAAGTAACGCAACGCAAAGTAACGCACTACAAAAAAAGGCTAAGTAACGCAACGCAAAGTAACACAACGCAGAGTAACACCATGCAAAGTAACGCAAAGCAAAGTAACCAACGCAAAATAACACAATACAAACTAACGCAACGTTCTACAACACAAGGCAAAGTAACGCAACGCAAAGTAAGACAACGCAAAGTAACGCAACGCAAAGTAACGCAACACATTACAACACAAGGCAAAGTAACGCAAGGCAAAGTAACACAACGCAAAGTAACACAACGCAAAGTAACGCAACACTAAGTAACGCAAAACACCACAACACAAGGCAAAGTAACGCAACGCACGACGACACAATGCAAAGTAACACAACGCAAAGTAACACAACCCAAAGTAACACAACGCAACACACTACAACACAAGGCAAAGTAAAACAACGCAAAGTAACGCAACACATTACAACACAACGCAAAGTAACACAATGCAAAGTAACACAACAGAAAGTAACACAGCGCAACGCACTACAACACAAGGCAAAGTAAAACAACGCAAAGTAACACAATGCAAAGTAACACAACGCAAAATAACGCAACACAAAGTAACACAACCCAAAGTACCACAGCGCAACGCACTACAACACAAGGCAAAGTAAAACAACGCAAAGTAACGCAACACATTACAACACAACGCAAAGTAATACAATGCAAAGTAACACAACGCAAAGTAACACGAGTCAAAGTAACACGACGCAAAGTAACGCAACGCAAAGTAACACAACGCAAAGTAACACAACGCAAAGTAACGCAACACATTACAACACAAGGCAAAGTAATGCAACGCAAAGTAACACAATGCAAAGTAACGCAACGCTAAGTAACGCAACACACTACAACACAAGGCAAAGTAAAGCAACGCAAAGTAAAGCAATGCAATGTAATGCAACGCAAAGTAACACAACTCAAAGTAACACAATGCAAAGTAACAACGCAAAGTAACACAAAAAAATGCAGTACAACGCAACGCACAACGCATCGCACTACAACACAACGCAAAGTAACGCAACGCAAAGTAACGCAACGCAAAGTAACGCTACGCAAAGTAACACAACGCAAAGTAACGCAACGCAAAGTAACGCACTACAAAAAAGGCTAAGTAACGCAACGCAAAGTAACACAACGCAGAGTAACACCATGCAAAGTAACGCAAAGCAAAGTAACCAACGCAAAATAACACAATACAAACTAACGCAACGTTCTACAACACAAGGCAAAGTAACGCAATGCAAAGTAAGACAACGCAAAGTAACGCAACGCAAAGTAACGCAACACATTATAACACAAGGCAAAGTAATGCAAGGCAAAGTAACACAACGCAAAGTAACACCACGCAAAGTAACGCAACACATTACAACATAAGGCAAAGTAACACAACGCAAAGTAACACAATGCACTACAACAAAATGCAAAGTAACACAATGCAAAGTAACAAAACGCAAAGTAATGCAACGCAAAGTAACACAACGCAAAGTAACACAACGCAAAGTAACGCAACACAAAGTAACACAACCCAAAGTAACACAGCGCAACGCACTACAACACAAGGCAAAGTAAAACAACGCAAAGTAACGCAACACATTACAACACAACGCAAAGTAACACAACGCAAAGTAACACAATGCAAAGTAACACAATGTAAAGTAACACAACGCAAAGTAACACGACGCAAAGTAATGCAACGCAAAGTAACGCAACGCAAAGTAACGCAACACATTACAACACAAGGCAAAGTAACACAACGCAAAGTAACACAATGCACTACAACAAAAGGCAAAGTAACACAATGCAGAGTAACAAAAGGCAAAGTAATGCAACGTAAAGTAACACAACCCAAAATAACACAGCGCAACGCACTACAACACAAGGCAAAGTAAAATAACGCAAAGTAACGCAACACATTACAACACAACGCAAAGCAACACAACGCAAAGTAACACAACACATTACAACACAACGCAAAGTAACACAACCCAAAGTAACAGAACGCAAAGTAACGCAACGCAAAGTAACACAACGCAAAGTAACACAACCCAAAGTAACACAACCCAAAGTAACACAACGCAACTTACTACAACACAAGGCAAACTAAAACAACGCAAAGTAACGCATCACATTACAATACAAGGCAAAGTAACACAATGCAAAGTAACACAACGCAAAGTAACACGACACAAAATAACGCAACGCAAAGTAACGCAAAGCAAAGTAACGCAACACATTACAACACAAGGCAAAGTAACACAACGCAAAGTAACACAATTCACTACAACAAAAGGCAAAGTAACACAATGCAAAGTAACACAACGCAAAGTAACGCAACGCAAAGTAACACAACGCAAAGTAACACAACGCAAAGTAACGCAACGCAAAGTAACACAACCCAAAGTAAAACACCGCAACGCACTACAACAAAAGGCAAAGTAAAACAACGCAAAGTAACGCAACACATTATAACACAACACAAAGTAACACAACGCAAAGTAACACAACGCAAACTAACACAACGCAAAGTAACACGACGCAAAGTAACACGGCGCAAAGTAACGCAACGCAAAGTAACGCAACGCACCGCAAAGTAACGCAACGCAAAGCAACGCAACGCAAAGTACAGCAACACAAAGTACAGCAACGCAAAGTAACACAACGCAAAGTAACACAACACAAAGTAACGCAACTTTCTACAACACAAGGCAAAGTAACACAACGCAAAGTAACACAACGCAAAGTAACACAACGCAAAGTAACACAACGCAAAGTAACGCAACACATTACAACAAAACGCAAAGTAAAACAACGCAAAGTAACGCAACACATTACAACACAACGCAAAGTAAGGCAACACATTACAACACAACGCAAAGTAACACAACGCAAAGTAAAACAATGCAAAGTAACGCAACGAAAAGTAACACAACGCAAAGTAACGCAACACATTACAACACAACGCAAAGTAACACAAGGCAAAGTAACACGACGCAAAGTAACGCAACGCAAAGTAACACAACCCAAAGTAACACAACCCAAAGTAACACAACGCAACGCACTACAATACAAGGCAAAGTAAAACAACGCAAAGTAACGCAACACATTACAACACAACGCAAAGTAACACAATGCAAAGTAACACAACGCAAAGAAACACGACGCAAAGTAACACGACGCAAAGTAACACGACGCAAAGTAACACGACGCAAAGTAACACGACGCAAAGTAACGCAACGCAAAGTAACGCAACGCAAAGTAACGCAACGCAAAGTAAGGCAACGCAAAGTACCACAACGCAAAGCAACGTAACGCAAAGTACCGCAACGCAAAGTAACGCAACGCAAAGTAACACAACACAAAGTAACGCAACGCAAAGTAATGCAACGCAAAGTAACACAACGTAAAGTAACACAACGCACTACAACAAAAGGCAAAGTGTTGCAACGCAAAGTAATACAACGCAAAGTAACACAATGCAAAGTAACACAACGCAAAGTAACACGACGCAAAGTAACGCAACGCAAAGTAACGCAACGCAAAGTAACGCAACGCAAAGTAACGCAACGCAAAGTAACACAACCCAAAGTAACACAACGCAACACACTACAACACAAGGCAAAGTAAAACAACGCAAAGTAACGCAACACATTACAACACAACGCAAAGTAACACAATGCAAAGTAACACAACAGAAAGTAACACAGCGCAACGCACTACAACACAAGGCAAAGTAAAACAACGCAAAGTAACACAATGCAAAGTAACACAACGCAAAATAACGCAACACAAAGTAACACAACCCAAAGTACCACAGCGCAACGCACTACAACACAAGGCAAAGTAAAACAACGCAAAGTAACGCAACACATTACAACACAACGCAAAGTAATACAATGCAAAGTAACACAACGCAAAGTAACACGAGTCAAAGTAACACGACGCAAAGTAACGCAACGCAAAGTAACACAACGCAAAGTAACACAACGCAAAGTAACGCAACACATTACAACACAAGGCAAAGTAATGCAACGCAAAGTAACACAATGCAAAGTAACGCAACGCTAAGTAACGCAACACACTACAACACAAGGCAAAGTAAAGCAACGCAAAGTAAAGCAATGCAATGTAATGCAACGCAAAGTAACACAACTCAAAGTAACACAATGCAAAGTAACAACGCAAAGTAACACAAAAAAATGCAGTACAACGCAACGCACAACGCATCGCACTACAACACAACGCAAAGTAACGCAACGCAAAGTAACGCAACGCAAAGTAACGCTACGCAAAGTAACACAACGCAAAGTAACGCAACGCAAAGTAACGCACTACAAAAAAAGGCTAAGTAACGCAACGCAAAGTAACACAACGCAGAGTAACACCATGCAAAGTAACGCAAAGCAAAGTAACCAACGCAAAATAACACAATACAAACTAACGCAACGTTCTACAACACAAGGCAAAGTAACGCAATGCAAAGTAAGACAACGCAAAGTAACGCAACGCAAAGTAAGGCAACACATTATAACACAAGGCAAAGTAATGCAAGGCAAAGTAACACAACGCAAAGTAACACCACGCAAAGTAACGCAACACATTACAACATAAGGCAAAGTAACACAACGCAAAGTAACACAATGCACTACAACAAAATGCAAAGTAACACAATGCAAAGTAACAAAACGCAAAGTAATGCAACGCAAAGTAACACAACGCAAAGTAACACAACGCAAAGTAACACAACGCAAAGTAACGCAACACAACGTAACACAACCCAAAGTAACACAGCGCAACGCACTACAACACAAGGCAAAGTAAAACAACGCAAAGTAACGCAACACATTACAACACAACGCAAAGTAACACAACGCAAAGTAACACAATGCAAAGTAACACAATGTAAAGTAACACAACGCAAAGTAACACGACGCAAAGTAATGCAACGCAAAGTAACGCAACGCAAAGTAACGCAACACATTACAACACAAGGCAAAGTAACACAACGCAAAGTAACACAATGCACTACAACAAAAGGCAAAGTAACACAATGCAGAGTAACAAAAGGCAAAGTAATGCAACGTAAAGTAACACAACCCAAAATAACACAGCGCAACGCACTACAACACAAGGCAAAGTAAAATAACGCAAAGTAACGCAACACATTACAACACAACGCAAAGCAACACAACGCAAAGTAACACAACACATTACAACACAACGCAAAGTAACACAACGCAAAGTAACAGAACGCAAAGTAACGCAACGCAAAGTAACACAACGCAAAGTAACACAACCCAAAGTAACACAACCCAAAGTAACACAACGCAACTTACTACAACACAAGGCAAACTAAAACAACGCAAAGTAACGCAACACATTACAATACAAGGCAAAGTAACACAATGCAAAGTAACACAACGCAAAGTAACACGACACAAAATAACGCAACGCAAAGTAACGCAAAGCAAAGTAACGCAACACATTACAACACAAGGCAAAGTAACACAACGCAAAGTAACACAATTCACTACAACAAAAGGCAAAGTAACACAATGCAAAGTAACAAAACGCAAAGTAATGCAACGCAAAGTAACACAACGCAAAGTAACACAACGCAAAGTAACACAACGCAAAGTAACACAACGCAAAGTAACGCAACGCAAAGTAACACAACCCAAAGTAAAACACCGCAACGCACTACAACAAAAGGCAAAGTAAAACAACGCAAAGTAACGCAACACATTATAACACAACACAAAGTAACACAACGCAAAGTAACACAACGCAAACTAACACAACGCAAAGTAACACGACGCAAAGTAACACGGCGCAAAGTAACGCAACGCAAAGTAACGCAACGCACCGCAAAGTAACGCAACGCAAAGCAACGCAACGCAAAGTACAGCAACACAAAGTACAGCAACGCAAAGTAACACAACGCAAAGTAACACAACACAAAGTAACACAACACAAAGTAACGCAACTTTCTACAACACAAGGCAAAGTAACACAACGCAAAGTAACACAACGCAAAGTAACACAACGCAAAGTAACACAACGCAAAGTAACACAACGCAAAGTAACGCAACACATTACAACAAAACGCAAAGTAAAACAACGCAAAGTAACGCAACACATTACAACACAACGCAAAGTAAGGCAACACATTACAACACAACGCAAAGTAACACAACGAAAAGTAAAACAATGCAAAGTAACGCAACGAAAAGTAACACAACGCAAAGTAACGCAACACATTACAACACAACGCAAAGTAACACAAGGCAAAGTAACACGATGCAAAGTAACACAACGCAACGCACTACAATACAAGGCAAAGTAAAACAACGCAAAGTAACGCAACACATTACAACACAACGCAAAGTAACACAATGCAAAGTAACACAACGCAAAGAAACACGACGCAAAGTAACACGACGCAAAGTAACACGACGCAAAGTAACGCAACGCAAAGTAACGCAACGCAAAGTAACGCAACGCAAAGTAAGGCAACGCAAAGTACCACAACGCAAAGCAACGTAACGCAAAGTACCGCAACGCAAAGTAACGCAACGCAAAGTAACACAACACAAAGTAACGCAACGCAAAGTAATGCAACGCAAAGTAACACAACGTAAAGTAACACAACGCACTACAACAAAAGGCAAAGTGTTGCAACGCAAAGTAATACAACGCAAAGTAACACAATGCAAAGTAACACAACGCAAAGTAACACGACGCAAAGTAACGCAACGCAAAGTAACGCAACGCAAAGTAACGCAACGCAAAGTAACGCAACGCAAAGTAACGCAACACATTACAACACAAGGCAAAGTAACACAACGCAAAGTAACACAATGCACTACAACAAAAGGCAAAGTAACACAATACAAAGCAACAAAACGCAAAGTAATACAACGCAAAGTAACACAACGCAAAGTAACGCAACGCAAAGTAACACAACCCAAAATAACACAGCGCAACGCACTACAACACAAGGCAAAGTAAAACAACGCAAAGTAACGCAACACATTACAACACAACGCAAAGTAACACAATGCAAACTAACACAAAACATTACAACACAACGCAAAGTAACACAACGCAAAGTAACGCAACACATTACAACACAACGCAAAGTAACACAACGCAAAGTAACACAAGGCAAAGTAACACGACGCAAAATAACGCAACGCAAAGTAACACAACCCAAAGTAACACAACCCAAAGTAACACAACGCAACGCACTACAATACAAGGCAAAGTAAAACAACGCAAAGTAACGCAACACATTACAACACAACGCAAAGTAACACAATGAAAAGTAACACCACGCAAAGTAACACGACGCAAAGTACCGCAACGCAAAGCAACGTAACGCAAAGTACCGCAACGCAAAGTAACGCAACGCAAAGTAACGCAACACAAAGTAACGCAACGCAAAGTAACGCAACGCAAAGTAACGCAACGCAAAGTAACGCAACATAAAAAGTAACACAACGCACTACAACAAAAGGCAAAGTGATGCAACGCAAAGTAATACAACGCAAAGTAACACAATGCAAAGTAACACAACGCAAAGTAACACGACGCAAAGTAACGCAACGCAAAGTAACGCAACGCAAAGTAACGCAACACATTACAACACAAGACAAAGTAACACAACGCAAACTAACAATGCACTACAACAAAAGGCAAAGTAACACAATGCAAAGTAACAAAACGCAAAGTAATGCAACGCAAAGTAACACAATCCAAAATAACACAGCGCAACGCACTACAACACAAGGCAAAGTAAAACAACGCAAAGTAACGCAACACATTACAACACAACGCAAAGTGACACAACGCAAAGTAACACAACGCAAAGTAACGCAAAGCAAAGTAACACAACGCAAAGTAACACAACCCAAAGTAACACAACGCAACGCACTACAACACAAGGCAAAGTAACACAACGCAAAGTAACGCAACACATTACAACACAACGCAAAGTAACACAATGGAAAGTAACACAACGCAAAGTAACGCAACGCAAAGTAACGCAACGCAAAGTAACGCAACGCAAAGTAACGCAACGCAAAGTAACGCAACACATTACAACACAAGGCAAAGTAACACAACGCAAAGTAACACAATGCACTACAACAAAAGGCAAAGTAACACTATGCAAAGTAACAAAACGCAAAGTAACGCAATGCAAAGTAACACAACGCAAAGTAACACAACGCAAAGTAACGCAACGCAAAGTAACACAACCCCAAGTAACACAACCCAAAGTAACACAACGCAACGCACTACAATACAAGGCAAAGTAAAACAACGCAAAGTAACACAACACATTACAACACAACGCAAAGTAACACAACGCAAAGAAACACGACGCAAAGTAACACGACGCAAAGTAACACGACGCAAAGTAACACGACGCAAAGTAACGCAACGCAAAGTAACGCAACGCAAAGTAAGGAAACGCAAAGTAACGCAACGCAAAGTAACGCAACACAAAGTAACGCAACGCAAAGTAATGCAACGCAAAGTAACACAACGTAAAGTAACACAACGCACTACAACAAAAGGCAAAGTGATGCAACGCAAAGTAATACAACGCAAAGTAACACAATGCAAAGTAACACAACGCAAAGTAACACGACGCAAAGTAACGCAACGCAAAGTAACGCAACGCAAAGTAACGCAACACATTACAACACAAGGCAAAGTAACACAACGCAAAGTAACACAATGCACTACAACAAAAGGCAAAGTAACACAATGCAAAGCAACAAAACGCAAAGTAATGCAACGCAAAGTAACACAACGCAAAGTAACGCAACGCAAAGTAACACAACCCAAAATAACACAGCGCAAATCACTACAACACAAGGCAAAGTAAAACAACGTAAAGTAACGCAACACATTACAACACAACGCAAAGTAACACAATGCAAACTAACACAAAACATTACAACACAACGCAGAGTAACACAACGCAAAGTAACGCAACACATTACAACACAACGCAAAGTAACACAACGCAAAGTAACACAAGGCAAAGTAACACGACGCAAAATAACGCAACGCAAAGTAACACAACCCAAAGTAACACAACCCAAAGTAACACAACGCAACGCACTACAATACAAGGCAAAGTAAAACAACGCAAAGTAACGCAACACATTACAACACAACGCAAAGTAACACAATGCAAAGTAACACAACGCAAAGTAACACGACGCAAAGTAACGCAACGCAAAGTAAGGCAACGCAAAGTAAGGCAACGCAAAGTACCGCAACGCAAAGCAACGTAACGCAAAGTACCGCAACGCAAAGTAACGCAACGCAAAGTAACGCAACACAAAGTAACGCAACGCAAAGTAACGCAACGCAAAGTAACGCAACGTAAAGTAACGCAACGCACTACAACAAAAGGAAAAATGATGCAACGCAAAGTAATACAACGCAAAGTAACACAATGAAAAGTAACACAACGCAAAGTAACACGACGCAAAGTAACGCAACGCAAAGTAACGCAACGCAAAGTAACGCAACACATTACAACACAAGACAAAGTAACACAACGCAAAATAACAATGCACTACAACAAAAGGCAAAGTAACACAATGCAAAGTAACAAAAGGCAAAGTAATGCAACGCAAAGTAACACAATCCAAAATAACACAGCGCAACGCACTACAACACAAGGCAAAGTAAAACAACGCAAAGTAACGCAACACATTACAACACAACGCAAAGTAACACAATGCAAACTAACACAACACAAAGTAACACAACGCAAAGTAACACAACGCAAAGTAACACAACGCAAAGTAACGCAACACATTACAACACAAGGCAAAGTAACACAACGCAAAGTAACGCAACACATTACAACACAAGGCAAAGTAAAACAACGCAAAGTAACGCAACACATTACAACACAACGCAAAGTGACACAACGCAAAGTAACGCAACGCAAAGTAACGCAAAGCAAAGTAACACAACGCAAAGTAACGCAACGCAAAGTAACACAACCCAAAGTAAAACACCGCAACGCACTACAACAAAAGGCAAAGTAAAACAACGCAAAGTAACGCAACACATTATAACACAACACAAAGTAACACAACTTAAAGTAACACAATGCAAAGTAACACAACGCAAAGTAACACGACGCAAAGTAACGCAACGCAAAGTAACGCAACGCACCGCAAAGTAACGCAACGCAAAGTAACGCAACGCAAAGTACAGCAACGCAAAGTAACACAACGCAAAGTAACACAACACAAAGTAACGCAACTTTCTACAACACAAGGCAAAGTAACACAACGCAAAGTAACACAACGCAAAGTAACACAACGCAAAGTAACACAACGCAAAGTAACGCAACACATTACAACAAAACGCAAAGTAAAACAACGCAAAGTAACGCAACACATTACAACACAACGCAAAGTAAGGCAACACATTACAACACAACGCAAAGTAACACAACGCAAAGTAACACAACGCAAAGTAAAACAACGCAAAGTAACGCAACAAATTACAACACAACGCAAAGTAACACAACGCAAAGTAAAACAATGCAAAGTAACGCAACGCAAAGTAACACAACGCAAAGTAACGCAACACATTACAACACAACGCAAAGTAACACAAGGCAAAGTAACACGACGCAAAGTAACGCAACGCAAAGTAACACAACCCAAAGTAACACAACGCAACGCACTACAACACAAGGCAAAGTAAAACAACGCAAAGTAACGCAACACATTACAACACAACGCAAAGTAACACAATGCAAAGTAACACAACGCAAAGAAACACGACGCAAAGTAACACGACGCAAAGTAACATGACGCAAAGTAACACGACGCAAAGTAACGCAACGCAAAGTAACGCAACGCAAAGTAAGGCAACGCAAAGTACCACAACGCAAAGCAACGTAACGCAAAGTACCGCAACGCCAAGTAACGCAACGCAAAGTAACGCAACACTAAGTAACGCAACGCAAAGTAATGCAACGCAAAGTAACACAACGTAAAGTAACACAACGCACTACAACAAAAGGCAAAGTGTTGCAACGCAAAGTAATACAACGCAAAGTAACACAATGCAAAGTAACACAACGCAAAGTAACACTACGCAAAGTAACGCAACGCAAAGTAACGCAACGCAAAGTAATGCAACGCAAAGTAACGCAACACATTACAACACAAGGCAAAGTAACACAGCGCAAAGTAACACAATGCACTACAACAAAAGGCAAAGTAACACAACGCAAAGTAACGCAACGCAAAGTAACGCAACGCAAAGTAACGCTAAGCAAAGTAACACAACGCAAAGAACCGCAACGCAAAGTAACGCACTACAACAAAATGCAAAGTAACGCAACGCAAAGTAACACAACGCAAAGTAACACCATGCAAAGTAACGCAAAGCAAAATAACCAACGCAAAATAACACAACACAAACTAAGGCAAAGCAAAGTAACCAACGAAAGATAACACAATACAAAGTAATGCAAAGGAAAGTAACAACGCAAAGTAATGCATCGCAAAGTAACGCAACGCAAAGTAACACAACAGAAAGTAATGCAACGCAAAGTAACAATGCAAAGTAACAACGCAAAGTAACAACGCAAAGTAACAACGCAAAGTAACTCAAAACAATGCATTACAACGCTTCGCACTACAACGCAACACACTACAACGCATCGCACTACAACACAAGGCAAAGTAACGCAACGCAAAGTAACACAACGCAAAGTAACGCAACGCAAAGTAACGCAACGCAAAGTAACGCTAAGCAAAGTAACACAACGCAAAGAACCGCAACGCAAAGTAACGCACTACAACAAAATGCAAAGTAACGCAACGCAAAGTAACACAACGCAAAGTAACACCATGCAAAGTAACACCATGCAAAGTAACGCAAAGCAAAATAACCAACGCAAAATAACACAACACAAACTAAGGCAACTTTCTACAACACGTTATCAAGGTAAAGTAACGCAACGCAAAGTAACAACGCAAAGTAACAACGCAAAGTAACAACGCAAAGTAACGCAAAACAACGCATTTTAACATAACGCAACGCAAAGTAACGCAACGCAAAGTAACGCAACGCAAAGTAATGTTACGCAAAGTAACGCAACGCAAAGTAACGCAACGCAAAGTAACGCAACGCAAAGTAATCCAACGCAAAGTAACGCACTCAACATAATGCAAAGTAACGCAACGCAAAGTGACACAACGCAAAGTAACGCAACGCAAAGTAATGCAACACAAAGTTACGCAACGCAAAGTAATGCAACGCAAAGTAACAACGCAAAGTAACAACGCAAAGAAACAACGCAAAGTAACAACGCAAAGTAACGCAACACAACGCATTACAACTCATCGCACTACAACGCAACGCACTACAACGCAACGCACTACAACGCATCGCACTACAACAAAACGCAAAATAACGCAACGCAAAGTAACGCAACGCAAAGTAACGCAACGCAAAGTAACGCAACGCAAAGTAACGCAACGCAAAGTAACAGAACGCAAAGGAACACAATGCAAAGTAAAACAACGCAAAGTAACGCAACGCAAAGTAACGCAACGCAAAGTAACGCAACCCATTACAACACAAGGTAAAGTAAACGCAAAGTAACGCACTACGACACAACGCAAAGTAACTAATGCAAAGTAACACAAGGCAAAGTAACACAACGCACTACAACACAAGGCAAAGTAACGCAATGCAAACGAACACAAAATGCAAAGTAACGCAACGCAAAGTAACGCAACTCAAAGTAACGCAACGCAAAGTAACGCAACGCAAAGTTACGCAACGCAAAGTAACAACGCAAAGTAACAACGCAAAACAACGCATTACAACGCATCGCACTACAACGCAACGCAAAATACCGCAACACAAAGTAACGCAACGCAAAGTAATGCAACGCAAAGTAACGCAACACATTACAACACAAGGCAAAGTAACACAACGCAAAGTAACACAATGCACTACAACAAAAGGCAAAGTAACACAATGCAAAGCAACAAAACGCAAAGTAATGCAACGCAAAGTAAAACAACGCAAAGTAACGCAACACATTACAACACAACGCAAAGTAACACAATGCAAACTAACACAAAACATTACAACACAACGCAAAGTAACACAACGCAAAGTAACGCAACACATTACAACACAACGCAAAGTAAAATAACGCAAAGTAACACAAGGCAAAGTAACACGACGCAAAATAACGCAACGCAAAGTAACACAACCCAAAGTAACACAACCCAAAGTAACACAACGCAACGCACTACAATACAAGGCAAAGTAAAACAACGCAAAGTAACGCAACACATTACAACACAACGCAAAGTAACACAATGCAAAGTAACACAATGCAAAGTAACACAACGCAAAGTAACACGACGCAAAGTAACGCAACGCAAAGTAAGGCAACGCAAAGTAAGGCAACGCAAAGTACCGCAACGCAAAGCAACGTAACGCAAAGTACCGCAACGCAAAGTAACGCAACGCAAAGTAACGCAACACAAAGTAACGCAACGCACTACAACAAAAAGGCAAAGTGATGCAACGCAAAGTAATACAACGCAAAGTAACACAAGGCAAAGTAACACAACGCAAAGTAACACGACGCAAAGTAACGCAACGCAAAGTAACGCAACGCAAAGTAACGCAACACATTACAACACAAGACAAAGTAACACAACGCAAAATAACACAATGCACTACAACAAAAGGCAAAGTAACACAATGCAAAGTAACAAAACGCAAAGTAATGCAACGCAAAGTAACACAATCCAAAATAACACAGCGCAACGCACTACAACACAAGGCAAAGTAAAACAACGCAAAGTAACGCAACACATTACAACACAACGCAAAGTAACACAATGCAAACTAACACAACACAAAGTAACACAACGCAAAGTAACACAACGCAAAGTAACACACCGCAAAGTAACGCAACACATTACAACACAAGGAAAAGTAAAACAACGCAAAGTAACGCAACACATTACAACACAACGCAAAGTGACACAATGCAAAGTAACGCAACGCAAAGTAACGCAAAGCAAAGTAACATAACACAAAGTAACACAACCCAAAGTAACACAACCCAAAGTAACACAACGCAACGCACTACAACACAAGGCAAAGTAACACAACGCAAAGTAACGCAACACATTACAACACAACGCAAAGTAACACAATGCAAAGTAACACAACGCAAAGTAACAAGACGCAAAGTAACGCAACACAAAGTAACGCAACGCAAAGTAACGCAACACAAAGTAACGCAACACATTACAACACAAGGCAAAGTAACACAACGCAAAGTAACACAATGCACTACAACAAAAGGCAAAGTAACACAATGCAAAGTAACAAAACGCAAAGTAACGCAACGCAAAGTAACACAACGCAAAGTAACACAACGCAAAGTAACGCAACGCAAAGTAACACAACCTAAAGTAACACAGCGCAACGCACTACAACACAAGGCAAAGTAAAACAACGCAAATTAACGCAACACATTAAAACACAACGCAAAGTAACACAATGCAAAGTAACACAAGGCAAAGTAACACAAGGCAAAGTAACATGACGCAAAGTAACATGACGCAAAGTAACGCAACGCAAAGTAACACAACCCAAAGTAACACAACCCAAAGTACCACAACGCAATGCACTACAATACAAGGCAAAGTAAAACAACGCAAAGTAACGCAACACATTACAACAAAACGCAAAGTAACACAATGCAAAGTAACACAACGCAAAGTAACACAACGCAAAGTAACGCAACGCAAAGTAACACAACGCAAGGTAACACGACCCAAAGTAACGCAATGTAAAGTAACGCAACTGAAAGTAACGCAACTCAAAGTAACGCAACGCAAAGTAACGCAACGCAAAGCAATGCAACGCAAAGTAACGCAACGCAAAGCAATGCAACGCAAAGCAATGCAACGCAAAGTACCGCAACGCACTACAACACAATGCAAAGTAAAGCAACGCAAAGTAACGCAACGCAAAGTACATCAACGCAAAGTAACGCAATGCAAAGTAACGCAACTCAAAGTAACGCAACTCAAAGTAACGCAACACAAAGTAACGCAACGCAAAGTAACGCAACGCAAAGCAACGCAACGCAAAGTACCGCAACGCAAAGTAACACAACGTAAAGTAACAAAACGAACTACAACAAAAGACAAAGTGATGCAACGCAAAGGAATACAACTCAATGTAACACAACGCAAAGTAACGCAACGCAAAGTAACGCAACGCAAAGTAACACAACGCAAAGTAACGCAACGCAACGTAACGCAACGCAAAGTAACGCTACGCAAAGTAACGCAACGCTAAATAACGCAACACATTACAACACAAGGCAAAGTAACGCAACGCACTACGACACAACGCAAAGTAATTAATGCAAACGAACACAAGGCAAAGTAACGCAACGCAAAGTAACGCAACGCAAAGTAACGCAACGCAAAGTAACGCAACGCAAAGTAACGCAAATTAACGCAACGCAAAGTAATGCAACGCAAAGTAATGCAACGCAAAGTAACGCAATGCAAAGTAACGCAAAGCAAAGTAACCAACTCAAGATAACACAACACAAAGTAACGCAAAGCAAAGTAACCAACGAAAGATAACACAATACAAAGTAATGCAAAGGAAAGTAACAACGCAAAGTAATGCATCGCAAAGTAACGCAACGCAAAGTAACACAACAGAAAGTAATGCAACGCAAAGTAACAATGCAAAGTAACAACGCAAAGTAACAACGCAAAGTAACAAAGCAAAGTAACTCAAAACAATGCATTACAACGCTTCGCACTACAACGCAACACACTACAACGCATCGCACTACAACACAAGGCAAAGTAACGCAACGCAAAGTAACACAACGCAAAGTAACGCAACGCAAAGTAACGCAACGCAAAGTAACGCTAAGCAAAGTAACACAACGCAAAGAACCGCAACGCAAAGTAACGCACTACAACAAAATGCAAAGTAACACAACGCAAAGTAACACAACGCAAAGTAACACCATGCAAAGTAACGCAAAGCAAAATAACCAACGCAAAATAACACAACACAAACTAAGGCAACTTTCTACAACACGTTATCAAGGTAAAGTAACGCAACGCAAAGTAACAACGCAAAGTAACAACGCAAAGTAACAACGCAAAGTAACAACGCAAAGTAACGCAAAACAACGCATTTTAACATAACGCAACGCAAAGTAACGCAACGCAAAGTAACGCAACGCAAAGTAATGTTACGCAAAGTAACGCAACGCAAAGTAACGCAACGCAAAGTAACGCAACGCAAAGTAATCCAACGCAAAGTAACGCACTCAACATAATGCAAAGTAACGCAACGCAAAGTGACACAACGCAAAGTAACGCAACGCAAAGTAATGCAACACAAAGTTACGCAACGCAAAGTAATGCAACGCAAAGTAACAACGCAAAGTAACAACGCAAAGAAACAACGCAAAGTAACAACGCAAAGTAACGCAACACAACGCATTACAACTCATCGCACTACAACGCAACGCACTACAACGCAACGCACTACAACGCATCGCACTACAACAAAACGCAAAATAACGCAACGCAAAGTAACGCAACGCAAAGTAACGCAACGCAAAGTAACGCAACGCAAAGTAACGCAACGCAAAGTAACGCAACGCAAAGTAACACAACGCAAAGGAACACAATGCAAAGTAAAGCAACGCAAAGTAACGCAACCCATTACAACACAAGGTAAAGTAAACGCAAAGTAATGCACTACGACACAACGCAAAGTAACTAATGCAAAGTAACACAAGGCAAAGTAACACAACGCACTACAACACAAGGCAAAGTAACGCAATGCAAACGAACACAAAATGCAAAGTAACGCAACGCAAAGTAACGCAACTCAAAGTAACGCAACGCAAAGTAACGCAACGCAAAGTTACGCAACGCAAAGTAACAACGCAAAGTAACAACGCAAAACAACGCATTACAACGCATCGCACTACAACGCAACGCAAAATACCGCAACACAAAGTAACGCAACGCAGAGTAACGCACTACAACAAAATACAAAGTAACGCAACGCAAAGTAACACAACGCAAAGGAACACAATGCAAAGAAACACAACGCAAAGTAACGCAACGCAAAGTGACTCAACCCATTACAACACAAGGCAAAGTAATGAAAGGTAAAGTAAAGCAACGCAAAGTAACACAACACAAAGTAATACAACGCAAAGTAAAAACGCAAAGTAACAACGCAAAGTAACAACGCAAAGTAACAACGCAAAGTAACGCAAAACAACGCATTACAAAATAACGCAAAGTAATGCAAAGTAACGCAACGAACAGTAACGCAACGCAAAGTAACGCAACGCAAAGTAACGCAACGCAAAGTAACGCTACACAAAGTAACGCAACGCAAAGTAACGCTACACAAAGTAACGCAACGCAAAGTAACGCAACGCAAAGTAACGGCCAAAAAAAAAATGCAAAGTAACGCAACGCAAAGTACAACAACGCAAAGTAACGCAAAGTAAACGCAAAATAACACAACGCAAAATAACACAACACAAAGTAACACAACTTTCTACAACACAAGGCAAAGTAACGCAACGCAAAGTGACAACGCAAACGAACACAATGCAAAGTAACGCAACGCAAAGTAACGCAACACAAAGTAACGCAACACAAAGTAACGCAACACAAAGTAACGCAACGCAAAGTAACGCAACGCAAAGTAACGCAACGCAAAGTAACGCAACTCAAAGTAACGCAACGCAAAGTAACGCAACGCGAAGTAACGCAACGCAAAGTAACGCAACGCAAAGTAACGCACTACAACAAAATGCAAAGTAACGCAACGCAATGTAACACAACGCAAAGTAACACAATGCAAAGTAACGCAAAGCAAAGTAACCAACGCAAGATAACACAACACAAAGTAACGCAAAGCAAAGTAATCAACGCAAGATAACAGAACACAAACTAACGCAACGGTCTACAACGCAAGGAAAAGTAACGCAACGCAAAGTAACACAACACAAAGTAATGCAAAGCAAAGTAACAACGCAAAGTAACAACGCAAAGTAACGCAACGCAAAGTAACGCAACGCAAAGTAACGCATCGCAAAGTAACGCACTACAACAAAATGCAAAGTAACGCAACGCAAAGTAACACAATACAAAGTAACACAATACAAAGTAACGCAAAGCAAAGTAACCAACTCAAGATAACACAACACAAAGTAACGCAAAGCAAAGTAACCAACGCAAGATAAAACAACACAAACTAACGCAACTTTCTACAACACAAGGCAAAGTAACACAACGCAAAGTAACACAACACAAAGTAATGCAAACCAAAGTAACAACGCAAAGTAACGCAACGCAAAGTAACGCAACGCAAAGTAAAGCTACGCAAAGTAACAACGCAAAATAACATAACGCAAAGTAACAACGCAAAGTAACAACGCAACGTTCTACAACACAAGGCATAGTAACGCAACGCAAAGTAAAGGAACACATTACAACACAAGGTAAGGTAACGCAACGCAAAGTAACACAACACAAAGTAATGCAACGCAAAGTAACAATGCAAAGTAACAACGCAAAGTAACAACTCATAGTAACAACGCAAAGTAACGCAAAACAACGCATTACAACGCTTCGCACTACAACGCAACGCACTACAACGCATCGCACTACAACGCATCGCACTACAACACAAGGCAAAGTAACGCAACGCAAAGTAACACAACGCAAAGTAACGCAAAGTAACAACGCAAAGTAACTCAAAACAATGCATTACAACGCTTCGCACTACAACGCAACACACTACAACGCATCGCACTACAACACAAGGCAAAGTAACGCAACGCAAAGTAACACAACGCAAAGTAACGCAACGCAAAGTAACGCAACGCAAAGTAACGCTAAGCAAAGTAACACAACGCAAAGAACCGCAACGCAAAGTAACGCACTACAACAAAATGCAAAGTAACGCAACGCAAAGTAACACAACGCAAAGTAACACCATGCAAAGTAACGCAAAGCAAAATAACCAACGCAAAATAACACAACACAAACTAAGGCAACTTTCTACAACACGTTATCAAGGTAAAGTAACGCAACGCAAAGTAACAACGCAAAGTAACAACGCAAAGTAACAACGCAAAGTAACGCAAAACAACGCATTTTAACATAACGCAACGCAAAGTAACGCAACGCAAAGTAACGCAACGCAAAGTAATGTTACGCAAAGTAACGCACCGCAAAGTAACGCAAGGCAAAGTAATCCAACGCAAAGTAACGCACTCAACATAATGCAAAGTAACGCAACGCAAAGTGACACAACGCAAAGTAACGCAACGCAAAGTAATGCAACACAAAGTTACGCAACGCAAAGTAATGCAACGCAAAGTAACAACGCAAAGTAACAACGCAAAGAAACAACGCAAAGTAACAACGCAAAGTAACGCAACACAACGCATTACAACTCATCGCACTACAACGCAACGCACTACAACGCATCGCACTACAACAAAACGCAAAGTAACGCAACGCAAAGTAACGCAACGCAAAGTAACGCAACGCAAAGTAACGCAACGCAAAGTAACGCAACGCAAAGTAACACAACGCAAAGGAACACAATGCAAAGTAAAGCAACGCAAAGTAACGCAACGCAAAGTAACGCAACCCATTACAACACAAGGTAAAGTAAACGCAAAGTAACGCACTACGACACAACGCAAAGTAACTAATGCAAAGTAACACAAGGCAAAGTAACACAACGCACTACAACACAAGGCAAAGTAACGCAATGCAAACGAACACAAAATGCAAAGTAACGCAACGCAAAGTAACGCAACTCAAAGTAACGCAACGCAAAGTAACGCAACGCAAAGTACAACAACGCAAAGTAACGCAAAGTAAACGCAAAATAACACAACGCAAAATAACACAACACAAAGTAACACAACTTTCTACAACACAAGGCAAAGTAACGCAACGCAAAGTGACAACGCAAACGAACACAATGCAAAGTAACGCAACGCAAAGTAACGCAACACAAAGTAACGCAACACAAAGTAACGCAACACAAAGTAACGCAACGCAAAGTAACGCAACGCAAAGTAACGCAACTCAAAGTAACGCAACGCAAAGTAACGCAACGCAAAGTAACGCAACGCGAAGTAACGCAACGCAAAGTAACGCACTACAACAAAATGCAAAGTAACGCAACGCAAAGTAACACAACGCAAAGTAACACAATGCAAAGTAACGCAAAGCAAAGTAACCAACGCAAGATAACACAACACAAAGTAACGCAAAGCAAAGTAATCAACGCAAGATAACAGAACACAAACTAATGCAACGGTCTACAACGCAAGGAAAAGTAACGCAACGCAAAGTAACACAACACAAAGTAATGCAAAGCAAAGTAAAAACGCAAAGTAACAACGCAAAGTAACGCAACGCAAAGTAACGCAACGCAAAGTAACGCAACGCAAAGTAACGCATCGCAAAGTAACGCACTACAACAAAATGCAAAGTAACGCAACGCAAAGTAACACAATACAAAGTAACACAATACAAAGTAACGCAAAGCAAAGTAACCAACTCAAGATAACACAACACAAAGTAACGCAAAGCAAAGTAACCAACGCAAGATAAAACAACACAAACTAACGCAACTTTCTACAACACAAGGCAAAGTAACACAACGCAAAGTAACACAACACAAAGTAATGCAAACCAAAGTAACAAGGCAAAGTAACGCAACGCAAAGTAACGCAACGCAAAGTAAAGCTACGCAAAGTAACACAACGCAAAGTAACATAACGCAAAGTAACATAACGCAAAGTAACAACGCAAAGTAACAACGCAACGTTCTACAACACAAGGCATAGTAACGCAACGCAAAGTAAAGGAACACATTACAACACAAGGTAAGGTAACGCAACGCAAAGTAACACAACACAAAGTAATGCAACGTAAAGTAACAATGCAAAGTAACAACGCAAAGTAACAACTCATAGTAACAACGCAAAGTAACGCAAAACAACGCATTACAACGCTTCGCACTACAACGCAACGCACTACAACGCATCGCACTACAACGCATCGCACTACAACACAAGGCAAAGTACCGCAACGCAAAG
Source organism: Pterois miles (assembly GCA_947000775.1). Lineage (NCBI taxonomy): Eukaryota > Metazoa > Chordata > Actinopteri > Perciformes > Scorpaenidae > Pterois > Pterois miles. The sequence continues at coordinate 2,018,878 of CAMQGK010000123.1, forward strand.
TAACGCACTACAACACAATGCAAAGTAACGCAAAGCAAAGTAACCAACGCAAGATAACACAACACAAAGTAACGCAAAGCAAAGTAATCAACGCAAGATAACAGAACACAAACTAACGCAACGGTTTACAACGCAAGGAAAAGTAACGCAACGCAAAGTAACACAACACAAAGTAATGCAAAGCAAAGTAACAACGCAAAGTAACAACGCAAAGTAACGCAACGCAAAGTAACGCAACGCAAAGTAACGCAACGCAAAGTAACGCATCGCAAAGTAACGCACTACAACAAAATGCAAAGTAACGCAACGCAAAGTAACACAATACAAAGTAACACAATACAAAGTAACGCAAAGCAAAGTAACCAACTCAAGATAACACAACACAAAGTAACGCAAAGCAAAGTAACCAACGCAAGATAAAACAACACAAACTAACGCAACTTTCTACAACACAAGGCAAAGTAACACAACGCAAAGTAACACAACACAAAGTAATGCAAACCAAAGTAACAACGCAAAGTAACGCAACGCAAAGTAACGCAACGCAAAGTAAAGCTACGCAAAGTAACACAACGCAAAGTAACATAACGCAAAGTAACATAACGCAAAGTAACAACGCAAAGTAACAACGCAACGTTCTACAACACAAGGCATAGTAACGCAACGCAAAGTAAAGAAACACATTACAACACAAGGTAAGGTAACGCAACGCAAAGTAACACAACACAAAGTAATGCAACGCAAAGTAACAATGCAAAGTAACAACGCAAAGTAACAACTCATAGTAACAACGCAAAGTAACGCAAAACAACGCATTACAACGCTTCGCACTACAACGCAACGCACTACAACGCATCGCACTACAACGCATCGCACTACAACACAAGGCAAAGTAACGCAACACAAAGTAACGCTAAGAAAAGTAACACAACGCAAAGTACCGCAACGCAAAGTACCGCAACGCAAAGTAACGAACTACAACAAAATGCAAAGTAACGCAACGCCAAGTAACGCAACGCAAAGTAACGCAACACTAAGTAACGCAACGCAAAGTAATGCAACGCAAAGTAACACAACGTAAAGTAACACAACGCACTACAACAAAAGGCAAAGTGTTGCAACGCAAAGTAATACAACGCAAAGTAACACAATGCAAAGTAACACAACGCAAAGTAACACTACGCAAAGTAACGCAACGCAAAGTAACGCAACGCAAAGTAATGCAACGCAAAGTAACGCAACACATTACAACACAAGGCAAAGTAACACAGCGCAAAGTAACACAATGCACTACAACAAAAGGCAAAGTAACACAACGCAAAGTAACGCAACGCAAAGTAACGCAACGCAAAGTAACGCTAAGCAAAGTAACACAACGCAAAGAACCGCAACGCAAAGTAACGCACTACAACAAAATGCAAAGTAACGCAACGCAAAGTAACACAACGCAAAGTAACACCATGCAAAGTAACGCAAAGCAAAATAACCAACGCAAAATAACACAACACAAACTAAGGCAAAGCAAAGTAACCAACGAAAGATAACACAATACAAAGTAATGCAAAGGAAAGTAACAACGCAAAGTAATGCATCGCAAAGTAACGCAACGCAAAGTAACACAACAGAAAGTAATGCAACGCAAAGTAACAATGCAAAGTAACAACGCAAAGTAACAACGCAAAGTAACAACGCAAAGTAACTCAAAACAATGCATTACAACGCTTCGCACTACAACGCAACACACTACAACGCATCGCACTACAACACAAGGCAAAGTAACGCAACGCAAAGTAACACAACGCAAAGTAACGCAACGCAAAGTAACGCAACGCAAAGTAACGCTAAGCAAAGTAACACAACGCAAAGAACCGCAACGCAAAGTAACGCACTACAACAAAATGCAAAGTAACGCAACGCAAAGTAACACAACGCAAAGTAACACCATGCAAAGTAACACCATGCAAAGTAACGCAAAGCAAAATAACCAACGCAAAATAACACAACACAAACTAAGGCAACTTTCTACAACACGTTATCAAGGTAAAGTAACGCAACGCAAAGTAACAACGCAAAGTAACAACGCAAAGTAACAACGCAAAGTAACGCAAAACAACGCATTTTAACATAACGCAACGCAAAGTAACGCAACGCAAAGTAACGCAACGCAAAGTAATGTTACGCAAAGTAACGCAACGCAAAGTAACGCAACGCAAAGTAACGCAACGCAAAGTAATCCAACGCAAAGTAACGCACTCAACATAATGCAAAGTAACGCAACGCAAAGTGACACAACGCAAAGTAACGCAACGCAAAGTAATGCAACACAAAGTTACGCAACGCAAAGTAATGCAACGCAAAGTAACAACGCAAAGTAACAACGCAAAGAAACAACGCAAAGTAACAACGCAAAACAACGCATTACAACGCATCGCACTACAACGCAACGCAAAATACCGCAACACAAAGTAACGCAACGCAAAGTAATGCAACGCAAAGTAACGCAACACATTACAACACAAGGCAAAGTAACACAACGCAAAGTAACACAATGCACTACAACAAAAGGCAAAGTAACACAATGCAAAGCAACAAAACGCAAAGTAATGCAACGCAAAGTAACACAACGCAAAGTAACGCAACGCAAAGTAACACAACCCAAAATAACACAGCGCAACGCACTACAACAAAAGGCAAAGTAAAACAACGCAAAGTAACGCAACACATTACAACACAACGCAAAGTAACACAATGCAAACTAACACAAAACATTACAACACAACGCAAAGTAACACAACGCAAAGTAACGCAACACATTACAACACAACGCAAAGTAACACAACGCAAAGTAACACAAGGCAAAGTAACACGACGCAAAATAACGCAACGCAAAGTAACACAACCCAAAGTAACACAACCCAAAGTAACACAACGCAACGCACTACAATACAAGGCAAAGTAAAACAACGCAAAGTAACGCAACACATTACAACACAACGCAAAGTAACACAATGCAAAGTAACACAATGCAAAGTAACACAACGCAAAGTAACACGACGCAAAGTAACGCAACGCAAAGTAAGGCAACGCAAAGTAAGGCAACGCAAAGTACCGCAACGCAAAGCAACGTAACGCAAAGTACCGCAACGCAAAGTAACGCAACGCAAAGTAACGCAACACAAAGTAACGCAACGCAAAGTAACGCAACGCAAAGTAACGCAACGCAAAGTAACGCAACGTAAAGTAACACAACGCACTACAACAAAAGGCAAAGTGATGCAACGCAAAGTAATACAACGCAAAGTAACACAAGGCAAAGTAACACAACGCAAAGTAACACGACGCAAAGTAACGCAACGCAAAGTAACGCAACGCAAAGTAACGCAACACATTACAACACAAGACAAAGTAACACAACGCAAAATAACACAATGCACTACAACAAAAGGCAAAGTAACACAATGCAAAGTAACAAAACGCAAAGTAATGCAACGCAAAGTAACACAATCCAAAATAACACAGCGCAACGCACTACAACACAAGGCAAAGTAAAACAACGCAAAGTAACGCAACACATTACAACACAACGCAAAGTAACACAATGCAAACTAACACAACACAAAGTAACACAACGCAAAGTAACACAACGCAAAGTAACACACCGCAAAGTAACGCAACACATTACAACACAAGGAAAAGTAAAACAACGCAAAGTAACGCAACACATTACAACACAACGCAAAGTGACACAATGCAAAGTAACGCAACGCAAAGTAACGCAAAGCAAAGTAACATAACGCAAAGTAACACAACCCAAAGTAACACAACCCAAAGTAACACAACGCAACGCACTACAACACAAGGCAAAGTAACACAACGCAAAGTAACGCAACACATTACAACACAACGCAAAGTAACACAATGCAAAGTAACACAACGCAAAGTAACAAGACGCAAAGTAACGCAACACAAAGTAACGCAACGCAAAGTAACGCAACACAAAGTAACGCAACACATTACAACACAAGGCAAAGTAACACAACGCAAAGTAACACAATGCACTACAACAAAAGGCAAAGTAACACAATGCAAAGTAACAAAACGCAAAGTAACGCAACGCAAAGTAACACAACGCAAAGTAACACAACGCAAAGTAACGCAACGCAAAGTAACACAACCTAAAGTAACACAGCGCAACGCACTACAACACAAGGCAAAGTAAAACAACGCAAATTAACGCAACACATTAAAACACAACGCAAAGTAACACAATGCAAAGTAACACAAGGCAAAGTAACACAAGGCAAAGTAACATGACGCAAAGTAACATGACGCAAAGTAACGCAACGCAAAGTAACACAACCCAAAGTAACACAACCCAAAGTACCACAACGCAATGCACTACAATACAAGGCAAAGTAAAACAACGCAAAGTAACGCAACACATTACAACAAAACGCAAAGTAACACAATGCAAAGTAACACAACGCAAAGTAACACAACGCAAAGTAACGCAACGCAAAGTAACACAACGCAAGGTAACACGACCCAAAGTAACGCAATGTAAAGTAACGCAACTGAAAGTAACGCAACTCAAAGTAACGCAACGCAAAGTAACGCAACGCAAAGCAATGCAACGCAAAGTAACGCAACGCAAAGCAATGCAACGCAAAGCAATGCAACGCAAAGTACCGCAACGCACTACAACACAATGCAAAGTAAAGCAACGCAAAGTAACGCAACGCAAAGTACATCAACGCAAAGTAACGCAATGCAAAGTAACGCAACTCAAAGTAACGCAACTCAAAGTAACGCAACACAAAGTAACGCAACGCAAAGTAACGCAACGCAAAGCAACGCAACGCAAAGTACCGCAACGCAAAGTAACACAACGTAAAGTAACAAAACGAACTACAACAAAAGACAAAGTGATGCAACGCAAAGGAATACAACTCAATGTAACACAACGCAAAGTAACGCAACGCAAAGTAACGCAACGCAAAGTAACACAACGCAAAGTAACGCAACGCAACGTAACGCAACGCAAAGTAACGCTACGCAAAGTAACGCAACGCTAAATAACGCAACACATTACAACACAAGGCAAAGTAACGCAACGCACTACGACACAACGCAAAGTAATTAATGCAAACGAACACAAGGCAAAGTAACGCAACGCAAAGTAACGCAACGCAAAGTAACGCAACGCAAAGTAACGCAACGCAAAGTAACGCAAATTAACGCAACGCAAAGTAATGCAACGCAAAGTAATGCAACGCAAAGTAACGCAATGCAAAGTAACGCAAAGCAAAGTAACCAACTCAAGATAACACAACACAAAGTAACGCAAAGCAAAGTAACCAACGAAAGATAACACAATACAAAGTAATGCAAAGGAAAGTAACAACGCAAAGTAATGCATCGCAAAGTAACGCAACGCAAAGTAACACAACAGAAAGTAATGCAACGCAAAGTAACAATGCAAAGTAACAACGCAAAGTAACAACGCAAAGTAACAACGCAAAGTAACTCAAAACAATGCATTACAACGCTTCGCACTACAACGCAACACACTACAACGCATCGCACTACAACACAAGGCAAAGTAACGCAACGCAAAGTAACACAACGCAAAGTAACGCAACGCAAAGTAACGCAACGCAAAGTAACGCTAAGCAAAGTAACACAACGCAAAGAACCGCAACGCAAAGTAACGCACTACAACAAAATGCAAAGTAACACAACGCAAAGTAACACAACGCAAAGTAACACCATGCAAAGTAACGCAAAGCAAAATAACCAACGCAAAATAACACAACACAAACTAAGGCAACTTTCTACAACACGTTATCAAGGTAAAGTAACGCAACGCAAAGTAACAACGCAAAGTAACAACGCAAAGTAACAACGCAAAGTAACAACGCAAAGTAACGCAAAACAACGCATTTTAACATAACGCAACGCAAAGTAACGCAACGCAAAGTAACGCAACGCAAAGTAATGTTACGCAAAGTAACGCAACGCAAAGTAACGCAACGCAAAGTAACGCAACGCAAAGTAATCCAACGCAAAGTAACGCACTCAACATAATGCAAAGTAACGCAACGCAAAGTGACACAACGCAAAGTAACGCAACGCAAAGTAATGCAACACAAAGTTACGCAACGCAAAGTAATGCAACGCAAAGTAACAACGCAAAGTAACAACGCAAAGAAACAACGCAAAGTAACAACGCAAAGTAACGCAACACAACGCATTACAACTCATCGCACTACAACGCAACGCACTACAACGCAACGCACTACAACGCATCGCACTACAACAAAACGCAAAATAACGCAACGCAAAGTAACGCAACGCAAAGTAACGCAACGCAAAGTAACGCAACGCAAAGTAACGCAACGCAAAGTAACGCAACGCAAAGTAACACAACGCAAAGGAACACAATGCAAAGTAAAGCAACGCAAAGTAACGCAACCCATTACAACACAAGGTAAAGTAAACGCAAAGTAATGCACTACGACACAACGCAAAGTAACTAATGCAAAGTAACACAAGGCAAAGTAACACAACGCACTACAACACAAGGCAAAGTAACGCAATGCAAACGAACACAAAATGCAAAGTAACGCAACGCAAAGTAACGCAACTCAAAGTAACGCAACGCAAAGTAACGCAACGCAAAGTTACGCAACGCAAAGTAACAACGCAAAGTAACAACGCAAAACAACGCATTACAACGCATCGCACTACAACGCAACGCAAAATACCGCAACACAAAGTAACGCAACGCAGAGTAACGCACTACAACAAAATACAAAGTAACGCAACGCAAAGTAACACAACGCAAAGGAACACAATGCAAAGAAACACAACGCAAAGTAACGCAACGCAAAGTGACTCAACCCATTACAACACAAGGCAAAGTAATGAAAGGTAAAGTAAAGCAACGCAAAGTAACACAACACAAAGTAATACAACGCAAAGTAAAAACGCAAAGTAACAACGCAAAGTAACAACGCAAAGTAACAACGCAAAGTAACGCAAAACAACGCATTACAAAATAACGCAAAGTAATGCAAAGTAACGCAACGAACAGTAACGCAACGCAAAGTAACGCAACGCAAAGTAACGCAACGCAAAGTAACGCTACACAATGTAACGCAACGCAAAGTAACGCTACACAAAGTAACGCAACGCAAAGTAACGCAACGCAAAGTAACGGCCAAAAAAAAAAATGCAAAGTAACGCAACGCAAAGTACAACAACGCAAAGTAACGCAAAGTAAACGCAAAATAACACAACGCAAAATAACACAACACAAAGTAACACAACTTTCTACAACACAAGGCAAAGTAACGCAACGCAAAGTGACAACGCAAACGAACACAATGCAAAGTAACGCAACGCAAAGTAACGCAACACAAAGTAACGCAACACAAAGTAACGCAACACAAAGTAACGCAACGCAAAGTAACGCAACGCAAAGTAACGCAACGCAAAGTAACGCAACTCAAAGTAACGCAACGCAAAGTAACGCAACGCGAAGTAACGCAACGCAAAGTAACGCAACGCAAAGTAACGCACTACAACAAAATGCAAAGTAACGCAACGCAATGTAACACAACGCAAAGTAACACAATGCAAAGTAACGCAAAGCAAAGTAACCAACGCAAGATAACACAACACAAAGTAACGCAAAGCAAAGTAATCAACGCAAGATAACAGAACACAAACTAACGCAACGGTCTACAACGCAAGGAAAAGTAACGCAACGCAAAGTAACACAACACAAAGTAATGCAAAGCAAAGTAACAACGCAAAGTAACAACGCAAAGTAACGCAACGCAAAGTAACGCAACGCAAAGTAACGCATCGCAAAGTAACGCACTACAACAAAATGCAAAGTAACGCAACGCAAAGTAACACAATACAAAGTAACACAATACAAAGTAACGCAAAGCAAAGTAACCAACTCAAGATAACACAACACAAAGTAACGCAAAGCAAAGTAACCAACGCAAGATAAAACAACACAAACTAACGCAACTTTCTACAACACAAGGCAAAGTAACACAACGCAAAGTAACACAACACAAAGTAATGCAAACCAAAGTAACAACGCAAAGTAACGCAACGCAAAGTAACGCAACGCAAAGTAAAGCTACGCAAAGTAACAACGCAAAATAACATAACGCAAAGTAACAACGCAAAGTAACAACGCAACGTTCTACAACACAAGGCATAGTAACGCAACGCAAAGTAAAGGAACACATTACAACACAAGGTAAGGTAACGCAACGCAAAGTAACACAACACAAAGTAATGCAACGCAAAGTAACAATGCAAAGTAACAACGCAAAGTAACAACTCATAGTAACAACGCAAAGTAACGCAAAACAACGCATTACAACGCTTCGCACTACAACGCAACGCACTACAACGCATCGCACTACAACGCATCGCACTACAACACAAGGCAAAGTAACGCAACGCAAAGTAACACAACGCAAAGTAACGCAAAGTAACAACGCAAAGTAACTCAAAACAATGCATTACAACGCTTCGCACTACAACGCAACACACTACAACGCATCGCACTACAACACAAGGCAAAGTAACGCAACGCAAAGTAACACAACGCAAAGTAACGCAACGCAAAGTAACGCAACGCAAAGTAACGCTAAGCAAAGTAACACAACGCAAAGAACCGCAACGCAAAGTAACGCACTACAACAAAATGCAAAGTAACGCAACGCAAAGTAACACAACGCAAAGTAACACCATGCAAAGTAACGCAAAGCAAAATAACCAACGCAAAATAACACAACACAAACTAAGGCAACTTTCTACAACACGTTATCAAGGTAAAGTAACGCAACGCAAAGTAACAACGCAAAGTAACAACGCAAAGTAACAACGCAAAGTAACGCAAAACAACGCATTTTAACATAACGCAACGCAAAGTAACGCAACGCAAAGTAACGCAACGCAAAGTAATGTTACGCAAAGTAACGCACCGCAAAGTAACGCAACGCAAAGTAATCCAACGCAAAGTAACGCACTCAACATAATGCAAAGTAACGCAACGCAAAGTGACACAACGCAAAGTAACGCAACGCAAAGTAATGCAACACAAAGTTACGCAACGCAAAGTAATGCAACGCAAAGTAACAACGCAAAGTAACAACGCAAAGAAACAACGCAAAGTAACAACGCAAAGTAACGCAACACAACGCATTACAACTCATCGCACTACAACGCAACGCACTACAACGCATCGCACTACAACAAAACGCAAAGTAACGCAACGCAAAGTAACGCAACGCAAAGTAACGCAACGCAAAGTAACGCAACGCAAAGTAACGCAACGCAAAGTAACACAACGCAAAGGAACACAATGCAAAGTAAAGCAACGCAAAGTAACGCAACGCAAAGTAACGCAACCCATTACAACACAAGGTAAAGTAAACGCAAAGTAACGCACTACGACACAACGCAAAGTAACTAATGCAAAGTAACACAAGGCAAAGTAACACAACGCACTACAACACAAGGCAAAGTAACGCAATGCAAACGAACACAAAATGCAAAGTAACGCAACGCAAAGTAACGCAACTCAAAGTAACGCAACGCAAAGTAACGCAACGCAAAGTACAACAACGCAAAGTAACGCAAAGTAAACGCAAAATAACACAACGCAAAATAACACAACACAAAGTAACACAACTTTCTACAACACAAGGCAAAGTAACGCAACGCAAAGTGACAACGCAAACGAACACAATGCAAAGTAACGCAACGCAAAGTAACGCAACACAAAGTAACGCAACACAAAGTAACGCAACACAAAGTAACGCAACGCAAAGTAACGCAACGCAAAGTAACGCAACTCAAAGTAACGCAACGCAAAGTAACGCAACGCAAAGTAACGCAACGCGAAGTAACGCAACGCAAAGTAACGCACTACAACAAAATGCAAAGTAACGCAACGCAAAGTAACACAACGCAAAGTAACACAATGCAAAGTAACGCAAAGCAAAGTAACCAACGCAAGATAACACAACACAAAGTAACGCAAAGCAAAGTAATCAACGCAAGATAACAGAACACAAACTAATGCAACGGTCTACAACGCAAGGAAAAGTAACGCAACGCAAAGTAACACAACACAAAGTAATGCAAAGCAAAGTAAAAACGCAAAGTAACAACGCAAAGTAACGCAACGCAAAGTAACGCAACGCAAAGTAACGCAACGCAAAGTAACGCATCGCAAAGTAACGCACTACAACAAAATGCAAAGTAACGCAACGCAAAGTAACACAATACAAAGTAACACAATACAAAGTAACGCAAAGCAAAGTAACCAACTCAAGATAACACAACACAAAGTAACGCAAAGCAAAGTAACCAACGCAAGATAAAACAACACAACCTAACGCAACTTTCTACAACACAAGGCAAAGTAACACAACGCAAAGTAACACAACACAAAGTAATGCAAACCAAAGTAACAAGGCAAAGTAACGCAACGCAAAGTAACGCAACGCAAAGTAAAGCTACGCAAAGTAACACAACGCAAAGTAACATAACGCAAAGTAACATAACGCAAAGTAACAACGCAAAGTAACAACGCAACGTTCTACAACACAAGGCATAGTAACGCAACGCAAAGTAAAGGAACACATTACAACACAAGGTAAGGTAACGCAACGCAAAGTAACACAACACAAAGTAATGCAACGTAAAGTAACAATGCAAAGTAACAACGCAAAGTAACAACTCATAGTAACAACGCAAAGTAACGCAAAACAACGCATTACAACGCTTCGCACTACAACGCAACGCACTACAACGCATCGCACTACAACGCATCGCACTACAACACAAGGCAAAGTACCGCAACGCAAAGTAACGCACTACAACACAATGCAAAGTAACGCAAAGCAAAGTAACCAACGCAAGATAACACAACACAAAGTAACGCAAAGCAAAGTAATCAACGCAAGATAACAGAACACAAACTAACGCAACGGTTTACAACGCAAGGAAAAGTAACGCAACGCAAAGTAACACAACACAAAGTAATGCAAAGCAAAGTAACAACGCAAAGTAACAACGCAAAGTAACGCAACGCAAAGTAACGCAACGCAAAGTAACGCAACGCAAAGTAACGCATCGCAAAGTAACGCACTACAACAAAATGCAAAGTAACGCAACGCAAAGTAACACAATACAAAGTAACACAATACAAAGTAACGCAAAGCAAAGTAACCAACTCAAGATAACACAACACAAAGTAACGCAAAGCAAAGTAACCAACGCAAGATAAAACAACACAAACTAACGCAACTTTCTACAACACAAGGCAAAGTAACACAACGCAAAGTAACACAACACAAAGTAATGCAAACCAAAGTAACAACGCAAAGTAACGCAACGCAAAGTAACGCAACGCAAAGTAAAGCTACGCAAAGTAACACAACGCAAAGTAACATAACGCAAAGTAACATAACGCAAAGTAACAACGCAAAGTAACAACGCAACGTTCTACAACACAAGGCATAGTAACGCAACGCAAAGTAAAAAAACACATTACAACACAAGGTAAGGTAACGCAACGCAAAGTAACACAACACAAAGTAATGCAACGCAAAGTAACAATGCAAAGTAACAACGCAAAGTAACAACTCATAGTAACAACGCAAAGTAACGCAAAACAACGCATTACAACGCTTCGCACTACAACGCAACGCACTACAACGCATCGCACTACAACGCATCGCACTACAACACAAGGCAAAGTAACGCAACACAAAGTAACGCTAAGAAAAGTAACACAACGCAAAGTACCGCAACGCAAAGTACCGCAACGCAAAGTAACGAACTACAACAAAATGCAAAGTAACGCAACGCAAAGTAACACAACGCAAAGTAACATAACGCAAAGTAACACAATGCAAAGTAACGCAAAGCAAAATAACCAACGCAAAATAACACAACACAAACTAAGGCAACTTTCTACAACACGTTATCAAGGTAAAGTAACGCAACGCAAAGTAACACAACACAAAGTAATGCAACGCGAAATAACGCAACGCAAAGTAACGCAACGTAAAGTAACGCAACGCAAAGTAACGCAACCCATTACAACACAAGGTAAAGTAACGCAACGCAAAGTAACCAACTCAAGATAACACAACACAAAGTAACGCAAAGGAAAGTAACCAACGCAAGATAAAACAACACAAACTAACGCAACTTTCTACAACACAAGGCAAAGTAACACAATGCAAAGTAACACAACACAAAGTAATGCAAACCAAAGTAACAACGCAAAGTAACGCAACGCAAAGTAACGCAACGCAAAGTAAAGCTACGCAAAGTAACACAACGCAAAGTAACATAACGCAAAGTAACATAACGCAAAGTAACAACGCAAAGTAACAACGCAACGTTCTACAACACAAGGCATAGTAACGCAACGCAAAGTAAAGCAACACATTACAACACAAGGTAAGGTAACGCAACGCAAAGTAACACAACACAAAGTAACGCAACGCAAAGTAATGCAACGCAAAGTAACAATGCAAAGTAACAATGCAAAGTAACAACGCAAAGTAACAACGCAAAGTAACGCAAAACAACGCATTACAACGCTTCGCACTACAACGCAACGCACTACAACGCATCGCACTACAACGCATCGCACTACAACGCATCGCACTACAACACAAGGCAAAGTAACGCTAAGCAAAGTAACACAACGCAAAGTAACACAACGCAAAGTAACGCAACGCAAAGTAACACAACGCAAAGTAACATAACGCAAAGTAACACAATGCAAAGTAACGCAAAGCAAAATAACCAACGCAAAATAACACAACACAAACTAAGGCAACTTTCTACAACACGTTATCAAGGTAAAGTAACGCAACGCAAAGTAACACAACACAAAGTAATGCAACGCGAAATAACGCAACGCAAAGTAACGCAACGTAAAGTAACGCAACGCTAAATAACGCAACACACTACAACACAAGGCAAAGTAACGCAAAGCACTACGACACAATGCAAAGTAACACAAGGCAAAGTAACACAACGCACTACTACACAAGGCAAAGTAACGCAACGCAAACGAACACAATGCAAAGTAACGCAACGCAAAGTAACGCAACGCAAAGTTACGCAACGCAAAGTTACGCAACGCAAAGTAACGCAACGCAAAGTAACGCAACGCAAATAACGCAAAGAAATGCAACGTAAAGTAACAACGCAAAGTAACAACGCAAAGTAACGCAAAACAACGCATTACAAAGCACCGCACTACAACGCAACGCAAAATACCGCAACACAAAGTAACGCAACGCAGAGTAATGTACTACAACAAAATACCAAGTAACGCAACGCAAAGTAACACAACGCAAAGGAACACAATGCAAAGAAACGCAACGCAAAGAAACGCAACGCAAAGTAACGCAACCCAATACAACACAAGGCAAAGTAACGCAAGGTAAAGTAACGCAACGCAAAGTAACACAACACAAAGTAATGCAACGCAAAGTAAAATCGCAAAGTAACAACGCAAAGTAACAACGCAAAGTAACGCAAAACAACGCATTACAACATAACGCAAAGTAACGCAACGCAAAGTAACGCAACGCAAAGTAACGCAACGCAAAGTAACGCAACGGAAAGTAACGCAACGCAAAGTAATACTACGCAAAGTAACGCAAAGCAAAGTAACGCAACGCAAAGTAACGCAACGCAAAGTAACGCACAACAACAAAATGCAAAGTAACGCAACGCAAAGTAAAACAAGCAAAGTAACGCAAAGTAAACGCAAAATAACACAACACAAAGTAACGCAACTTTCTACAACACAAGGCAAAGTAACGCAAGGCAAAGTGACAACGCAAACGAACACAACGCAAAGTAACGCAACGCAAAGTAATGCAACGCAAAGTAATAACGCAAAGTAACAACTCAAAGTAACGCTATGCAACGCATTACAAAACATCACACTACAACACAACGCACTACAACACAACGCACTACAACGCATCGCACTACAACACAACGCAAAATAACGCAACACAAAGTAACGCACTGCAACAAAATGCAAAGTAACGCAATGCAAAGTAACACAAAGCAAAGGAACGCAACGCAAAGGAAGACAATGCAAAGTAATGCAACGCAAAGTAACGCAACGCAAAGTAACACAACACAAAGTAATGCAAAGCAAAGTAACGACGCAAAGTAACAACGCAAAGTAACAACGCAAAGTAACGCAATACAACGCATTACAAGGTAACGCAAAGTAACGCAACGCAAAGTAACGCAACGCTAAATAACGCAGCACACTACAACACAAGGCAAAGTAACGCAACGCACTACGACACAACGCAAAGTAACTAATGCAAAGTAACACAAGGCAAAGTAACACAACGCACTACAACACAAGGCAAAGTAACGCAACGCAAAGTGACACAACGCAAACGAACACAATGCAAAGTAACGCAACGCAAAGTAACGCAACACAAAGTAACGCAACGCAAAGTAACGCAAAGTAAAGCATCGCAAAGTAATGCAAGGCAAAGTAACACAACGCACTACAACACAACGCAAAGTAACACAACACAAAGTAATGCAACGCAAAGTAACAACGCAAAGTAACAACGCAAAGTAACAACGCAAAGTAACAACGCAAAGTAACGCAAACAACACATTAAAACGGATCGCACTACAACGTAATGCAGTACAACGCATCGCACTACAACACAACGCAAAGTAACGCAACGCAAAGTAACGCAACGCATAGTAACGCAACGCAAAGTAACGCAACGCAAAGTAACGCAACGCAAAGTAACGCAACGCAAAGTAATGCAACGCAAAGTAACGCATTACAACAAAATGCAAAGTAACGCAACGCAAAGTAACGCAACGCAAAGTAACGCAACGCAAAGTAACACAACGCAAAGTAACACAATGCAAAGTAAAGCAAAGCAAAATAACCAACGCAAGATAACACAACACAAAGTAACGCAAAGCAAAGTAATCAACGCAAGATAACAGAACACAAACTAACGCAACTTTCTACAACACAAGGAAAACTAACGCAACGCAAAGTAACACAACACACACAGTAACGCAAAAAAACGCATTACAACGCATCGCACTACAACGCAACGCACTACAACGCATCGCACTAAAACACAGCGCAAAGTAACGCAACGCAAAGTAACGCAACGCAAAGTAACGCAACGCAAAGTAACGCAACGCAAAGTAACGCAACGCAAAGTAACGCAACGCAAAGTAACGCAACGCAAAGTAACAACGCAAAGTAACGCACTACATTACAACACAAGGTAAGGTAACGCAATGCAAAGTAACACAACACAAAGTCATGCAACGCAAAGTAACAACGGAAAGTAACAACGCAAAGTAACAACGCAACGTTCTATAACACAAGGCATAGTAACGCAAGGCATAGTAACGCAACGCAAAGTAACGCAACACATTACAACACAAGGTAAGGTAACGCAACGCAAAGTAACGCTACGCAAAGTAACTCTACGCAAAGTAACGCAACGCAAAGTTACGCAAATTAACGCAACGTTCTACAACACAATGCATAAAGACGCAACGCAAAGTAACGCAACACAAAGTAACAACGCAAAGTAACAATGCAAAGTAACAACGCAAAGTAACAACGCAAAGTAACAACGCAAAGTTACGCAAAACAACGTATTACAACGCTTCACACTACAACGTAACGCACTACAACGCATCGCACTACAACACAACGCAAAGTAACGCAACGCAAAGTAAAGCTATGCAAAGTAACGCAACGCAAAGTAACGCACTACAACAAAATGCAAAGTAACGCAAAGCAAAGTAACCAACGCAAGATAACACAACACAAAGTAACGCAAAGCAAAGTAACCAACGCAAGATAACACAACACAAACTAACGCAACTTTCTACAACACAAGGCAAATTTAAGCAACGCAAAGTAACACAACACAAAGTAATGCAAAGCAAAGTAACAACGCAAAGTAACAACGCAAAGTAACGCAAAACAACGCATGGCACTACAACGCAACGCACTACAACGCATCGCACTACAACACAAAGCAAAGTAACGCAACGCAAAGTAACACAACGCAAAGTAACGCTACGCAAAGTAACACAACGCAAAGTAACGCAACGCAAAGTAACGCAACGCAAAGTAACGCATTACATAACAACACAAGGTAAGGTAACGCAATGCAAAGTAACACAACACAAAGTAATGCAACGCAAAGTAACAACGCAAAGTAACAACGCAACGTTCTACAACACAAGGCATAGTAACGCAACGCAAAGTAAAGCAACACATTACAACACAAGGTAAGGTAACGCAATGCAAAGTAAAACAACACAAAGTAATGCAACGCAAAGTAACAACGCAAAGTAACAACGCATAGTAACAACGCAAAGTAACAACGCAAAGTAATGCAAAACAACGCATTACAATGCATCGCACTACAACGCAATGCACTACAACGCATCGCACTACAACACAACGCAAAGTAACGAAACGTAAAGTAACGCAACGCAAAGTAACGCTACGCAAAGTAACACAACGCGAAGTAACACAACGCAAAGTACCGCAACGCAAAGTACCGCAACGCAAAGTAACGCACTACGACAAAATGCAAAGTAACGCAACGCAAAGTAACACAACGCAAAGTAACACAATGCAAAGTAACGCAAAGCAAAATAACCAACGCAAAATAACACAACACAAACTAACGCAACTTTCTACAACACATTATCAAGGTAAAGTAACGCAACGCAAAGTAATAAAACACAATGTAATGCAACGCAAAGTAACAACGCAAAGTAACAACGCAAAGTAACAACGCAAAGTAACGCAAAACAACACATTACAATGTAACGCAAAGTAACACAACGCAAAGTAACGCAACATTCTACAACACAAGGCATAAAGACGCAACTCAAAGTAACGCAACACAAAGTAACAACGCAAAGTAACAACGCAAAGTAATGCAAAACAACGTATTACAACGCATCACACTACAACGTAACGCAGTACAATGCATCGCACTACAACACAACGCAAAGTAACGCAACGCAAAGTAACGCAACGCAAACTAACGCAACGCAACGCAAAGTAACGCACTACAATAAAATGCAATGTAACGCAACGCAAAGTAACGCAACGCAAAGTAACACAACGCAAAGTAACACTATGCAAAGTAACGCAAAGCAAAGTAACCAATGCAAGATAACACAACACAAAGTAACGCAAAGCAAAGTAACCAACGCAAGATAACACAACACAAACTAACGCAACTTTCTACAACACAAGGCAAAGTAACGCAACGCAAAGTAACGCAACGCAAAGTAACACAACACAAAGTAATGCAACGCAAAGTAACAACGCAAAGTAACAACGCAAAGTAACAACGCAAAGTAACAATGCAAAGTAACAACGCAAAGTAACAACGCAAAGTAACGCAAAACAACGCATCGCACGACAACGCAACGCTCTTCAACGCAATGCACTACAACGCATCGCAATACAACATAACGCAAAGTAACGCAACGCAAAGTAACGCAACGCAAAGTAACGCAACGCAAAGTAACGCAACGCAAAGTAACGCAACGCAAAGTAACACACTACAACAAAATGCAAAGTAACGCAACGCAAAGTAACACAACACAAAGTAACACAATGAAAAGTAACGCAAAGCAAAGTAACCAACGCAAGATAACACAACACAAAGTAACGCAAAGCAAAGTAACCAACGCAAGGTAACACAACACAAAGTAATGCAAAGCAAAGTAACAACGCAAAGTAACAATGCAAACTAACAACGCAAAGTAACGCAAAACAACGCATCGCACGACAACGCAACGCACTTCAACGCAACGCACTACAACGCATCGCACTACAACACAACGCAAAGTAACGCAACGCAAAGTAACGCAACGCAAAGTAACGCAACGCAAAGTAACGCAACGCAAAGTAACGCAACGTAAAGTAACGCAACGCAAAGTAACGCAACGCAAAGTAACACACTACAACAAAATGCAAAGTAACGCAAAGTAACACAACACAAAGTAACACAATGAAAAGTAACGCAAAGCAAAGTAACCAACGCAAGATAACACAACACAAAGTAACGCAAAGCAAAGTAACCAACGCAAGATAACACAGCACAAAATAACGCAACTTTCTACAACACAAGGCAAAGTATCGCAAAGCAAAGTAACACAACACAAAGTAATGCAACGCAAAGTAACATCGCAAAGTAACAACGCAAAGTAAAAACGCAACGTTCTACAACACAAGGCATAGCAATGCAACGCAAAGTAAAGCAACACATTACAATACAAGGTAAGGTAACGCAACGCAAAGTAACGCAACGCAAAGTAACGCAACGCAAAGTAACGCTAAGCAAAGTAACACAACGCAAAGTACCGCAACGCAAAGTACCGCAACGCAAAGTAATGCACTACAACAAAATGCAAAGTAACGCAACGCAAAGTAACACAATGCAAAGTAATGCAAAGCATAATAACCAACGCAAAATAAGACAACACAAACTAACGCAACTTTCTACAACACGTTATCAAAGTAAAGTAATGCAACACAAAGTAACACAACACAGAGTAATACAACGCAAAGTAACAACGCAAAGTAACAACGCAAAGTAACAACGCAAAGAAACAACGCAAAGAAACAACGCAAAGTAACAACGCAAAGTAACAACGCAAAGTAACGGAAAACAACGCATTACAACGCATCGCACTACAACGCAACGCACTACAACGCATCGCACTACAACACAACGCAAAATAACGCAACGCAAAATAACGCAACGCAAAGTAACGCACTACAAAAAAAATGCAAAGTAACGCAACGCAAAGTAAAGCAACGCAAAGTAACGCAAAGTAACGCAACGCAAAGTAACACAATGCAAAGGAACACAATGCAAAGTAAAGCAACGCAAAGTAACGCAACGCAAAGTAACGCAACCCATTACAACACAAGGTAAAGTAACGCAGCGCAAAGTAACACAACACAAAGTAATGCAACGCAAATTAACAACGCAAAGTAACAATGCAAAGTAACAACGCAAAGTAACAACGCAAAGTAACGCAAAACAACACATTACAATGTAACGTAAAGTAACACAACGCAAAGTAACGCAAAGCAAAGTAACCAACGCAAGATAACACAACACAAACTAACACAACTTTCTACAACACAAGGCAAAGTAACGCAACGCAAAGTAACACAACACAAAGTAACATAACACAAAGTAATAAAAAGCAAAGTAACAACGCAAAGTAACAGCACAAAGTAACAACGCAAAGTAACAATGCAAAGTAACGCAAAACAACGCATTACAATGCATCGCACTACAACGCAACACACTACAACGCATCGCATTACAACACAACGCAAAGTAACGCAACGCAAAGTAACGCAACGCAAAGTAACGCAACGGTAAGTAACGTAACACACTACAACACAAGGCAAAGTACACTACGACACAACGCGAAGTAACGAATGCAAAGTAACACAAGGCAAAGTAACACAACACACTACAACACAAGGCAAAGTAACGCAACGCAAAGTAACGCAACGCAAAGTAACGCAACGCAAAGTAACGCAACGTAACGCAACGCAACGTAATGCAACGCAAAGTAACAAAGCAAAGTAACAACGCAAAGTAACAACGCAAAGTAACAACGCAAAGTAACGCAAAACAACGCATTACAACGCATCGCACTACAACGCAATGCAAAATAATGCAACACAAAGTAACGCAACGCAAAGTAACGCCACCCATTACAACACAAGGTAAAGTAACGCAATGCAAAGTAACACAACACAAAATAATGCAATGCAAAGTAACAACGCAAAGTAACAACGCAAAGTAACAACGCAAAGTAACAACGCAAAGTAACAACGCAAAGTAACGCAAAACAACGCATTACAACATAACGCAAAGTAACGCTACGCAAAGTAACGCTACGCAAAGTAACGCAACGCAAAGTAACGCAACGCAAAGTAACGCTACGCAAAGTAAAGCATTACAACAAAATGCAAAGTAACGCAACGCAAAGTAAAACAACACAAAGTAATACAATGCAAAGTAACGCAAAGTAATCAACGCAAATTAACACAAAACAAACTAACGCAACTTTCTACAACACAAGGCAAAGTAACGCAACGCAAAGTGACACAACGCAAACGAACACAATGCAACGCAAAGTAACGCAAAGTAACGCAAAGTAACGCAACGCAAAGTAATGCACTACAACAAAATGCAAAGTAACGAAACGCAAAGTAACACAACGAAAAAGGAACACAATGCAAAGTAACGCAACGCAAAGTAACGCAACGCAAAGTAACGCTACGCAAAGTAACGCAACGCAAAGTAACGCAACGCAAAGTAACGCTACGCAAAGTAACGCAACGCAAAGTAACGCACTACAACAAAATGCAAAGTAACGCAATGCAAAGTAACGCAACGCAAACGAACACAACGCAAAGTAACGCAACGCAAAGTAACGCAACGCAAAGTAACGCAATGCAAAGTAACGCAACGCAAAGTAACGCAACGCAAAGTAACGCAGCGCAAAGTAACGCAACGCAAAGAAATGCAACGCAAAGTAACACAACGCAAAGTAACGCACTACATTACAACACAAGGTAAGGTAACGCAATGCAAAGTAACACAACACAAAGTAATGCAACGCAAAGTAACAACGCAAAGTAACAACGCAACGTTCTACAACACAAGGCATAGTAATGCAACGCAGTGTAACGCAACACATTACAACACAAGGTAAGGTAACGCAACGCAAAGTAACACAACACAAAATAATGCAACGCAAAGTAACAACGCAAAGTAACAACGCAAAGTAACTACGCAAAGTAACAACAAAAAGTAACGCAAAACAACGCATTACAACGCATCGCACTACAACGTAACGCAGTACAACGCATCGCACTACAACACAACGCAAAGTAACGCAACGCAAAGTAACGCAACGCAAAGTAACGCAATGCAAAGTAACGCTACGCAAAGTAACACAACGCAAAGTAACACAACGCAAAGTAACACGCTACATTACAACACAAGGTAAGGTAACGCAATGTAGTAGTAACGCAAAACAACGCATTACAATGTAACGCAAAGTAACACAACGCAAAGTTATGCTACGCAAAGTAACGCAACGCTAAATAACGCAACACACTACAACACAAGTCAAAGTAACGCAACGCACTACGACACAACGCAAAGTAACTAATGCAAAGTAACACAAGGCAAAGCAACACAACGCACTACAACACAAGGCAAAGTAACGCAACGCAAAGTAACGCAAAGTAACGCAACGCAAAGTAACGCAACACAAAGTAACGCAACACAAAGTAACGCAACGCAAAGTAACGCAACGCAAAGTAACACAAATTAACGCAACGTTCTACAACACAAGGTATAAAGACGCAACGCAAAGTAACGCAACACAAAGTAACAACGCAAAGTAACAACGCATAGTAACAACGCAAAGTAACGCAAAACAACGTATTACAACGCATCACACTACAACGTAACGCACTACAACGCATCGCACTACAACACAACGCAAAGTAAAGCTATGCAAAGTAACGCAACGCAAAGTAACGCAACGCAAAGTAACGCACTACAACAAAATGCAAAGTAACGCAAAGCAAAGTAACCAACGCAAGATAACACAACACAAAGTAACGCAAAGCAAAGTAACCAACGCAAGATAACACAACACAAACTAACGCAACTTTCTACAACACAAGGCAAATTTAAGCAACGCAAAGTAACACAACACAAAGTAATGCAAAGCAAAGTAACAACGCAAAGTAACAACGCAAAGTAACGCAAAACAACGCATGGCACTACAACGCAACGCACTACAACGCATCGCACTACAACACAACGCAAAGTAACGCAACGCAAAGTAACACAACGCAAAGTAGCGCTACGCAAAGTAACACAACGCAAAGTAACGCAACGCAAAGTAACGCATTACATTACAACACAAGGTAAGGTAACGCAATGCAAAGTAACACAACACAAAGTAATGCAACGCAAAGTAACAACGCAAAGTAACAACGCAACGTTCTACAACACAAGGCATAGTAACGCAACGCAAAGTAAAGCAACACATTACAACACAAGGTAAGGTAACGCAATGCAAAGTAAAACAACACAAAGTAATGCAACGCAAAGTAACAACGCAAAGTAACACCGCATAGTAACAACGCAAAGTAACAACGCAAAGTAATGCAAAACAACGCATTACAACGCATCGCACTACAACGCAATGCACTACAACGCATCGCACTACAACACAACGCAAAGTAACGAAACGTAAAGTAACGCAACGCAAAGTAACGCTACGCAAAGTAACACAACGCGAAGTAACACAACGCAAAGTACCACAACGCAAAGTAACGCACTACGACAAAATGCAAAGTAACGCAACGCAAAGTAACACAACGCAAAGTAACACAATGCAAAGTAACGCAAAGCAAAATAACCAACGCAAAATAACACAACACAAACTAACGCAACTTTCTACAACACGTTATCAAGGTAAAGTAACGCAACGCAAAGTAATACAACACAACGTAATGCAACGCAAAGTAACAACGCAAAGTAACAACGCAAAGTAACAACGCAAAGTAACAACGCAAAGTAACAACGCAAAGTAACGCAAAACAACGCATTACAATGTAACGCAAAGTAACACAACGCAAAGTAACGCTACGCAAAGTAAAGCAGCGCTAAATAACGCAACACACTACAACACAAGGCAAAATAACACAACGCACTACAACACAAGGCAAAGTAACGCAACGCAAACGAACACAATGCAAAGTAACGCAACGCAAAGTAACGCAAAGTAACGCAACGGAAAGTAACGCAATGCAAAGTAACGCAACGCAAAGTAATGCAAATTAACGCAACATTCTACAACACAAGGCATAAAGACGCAACTCAAAGTAACGCAACACAAAGTAACAACGCAAAGTAACAACGCAAAGTAACAACGCAAAGTAATGCAAAACAACGTATTACAACGCATCACACTACAACGTAACGCAGTACAATGCATCGCACTACAACACAACGCAAAGTAACGCAACGCAAAGTAACGCAACGCAAACTAACGCAACGCAACGCAAAGTAACGCACTACAATAAAATGCAATGTAACGCAACGCAAAGTAACGCAACGCAAAGTAACGCAACGCAAAGTAACACTATGCAAAGTAACGCAAAGCAAAGTAACCAATGCAAGATAACACAACACAAAGTAACGCAAAGCAAAGTAACCAAAGCAAGATAACACAACACAAACTAACGCAACTTTCTACAACACAAGGCAAAGTAACGCAACGCAAAGTAACACAACACAAAGTAACACAACACAAAGTAATGCAACGCAAAGTAACAACGCAAAGTAACAACGCAAAGTAACAACGC
Source organism: Pterois miles (assembly GCA_947000775.1). Classification (NCBI taxonomy): domain Eukaryota; kingdom Metazoa; phylum Chordata; class Actinopteri; order Perciformes; family Scorpaenidae; genus Pterois; species Pterois miles. The sequence continues at coordinate 2,042,429 of CAMQGK010000123.1, forward strand.
AAAGTAACAATGCAAAGTAACAACGTAAAGTAACAACGCAAAGTAACGCAAAACAACGCATCGCACGACAACGCAACGCTCTTCAACGCAATGCACTACAACGCATCGCAATACAACACAACGCAAAGTAACGCAACGCAAAGTAACGCAACGCAAAGTAACGCAACGCAAAGTAACGCAACGCAAAGTAACACACTACAACAAAATGCAAAGTAACGCAACGCAAAGTAACACAACGCAAAGTAACACGCTACATTACAACACAAGGTAAGGTAACGCAATGTAGTAGTAACGCAAAACAACGCATTACAATGTAACGCAAAGTAACACAACGCAAAGTTATGCTACGCAAAGTAACGCAACGCTAAATAACGCAACACACTACAACACAAGTCAAAGTAACGCAACGCACTACGACACAACGCAAAGTAACTAATGCAAAGTAACACAAGGCAAAGCAACACAACGCACTACAACACAAGGCAAAGTAACGCAACGCAAAGTAACGCAAAGTAACGCAACGCAAAGTAACGCAACACAAAGTAACGCAACACAAAGTAACGCAACGCAAAGTAACGCAACGCAAAGTAACGCAACGCAAAGTAACGCAACGCAAAGTAACACACTACAACAAAATGCAAAGTAACGCAACGCAAAGTAACACAACGCAAAGTAACACGCTACATTACAACACAAGGTAAGGTAACGCAATGTAGTAGTAACGCAAAACAACGCATTACAATGTAACGCAAAGTAACACAACGCAAAGTTATGCTACGCAAAGTAACGCAACGCTAAATAACGCAACACACTACAACACAAGTCAAAGTAACGCAACGCACTACGACACAACGCAAAGTAACTAATGCAAAGTAACACAAGGCAAAGCAACACAACGCACTACAACACAAGGCAAAGTAACGCAACGCAAAGTAACGCACTACGACAAAATGCAAAGTAACGCAACGCAAAGTAACACAACGCAAAGTAACACAATGCAAAGTAACGCAAAGCAAAATAACCAACGCAAAATAACACAACACAAACTAACGCAACTTTCTACAACACGTTATCAAGGTAAAGTAACGCAACGCAAAGTAATACAACACAACGTAATGCAACGCAAAGTAACAACGCAAAGTAACAACGCAAAGTAACAACGCAAAGTAACAACGCAAAGTAACAACGCAAAGTAACGCAAAACAACGCATTACAATGTAACGCAAAGTAACACAACGCAAAGTAACGCTACGCAAAGTAAAGCAGCGCTAAATAACGCAACACACTACAACACAAGGCAAAGTAACACAACGCACTACAACACAAGGCAAAGTAACGCAACGCAAACGAACACAATGCAAAGTAACGCAACGCAAAGTAACGCAAAGTAACGCAACGGAAAGTAACGCAATGCAAAGTAACGCAACGCAAAGTAATGCAAATTAACGCAACATTCTACAACACAAGGCATAAAGACGCAACTCAAAGTAACGCAACACAAAGTAACAACGCAAAGTAACAACGCAAAGTAACAACGCAAAGTAATGCAAAACAACGTATTACAACGCATCACACTACAACGTAACGCAGTACAATGCATCGCACTACAACACAACGCAAAGTAACGCAACGCAAAGTAACGCAACGCAAACTAACGCAACGCAACGCAAAGTAACGCACTACAATAAAATGCAATGTAACGCAACGCAAAGTAACGCAACGCAAAGTAACACAACGCAAAGTAACACTATGCAAAGTAACGCAAAGCAAAGTAACCAATGCAAGATAACACAACACAAAGTAACGCAAAGCAAAGTAACCAAAGCAAGATAACACAACACAAACTAACGCAACTTTCTACAACACAAGGCAAAGTAACGCAACGCAAAGTAACACAACACAAAGTAACACAACACAAAGTAATGCAACGCAAAGTAACAACGCAAAGTAACAACGCAAAGTAACAACGCAAAGTAACAATGCAAAGTAACAACGTAAAGTAACAACGCAAAGTAACGCAAAACAACGCATCGCACGACAACGCAACGCTCTTCAACGCAATGCACTACAACGCATCGCAATACAACACAACGCAAAGTAACGCAACGCAAAGTAACGCAACGCAAAGTAACGCAACGCAAAGTAACGCAACGCAAAGTAACACACTACAACAAAATGCAAAGTAACGCAACGCAAAGTAACACAACACAAAGTAACACAATGAAAAGTAACGCAAAGCAAAGTAACCAACGCAAGATAACACAACAAAAAGTAACGCAAAGCAAAGTAACCAACACAAGGTAACACAACACAAAGTAATGCAAAGAAAAGTAACAACGCAAAGTAACAATGCAAACTAACAACGCAAAGTAACGCAAAACAACGCATCGCACGACAACGCAACGCACTTCAACGCAACGCACTACAACGCATCGCACTACAACACAACGCAAAGTAACGCAACGCAAAGTAACGCAACGCAAAGTAACGCAACGCAAAGTAACGCAACGTAAAGTAACGCAACGCAAAGTAACGCAACGCAAAGTAACACACTACAACAAAATGCAAAGTAACGCAACGCAAAGTAACACAACACAAAGTAACACAATGAAAAGTAACGCAAAGCAAAGTAACCAACGCAAGATAACGGGGTGCGGCAGTAGCTCAGTCCGTAAGGACTTGGGTTAGGATGCGGAGGACCCGGGTTCAAGTCCCCCTTGGACCAAGACCAACTGGTTGCTGGAGAGGTGCCAGTTTACCTCTTGGGCACTGCCGAGGTGCCCCTGAGCAAGGCACCAAACCCCCAACTGCTCTGGGCGCTTGTCAGGAGCAGCCCCCTCACTCTGACATCTCTCCATTGACATGTATATGTACTGTGTGAACAACAGAGTGTAAAACTGAATTTCCCCACTGTGGGACTAATAAAGGAATATCTTTCTTTCTTTTCTTTCTTTCTATAACACAACACAAAGTAACGCAAAGCAAAGTAACCAACGCAAGATAACACAGCACAAAATAACGCAACTTTCTACAACACAAGGTAAAGTATCGCAAAGCAAAGTAACACAACACAAAGTAATGCAACGCAAAGTAACATCGCAAAGTAACAACGCAAAGTAAAAACGCAACGTTCTACAACACAAGGCATAGCAATGCAACGCAAAGTAAAGCAACACATTACAATACAAGGTAAGGTAACGCAACGCAAAGTAACGCAACGCAAAGTAACGCTAAGCAAAGTAACACAACGCAAAGTACCGCAACGCAAAGTACCGCAAAGCAAAGTAATGCACTACAACAAAATGCAAAGTAACGCAACGCAAAGTAACACAACGCAAAGTAACACAATGCAAAGTAACGCAAAGCATAATAACCAACGCAAAATAACACAACACAAACTAAGGCAACTTTCTACAACACGTTATCAAAGTAAAGTAATGCAACGCAAAGTAACACAACACAGAGTAATACAACGCAAAGTAACAACGCAAAGTAACAACGCAAAGTAACAATGCAAAGAAACAACGCAAAGAAACAACGCAAAGTAACAACGCAAAGTAACGGAAAACAACGCATTACAACGCATCGCACTACAACGCAACGCACTACAACGCATCGCACTACAACACAACGCAAAATAACGCAACGCAAAATAACGCAACGCAAAGTAACGCACTACAAAAAAATGCAAAGTAACGCAACGCAAAGTAACGCAAAGTAACGCAAAGTAACGCAACGCAAAGTAACACAACGCAAAGGAACACAATGCAAAGTAAAGCAACGCAAAGTAACGCAACGCAAAGTAACGCAACGCAAAGTAACGCAACCCATTACAACACAAGGTAAAGTAACGCAGCGCAAAGTAACACAACACAAAGTAATGCAACGCAAATTAACAACGCAAAGTAACAACGCAAAGTAACAACGCAAAGTAACAACGCAAAGTAACGCAAAACAACGCATTACAATGTAACGTAAAGTAACACAACGCAAAGTAACGCAAAGCAAAGTAACCAACGCAAGATAACACAACACAAACTAACGCAACTTTCTACAACACAAGGAAAACTAACGCAACGCAAAGTAACACAACACACACAGTAACGCAAAAAAACGCATTACAACGCATCGCACTACAACGCAACGCACTACAACGCATCGCACTAAAACACAGCGCAAAGTAACGCAACGCAAAGTAACGCAACGCAAAGTAACGCAACGCAAAGTAACGCAACGCAAAGTAACGCAACGCAAAGTAACAACGCAAAGTAACGCACTACATTACAACACAAGGTAAGGTAACGCAATGCAAAGTAACACAACACAAAGTCATGCAACGCAAAGTAACAACGGAAAGTAACAACGCAAAGTAACAACGCAACGTTCTATAACACAAGGCATAGTAACGCAAGGCATAGTAACGCAACGCAAAGTAACGCAACACATTACAACACAAGGTAAGGTAACGCAACGCAAAGTAACGCTACGCAAAGTAACTCTACGCAAAGTAACGCAACGCAAAGTTACGCAAATTAACGCAACGTTCTACAACACAATGCATAAAGACGCAACGCAAAGTAACGCAACACAAAGTAACAACGCAAAGTAACAACGCAAAGTAACAACGCAAAGTAACAACGCAAAGTTACGCAAAACAACGTATTACAACGCTTCACACTACAACGTAACGCACTACAACGCATCGCACTACAACACAACGCAAAGTAACGCAACGCAAAGTAAAGCTATGCAAAGTAACGCAACGCAAAGTAACGCACTACAACAAAATGCAAAGTAACGCAAAGCAAAGTAACCAACGCAAGATAACACAACACAAAGTAACGCAAAGCAAAGTAACCAACGCAAGATAACACAACACAAACTAACGCAACTTTCTACAACACAAGGCAAATTTAAGCAACGCAAAGTAACACAACACAAAGTAATGCAAAGCAAAGTAACAACGCAAAGTAACAACGCAAAGTAACAACGCAAAGTAACGCAAAACAACGCATGGCACTACAACGCAACGCACTACAACGCATCGCACTACAACACAAAGCAAAGTAACGCAACGCAAAGTAACACAACGCAAAGTAACGCTACGCAAAGTAACACAACGCAAAGTAACGCAACGCAAAGTAACGCATTACATAACAACACAAGGTAAGGTAACGCAATGCAAAGTAACACAACACAAAGTAATGCAACGCAAAGTAACAACGCAAAGTAACAACGCAACGTTCTACAACACAAGGCATAGTAACGCAACGCAAAGTAAAGCAACACATTACAACACAAGGTAAGGTAACGCAATGCAAAGTAAAACAACACAAAGTAATGCAACGCAAAGTAACAACGCAAAGTAACAACGCATAGTAACAACGCAAAGTAACAACGCAAAGTAATGCAAAACAACGCATTACAATGCATCGCACTACAACGCAATGCACTACAACGCATCGCACTACAACACAACGCAAAGTAACGAAACGTAAAGTAACGCAACGCAAAGTAACGCTACGCAAAGTAACACAACGCGAAGTAACACAACGCAAAGTACCGCAACGCAAAGTACCGCAACGCAAAGTAACGCACTACGACAAAATGCAAAGTAACGCAACGCAAAGTAACACAACGCAAAGTAACACAATGCAAAGTAACGCAAAGCAAAATAACCAACGCAAAATGACACAACACAAACTAACGCAACTTTCTACAACACATTATCAAGGTAAAGTAACGCAACGCAAAGTAATAAAACACAATGTAATGCAACGCAAAGTAACAACGCAAAGTAACAACGCAAAGTAACAACGCAAAGTAACGCAAAACAACACATTACAATGTAACGCAAAGTAACACAACGCAAAGTAACGCAACATTCTACAACACAAGGCATAAAGACGCAACTCAAAGTAACGCAACACAAAGTAACAACGCAAAGTAACAACGCAAAGTAATGCAAAACAACGTATTACAACGCATCACACTACAACGTAACGCAGTACAATGCATCGCACTACAACACAACGCAAAGTAACGCAACGCAAAGTAACGCAACGCAAACTAACGCAACGCAACGCAAAGTAACGCACTACAATAAAATGCAATGTAACGCAACGCAAAGTAACGCAACGCAAAGTAACACAACGCAAAGTAACACTATGCAAAGTAACGCAAAGCAAAGTAACCAATGCAAGATAACACAACACAAAGTAACGCAAAGCAAAGTAACCAACGCAAGATAACACAACACAAACTAACGCAACTTTCTACAACACAAGGCAAAGTAACGCAACGCAAAGTAACACAACACAAAGTAACACAACACAAAGTAATGCAACGCAAAGTAACAACGCAAAGTAACAACGCAAAGTAACAACGCAAAGTAACAATGCAAAGTAACAACGCAAAGTAACAACGCAAAGTAACGCAAAACAACGCATCGCACGACAACGCAACGCTCTTCAACGCAATGCACTACAACGCATCGCAATACAACATAACGCAAAGTAACGCAACGCAAAGTAAAGCAACGCAAAGTAACGCAACGCAAAGTAACGCAACGCAAAGTAACGCAACGCAAAGTAACACACTACAACAAAATGCAAAGTAACGCAACGCAAAGTAACACAACACAAAGTAACACAATGAAAAGTAACGCAAAGCAAAGTAACCAACGCAAGATAACACAACACAAAGTAACGCAAAGCAAAGTAACCAACGCAAGGTAACACAACACAAAGTAATGCAAAGCAAAGTAACAACGCAAAGTAACAATGCAAACTAACAACGCAAAGTAACGCAAAACAACGCATCGCACGACAACGCAACGCACTTCAACGCAACGCACTACAACGCATCGCACTACAAAACAACGCAAAGTAACGCAACGCAAAGTAACGCAACGCAAAGTAACGCAACGCAAAGTAACGCAACGCAAAGTAACGCAACGTAAAGTAACGCAACGCAAAGTAACGCAACGCAAAGTAACACACTACAACAAAATGCAAAGTAACGCAAAGTAACACAACACAAAGTAACACAATGAAAAGTAACGCAAAGCAAAGTAACCAACGCAAGATAACACAACACAAAGTAACGCAAAGCAAAGTAACCAACGCAAGATAACACAGCACAAAATAACGCAACTTTCTACAACACAAGGCAAAGTATCGCAAAGCAAAGTAACACAACACAAAGTAATGCAACGCAAAGTAACATCGCAAAGTAACAACGCAAAGTAAAAACACAACGTTCTACAACACAAGGCATAGCAATGCAACGCAAAGTAAAGCAACACATTACAATACAAGGTAAGGTAACGCAACGCAAAGTAACGCAACGCAAAGTAACGCAACGCAAAGTAACGCTAAGCAAAGTAACACAACGCAAAGTACCGCAACGCAAAGTACCGCAACGCAAAGTAATGCACTACAACAAAATGCAAAGTAACGCAACGCAAAGTAACACAATGCAAAGTAATGCAAAGCATAATAACCAACGCAAAATAAGACAACACAAACTAACGCAACTTTCTACAACACGTTATCAAAGTAAAGTAATGCAACACAAAGTAACACAACACAGAGTAATACAACGCAAAGTAACAACGCAAAGTAACAACGCAAAGTAACAACGCAAAGAAACAACGCAAAGAAACAACGCAAAGTAACAACGCAAAGTAACGGAAAACAACGCATTACAACGCATCGCACTACAACGCAACGCACTACAACGCATCGCACTACAACACAACGCAAAATAACGCAACGCAAAATAACGCAACGCAAAGTAACGCACTACAAAAAAATGCAAAGTAACGCAACGCAAAGTAAAGCAACGCAAAGTAACGCAACGCAAAGTAACACAATGCAAAGGAACACAATGCAAAGTAAAGCAACGCAAAGTAAAGCAACGCAAAGTAACGCAACCCATTACAACACAAGGTAAAGTAACGCAGCGCAAAGTAACACAACACAAAGTAATGCAACGCAAATTAACAACGCAAAGTAACAATGCAAAGTAACAACGCAAAGTAACAACGCAAAGTAACGCAAAACAACACATTACAATGTAACGTAAAGTAACACAACGCAAAGTAACGCAAAGCAAAGTAACCAACGCAAGATAACACAACACAAACTAACACAACTTTCTACAACACAAGGCAAAGTAACGCAACGCAAAGTAACACAACACAAAGTAACATAACACAAAGTAATAAAAAGCAAAGTAACAACGCAAAGTAACAGCACAAAGTAACAACGCAAAGTAACAATGCAAAGTAACGCAAAACAACGCATTACAATGCATCGCACTACAACGCAACACACTACAACGCATCGCATTACAACACAACGCAAAGTAACGCAACGCAAAGTAACGCAACGCAAAGTAACGCAACGGTAAGTAACGCAACACACTACAACACAAGGCAAAGTACACTACGACACAACGCGAAGTAACGAATGCAAAGTAACACAAGGCAAAGTAACACAACACACTACAACACAAGGCAAAGTAACGCAACGCAAAGTAACGCAACGCAAAGTAACGCAACGCAAAGTAACGCAACGTAACGCAACGCAACGTAATGCAACGCAAAGTAACAAAGCAAAGTAACAACGCAAAGTAACAACGCAAAGTAACAACGCAAAGTAACGCAAAACGCATTACAACGCATCGCACTACAACGCAACGCAAAATAATGCAACACAAAGTAACGCAACGCAAAGTAACGCCACCCATTACAACACAAGGTAAAGTAACGCAATGCAAAGTAACACAACACAAAATAATGCAATGCAAAGTAACAACGCAAAGTAACAACGCAAAGTAACAACGCAAAGTAACAACGCAAAGTAACAACGCAAAGTAACGCAAAACAACGCATTACAACATAACGCAAAGTAACGCTACGCAAAGTAACGCTACGCAAAGTAACGCAACGCAAAGTAACGCAACGCAAAGTAACGCTACGCAAAGTAAAGCATTACAACAAAATGCAAAGTAACGCAACGCAAAGTAAAACAACACAAAGTAATACAATGCAAAGTAACGCAAAGTAATCAACGCAAATTAACACAAAACAAACTAACGCAACTTTCTACAACACAAGGCAAAGTAACGCAACGCAAAGTGACACAACGCAAACGAACACAATGCAAAGTAACGCAACGCAAAGTAACGCAAAGTAACGCAACGCAATGTAATGCACTACAACAAAATGCAAAGTAACGAAACGCAAAGTAACACAACGAAAAAGGAACACAATGCAAAGTAACGCAACGCAAAGTAACGCAACGCAAAGTAACGCTACGCAAAGTAACGCAACGCAAAGTAACGCTACGCAAAGTAACGCAACGCAAAGTAACGCACTACAACAAAATGCAAAGTAACGCAATGCAAAGTAACGCAACGCAAACGAACACAACGCAAAGTAACGCAACGCAAAGTAACGCAACGCAAAGTAACGCAATGCAAAGTAACGCAACGCAAAGTAACGCAGCGCAAAGTAACGCAACGCAAAGAAACGCAACGCAAAGTAACACAACGCAAAGTAACGCACTACATTACAACACAAGGTAAGGTAACGCAATGCAAAGTAACACAACACAAAGTAATGCAACGCAAAGTAACAACGCAAAGTAACAACGCAACGTTCTACAACACAAGGCATAGTAATGCAACGCAGTGTAACGCAACACATTACAACACAAGGTAAGGTAACGCAACGCAAAGTAACACAACACAAAATAATGCAACGCAAAGTAACAACGCAAAGTAACAACGCAAAGTAACTACGCAAAGTAACAACAAAAAGTAACGCAAAACAACGCATTACAACGCATCGCACTACAACGTAACGCAGTACAACGCATCGCACTACAACACAACGCAAAGTAACGCAACGCAAAGTAACGCAACGCAAAGTAACGCAATGCAAAGTAACGCTACGCAAAGTAACACAACGCAAAGTAACACGCTACATTACAACACAAGGTAAGGTAACGCAATGTAGTAGTAACGCAAAACAACGCATTACAATGTAACGCAAAGTAACACAACGCAAAGTTATGCTACGCAAAGTAACGCAACGCTAAATAACGCAACACACTACAACACAAGTCAAAGTAACGCAACGCACTACGACACAACGCAAAGTAACTAATGCAAAGTAACACAAGGCAAAGCAACACAACGCACTACAACACAAGGCAAAGTAACGCAACGCAAAGTAACGCAAAGTAACGCAACGCAAAGTAACGCAACACAAAGTAACGCAACACAAAGTAACGCAACGCAAAGTAACGCAACGCAAAGTAACACAAATTAACGCAACGTTCTACAACACAAGGTATAAAGACGCAACGCAAAGTAACGCAACACAAAGTAACAACGCAAAGTAACAACGCATAGTAACAACGCAAAGTAACGCAAAACAACGTATTACAACGCATCACACTACAACGTAACGCACTACAACGCATCGCACTACAACACAACGCAAAGTAAAGCTATGCAAAGTAACGCAACGCAAAGTAACGCAACGCAAAGTAACGCACTACAACAAAATGCAAAGTAACGCAAAGCAAAGTAACCAACGATAGATAACACAACACAAAGTAACGCAAAGCAAAGTAACCAACGCAAGATAACACAACACAAACTAACGCAACTTTCTACAACACAAGGCAAATTTAAGCAACGCAAAGTAACACAACACAAAGTAATGCAAAGCAAAGTAACAACGCAAAGTAACAACGCAAAGTAACGCAAAACAACGCATGGCACTACAACGCAACGCACTACAACGCATCGCACTACAACACAACGCAAAGTAACGCAACGCAAAGTAACACAACGCAAAGTAGCGCTACGCAAAGTAACACAACGCAAAGTAACGCAACGCAAAGTAACGCATTACATTACAACACAAGGTAAGGTAACGCAATGCAAAGTAACACAACACAAAGTAATGCAACCCAAAGTAACAACGCAAAGTAACAACGCAACGTTCTACAACACAAGGCATAGTAACGCAACGCAAAGTAAAGCAACACATTACAACACAAGGTAAGGTAACGCAATGCAAAGTAAAACAACACAAAGTAATGCAACGCAAAGTAACAACGCAAAGTAACACCGCATAGTAACAACGCAAAGTAATGCAAAACAACGCATTACAACGCATCGCACTACAACGCAATGCACTACAACGCATCGCACTACAACACAACGCAAAGTAACGAAACGTAAAGTAACGCAACGCAAAGTAACGCTACGCAAAGTAACACAACGCGAAGTAACACAACGCAAAGTACCGCAACGCAAAGTAACGCACTACGACAAAATGCAAAGTAACGCAATGCAAAGTAACACAACGCAAAGTAACACAATGCAAAGTAACGCAAAGCAAAATAACCAACGCAAAATAACACAACACAAACTAACGCAACTTTCTACAACACGTTATCAAGGTAAAGTAACGCAACGCAAAGTAATACAACACAACGTAATGCAACGCAAAGTAACAACGCAAAGTAACAACGCAAAGTAACAACGCAAAGTAACAACGCAAAGTAACAACGCAAAGTAACAACGCAAAGTAACGCAAAACAACGCATTACAATGTAACGCAAAGTAACACAACGCAAAGTAACGCTACGCAAAGTAAAGCAGCGCTAAATAACGCAACACACTACAACACAAGGCAAAGTAACACAACGCACTACAACACAAGGCAAAGTAACGCAACGCAAACGAACACAATGCAAAGTAACGCAACGCAAAGTAACGCAAAGTAACGCAACGGAAAGTAACGCAATGCAAAGTAACGCAACGCAAAGTAATGCAATTTAACGCAACATTCTACAACACAAGGCATAAAGACGCAACTCAAAGTAACGCAACACAAAGTAACAACGCAAAGTAACAACGCAAAGTAACAACGCAAAGTAATGCAAAACAACGTATTACAACGCATCACACTACAACGTAACGCAGTACAATGCATCGCACTACAACACAACGCAAAGTAACGCAACGCAAAGTAACGCAACGCAAACTAACGCAACGCAACGCAAAGTAACGCACTACAATAAAATGCAATGTAACGCAACGCAAAGTAACGCAACGCAAAGTAACACAACGCAAAGTAACACTATGCAAAGTAACGCAAAGCAAAGTAACCAATGCAAGATAACACAACACAAAGTAACGCAAAGCAAAGTAACCAAAGCAAGATAACACAACACAAACTAACGCAACTTTCTACAACACAAGGCAAAGTAACGCAACGCAAAGTAACACAACACAAAGTAACACAACACAAAGTAATGCAACGCAAAGTAACAACGCAAAGTAACAACGCAAAGTAACAACGCAAAGTAACAATGCAAAGTAACAACGTAAAGTAACAACGCAAAGTAACGCAAAACAACGCATCGCACGACAACGCAACGCTCTTCAACGCAATGCACTACAACGCATCGCAATACAACACAACGCAAAGTAACGCAACGCAAAGTAACGCAACGCAAAGTAACGCAACGCAAAGTAACGCAACGCAAAGTAACACACTACAACAAAATGCAAAGTAACGCAACGCAAAGTAACACAACACAAAGTAACACAATGAAAAGTAACGCAAAGCAAAGTAACCAACGCAAGATAACACAACAAAAAGTAACGCAAAGCAAAGTAACCAACACAAGGTAACACAACACAAAGTAATGCAAAGAAAAGTAACAACGCAAAGTAACAATGCAAACTAACAACGCAAAGTAACGCAAAACAACGCATCGCACGACAACGCAACGCACTTCAACGCAACGCACTACAACGCATCGCACTACAACACAACGCAAAGTAACGCAACGCAAAGTAACGCAACGCAAAGTAACGCAACGCAAAGTAACGCAACGTAAAGTAACGCAACGCAAAGTAACGCAACGCAAAGTAACACACTACAACAAAATGCAAAGTAACGCAACGCAAAGTAACACAACACAAAGTAACACAATGAAAAGTAACGCAAAGCAAAGTAACCAACGCAAGATAACGGGGTGCGGCAGTAGCTCAGTCCGTAAGGACTTGGGTTAGGATGCGGAGGACCCGGGTTCAAGTCCCCCTTGGACCAAGACCAACTGGTTGCTGGAGAGGTGCCAGTTTACCTCTTGGGCACTGCCGAGGTGCCCCTGAGCAAGGCACCAAACCCCCAACTGCTCTGGGCGCTTGTCAGGAGCAGCCCCCTCACTCTGACATCTCTCCATTGACATGTATATGTACTGTGTGAACAACAGAGTGTAAAACTGAATTTCCCCACTGTGGGACTAATAAAGGAATATCTTTCTTTCTTTTCTTTCTTTCTATAACACAACACAAAGTAACGCAAAGCAAAGTAACCAACGCAAGATAACACAGCACAAAATAACGCAACTTTCTACAACACAAGGTAAAGTATCGCAAAGCAAAGTAACACAACACAAAGTAATGCAACGCAAAGTAACATCGCAAAGTAACAACGCAAAGTAAAAACGCAACGTTCTACAACACAAGGCATAGCAATGCAACGCAAAGTAAAGCAACACATTACAATACAAGGTAAGGTAACGCAACGCAAAGTAACGCAACGCAAAGTAACGCTAAGCAAAGTAACACAACGCAAAGTACCGCAACGCAAAGTACCGCAACGCAAAGTAATGCACTACAACAAAATGCAAAGTAACGCAACGCAAAGTAACACAACGCAAAGTAACAATGCAAAGTAACGCAAAGCATAATAACCAACGCAAAATAACACAACACAAACTAAGGCAACTTTCTACAACACGTTATCAAAGTAAAGTAATGCAACGCAAAGTAACACAACACAGAGTAATACAACGCAAAGTAACAACGCAAAGTAACAACGCAAAGTAACAATGCAAAGAAACAACGCAAAGAAACAACGCAAAGTAACAACGCAAAGTAACGGAAAACAACGCATTACAACGCATCGCACTACAACGCAACGCACTACAACGCATCGCACTACAACACAACGCAAAATAACGCAACGCAAAATAACGCAACGCAAAGTAACGCACTACAAAAAAAATGCAAAGTAACGCAACGCAAAGTAACGCAACGCAAAGTAACGCAAAGTAACGCAACGCAAAGTAACACAACGCAAAGGAACACAATGCAAAGTAAAGCAACGCAAAGTAACGCAACGCAAAGTAACGCAACGCAAAGTAACGCAACCCATTACAACACAAGGTAAAGTAACGCAGCGCAAAGTAACACAACACAAAGTAATGCAACGCAAATTAACAACGCAAAGTAACAACGCAAAGTAACAACGCAAAGTAACAACGCAAAGTAACGCAAAACAACGCATTACAATGTAACGTAAAGTAACACAACGCAAAGTAACGCAAAGCAAAGTAACCAACGCAAGATAACACAACACAAACTAACGCAACTTTCTACAACACAAGGCAAAGTAACGCAACGCAAAGTAACACAACACAAAGTAACATAACACAAAGTAATAAAAAGCAAAGTAACAACGCAAAGTAACAGCACAAAGTAACAACGCAAAGTAACAATGCAAAGTAACGCAAAAAAACGCATTACAATGCATCGCACTACAACGCAACGCACTACAACGCATCGCATTACAACACAACGCAAAGTAACGCAACGCAAAGTAACGCAACGCAAAGTAACGCAACGGTAAGTAACGCAACACACTACAACACAAGGCAAAGTACACTACGACACAACGCGAAGTAACGAATGCAAAGTAACACAAGGCAAAGTAACACAACGCACTACAACACAAGGCAAAGTAACGCAACGCAAAGTGACGCAACGCAAAGTAACGCAACGTAACGCAACGCAAAGTAATGCAACGCAAAGTAACAACGCAAAGTAACAACACAAAGTAACAACGCAAAGTAACAACGCAAAGTAACAACGCAAAGTAACGCAAAACAACGCATTACAACGCATCGCACTATAACGCAACGCACTACAACGCATCGCAATACAACACAACGCAAAATAAGGCAACACAAAGTAAGGCAACGCAAAGTAACGCACTACAACAAAATGCAAAGTAACGCAACGCAAAGTAACACAACGCAAAGGAACACAATGCAAAGTAACGCAACGCAAAGTAACGCCACCCATTACAACACAAGGTAAAGTAACGCAATGCAAAGTAACACAACACAAAGTAATGCAACGCAAAGTAACAACGCAAAGTAACAACGCAAAGTAACAACACAAAGTAACAACGCAAAGTAACAACGCAAAGTAACAACGCAAAGTAACGCAAAACAACGCATTACAACGCATCGCACTACAACGCAACGCACTACAACGCATCGCAATACAACACAACGCAAAATAAGGCAACACAAAGTAAAGCAACGCAAAGTAACGCACTACAACAAAATGCAAAGTAACGCAACGCAAAGTAACACAACGCAAAGGAACACAATGCAAAGTAACGCAACGCAAAGTAACGCCACCCATTACAACACAAGGTAAAGTAACGCAATGCAAAGTAACACAACACAAAGTAATGCAACGCAAAGTAACAACGCAAAGTAACAACGCAAAGTAACAACGCAAAGTAACAACGCAAAGTAACGCAAAACAACGCATTACAACATAACGCAAAGTAACGCTACGCAAAGTAACGTTACGCAAAGTAACGCAACGCAAAGTAACGCAACGCAAAGTAACGCTACGCAAAGTAACGCACTACAACAAAATGCAAAGTAACGCAACGCAAAATAAAACAACACAAAGTAATACAATGCAAAGTAACGCAAAGTAATCAACGTAAAATAACACAAAACAAACTAACGCAACTTTCTACAACACAAGGCAAAGTAACGCAACGCAAAGTGACACAACGCAAACGAACACAATGCAAAGTAACGCAACGCAAAGTAACGCAAAGTAACGCAACGCAAAGTAATGCACTACAACAAAATGCAAAGTAACGAAACGCAAAGTAACACAACGAAAAAGGAACACAATGCAAAGTAACGCAACGCAAAGTAACGCAACGCAAAGTAACGCAACGCAAAGTAACGCTACGCAAAGTAACGCAACGCAAAGTAACGCAACGCAAAGTAACGCTACGCAAAGTAACGCACTACAACAAAATGCAAAGTAACGCAACGCAAAATAAAACAACACAAAGTAATACAATGCAAAGTAACGCAAAGTAATCAACGTAAAATAACACAAAACAAACTAACGCAACTTTCTACAACACAAGGCAAAGTAACGCAACGCAAAGTGACACAACGCAAACGAACACAATGCAAAGTAACGCAACGCAAAGTAACGCAAAGTAACGCAACGCAAAGTAATGCACTACAACAAAATGCAAAGTAACGAAACGCAAAGTAACACAACGAAAAAGGACCACAATGCAAAGTAACGCAACGCAAAGTAACGCAACGCAAAGTAACGCAACGCAAAGTAACGCTACGCAAAGTAACGCTACGCAAAGTAACGCAACGCAAAGTAACGCACTACAACAAAATGCAAAGTAACGCAATGCAAAGTAACGCAACGCAAAGTGACACAACGCAAACGAACACAACGCAAAGTAACGCAACGCAAAGTAACGCAATGCAAAGTAACGCAACGCAAAGTAACGCAACGCAAAGAAACGCAACGCAAAGTAAAACAACGCAAAGTAACACAACGCAAAGTAACGCACTACATTACAACACAAGGTAAGGTAACGCAATGCAAAGTAATACAACACAAAGTAACGCAACGCAAAGTAACACAACGCAAAGTAACACAATGCAAAGTAACGCAAAGCAAAATAACCAACGCAAAATAACACAACACAAACTAAGGCAACTTTCTACAACACCTTATCAAGGTAAAGAAACGCAACGCAAAGTAACACAACACAGAGTAATGCAACGCAAAGTAACAACGCAAAGTAACAACGCAAAGCAACAACGCAAAATAACAACGCAAAGTAACGCAAAACAACGCCTTACAACGTAACGCAAAGTAACGTCACGCAAAGTAATGTCACGCAAAGTAACGTCACGCAAAGTAACGCTACGCAAAGTAACGCAACGCAAAGTAACGCTACGCAAAGTAACGCAACGCAAAGTAACGCACTACAACAAAATGCAAAGTAACGCAACGCAAAGTGACACAACGCAAAGTGACACAACGCAAACGAACGCAATGCAAAGTAACGCAACGCAAAGTAACGCAACGCAAAGTAACGCAAAGTAACGCAACGCAAAGTAACGCAACGCAAAGTAATGCAACGCAAAGTAACAACGCAAAGTAACAACGCAAAGAAACAACACAAAGTAACAACGCAAAGTAACGCAAAACAACGCATTACAACGCATCGCACTACAACGCAACGCACTACAACGCATCGCACTACAACACAACGCAAAATAACGCAACGCAAAGTAACGCACTACAGCAAAATGCAAAGTGACGCAACGCAAAGTAATGCAACGCAAAGTAACACAACGCAAAGGAACACAATGCAAAGTAAAGCAATGCAAAGTAAAGCAACGCAAAGTAACGTAACGCAAAGTAACGCAACGCAAAGTAACGCAACGCAAAGTAACACAATGCAACGTAGTACAACACAACACAAAGTAACGCAACGCAAAGTAACGCAACGTTCTAAAACAGTAGGCATAGTAACGCAATGCAAAGTAACGCAGCACATTACAACACAAGGTAAAGTAACGCAACGCAAAGTAACACAACACAAACTAACGCAACTTTCTATAACACAAGGCAAAGTAACGCAACGCAAAGTGACACAAAGAAAACGAATAAAATGCAAAGTAACGCAACGCAAAGTAACGCAACGAAAAGTAACGCAACGCAAAGTAAAGCAACGCAAAGTAAAGCAACGCAAAGTAACGCAACGCAAAGTAATCCAACGCAAAGTAACAACGCAAAGTAACAACGCAAAGTAACGCTAAACAACGCATTACAACGCATCGCACTACAACGCAACGCACTACAACGCATCGCACTACAACGCAACGCAAAATAACGCAACGCAAAGTAACGCAACGCAAAGTAACGCAACGCAAAGTAACGCACTACAACAAAATGCAAAGTAACGCAACGCAAAGTAACAAAATGCAAATGAACACAACGCAACGGAAGACAATGCAAAGTAACGCAAAGAAACGCAACGCAAAGTAACGCAACGCAAAGTAACGCAACGCAAAGTAACGCAACGCAAAGTACCGCAACGCAAAGTAATGCACTACAACAAAATGCAAAGTAACGAAACGCAAAGTAACACAACGAAAAAGGAACACAATGCAAAGTAACGCAACGCAAAGTAACGCAACGCAAAGTAACGCAACGCAAAGTAACGCAACGCAAAGTAACGCAACGCAAAGTAACGCTACGCAAAGTAACGCTACGCAAAGTAACGCAACGCAAAGTAACGCACTACAACAAAATGCAAAGTAACGCAATGCAAAGTAACGCAACGCAAAGTGACACAACGCAAACGAACGCAACGCAAAGTAACGCAACGCAAAGTAACGCAATGCAAAGTAACGCAACGCAAAGTAACGCAACGCAAAGAAACGCAACGCAAAGTAACACAACGCAAAGTAACACAACGCAAAGTAACGCACTACATTACAACACAAGGTAAGGTAACGCAATGCAAAGTAATACAACACAAAGTAACGCAACGCAAAGTAACACAACGCAAAGTAACACAATGCAAAGTAACGCA
Organism: Pterois miles; assembly: GCA_947000775.1. Taxonomy (NCBI): domain Eukaryota; kingdom Metazoa; phylum Chordata; class Actinopteri; order Perciformes; family Scorpaenidae; genus Pterois; species Pterois miles. Next base: position 2,061,210 of record CAMQGK010000123.1, read on the forward strand.
AAGCAAAATAACCAACGCAAAATAACACAACACAAACTAAGGCAACTTTCTACAACACCTTATCAAGGTAAAGTAACGCAACGCAAAGTAACACAACACAGAGTAATGCAACGCAAAGTAACAACGCAAAGTAACAACGCAAAGCAACAACGCAAAATAACAACGCAAAGTAACGCAAAACAACGCCTTACAACGTAACGCAAAGTAACGTCACGCAAAGTAACGTCACGCAAAGTAACGTCACGCAAAGTAACGTCACGCAAAGTAACGCAACGCAAAGTAACGCAACGAAAAGTAACGCAACCCATTACAACACAAGGTAAAGTAACGCAGCGCAAAGTAACACAACACAAAGTAATGCAACGCAAAGTAACAACGCAAAGTAACGCAAAACAACGCATTACAATGTAACGTAAAGTAACACAACGCAAAGTAACGCAAAGCAAAGTAACCAACGCAAGATAACACAACACAAACTAACGCAACTTTCAACAACACAAGGCAAAGTAACGCAACGCAAAGTAACACAACACAAAGTAACATAACACAAAGTAATAAAAAGCAAAGTAACAACGCAAAGTAACAGCACAAAGTAACAACGCAAAGTAACAATGCAAAGTAACGCAAAAAAACGCATTACAATGCATCGCACTACAACGCAACGCACTACAACGCATCGCATTACAACACAACGCAAAGTAACGCAACGCAAAGTAACGCAACGCAAAGTAACACAATGCAAAGTAACGCAAAGCATAATAACCAACGCAAAATAACACAACACAAACTAAGGCAACTTTCTACAACACGTTATCAAAGTAAAGTAATGCAACGCAAAGTAACACAACACAGAGTAATACAACGCAAAGTAACAACGCAAAGTAACAACGCAAAGTAACAATGCAAAGAAACAACGCAAAGAAACAACGCAAAGAAACAACGCAAAGTAACAACGCAAAGTAACGGAAAACAACGCATTACAACGCATCGCACTACAACGCAACGCACTACAACGCATCGCACTACAACACAACGCAAAATAACGCAACGCAAAATAACGCAACGCAAAGTAACGCACTACAAAAAAATGCAAAGTAACGCAACGCAAAGTAACGCAACGCAAAGTAACGCAAAGTAACGCAACGCAAAGTAACACAACGCAAAGGAACACAATGCAAAGTAAAGCAACGCAAAGTAACGCAACGCAAAGTAACGCAACGCAAAGTAATGCAACGCAAATTAACAACGCAAAGTAACAACGCAAAGTAACAACGCAAAGTAACAACGCAAAGTAACAACGCAAAGTAACGCAAAACAACGCATTACAATGTAACGTAAAGTAACACAACGCAAAGTAACGCAAAGCAAAGTAACCAACGCAAGATAACACAACACAAACTAACGCAACTTTCTACAACACAAGGCAAAGTAACGCAACGCAAAGTAACACAACACAAAGTAACATAACACAAAGTAATAAAAAGCAAAGTAACAACGCAAAGTAACAGCACAAAGTAACAACGCAAAGTAACAATGCAAAGTAACGCAAAAAAACGCATTACAATGCATCGCACTACAACGCAACGCACTACAACGCATCGCATTACAACACAACGCAAAGTAACGCAACGCAAAGTAACGCAACGCAAAGTAACGCAACGGTAAGTAACGCAACACACTACAACACAAGGCAAAGTAACGCAACGCAAAGTGACGCAACGCAAAGTAACGCAACGTAACGCAACGCAAAGTAATGCAACGCAAAGTAACAACGCAAAGTAACAACACAAAGTAACAACGCAAAGTAACAACGCAAAGTAACAACGCAAAGTAACGCAAAACAACGCATTACAACGCATCGCACTACAACGCAACGCACTACAACGCATCGCAATACAACACAACGCAAAATAAGGCAACACAAAGTAAGGCAATGCAAAGTAACGCACTACAACAAAATGCAAAGTAACGCAACGCAAAGTAACACAACGCAAAGGAACACAATGCAAAGTAACGCAACGCAAAGTAACGCCACCCATTACAACACAAGGTAAAGTAACGCAATGCAAAGTAACACAACACAAAGTAATGCAACGCAAAGTAACAACGCAAAGTAACAACGCAAAGTAACAACACAAAGTAACAACGCAAAGTAACAACGCAAAGTAACAACGCAAAGTAACGCAAAACAACGCATTACAACGCTTCGCACTACAACGCAACGCACTACAACGCATCGCAATACAACACAACGCAAAATAAGGCAACACAAAGTAAGGCAACGCAAAGTAACGCACTACAACAAAATGCAAAGTAACGCAACGCAAAGTAACACAACGCAAAGGAACACAATGCAAAGTAACGCAACGCAAAGTAACGCCACCCATTACAACACAAGGTAAAGTAACGCAATGCAAAGTAACACAACACAAAGTAATGCAACGCAAAGTAACAACGCAAAGTAACAACGCAAAGTAACAACGCAAAGTAACGCAAAACAACGCATTACAACATAACGCAAAGTAACGCTACGCAAAGTAACGCTACGCAAAGTAACGCAACACAAAGTAACGCAACGCAAAGTAACGCTACGCAAAGTAACGCACTACAACAAAATGCAAAGTAACGCAACGCAAAATAAAACAACACAAAGTAATACAATGCAAAGTAACGCAAAGTAATCAACGTAAAATAACACAAAACAAACTAACGCAACTTTCTACAACACAAGGCAAAGTAACGCAACGCAAAGTGACACAACGCAAACGAACACAATGCAAAGTAACGCAACGCAAAGTAACGCAAAGTAACGCAACGCAAAGTAATGCACTACAACAAAATGCAAAGTAACGAAACGCAAAGTAACACAACGAAAAAGGAACACAATGCAAAGTAACGCAACGCAAAGTAACGCAACGCAAAGTAACGCTACGCAAAGTAACGCTACGCAAAGTAACGCTACGCAAAGTAACGCTACGCAAAGTAACGCAACGCAAAGTAACGCACTACAACAAAATGCAAAGTAACGCAATGCAAAGTAACGCAACGCAAAGTGACACAACGCAAACGAACACAACGCAAAGTAACGCAACGCAAAGAAACGCAACGCAAAGTAACACAACGCAAAGTAACACAACGCAAAGTAACGCACTACATTACAACACAAGGTAAGGTAACGCAATGCAAAGTAACACAACACAAAGTAATGAAACGCAAAGTAACAACGCAAAGTAACAACGCAACGTTCTACAACACAAGGCATAGTAATGCAACGCAGTGTAACGCAACACATTACAACACAAGGTAAGGTAACGCAACGCAAAGTAACACAACACAAAATAATGCAACGCAAAGTAACAACGCAAAGTAACAACGCAAAGTAACAACGCAAAGTAACAACAAAAAGTAACGCAAAACAACGCATTACAACGCATCGCACTACAACGCAACGCAGTACAACGCATCGCACTACAAAACAACGCAAAGTAACGCAACGCAAAGTAACGCAACGCAAAGTAACGCAACGCAAAGTAACGCTACGCAAAGTAACACAACGCAAAGTAACACGCTACATTACAACACAAGGTAAGGTAACGCAATGTAAAGTAACACAACACAAAGTAATGCATGCAAAGTAACAACACAAAGTAACAACGCAAAGTAACAACGCAACGTTCTACAACACAAGGCATAGCAACGCAACGCAAAGTAAAGCAACATATTACAACACAAGGTAAGGTAACGCAACGCAAAGTAACGCAACGCAAAGTAACGCTAAGCAAAGTAACACAACGCAAAGTACCGCAACGCAAAGTAATGCACTACAACAAAATGCAAAGTAACGAAACGCAAAGTAACACAACGAAAAAGGAACACAATGCAAAGTAACGCAACGCAAAGTAACGCAACGCAAAGTAACGCAACGCAAAGTAACGCAACGCAAAGTAACGCTACGCAAAGTAACGCTACGCAAAGTAACGCAACGCAAAGTAACGCACTACAACAAAATGCAAAGTAACGCAATGCAAAGTAACGCAACGCAAAGTGACACAACGCAAACGAACACAACGCAAAGTAACGCAACGCAAAGTAACGCAATGCAAAGTAACGCAACGCAAAGTAACGCAACGCAAAGTAACGCAACGCAAAGAAACGCAACGCAAAGTAAAACAACGCAAAGTAACACAACGCAAAGTAACGCACTACATTACAACACAAGGTAAGGTAACGCAATGCAAAGTAATACAACACAAAGTAACGCAACGCAAAGTAACACAACGCAAAGTAACACAACGCAAAGTAACACAATGCAAAGTAACGCAAAGCAAAATAACCAACGCAAAATAACACAACACAAACTAAGGCAACTTTCTACAACACCTTATCAAGGTAAAGTAACGCAACGCAAAGTAACACAACACAGAGTAATGCAACGCAAAGTAACAACGCCAAGTAACAACGCAAAGCAACAACGCAAAATAACAACGCAAAGTAACGCAAAACAACGCCTTACAACGTAACGCAAAGTAACGTCACGCAAAGTAACGTCACGCAAAGTAACGTCACGCAAAGTAACGCAACGCAAAGTAACGCAACGAAAAGTAACGCAACCCATTACAACACAAGGTAAAGTAACGCAGCGCAAAGTAACACAACACAAAGTAATGCAACGCAAAGTAACAACGCAAAGTAACAACGCAAAGTAACAACGCAAAGTAACGCAAAACAACGCATTACAATGTAACGTAAAGTAACACAACGCAAAGTAACGCAAAGCAAAGTAACCAACGCAAGATAACACAACACAAACTAACGCAACTTTCTACAACACAAGGCAAAGTAACGCAACGCAAAGTAACACAACACAAAGTAACATAACACAAAGTAATAAAAAGCAAAGTAACAACGCAAAGTAACAGCACAAAGTAACAACGCAAAGTAACAATGCAAAGTAACGCAAAAAAACGCATTACAATGCATCGCACTACAACGCAACGCACTACAACGCATCGCATTACAACACAACGCAAAGTAACGCAACGCAAAGTAACGCAACGCAAAGTAACGCAACGGTAAGTAACGCAACACACTACAACACAAGGCAAAGTACACTACGACACAACGCGAAGTAACGAATGCAAAGTAACACAAGGCAAAGTAACACAACGCACTACAACACAAGGCAAAGTAACGCAACGCAAAGTGACGCAACGCAAAGTAACGCAACGTAACGCAACGCAAAGTAATGCAACGCAAAGTAACAACGCAAAGTAACAACGCAAAGTAACAACGCAAAGTAACAACGCAAGTAACGCAAAACAACGCATTACAACGCATCGCACTACAACGCAACGCACTACAACGCATCGCAATACAACACAACGCAAAATAAGGCAACACAAAGTAAGGCAACGCAAAGTAACGCACTACAACAAAATGCAAAGTAACGCAACGCAAAGTAACACAACGCAAAGGAACACAATGCAAAGTAACGCAACGCAAAGTAACGCCACCCATTACAACACAAGGTAAAGTAACGCAATGCAAAGTAACACAACACAAAGTAATGCAACGCAAAGTAACAACGCAAAGTAACAACGCAAAGTAACAACACAAAGTAACAACGCAAAGTAACAACGCAAAGTAACAACGCAAAGTAACGCAAAACAACGCATCGCACTACAATGCAACGCACTACAACGCATCGCAATACAACACAACGCAAAATAAGGCAACACAAAGTAAGGCAACGCAAAGTAACGCACTACAACAAAATGCAAAGTAACGCAACGCAAAGTAACACAACGCAAAGGAACACAATGCAAAGTAACGCAACGCAAAGTAACGCCACCCATTACAACACAAGGTAAAGTAACGCAATGCAAAGTAACACAACACAAAGTAATGCAACGCAAAGTAACAACGCAAAGTAACAACGCAAAGTAACAACGCAAAGTAACAACGCAAAGTAACGCAAAACAACGCATTACAACATAACGCAAAGTAACGCTACGCAAAGTAACGCTACGCAAAGTAACGCAACGCAAAGTAACGCAACGCAAAGTAACGCAACGCAAAGTAACGCTACGCAAAGTAACGCACTACAACAAAATGCAAAGTAACGCAACGCAAAATAAAACAACACAAAGTAATACAATGCAAAGTAACGCAAAGTAATCAACGTAAAATAACACAAAACAAACTAACGCAACTTTCTACAACACAAGGCAAAGTAACGCAACGCAAAGTGACACAACGCAAACGAACACAATGCAAAGTAACGCAACGCAAAGTAACGCAAAGTAACGCAACGCAAAGTAATGCACTACAACAAAATGCAAAGTAACGAAACGCAAAGTAACACAACGAAAAAGGACCACAATGCAAAGTAACGCAACGCAAAGTAACGCAACGCAAAGTAACGCAACGCAAAGTAACGCTACGCAAAGTAACGCTACGCAAAGTAACGCAACGCAAAGTAACGCAACGCAAAGTAACGCTACGCAAAGTAACGCACTACAACAAAATGCAAAGTAACGCAACGCAAAATAAAACAACACAAAGTAATACAATGCAAAGTAACGCAAAGTAATCAACGTAAAATAACACAAAACAAACTAACGCAACTTTCTACAACACAAGGCAAAGTAACGCAACGCAAAGTGACACAACGCAAACGAACACAATGCAAAGTAACGCAACGCAAAGTAACGCAAAGTAACGCAACGCAAAGTAATGCACTACAACAAAATGCAAAGTAACGAAACGCAAAGTAACACAACGAAAAAGGAACACAATGCAAAGTAACGCAACGCAAAGTAACGCAACGCAAAGTAACGCAACGCAAAGTAACGCTACGCAAAGTAACGCAACGCAAAGTAACGCTACGCAAAGTAACGCTACGCAAAGTAACGCAACGCAAAGTAACGCACTACAACAAAATGCAAAGTAACGCAATGCAAAGTAACGCAACGCAAAGCGACACAACGCAAACGAACACAACGCAAAGTAACGCAACGCAAAGAAACGCAACGCAAAGAAACGCAACGCAAAGTAACACAACGCAAAGTAACACAACGCAAAGTAACGCACTACATTACAACACAAGGTAAGGTAACGCAATGCAAAGTAACACAACACAAAGTAATGAAACGCAAAGTAACAACGCAAAGTAACAACGCAACGTTCTACAACACAAGGCATAGTAATGCAACGCAGTGTAACGCAACACATTACAACACAAGGTAAGGTAACGCAACGCAAAGTAACACAACACAAAATAATGCAACGCAAAGTAACAACGCAAAGTAACAACGCAAAGTAACAACGCAAAGTAACAACGCAAAGTAACAACAAAAAGTAACGCAAAACAACGCATTACAACGCATCGCACTACAACGCAACGCAGTACAACGCATCGCACTACAAAACAACGCAAAGTAACGCAACGCAAAGTAACGCAACGCAAAGTAACGCTACGCAAAGTAACACAACGCAAAGTAACACGCTACATTACAACACAAGGTAAGGTAACGCAATGTAAAGTAACACAACACAAAGTAATGCATGCAAAGTAACAACACAAAGTAACAACGCAAAGTAACAACGCAACGTTCTACAACACAAGGCATAGCAACGCAACGCAAAGTAAAGCAACATATTACAACACAAGGTAAGGTAACGCAACGCAAAGTAACGCAACGCAAAGTAACGCTAAGCAAAGTAACACAACGCAAAGTACCGCAACGCAAAGTAATGCACTACAACAAAATGCAAAGTAACGAAACGCAAAGTAACACAACGAAAAAGGAACACAATGCAAAGTAACGCAACGCAAAGTAACGCAACGCAAAGTAACGCAACGCAAAGTAACGCAACGCAAAGTAACGCAACGCAAAGTAACGCTACGCAAAGTAACGCTACGCAAAGTAACGCAACGCAAAGTAACGCACTACAACTAAATGCAAAGTAACGCAATGCAAAGTAACGCAACGCAAAGTGACACAACGCAAACGAACACAACGCAAAGTAACGCAACGCAAAGTAACGCAACGCAAAGTAACGCAACGCAAAGTAACGCAACGCAAAGTAACGCAACGCAAAGTAACGCAACGCAAAGAAACGCAACGCAAAGTAACACAACGCAAAGTAACACAACGCAAAGTAACGCACTACATTACAACACAAGGTAAGGTAACGCAATGCAAAGTAATACAACACAAAGTAACGCAACGCAAAGTAACACAACGCAAAGTAACACAATGCAAAGTAACGCAAAGCAAAATAACCAACGCAAAATAACACAACACAAACTAAGGCAACTTTCTACAACACCTTATCAAGGTAAAGTAACGCAACGCAAAGTAACACAACACAGAGTAATGCAACGCAAAGTAACAACGCAAAGTAACAACGCAAAGCAACAACGCAAAATAACAACGCAAAGTAACGCAAAACAACGCCTTACAACGTAACGCAAAGTAACGTCACGCAAAGTAACGTCACGCAAAGTAACGTCACGCAAAGTAACGCTACGCAAAGTAACGCAACGCAAAGTAACGCTACGCAAAGTAACGCAACGCAAAGTAACGCACTACAACAAAATGCAAAGTAAGGCAACGCAAAGTGACACAACGCAAAGTGACACAACGCAAACGAACACAATGCAAAGTAACGCAACGCAAAGTAACGCAACGCAAAGTAACGCAAAGTAACGCAACGCAAAGTAACGCAACGCAAAGTAATGCAACGCAAAGTAATGCAACGCAAAGTAACAACGCAAAGTAACAACGCAAAGTAACAACGCAAAGTAACGCAACACAACGCATTACAACGCATCGCACTACAACGCAACGCACTACAACGCATCGCACTACAACACAACGCAAAATAACGCAACGCAAAGTAACGCACTACAGCAAAATGCAAAGTGACGCAACGCAAAGTAATGCAACGCAAAGTAACACAACGCAAAGGAACACAATGCAAAGTAAAGCAATGCAAAGTAAAGCAACGCAAAGTAACGTAACGCAAAGTAACGCAACGCAAAGTAACGCAACGCAAAGTAACACAATGCAACGTAGTACAACACAACACAAAGTAACGCAACGCAAAGTAACGCAACGTTCTAAAACAGTAGGCATAGTAACGCAATGCAAAGTAACGCAGCACATTACAACACAAGGTAAAGTAACGCAACGCAAAGTAACACAACACAAACTAACGCAACTTTCTATAACACAAGGCAAAGTAACGCAACGCAAAGTGACACAAAGAAAACGAATAAAATGCAAAGTAACGCAACGCAAAGTAACGCAACGAAAAGTAACGCAACGCAAAGTAAAGCAACGCAAAGTAAAGCAACGCAAAGTAACGCAACGCAAAGTAATCCAACGCAAAGTAACAACGCAAAGTAACAACGCAAAGTAACGCTAAACAACGCATTACTACGCATCGCACTACAACGCAACGCACTACAACGCATCGCACTACAACACAACGCAAAATAACGCAACGCAAAGTAACGCAACGCAAAGTAACGCAACGCAAAGTAACGCACTACAACAAAATGCAAAGTAACGCAACGCAAAGTAACAAAATGCAAATGAACACAACGCAACGGAAGACAATGCAAAGTAACGCAAAGTAACGCAACGCAAAGTAACGCAACGCAAAGTAACGCAACGCAAAGTAACGCAACGCAAAGTAACGCAACGCAAAGTAATGCACTACAACAAAATGCAAAGTAACGAAACGCAAAGTAACACAACGAAAAAGGAACACAATGCAAAGTAACGCAACGCAAAGTAACGCAACGCAAAGTAACGCAACGCAAAGTAACGCAACGCAAAGTAACGCTACGCAAAGTAACGCTACGCAAAGTAACGCAACGCAAAGTAACGCACTACAACAAAATGCAAAGTAACGCAACGCAAAGTGACACAACGCAAACGAACACAACGCAAAGTAACGCAACGCAAAGTAACGCAATGCAAAGTAACGCAACGCAAAGTAACGCAGCGCAAAGTAACGCAACGCAAAGAAACGCAACGCAAAGTAACACAACGCAAAGTAACACAACGCAAAGTAACGCACTACATTACAACACAAGGTAAGGTAACGCAATGCAAAGTAATACAACACAAAGTAACGCAACGCAAAGTAACACAACGCAAAGTAACACAATGCAAAGTAACGCAAAGCAAAATAACCAACGCAAAATAACACAACACAAACTAAGGCAACTTTCTACAACACCTTATCAAGGTAAAGTAACGCAACGCAAAGTAACACAACACAGAGTAATGCAACGCAAAGTAACAACGCAAAGTAACAACGCAAAGCAACAACGCAAAATAACAACGCAAAGTAACGCAAAACAACGCCTTACAACGTAACGCAAAGTAACGTCACGCAAAGTAACGTCACGCAAAGTAACGCAACGCAAAGTAACGCAACGAAAAGTAACGTAACCCATTACAACACAAGGTAAAGTAACGCAGCGCAAAGTAACACAACACAAAGTAATGCAACGCAAAGTAACAGCGCAAAGTAACAACGCAAAGTAACAACGCAAAGTAACGCAAAACAACGCATTACAATGTAACGTAAAGTAACACAACGCAAAGTAACGCAAAGCAAAGTAACCAACGCAAGATAACACAACACAAACTAACGCAACTTTCTACAACACAAGGCAAAGTAACGCAACGCAAAGTAACACAACACAAAGTAACATAACACAAAGTAATAAAAAGCAAAGTAACAACGCAAAGTAACAGCACAAAGTAACAACGCAAAGTAACAATGCAAAGTAACGCAAAAAAACGCATTACAATGCATCGCACTACAACGCAACGCACTACAACGCATCGCATTACAACACAACGCAAAGTAACGCAACGCAAAGTAACGCAACGCAAAGTAACGCAACGGTAAGTAACGCAACACACTACAACACAAGGCAAAGTACACTACGACACAACGCGAAGTAACGAATGCAAAGTAACACAAGGCAAAGTAACACAACGCACTACAACACAAGGCATAGTAACGCAACGCAAAGTGACGCAACGCAAAGTAACGCAACGTAACGCAACGCAAAGTAATGCAACGCAAAGTAACAACGCAAAGTAACAACGCAAAGTAACAACGCAAAGTAACAACGCAAAGTAACAACGCAAAGTAACGCAAAACAACGCATTACAACGCATCGCACTACAACGCAACGCACTACAACGCATCGCAATACAACACAACGCAAAATAAGGCAACACAAAGTAAGGCAACGCAAAGTAACGCACTACAACAAAATGCAAAGTAACGCAACGCAAAGTAACACAACGCAAAGGAACACAATGCAAAGTAACGCAACGCAAAGTAACGCCACCCATTACAACACAAGGTAAAGTAACGCAATGCAAAGTAACACAACACAAAGTAATGCAACGCAAAGTAACAACGCAAAGTAACAACGCAAAGTAACAACGCAAAGTAACGCAAAACAACGCATTACAACATAACGCAAAGTAACGCTACGCAAAGTAACGCTACGCAAAGTAACGCAACGCAAAGTAACGCAACGCAAAGTAACGCTACGCAAAGTAACGCACTACAACAAAATGCAAAGTAACGCAACGCAAAATAAAACAACACAAAGTAATACAATGGAAAGTAACGCAAAGTAATCAACGCAAAATAACACAAAACAAACTAACGCAACTTTCTACAACACAAGGCAAAGTAACGCAACGCAAAGTGACACAACGCAAACGAACACAATGCAAAGTAACGCAACGTAAAGTAACGCAAAGTAACGCAACGCAAAGTAATGCACTACAACAAAATGCAAAGTAACGAAACGCAAAGTAACACAACGAAAAAGGAACACAATGCAAAGTAACGCAACGCAAAGTAACGCAACGCAAAGTAACGCAACGCAAAGTAACGCTACGCAAAGTAACGCAACGCAAAGTAACGCTACGCAAAGTAACGCTACGCAAAGTAACGCAACGCAAAGTAACGCACTACAACAAAATGCAAAGTAACGCAATGCAAAGTAACGCAACGCAAAGTGACACAACGCAAACGAACACAACGCAAAGTAACGCAACGCAAAGAAACGCAACGCAAAGTAACACAACGCAAAGTAACACAACGCAAAGTAACACAACGCAAAGTAACGCACTACATTACAACACAAGGTAAGGTAACGCAATGCAAAGTAACACAACACAAAGTAATGAAACGCAAAGTAACAACGCAAAGTAACAACGCAACGTTCTACAACACAAGGCATAGTAATGCAACGCAGTGTAACGCAACACATTACAACACAAGGTAAGGTAACGCAACGCAAAGTAACACAACACAAAATAATGCAACGCAAAGTAACAACGCAAAGTAACAACGCAAAGTAACAACGCAAAGTAACAACAAAAAGTAACGCAAAACAACGCATTACAACGCATCGCACTACAACGCAACGCAGTACAACGCATCGCACTACAACACAACGCAAAGTAACGCAACGCAAAGTAACGCAACGCAAAGTAACGCTACGCAAAGTAACACAACGCAAAGTAACACGCTACATTACAACACAAGGTAAGGTAACGCAATGTAAAGTAACACAACACAAAGTAATGCATGCAAAGTAACAACACAAAGTAACAACGCAAAGTAACAACGCAACGTTCTACAACACAAGGCATAGCAACGCAACGCAAAGTAAAGCAACATATTACAACACAAGGTAAGGTAACGCAACGCAAAGTAACGCAACGCAAAGTAACGCTAAGCAAAGTAACACAACGCAAAGTACCGCAACGCAAAGTAATGCACTACAACAAAATGCAAAGTAACGAAACGCAAAGTAACACAACGAAAAAGGAACACAATGCAAAGTAACGCAACGCAAAGTAACGCAACGCAAAGTAACGCAACGCAAAGTAACGCAACGCAAAGTAACGCTACGCAAAGTAACGCTACGCAAAGTAACGCAACGCAAAGTAACGCACTACAACAAAATGCAAAGTAACGCAATGCAAAGTAACGCAACGCAAAGTGACACAACGCAAACGAACACAACGCAAAGTAACGCAACGCAAAGTAACGCAATGCAAAGTAACGCAACGCAAAGTAACGCAGCGCAAAGTAACGCAACGCAAAGAAACGCAACGCAAAGTAACACAACGCAAAGTAACACAACGCAAAGTAACGCACTACATTACAACACAAGGTAAGGTAACGCAATGCAAAGTAATACAACACAAAGTAACGCAACGCAAAGTAACACAACGCAAAGTAACACAATGCAAAGTAACGCAAAGCAAAGTAATGCAACGCAAAGTAATGCAACGCAAAGTAACAACGCAAAGTAACAACGCAAAGAAACAACGCAAAGTAACAACGCAAAGTAACGCAAAACAACGCATTACAACGCATCGCACTACAACGCAACGCACTACAACGCATCGCACTACAACACAACGCAAAATAACGCAACGCAAAGTAACGCACTACAGCAAAATGCAAAGTGACGCAACGCAAAGTAATGCAACGCAAAGTAACAACGCAAAGGAACACAATGCAAAGTAAAGCAATGCAAAGTAAAGCAACGCAAAGTAACGTAACGCAAAGTAACGAAACGCAAAGTAACGCAACGCAAAGTAACACAATGCAACGTAGTACAACACAACACAAAGTAACGCAACGCAAAGTAACGCAACGTTCTAAAACAGTAGGCATAGTAACGCAATGCAAAGTAACGCAGCACATTACAACACAAGGTAAAGTAACGCAACGCAAAGTAACACAACACAAACTAACGCAACTTTCTATAACACAAGGCAAAGTAACGCAACGCAAAGTGACACAAAGAAAACGAATAAAATGCAAAGTAACGCAACGCAAAGTAACGCAACGAAAAGTAACGCAACGCAAAGTAAAGCAACGCAAAGTAAAGCAACGCAAAGTAACGCAACGCAAAGTAATCCAACGCAAAGTAACAACGCAAAGTAACAACGCAAAGTAACGCTAAACAACGCATTACAACGCATCGCACTACAACGCAACGCACTACAACGCATCGCACTACAACACAACGCAAAATAACGCAACGCAAAGTAACGCAACGCAAAGTAACGCAACGCACTACAACACAATGCAAAGTAACGCAACGCAAACTAACACATTGCAAAGTAACACGACGCACTACAAAAAAGGCAAAGTAACGCAACGGAAAGTAACACAACGCAAAGTAACACAACGCAAATTAACACAATGCAAAGTAACGCAACACATTACAACACAAGGCAAAGTAACGCAACGCAAAGTAACGCAACGCAAAGCAACGCAACGCAAAGTAACAATGCAAAGCAACGTTCTACCACACAAGGCATAGTAATGCAACGCAAAGTAACGCAACACATTACAACACAAGGTAAAGTAACGCAACGCAAAGTAACAATGCAAAGTAACACAACGCAAAGTAACGCAACGTTAAGTATCGCATCACACTACAACACAAGGCAAAGTAACGCAACGCACTACGACACAACGCAAAGTAACTAATGCAAAGTAACACAAGGCAAAGTAACACAACACACTACAACACAAGGCAAAGTAACGCAACGGAAAGTAAAACACTGCTAAGTAACGCAACGTTCTACAACACAAGGAAAAGTAACTCAACGCAAAGTAATACAACGCAAAGTAACACACCGCAAAGTAACGCAACGTTCTACAATACAAGGCAAAGTAACGCAACGCAAAGTAACGCAACGCAAAGTAATGCAACGCAAAGTAATGCAACGCAAAGTAACACACCGCAAAGTAACGCAACTTTCTACAACACAAGGCAAAGTAACACAACACACTACAACACAAGGCAAAGTAACGCAACGCAAAGTAACACACTGCTAAGTAACGCAACGTTCTACAACACAAGGCAAAGTAACTCAACGCAAAGTAATACAACGCAAAGTAACACACCGCAAAGTAACGCAACGTTCTACAATACAAGGCAAAGTAACGTAACGCAAAGTCACTCAATGCAAAGTAACACAACGCAAAGTAACGCAACGCAATGCACTACAACACAGGGCAAGGTAACGCAATGCAAAGTAATGCAACGCAAAGTAAGACAACGCAAAGTAAGACAACGCAAAGTAACGCAACGCAAAGCAATACAACACAAGGTAAAGTAACACAAGACAAAGTAACACAACACACTACAACACAAGGTGAAGTAACGCAATGCAAAGTAACACACCGCTAAGTAACGCAACGTTCTACAACACAAGGCAAAGTAACTCAACGCAAAGTAATACAACGCAAAGTAACACACCGCAAAGTAACGCAACATTCTACAACACAACGCAAAGTAACGCAACGCAAAGTAACACAAGGCAAAGTAACACAAGGCAAAGTAACACAAAGCACTACAAAACAAGGCAAAGTAACACAAGGCAAAGTAACGCAACGCAAAGTAACGCAACGCAAAGTAACACAACGCAAAGTAACACAACGCAACGCACAACAACAGAGGGCAAAGTAACTTAACGCAAAGTAAGACAACGCAAAGTAACGCAACGCAAAGTAACGCAAGGCAAAGTAACAATGCAAAGTAACACAACGCAAAGTAACACAAAGCAATGCACTACAACACAGGGCAAAGTAACGCAACGCAAAGTAACACAATGCAAAGTAACGCAACGCAACGCAATACAACACAAGGCAAAGTAACACAAGGCAAAGTAGCGCATCGCAAAGTAACGCAACGCAAAGTAACGCAAGGCAAAGTAACAATGCAAAGTAACACAACGCAAAGTAACACAAAGCAATGCACTACAACACAGGGCAAAGTAACGCAACGCAAAGTAACAATGCAAAGTAACGTAACACATTACAACACAAGGTAAAGTAACGCAACGCAAAGTAACGCAACGCAAAGTAACGCAACGCAAAGTAACGCAACGCACTACAACACAATGCAAAGTAACGCAATGCAAAGTAAAACAACACAAACTGACACATTGCAAAGTAAGACGACGCACTACAAAAAAAAAGGCAAAGTAACGCTACGCAAAGTAACACAACGCAAAGTAACACAACGCAAAGTAACGAAACACATTACAACACAAGGCAAAGTAACACAACGCAAAGTAATGTAACGCAAAGTAAGACAACGCAAAGTAACGCAACACATTACAACACAAGGCAAAGCAACACAAGGCAAAGCAACACAATGCAAAGTAACGCAACGTTAAGTATCGCACCACACTACAACACAAGGCAAAGTAACAATGCAAAGTAACGCAACGCAAAGTAACGCAACACATTACAACACAAGGCAAAGTATTGCAACGCAAAGTAACGCAACGCAAAGTAACGCAACGCAATACAACACAATGCAAAGTAACGCAATGCAAAGTAAAACAACGCAAACTAACACATTGCAAAGTAACACGAGGCACTACAAAAAAGGCAAAGTAACGCAACGCAAAGTAACACAACGCAAAGTAACACAACGCAAAGTAACACAACGCAAATTAACACAATGCAAAGTAACGCAACACATTACAACACAAGGCAAAGTAACGCAACGCAAAGTAACGCAACGCAAAGCAACGCAACGCAAAGTAACAATGCAAAGCAACGTTCTACCACACAAGGCATAGTAATGCAACGCAAAGTAACGCAACACATTACAACACAATGTAAAGTAACGCAACGCAAAGTAACAATGCAAAGTAACGCAACGCAAAGTAACGCAACGTTAAGTATCGCATCACACTACAACACAAGGCAAAGTAACGCAACGCACTACGACACAACGCAAAGTAACTAATGCAAAGTAACACAAGGCAAAGTAACACAACACACTAAAACACAAGGCAAAGTAACGCAACGGAAAGTAAAACACTGCTAAGTAACGCAACGTTCTACAACACAAGGAAAAGTAACTCAACGCAAAGTAATACAACGCAAAGTAACACACCGCAAAGTAACGCAACATTCTACAATACAAGGCAAAGTAACGCAACGCAAAGTAACTCAATGCAAAGTAACGCAACGCAAAGTAATGCAACGCAAAGTAACACACCGCAAAGTAACGCAACTTTCTACAACACAAGGCAAAGTAACACAACACACTACAACACAAGGCAAAGTAACGCAACGCAAAGTAACACACTGCTAAGTAACGCAACGTTCTACAACACAAGGCAAAGTAACTCAACGCAAAGTAATACAACGCAAAGTAACACACCGCAAAGTAACGCAACTTTCTACAATACAAGGCAAAGTAACGTAACGCAAAGTCACTCAATGCAAAGTAACACAACGCAAAGTAACGCAACGCAATGCACTACAACACAGGGCAAGGTAACGCAACGCAAAGTAATGCAACGCAAAGTAAGACAACGCAAAGTAACGCAATGCAAAGTAATGCAACGCAAAGCAATACAACACAAGGTAAAGTAACACAAGGCAAAGTAACACAACACACTACAACACAAGGTGAAGTAACGCAATGCAAAGTAACGCAATGCAAAGTAAAAAAAACGCAAACTAACACATTGCAAAGTAACGCGACGCACTACGAAAAAAAGTCAAAGTAACGCAACGTAAAGTAACACAACGCAAATTAACACAACGCAAAGTAACGCAACACATTACAACACAACGCAAAGTAACGCAACGCAAAGTAACACACTGCTAAGTAACGCAACGTTCTACAACACAAGGCAAAGTAACTCAACGCAAAGTAATACAACGCAAAGTAACACACCGCAAAGTAACGCAACATTCTACAATACAAGGCAAAGTAACGCAACGCAAAGTAATGCAACACAAAGTAATGCAACGCAAATTAATGCAACGCAAAGTAATGCAACGCAAAGTAATGCAACGCAAAGTAATGCAACGCAAAGTAATGCAACGCAAAGTAAGACAACGCAAAGTAACGCAATGCAAAGTAATGCAACGCAATACGACACAAGGCAAAGTAACACAAGGCAAAGTAACGCAACGCAAAGTCACGCAACGCAAAGTAACGCAACGCAAAGTAACAATGCAAAGTAACGCAACGCAAAGTAACGCAACACATTACAACACAAGGCAAAGTATCGCAACGCAAAGTAACGCAACGCACTACAACACAATGCAAAGTAACGCAATGCAAAGTAAAACAACGCAAACTAACACATTGCAAAGTAACACGACGCACTACAAAAAAGGCAAAGTAACGCAACGGAAAGTAACACAACGCAAAGTAACACAACGCAAAGTAACACAACGCAAATTAACACAATGCAAAGTAACGCAACACATTACAACACAAGGCAAAGTAACGCAACGCAAAGTAACGCAACGCAAAGCAACGCAACGCAAAGTAACAATGCAAAGCAACGTTCTACCACACAAGGCATAGTAATGCAACGCAAAGTAACGCAACACATTACAACACAAGGTAAAGTAACGCAACGCAAAGTAACAATGCAAAGTAACACAACGCAAAGTAACGCAACGTTAAGTATCGCATCACACTACAACACAAGGCAAAGTAACGCAACGCACTACGACACAACGCAAAGTAACTAATGCAAAGTAACACAAGGCAAAGTAACACAACACACTACAACACAAGGCAAAGTAACGCAACGGAAAGTAAAACACTGCTAAGTAACGCAACGTTCTACAACACAAGGAAAAGTAACTCAACGCAAAGTAACGCAACGCAAAGTAACGCAACGCAATACAACACAATGCAAAGTAACGCAATGCAAAGTAAAACAACGCAAACTAACACATTGCAAAGTAACACGACGCACTACAAAAAAGGCAAAGTAACGCAACGCAAAGTAACACAACGCAAAGTAACACAACGCAAAGTAACACAACGCAAATTAACACAATGCAAAGTAACGCAACACATTACAACACTAGGCAAAGTAACGCAACGCAAAGCAACGCAACGCAAAGTAACAATGCAAAGCAACGTTCTACCACACAAGGCATAGTAATGCAACGCAAAGTAACGCAACATTCTACAATACAAGGCAAAGTAACGCAACGCAAAGTAATGCAACACAAAGTAATGCAATGCAAATTAATGCAACGCAAAGTAATGCAACGCAAAGTAATGCAACGCAAAGTAATGCAACGCAAAGTAATGCAACGCAAAGTAAGACAACACAAAGTAACGCAATGCAAAGTAATGCAACGCAATACGACACAAGGCAAAGTAACACAAGGCAAAGTAACGCAACGCAAAGTCACGCAACGCAAAGTAACGCAACGCAAAGTAACAATGCAAAGTAACGCAACGCAAAGTAACACAACACACTACAACACAAGGCAAAGTAACGCAACGGAAAGTAAAACACTGCTAAGTAACGCAACGTTCTACAACACAAGGAAAAGTAACTCAACGCAAAGTAACGCAACGCAAAGTAACGCAACGCACTACAACACAATGCAAAGTAACGCAATGCAAAGTAAAACAACGCAAACTAACACATTGCAAAGTAACACGACGCACTACAAAAAAGGCAAAGTAACGCAACGGAAAGTAACACAACGCAAAGTAACACAACGCAAAGTAACACAACGCAAATTAACACAATGCAAAGTAACGCAACACATTACAACACAAGGCAAAGTAACGCAACGCAAAGTAACGCAACGCAAAGCAACGCAACGCAAAGTAACAATGCAAAGCAACGTTCTACCACACAAGGCATAGTAATGCAACGCAAAGTAACGCAACACATTACAACACAAGGTAAAGTAACGCAACGCAAAGTAACAATGCAAAGTAACACAACGCAAAGTAACGCAACGTTAAGTATCGCATCACACTACAACACAAGGCAAAGTAACGCAACGCACTACGACACAACGCAAAGTAACTAATGCAAAGTAACACAAGGCAAAGTAACACAACACACTACAACACAAGGCAAAGTAACGCAACGGAAAGTAAAACACTGCCAAGTAACGCAACGTTCTACAACACAAGGAAAAGTAACTCAACGCAAAGTAATACAACGCAAAGTAACACACCGCAAAGTAACGCAACATTCTACAATACAAGGCAAAGTAACGCAACGCAAAGTAACTCAATGCAAAGTAACGCAACGCAAAGTAATGCAACGCAAAGTAACACACCGCAAAGTAACGCAACTTTCTACAACACAAGGCAAAGTAACACAACACACTACAACACAAGGCAAAGTAACGCAACGCAAAGTAACACACTGCTAAGTAACGCAACGTTCTACAACACAAGGCAAAGTAAATCAACGCAAAGTAATACAACGCAAAGTAACACACCGCAAAGTAACGCAACTTTCTACAATACAAGGCAAAGTAATGTAACGCAAAGTCACTCAATGCAAAGTAACACAACGCAAAGTAACGCAACGCAATGCACTACAACACAGGGCAAGGTAACGCAACGCAAAGTAATGCAACGCAAAGTAAGACAACGCAAAGTAACGCAATGCAAAGTAATGCAACGCAAAGCAATACAACACAAGGTAAAGTAACACAAGGCAAAGTAACACAACACACTACAACACAAGGTGAAGTAACGCAATGCAAAGTAACACACCGCTAAGTAACGCAACGTTCTACAACACAAGGCAAAGTAACTCAACGCAAAGTAATACAACGCAAAGTAACACACCGCAAAGTAACGCAACATTCTACAACACAACGCAAAGTAACGCAACGCAAAGTAACACAAGGCAAAGTAACACAAGGCAAAGTAACACAAAGCACTACAAAACAAGGCAAAGTAACACAAGGCAAAGTAACACAACGCAAAGTAACGCAACGCAAAGTAACAAAACGCAAAGTAACACAACGCAAAGTAACACAACGCAAAGTAACACAACGCAAAGCACAACAACACAGGGCAAAGCACAACAACACAGGGCAAAGTAAGGCAACGCAAAGTAAGACAACGCAAAGTAACGCAACGCAAAGTAACGCAACGCAAAGTAACAATGCAAAGTAACACAACGCAAAGTAACACAAAGCAATGCACTACAACACAGGGCAAAGTAACGCAACGCAAAGTAATACAACGCAAAGTAAGACAACGCAAAGTAACACAATGCAAAGTAACGCAACGCAACGCAATACAACACAAGGCAAAGTAACACAAGGCAAAGTAACGCATCGCAAAGTAACGCATCGCAAAGTAACGCAACGCAAAGTAACGCAACGCAAAGTAACAATGCAAAGTAACGTAACACATTACAACACAAGGTAAAGTAACGCAACGCAAAGTAACGCAACGCAAAGTAACGCAACGCAAAGTAACGCAACGCACTACAACACAATGCAAAGTAACGCAATGCAAAGTAAAACAACGCAAACTGACACATTGCAAAGTAACACGACTCACTACAAAAAAAGGCAAAGTAACGCTACGCAAAGTAACACAACGCAAAGTAACACAACGCAAAGTAACGCAACACATTACAACACAAGGCAAAGTAACACAACGCAAAGTAATGTAACGCAAAGTAAGACAACGCAAAGTAACGCAACACATTACAACACAAGGCAAAGCAACACAAGGCAAAGCAACACAATGCAAAGTAACGCAACGTTAAGTATCGCACCACACTACAACACAAGGCAAAGTAACGCAACGCAAAGTAACACACTGCTAAGTAACGCAACGTTCTACAAAACAAGGCAAAGTAACTCAACGCAAAGTAATACAACGCAAAGTAACACACCGCAAAGTAACGCAACGTTCTACAATACAAGGTCAAGTAACGCAACGCAAAGTAACTCAATGCAAAGTAACACAACGCAAAGTAACGCAACGTTAAGTATCGCATCACACTACAACACAAGGCAAAGTAACGCAACGCACTACGACACAACGCAAAGTAACTAATGCAAAGTAACACAAGGCAAAGTAACACAACACACTAAAACACAAGGCAAAGTAACGCAACGCAAAGTAAAACACTGCTAAGTAACGCAACGTTCTACAACACAAGGAAAAGTAATTTAACGCAAAATAATACAACGCAAAGTAACACACCGCAAAGTAACGCAACGTTCTACAATACAAGGTCAAGTAACGCAACGCAAAGTAACTCAATGCAAAGTAACGCAACGCAAAGTAATGCAACGCAAAGTAACACACCGCAAAGTAACGCAACTTTCTACAACACAAGGCAAAGTAACACAACACACTACAACACAAGGCAAAGTAACGCAACGCAAAGTAACACACTGCTAAGTAACGTAACGTTCTACAACACAAGGCAAAGTAACTCAACGCAAAGTAATACAACGCAAAGTAACACACCGCAAAGTAACACAACGTTCTACAATACAAGGCAAAGTAACGTAACGCAAAGTAACTCAATGCAAAGTAACACAACGCAAAGTAACGCAACGCAATGCACTACAACACAGGGCAAGGTAACGCAACGCAAAGTAATGCAACGCAAAGTAAGACAACGCAAAGTAACGCAATGCAAAGTAATGCAACGCAAAGCAATACAACACAAGGTAAAGTAACACAAGGCAAAGTAACACAACACACTACAACACAAGATGAAGTAACGCAATGCAAAGTAACACACCGCTAAGTGACACAACGTTCTACAACAAAAGGCAAAGTAACTCAACGCAAAGTAATACAACGCAAAGTAACACACCGCAAAGTAACGCAACATTCTACAACACAACGCAAAGTAACGCAACGCAAAGTAACACAAGGCAAAGTAACACAAGGCAAAGTAACACAAGGCAAAGTAACACAAGGCAAAGTAACACAAGGCAAAGTAACACAAAGCACTACAAAACAAGGCAAAGTAACACAAGGCAAAGTAACACAAGGCAAAGTAACACAACGCAAAGTAACACAACGCAAAGTAACACAACGCAAAGTAACGCAACGTAAAGTAACAATGCAAAGTAACACAACGCAAAGTAACACAAAGCAATGCACTACAACACAGGGCAAAGTAATGCAACGCAAAGTAATACAACGCCAAGTAAGACAACGCAAAGTAACACAATGCAAAGTAACGCAACGCAACGCAATACAACACAAGGCAAAGTAACACAAGGCAAAGTAACGCATCGCAAAGTAACGCAACGCAAAGTAACGCAACGCAAAGTAACGCAACGCAAAGTAACAATTTAAAGTAACACAACGCAAATTAACACAATGCAAAGTAACGCAACACATTACAACACAAGGCAAAGTAACGCAACGCAAAGTAACACACTGCTAAGTAACGCAACGTTCTACAACACAAGGCAAAGTAACTCAATGCAAAGTAACTCAATGCAAAGTAACACAACGCAAAGTAACATAACGCAAAGTAACACAATGCAAAGTAATGCAAAGCAAAGTAACTCAATGCAAATTAACACAACACAAACTAACGCATCTTTCTACAAAACAAGGCAAAGTAATGCAATGCAAAGTAACACAGCGCAAAGTAACACAATGCAGTACAAAAAAGGCAAAGTAACGCAACGCAAAGTAACGCAACGCAAAGTAAGACAAGGCAAAGTAACGCAACGGTAAGTAAAAGCAACACACTACAACACAAGGCAAAGTAACGCAACACACTACGACACAATGCATAGTAACTAATGCAAAGTAACACAAGGCAAAGTAACACAACACACTACAACACAAGGCGAAGTAACGGAACACAAAGTAACACACCGATAAGTAACGCAACGTTATACAAGACAAGCCAAAGTAACTCAACGCAAAGTAATACAACGCAAAGTAACACACCGCAAAGTAAAGCAACGTTCTACAACACAACGCAAAGTAACGCAACGCAAAGTAGCACAAGGCAAAGTAACACAAGGCAAAGTAACACAAGGCAAAGTAACACAAGGCAAAGTAACACAAAGCACTACAAAACAAGGCAAAGTAACACAAGGGAAAGTAACACAACGCAAAGTAACTCAACACAAAGAAACACAACGCAAAGTAACACAACGCAAAGTAACACAACGCAGTGCACTACAACACAACGCAAAGTAACACAACCCAAAGTAATGCAACGCAAAGTAACGTAACGCACTACAACACAATGAAATGTAACGTAATGCAAAGTAACACAACGCAAAGTAACACAATGCAAAGTAACACAATGCAAAGTAACGCAAAGGAATGTAACACAACGCAAATTAACACAACACAAACTAACGCATCTTTCTACAACACAAGGCAAAGTAACGCAACGCAAAGTAACACAGCGCAAAGTAACACAGCGCAAAGTAACACAATGCAGTACAAAAAAGGCAAAGTAACGTAACACAAAGTAACGCAACGCAAAGTAACGCAACGCAAAGTAACACAAGGCAAAGTAAAGCAACGGTAAGTAAAAGCAACACACTACAACACAAGGCAAAGTAACGCAATGCACTACGACACAACGCAAAGTAACACAACGCAAAGTAACACAACGCAAAGTAAAACAAGGCAAAGTAACACAAAGCACTACAACACAAGGCAAAGTAACGCAACGCAAAGTGACACAACGCAAAGGAACACAATGCAAAGTAACGCAACGCTAAGTAACACACCGCAAAGTAACACAACGTTCTACAATACAAGGCAAAGTAACGTAACGCAAAGTAACACAACGCAAAGTAACACAACGCAAAGTAACGCAACGCAACGCACTACAACACGGCAAAGTAACGCAACGCAAAGTAATGCAACGCAAAGTAATGCAACGCAAAGTAATGCAACGCAAAGTAACACAAGGCAAAGTAACACAACGCACTACACTACAAGGCAAAGTAACGCAACGCAAAGTAACGCAAAGTAACACAACGCAAAGTAACGCAACGCAACGCACTACAACACAGGGCAAAGTAACGCAACGCAAAGTAATGCAACGCAAAGTAAGACAATGCAAAGTAATGCAACACAAAGTAACACAACGCAAAGTAAAGCAACGTTAAGTATCGCACCACACTATAACACAAGGCAAAGTGACGCAACGCATTACGACACAATGCAAAGTAACTAATGCAAAGTAACACAAGGCAAAGTAACACAACACACTACAACACAAGGCGAAGTAAGGGAACGCAAAGTAACACACCGATAAGTAACGCAACGTTATACAAGAAAAGGCAAAGTAACTCAACGCAAAGTAATACAACGCAAAGTAACACACCGCAAAGTAAAGCAACGTTCTACAACACAACGCAAAGTAACACAAGGCAAAGTAACACAAAGCACTACAAAACAAGGCAAAGTAACACAAGGGAAAGTAACACAAGGGAAAGTAACACAACGCAAAGTAACACAACGCAAAGTAACACAACGCAAAGTAACACAACGCAGTGCACTACAACACAACGCAAAGTAACACAACGCAAAGTAATGCAACGCAAAGTAACATAAGGCAAAGTAACACAAGGCAAAGTAACACAAAGCACTACAAAACAAGGCAAAGTAACACAAGGCAAAGTAACACAACGCAAAGTAACGCAATGAAAAGTAACACAACGCAAAGTAACACAACGCAACGCACAACAACACAGGGCAAAGTAACGCAACGCAAAGTAAGACAACGCAAAGTAACGCAACGCAAAGTAACGCAACGCAAAGTAACGCAACGCAAAGTAACGCAACGCAAAGTAACACAACGCAAAGTAACACAACGCAAAGTAACACAAAGCAATGCACTACAACACAGGGCAAAGTAACGCAACTCAAAGTAATACAACGCAAAGTAAGACAACGCAAAGTAACACAATGCAAAGTAACGCAACGCAACGCAATACAACACAAGGCAAAGTAACACAAGGCAAAGTAACGCAACGCAAAGTAACGCAACGCAAAGTAACGCAACGCAAAGTAACGCAACGCAAAGTAACAATGCAAAGTAACGTAACACATTACAACACAAGATAAAGTAACGCAACGCAAAGTAACGCAACGCACTACAACACAATGCAAAGTAACGCAATGCAAAGTAAAACAACGCAAACTGACACATTGCAAAGTAACACGACGCACTACAAAAAAAAGGCAAAGTAACGCTACGCAAAGTAACACAACGCAAAGTAACACAACGCAAAGTAACGCAACACATTACAACACAAGGCAAAGCAACACAATGCAAAGTAACGCAACGTTAAGTATCGCACCACACTACAACACAAGGCAAAGTAACGCAACGCAAAGCAACACACTGCTAAGTAACGCAACGTTCTACAACACAAGGCAAAGTAACTCAACGCAAAGTAATACAACGCAAAGTAACACACCGCAAAGTAACGCGACGTTCTACAATACAAGGTCAAGTAACGCAACGAAAAGTAACTCAATGCAAAGTAACACAACGCAAAGTAACGCAATGCAAAGTAATGAAACGCAAAGCAATACAACATAAGGTAAAGTAACACAAGGCAAAGTAATACAAGGCAAAGTAACGCAACACAGTAAAACACAAGGCAAAGTAAGGCAACTCAAATTAACACATCGCAAAATAATGCAACGCAACGCACTACAACACAACGCAAAGTAACACGAGGCAGCGTAACATAACGCAAAGTAACGCACCGCAAAGTAACGCAATGCAAAAGTAATGCAACATGCTACAACACAACGCAAAGTAACACAAGGCAAAGTAATGCAACACAAAGTAATGCAACGCAAAGTAACACAACGCAAAGTAACACAACGTTAAGTATCGCACCACACTACAACACAAGGCAAAGTAACGCAACGCACTACGAAACAACGCAAAGTAACTAATGCAAAGTAACACAAGGCAAAGTAACACAACACACTACAACACAAGGTGAAGTAACGCAATGCAAAGTAACACACCGCTAAGTAACGCAATGTTCTACAACACAAGGCAAAGTAACTCAACGCAAAGTAATACAACGCAAAGTAACACACCGCAAAGTAACGCAACATTCTACAACACAACGCAAAGTAACGCAACGCAAAGTAACACAAGGCAAAGTAACACAAGGCAAAGTAACACAAAGCACTACAAAACAAGGCAAAGTAACACAAGGCAAAGTAACACAACGCAAAGTAACGCAACGCAAAGTAACACAACGCAAAGTAACAAAACGCAAAGTAACGCAACGCAAAGTAACGCAACGCAAAGTAACGCAACGCAAAGTAACACAACGCAAAGTAACAATGCAAAGTAACACAACGCAAAGTAACACAACGCAACGCACTACAACACAGGGCAAAGTAACACAAGGCAAAGTAACGCAACGCAAAGTAACGCAACGCAAAGTAACGCAACGCAAAGTAACAATGCAAAGTAACGCAACACATTACAACACAAGGTAAAGTAACGCAACGCAAAGTAACGCAACGCAAAGTAACGCAACGCACTACAAAAAAAGGCAAAGTAACGCAACGCAAAGTAACACAACGCAAATTAACACAACGCAAAGTAACACAACGCAAAGTAACGCAACACATTACAACACAAGGCAAAGCAACACAATGCAAAGTAACGCAACGTTAAGTATCGCACCACACTATAAGACAAGGCAAAGTAACGCGACGCATTACGACGCAACGCAAAGTAACGCAACGCAAAATAATGCAATGTGCTACAACAAAAGGCAAAGTAACGCAATGCAAAATAACACAACACAAAGTAACACAATGCAAAGTAAGGCAACGCAATATAACGCAACGCAAAGTAATGCAATGTGCTACAACAAAAGGCAAAGTAACGCAATGCAAAATAACACAACACAAAGTAACACAATGCAAAGTAAGGCAAAGCAAAGTAACGCAACACATTACAACACAAGACAAAGTAAGGCAACGCAAAGTAACACGACGGAAAGTAACGTAACTCAAAGTAACGCAGCGCAAAGTAACACAACACAAACTAACGCAACGGACTACGACACAACGCAAAGTAACGCAACGCAAAGTAACACAAGGCAAAGTAACACAACGCAAAGTAACGCAACTCAAAGTAACACAACTCAAAGTAACACAATGCACTAGAACAAAAGGCAAAGTAACGCAACGCAAAGTAACACAACGCAAAGTAACACATGCAAAGTAACACAACGCAAGGTAACGCAAAGCAAAGTAACGCAACGCAAAGTAACACAACGCAAAGTAACTCAACGCAAAGTAACACAACGCAAAGTAACACACCGCAAAGTAACACACCGCAAAGTAACACACCGCAAAGTAACGCAACGTTCTACAATACAAGGCAAAGTAACGCAACGCAAAGTAACTCAATGCAAAGTAACACAACGCAAAGTAATGCAACGCAACGCACTACAACACAGGGCAAAGTAACGCAACGCAAATTAATACAACGCAAAGTAAGACAACGCAAAGTAACGCAATGCAAAGTAATGAAACGCAAAGCAATACAACACAAGGTAAAGTAACACAAGGCAAAGTAACGCAACACAGTAAAACACAAGGCAAAGTAAGGCAACTCAAATTAACACATCGCAAAGTAATGTAACGCAACGCACTACAACATAACGCAAAGTAACACGAGGCAACGTAACATAACGCAAAGTAACGCAACGCAAAGTAACGCAATGCAAAAGTAATGCAACGTGCTACAACACAACGCAAAGTAACACAAGGAAAAGTAATGCAACGCAAAGTAATGCAACGCAAAGTAATGCAACGCAAAGTAAAGCAACGTTAAGTATCGCACCACACTACAAGACAAGGCAAAGTAACACAACACACTACAACACAAGGCGAAGTAACGCAACGCAAAGTAACACACCGCTAAGTAACGCAACGTTCTACCACACAAGGCAAAGTAACTCAACGCAAAGTAATTGTGGCAGTTTCCCCTGCCACTGGTAACACACCACACTAGCACACCACACCAGACCACATGTTAGCCAGGTAGCATGCTATTGTTAGTTTGGTGGGTGCACACACTGAGCTACATTTAACACTCAGTAAGTTTCCTGTGCTATCTTTTTCATGAAAGTTTTGTTCAAACACCCACTAATACACATGTATTGTTTGCAGTTAACTCTGTATCATTTTTAGAGTGAAAATCATGAGTTGTACTTAATTTGGTTGCAGTGTCTTACCATCGTGGTTCCTGGTGCTGGGCAAAGAGAAAGGACCCGAGCATAGCTTCAGGCTGCCTTTTGTAGTGCCTGAGTTATATGTAGGGAGGAGCATGCTTAGTCCACCTCTCTCTGAACCATACCAACTGTGGGGTTGTAATAGAATTGTAAATTTATTTATGTAGTAAGTATTATACGAATGTTTTGATGGCCCACATTAGGCATGTAAAATAGTAATACAGTTTGTTAAGATTTTCATAAGGAAAATGAGGTTGAATTTATGAGGTAATTAATTTCAATTAAAGGTGGTATGGTCCAGTGGGAGGGGCCTAGCCTTTAAATAGTGGGGCTTCTACACTGCCACAAGGAGTCAGAGAAGGACAGTGCTACTGAACAGACCTAATACTGATTGTGGTTAATACTTTGTAAATATTTCTTTTTTTTTTTGCTGCACTTTGGTTTGTTTGCCATTACCACCGTCAACTGTATTTAAAGGGCAATAAACCACTTCATTTTTTTCATCAAACGGACCTCATCTTACGACCCTCTTTTAACATTTTAAGAGCAAACTACAACCTTTCCAGTCAGCTTTTTCGACACACTACCCTCACTCCAGGTCGGAGTGTGACAGTAATACAACGCAAAGTAACACACCGCAAAGTAACACAACGTTCTACAACACAACGCAAAGTAACGCAACGCAAAGTAACAAAAGGCAAAGTAACACAAGGCAAAGTAACACAAGGCAAAGTAACACAAAGCACTACAAAACAAGGCAAAGTAATAAAAGGGAAAGTAACACAACGCAAAGTAACGCAACGCAAAGTAACAATGCAAAGTAACAACGCAAAGTAACGCAAAACAACGCACTACAAAGCATCGCACTAAAACACAAAGCAAAGTAACGCAACGCAAAGTAACGCAACGCAAAGTAACACAACGCAAAGTAACGCAACGCAAAGTAACGCAACGCAAAGTAACGCAAAGTAACGCACTACAACAAAAGGCAAAGTAACGCAACGCAAAGTAACACAACGCAAAGTAACACAATGCAAGGTAACGCAAAGCAAAGTAACGCAACGCAAAGTAACACAACGCAACGCACAACAACACAGGGCAAAGTAACGCAACGCAAAGTAAGACAACGCAAAGTAACGCGACGCACTACAAAAAAAAAGGCAAAGTAACGCAACGCAAAGTAACACAATGCAAAGTAACACAACGCAAAGTAACACAACGCAAAGTAACGCAACACATTACAACACAAGGCAAAGTAACGCAACGCAAAGTAATGTAACGCAAAGTAAGACAACGCAAAGTAACGCAACACATTACAACACAAGGCAAAGCAACACAATGCAAAGTAACGCAACGTTAAGTATCGCACCACACTACAACACAAGGCAAAGTAACGCGACGCATTACGACACAACGCAAAGTAACTAATGCAAAGTAACACAAGGCAAAGTAACACAACACACTACAACACAAGGCAAAGTAACGCAACGAAAAGTAACACACTGCTAAGTAACGCAACGTTCTACAACACAAGGCAAAGTAACTCAACGCAAAGTAAGTCAACGCAAAGTAACGCAACGCAAAGTAACTCAATGCAGAGTAACACAATGCAAACTAACGCAACGCAAAGTAATGAAACGCAAAGCAATACAACACAAGGTAAAGTAACAATAGGCAAAGTAATACAAGGCAAAGTAACGCAACACAGTAAAACACAAGGCAAAGTAAGGCAACTCAAATTAACACATTGCAAAATAATGCAACGCAACGCACTACAACACAACGCAAAGTAACACGAGGCAACGTAACATAACGCAAAGTAACGCAACACAAAGTAACACAATGCAAAGTAATGCAACGTGCTACAACACAACGCAAAGTAACACAAGGCAAAGTAATGCAACGCAAAGTAATGCAACGCAAAGTAACACAGCGCAAAGTAAAGCAACGTTAAGTATCGCACCACACTATAACACAAGGAAAATTAACGCAACGCACTACAACACAATGCAAACTAACTAATGCAAAGTAACACAAGGCAAAGTAACACAATACACTACAACACAAGGCGAAGTAACGGAACGCAAAGTAACACACCGCTAAGTAACGCAACATTATACAACACAAGGCAAAGTAACTCAACGCAAAGTAATACAACGCAAAGTAACACACCGCAAAATAACGCAACGTTCTACAACACAACGCAAAGTAACGCAACACAAAGTAACACAAGGCAAAGTAACACAAGGCAAAGTAACACAAGGGAAAGTAACACAACGCAAAGTAACACAACGCAAAGTAACACAACGCAGTGCACTACAACACAACGCAAAGTAACACAACGCAAAGTAATGCAAGGCAAAGTAACGTAACGCACTACAACACAATAAAATGTAAAGTAATGCAATGTAACACAACGCAAAGTAACACAATGCAAAGTAACACAATGCAAAGTAACGCAAAGGAAAGTAACGCAACGGAAATTAACACAACACAAACTAACGCATCTTTCTACAACACAAGGCAAAGTAACGCAACGCAAAGTAACAGCGCAAACTAACACAGCGCAAAGTAACACAATGCAGTACAAAAAAGGCAAAGTAACGCAACGCAAAGTAACGCAACGCAAAGTAACGCAACACAAAGTAACGCAACGCAAAGTAACGCAACGCAAAGTAACATAAGGCAAAGTAAAGCAACGGTAAGTAAAAGCAAATCACTACAACACAAGGCAAAGTAACGCAATGCACTACGACACAACGCAAAGTAACACAACGCAAAGTAAAACAAGGCAAAGTAACACAATGCAAAGTAACGCAACATTATACAACACAAGGCAAAGTAACTCAACGCAAAGTAATACAACGCAAAGTAACACACCGCAAAGTAACGCAACGTTCTACAACACAACGCAAAGTAACGCAACACAAAGTAACACAAGGCAAAGTAACACAAGGGAAAGTAACACAAGGGAAAGTAACACAACGCAAAGTAACACAACGCAAAGTAACACAACGCAGTGCACTACAACACAACGCAAAGTAACATAACGCAAAGTAATGCAACGCAAAGTAACGTAACGCACTACAACACAATAAAATGTAACGTAATGCAAAGTAACACAACGCAAAGTAACACAATGCAAAGTAACGCAATGCAAAGTAACGCAAAGGAAAGTAACGCAATGAAAATTAACACAACACAAACTAACGCATCTTTCTACAACACAAACGCAAAGTAACAGCGCAAAGTAACACAGCGCAAAGTAACACAATGCAGTACAAAAAAGGCAAAGTAACGCAACGCAAAGTAACGCAACGCAAAGTAACGCAACACAAAGTAACGCAACGCAAAGTAACGCAACGCAAAGTAACATAAGGCAAAGTAAAGCAACGGTAAGTAAAAGCAACACACTACAACACAGGGCAAAGTAACGCAATGCACTACGACACAACCCAAAGTAACACAACGCAAAGTAACACAAGGCAAAGTAACACAATGCAAAGTAACGCAACGCAAAGTGACACAACGCAAAGTAACACAATGCAAAGTAACGCAACGCTAAGTAACGCAACGCTAAGTAACGCAACGCTAAGTAACGCAACGCAAAGTAACGCAACACATTACAACACAAGGCAAAGTAACAACGCAAAGTAACGCGAAACAACGCATTACAACGCATCGCACTACAACGCAACGCACTACAACGCATCGCACTAAAACACAAAGCAAAGTAACGCTACGCAAAGTAACGCAACGCAAAGTAACGCAACGCAAAGTAAAGCAACGCAAAGTAACGCAAAGTAACGCAAAGTATCGCAAAGTAACAGACTACAACAAAAGGCAAAGTAACGCAACGCCAAGTAACACAACGCAAAGTAACACAACGCAAGGTAACGCAAAGCAAAGTAACGCAACGCAAAGTAACACAACGCAAAGTAACGCAACACATTACAACACAAGGCAAAGTAATGCAATGCAAAGTAACACAACGCAAAGTAACGCAACGCTAAGTATCGCACCACACTACAACACAAGGCAAAGTAACGCAACGCACTACGACACAACGCAAAGTAACTAATGCAAAGTAACACAAGGCATAGTAACACAACATACTACAACACAAGGCAAAGTAAAGCAACGCAAAGTAACACACTGCTAAGTAACGCAACGTTCTACAACACAAGGCAAAGTAACTCAACGCAAAGTAATACAACGCAAAGTAACACACCGCAAAGTAACGCAACGTTCTACAATATAAGGCAAAGTAACGCAACGCAAAGTAACTCAATGCAAAGTAACACAACGCAAAGTAACACAATGCAAAGTAACGCAATGCAAAGTAACGCAAAGGAAAGTAACGCAATGAAAATTAACACAACACAAACTAACGCATCTTTCTACAACACAAACGCAAAGTAACAGCGCAAAGTAACACAATGCAGTACAAAAAAGGCAAAGTACCGCAACGCAAAGTAACGCAACGCAAAGTAACTCAACACAAAGTAACGCAACGCAAAGTAACGCAACGCAAAGTAACATAAGGCAAAGTAAAGCAACGGTAAGTAAAAGCAACACACTACAACACAGGGCAAAGTAACGCAATGCACTACGACACAACCCAAAGTAACACAACGCAAAGTAACACAAGGCAAAGTAACACAACGCAAAGTAACGCAACGCAAAGTGACACAACGCAAAGTAACACAATGCAAAGTAACGCAACGCTAAGTAACGCAACGCTAAGTAACGCAACGCTAAGTAACGCAACGCAAAGTAACGCAACACATTACAACACAAGGCAAAGTAACAACGCAAAGTAACGCGAAACAACGCATTACAACGCATCGCACTACAACGCAACGCACTACAACGCATCGCACTAAAACACAAAGCAAAGTAACGCTACGCAAAGTAACGCAACGCAAAGTAACGCAACGCAAAGTAAAGCAACGCAAAGTAAAGCAAAGTAACGCAAAGTAACGCAAAGTAACGCAAAGTAACAGACTACAACAAAAGGCAAAGTAACGCAACGCCAAGTAACACAACGCAAAGTAACACAACGCAAGGTAACGCAAAGCAAAGTAACGCAACGCAAAGTAACACAACGCAAAGTAACGCAACACATTACAACACAAGGCAAAGTAATGCAACGCAAAGTAATGCAATGCAAAGTAACACAACGCAAAGTAACGCAACGCTAAGTATCGCACCACACTACAACACAAGGCAAAGTAACGCAACGCACTACGACACAACGCAAAGTAACTAATGCAAAGTAACACAAGGCATAGTAACACAACATACTACAACACAAGGCAAAGTAAAGCAACGCAAAGTAACACACTGCTAAGTAACGCAACGTTCTACAACACAAGGCAAAGTAACTCAACGCTAAGTAATACAACGCAAAGTAACACACCGCAAAGTAACGCAACGTTCTACAATATAAGGCAAAGTAACGCAACGCAAAGTAACTCAATGCAAAGTAACACAACGCAAAGTAACGCAACGCAACGCACTACAACACAGGGCAAAGTAACGCAACGCAAATTAATGCAACGCAAAGTAAGACAACGCAAAGTAACGCAATGCAAAGTAATGAAACGCAAAGCAATACAACACAAGGTAAAGTAACACAAGGCAAAGTAACACAAGGCAAAGTAACGCAACACAGTAAAACACAAGGCAAAGTAAGGCAACTCAAATTAACACATCGCAAAGTATTGCAACGCAACGCACTACAACATAACGCAAAGTAACAGGAGGCAACGTAACATAACGCAAAGTAACGCAACGCAAAGTAACACAATGCAAAAGTAATGCAACGTGCTACAACACAACGCAAAGTAACACAAGGCAAAGTAATGCAACGCAAAGTAATGCAACGCAAAGTAAAGCAACGTTATGTATCGCACCACACTACAACACAAGGCAAAGTAACACAACACACTACAACACAAGGCGAAGTAACGCAACGCAAAGTAACACACCGCTAAGTAACGCAACGTTCTACCACACAAGGCAAAGTAACTCAACGCAAAGTAATACAACGCAAAGTAACACACCGCAAAGTAACAAGACGTTCTACAACACAATGCAAAGTAACGCAACGCAAAGTAACACAAGGCAAAGTAACACAAGGCAAAGTAACACAAGGCAAAGTAACACAAAGCACTACAAAACAAGGCAAAGTAACACAACGCAAAGTAACGCAACGCAAAGTAACAATGCAAAGTAACAACGCAAAGTAAAGCAACGCAAAGTAACGCAAAGTAACGCACTACAACAAAAGGCAAAGTAACGCAACGCAAAGTAACACAACGCAAAGTAACACAATGCAAGGTAACGCAAAGTAAAGTAACGCAACGCAAAGTAACACAACGCAAAGTAACACAACGCAAAGTAACGCAACACATTACAACACAAGGCAAAGTAACGCAACGCAAAGTAATGTAATGCAAAGTAAGACAACGCAAAGTAAGGCAACACATTACAACACAAGGCAAAGTAATGCAACGCAAAGTAATGCAATGCAAAGTAACACAACGCAAAGTAACACAACGCAAAGTAACGCAACGCAAAGTACAGCAACTCAAAGTAACGCAACGCAAAGTAACGCAACGCAAAGTAACGCAACGCAAAGTAACACACTGCTAAGTAACGCAACGTTCTACAACACAAGGCAAAGTAACTCAATGCAAAGTAACTCAATGCAAAGTAACACAACGCAAAGTAACGCAACGTTAAGTATCGCACCACACTACAAAACAAGGCAAAGTAACGCAACGCACTACGACACAACGCAAAGTAACTAATGCAAAGTAACACAACACACTACAACACAAGGCGAAGTAACGCAACGCAAAGTAACACACTGCTAAGTAACGCAACGTTCTACAACACAAGGCAAAGTAACTCAACGCAAAGTAATACAACACAAAGAAACACAATGCAAAGTAACGCAACGTTCTACAATACAAGGCAAAGTAACGCAACGCAAAGTAACTCAATGCAAAGTAACACAACGCAAAGTAACAAAACGCAAAGTAACGCAAAGCAACGCACTACAACATAGGTCAAAGTAATGCAACGCAAAGTAATGCAACGCAAAGTAAGACAACGCAAAGTAACGCAACGCAAAGTAATGAAACGCAAAGCAATACAACACAAGGTAAAGTAACACAAGGCAAAGTAACACAAGGCAAAGTAACGCAACACAGTAAAACACAAGGCAAAGTAAGGCAACTCAAATCAACACATCGCAAAGTAATGCAACGCAACGCACTACAACATAACGCAAAGTAACACGAGGCAACGTAACATAACGCAAAGTAATGCAACACAAAGTAACGCAATGGAAAAGTAATGCTACGTGCTACAACACAACGCAAAGTAACACAAGGCAAAGTAATGCAACGCAAAGTAATGCAACGCAAAGTAACACAACGCAAAGTAACGCAACGTTAAGTATCGCACCACACTACAACACAAGGCAAAGTAACGCAACGCACTACGACACAACGCAAAGTAACTAATGCAAAGTAACACAAGGCAAAGTAACACAACACACTACAACACAAGGCGAAGTAACGCAACGCAAAGTAACACACCGCTAAGTAACGCAACATTCTACAACACAAGGCAAAGTAACTCAACGCAAAGTAATACAACGCAAAGTAACGCAACGCAAAGTAACGCAACGCAAAGTAACGCAACGCAAAGTAACGCAATGCAAAGTAACGCAACGCAAAGTAACACAACGCAAAGTAACACAACGCAGTGCACTACAACACAACGCAAAGTAACACAACGCAAAGTAACGCAACGCACTACAACACAATGAAAAGTAAGGTAATGCAAAGTAAAACGACGCAAAGTAACACAACGCAAAGTAACACAATGCAAAGTAATGCAAAGCAAAGTAACGCAATGCAAATTAACACAACACAAACTAACGCATCTTTCTACAAAACAAGGCAAAGTAACGCAATGCAAAGTAACACAGCGCAAAGTAACACAATGCAGTACAAAAAAGGCAAAGTAACGCAACGCAAAGTAACGCAACGGTAAGTAAAAGCAACACACTACAACACAAGGCAAAGTAACGCAACGCACTACGACACAATGCAAAGTAACTAATGCAAAGTAACACAAGGCAAAGTAACACAACACACTACAACACAAGGCGAAGTAACGGAACGCAAAGTAACACACCGATAAGTAACGCAACGTTATACAAGACAACGCAAAGTAACGCAAAGCAAAGTAACACAAGGCAAAGTAACACAAGGCAAAGTAACACAAGGCAAAGTAACACAAAGCACTACAAAACAAGGCAAAGTAACACAACACAAAGTAACTGAACGCAAAGTAACACAACGCAAAGTAACACAACGCAGTGCACTAC
Organism: Pterois miles; assembly: GCA_947000775.1. Classification (NCBI taxonomy): domain Eukaryota; kingdom Metazoa; phylum Chordata; class Actinopteri; order Perciformes; family Scorpaenidae; genus Pterois; species Pterois miles. Next base: position 2,098,723 of record CAMQGK010000123.1, read on the forward strand.
AACACAACGCAAAGTAACACAACCCAAAGTAATGCAACGCAAAGTAACACAATGCAAAGTAACGCAAAGGAATGTAACGCAACGCAAATTAATACAACGCAAAGTAACACACCGCAAAGTAAAGCAACGTTCTACAACACAACGCAAAGTAACGCAACGCAAAGTAACACAAGGCAAAGTAACACAAGGCAAAGTAACACAAGGCAAAGTAACACAAAGCACTACAAAACAAGGCAAAGTAACACAACACAAAGTAACACAACACAAAGTAACACAACGCAAAGTAACACAACGCAAAGTAACACAACGCAAAGTAACACAACGCAAAGTAACACAACGCAGTGCACTACAACACAACGCAAAGTAACACAACCCAAAGTAATGCAACGCAAAGTAACACAATGCAAAGTAACGCAAAGGAATGTAACGCAACGCAAATTAACACAACACAAACTAACGCATCTTTCTACAACACAAGGCAAAGTAATGCAACGCAAAGTAACACAGCGCAAAGTAACACAATGCAGTACAAAAAAGGCAAAGTAACGTAACGCAAAGTAACGTAACGCAAAGCAACGCAACGCAAAGTAACGCAACGCAAAGTAACGCAACGCAAAGTAACGCAACGCAAAGTAACACAAGGCAAAGTAAAGCAACGGTAAGTAAAACCAACACACTACAACACAAGGCAAAGTAACGCAATGCACTACGACACAACGCAAAGTAACACAACGCAAAGTAACACAAGGCAAAGTAACACAAGGCAAAGTAACACAAAGCACTACAACACAAGGCAAAGTAACGCAATGCTAAGTGACACAACGCAAAGGAACACAATGCAAAGTAACGCAACGCTAAGTAACACACCGCGAAGTAACGCAACGTTCTACAATACAAGGAAAAGTAACGCAACGCAAAATGCAAAGTAACACAACGCAAAGTAACGCAACGCAACGCACTACAACACGGCAAAGTAACGCAACGCAAAGTAATGCAACGCAAAGTAATGCAACGCAAAGTAATGCAACGCAAAGTAAGACAACACAAAGTAACGCAACACATTACAACACAAGGCAAAGTAATGCAAAGCAAAGTAACACAACGGAAAGTAACGCAACGTTAAGTATCGCAACACACTACAACACAAGGCAAAGTAACGCAACGCAATAAGACACAACGCAAAGTAATTAACGCCAAGTAACACAAGGCAAAGTAACAGAACGCACTACACTACAAGGCAAAGTAACACAGCGCAAAGTAACGCAACGCAACGCACTACAACACGGCAAAGTAACGCAACGCAAAGTAATGCAACGCAAAGTAATGCAACGCAAAGTAAGACAACGCAAAGTAACGCAACACATTACAACACCAGGCAAAGTAATGCAAAGCAAAGTAACACAACGGAAAGTAACGCAACGTTAAGTATCGCAACACACTACAACACAAGGCAAAGTAACGCAACGCAGTAAGACACAACGCAAAGTAATTAACGCAAAGTAACACAAGGCAAAGTAACACAACGCACTACACTACAAGGCAAAGTAACGCAACGCAAAGTAACGCAAAGTAACACAACGCAAAGTAACGCAACGCAACGCACTACAACACAGGGCAAAGTAACGCAACGCAAAGTAATGATACGCAAAGTAAGACAATGCAAAGTAAATTTGAATTTGAATTTCCCTCCGGGGATTAATAAAGGTTCATCTTATCTATCTTATCTTAATGCAACGCAAAGTAACACAACGCAAAGTAAAGCAACGTTAAGTAACACACCGCAAAGTAAAGCAACGTTCTACAACACAACGCAAAGTAACACAAGGCAAAGTAACACAAGGCAAAGTAACACAAGGCAAAGTAACACAAAGCACTACAAAACAAGGCAAAGTAACACAAGGGAAAGTAACACAACGCAAAGTAACACAACGCAAAGTAACACAACGTAAAGTAACACAACGCAGTGCACTACAACACAACGCAAAGTAACACAACGCAAAATAATGCAACGCAAAGTAACGTAACGCACTACAACACAATGAAATGTAACGTAATGCAAAGTAACACAACGCAAAGTAACACAATGCAAAGTAACGCAATGCAGTACAAAAAAGGCAAAGTAACGCAACGCAAAGTAACGCAACGCAAAGTAACGCAACGCAAAGTAACGCAACGCAAAGTAACACAAGGCAAAGTAAAGCAACGGTAAGTAAAAGCAACACACTACAACACAAGGCAAAGTAACGCAATGCACTACGACACAACGCAAAGTAACACAACGCAAAGTAACACAAGGCAAAGTAACACAAGGCAAAGTAACACAAAGCACTACAACACAAGGCAAAGTAACGCAACGCAAAGTGACACAACGCAAAGGAACACAATGCAAAGTAACGCAACGCTAAGTAATGCAACGCAAAGTAATGCAATGCAAAGTAAAGCAACGTTCTACAACACAAGGCAAAGTAACGCAGCACATTACAACACAAGGTAAAGTAACGCAACGCAAAGTAACAATGCAAAGTAACAACGCAAAGTAACGCAAAACAACACACTACAACGCATCGCACTAAAACACAACGCAAAGTAACGCAACGCAAAGTAACACAACGCAAAGTAACACAACGCAAAGTAACACAACGCAAAGTAACGCAACGCAAAGTAACAATGTAAAGTAACACAACGCAAAGTAACACAAAGCAATGCACTACAACACAGGGCAAAGTAACGCAACGCAAAGTAATACAACGCAAAGTAAGACAACGCAAAGTAACACAATGCAAAGTAACGCAACGCAACGCAATACAACACAAGGCAAAGTAACACAAGGCAAAGTAGCGCATCGCAAAGTAACGCAACGCAAAGTAACGCAACGCAAAGTAACGCAACGCAAAGTAACAATGCAAAGTAACGTAACACATTACAACACAAGGTAAAGTAACGCAACGCAAAGTAACGCAACGCAAAGTAACGCAACGCAAAGTAACGCAACGCAAAGTAACGCAACGCAAAGTAACGCAACGCACTACAACACAATGCAAAGTAACGCAATGCAAAGTAAAACAACGCAAACTGACACATTGCAAAGTAACACGACGCACTACAAAAAAAAGGCAAAGTAACGCTACGCAAAGTAACACAACGCAAAGTAAGACAACGCAAAGTAACGCAACACATTACAACACAAGGCAAAGCAACACAAGGCAAAGCAACACAATGCAAAGTAACGCAACGTTAAGTATCGCACCACACTACAACACAAGGCAAAGTAACAATGCAAAGTAACGCAACGCAAAGTAACGCAACACATTACAACACAAGGCAAAGTATTGCAACGCAAAGTAACGCAACGCAAAGTAACGCAACGCAAAGTAACGCAACGCAAAGTAACGCAACGCAATACAACACAATGCAAAGTAACGCAATGCAAAGTAAAACAACGCAAACTAACACATTGCAAAGTAACACGACGCACTACAAAAAAGAAAAAAGGCAAAGTAACGCAACGCAAAGTAACACAACGCAAAGTAACACAACGCAAATTAACACAATGCAAAGTAACGCAACACATTACAACACAAGGCAAAGTAACGCAACGCAAAGTAACGCAACGCAAAGCAAAGCAACGCAAAGTAACAATGCAAAGCAACGTTCTACCACACAAGGCATAGTAATGCAACGCAAAGTAACGCAACACATTACAACACAACGTAAAGTAACGCAACGCAAAGTAACAATGCAAAGTAACACAACGCAAAGTAACGCAACGTTAAGTATCGCATCACACTACAACACAAGGCAAAGTAACGCAACGCACTACGACACAACGCAAAGTAACTAATGCAAAGTAACACAAGGCAAAGTAACACAACACACTACAACACAAGGCAAAGTAACGCAACGGAAAGTAAAACACTGCTAAGTAACGCAACGTTCTACAACACAAGGAAAAGTAACTCAACGCAAAGTAATACAACGCAAAGTAACACAATGCAAAGTAACGCAACGCTAAGTAAAGCAACACACTACAACACAAGGCAAAGTAACACAACACACTACAACACAAGGCAAAGTAACGCAACGCAAAGTAACACACTGCTAAGTAACGCAACGTTCTACAACACAAGGCAAAGTAACTCAACGCAAAGTAATACAACGCAAAGTAACACACCGCAAAGTAACGCAACGTTCTACAATACAAGGCAAAGTAACGTAACGCAAAGTCACTCAATGCAAAGTAACACAACGCAAAGTAACGCAACGCAATGCACTACAACACAGGGCAAGGTAACGCAACGCAAAGTAATGCAACGCAAAGTAAGACAACGCAAAGTAACGCAATGCAAAGTAACACAAAGCAATGAACTACAACACAGGGCAAAGTAACGCAACGCAAAGTAACACAATGCAAAGTAACGCAACGCAACGCAATACAACACAAGGCAAAGTAACACAAGGCAAAGTAGCGCATCGCAAAGTAACGCAACGCAAAGTAACGCAACGCAAAGTAACGCAACGCAAAGTAACGCAACGCAAAGTAACGTAACACATTACAACACAAGGTAAAGTAACGCAACGCAAAGTAACGCAACGCAAAGTAACGCAACGCAAAGTAACGCAACGCACTACAACACAATGCAAAGTAACGCAATGCAAAGTAAAACAACACAAACTGACACATTGCAAAGTAACACGACGCACTACAAAAAAAGGCAAAGTAACGCTACGCAAAGTAACACATCGCAAAGTAACACAACGCAAAGTAACGCAACACATTACAACACAAGGCAAAGTAACACAACGCAAAGTAATGTAACGCAAAGTCAGACAACGCAAAGTAACGCAACACATTACAACACAAGGCAAAGCAACACAAGGCAAAGCAACACAATGCAAAGTAACGCAACGTTAAGTATCGCACCACACTACAACACAAGGCAAAGTAACAATGCAAAGTAACGCAACGCAAAGTAACGCAACACATTACAACACAATGCAAAGTATTGCAACGCAAAGTAACGCAACGCAAAGTAACGCAACGCAATAAAACACAATGCAAAGTAACGCAATGCAAAGTAAAACAACGCAAACTAAAACATTGCAAAGTAACACGACGCACTACAAAAAAGGCAAAGTAACGCAACGCAAAGTAACACAACGCAAAGTAACACAACGCAAAGTAACACAACGCAAATTAACACAATGCAAAGTAACGCAACACATTACAACACAAGGCAAAGTAACGCAACGCAAAGTAACGCAACGCAAAGCAACGCAACGCAAAGTAACAATGCAAAGCAACGTTCTACCACACAAGGCATTTCTAATGCAACGCAAAGTAACACAACACATTACAACACAAGGAAAAGTAACGCAACGCAAAGTAACAATGCAAAGTAACACAACGCAAAGTAACGCAACGTTAAGTATCGCATCACACTACAACACAAGGCAAAGTAACGCAACGCACTACGACACAACGCAAAGTAACTAATGCAAAGTAACACAAGGCAAAGTAACACAACACACTAAAACACAAGGCAAAGTAACGCAACGGAAAGTAAAACACTGCTAAGTAACGCAACGTTCTACAACACAAGGAAAAGTAACTAAACGCAAAGTAATACAACGCAAAGTAACACACCGCAAAGTAACGCAACTTTCTACAATACAAGGCAAAGTAACGCAACGCAAAGTAACTCAATGCAAAGTAACGCAACGCAAAGTAATGCAACGCAAAGTAACACACCGCAAAGTAACGCAACTTTCTACAACACAAGGCAAAGTAACACAACACACTACAACACAAGGCAAAGTAACGCAACGCAAAGTAACACACTGCTAAGTAACGCAACGTTCTACAACACAAGGCAAAGTAACTCAACGCAAAGTAATACAACGCAAAGTAACACACCGCAAAGTAACGCAACGTTCTACAATACAAGGCAAAGTAACGTAACGCAAAGTAACGCAACGCAATGCACTACAACACAGGGCAAGGTAACGCAACGCAAAGTAATGCAACGCAAAGTAAGACAATGCAAAGTAACGCAATGCAAAGTAATGCAACGCAAAGCAATACAACACAAGGTAAAGTAACACAAGGCAAAGTAACACAACACACTACAACACAAGGTGAAGTAACGCAATGCAAAGTAACACACCGCTAAGTAACGCAACGTTCTACAACACAAGGCAAAGTAACTCAACGCAAAGTAATACAACGCAAAGTAACACACCGCAAAGTAACGCAACATTCTACAACACAACGCAAAGTAACGCAACGCAAAGTAACACAAGGCAAAGTAACACAAGGCAAAGTAACACAAAGCACTACAAAACAAGGCAAGGTAACACAAGGCAAAGTAACACAACGCAAAGTAACGCAACGCAAAGTAACAAAACGCAAAGTAACACAACGCAGAGTAACACAACGCAAAGTAACACAACGCAAAGCACAACAACACAGGGCAAAGTAACGCAATGCAAAGTAAGACAACGCAAAGTAACGCAACGCAAAGTAACGCAACGCAAAGTAACGCAACGCAAAGTAACGCAACGCAAAGTAACAATGCAAAGTAACACAACGCAAAGTAACACAAAGCAATGCACTACAACACAGGGCAAAGTAACGCAACGCAAAGTAATACAACGCAAAGTAAGACAACGCAAAGTAACACAATGCAAAGCAACGCAACGCAACGCAATACAACACAAGGCAAAGTAACACAAGGCAAAGTAACGCATCGCAAAGTAACGCAACGCAAAGTAACGCAACGCAAAGTAACGCAACGCAAAGTAACAATGCAAAGTAACGTAACACATTACAACACAAGGTAAAGTAACGCAACGCAAAGTAACGCAACGCAAAGTAACGCAACGCAAAGTAACGCAACGCACTACAACACAATGCAAAGTAACGCAATGCAAAGTAAAACAACGCAAACTGACACATTGCAAAGTAACACGACGCACTACAAAAAAAAGGCAAAGTAACGCTACGCAAAGTAACACAACGCAAAGTAACACAACGCAAAGTAACGCAACACATTACAACACAAGGCAAAGCAACACAAGGCAAAGCAACACAATGCAAAGTAACGCAACGTTAAGTATCGCACCACACTACAACACAAGGCAAAGTAACGCAACGCAAAGTAACACACTGCTAAGTAACGCAACGTTCTACAACACAAGGCAAAGTAACTCAACGCAAAGTAATACAACGCAAAGTAACACACCGCAAAGTAACGCAACGTTCTACAATACAAGGTCAAGTAACGCAACGCAAAGTAACTCAATGCAAAGTAACGCAACGCAAAGTAACGCAACGCAAAGTAACGCAACGCAAATTAACAATGCAAAGTAACGTAACACATTACAACACAAGGTAAAGTAACGCAACGCAAAGTAACGCAACGCAAAGTAACGCAACGCAAAGTAACGCAACGCACTACAACACAATGCAAAGTAACGCAATGCAAAGTAAAACAACGCAAACTGACACATTGCAAAGTAACATGACGCACTACAAAAAAAGGCAAAGTAACGCTACGCAAAGTAACGCTACGCAAAGTAACACAACGCAAAGTAACACAACGCAAAGTAACGCAACACATTACAACACAAGGCAAAGTAACACAACGCAAAGTAATGTAACGCAAAGTAAGACAACGCAAAGTAACGCAACACATTACAACACAAGGCAAAGCAACACAAGGCAAAGCAACACAATGCAAAGTAACGCAACGTTAAGTATCGCACCACACTACAACACAAGGCAAAGTAACGCAACGCAAAGTAACACACTGCTAAGTAACGCAACGTTCTACAACACAAGGCAAAGTAACTCAACGCAAAGTAATACAACGCAAAGTAACACACCGCAAAGTAACGCAACGTTCTACAATACAAGGTCAAGTAACGCAACGCAAAGTAACTCAATGCAAAGTAACACAACGCAAAGTAACGCAACGCAAAGTAATGAAACGCAAAGCAATACGACACAAGGTAAAGTAACACAAGGCAAAGTAATACAAGGCAAAGTAACGCAACACAGTAAAACACAAGGCAAAGTAAGGCAACTCAAATTAACACATCGCAAAATAATGCAACGCAACGCATTACAACACAACGCAAAGTAACACGAGGCAACGTAACATAACGCAAAGTAACGCAACACAAAGTAACGCAATGCAAAGTAATGCAACGTGCTACAACACAACGCAAAGTAACACAAGGCAACGCACTACAACACAGGGCAAAGTAACGCAACGCAAAGTAATGCAACGCAAAGTAAGACAACGCAAAGTAACGCAATGCAAAGTAATGCAACGCAAAGCAATACAACACAAGGTAAAGTAACACAAGGCAAAGTAACACAAGGCAAAGTAACGCAACACAGTAAAACACAAGGCAAAGTAAGGCAACTCAAATTAACACATCGCAAAGTAATGCAACGCAACGCACTACAACACAACGCAAAGTAACACGAGGCAGCGTAACATAACGCAAAGTAACGCAACGCAAAGTAACGCAATGCAAAAGTAATGAAACATGCTACAACACAATGCAAAGTAACACAAGGCAAAGTAATGCAACACAAAGTAATGCAACGCAAAGTAACACAACGCAAAGTAACACAACGTTAAGTATCGCACCACACTACAACACAAGGCAAAGTAACGCAACGCACTACGAAACAACGCAAAGTAACTAATGCAAAGTAACACAAGGCAAAGTAACACAACACACTACAACACAAGGTGAAGTAACGCAATGCAAAGTAACACACCGCTAAGTAACGCAATGTTCTACAACACAACGCAAAGTAACGCAACGCAAAGTAACACAACACACTACAACACAAGGTGAAGTAACGCAATGCAAAGTAACACACCGCTAAGTAACGCAACGTTCTACAACACAAGGCAAAGTAACTCAACGCAAAGTAATACAACGCAAAGTAACACACCGCAAAGTAACGCAACATTCTACAACACAACGCAAAGTAACGCAACGCAAAGTAACACAAGGCAAAGTAACACAAGGCAAAGTAACACAAAGCACTACAAAACAAGGCAAAGTAACACAAGGCAAAGTAACACAACGCAAAGTAACGCAACGCAAAGTAACACAACGCAAAGTAACACAACGCAAAGTAACACAACGCAAAGTAACGCAACGCAAAGTAACAATGCAAAGTAACACAACGCAAAGTAACACAAAGCAATGCACTACAACACAGGGCAAAGTAACGCAACGCAAAGTAATACAACGCAAAGTAAGACAACGCAAAGTAACACAATGCAAAGTAACGCAATGCAAAGTAACACACCGCTAAGTAACGCAATGTTCTACAACACAAGGCAAAGTAACTCAACGCAAAGTAATACAACGCAAAGTAACACACCGCAAAGTAACGCAACATTCTACAACACAACGCAAAGTAACGCAACGCAAAGTAACACAACACACTACAACACAAGGTGAAGTAACGCAATGCAAAGTAACACACCGCTAAGTAACGCAACGTTCTACAACACAAGGCAAAGTAACTCAACGCAAAGTAATACAACGCAAAGTAACACACCGCAAAGTAACGCAACATTCTACAAAACAACGCAAAGTAACGCAACGCAAAGTAACACAAGGCAAAGTAACACAAGGCAAAATAACACAACGCAAAGTAACGCAACGCAAAGTAACAATGCAAAGTAACACAACGCAAAGTAACACAAAGCAATGCACTACAACACAGGGCAAAGTAACGCAACGCAAAGTAATACAACGCAAAGTAAGACAACGCAAAGTAACACAATGCAAAGTAACGCAACGCAACGCAATACAACACAAGGCAAAGTAACACAAGGCAAAGTAACGCATCGCAAAGTAACGCAACGCAAAGTAACGCAACGCAAAGTAACTTAACGCAAAGTAACGCAACACAAAGTAACAATGCAAAGTAACGTAACACATTACAACACAAGGTAAAGTAACGCAACGCAAAGTAATGCAACGCAAAGTAACACAACGCAAAGTAACACAACGCAAAATAACACAACGCAAAGTAACGCAACGCAAAGTAACAATGCAAAGTAACACAACGCAAAGTAACACAAAGCAATGCACTACAACACAGGGCAAAGTAACGCAACGCAAATGAATACAACGCAAAGTAAGACAACGCAAAGTAACACAATGCAAAGTAACGCAACGCAACGCAATACAACACAAGGTAAAGTAACGCAACGCAAAGTAACACAACACAAACTAACGCAACTTTCTATAACACAAGGCAAAGTAACGCAACGCAAAGTGACACAAAGAAAACGAATAAAATGCAAAGTAACGCAACGCAAAGTAACGCAACGAAAAGTAACGCAACGCAAAGTAAAGCAACGCAAAGTAAAGCAACGCAAAGTAACGCAACGCAAAGTAATCCAACGCAAAGTAACAACGCAAAGTAACAACGCAAAGTAACGCTAAACAACGCATTACAACGCATCGCACTACAACGCAACGCACTACAACGCATCGCACTACAACACAACGCAAAATAACGCAACGCAAAGTAACGCAACGCAAAGTAACGCAACGCACTACAACACAATGCAAAGTAACGCAACGCAAACTAACACATTGCAAAGTAACACGACGCACTACAAAAAAGGCAAAGTAACGCAACGGAAAGTAACACAACGCAAAGTAACACAACGCAAAGTAACACAACGCAAATTAACACAATGCAAAGTAACGCAACACATTACAACACAAGGCAAAGTAACGCAACGCAAAGTAACGCAACGCAAAGCAACGCAACGCAAAGTAACAATGCAAAGCAACGTTCTACCACACAAGGCATAGTAATGCAACGCAAAGTAACGCAACACATTACAACACAAGGTAAAGTAACGCAACGCAAAGTAACAATGCAAAGTAACACAACGCAAAGTAACGCAACGTTAAGTATCGCATCACACTACAACACAAGGCAAAGTAACGCAACGCACTACGACACAACGCAAAGTAACTAATGCAAAGTAACACAAGGCAAAGTAACACAACACACTACAACACAAGGCAAAGTAACGCAACGGAAAGTAAAACACTGCTAAGTAACGCAACGTTCTACAACACAAGGAAAAGTAACTCAACGCAAAGTAATACAACGCAAAGTAACACACCGCAAAGTAACGCAACGTTCTACAATACAAGGCAAAGTAACGCAACGCAAAGTAACGCAACGCAAAGTAATGCAACGCAAAGTAATGCAACGCAAAGTAACACACCGCAAAGTAACGCAACTTTCTACAACACAAGGCAAAGTAACACAACACACTACAACACAAGGCAAAGTAACGCAACGCAAAGTAACACACTGCTAAGTAACGCAACGTTCTACAACACAAGGCAAAGTAACTCAACGCAAAGTAATACAACGCAAAGTAACACACCGCAAAGTAACGCAACGTTCTACAATACAAGGCAAAGTAACGTAACGCAAAGTCACTCAATGCAAAGTAACACAACGCAAAGTAACGCAACGCAATGCACTACAACACAGGGCAAGGTAACGCAATGCAAAGTAATGCAACGCAAAGTAAGACAACGCAAAGTAAGACAACGCAAAGTAACGCAACGCAAAGCAATACAACACAAGGTAAAGTAACACAAGACAAAGTAACACAACACACTACAACACAAGGTGAAGTAACGCAATGCAAAGTAACACACCGCTAAGTAACGCAACGTTCTACAACACAAGGCAAAGTAACTCAACGCAAAGTAATACAACGCAAAGTAACACACCGCAAAGTAACGCAACATTCTACAACACAACGCAAAGTAACGCAACGCAAAGTAACACAAGGCAAAGTAACACAAGGCAAAGTAACACAAAGCACTACAAAACAAGGCAAAGTAACACAAGGCAAAGTAACGCAACGCAAAGTAACGCAACGCAAAGTAACACAACGCAAAGTAACACAACGCAACGCACAACAACACAGGGCAAAGTAACTTAACGCAAAGTAAGACAACGCAAAGTAACGCAACGCAAAGTAACGCAAGGCAAAGTAACAATGCAAAGTAACACAACGCAAAGTAACACAAAGCAATGCACTACAACACAGGGCAAAGTAACGCAACGCAAAGTAACACAATGCAAAGTAACGCAACGCAACGCAATACAACACAAGGCAAAGTAACACAAGGCAAAGTAGCGCATCGCAAAGTAACGCAACGCAAAGTAACGCAAGGCAAAGTAACAATGCAAAGTAACACAACGCAAAGTAACACAAAGCAATGCACTACAACACAGGGCAAAGTAACGCAACGCAAAGTAACAATGCAAAGTAACGTAACACATTACAACACAAGGTAAAGTAACGCAACGCAAAGTAACGCAACGCAAAGTAACGCAACGCAAAGTAACGCAACGCACTACAACACAATGCAAAGTAACGCAATGCAAAGTAAAACAACACAAACTGACACATTGCAAAGTAAGACGACGCACTACAAAAAAAAGGCAAAGTAACGCTACGCAAAGTAACACAACGCAAAGTAACACAACGCAAAGTAACGAAACACATTACAACACAAGGCAAAGTAACACAACGCAAAGTAATGTAACGCAAAGTAAGACAACGCAAAGTAACGCAACACATTACAACACAAGGCAAAGCAACACAAGGCAAAGCAACACAATGCAAAGTAACGCAACGTTAAGTATCGCACCACACTACAACACAAGGCAAAGTAACAATGCAAAGTAACGCAACGCAAAGTAACGCAACACATTACAACACAAGGCAAAGTATTGCAACGCAAAGTAACGCAACGCAAAGTAACGCAACGCAATACAACACAATGCAAAGTAACGCAATGCAAAGTAAAACAACGCAAACTAACACATTGCAAAGTAACACGAGGCACTACAAAAAAGGCAAAGTAACGCAACGCAAAGTAACACAACGCAAAGTAACACAACGCAAAGTAACACAACGCAAATTAACACAATGCAAAGTAACGCAACACATTACAACACAAGGCAAAGTAACGCAACGCAAAGTAACGCAACGCAAAGCAACGCAACGCAAAGTAACAATGCAAAGCAACGTTCTACCACACAAGGCATAGTAATGCAACGCAAAGTAACGCAACACATTACAACACAATGTAAAGTAACGCAACGCAAAGTAACAATGCAAAGTAACGCAACGCAAAGTAACGCAACGTTAAGTATCGCATCACACTACAACACAAGGCAAAGTAACGCAACGCACTACGACACAACGCAAAGTAACTAATGCAAAGTAACACAAGGCAAAGTAACACAACACACTAAAACACAAGGCAAAGTAACGCAACGGAAAGTAAAACACTGCTAAGTAACGCAACGTTCTACAACACAAGGAAAAGTAACTCAACGCAAAGTAATACAACGCAAAGTAACACACCGCAAAGTAACGCAACATTCTACAATACAAGGCAAAGTAACGCAACGCAAAGTAACTCAATGCAAAGTAACGCAACGCAAAGTAATGCAACGCAAAGTAACACACCGCAAAGTAACGCAACTTTCTACAACACAAGGCAAAGTAACACAACACACTACAACACAAGGCAAAGTAACGCAACGCAAAGTAACACACTGCTAAGTAACGCAACGTTCTACAACACAAGGCAAAGTAACTCAACGCAAAGTAATACAACGCAAAGTAACACACCGCAAAGTAACGCAACTTTCTACAATACAAGGCAAAGTAACGTAACGCAAAGTCACTCAATGCAAAGTAACACAACGCAAAGTAACGCAACGCAATGCACTACAACACAGGGCAAGGTAACGCAACGCAAAGTAATGCAACGCAAAGTAAGACAACGCAAAGTAACGCAATGCAAAGTAATGCAACGCAAAGCAATACAACACAAGGTAAAGTAACACAAGGCAAAGTAACACAACACACTACAACACAAGGTGAAGTAACGCAATGCAAAGTAACGCAATGCAAAGTAAAAAAACGCAAACTAACACATTGCAAAGTAACGCGACGCACTACGAAAAAAGTCAAAGTAACGCAACGTAAAGTAACACAACGCAAATTAACACAACGCAAAGTAACGCAACACATTACAACACAACGCAAAGTAACGCAACGCAAAGTAACACACTGCTAAGTAACGCAACGTTCTACAACACAAGGCAAAGTAACTCAACGCAAAGTAATACAACGCAAAGTAACACACCGCAAAGTAACGCAACATTCTACAATACAAGGCAAAGTAACGCAACGCAAAGTAATGCAACACAAAGTAATGCAATGCAAATTAATGCAACGCAAAGTAATGCAACGCAAAGTAATGCAACGCAAAGTAATGCAACGCAAAGTAATGCAACGCAAAGTAAGACAACGCAAAGTAACGCAATGCAAAGTAATGCAACGCAATACGACACAAGGCAAAGTAACACAAGGCAAAGTAACGCAACGCAAAGTCACGCAACGCAAAGTAACGCAACGCAAAGTAACAATGCAAAGTAACGCAACGCAAAGTAACGCAACACATTACAACACAAGGCAAAGTATCGCAACGCAAAGTAACGCAACGCACTACAACACAATGCAAAGTAACGCAATGCAAAGTAAAACAACGCAAACTAACACATTGCAAAGTAACACGACGCACTACAAAAAAGGCAAAGTAACGCAACGGAAAGTAACACAACGCAAAGTAACACAACGCAAAGTAACACAACGCAAATTAACACAATGCAAAGTAACGCAACACATTACAACACAAGGCAAAGTAACGCAACGCAAAGTAACGCAACGCAAAGCAACGCAACGCAAAGTAACAATGCAAAGCAACGTTCTACCACACAAGGCATAGTAATGCAACGCAAAGTAACGCAACACATTACAACACAAGGTAAAGTAACGCAACGCAAAGTAACAATGCAAAGTAACACAACGCAAAGTAACGCAACGTTAAGTATCGCATCACACTACAACACAAGGCAAAGTAACGCAACGCACTACGACACAACGCAAAGTAACTAATGCAAAGTAACACAAGGCAAAGTAACACAACACACTACAACACAAGGCAAAGTAACGCAACGGAAAGTAAAACACTGCTAAGTAACGCAACGTTCTACAACACAAGGAAAAGTAACTCAACGCAAAGTAACGCAACGCAAAGTAACGCAACGCAATACAACACAATGCAAAGTAACGCAATGCAAAGTAAAACAACGCAAACTAACACATTGCAAAGTAACACGACGCACTACAAAAAAGGCAAAGTAACGCAACGCAAAGTAACACAACGCAAAGTAACACAACGCAAAGTAACACAACGCAAATTAACACAATGCAAAGTAACGCAACACATTACAACACTAGGCAAAGTAACGCAACGCAAAGCAACGCAACGCAAAGTAACAATGCAAAGCAACGTTCTACCACACAAGGCATAGTAATGCAACGCAAAGTAACGCAACATTCTACAATACAAGGCAAAGTAACGCAACGCAAAGTAATGCAACACAAAGTAATGCAATGCAAATTAATGCAACGCAAAGTAATGCAACGCAAAGTAATGCAACGCAAAGTAATGCAACGCAAAGTAATGCAACGCAAAGTAAGACAACACAAAGTAACGCAATGCAAAGTAATGCAACGCAATACGACACAAGGCAAAGTAACACAAGGCAAAGTAACGCAACGCAAAGTCACGCAACGCAAAGTAACGCAACGCAAAGTAACAATGCAAAGTAACGCAACGCAAAGTAACACAACACACTACAACACAAGGCAAAGTAACGCAACGGAAAGTAAAACACTGCTAAGTAACGCAACGTTCTACAACACAAGGAAAAGTAACTCAACGCAAAGTAACGCAACGCAAAGTAACGCAACGCACTACAACACAATGCAAAGTAACGCAATGCAAAGTAAAACAACGCAAACTAACACATTGCAAAGTAACACGACGCACTACAAAAAAGGCAAAGTAACGCAACGGAAAGTAACACAACGCAAAGTAACACAACGCAAAGTAACACAACGCAAATTAACACAATGCAAAGTAACGCAACACATTACAACACAAGGCAAAGTAACGCAACGCAAAGTAACGCAACGCAAAGCAACGCAACGCAAAGTAACAATGCAAAGCAACGTTCTACCACACAAGGCATAGTAATGCAACGCAAAGTAACGCAACACATTACAACACAAGGTAAAGTAACGCAACGCAAAGTAACAATGCAAAGTAACACAACGCAAAGTAACGCAACGTTAAGTATCGCATCACACTACAACACAAGGCAAAGTAACGCAACGCACTACGACACAACGCAAAGTAACTAATGCAAAGTAACACAAGGCAAAGTAACACAACACACTACAACACAAGGCAAAGTAACGCAACGGAAAGTAAAACACTGCCAAGTAACGCAACGTTCTACAACACAAGGAAAAGTAACTCAACGCAAAGTAATACAACGCAAAGTAACACACCGCAAAGTAACGCAACATTCTACAATACAAGGCAAAGTAACGCAACGCAAAGTAACTCAATGCAAAGTAACGCAACGCAAAGTAATGCAACGCAAAGTAACACACCGCAAAGTAACGCAACTTTCTACAACACAAGGCAAAGTAACACAACACACTACAACACAAGGCAAAGTAACGCAACGCAAAGTAACACACTGCTAAGTAACGCAACGTTCTACAACACAAGGCAAAGTAACTCAACGCAAAGTAATACAACGCAAAGTAACACACCGCAAAGTAACGCAACTTTCTACAATACAAGGCAAAGTAATGTAACGCAAAGTCACTCAATGCAAAGTAACACAACGCAAAGTAACGCAACGCAATGCACTACAACACAGGGCAAGGTAACGCAACGCAAAGTAATGCAACGCAAAGTAAGACAACGCAAAGTAACGCAATGCAAAGTAATGCAACGCAAAGCAATACAACACAAGGTAAAGTAACACAAGGCAAAGTAACACAACACACTACAACACAAGGTGAAGTAACGCAATGCAAAGTAACACACCGCTAAGTAACGCAACGTTCTACAACACAAGGCAAAGTAACTCAACGCAAAGTAATACAACGCAAAGTAACACACCGC
Source organism: Pterois miles (assembly GCA_947000775.1). Lineage (NCBI taxonomy): Eukaryota > Metazoa > Chordata > Actinopteri > Perciformes > Scorpaenidae > Pterois > Pterois miles. The sequence goes on from CAMQGK010000123.1 coordinate 2,115,880, forward strand.
AAAGTAACGCAACATTCTACAACACAACGCAAAGTAACGCAACGCAAAGTAACACAAGGCAAAGTAACACAAGGCAAAGTAACACAAAGCACTACAAAACAAGGCAAAGTAACACAAGGCAAAGTAACACAACGCAAAGTAACGCAACGCAAAGTAACAAAACGCAAAGTAACACAACGCAAAGTAACACAACGCAAAGTAACACAACGCAAAGCACAACAACACAGGGCAAAGCACAACAACACAGGGCAAAGTAAGGCAACGCAAAGTAAGACAACGCAAAGTAACGCAACGCAAAGTAACGCAACGCAAAGTAACAATGCAAAGTAACACAACGCAAAGTAACACAAAGCAATGCACTACAACACAGGGCAAAGTAACGCAACGCAAAGTAATACAACGCAAAGTAAGACAACGCAAAGTAACACAATGCAAAGTAACGCAACGCAACGCAATACAACACAAGGCAAAGTAACACAAGGCAAAGTAACGCATCGCAAAGTAACGCATCGCAAAGTAACGCAACGCAAAGTAACGCAACGCAAAGTAACAATGCAAAGTAACGTAACACATTACAACACAAGGTAAAGTAACGCAACGCAAAGTAACGCAACGCAAAGTAACGCAACGCAAAGTAACGCAACGCACTACAACACAATGCAAAGTAACGCAATGCAAAGTAAAACAACGCAAACTGACACATTGCAAAGTAACACGACTCACTACAAAAAAAGGCAAAGTAACGCTACGCAAAGTAACACAACGCAAAGTAACACAACGCAAAGTAACGCAACACATTACAACACAAGGCAAAGTAACACAACGCAAAGTAATGTAACGCAAAGTAAGACAACGCAAAGTAACGCAACACATTACAACACAAGGCAAAGCAACACAAGGCAAAGCAACACAATGCAAAGTAACGCAACGTTAAGTATCGCACCACACTACAACACAAGGCAAAGTAACGCAACGCAAAGTAACACACTGCTAAGTAACGCAACGTTCTACAAAACAAGGCAAAGTAACTCAACGCAAAGTAATACAACGCAAAGTAACACACCGCAAAGTAACGCAACGTTCTACAATACAAGGTCAAGTAACGCAACGCAAAGTAACTCAATGCAAAGTAACACAACGCAAAGTAACGCAACGTTAAGTATCGCATCACACTACAACACAAGGCAAAGTAACGCAACGCACTACGACACAACGCAAAGTAACTAATGCAAAGTAACACAAGGCAAAGTAACACAACACACTAAAACACAAGGCAAAGTAACGCAACGCAAAGTAAAACACTGCTAAGTAACGCAACGTTCTACAACACAAGGAAAAGTAATTTAACGCAAAATAATACAACGCAAAGTAACACACCGCAAAGTAACGCAACGTTCTACAATACAAGGTCAAGTAACGCAACGCAAAGTAACTCAATGCAAAGTAACGCAACGCAAAGTAATGCAACGCAAAGTAACACACCGCAAAGTAACGCAACTTTCTACAACACAAGGCAAAGTAACACAACACACTACAACACAAGGCAAAGTAACGCAACGCAAAGTAACACACTGCTAAGTAACGTAACGTTCTACAACACAAGGCAAAGTAACTCAACGCAAAGTAATACAACGCAAAGTAACACACCGCAAAGTAACACAACGTTCTACAATACAAGGCAAAGTAACGTAACGCAAAGTAACTCAATGCAAAGTAACACAACGCAAAGTAACGCAACGCAATGCACTACAACACAGGGCAAGGTAACGCAACGCAAAGTAATGCAACGCAAAGTAAGACAACGCAAAGTAACGCAATGCAAAGTAATGCAACGCAAAGCAATACAACACAAGGTAAAGTAACACAAGGCAAAGTAACACAACACACTACAACACAAGATGAAGTAACGCAATGCAAAGTAACACACCGCTAAGTGACACAACGTTCTACAACAAAAGGCAAAGTAACTCAACGCAAAGTAATACAACGCAAAGTAACACACCGCAAAGTAACGCAACATTCTACAACACAACGCAAAGTAACGCAACGCAAAGTAACACAAGGCAAAGTAACACAAGGCAAAGTAACACAAGGCAAAGTAACACAAGGCAAAGTAACACAAGGCAAAGTAACACAAAGCACTACAAAACAAGGCAAAGTAACACAAGGCAAAGTAACACAAGGCAAAGTAACACAACGCAAAGTAACACAACGCAAAGTAACACAACGCAAAGTAACGCAACGTAAAGTAACAATGCAAAGTAACACAACGCAAAGTAACACAAAGCAATGCACTACAACACAGGGCAAAGTAATGCAACGCAAAGTAATACAACGCCAAGTAAGACAACGCAAAGTAACACAATGCAAAGTAACGCAACGCAACGCAATACAACACAAGGCAAAGTAACACAAGGCAAAGTAACGCATCGCAAAGTAACGCAACGCAAAGTAACGCAACGCAAAGTAACGCAACGCAAAGTAACAATTTAAAGTAACACAACGCAAATTAACACAATGCAAAGTAACGCAACACATTACAACACAAGGCAAAGTAACGCAACGCAAAGTAACACACTGCTAAGTAACGCAACGTTCTACAACACAAGGCAAAGTAACTCAATGCAAAGTAACTCAATGCAAAGTAACACAACGCAAAGTAACATAACGCAAAGTAACACAATGCAAAGTAATGCAAAGCAAAGTAACTCAATGCAAATTAACACAACACAAACTAACGCATCTTTCTACAAAACAAGGCAAAGTAATGCAATGCAAAGTAACACAGCGCAAAGTAACACAATGCAGTACAAAAAAGGCAAAGTAACGCAACGCAAAGTAACGCAACGCAAAGTAAGACAAGGCAAAGTAACGCAACGGTAAGTAAAAGCAACACACTACAACACAAGGCAAAGTAACGCAACACACTACGACACAATGCATAGTAACTAATGCAAAGTAACACAAGGCAAAGTAACACAACACACTACAACACAAGGCGAAGTAACGGAACACAAAGTAACACACCGATAAGTAACGCAACGTTATACAAGACAAGCCAAAGTAACTCAACGCAAAGTAATACAACGCAAAGTAACACACCGCAAAGTAAAGCAACGTTCTACAACACAACGCAAAGTAACGCAACGCAAAGTAGCACAAGGCAAAGTAACACAAGGCAAAGTAACACAAGGCAAAGTAACACAAGGCAAAGTAACACAAAGCACTACAAAACAAGGCAAAGTAACACAAGGGAAAGTAACACAACGCAAAGTAACTCAACACAAAGAAACACAACGCAAAGTAACACAACGCAAAGTAACACAACGCAGTGCACTACAACACAACGCAAAGTAACACAACCCAAAGTAATGCAACGCAAAGTAACGTAACGCACTACAACACAATGAAATGTAACGTAATGCAAAGTAACACAACGCAAAGTAACACAATGCAAAGTAACACAATGCAAAGTAACGCAAAGGAATGTAACACAACGCAAATTAACACAACACAAACTAACGCATCTTTCTACAACACAAGGCAAAGTAACGCAACGCAAAGTAACACAGCGCAAAGTAACACAGCGCAAAGTAACACAATGCAGTACAAAAAAGGCAAAGTAACGTAACACAAAGTAACGCAACGCAAAGTAACGCAACGCAAAGTAACACAAGGCAAAGTAAAGCAACGGTAAGTAAAAGCAACACACTACAACACAAGGCAAAGTAACGCAATGCACTACGACACAACGCAAAGTAACACAACGCAAAGTAACACAACGCAAAGTAAAACAAGGCAAAGTAACACAAAGCACTACAACACAAGGCAAAGTAACGCAACGCAAAGTGACACAACGCAAAGGAACACAATGCAAAGTAACGCAACGCTAAGTAACACACCGCAAAGTAACACAACGTTCTACAATACAAGGCAAAGTAACGTAACGCAAAGTAACACAACGCAAAGTAACACAACGCAAAGTAACGCAACGCAACGCACTACAACACGGCAAAGTAACGCAACGCAAAGTAATGCAACGCAAAGTAATGCAACGCAAAGTAATGCAACGCAAAGTAACACAAGGCAAAGTAACACAACGCACTACACTACAAGGCAAAGTAACGCAACGCAAAGTAACGCAAAGTAACACAACGCAAAGTAACGCAACGCAACGCACTACAACACAGGGCAAAGTAACGCAACGCAAAGTAATGCAACGCAAAGTAAGACAATGCAAAGTAATGCAACACAAAGTAACACAACGCAAAGTAAAGCAACGTTAAGTATCGCACCACACTATAACACAAGGCAAAGTGACGCAACGCATTACGACACAATGCAAAGTAACTAATGCAAAGTAACACAAGGCAAAGTAACACAACACACTACAACACAAGGCGAAGTAAGGGAACGCAAAGTAACACACCGATAAGTAACGCAACGTTATACAAGAAAAGGCAAAGTAACTCAACGCAAAGTAATACAACGCAAAGTAACACACCGCAAAGTAAAGCAACGTTCTACAACACAACGCAAAGTAACACAAGGCAAAGTAACACAAAGCACTACAAAACAAGGCAAAGTAACACAAGGGAAAGTAACACAAGGGAAAGTAACACAACGCAAAGTAACACAACGCAAAGTAACACAACGCAAAGTAACACAACGCAGTGCACTACAACACAACGCAAAGTAACACAACGCAAAGTAATGCAACGCAAAGTAACATAAGGCAAAGTAACACAAGGCAAAGTAACACAAAGCACTACAAAACAAGGCAAAGTAACACAAGGCAAAGTAACACAACGCAAAGTAACGCAATGAAAAGTAACACAACGCAAAGTAACACAACGCAACGCACAACAACACAGGGCAAAGTAACGCAACGCAAAGTAAGACAACGCAAAGTAACGCAACGCAAAGTAACGCAACGCAAAGTAACGCAACGCAAAGTAACGCAACGCAAAGTAACACAACGCAAAGTAACACAAAGCAATGCACTACAACACAGGGCAAAGTAACGCAACTCAAAGTAATACAACGCAAAGTAAGACAACGCAAAGTAACACAATGCAAAGTAACGCAACGCAACGCAATACAACACAAGGCAAAGTAACACAAGGCAAAGTAACGCAACGCAAAGTAACGCAACGCAAAGTAACGCAACGCAAAGTAACGCAACGCAAAGTAACAATGCAAAGTAACGTAACACATTACAACACAAGGTAAAGTAACGCAACGCAAAGTAACGCAACGCACTACAACACAATGCAAAGTAACGCAATGCAAAGTAAAACAACGCAAACTGACACATTGCAAAGTAACACGACGCACTACAAAAAAAAGGCAAAGTAACGCTACGCAAAGTAACACAACGCAAAGTAACACAACGCAAAGTAACGCAACACATTACAACACAAGGCAAAGCAACACAATGCAAAGTAACGCAACGTTAAGTATCGCACCACACTACAACACAAGGCAAAGTAACGCAACGCAAAGCAACACACTGCTAAGTAACGCAACGTTCTACAACACAAGGCAAAGTAACTCAACGCAAAGTAATACAACGCAAAGTAACACACCGCAAAGTAACGCGACGTTCTACAATACAAGGTCAAGTAACGCAACGAAAAGTAACTCAATGCAAAGTAACACAACGCAAAGTAACGCAATGCAAAGTAATGAAACGCAAAGCAATACAACATAAGGTAAAGTAACACAAGGCAAAGTAATACAAGGCAAAGTAACGCAACACAGTAAAACACAAGGCAAAGTAAGGCAACTCAAATTAACACATCGCAAAATAATGCAACGCAACGCACTACAACACAACGCAAAGTAACACGAGGCAGCGTAACATAACGCAAAGTAACGCACCGCAAAGTAACGCAATGCAAAAGTAATGCAACATGCTACAACACAACGCAAAGTAACACAAGGCAAAGTAATGCAACACAAAGTAATGCAACGCAAAGTAACACAACGCAAAGTAACACAACGTTAAGTATCGCACCACACTACAACACAAGGCAAAGTAACGCAACGCACTACGAAACAACGCAAAGTAACTAATGCAAAGTAACACAAGGCAAAGTAACACAACACACTACAACACAAGGTGAAGTAACGCAATGCAAAGTAACACACCGCTAAGTAACGCAATGTTCTACAACACAAGGCAAAGTAACTCAACGCAAAGTAATACAACGCAAAGTAACACACCGCAAAGTAACGCAACATTCTACAACACAACGCAAAGTAACGCAACGCAAAGTAACACAAGGCAAAGTAACACAAGGCAAAGTAACACAAAGCACTACAAAACAAGGCAAAGTAACACAAGGCAAAGTAACACAACGCAAAGTAACGCAACGCAAAGTAACACAACGCAAAGTAACAAAACGCAAAGTAACGCAACGCAAAGTAACGCAACGCAAAGTAACGCAACGCAAAGTAACACAACGCAAAGTAACAATGCAAAGTAACACAACGCAAAGTAACACAACGCAACGCACTACAACACAGGGCAAAGTAACACAAGGCAAAGTAACGCAACGCAAAGTAACGCAACGCAAAGTAACGCAACGCAAAGTAACAATGCAAAGTAACGCAACACATTACAACACAAGGTAAAGTAACGCAACGCAAAGTAACGCAACGCAAAGTAACGCAACGCACTACAAAAAAAAGGCAAAGTAACGCAACGCAAAGTAACACAACGCAAATTAACACAACGCAAAGTAACACAACGCAAAGTAACGCAACACATTACAACACAAGGCAAAGCAACACAATGCAAAGTAACGCAACGTTAAGTATCGCACCACACTATAAGACAAGGCAAAGTAACGCGACGCATTACGACGCAACGCAAAGTAACGCAACGCAAAATAATGCAATGTGCTACAACAAAAGGCAAAGTAACGCAATGCAAAATAACACAACACAAAGTAACACAATGCAAAGTAAGGCAACGCAATATAACGCAACGCAAAGTAATGCAATGTGCTACAACAAAAGGCAAAGTAACGCAATGCAAAATAACACAACACAATGTAACACAATGCAAAGTAAGGCAAAGCAAAGTAACGCAACACATTACAACACAAGACAAAGTAAGGCAACGCAAAGTAACACGACGGAAAGTAACGTAACTCAAAGTAACGCAGCGCAAAGTAACACAACACAAACTAACGCAACGGACTACGACACAACGCAAAGTAACGCAACGCAAAGTAACACAAGGCAAAGTAACACAACGCAAAGTAACGCAACTCAAAGTAACACAACTCAAAGTAACACAATGCACTAGAACAAAAGGCAAAGTAACGCAACGCAAAATAACAACGCAAAGTAACACATGCAAAGTAACACAACGCAAGGTAACGCAAAGCAAAGTAACGCAACGCAAAGTAACACAACGCAAAGTAACTCAACGCAAAGTAACACAACGCAAAGTAACACACCGCAAAGTAACACACCGCAAAGTAACACACCGCAAAGTAACGCAACGTTCTACAATACAAGGCAAAGTAACGCAACGCAAAGTAACTCAATGCAAAGTAACACAACGCAAAGTAATGCAACGCAACGCACTACAACACAGGGCAAAGTAACGCAACGCAAATTAATACAACGCAAAGTAAGACAACGCAAAGTAACGCAATGCAAAGTAATGAAACGCAAAGCAATACAACACAAGGTAAAGTAACACAAGGCAAAGTAACGCAACACAGTAAAACACAAGGCAAAGTAAGGCAACTCAAATTAACACATCGCAAAGTAATGTAACGCAACGCACTACAACATAACGCAAAGTAACACGAGGCAACGTAACATAACGCAAAGTAACGCAACGCAAAGTAACGCAATGCAAAAGTAATGCAACGTGCTACAACACAACGCAAAGTAACACAAGGAAAAGTAATGCAACGCAAAGTAATGCAACGCAAAGTAATGCAACGCAAAGTAAAGCAACGTTAAGTATCGCACCACACTACAAGACAAGGCAAAGTAACACAACACACTACAACACAAGGCGAAGTAACGCAACGCAAAGTAACACACCGCTAAGTAACGCAACGTTCTACCACACAAGGCAAAGTAACTCAACGCAAAGTAATTGTGGCAGTTTCCCCTGCCACTGGTAACACACCACACTAGCACACCACACCAGACCACATGTTAGCCAGGTAGCATGCTATTGTTAGTTTGGTGGGTGCACACACTGAGCTACATTTAACACTCAGTAAGTTTCCTGTGCTATCTTTTTCATGAAAGTTTTGTTCAAACACCCACTAATACACATGTATTGTTTGCAGTTAACTCTGTATCATTTTTAGAGTGAAAATCATGAGTTGTACTTAATTTGGTTGCAGTGTCTTACCATCGTGGTTCCTGGTGCTGGGCAAAGAGAAAGGACCCGAGCATAGCTTCAGGCTGCCTTTTGTAGTGCCTGAGTTATATGTAGGGAGGAGCATGCTTAGTCCACCTCTCTCTGAACCATACCAACTGTGGGGTTGTAATAGAATTGTAAATTTATTTATGTAGTAAGTATTATACGAATGTTTTGATGGCCCACATTAGGCATGTAAAATAGTAATACAGTTTGTTAAGATTTTCATAAGGAAAATGAGGTTGAATTTATGAGGTAATTAATTTCAATTAAAGGTGGTATGGTCCAGTGGGAGGGGCCTAGCCTTTAAATAGTGGGGCTTCTACACTGCCACAAGGAGTCAGAGAAGGACAGTGCTACTGAACAGACCTAATACTGATTGTGGTTAATACTTTGTAAATATTTCTTTTTTTTTGCTGCACTTTGGTTTGTTTGCCATTACCACCGTCAACTGTATTTAAAGGGCAATAAACCACTTCATTTTTTTCATCAAACGGACCTCATCTTACGACCCTCTTTTAACATTTTAAGAGCAAACTACAACCTTTCCAGTCAGCTTTTTCGACACACTACCCTCACTCCAGGTCGGAGTGTGACAGTAATACAACGCAAAGTAACACACCGCAAAGTAACACAACGTTCTACAACACAACGCAAAGTAACGCAACGCAAAGTAACAAAAGGCAAAGTAACACAAGGCAAAGTAACACAAGGCAAAGTAACACAAAGCACTACAAAACAAGGCAAAGTAATAAAAGGGAAAGTAACACAACGCAAAGTAACGCAACGCAAAGTAACAATGCAAAGTAACAACGCAAAGTAACGCAAAACAACGCACTACAAAGCATCGCACTAAAACACAAAGCAAAGTAACGCAACGCAAAGTAACGCAACGCAAAGTAACACAACGCAAAGTAACGCAACGCAAAGTAACGCAAAGTAACGCACTACAACAAAAGGCAAAGTAACGCAACGCAAAGTAACACAACGCAAAGTAACACAATGCAAGGTAACGCAAAGCAAAGTAACGCAACGCAAAGTAACACAACGCAACGCACAACAACACAGGGCAAAGTAACGCAACGCAAAGTAAGACAACGCAAAGTAACGCGACGCACTACAAAAAAAAAGGCAAAGTAACGCAACGCAAAGTAACACAATGCAAAGTAACACAACGCAAAGTAACACAACGCAAAGTAACGCAACACATTACAACACAAGGCAAAGTAACGCAACGCAAAGTAATGTAACGCAAAGTAAGACAACGCAAAGTAACGCAACACATTACAACACAAGGCAAAGCAACACAATGCAAAGTAACGCAACGTTAAGTATCGCACCACACTACAACACAAGGCAAAGTAACGCGACGCATTACGACACAACGCAAAGTAACTAATGCAAAGTAACACAAGGCAAAGTAACACAACACACTACAACACAAGGCAAAGTAACGCAACGAAAAGTAACACACTGCTAAGTAACGCAACGTTCTACAACACAAGGCAAAGTAACTCAACGCAAAGTAAGTCAACGCAAAGTAACGCAACGCAAAGTAACTCAATGCAGAGTAACACAATGCAAACTAACGCAACGCAAAGTAATGAAACGCAAAGCAATACAACACAAGGTAAAGTAACAATAGGCAAAGTAATACAAGGCAAAGTAACGCAACACAGTAAAACACAAGGCAAAGTAAGGCAACTCAAATTAACACATTGCAAAATAATGCAACGCAACGCACTACAACACAACGCAAAGTAACACGAGGCAACGTAACATAACGCAAAGTAACGCAACACAAAGTAACACAATGCAAAGTAATGCAACGTGCTACAACACAACGCAAAGTAACACAAGGCAAAGTAATGCAACGCAAAGTAATGCAACGCAAAGTAACACAGCGCAAAGTAAAGCAACGTTAAGTATCGCACCACACTATAACACAAGGAAAATTAACGCAACGCACTACAACACAATGCAAACTAACTAATGCAAAGTAACACAAGGCAAAGTAACACAATACACTACAACACAAGGCGAAGTAACGGAACGCAAAGTAACACACCGCTAAGTAACGCAACATTATACAACACAAGGCAAAGTAACTCAACGCAAAGTAATACAACGCAAAGTAACACACCGCAAAATAACGCAACGTTCTACAACACAACGCAAAGTAACGCAACACAAAGTAACACAAGGCAAAGTAACACAAGGCAAAGTAACACAAGGGAAAGTAACACAACGCAAAGTAACACAACGCAAAGTAACACAACGCAGTGCACTACAACACAACGCAAAGTAACACAACGCAAAGTAATGCAAGGCAAAGTAACGTAACGCACTACAACACAATAAAATGTAAAGTAATGCAATGTAACACAACGCAAAGTAACACAATGCAAAGTAACACAATGCAAAGTAACGCAAAGGAAAGTAACGCAACGGAAATTAACACAACACAAACTAACGCATCTTTCTACAACACAAGGCAAAGTAACGCAACGCAAAGTAACAGCGCAAACTAACACAGCGCAAAGTAACACAATGCAGTACAAAAAAGGCAAAGTAACGCAACGCAAAGTAACGCAACGCAAAGTAACGCAACACAAAGTAACGCAACGCAAAGTAACGCAACGCAAAGTAACATAAGGCAAAGTAAAGCAACGGTAAGTAAAAGCAAATCACTACAACACAAGGCAAAGTAACGCAATGCACTACGACACAACGCAAAGTAACACAACGCAAAGTAAAACAAGGCAAAGTAACACAATGCAAAGTAACGCAACATTATACAACACAAGGCAAAGTAACTCAACGCAAAGTAATACAACGCAAAGTAACACACCGCAAAGTAACGCAACGTTCTACAACACAACGCAAAGTAACGCAACACAAAGTAACACAAGGCAAAGTAACACAAGGGAAAGTAACACAAGGGAAAGTAACACAACGCAAAGTAACACAACGCAAAGTAACACAACGCAGTGCACTACAACACAACGCAAAGTAACATAACGCAAAGTAATGCAACGCAAAGTAACGTAACGCACTACAACACAATAAAATGTAACGTAATGCAAAGTAACACAACGCAAAGTAACACAATGCAAAGTAACGCAATGCAAAGTAACGCAAAGGAAAGTAACGCAATGAAAATTAACACAACACAAACTAACGCATCTTTCTACAACACAAACGCAAAGTAACAGCGCAAAGTAACACAGCGCAAAGTAACACAATGCAGTACAAAAAAGGCAAAGTAACGCAACGCAAAGTAACGCAACGCAAAGTAACGCAACACAAAGTAACGCAACGCAAAGTAACGCAACGCAAAGTAACATAAGGCAAAGTAAAGCAACGGTAAGTAAAAGCAACACACTACAACACAGGGCAAAGTAACGCAATGCACTACGACACAACCCAAAGTAACACAACGCAAAGTAACACAAGGCAAAGTAACACAATGCAAAGTAACGCAACGCAAAGTGACACAACGCAAAGTAACACAATGCAAAGTAACGCAACGCTAAGTAACGCAACGCTAAGTAACGCAACGCTAAGTAACGCAACGCAAAGTAACGCAACACATTACAACACAAGGCAAAGTAACAACGCAAAGTAACGCGAAACAACGCATTACAACGCATCGCACTACAACGCAACGCACTACAACGCATCGCACTAAAACACAAAGCAAAGTAACGCTACGCAAAGTAACGCAACGCAAAGTAACGCAACGCAAAGTAAAGCAACGCAAAGTAACGCAAAGTAACGCAAAGTATCGCAAAGTAACAGACTACAACAAAAGGCAAAGTAACGCAACGCCAAGTAACACAACGCAAAGTAACACAACGCAAGGTAACGCAAAGCAAAGTAACGCAACGCAAAGTAACACAACGCAAAGTAACGCAACACATTACAACACAAGGCAAAGTAATGCAATGCAAAGTAACACAACGCAAAGTAACGCAACGCTAAGTATCGCACCACACTACAACACAAGGCAAAGTAACGCAACGCACTACGACACAACGCAAAGTAACTAATGCAAAGTAACACAAGGCATAGTAACACAACATACTACAACACAAGGCAAAGTAAAGCAACGCAAAGTAACACACTGCTAAGTAACGCAACGTTCTACAACACAAGGCAAAGTAACTCAACGCAAAGTAATACAACGCAAAGTAACACACCGCAAAGTAACGCAACGTTCTACAATATAAGGCAAAGTAACGCAACGCAAAGTAACTCAATGCAAAGTAACACAACGCAAAGTAACACAATGCAAAGTAACGCAATGCAAAGTAACGCAAAGGAAAGTAACGCAATGAAAATTAACACAACACAAACTAACGCATCTTTCTACAACACAAACGCAAAGTAACAGCGCAAAGTAACACAATGCAGTACAAAAAAGGCAAAGTACCGCAACGCAAAGTAACGCAACGCAAAGTAACGCAACACAAAGTAACGCAACGCAAAGTAACGCAACGCAAAGTAACATAAGGCAAAGTAAAGCAACGGTAAGTAAAAGCAACACACTACAACACAGGGCAAAGTAACGCAATGCACTACGACACAACCCAAAGTAACACAACGCAAAGTAACACAAGGCAAAGTAACACAACGCAAAGTAACGCAACGCAAAGTGACACAACGCAAAGTAACACAATGCAAAGTAACGCAACGCTAAGTAACGCAACGCTAAGTAACGCAACGCTAAGTAACGCAACGCAAAGTAACGCAACACATTACAACACAAGGCAAAGTAACAACGCAAAGTAACGCGAAACAACGCATTACAACGCATCGCACTACAACGCAACGCACTACAACGCATCGCACTAAAACACAAAGCAAAGTAACGCTACGCAAAGTAACGCAACGCAAAGTAACGCAACGCAAAGTAAAGCAACGCAAAGTAAAGCAAAGTAACGCAAAGTAACGCAAAGTAACGCAAAGTAACAGACTACAACAAAAGGCAAAGTAACGCAACGCCAAGTAACACAACGCAAAGTAACACAACGCAAGGTAACGCAAAGCAAAGTAACGCAACGCAAAGTAACACAACGCAAAGTAACGCAACACATTACAACACAAGGCAAAGTAATGCAACGCAAAGTAATGCAATGCAAAGTAACACAACGCAAAGTAACGCAACGCTAAGTATCGCACCACACTACAACACAAGGCAAAGTAACGCAACGCACTACGACACAACGCAAAGTAACTAATGCAAAGTAACACAAGGCATAGTAACACAACATACTACAACACAAGGCAAAGTAAAGCAACGCAAAGTAACACACTGCTAAGTAACGCAACGTTCTGCAACACAAGGCAAAGTAACTCAACGCAAAGTAATACAACGCAAAGTAACACACCGCAAAGTAACGCAACGTTCTACAATATAAGGCAAAGTAACGCAACGCAAAGTAACTCAATGCAAAGTAACACAACGCAAAGTAACGCAACGCAACGCACTACAACACAGGGCAAAGTAACGCAACGCAAATTAATGCAACGCAAAGTAAGACAACGCAAAGTAACGCAATGCAAAGTAATGAAACGCAAAGCAATACAACACAAGGTAAAGTAACACAAGGCAAAGTAACACAAGGCAAAGTAACGCAACACAGTAAAACACAAGGCAAAGTAAGGCAACTCAAATTAACACATCGCAAAGTATTGCAACGCAACGCACTACAACATAACGCAAAGTAACAGGAGGCAACGTAACATAACGCAAAGTAACGCAACGCAAAGTAACACAATGCAAAAGTAATGCAACGTGCTACAACACAACGCAAAGTAACACAAGGCAAAGTAATGCAACGCAAAGTAATGCAACGCAAAGTAAAGCAACGTTATGTATCGCACCACACTACAACACAAGGCAAAGTAACACAACACACTACAACACAAGGCGAAGTAACGCAACGCAAAGTAACACACCGCTAAGTAACGCAACGTTCTACCACACAAGGCAAAGTAACTCAACGCAAAGTAATACAACGCAAAGTAACACACCGCAAAGTAACAAGACGTTCTACAACACAATGCAAAGTAACGCAACGCAAAGTAACACAAGGCAAAGTAACACAAGGCAAAGTAACACAAGGCAAAGTAACACAAAGCACTACAAAACAAGGCAAAGTAACACAACGCAAAGTAACGCAACGCAAAGTAACAATGCAAAGTAACAACGCAAAGTAAAGCAACGCAAAGTAACGCAAAGTAACGCACTACAACAAAAGGCAAAGTAACGCAACGCAAAGTAACACAACGCAAAGTAACACAATGCAAGGTAACGCAAAGTAAAGTAACGCAACGCAAAGTAACACAACGCAAAGTAACACAACGCAAAGTAACGCAACACATTACAACACAAGGCAAAGTAACGCAACGCAAAGTAATGTAATGCAAAGTAAGACAACGCAAAGTAAGGCAACACATTACAACACAAGGCAAAGTAATGCAACGCAAAGTAATGCAATGCAAAGTAACACAACGCAAAGTAACACAACGCAAAGTAACGCAACGCAAAGTACAGCAACTCAAAGTAACGCAACGCAAAGTAACGCAACGCAAAGTAACGCAACGCAAAGTAACACACTGCTAAGTAACGCAACGTTCTACAACACAAGGCAAAGTAACTCAATGCAAAGTAACTCAATGCAAAGTAACACAACGCAAAGTAACGCAACGTTAAGTATCGCACCACACTACAAAACAAGGCAAAGTAACGCAACGCACTACGACACAACGCAAAGTAACTAATGCAAAGTAACACAACACACTACAACACAAGGCGAAGTAACGCAACGCAAAGTAACACACTGCTAAGTAACGCAACGTTCTACAACACAAGGCAAAGTAACTCAACGCAAAGTAATACAACACAAAGAAACACAATGCAAAGTAACGCAACGTTCTACAATACAAGGCAAAGTAACGCAACGCAAAGTAACTCAATGCAAAGTAACACAACGCAAAGTAACAAAACGCAAAGTAACGCAAAGCAACGCACTACAACATAGGTCAAAGTAATGCAACGCAAAGTAATGCAACGCAAAGTAAGACAACGCAAAGTAACGCAACGCAAAGTAATGAAACGCAAAGCAATACAACACAAGGTAAAGTAACACAAGGCAAAGTAACACAAGGCAAAGTAACGCAACACAGTAAAACACAAGGCAAAGTAAGGCAACTCAAATCAACACATCGCAAAGTAATGCAACGCAACGCACTACAACATAACGCAAAGTAACACGAGGCAACGTAACATAACGCAAAGTAATGCAACACAAAGTAACGCAATGGAAAAGTAATGCTACGTGCTACAACACAACGCAAAGTAACACAAGGCAAAGTAATGCAACGCAAAGTAATGCAACGCAAAGTAACACAACGCAAAGTAACGCAACGTTAAGTATCGCACCACACTACAACACAAGGCAAAGTAACGCAACGCACTACGACACAACGCAAAGTAACTAATGCAAAGTAACACAAGGCAAAGTAACACAACACACTACAACACAAGGCGAAGTAACGCAACGCAAAGTAACACACCGCTAAGTAACGCAACATTCTACAACACAAGGCAAAGTAACTCAACGCAAAGTAATACAACGCAAAGTAACGCAACGCAAAGTAACGCAACGCAAAGTAACGCAACGCAAAGTAACGCAATGCAAAGTAACGCAACGCAAAGTAACACAACGCAAAGTAACACAACGCAGTGCACTACAACACAACGCAAAGTAACACAACGCAAAGTAACGCAACGCACTACAACACAATGAAAAGTAAGGTAATGCAAAGTAAAACGACGCAAAGTAACACAACGCAAAGTAACACAATGCAAAGTAATGCAAAGCAAAGTAACGCAATGCAAATTAACACAACACAAACTAACGCATCTTTCTACAAAACAAGGCAAAGTAACGCAATGCAAAGTAACACAGCGCAAAGTAACACAATGCAGTACAAAAAAGGCAAAGTAACGCAACGCAAAGTAACGCAACGGTAAGTAAAAGCAACACACTACAACACAAGGCAAAGTAACGCAACGCACTACGACACAATGCAAAGTAACTAATGCAAAGTAACACAAGGCAAAGTAACACAACACACTACAACACAAGGCGAAGTAACGGAACGCAAAGTAACACACCGATAAGTAACGCAACGTTATACAAGACAACGCAAAGTAACGCAAAGCAAAGTAACACAAGGCAAAGTAACACAAGGCAAAGTAACACAAGGCAAAGTAACACAAAGCACTACAAAACAAGGCAAAGTAACACAACACAAAGTAACTGAACGCAAAGTAACACAACGCAAAGTAACACAACGCAGTGCACTACAACACAACGCAAAGTAACACAACCCAAAGTAATGCAACGCAAAGTAACACAATGCAAAGTAACGCAAAGGAATGTAACGCAACGCAAATTAATACAACGCAAAGTAACACACCGCAAAGTAAAGCAACGTTCTACAACACAACGCAAAGTAACGCAACGCAAAGTAACACAAGGCAAAGTAACACAAGGCAAAGTAACACAAGGCAAAGTAACACAAAGCACTACAAAACAAGGCAAAGTAACACAACACAAAGTAACACAACACAAAGTAACACAACGCAAAGTAACACAACGCAAAGTAACACAACGCAAAGTAACACAACGCAAAGTAACACAACGCAGTGCACTACAACACAACGCAAAGTAACACAACCCAAAGTAATGCAACGCAAAGTAACACAATGCAAAGTAACGCAAAGGAATGTAACGCAACGCAAATTAACACAACACAAACTAACGCATCTTTCTACAACACAAGGCAAAGTAACGCAACGCAAAGTAACACAGCGCAAAGTAACACAATGCAGTACAAAAAAGGCAAAGTAACGTAACGCAAAGTAACGTAACGCAAAGCAACGCAACGCAAAGTAACGCAACGCAAAGTAACGCAACGCAAAGTAACGCAACGCAAAGTAACACAAGGCAAAGTAAAGCAACGGTAAGTAAAACCAACACACTACAACACAAGGCAAAGTAACGCAATGCACTACGACACAACGCAAAGTAACACAACGCAAAGTAACACAAGGCAAAGTAACACAAGGCAAAGTAACACAAAGCACTACAACACAAGGCAAAGTAACGCAACGCTAAGTGACACAACGCAAAGGAACACAATGCAAAGTAACGCAACGCTAAGTAACACACCGCGAAGTAACGCAACGTTCTACAATACAAGGAAAAGTAACGCAACGCAAAATGCAAAGTAACACAACGCAAAGTAACGCAACGCAACGCACTACAACACGGCAAAGTAACGCAACGCAAAGTAATGCAACGCAAAGTAATGCAACGCAAAGTAATGCAACGCAAAGTAAGACAACACAAAGTAACGCAACACATTACAACACAAGGCAAAGTAATGCAAAGCAAAGTAACACAACGGAAAGTAACGCAACGTTAAGTATCGCAACACACTACAACACAAGGCAAAGTAACGCAACGCAATAAGACACAACGCAAAGTAATTAACGCCAAGTAACACAAGGCAAAGTAACAGAACGCACTAAACTACAAGGCAAAGTAACACAGCGCAAAGTAACGCAACGCAACGCACTACAACACGGCAAAGTAACGCAACGCAAAGTAATGCAACGCAAAGTAATGCAACGCAAAGTAAGACAACGCAAAGTAACGCAACACATTACAACACCAGGCAAAGTAATGCAAAGCAAAGTAACACAACGGAAAGTAACGCAACGTTAAGTATCGCAACACACTACAACACAAGGCAAAGTAACGCAACGCAGTAAGACACAACGCAAAGTAATTAACGCAAAGTAACACAAGGCAAAGTAACACAACGCACTACACTACAAGGCAAAGTAACGCAACGCAAAGTAACGCAAAGTAACACAACGCAAAGTAACGCAACGCAACGCACTACAACACAGGGCAAAGTAACGCAACGCAAAGTAATGATACGCAAAGTAAGACAATGCAAAGTAAATTTGAATTTGAATTTCCCTCCGGGGATTAATAAAGGTTCATCTTATCTATCTTATCTTAATGCAACGCAAAGTAACACAACGCAAAGTAAAGCAACGTTAAGTAACACACCGCAAAGTAAAGCAACGTTCTACAACACAACGCAAAGTAACACAAGGCAAAGTAACACAAGGCAAAGTAACACAAGGCAAAGTAACACAAAGCACTACAAAACAAGGCAAAGTAACACAAGGGAAAGTAACACAACGCAAAGTAACACAACGCAAAGTAACACAACGTAAAGTAACACAACGCAGTGCACTACAACACAACGCAAAGTAACACAACGCAAAATAATGCAACGCAAAGTAACGTAACGCACTACAACACAATGAAATGTAACGTAATGCAAAGTAACACAACGCAAAGTAACACAATGCAAAGTAACGCAATGCAGTACAAAAAAGGCAAAGTAACGCAACGCAAAGTAACGCAACGCAAAGTAACGCAACGCAAAGTAACGCAACGCAAAGTAACACAAGGCAAAGTAAAGCAACGGTAAGTAAAAGCAACACACTACAACACAAGGCAAAGTAACGCAATGCACTACGACACAACGCAAAGTAACACAACGCAAAGTAACACAAGGCAAAGTAACACAAGGCAAAGTAACACAAAGCACTACAACACAAGGCAAAGTAACGCAACGCAAAGTGACACAACGCAAAGGAACACAATGCAAAGTAACGCAACGCTAAGTAATGCAACGCAAAGTAATGCAATGCAAAGTAAAGCAACGTTCTACAACACAAGGCAAAGTAACGCAGCACATTACAACACAAGGTAAAGTAACGCAACGCAAAGTAACAATGCAAAGTAACAACGCAAAGTAACGCAAAACAACACACTACAACGCATCGCACTAAAACACAACGCAAAGTAACGCAACGCAAAGTAACACAACGCAAAGTAACACAACGCAAAGTAACACAACGCAAAGTAACGCAACGCAAAGTAACAATGTAAAGTAACACAACGCAAAGTAACACAAAGCAATGCACTACAACACAGGGCAAAGTAACGCAACGCAAAGTAATACAACGCAAAGTAAGACAACGCAAAGTAACACAATGCAAAGTAACGCAACGCAACGCAATACAACACAAGGCAAAGTAACACAAGGCAAAGTAGCGCATCGCAAAGTAACGCAACGCAAAGTAACGCAACGCAAAGTAACGCAACGCAAAGTAACAATGCAAAGTAACGTAACACATTACAACACAAGGTAAAGTAACGCAACGCAAAGTAACGCAACGCAAAGTAACGCAACGCAAAGTAACGCAACGCAAAGTAACGCAACGCAAAGTAACGCAACGCACTACAACACAATGCAAAGTAACGCAATGCAAAGTAAAACAACGCAAACTGACACATTGCAAAGTAACACGACGCACTACAAAAAAAGGCAAAGTAACGCTACGCAAAGTAACACAACGCAAAGTAAGACAACGCAAAGTAACGCAACACATTACAACACAAGGCAAAGCAACACAAGGCAAAGCAACACAATGCAAAGTAACGCAACGTTAAGTATCGCACCACACTACAACACAAGGCAAAGTAACAATGCAAAGTAACGCAACGCAAAGTAACGCAACACATTACAACACAAGGCAAAGTATTGCAACGCAAAGTAACGCAACGCAAAGTAACGCAACGCAAAGTAACGCAACGCAAAGTAACGCAACGCAATACAACACAATGCAAAGTAACGCAATGCAAAGTAAAACAACGCAAACTAACACATTGCAAAGTAACACGACGCACTACAAAAAAGGCAAAGTAACGCAACGCAAAGTAACACAACGCAAAGTAACACAACGCAAAGTAACACAACGCAAATTAACACAATGCAAAGTAACGCAACACATTACAACACAAGGCAAAGTAACGCAACGCAAAGTAACGCAACGCAAAGCAGAGTAAAGAAAGAGTCAGGGTGACGCAAAGTGACACTCACACACGTAAAGAAAAAAATAAAATGAAGTCACAACGCAAAGTAACGCAACGTTAAGTATCGCATCACACTACAACACAAGGCAAAGTAACGCACCGCACTACGACACAACGCAAAGTAACTAATGCAAAGTAACACAAGGCAAAGTAACACAACACACTACAACACAAGGCAAAGTAACGCAACGGAAAGTAAAACACTGCTAAGTAACGCAACGTTCTACAACACAAGGAAAAGTAACTCAACGCAAAGTAATACAACGCAAAGTAACACAATGCAAAGTAACGCAACGCTAAGTAAAGCAACACACTACAACACAAGGCAAAGTAACACAACACACTACAACACAAGGCAAAGTAACGCAACGCAAAGTAACACACTGCTAAGTAACGCAACGTTCTACAACACAAGGCAAAGTAACTCAACGCAAAGTAATACAACGCAAAGTAACACACCGCAAAGTAACGCAACGTTCTACAATACAAGGCAAAGTAACGTAACGCAAAGTCACTCAATGCAAAGTAACACAACGCAAAGTAACGCAACGCAATGCACTACAACACAGGGCAAGGTAACGCAACGCAAAGTAATGCAACGCAAAGTAAGACAACGCAAAGTAACGCAATGCAAAGTAACACAAAGCAATGAACTACAACACAGGGCAAAGTAACGCAACGCAAAGTAACACAATGCAAAGTAACGCAACGCAACGCAATACAACACAAGGCAAAGTAACACAAGGCAAAGTAGCGCATCGCAAAGTAACGCAACGCAAAGTAACGCAACGCAAAGTAACGCAACGCAAAGTAACGCAACGCAAAGTAACCCAACGCAAAGTAACGTAACACATTACAACACAAGGTAAAAAAAAAGTAACGCAACGCAAAGTAACGCAACGCAAAGTAACGCAACGCAAAGTAACGCAACGCACTACAACACAATGCAAAGTAACGCAATGCAAAGTAAAACAACACAAACTGACACATTGCAAAGTAACACGACGCACTACAAAAAAAGGCAAAGTAACGCTACGCAAAGTAACACATCGCAAAGTAACACAACGCAAAGTAACGCAACACATTACAACACAAGGCAAAGTAACACAACGCAAAGTAATGTAACGCAAAGTCAGACAACGCAAAGTAACGCAACACATTACAACACAAGGCAAAGCAACACAAGGCAAAGCAACACAATGCAAAGTAACGCAACGTTAAGTATCGCACCACACTACAACACAAGGCAAAGTAACAATGCAAAGTAACGCAACGCAAAGTAACGCAACACATTACAACACAATGCAAAGTATTGCAACGCAAAGTAACGCAACGCAAAGTAACGCAACGCAAAGTAACGCAACGCAATACAACACAATGCAAAGTAACGCAATGCAAAGTAAAACAACGCAAACTAAAACATTGCAAAGTAACACGACGCACTACAAAAAAGGCAAAGTAACGCAACGCAAAGTAACACAACGCAAAGTAACACAACGCAAAGTAACACAACGCAAATTAACACAATGCAAAGTAACGCAACACATTACAACACAAGGCAAAGTAACGCAACGCAAAGTAACGCAACGCAAAGCAACGCAACGCAAAGTAACAATGCAAAGCAACGTTCTACCACACAAGGCATTTCTAATGCAACGCAAAGTAACACAACACATTACAACACAGGGAAAAGTAACGCAACGCAAAGTAACAATGCAAAGTAACACAACGCAAAGTAACGCAACGTTAAGT
Source organism: Pterois miles (assembly GCA_947000775.1). NCBI lineage: Eukaryota > Metazoa > Chordata > Actinopteri > Perciformes > Scorpaenidae > Pterois > Pterois miles. The sequence continues at coordinate 2,138,074 of CAMQGK010000123.1, forward strand.
ATCGCATCACACTACAACACAAGGCAAAGTAACGCAACGCACTACGACACAACGCAAAGTAACTAATGCAAAGTAACACAAGGCAAAGTAACACAACACACTAAAACACAAGGCAAAGTAACGCAACGGAAAGTAAAACACTGCTAAGTAACGCAACGTTCTACAACACAAGGAAAAGTAACTCAACGCAAAGTAATACAACGCAAAGTAACACACCGCAAAGTAACGCAACTTTCTACAATACAAGGCAAAGTAACGCAACGCAAAGTAACTCAATGCAAAGTAACGCAACGCAAAGTAATGCAACGCAAAGTAACACACCGCAAAGTAACGCAACTTTCTACAACACAAGGCAAAGTAACACAACACACTACAACACAAGGCAAAGTAACGCAACGCAAAGTAACACACTGCTAAGTAACGCAACGTTCTACAACACAAGGCAAAGTAACTCAACGCAAAGTAATACAACGCAAAGTAACACACCGCAAAGTAACGCAACGTTCTACAATACAAGGCAAAGTAACGTAACGCAAAGTAACGCAACGCAATGCACTACAACACAGGGCAAGGTAACGCAACGCAAAGTAATGCAACGCAAAGTAAGACAATGCAAAGTAACGCAATGCAAAGTAATGCAACGCAAAGCAATACAACACAAGGTAAAGTAACACAAGGCAAAGTAACACAACACACTACAACACAAGGTGAAGTAACGCAATGCAAAGTAACACACCGCTAAGTAACGCAACGTTCTACAACACAAGGCAAAGTAACTCAACGCAAAGTAATACAACGCAAAGTAACACACCGCAAAGTAACGCAACATTCTACAACACAACGCAAAGTAACGCAACGCAAAGTAACACAAGGCAAAGTAACACAAGGCAAAGTAACACAAAGCACTACAAAACAAGGCAAGGTAACACAAGGCAAAGTAACACAACGCAAAGTAACGCAACGCAAAGTAACAAAACGCAAAGTAACACAACGCAGAGTAACACAACGCAAAGTAACACAACGCAAAGCACAACAACACAGGGCAAAGTAACGCAATGCAAAGTAAGACAACGCAAAGTAACGCAACGCAAAGTAACGCAACGCAAAGTAACGCAACGCAAAGTAACGCAACGCAAAGTAACAATGCAAAGTAACACAACGCAAAGTAACACAAAGCAATGCACTACAACACAGGGCAAAGTAACGCAACGCAAAGTAATACAACGCAAAGTAAGACAACGCAAAGTAACACAATGCAAAGCAACGCAACGCAACGCAATACAACACAAGGCAAAGTAACACAAGGCAAAGTAACGCATCGCAAAGTAACGCAACGCAAAGTAACGCAACGCAAAGTAACGCAACGCAAAGTAACAATGCAAAGTAACGTAACACATTACAACACAAGGTAAAGTAACGCAACGCAAAGTAACGCAACGCAAAGTAACGCAACGCAAAGTAACGCAACGCACTACAACACAATGCAAAGTAACGCAATGCAAAGTAAAACAACGCAAACTGACACATTGCAAAGTAACACGACGCACTACAAAAAAAAGGCAAAGTAACGCTACGCAAAGTAACACAACGCAAAGTAACACAACGCAAAGTAACGCAACACATTACAACACAAGGCAAAGCAACACAAGGCAAAGCAACACAATGCAAAGTAACGCAACGTTAAGTATCGCACCACACTACAACACAAGGCAAAGTAACGCAACGCAAAGTAACACACTGCTAAGTAACGCAACGTTCTACAACACAAGGCAAAGTAACTCAACGCAAAGTAATACAACGCAAAGTAACACACCGCAAAGTAACGCAACGTTCTACAATACAAGGTCAAGTAACGCAACGCAAAGTAACTCAATGCAAAGTAACAAAACGCAAAGTAACGCAACGTAAAGAATCGCATCACACTACAACACAAGGAAAAGAAAAGAAAAGCAACAAAAAAAAAAAAAAAAAAAAAAAAAAAAAAAAAAAAAAAAAAAAAAAACAAAAAAAAAAAAAAAAAAATAAAAAAAAAAGAAACAACCAAAAAAAAAAAAAAAAAAAAACAAAAAAAAAAAAAAAAAAAAAAAAAAAAAAAAAAAAAAAAAAAAAAAAAAAAAAAAAAAAAAAAAAAAAAAAAAAAAAAAAAAAAAAAACAAAAAAAAAAAAAAAAAAAAAAAAAAAAAAAAAAAAAAAAAAAAAAAAAAAAAGAAAAAAAAAAAAAAAAAAAAAAAAAAAAAAAAAAAAAAAAAAAAAAAAAAAAAAAAAAAAAAAAAAAAAAAAAAAAAAAAAAAAAAAAAAAAAAAAAAAAAAAAAAAAAAAAAAAAAAAAAAAAAAAAAAAAAAAAAAAAAAAAAAAAAAAAAAAAAAAAAAAAAAAAAAAAAAACAAGAAAAAACAAAAAAAAAAAAAAAAAAAAAAAAAAAAAAAAAAAAAAAAAAAAAAAAAAAAAAAAAAAAAAAAAAAAAAAAAACAAAAAAAAAAAAAAAAAAAAAAAAAAAAAAAAAAAAAAAAAAAAAAAAAAAAAAAAAAAAAAAAAAAAAAAAAAAAAAAAAAAAAAAAAAAAAAAAAAAAAAAAAAAAAAAAAAAAAAAAAAAAAAAAAAAAAAAAAAAAAAAAAAAAAAAAAAAAAAAAAAAAAAAAAAAAAAAAAAAAAAAAAAAAAAAAAAAAAAAAAAAAAAAAAAAAAAAAAAAAAAAAAAAAAAAAAAAAAAAAAAAGAAAAAAAAAAAAAAAAAAAAAAGAAAAAAAAAAAAAAAAAAAAAAAAAAAAAAAAAAAAAAAAAAAAAAAAAAAAGCAAAGTAACGCAACGCAAAGTAACGCAACGCAAAGTAACGCAACGCAAATTAACAATGCAAAGTAACGTAACACATTACAACACAAGGTAAAGTAACGCAACGCAAAGTAACGCAACGCAAAGTAACGCAACGCAAAGTAACGCAACGCACTACAACACAATGCAAAGTAACGCAATGCAAAGTAAAACAACGCAAACTGACACATTGCAAAGTAACATGACGCACTACAAAAAAAGGCAAAGTAACGCTACGCAAAGTAACGCTACGCAAAGTAACACAACGCAAAGTAACACAACGCAAAGTAACGCAACACATTACAACACAAGGCAAAGTAACACAACGCAAAGTAATGTAACGCAAAGTAAGACAACGCAAAGTAACGCAACACATTACAACACAAGGCAAAGCAACACAAGGCAAAGCAACACAATGCAAAGTAACGCAACGTTAAGTATCGCACCACACTACAACACAAGGCAAAGTAACGCAACGCAAAGTAACACACTGCTAAGTAACGCAACGTTCTACAACACAAGGCAAAGTAACTCAACGCAAAGTAATACAACGCAAAGTAACACACCGCAAAGTAACGCAACGTTCTACAATACAAGGTCAAGTAACGCAACGCAAAGTAACTCAATGCAAAGTAACACAACGCAAAGTAACGCAACGCAAAGTAATGAAACGCAAAGCAATACGACACAAGGTAAAGTAACACAAGGCAAAGTAATACAAGGCAAAGTAACGCAACACAGTAAAACACAAGGCAAAGTAAGGCAACTCAAATTAACACATCGCAAAATAATGCAACGCAACGCATTACAACACAACGCAAAGTAACACGAGGCAACGTAACATAACGCAAAGTAACGCAACACAAAGTAACGCAATGCAAAGTAATGCAACGTGCTACAACACAACGCAAAGTAACACAAGGCAACGCACTACAACACAGGGCAAAGTAACGCAACGCAAAGTAATGCAACGCAAAGTAAGACAACGCAAAGTAACGCAATGCAAAGTAATGCAACGCAAAGCAATACAACACAAGGTAAAGTAACACAAGGCAAAGTAACACAAGGCAAAGTAACGCAACACAGTAAAACACAAGGCAAAGTAAGGCAACTCAAATTAACACATCGCAAAGTAATGCAACGCAACGCACTACAACACAACGCAAAGTAACACGAGGCAGCGTAACATAACGCAAAGTAACGCAACGCAAAGTAACGCAATGCAAAAGTAATGAAACATGCTACAACACAATGCAAAGTAACACAAGGCAAAGTAATGCAACACAAAGTAATGCAACGCAAAGTAACACAACGCAAAGTAACACAACGTTAAGTATCGCACCACACTACAACACAAGGCAAAGTAACGCAACGCACTACGAAACAACGCAAAGTAACTAATGCAAAGTAACACAAGGCAAAGTAACACAACACACTACAACACAAGGTGAAGTAACGCAATGCAAAGTAACACACCGCTAAGTAACGCAATGTTCTACAACACAACGCAAAGTAACGCAACGCAAAGTAACACAACACACTACAACACAAGGTGAAGTAACGCAATGCAAAGTAACACACCGCTAAGTAACGCAACGTTCTACAACACAAGGCAAAGTAACTCAACGCAAAGTAATACAACGCAAAGTAACACACCGCAAAGTAACGCAACATTCTACAACACAACGCAAAGTAACGCAACGCAAAGTAACACAAGGCAAAGTAACACAAGGCAAAGTAACACAAAGCACTACAAAACAAGGCAAAGTAACACAAGGCAAAGTAACACAACGCAAAGTAACGCAACGCAAAGTAACACAACGCAAAGTAACACAACGCAAAGTAACACAACGCAAAGTAACGCAACGCAAAGTAACAATGCAAAGTAACACAACGCAAAGTAACACAAAGCAATGCACTACAACACAGGGCAAAGTAACGCAACGCAAAGTAATACAACGCAAAGTAAGACAACGCAAAGTAACACAATGCAAAGTAACGCAATGCAAAGTAACACACCGCTAAGTAACGCAATGTTCTACAACACAAGGCAAAGTAACTCAACGCAAAGTAATACAACGCAAAGTAACACACCGCAAAGTAACGCAACATTCTACAACACAACGCAAAGTAACGCAACGCAAAGTAACACAACACACTACAACACAAGGTGAAGTAACGCAATGCAAAGTAACACACCGCTAAGTAACGCAACGTTCTACAACACAAGGCAAAGTAACTCAACGCAAAGTAATACAACGCAAAGTAACACACCGCAAAGTAACGCAACATTCTACAAAACAACGCAAAGTAACGCAACGCAAAGTAACACAAGGCAAAGTAACACAAGAAAGTAACACAACGCAAAGTAACGCAACGCAAAGTAACACAACGCAAAGAAACACACGCAAAATAACACAACGCAAAGTAACGCAACGCAAAGTAACAATGCAAAGTAACACAACGCAAAGTAACACAAAGCAATGCACTACAACACAGGGCAAAGTAACGCAACGCAAAGTAATACAACGCAAAGTAAGACAACGCAAAGTAACACAATGCAAAGTAACGCAACGCAACGCAATACAACACAAGGCAAAGTAACACAAGGCAAAGTAACGCATCGCAAAGTAACGCAACGCAAAGTAACGCAACGCAAAGTAACTTAACGCAAAGTAACGCAACACAAAGTAACAATGCAAAGTAACGTAACACATTACAACACAAGGTAAAGTAACGCAACGCAAAGTAATGCAACGCAAAGTAACACAACGCAAAGTAACACAACGCAAAATAACACAACGCAAAGTAACGCAACGCAAAGTAACAATGCAAAGTAACACAACGCAAAGTAACACAAAGCAATGCACTACAACACAGGGCAAAGTAACGCAACGCAAATGAATACAACGCAAAGTAAGACAACGCAAAGTAACACAATGCAAAGTAACGCAACGCAACGCAATACAACACAAGGCAAAGTAACACAAGGCAAAGTAACGCATCGCAAAGTAACGCAACGCAAAGTAACGCAACGCAAAGTAACTTAACGCAAAGTAACGCAACGCAAAGTAACGCAACGCAAAGTAACAATGCAAAGTAACGTAACACATTACAACACAAGGTAAAGTAACGCAACGCAAAGTAACGCAACGCAAAGTAACGCAACGCAAAGTAACGCAACGCAAAGTAACGCAACGCACTACAACACAATGCAAAGTAACGCAATGCAAAGTAAAACAACGCAAACTGACACATTGCAAAGTAACACGACGCACTACAAAAAAAGGCAAAGTAACGCTACGCAAAGTAACACAACGCAAAGTAACACAACGCAAAGTAACACAACGCAAAGTAACACAACGCAAAGTAACGCAACACATTACAACACAAGGCAAAGTAACACAACGCAAAGTAATGTAACGCAAAGTAAGACAACGCAAAGTAACGAAAATTAAAGGAAAGAAAAGGAAAGAACACAATGAAAGTCGAACGTTAGTTCGCACCACACTACAACACAAGGCAAAGTAACGCAACGCAAAGTAACACACTGCTAAGTAACGCAACGTTCTACAACACAAGGCAAAGTAACTCAACGCAAAGTAATACAACGCAAAGTAACACACCGCAAAGTAACGCAACGTTCTACAATACAAGGTCAAGTAGCACAACGCAAAGTAACTCAATGCAAAGTAACACAACGCAAAGTAACGCAACGCAAAGTAATGAAACGCAAAGCAATACAACACAAGGTAAAGTAACACAAGGCAAAGTAACACAAGGCAAAGTAACGCAACACAGTAAAACACAAGGCAAAGTAAGGCAACTCAAATTAACACATCGCAAAATAATGCAACGCAACGCATTACAACACAACGCAAAGTAACACGAGGCAACGTAACATAACGCAAAGTAACGCAACACAAAGTAACGCAATGCAAAGTAATGCAACGTGCTACAACACAACGCAAAGTAACACAAGGCAACGCACTACAACACAGGGCAAAGTAACGCAACGCAAAGTAATGCAACGCAAAGTAAGACAACGCAAAGTAATGCAATGCAAAGTAATGCAACGCAAAGCAATACAACACAAGGTAAAGTAACACAAGGCAAAGTAACACAAGGCAAAGTAACGCAACACAGTAAAACACAAGGCAAAGTAAGGCAACTCAAATTAACACAACGCAAAGTAATGCAACGCAACGCACTACAACACAACGCAAAGTAACACGAGGCAGCGTAACATAACGCAAAGTAACGCAACGCAAAGTAACGCAATGCAAAAGTAATGCAACATGCTACAACACAACGCAAAGTAACACAAGGAAAGAAATGCAACACAAAAAAAAACAACGAAAAAAACACAACGAAAAAAAACACAACAAAATACCACCACACACAACAAAGGAAAAAAACAACCACAAAAAAAAAAAAAAAAAAAAAAAAAAAAAAAGGAAAAAAAAAAAACAACAAAAAAGGGAAAAGAAAAAAAAAAACAAAAAAAAAAAAAAAAAAAAAAAAAAAAAAAAAAAAAACAAAAAAAAAAAAAAAAAAACACAAGGCAAAGTAACACAAAGCACTACAAAACAAGGCAAAGTAACACAAGGCAAAGTAACACAACGCAAAGTAACGCAACGCAAAGTAACACAACCCAAAGTAACAAAACGCAAAGTAACGCAACGCAAAGTAACGCAACGCAAAGTAACACAACGCAAAGTAACAATGCAAAGTAACACAACACAAAGTAACACAACGCAACGCACTACAACACAGGGCAAAGTAACACAAGGCAAAGTAACGCAACGCAAAGTAACGCAACGCAAAGTAACGCAACGCAAAGTAACAATGCAAAGTAACGCAACACATTACAACACAAGGTAAAGTAACGCAACGCAAAGTAACGCAACGCAAAGTAACGCAACGCACTACAACACAATGCAAAGCAACGCAATGCAAAGTAAAACAACGCAAACTGACACATTGCAAAGTAACACGACGCACTACAAAAAAAGGCAAAGTAACGCAACGCAAAGTAACACAACGCAAATTAATACAACGCAAAGTAACACAACGCAAAGTAACGCAACACATTACAACACAAGGCAAAGTAACGCAACGCAAAGTAATGTAACGCAAAGTAAGACAACGCAAAGTAACGCAACACATTACAACACAAGGCAAAGCAACACAATGCAAAGTAACGCAACGTTAAGTATCGCACCACACTACAAGACAAGGCAAAGTAACGCGACGCATTACGACGCAACGCAAAGTAACGCAACGCAAAATAATGCAATGTGCTACAACAAAAGGCAAAGTAACGCAATGCAAAATAACACAACACAAAGTAACACAACGCAAAGTAACGCAACGCAAAGTAACGCAATGCAAAGTAACGCAACGCAAAGAAACGCTACGCAAAGTAACGCTACGCAAAGAAACGCGACGCAAAATAACGCAACGCAAAGTAACGCAACCCATTACAACACAAGGTAAAGTAACGCAACGCAAAGTAACGCAACACACTACAACACAAGGCAAAGTAACGCAACACACTACGACACCAGGCAAAGTAACGCAACGCAAACGAACACAATGTAAAGTAACGCAAAGTAATGCAACGCAAAGTAATGCAGCGCAAAGTAACGCAACGTTCTACAACACAAGGCATAATAACGCAACGCAAAGCAACGCAAAGTTATGCAACGCGAAGTAACAACGCAAAGTAACGCAAAACAACGTATTAAAACACATCGCACTACAACAAAACGCAAAATACCGCAACACAAAGTAACGCAACGCAGAGTAACGCAATACAACAAAATACAAAGTAACGCAACGCAAAGTATCACAACGCAAAGTAACACAATGCAAAGTAAAAATGCAAAGTAACAACGCAAAGTAACAACGCAAAGTAATAACGCAAAGTAATAACGCAAAGTAACGCAAAACAACGCATTACAACGTAACGCAAAGTAACGCAACGCAACGCAAAGTAACGCAACGCAAAGTAACGCAACGCTAAATAATGCAACACACTACAACACAAGGCAAAGTAATGCAACGCAAAGTAACAACGCAAAGTAACAACGCAAAGTAACGCTAAACAACTCATTACAACGCATCGCACTACAACGCAACGCACTACAACACAACGCAAAGGAACACAACGCAAAGGAAGACAATGCAAAGTAACGCACAGTAACGCAACGCAAAGTAACGCAACGCAAAGTAACGCAACCCATTACAACACAAGTTAAAGTAGTGCAACGCAAAGTAACACAACACAAAGTAATGCAACGCAAAGTAACGACGCAAAGTAACAACGCAAAGTAACGCAAAACATCGCAGTACAACGCATCGCACTACAACGCAACGCACTACAACGCATCGCACTACAACACAAAGCAACGTAACGCAACGCAAAGTAAGGCTACGCAAAGTAACGCTACGCAAAGTAACGCAACGCTAAATAACGCAACACACTACAACACAAGGCAAAGTAACGCAACGCAAAGTAACGCACTACAACACAATGCAAAGTAACGCAACGCAAAGTAACACAACGCAAAGTAACGCTACGCAAAGTAACGCAACGCTAAGTAACGCAACGCACTACAACACAAGGCAAAGTAACGCAACGCACTACGACAACGCAAAGTAACTAATGCAAAGTAACACAAGGCAAAGTAACACAACGCACTACAACACAAAGCAAAGTAACGCAACGCAAAGTAACGCAACGCAAAGTAACGCAACGCAAAGTAACGCAACGCAAAGTAACGCAACGCAAAGTAATGCAACGCAACGTTCTACAACACAAGGCACAGTAACGCGACGCAAAGTAACGCAACACATTACAACACAAGGTAAAGTAAAGCAAGGCAAAGTAACACAACACAAAGTAATGCAACGCAAAGTAACAACGCAAAGTAACAACGCAAAGTAACGCAAAACAACGCATTAAAACGCATCGCACTACAACGTAACGCAGTACAACGCATCGCACTACAACGCATCGAACTACAACACAACGCAAAGTAACGCAACGCACTACGACACAACGCAAAGTAACTAATGCAAAGTAACACAAGGCAAAGTAACACATGGCACTACAACACAAGGCAAAGTAACGCAACGCAAAGTGACACAACGCAAACGAATACAATGGAAAGTAAAGCAAGGCAAAGTAACACAACACAAAGTAATGCAACGCAAACTAACAACGCAAAGTAACAACGCAAAGTAAAAACGCAAAGTAACGCAAAACAACGCATTACAACGCATTGCACTACAACGTAACGCAGTACAACGCATCGCACTACAACACAACGCAAAGTAACGCAACGCAAAGTAACGCAACGCAAAGTAACGCAACGCAAAGTAACGCAACTCAAAGTAATTCAACGCAAAGTAACGCACTACAACAAAATGCAAAGTAACGCAACGCAAAGTAATACAACACAAAGTAACACAATGCAAAGTAACGCAAAGCAAAGTAACCAACGCAAGATAACACAACACTAAGTAACGCAAAGCAAAGTAACCAACGCAAGATAACACAACACAAACTAACGCAACTTTCTACAACACAAGGCAAAGTTAAGCAACGCAAAGTAACACAACACAAAGTAACGCAAAAGCAAAGTAACAACGCAAAGTAACAACGCAAAGTAACGCAAACAACGCATGGAAGTAACGCAACGCACTACAACGCATGGCACTACAACACAACGCAAAGTAACGCAATGCAAAGTAACGCAACGCAAAGTAAGACAACGCAAAGTAACGCAACACACTGCAACACAAGGCAAAGTAACGCAACGCACTACGACACAACGGAAAAGTAACGCAACGCAAAGTAACACAAGGCAAAGTAACACAACGCACTACAACACAAGGCAAAGTAACGAAACGCAAAGTGACAACGCAAAGTGACACAACGCAAAGGAACACAATGCAAAGTAACAACGCAAAGTAACGCAACACATTACAACATAAGGTAAATTAACACAACGCAAAGTAACACAACACAAAGTAAAACAACGCAAAGTAACACAACGCAAAATAATAACGCAAACTAACGCAAAACAAAGCACTACAATGCAAAGTAACGCAAAGTAACGCAACGCAAAGTAACGCAACGTGAAGTAACGCAACGCACTACAACACAATGCAAAGTAACGCAACGCAAAGTAACGCAACGCAAAGTAACACATGCAAAGTAACACAATGCAAAGTAACGCAAAGCAAAGTAACGCAACTCAAAGTAACACAAAGCAAAGTAACACAACGCAAATTAATGCAACGCAACGCATTACAACACAACGCAAGGTAACACAACGCAATGTAACACAACACAAAGTAACGCAACACAACGAACTCCAACACAAGGCAAAGTAAAACAACAGAGAGTAACAAAATGCAAAGTAACGCAATGCAAAGAAACGCAACGCAAAGTAACGCAACACAAAGTAACACAACGCAAAGTAACACAACGCAAAGTAACACAACGCAAAATAACACAACGCAAAGTAACGCAACGCAAAGTAACGCAACGCAAAGTAACGCAACGCAAAGTAACGCAACGCAAAGTAACGCAACCCATTACAACACAAGGTAAAGTAACGCAACGCAAAGTAACGCAACACACTACAACACAAGGCAAAGTAACGCAACACACTACGACACAAGGCAAAGTAACGCAACGCAAACGAACACAATGTAAAGTAACGCAAAGTAATGCAACGCAAAGTAATGCAGCGCAAAGTAACGCAACGTTCTACAACACAAGGCATAATAACGCAACGCAAAGCAACGCAAAGTTATGCAACGCGAAGTAACAACGCAAAGTAACGCAAAACAACGTATTAAAACGCATCGCACTACAACAAAATGCAAAATACCGCAACACAAAGTAACGCAACGCAGAGTAACGCAATACAACAAAATACAAAGTAACGCAACGCAAAGTATCACAACGCAAAGTAACACAATGCAAAGTAAAAATGCAAAGTAACAACGCAAAGTAACAACGCAACGTAATAACGCAAAGTAATAACGCAAAGTAACGCAAAACAACGCATTACAACGTAACGCAAAGTAACGCAACGCAAAGTAACGCAACGCAAAGTAACGCAACGCAAAGTAACGCAACGCTAAATAATGCAACACACTACAACACAAGGCAAAGTAACGCAACGTAAAGTAATGCAACGCAAAGTAACAACGCAAAGTAACAACGCAAAGTAACGCTAAACAACTCATTACAACGCATCGCACTACAACGCAACGCACTACAACACAACGCAAAGGAACACAACGCAAAGGAAGACAATGCAAAGTAACGCACAGTAACGCAACGCAAAGTAACGCAACGCAAAGTAACGCAACCCATTACAACACAAGTTAAAGTAGTGCAACGCAAAGTAACACAACACAAAGTAATGCAACGCAAAGTAACGACGCAAAGTAACAACGCAAAGTAACGCAAAACAACGCAGTACAACGCATCGCACTACAACGCAACGCACTACAACGCATCGCACTACAACACAAAGCAACGTAACGCAACGCAAAGTAACGCTACGCAAAGTAACGCAACGCGAAATAACGCAACACACTACAACACAAGGCAAAGTAACGCAACGCAAAGTAACGCACTACAACACAACGCAAAGTAACGCAACGCAAAGTAACACAACGCAAAGTAACGCCACGCAAAGTAACGCAACGCTAAGTAACGCAACGCACTACAACACAAGGCAAAGTAACGCAACGCACTACGACAATGCAAAGTAACGCAACGCAAAGTAACGCAACGCAAAGTAATGCAACGCAACGTTCTACAACACAAGGCATAGTAACGCGACGCAAAGTAACGCAACACATTATAACACAAGGTAAAGTAAAGGAAGGCAAAGTAACACAACACAAAGTAATGCAACGCAAAGTAACAACGCAAAGTAACAACGCAAAGTAACGCAAAACAACGCATTAAAACTGCATCGCACTACAACGTAACGCAGTACAACGCATCGCACTACAACGCATCGCACTACAACACAACGCAAAGTGGGGGGGGGTAGCTCAGTCCGTAAGGATTTGGGTGAGGGTGGGGGGGACCCGGGTACAAATCCCCCAGGAAGAAAAACAAAAGGTGGGGGGGAGGGGGGCGTTTTCCCCTTTGGGGCGGGGGGGGGGCCCCCAGGAGAGGAACAAAACCCCCACAAGTGCTGGGGGTGTGTAGGAGGAGGCCCCCTCTTTTCAAATTTTTTTTAAAAAAAAATAATTATAATGGGGAAAAAAAAGGGGAAAAAAGTGAATTCCCCCTTGGGGAAAAAAAAAGGAAATTTTTTTTTTTTTTTTAAAGTAACGCAACGCACTACGACACAACGCAAAGTAACTAATGCAAAGTAACACAAGGCAAAGTAACACATGGCACTACAACACAAGGCAAAGTAACGCAACGCAAAGTGACACAACGCAAACGAATACAATGCAAAGTAAAGCAAGGCAAAGTAACACAACACAAAGTAATGCAACGCAAACTAACAACGCAAAGTAACAACGCAAAGTAAAAACGCAAAGTAACGCAAAACAACGCATTACAACGCATCGCACTACAACGTAACGCAGTACAACGCATCGCACTACAACACAACGCAAAGAAACGCAACGCAAAGTAACGCAACGCAAAGTAACGCAACGCAAAGTAACGCAACTCAAAGTAATTCAACGCAAAGTAATGCACTACAACAAAATGCAAAGTAACGCAACGCAAAGTAACACAACACAAAGTAACACAATGCAAAGTAACGCAAAGCAAAGTAACCAACGCAAGATAACACAACACAAACTAACGCAACTTTCTACAACACAAGGCAAAGTTAAGCAACGCAAAGTAACACAACACAAAGTAATGCAAAGCAAAGTAACAACGCAAAGTAACAACGCAAAGTAACGCAAAACAACGCATGGCACTACAACGCAACGCACTACAACGCATCGCACTACAACACAACGCAAAGTAACGCAATGCAAAGTAACGCAACGCAAAGTAAGACAACGCAAAGTAACGCAACACACTGCAACACAAGGCAAAGTAACGCAACGCACTACGACACAACGGAAAAGTAACGCAACGCAAAGTAAGACAACGCAAAGTAACACAACGCACTACAACACAAGGCAAAGTAACGAAACGCAAAGTGACAACGCAAAGTGACACAACGCAAAGGAACACAATGCAAAGTAACAACGCAAAGTAACGCAACACATTACAACATAAGGTAAATTAACACAACGCAAAGTAACACAACACAAAGTAAAACAACGCAAAGTAACACAACGCAAAATAACAACGCAAACTAACGCAAAACAAAGCACTACAATGCAAAGTAACGCAAAGTAACGCAACGCAAAGTAACGCAACGTGAAGTAACGCAACGCACTACAACACAATGCAAAGTAACGCAACGCAAAGTAACGCAACGCAAAGTAACACGACGTAAAGTAACACAACGCACCACAACAAAAGGCAAAGTGACGCAACGCAAAGTAACACAATGTAAAGTAACGCAACGCTAAGTAACGCAACACACTACAACACAAGGCAAAGTAACGCAACGCACTACCACACAACGCAAAGTAACGCAATGCAAAGAAACACAACGCAAAGTAATAACGCAAAGTAACAACGCAAAGTAACAACGCAAAGTGACGCAAAACAACGCACTACAACGCATCGTAATAGAACGCAACGCACTACAACACAATGCAAAGTAACACAAGGCAAAGTAACACAATGCACTACAACAAAAGGCAAAGTAATGCAACGCAAAGTTATACAACGCAAAGTAACACAACACAAACTAACACAACTTTCTACAACACAAGGCAAAGTAACGCAACGCAGTATAACACAACGCAAAGTAACGCAACGCAAAATAACAAAAGGCAAAGTAACACAACGCACTACAAAACAACGCAAAGTAATGCAACGCAACGCAATACAACACAAGGTAAAGTAACACAAGGCAAAGTAACACAAGACAAAGTAACGCAACACAGTACAACCCAAGGCAATGTAAGGCAATACAAATTAACACAACGCAAAGTAATGCAACGCAACTTACTATAACACAACGCAAAGTAACAAAAGGCAAAGTAACGCAACGCAAAGTAACGCAACGCAAAGTAACGCAACGCAAAATAATGCAATGTGCTACAACAAAAGGCAAAGTAACGCAATGCAAAATGACACAACACAAAGTAACACAAGGCAAAGTAAGGCAACACAAATTAACACAACGTAAAGTAATGCAACGCAACTTACTATAACACAACGCAAAGTAACAAAAGGCAAAGTTACACAACGTAAAGTAACGCAACGCAAAGTCACGCAACGCAAAGTCACGCAACGCAAAGTAATGCAATGTGCTACAACAAAAGGCAAAGTAACGCAATGCAAAATAACACAATACAAAGTAACACAATGCAAAGTAAGGCAACGCAAAGTAACGCAACACATTACAACACATGACAAAGTAAGGCAACGCAAAGTGACACGACGCAAAGTAACGTAACCCAAAGTAACAATGCAAAGTAACGCAACGCAAAGTAACGCAACACATTACAACACAAGGCAAAGTAACGCAATGCACTACAACACTATGCAAAGTAACGCAGCGCAAAGTAACACAACACAAACTAACGCAACGGACTACGACACAACGCAAAGTAACGCAACGCAAACTAACACAATACACTACAACACAAGGCAATGTAACGCAACGCAAAGTAACGCAACGCAAAGTAACGTAACGCAAAGTAACGCAACGTTCGACAACACAAGAGACAGTAACGCAACGCAAAGTAACACAATCCAAAGAAACACAACGCAACGCAATACAACACAAGGCAAAGTAAAACAACGCAAAGTAACGCAACACATTACAACAGAAGGTAAAGTAACGCAATGGAGGGTAACACAACGCAAAGTAACGCAACGCAAAGTAACACAAGGTAAAGTAACACAAGGCAAAGTAACACAATGCAAAGTAACGCAAAGCAAAGTAATGCAAAACAAAGAAACACAATGCAAAGTAACACAAGGCAAAGTAACACAAAGCAAAGTAACGCAACTCAAAGTAACACAACTCAAAGTAACACAGTGCACTAGAACAAAAGGCAAAGTAACGCAACGCAAAGTAACACAACGCAAAGTAACACATGCAAAGTAACACAATGCAAAGTAACGCAAAGCAAAGTAACGCAACTCAAAGTAACACAAGGCAAAGTAACACAACGCAAATTAATGCAACGCAACGCATTACAACACAACGCAAGGTAACACAACGCAATGTAACACAACACAAAGTAACGCAACACAACAAACTCCAACACAAGGCAAAGTAAAACAACAGAACGTAACAAAATGCAAAGTAACGCAATGCAAAGAAACGCAACGCAAAGTAACGCAACGCAAAGTAACGCAACACAAAGTAACACAACGCAAAGTAACACAACGCAAAGTAACATAACGCAAAGTAACGCAACGCAAAGTAACGCAAAGCACCAGAACACAATGCAAAGTAACGCAACGCAAAGTAACACAACGTAAAGTAATACAACGCACTAGAACAAAAGGCAAAGTGACGCAACACAAAGTAATACAACGCAAAGTAACACAATGCAAAGTAACGCAAAGCAAAGTAACCAACGCAAAGTAACGCAACGCTAAGTAAAGCAACACACTACAACACAAGGCAAAGTAACACAACGCACTACAACACAAGGCAAAGTAACGCAACGCAAAGTAACGCAACGCGCTACAACACAATGCAAAGTAACGCAACGCAATGTAACGCAACGTAAAGTAAACCAACGTAAAGTAACACAACGCACTAGAACAAAAGGCAGTGAAGCAACGCAAAGTAATACAACGCAAAGTAACACAATGCAAAGTAACGCAAAGCAAAGTAACCAACGCAAAGTAACGCAACGCTAAGTAATGCAACGCAAAGTAACGCAACGCTAAGTAACGCAACGCTAAGTAACGCAACGCTAAGTAACGCAACGCTAAGTAACGCAGCACACTACAACACAAGGCAAAGTAAAGCAACGCAAAGTAACGCAACGCAAAGTAACGCAACGCACTACGACACAACGCAAAGTAACGTAACGCAAAGTAACAACGCAAAGTAACGCAAAACAACGCATCTCACTACAACGCAACGCACTTCAACGCAACGCACTACAACGCATCGCACTACAACACAACGCAAAGTAACGCAACGCAAAGTAACGCAACGCAAAGTAACGCAACGCAAAGTAACGCTACGCAAAGTAACACAACGCAAAGTAACACAACGCAAAGTAACGCAACGCAAAGTAACGCAACGCAAAGTAACGCACTACATTAAAACACAAGGTAAGGTAACGCAAAGCAAAGTAACACAACACAAAGTAATGCAACGCAAAGTAACAACGCAAAGTAACAACTCAAAGTAACAACGCTAAGTAACAACGCAACGTTCTACAACACAAGGCATAGCAACGCAACGCAAAGTAAAGCAACACATTACAACACAAGGTAATGTAACGCAACGCAAAGTAATGCAACGCAAAGTAACGCTAAGCAACGTAACACAACGCAAAGTACCGCAACGCAAAGTAATGCACTACAACAAAATGCAGAGTAACGCAATGCAAAGTAACGCAAAGCAAAATAACCAACGCGAAATAACACAACACAAACTAAGGCAACTTTCTACCACACGTTATCAAGGTAAAGTAACGCAACGCAAAGTAACACAACACAAAGTAATGCAACGCAAAGTAAAAACGCAAAGTAACAACGCAAAGTAACAACGCAAAGTAACAACGCAAAGTAAACGCAAAGAACAAAAACGCATTACAACGTAACGCAAAGTAACGCTACGCAAAGTAACGCAACGCAAAGTAACGCTACGCAAAGTAACGCAACGCAAAGTAACGCAACGCAAAGTAACGCACTACAACAAAATGCAAAGTAACGCAACGCAAAGTGACACAACGCAAAGTGACACAACGCAAACGAACACAATGCAAAGTAACGCAACGCAAAGTAACGCAACACAAATTAATGCAACGCAAAGTAATGCAACGCAAAGTAATGCAACGCAAAGTAACAACGCAAAGTAACAACGCAAAGTAACAACGCAAAGTAACGCAAAACAATGCATTACTTCGCATCGCAGTACAACGCAACGCACTACAACACAACGCAAAATAACGCAACGCAAATTAACGCAAAGTAATGCAACGCAAAGTAACAACATAAAGTAACAACGCAAAGTAACAACGAAAAGTAATGCAAAACAACGCATTACAACGCATCGCACTACAACGCAACGCAAAATACCGCAACCCAAAGTAACGCAACGCAGAGTAATGCACTACAACAAAATACAAAGTAACGCAACGCAAAGTAACACAACGCAAAGGAACACAATGCAAAGAAACGCAACGCAAAGTAACGCAACGCAAAGTAACGCAACGCAAAGTAATGCAACCCATTACAACACAAGGCAAAGTAACGCAAGGTAAAGTAACGCAACGCAAAGTAACACAACACAAAGTAATGCAACGCAAAGTAAAAACGCAAAGTAACAACGCAAAGTAACGCAAAACAAAGCATTACAACGTAACGCAAAGTAATGCAACGCAAAGTAACGCTACGCAAAGTAACGCTACGCAAAGTAACGCAACGCAAAGTAACGCTACGCAAAGTAACGCAACGGAAAGTAACGCAACGCAAAGTAACGTACTACAACAAAATGCAAAGTAACGCAACGCAAAGTAAAACAATGCAAAGTAACGCAAAGTAAACGCAAAATAACACAACACAAACTAACGTAACTTT
This sequence comes from Pterois miles, assembly GCA_947000775.1. NCBI lineage: Eukaryota > Metazoa > Chordata > Actinopteri > Perciformes > Scorpaenidae > Pterois > Pterois miles. The sequence continues at coordinate 2,156,788 of CAMQGK010000123.1, forward strand.
CTACAACACAAGGCAAAGTAACGCAACGCAAAGTGACACAACGCAAAGTAACGCAACGCAAAGTAACACAACGCAAAGTAAGGCAACGCAAAGTAACGCACTAAAAAAAAATGAAAAGTAATGCAAAGTAACACAACACAAAGTAACACAATGCAAAGTAACGTAAAGAAAAGTAACCAACGCAAGATAACACAACACAAAGTAACGCAAAGCAAAGTAAGCAACGCAAGATAACACAACAGAAAATAACGCAACTTTCTACAACACAAGGCAAAGTATCGCAAATCAAAGTAACACAAAACAAAGTAATGCAAAGCAAAGTAACAACGCAAAGTAACAACGCAAAGTAACGCAAAACAACGCATCGCACTACAACGCAACGCACTTCAACGCAACGCACTACAACGCATCGCACTACAACACAACGCAAATAAAGGCAACGCAAAGTAACGCAACGCAAAGTAACGCTACGCAAAGTAACACAACGCAAAGTAACGCAACGCAAAGTAACGCAACGCAAAGTAACGCAACGCAAAGTAACGCAACGCAAAGTAACGCAACGCAAAGTAACGCACTACATTAAAACACAAGGTAAGGTAACGCAATGCAAAGTAACACAACACAAAGTAATGCAACGCAAAGTAACAACGCAAAGTAACAACGCAACGTTCTACAACACAAGGCATAGAAACGCAACGCAAAGTAAAGCAACACATTACAACACAAGGTAATGTAACGCAACGCAAAGTAATGCAACGCAAAGTAATGCAACGCAAAGTAACGCTAAGCAAAGTAACGCTAAGCAAAGTAACACAACGCAAAGTACCGCAAAGCAAAATAACCAACGCAAAATAACACAACACAAACTAAGGCAACTTTCTACAACACGTTATCAAGGTAAAGTAACGCAACGCAAAGTAACACAACACAAAGTAATGCAACGCAAAGTAAAAACGCAAAGTAACAACGCAAAGTAGCAACGCAAATTAACAACGTAAAGTAACTCAAAACAACGCATTACAACGTAACGCAAAGTAACGCTACGCAAAGTAACGCAACGCAAAGTAACGCAACGCAAAGTAACGCAACGCAAAGTAACGCACTACAACAAAATGCAAAGTAACGCAACGCAAAGTGACACAATGCAAACGAACACAATGCAAATTAACGCAACGCAAAGTAACGCAACGCAAAGTAATGCAACGCAAAGTAATGCAACGCAAAGTAACAACGCAAAGTAACAACGCAAAGAAACAACGCAAAGTAACAACGCAAAGTAACGCAAAACAACGCATTACATCGCATCGTACTACAACGCAACGCACTACAACACAACGCAAAATAACGCAACGCAAATTAATGCAAAGTAATACAACGCAAAGTAACAACATAAAGTAACAACGCAAAGTAACAACGAAAAGTAACGCAAAACAACGCATTACAACGCATCGCACTACAACGCAACGCGAAATACCGCAACACAAAGTAAAGCAACGCAGAGTAATGCACTACAACAAAATACAAAGTAACGCAACGCAAAGTAACACAACGCAAAGGAACACAATGCAAAGAAACGCAACGCAAAGTAACGCAACGCAAAGTAATGCAACCCATTACAACACAAGGCAAAGTAACGCAAGGTAAAGTAACGCAACGCAAAGTAACACAACACAAAGTAATGCAACGCAAAGTAAAAACGCAAAGTAACAACGCAAAGTAACGCAAAACAAAGCATTACAACGTAACGCAAAGCAACGTAACGCAAAGTAACGCAACGCAAAGTAACGCAACGCAAAGTAACGCAACGCAAAGTAAAACAACGCAAAGTAACGCAAAGTAACGCAAAGTAACGCAAAGTAAACGCAAAATAACACAACACAAACTAACGTAACTTTCTACAACACAAGGCAAAGTAACGCAACGCAAAGTGACACAACGCAAAGTAACGCAACACAAAGTAACGCAACACAAAGTAACGCAACGCAAAGTAACGCAACACAAAGTAACGCAAAGTAACGCAATGCAAAGTAATGCAACGCAAAGTAACGCAACGCAAAGTAACGCAACGCAAAGTGACACAACGCAAAGTAACGCAACGTAAAGTAACGCAACGCAGAGTAACGCAACACAAAGTAACGCAAAATAACGCAACGCAAAGTAACGCAACGCAAAGTAACACAATGCAAAGTAACGCAAAGCAAAGTAACCAACGCAAGATAACACAACACAAAGTAACGCAAAGCAAAGTAACCAACGCAAGATAACACAACAAAAACTAACGCAACTTTCTACAACACAAGGCAAAGTAATGCAACGCAAAGTAACACAACACAAAGTACTGCAAAGCAAAGTAACAACGCAAAGTAACAACGCAAAGTAACAACGCAACGTTCTACAACACAAGGAATAGCAACGCAACGCAAAGTAAAGCAACACATTACAACACAAGGTAATGTAACGCAACGCAAAGTAACGCTAAGCAAAGTAACGCTAAGCAAAGTAATACAACGTAAAGTACCGCAACACAAAGTAATGCAAAACAACGCATCGCACTACAACGCAACGCAATTCAACGCAACGCACTACAACGCATCGCACTACAACACAACGCAAAGTAACTTAACGTAAAGTAACGCAACGCAAAGTAACGCAACGCAAAGTAACGCAACGCAAAGTAAAGCTACGCAAAGTAACACAACGCAAAGTAACACAACGCAAAGTAACGCAACGCAAAGTAACGTACTACATTACAACACAAGGTAAGGTAACGCAATGCAAAGTAACACAACACAAAGTAATGCAACGCAAAGTAACAACGCAACGTTCTATAAAACAAGGAATAGCAACGCAACGCAAAGTAAAGCAACACATTACAACACAAGGTAATGTAACGCAACGCAAAGTAACGCAACGCAAAGTAACGCTAGACAAAGTAACACAACGCAAAGTACCGCAACGCAAAGTAATGCACTACAACAAAATGCAAAGTAACGCAACGCAAAGTCACACAACGCAAAGTAACACAATGCAAAGTAACGCAAAGCAAAATAACCAACGCAAAATAACACAACACAAACTAAGGCAACTTTCTACAACACATTATCAAGGTAAAGTAATGCAACGCAAAGTAACACAACACAGAGTAATGCAACGCAAAGTAACGCAACGCAAAGTAACACAACACAAAGTAACACAATGCAAAGTAACGCAAAGCAAAGTAACCAACGCAAGATAACACAACACAAAGTAACGCAAAGCAAAGTAACCAACGCAAGATAACACAACACAAACTAACGCAACTTTCTCCAACACAAGGCAAAGTAACGCAACGCAAAGTAACACAACACAAAGTAATGCAAAGCAAAGTAACAACGCAAAGTAATAACGCAAATTAACACAAAACAACGCATCGCACTACAACGCAACGCACTTCAACGCAACGCACTACAACGCATCGCACTACAACACAACGCAAAGTAACGCAACGCAAAGTAAGCAACGCAAAGAACACAACGAAAGTAAAAAAGGAAAGAACGCGCACACGACAAAGCAAAGAACACAACGAAAGTAAAAAAGGAAAGAACACAAGAAAGAACGAACAAAAAAAGGAAAGAACCAACGAAAGAACAACGAAAGCCAGAAAGAGAACGAAAAAAGAAAGAAGAAAAAAGAAAAGGAAAGAAAAAGGGAAAGAAAAAGGAAAGTAAAAACGAAAGAAAACGAAAGAACAAAGGGCCACAAAAAGAAAGAAAAACGAAAGAGCACGAAAGACGCAACAAATAAAAGAAGAAGAAAGAAAAGAAAGAAAAGCAAAGAACGAAGAAAGAACGAAAGGAAAGTACGAAGAAAATTAACAAAAAAACTCGAAAAAAACGAAAGAAAGCGAAAGACAAGGCAAAGAAAAAGAGACAAAAAAGGAAAGTAAGAACGAAAGTCGACGCAAAGTAACGAACGAAAGTAACGAAGAAAGGAAGAAAGAAATAAGGAAAGTAAAGAACGGAGAAAGACAACAAAAAGGGAAAGAAGGCACACGACACAACAAAGAACAAAGAAAGAACAAAGGAAAGAAAAAGAAAGCGACGCAAAGGAAAGAAAGAAAAAGAAAGGCACGCTAGTAAGACGCAAGACGAACGCAAGTAGAAGAAAGCGAAAAAAAAGGAAAGAAAAGAAAGCGGAACGAGGCACACAAGCGCAAGAGATAAAAAAAGAAGAAGCGAAAGGAAGAAAGGAGAAAGAAAGACGAAAGCGAAAGGAAGGAAGAAGACAAAAAAAGGAAAGGAGCAAGAACAAACGAAAGAACAAACGAAGGAAGAAAGAAAGAACGCACGAAAGAAACAAGAAAGAGAAAAAAAAGGAAAGAGAGAAAGAAGAAGAAAGTAACAAACGAAAGACGACGCTAAGCGACACACTAAAAAAGGAAAGGCGCACACGACACAACGAAAGTAACAGAAAGAAAAAGGAAGAAACAACAAAAAAGGAAAGAAAGAACGAAAGAACACGTAAGACGAGCTAAAAAAGGAAAGAACAACGAAAGATAACGAAAGACACGAAGGCGCAAAAAAGGAAGGACGAAAGCAAGAAAGAAAAGAAAGAACAAAGAAAGAAGAAGAAAGAAGAAAGGAAGCGAATGAAAATAAAAAAAAACTAACGCATAGAAAAAACGAAAGAAAGCGAAAGAAAAAGAGTAAAAAGGAAGCGAACGAAAGGAGAAAGACGAAAAAAGGAAGAAAGGACGAAAGAAATAAGGAAAGAAAGAAGGAAGAAAGAACAACAAAAAGGGAAGCGAAGACACGAAAAAAAGAAAAACGAAAGAAAAGGAAAAGAACAAACGAAAGAGAGAAAGGAACAAGAAAGAAAAAGAAAGACGACGCAAGTCGAAGCTAAGGACGCTAAGACGAAGAAAGAACGAACACAACAAAAAGGAAAGAAAACGAAAGAACGCGAAACACGCACACGCAGCACTACAACGACGCCTACACGCAGCACTAAAAAAAAGAAGAGTGAAGGAGAAAGGAGAAAGAAAGAAGAAAGAAGAAAGAGAGGAAAGAGAAGAAGCTAAAAAAAGGAAAGACGAACGCAAGAAAAACGAAAGAAACGAAGGAACGAAGAAGACGAAGAAAGAAAAACGAAAGAACGAACAAAAAAAGGAAAGAAGAACGAAAGGAAGAAAGAAAAACGAAAGACGAACGCTAAGGACACACTACAAAAAGGAAAGACGACGACTACGAAAGAAGATATGAAAGAAACAAGGATAGAACAAAAACTAAACAAAGGAAAGAAAGAAGAGAACGCTAAGCGACGCAAAAAAGGAAAGCTAACGTAAGATACAACGAAAGACACGAAAGGAGAAATATAAGGAAAGTGAGAGCTAATGAAAGAAACGCAAGAAGGAGAAAAGGGAAAGTGAAGAAAGAAGAAGAGAAAGAAAGGAAGAAAGAGAAGAAAGAAAAAAGGAAAGAAAGGAAAGAAAAGGAAGAACGAAAAGAAAAAAAGGAAAGAGGCTAATAACAAGAAAGGAACGAACGACACAAATAGAAAGAAGGAGGAACGAAAACGAAAGAAGAAGAAAGAGAATGAAAAGGAACGGCTACAAACAGAAAGAAAAAGGAAAGAAGAGAAAGGAAGAAAGTAAAGAAGAAGCGACACTAAACAAAGGAAGACAACACTACAAAAGGGAAGAGAAGAAAGACACCGTAAGTCGACGCTACAAAAGGAAAGCTAACGAAAGAAAACGAAAGACACGAAAGAACGCACAAAAGAGGAAGAGAGGAAGAAAGGAAAGAAAAAGGAAGAAAAGACTAAAAAAGGAAAGAACGAAAGAGAGAAAGAAGAAGACGAAAGAAGAACGAAAGACGAAAGAGAAAGGACTACAAAAAAGGAAAGAGAGAAGTAAAAGAAAGAAAATGAAGGAACGAAAGAAAGAGAACGAAGAAACACGAAAGAAAAACGAAAGGAAAAAAAAGGAAAGAGAGAAAGAGAGAAAGAAGAACGAAAGAGGAAAAAAAAAGGAAAGAAGACGAAAGAGAAGAAAGAAAAAGAAAGAAAAGAAGACGATGAAGAGACTAAAGAGAGAAAGCGACGAAAGACGACGAAAGAAACACGCTAAGGCGTACAACAAAGGAAAGCTATGAAAGAAACAACGAAGAGACGAGGCACACACTACAAAAAAGGAAAGAAGCGACTACGAACAAGAAAGCTATGAAAGAACAAAACACTACAACAAAGGCGAAGACGAAGAAAGACTGTAGTCGCGAAAAAGGAAAGCTAGAGACAAAAAAGAAAAAGAAAGCGAGTAAAAAGGAAAGGAGAGAGGAAAGAAGAAAAGAAAGTAGAGACGACTAAAAGGAAAGGAGAAGGAACGAAGAGACGAGGACGAAGTTGAGAGATAAAAAAGGTAAGAAAAGGAAGAAAGGAAGAGAAAGAAAAAAAGGAGTAGGACTAAAAACACGAAAGTTGAACGAACGCACACAAATACGAAGAGGGAGAAATAAGAAAGGAAAAAAGGAAGGAAAAGACTGGTAAAAGAAAGAAAGGAAAGGAGAAAGTGAACGAAAGTAAACGAAAGCGCACGGTCGCACACACTACAACAAAGGAAAGGAGCCTACGACAAACGAAAGCTAATGAAAGTAAAAGGAAAGTAAAACACAAAAAGGCGAAGTGAGAAAGCACACGTAGTCGAATCTAAAAAGGAAAGAGAGTACGAAAGAGGGAGAAAGGGGGGAAAGGAGAGAAAGAAGGCAAAAAACGAAGAGAAAGGGATAAAAGAAAAGGATGAGTAAGGAAAGAAAAGAAAGAAAAGAAAGATGAAAAAAGTAATGAAATTAACAAAAACTACGACTACAAAAAGGAAAGTGAATGAAAGAAAGGAAAGTAAATGAGAAAAAAGGAAAGTGAAGAGTAGAGGAGTAAAGAACACTAAAAGGAAAGGCGACAAGAAAGTAAAGAAAGGAAAGTAAAAAAAAAGGGAAGAGGAGAAAGACGTGTGAAGTAAGAACGAAAGGAGAGAAAGGAAAGAAAGGAAAAAAGGAAAGAAAAAAAAGGAAAGAAAAAAGGAAAAGAAGAGAAACGCAGGCCAAGAAAGAGGAAAGAAGAAAAAGGTGAGAAAACGAAGACAGAAAGAAGAAGCAAAAAGAAGGACGAAAGAAAGGAAGAAAGGAAGAAAGGAAAGTAAAGCAAAAAGGAAAGAAAAGAAAAAGAAGAAAGAACGAAAGAAAAGAGAGAAAGCAGTGATAAGAAAGTAAGGGAAAGTACAAGAAGGAGGGAACGAAAAAACACAAATGATCCTAAAGGAAGGAAGAAGGGAAAGTGGGAAAGTCGCGAAGTAAGCGAAGGAAAGGGAAGGAGAAAGAAAGGAAGAGAGGAAAACCAAAAGGAGTGAAGTGAAACGAAGAAGAGAAGGAAAGAGGAAGAAAAGAAAAGGAAAGGAACGGGCAAACGAAGAAAGAAAGGAGGTCCGGAAGCGAACGCAAACAGGAAAGGCGAAGAGGGGCGAGAGAAGGACAAGAGAAAAAGAGAAAAGGAGGAAGAAGGGGGGGAAGGAAAGGACGGCGCGAGAAGGAAGGGCAGAAAGGGAAGAAGGAGAGAGGAGAAAGAGAGAAGGGAGAGCAGGCGCACGGAAGAGAAAGAAGAGGAGTGGGGCAGGGGGGGCGTAGGGAGCGGGGGGAGAGGCGAGGGGCTAGGAAAGGAGGCGCGAAAAAGGAAGAGAGAGAAGAAAGAGAAGCAAGAAGAGAAGAACGCGTACAAGACAGGCGGACGAGAAAGAAATGCAAGCGGGGGACAGGCGTGGTCAAAAAGCAAAGTAACGCAACGCAAAACACAACGCAAAGTAACGCAACGCAAAGTAACGCAACGCAAAGTAACGCAACGCATAGTAACGCAACGCAAAATAACGCACTACAACAAAATGCAAAGTAACGCAACGCAAAGTAATGCACTACAACAAAATGCAAAGTAACGCAACGCAAAGTAACACAACGCAAAGTAACACAATGCAAAGTAAAGCAAAGCAAAATAACCAACGCAAAATAACACAACACAAACTAAGGCAACTTTCTACAACACGTTATCAAGGTAAAGTAATGCAACGCAAAGTATCACAACACAGAGTAATGCAACACAAAGTAACAACGCAAAGTAACAACGCAAAGTAACAACGCAAAGTAACGCAAAACAACGCATTACAACGTAACGCAAAGTAAAGCTACGCAAAGTAAAGCTACGCAAAGTAACGCAACACAAAGTAACGCAACGCAAAGTGACACAGCGCAAACGAACACAATGCAAAGTAACGCAACGCAAAGTAACACACCGCTAAGTAACGCAACGTTCTACAACACAAGGCAAAGTAACTCAACGCAAAGTAATACAACGCAAAGTAACACACCGCAAAGTAATGCAACGTTCTACAACACAACGCAAAGTAACGCAACGCAAAATAACACAACGCAGTGCACTACAACACAACGCAAAGTAACACAACGCAAAGTAATGCAACGCAAAGTAACGTAACGCACTACAACACAATGAAATGTAACGTAATGCAAAGTTACACAACGCAAAGTAAAAAAATGCAAAGTAACACAATGCAAAGTAACGCAAAGGAAAGTAACGCAACGCAAATTAACACAACACAAACTAACGCATCTTTCTACAACACAAGGCAAAGTAACGCAACACAAAGTAACACAGCGCAAAGTAACACGATGCAGTACAAAAAAGGAAAAGTTACGCAACGCAAAGTAACGCAATGCAACGTAACGCAACGCAAAGTAACGCAACGCAAAGTAACGCAACGCAAAGTAACGCAACACAAAGTAACACAAGGCAAAGTAAAGCAACGGTAAGTAAAAGCAACACACTACAACACAAGGCAAAGTAACGCAATGCACTACGACACAACGCAAAGTAACACAACGCAAAGTAACACAAGGCAAAGTAACACAAGGCAAAGTAACACAAAGCACTACAACACAAGGCAAAGTAACGCAACGCAAAGTGACACAACGCAAAGGAACACAATGCAAAGTAACACAACGCTAAGTAACGCAACGCAAAGTAACGCAACGCAAAGTAAAGCAACGTTCTCCAACACAAGGCATAGTTACGCAACGCAAAGTAACGCAACACATTACAACACAAGGCAAAGTAACAACGCAAAGTAACGCAAAACAACGCATTACAACGCATCACACTACAACACAACGCAAAGTAACGCAACGCAAAGTAACGCAACGCAAAGTAACGCTACGCAAAGTAACACAACGCAAAGTAAAGCAGCGCAAAGTAACGCAAAATAACGCACTACAACAAAAGGCAAAGTAACGCAATGCAAAGTAACACAACGCAAAGTAACTCAATGCAAGGTAACGCGAAGCAAAGTAACGCAACGCAAAGTAACACAACGCAAAGTAACACAACGCAAAGTAAAACACTGCTAAGTAACGCAACGTTCTACAACACAAGGCAAAGTAACTCAACGCAAAGTAATACAACGCAAAGTAACACACCGCAAAGTAACACACCGCAAAGTAACGCAACGTTCTACAACACAACGCAAAGTAATGCAACGCAAAATAACACAACGCAGTGCACTACAACACAACGCAAAGTAACACAACGCAAAGTAATGCAACGCAAAGTAATGTAACGCACTACAACACAATGAAATGTAACGTAATGCAAAGTTACACAACGCAAAGTAAAAAAATGCAAAGTAACACTGCAAAGTAACGCAAAGGAAAGTAACGCAACGCAAATTAACACAACACAAACTAATGCATCTTTCTACAACACAAGGCAAAGTAACGCAACGCAAAGTAACACAGCGCAAAGTAACACAATGCAGTACAAAAAAGGAAAAGTTACGCAACGCAAAGTAACGCATTGCAACGTAACGCAACGCAAAGTAATGCAACGCAAAGTAACGCAACGCAAAGTAACGCAACGCAAAGTAACGCAACACAAAGTAACACAAGGCAAAGTAAAGCAACGGTAAGTAAAAGCAACACACTACAACACAAGGCAAAGTAACGCAATGCACTACGACACAACGCAAAGTAACACAACGCAAAGTAACACAAGGCAAAGTAACACAAGGCAAAGTAACACAAAGCACTACAACACAAGGCAAAGTAACGCAACGCAAAGTGACACAACGCAAAGGAACACAATGCAAAGTAACGCAAAGCTAAGTAACGCAACGCAAAGTAACGCAACGCAAAGTAAAGCAACGTTCTCCAACACAAGGCATAGTTATGCAACGCAAAGTAACGCAACACATTACAACACAAGGCAAAGTAACAACGCAAAGTAACGCAAAACAACGCATTACAACGCATCACACTACAACACAACGCAAAGTAACGCAACGCAAAGTAACGCAACGCAAAGTAACGCAACGCAAAGTAACGCTACGCAAAGTAACGCAACGCAAAGTAAAGCAGCGCAAAGTAACGCAAAATAACGCACTACAACAAAAGGCAAAGTAACGCAATGCAAAGTAACACAACGCAAAGTAACTCAATGCAAGGTAACGCGAAGCAAAGTAACGCAACGCAAAGTAACACAACGCAAAGTAACAAAATGCAAAGTAACACAACGCAAAGTAACACAACGCAAAGTAATACAACGCAAAGTAACACACCGCAAAGTAACACACCGCAAAGTAACGCAATGTTCTAAACACAACGCAAAGTAACGCAACGCAAAGTAACACAAGGCAAAGTAACACAAAGCATTACAAAACAAGGCAAAGTAACACAAGGCAAAGTAACACAAGGCAAAGTAACATAACGCAAAGTAACGCAATGCAAAGTAACACAACGCAAAGTAATGCAACTCATTACAACACAAGGTAAAGTAAAGCAACGCAAAGTAACAACGCTAAGTAACAACGCAAAGTAACAACGCAAAGTAACGCAAAACAACGCATTACAACGCATCGCACTACAATGCAACGCACTACAACGCATCGCACTACAACAAAAGGCAAAGTAACGCAATGCAAAGTAACACAACGCAAAGTAACACAATGGAAAGTAACCCAACGCAAAGTAACCCAACGCAAAGTAACGCAACGCAAAGTAACACAACGCACCACAACACAATGCAAAGTAACGCAATGCAAAGTAAAACAACTCAAACTAAAACATTGCAAAGTAACACGACCCACTAAAAAAAAAAGGCAAAGTAACGCAACGCAAAGTAACGCAACGCAAAGTAACAAAATGCAAAGTAATGCAACATGCTACAACACAACACAAAGTAACGCAACGCAAAGTAAAGCAACGCAAAGTAACACACTACAACAAAAGGCAAAGTAACGCAACGGAAAGTAACACAACGCAAAGTAACACAATGCAAGGTAACGCAAAGCAAAGTAACCAACGCAAAGTAACAATGCAAAGTAACGCAAAACAACGCATTACAGCGCATCGCAGTACAACGCAACGCACTACAACGCATGGCACTACAACAGAACGCAAAGTAACGCAACGCAAAGTAACGCAACGCAGAGAAACGCAACGCAAAGTAACGCAATGCAAAGTAACGCAACGCAAAGTAACGCAACGCAAAGTAACGCACTACAACAAAAGGCAAAGTAAGGCAATGCATAGTAACACAACGCAAAGTAACACAATGCAAAGTAACGCAACGCAAAGTAATGCAACGCAAAGTAAAGCAACGCAAAGTAACGAAACGCAAAGTAACGAAACGCAAAGTAACGCAAAGTAACACACCGCAAAGTAACGCAACGCAAAGTAAGACAACGCAAAGTAACGCAATGAAAAGGAATGCAACGCAACGCAATGCAAAGGAATGCAACGCAACGCAATACAACACAAGACAAAGTAACACAAGGCAAAGTAACGCAACGCAAAGTAACGCAACGCAAAGTAACAATGCAAAGTAACGCAATGCAAAGTAACGCAACACATTACAACACAAGGCAAAGTAACTCAACGCAAAGTAACGCAACGCAAAGTAACGCAACGCAAAGTAACGCAACGCACTACAACACAATGCAAAGTAACGCAACGCAAAGTAATGCAACGCAAAGTAATGCAACTCAAAGTAATGCAACGCAAAGTAAGACAACGCAAAGTAACACAATGCAAAGGAATGCAACACAACGCAATACAACACAAGGCAAAGTAACACAACGCAAAGTAACGCAACGCAAAGTAACGCAAGGCAAAGTAACGCAACGCACTACAACACAATGCAAAGTAACGCAATGCAAAGTAAAAAAACGCAAACTAACACATTGCAAAGTAACGCGACGCACTACAAAAAAAGGCAAAGTAACGCAACGCAAAGTAACACAACGCAAAGTAACACAACGCAAAGTAACGCGACACATTACAACACAATGCAAAGTAACGCAACGCAAAGTAACACACTGCTAAGTAACGCAACGTTCTACAACACAAGGCAAAGTAACTCAACGCAAAGTAATACAACGCAAAGTAACACACCGCAAAGTACCGCAACATTCTACAATGCAACACAAAGTAATGCAACGCAAATTAATGCAACGCAAGGTAAAGCAACGCAAAGTAATGCAACGCAAAGTAAGACAACGCAAAGTAACGCAATGCAAAGTAATGCAACGCAACGCAATACAACACAAGGCAAAGTAACACAAGGCAAAGTAACGCAACGCAAAGTCACGCAACGCAAAGTCACGCAACGCAAAGTCACGCAACGCAAAGTAACGCAACGCAAAGTAACAATGCAAAGTAACGCAACGCAAAGTAACGCAACACATTACAACACAAGGCAAAGTATCGCAACGCAAAGTAACACAACGCAAAGTAACGCAACGCACTACAACACAATGCAAAGTAACGCAATGCAAAGTAAAACAACGCAAATTAACACATTGCAAAGTAACACGACGCACTACAAAAAAAGGCAAAGTAACGCAACGCAAAGTAACGCAACGCAAAGTAACACAACGCAAAGTAACACAACGCAAATTAACACAATGCAAAGTAACGCAACACATTACAACACAAGGCAAAGTAACGCAACGCAAAATAACGCAACGCAAAGTAACGCAACGCAAAGTAACGCAACGCAAAGTAAAAATGCAAAGCAACGTTCTTACCACACAAGGCATAGTAATGCAACGCAAAGTAACGCAACACATTACAACACAAGGTAAACTAACGCAACGCAAAGTAAAAATGCAAAGTAACACAACGCAAAGTAACGCAACGTAAAGTATCGCATCACACTACAACACAAGGCAAAGTAACGCAACGCACTACGACACAACGCAAAGTAACTAATGCAAAGTAACTAATGCAAAGTAACACAAGGCAAAGTAACACAACACACTAAAACACAACGCAAAGTAACTCAACGCACTACAACACAATGCAAAGTAACGCAATGCAAAGTAAAACAACGCAAATTAACACATTGCAAAGTAACACGACGCACTACAAAAAAGGCAAAGTAACGCAACGCAAAGTAACGCAACGCAAAGTAACACAACGCAAAGTAACACAACGCAAATTAACACAATGCAAAGTAACGCAACACATTACAACACAAGGCAAAGTAACGCAACGCAAAATAACGCAACGCAAAGTAACGCAACGCAAAGTAACGCAACGCAAAGTAACGCAACGCAAAGTAAAAATGCAAAGCAACGTTCTTACCACACAAGGCATAGTAATGCAACGCAAAGTAACGCAACACATTACAACACAAGGTAAAGTAACGCAACGCAAAGTAAAAATGCAAAGTAACACAACGCAAAGTAACGCAACGTAAAGTATCGCATCACACTACAACACAAGGCAAAGTAACGCAACGCACTACGACACAACGCAAAGTAACTAATGCAAAGTAACTAATGCAAAGTAACACAAGGCAAAGTAACACAACACACTAAAACACAAGGCAAAGTAACGCAACGCAAAGTAAAACACTGCTAAGTAACGCAACGTTCTACAATACAAGGCAAAGTAACGCAACGCAAAGTAACTCAATGCAAAGTAACGCAACGCAAAGTAATGCAACGCAAAGTAACACACCGCAAAGTAACACACCGGAAAGTAACGTAACTTTCTACAACACAAGGCAAAGTAACACAACACACTACAACACAAGGCAAAGTAACGCAACGCAAAGTAACACACTGCTAAGTAACGCAACGTTCTACAACACAAGGCAAAGTAACTCAACGCAAAGTAATACAACGCAAAGTAACACACCGCAAAGTAACGCAACGTTCTACAATACAAGGCAAAGTAACGTAACGCAAAGTAACTCAATGCAAAGTAACACAACACAAAGTAACGCAACGCAATGCACTACAACACAGGGCAAGGTAACGCAATGCAAAGGAATGCAAAGCAACGCAATGCAAAGGAATGCAACGCAACGCAATACAACACAAGACAAAGTAACACAAGGCAAAGTAACGCAACGCAAAGTCACGCAACGCAAAGTAACGCAACGCAAAGTAACAATGCAAAGTAACACAACGAAAAGTAACGCAACACATTACAACACAAGGCAAAGTAACGCAACGCAAAGTAACGCAACGCAAAGTAACGCAACGCAAAGTAACGCAACGCAAAGTAACGCAACGCACTACAACACAATGCAAAGTAACGCAACGCAAAGTAATGCAACGCAAAGTAATGCAACTCAAAGTAATGCAACGCAAAGTAAGACAACGCAAAGTAACACAATGCAAAGGAATGCAACACAACGCAATACAACACAAGGCAAAGTAACACAAGGCAAAGTAACGCAACGCAAAGTCACGCGACGCAAAGTAACAATGCAAAGTAACACAACGCAAAGTAACGCAACACATTACAACACAAGGCAAAGTAACGCAACGCAAAGTAACGCAACGCAAAGTAATGCAACGCAAAGTAACGCAACGCAAAGTAACGCAACGCAAAGTAACGCAACGCACTACAACACAAGGCAAAGTAACGCAACGCAAAGTAACACAACGCATAGTAACACAACGCAAAGTAACACAACGCAAAGTAACAACGCAAAGTAACGCAACACATTACAACACAAGGCAAAGTAACGCAACACAAAGTAACACAGCGCAAAGTAACACGATGCAGTACAAAAAAGGAAAAGTTACGCAACGCAAAGTAACGCAATGCAACGTAACGCAACGCAAAGTAACGCAACGCAAAGTAACACAACGCAAAGTAACGCAACACAAAGTAACACAAGGCAAAGTAAAGCAACGGTAAGTAAAAGCAACACACTACAACACAAGGCAAAGTAACGCAATGCACTACGACACAACGCAAAGTAACACAACGCAAAGTAACACAAGGCAAAGTAACACAAGGCAAAGTAACACAAAGCACTACAACACAAGGCAAAGTAACGCAACGCAAAGTGACACAACGCAAAGGAACACAATGCAAAGTAACACAACGCTAAGTAACGCAACGCAAAGTAACGCAACGCAAAGTAAAGCAACGTTCTCCAACACAAGGCATAGTTACGCAACGCAAAGTAACGCAACACATTACAACACAAGGCAAAGTAACAACGCAAAGTAACGCAAAACAACGCATTACAACGCATCACACTACAACACAACGCAAAGTAACGCAACGCAAAGTAACGCAACGCAAAGTAACGCTACGCAAAGTAACGCAACGCAAAGTAAAGCAGCGCAAAGTAACGCAAAATAACGCACTACAACAAAAGGCAAAGTAACGCAATGCAAAGTAACACAACGCAAAGTAACTCAATGCAAGGTAACGCGAAGCAAAGTAACGCAACGCAAAGTAACACAACGCAAAGTAACACAACGCAAAGTAAAACACTGCTAAGTAACGCAACGTTCTACAACACAAGGCAAAGTAACTCAACGCAAAGTAATACAACGCAAAGTAACACACCGCAAAGTAACACACCGCAAAGTAACGCAACGTTCTACAACACAACGCAAAGTAACGCAACGCAAAATAACACAACGCAGTGCACTACAACACAACGCAAAGTAACACAACGCAAAGTAATGCAACGCAAAGTAACGTAACGCACTACAACACAATGAAATGTAACGTAATGCAAAGTTACACAACGCAAAGTAAAAAAAAAGCAAAGTAACACTGCAAAGTAACGCAAAGGAAAGTAACGCAACGCAAATTAACACAACACAAACTAACGCATCTTTCTACAACACAAGGCAAAGTAACGCAACGCAAAGTAACACAGCGCAAAGTAACACAATGCAGTACAAAAAAGGAAAAGTTACGCAACGCAAAGTAACGCAATGCAACGTAACGCAACGCAAAGTAATGCAACGCAAAGTAACGCAACGCAAAGTAACGCAACACAAAGTAACACAAGGCAAAGTAAAGCAACGGTAAGTAAAAGCAACACACTACAACACAAGGCAAAGTAACGCAATGCACTACGACACAACGCAAAGTAACACAACGCAAAGTAACACAAGGCAAAGTAACACAAGGCAAAGTAACACAAAGCACTACAACACAAGGCAAAGTAACGCAACGCAAAGTGACACAACGCAAAGGAACACAATGCAAAGTAACGCAAAGCTAAGTAACGCAACGCAAAGTAACGCAACGCAAAGTAAAGCAACGTTCTCCAACACAAGGCATAGTTATGCAACGCAAAGTAACGCAACACATTACAACACAAGGCAAAGTAACAACGCAAAGTAACGCAAAACAACGCATTACAACGCATCACACTACAACACAACGCAAAGTAACGCAACGCAAAGTAACGCAACGCAAAGTAACGCTACGCAAAGTAACGCAACGCAAAGTAAAGCAGCGCAAAGTAACGCAAAATAACGCACTACAACAAAAGGCAAAGTAACGCAATGCAAAGTAACACAACGCAAAGTAACTCAATGCAAGGTAACGCGAAGCAAAGTAACGCAACGCAAAGTAACACAACGCAAAGTAACAAAATGCAAAGTAACACAACGCAAAGTAACACAACGCAAAGTAATACAACGCAAAGTAACACACCGCAAAGTAACACACCGCAAAGTAACGCAATGTTCTAAACACAACGCAAAGTAACGCAACGCAAAGTAACACAAGGCAAAGTAACACAAAGCATTACAAAACAAGGCAAAGTAACACAAGGCAAAGTAACACAAGGCAAAGTAACATAACGCAAAGTAACGCAATGCAAAGTAACACAACGCAAAGTAATGCAACTCATTACAACACAAGGTAAAGTAAAGCAACGCAAAGTAACAACGCTAAGTAACAACGCAAAGTAACAACGCAAAGTAACGCAAAACAACGCATTACAACGCATCGCACTACAATGCAACGCACTACAACGCATCGCACTACAACAAAAGGCAAAGTAACGCAATGCAAAGTAACACAACGCAAAGTAACACAATGGAAAGTAACCCAACGCAAAGTAACCCAACGCAAAGTAACCCAACGCAAAGTAACGCAACGCACCACAACACAATGCAAAGTAACGCAATGCAAAGTAAAACAACTCAAACTAAAACATTGCAAAGTAACACGACGCACTAAAAAAAAAAGGCAAAGTAACGCAACGCAAAGTAACGCAACGCAAAGTAACAAAATGCAAAGTAATGCAACATGCTACAACACAACACAAAGTAACGCAACGCAAAGTAAAGCAACGCAAAGTAACACACTACAACAAAAGGCAAAGTAACGCAACGGAAAGTAACACAACGCAAAGTAACACAATGCAAGGTAACGCAAAGCAAAGTAACCAACGCAAAGTAACAATGCAAAGTAACGCAAAACAACGCATTACAGCGCATCGCAGTACAACGCAACGCACTACAACGCATGGCACTACAACAGAACGCAAAGTAACGCAACGCAAAGTAACGCAACGCAGAGAAACGCAACGCAAAGTAACGCAATGCAAAGTAACGCAACGCAAAGTAACGCAACGCAAAGTAACGCAACGCAAAGTAACGCACTACAACAAAAGGCAAAGTAAGGCAATGCATAGTAACACAACGCAAAGTAACACAATGCAAAGTAACGCAACGCAAAGTAATGCAACGCAAAGTAAAGCAACGCAAAGTAACGAAACGCAAAGTAACGAAACGCAAAGTAACGCAAAGTAACACACCGCAAAGTAACGCAACGCAAAGTAAGACAACGCAAAGTAACGCAATGAAAAGGAATGCAACGCAACGCAATGCAAAGGAATGCAACGCAACGCAATACAACACAAGACAAAGTAACACAAGGCAAAGTAACGCAACGCAAAGTAACGCAACGCAAAGTAACAATGCAAAGTAACGCAATGCAAAGTAACGCAACACATTACAACACAAGGCAAAGTAACTCAACGCAAAGTAACGCAACGCAAAGTAACGCAACGCACTACAACACAATGCAAAGTAACGCAACGCAAAGTAATGCAACGCAAAGTAATGCAACTCAAAGTAATGCAACGCAAAGTAAGACAACGCAAAGTAACACAATGCAAAGGAATGCAACACAACGCAATACAACACAAGGCAAAGTAACACAACGCAAAGTAACGCAACGCAAAGTAACGCAAGGCAAAGTAACGCAACGCACTACAACACAATGCAAAGTAACGCAATGCAAAGTAAAAAAACGCAAACTAACACATTGCAAAGTAACGCGACGCACTACAAAAAAAAAGGCAAAGTAACGCAACGCAAAGTAACACAACGCAAAGTAACACAACGCAAAGTAACGCGACACATTACAACACAATGCAAAGTAACGCAACGCAAAGTAACACACTGCTAAGTAACGCAACGTTCTACAACACAAGGCAAAGTAACTCAACGCAAAGTAATACAACGCAAAGTAACACACCGCAAAGTACCGCAACATTCTACAATGCAACACAAAGTAATGCAACGCAAATTAATGCAACGCAAGGTAAAGCAACGCAAAGTAATGCAACGCAAAGTAAGACAACGCAAAGTAACGCAATGCAAAGTAATGCAACGCAACGCAATACAACACAAGGCAAAGTAACACAAGGCAAAGTAACGCAACGCAAAGTCACGCAACGCAAAGTCACGCAACGCAAAGTCACGCAACGCAAAGTAACGCAACGCAAAGTAACAATGCAAAGTAACGCAACGCAAAGTAACGCAACACATTACAACACAAGGCAAAGTATCGCAACGCAAAGTAACACAACGCAAAGTAACGCAACGCACTACAACACAATGCAAAGTAACGCAATGCAAAGTAAAACAACGCAAATTAACACATTGCAAAGTAACACGACGCACTACAAAAAAGGCAAAGTAACGCAACGCAAAGTAACGCAACGCAAAGTAACACAACGCAAAGTAACACAACGCAAATTAACACAATGCAAAGTAACGCAACACATTACAACACAAGGCAAAGTAACGCAACGCAAAATAACGCAACGCAAAGTAACGCAACGCAAAGTAACGCAACGCAAAGTAAAAATGCAAAGCAACGTTCTTACCACACAAGGCATAGTAATGCAACGCAAAGTAACGCAACACATTACAACACAAGGTAAACTAACGCAACGCAAAGTAAAAATGCAAAGTAACACAACGCAAAGTAACGCAACGTAAAGTATCGCATCACACTACAACACAAGGCAAAGTAACGCAACGCACTACGACACAACGCAAAGTAACTAATGCAAAGTAACTAATGCAAAGTAACACAAGGCAAAGTAACACAACACACTAAAACACAACGCAAAGTAACTCAACGCACTACAACACAATGCAAAGTAACGCAATGCAAAGTAAAACAACGCAAATTAACACATTGCAAAGTAACACGACGCACTACAAAAAAGGCAAAGTAACGCAACGCAAAGTAACGCAACGCAAAGTAACACAACGCAAAGTAACACAACGCAAATTAACACAATGCAAAGTAACGCAACACATTACAACACAAGGCAAAGTAACGCAACGCAAAATAACGCAACGCAAAGTAACGCAACGCAAAGTAACGCAACGCAAAGTAACGCAACGCAAAGTAAAAATGCAAAGCAACGTTCTTACCACACAAGGCATAGTAATGCAACGCAAAGTAACGCAACACATTACAACACAAGGTAAAGTAACGCAACGCAAAGTAAAAATGCAAAGTAACACAACGCAAAGTAACGCAACGTAAAGTATCGCATCACACTACAACACAAGGCAAAGTAACGCAACGCACTACGACACAACGCAAAGTAACTAATGCAAAGTAACTAATGCAAAGTAACACAAGGCAAAGTAACACAACACACTAAAACACAAGGCAAAGTAACGCAACGCAAAGTAAAACACTGCTAAGTAACGCAACGTTCTACAATACAAGGCAAAGTAACGCAACGCAAAGTAACTCAATGCAAAGTAACGCAACGCAAAGTAATGCAACGCAAAGTAACACACCGCAAAGTAACACACCGCAAAGTAACGTAACTTTCTACAACACAAGGCAAAGTAACACAACACACTACAACACAAGGCAAAGTAACGCAACGCAAAGTAACACACTGCTAAGTAACGCAACGTTCTACAACACAAGGCAAAGTAACTCAACGCAAAGTAATACAACGCAAAGTAACACACCGCAAAGTAACGCAACGTTCTACAATACAAGGCAAAGTAACGTAACGCAAAGTAACTCAATGCAAAGTAACACAACACAAAGTAACGCAACGCAATGCACTACAACACAGGGCAAGGTAACGCAATGCAAAGGAATGCAAAGCAACGCAATGCAAAGGAATGCAACGCAACGCAATACAACACAAGACAAAGTAACACAAGGCAAAGTAACGCAACGCAAAGTCACGCAACGCAAAGTAACGCAACGCAAAGTAACAATGCAAAGTAACACAACGAAAAGTAACGCAACACATTACAACACAAGGCAAAGTAACGCAACGCAAAGTAACGCAACGCAAAGTAACGCAACGCAAAGTAACGCAACGCAAAGTAACGCAACGCACTACAACACAATGCAAAGTAACGCAACGCAAAGTAATGCAACGCAAAGTAATGCAACTCAAAGTAATGCAACGCAAAGTAAGACAACGCAAAGTAACACAATGCAAAGGAATGCAACACAACGCAATACAACACAAGGCAAAGTAACACAAGGCAAAGTAACGCAACGCAAAGTCACGCGACGCAAAGTAACAATGCAAAGTAACACAACGCAAAGTAACGCAACACATTACAACACAAGGCAAAGTAACGCAACGCAAAGTAACGCAACGCAAAGTAATGCAACGCAAAGTAACGCAACGCAAAGTAACGCAACGCAAAGTAACGCAACGCACTACAACACAAGGCAAAGTAACGCAACGCAAAGTAACACAACGCATAGTAACACAACGCAAAGTAACACAACGCAAAGTAACAACGCAAAGTAACGCAACACATTACAACACAAGGCAAAGTAACACAACGCAAAGTAACGCAACGCAAAGTAACGCAACGCAAAGTAACGCAATGCAAAGTAACGCAACGCAAATTAACGCAACACATTACAACACAAGGCAAAGTAACGCAACGCAAAGTAACACAACGCATAGTAACACAACGCAAAGTAACACAACGCAAAGTAACAACGCAAAGTAACGCAACACATTACAACACAAGGCAAAGTAACACAACGCAAAGTAACGCAACGCAAAGTAACGCAACGCAAAGTAACGCAATGCAAAGTAACGCAACGCAAATTAACGCAACACATTACAACACAAGGCAAAGTAACGCAACGCAAAGTAACGCAACGCAAAGTAACACAAGGCAAAGTAACGCAACGCACTACAACACAATGCAAAGTAACGCAATGCAAAGTAAAAAAACGCAAACTAACACATTGCAAAGTAACGCGACGCACTACAAAAAAAAGGCAAAGTAACGCAACACAAAGTAACGCAACGCAAAGTAACGCAACGCAAAGTAACACAACGCAAAGTAACGCAACGCAAAGTAACGCAACGCAAAGTAACGCAACACATTACAACACAACGCAAAGTAACGCAACGCAAAGTAACACACTGCTAAGTAACGCAACGTTCTACAACACAAGGCAAAGTAACTCAACGCAAATTAATACAACGCAAAGTAACACACCGCAAAGTAACGCAACATTCTACAATGCAACACAAAGTAATGCAACGCAAATTAATGCAACGCAAGGTAATGCAACGCAAAGTAATGCAACGCAAAGTAAGACAACGCAAAGTAACGCAATGCAAAGTAATGCAACGCAACGCAATACAACACAAGGCAAAGTAACACAAGGCAAAGTAACGCAACGCAAAGTCACGCAACGCAAAGTAACACAACGCAAAGTAACACAACGCAAATTAACACAATGCAAAGTAACGCAACACATTACAACACAAGGCAAAGTAACGCAACGCAAAGTAACGCAACGCAAAGTAACGCAACGCAAAGTAACGCAACGCAAAGTAACAATGCAAAGCAACGTTCTACCACACAAGGCATAGTAATGCAACGCAAAGTAACGCAACACATTACAACACAAGGTAAAGTAACGCAACGCAAAGTAACAATGCAAAGTAACACAACGTAAAGTAACACAACACACTAAAACACAAGGCAAAGTAACGCAACGCAAAGTAAAACACTGCTAAGTAACGCAACGTTCTACAACACAAGGAAAAGTAACTCAACGCAAAGTAATACAACGCAAAGTAACGCACCGCAAAGTAACGCAACGTTCTACAATACAAGGCAAAGAAACGCAACGCAAAGTAACTCAATGCAAAGTAACGCAACGCAAAGTAATGCAACGCAAAGTAATGCAACGCAAAGTAACACAACGCAAAGTAACACAACGTTAAGTATCGCACCACACTACAACACAAGGCAAAGTAACGCAACGCACTACGAAACAACGCAAAGTAACTAATGCAAAGTAACACAAGGCAAAGTAACAGAACACACTACAACACAAGGTGAAGTAACGCAATGCAAAGTAACACACCGCTAAGTAACGCAACGTTCTACAACACAAGGCAAAGTAACTCAACGCAAAGTAATACAACGCAAAGTAACACACCGCAAAGTAACGCAACATTCTACAACACAACGCAAAGTAACACAAGGCAAAGTAACACAAGGCAAAGTAACACAAGGCAAAGTAACACAAAGCACTACAAAACAAGGCAAAGTAACACAAGGCAAAGTAACACAATGCAAAGTAACGCAACGCAAAGTAACACAACGCAAAGTAACACAACACAAAGTAACACAAGGCAACGCACTACAACACAGGGCAAAGTAACGCAACGCAAAGTAATACAACGCAAAGTAAGACAACGCAAAGTAACACAATGCAAAGTAACGCAACGCAACGCAATACAACACAAGGCAAAGTAACACAAGGCAAAGTAACGCAACGCAAAGTAACGCAACGCAAAGTAACGCAACGCAAAGTAACAATGCAAAGTAACGCAACACATTACAACACAAGGTAAAGTAACGCAACGCAAAGTAACGCAACGCAAAGTAACGCAACGCAAAGTAACGCAACGCACTACAACACAATGCAAAGTAACGCAATGCAAAGTAAAACAACGCAAACTGACACATTGCAAAGTAACACGACGCACTACAAAAAAAGGCAAAGTAACACTACGCAAAGTAACACAACGCAAAGTAACACAACGCAAAGTAACGCAACACATTACAACACAAGGCAAAGTAACGCAACGCAAAGTAATGTAACGCAAAGTAAGACAACGCAAAGTAACGCAACACATTACAACACAAGGCAAAGCAACACAAGGCAAAGCAACACAATGCAAAGTAACGCAACGTTAAGTATCGCACCACACTACAACACAAGGCAAAGTAACACAACACACTACAACACAAGGCGAAGTAACGCAAAGCAAAGTAACACACCGCTAAGTAACGCAACGTTCTACCACACAAGGCAAAGTAACTCAACGCAAAGTAATACAACGCAAAGTAACACACCGCAAAGTAACACAACGTTCTACAACACAACCCAAAGTAAAACAATGCAAAGTAACACAACGCAAAGTAACGCAACGCAAAGTAAGGCAACGCACTACAACACAGGGCAAGGTAACGCAACGCAAAGTAATGCAATGCAAAGTAAGACAACGCAAAGTAACGCAATGCAAAGTAATGCAACGCAACGCAATACAACACAAGGCAAAGTAACACAAGGCAAAGTAACGCAACGCAAAGTCACGCAACGCAAAGTAACGCAACGCAAAGTAACGCAACACATTACAACACAAGGCAAAGTAACGCAACGCAAAGTAACGCAAAGCAAAGTAACGCAACGCAAAGTAACGCAACGCAAAGTAACACAAGGCAAAGTAACACAAGGCAAAGTAACACAAAGCACTACAAAACAAGGCAAAGTAACACAAGGGAAAGTAACACAACGCAAAGTAACGCAACGCAAAGTAACAATGCAAAGTAACAACGCAAAGTAACGCAAAACAACGCACTACAACGCATCGCAATAAAACACAAAGCAAAGTAACGCAACGCAAAGTAACGCAACGCAAAGTAACGCAACGCAAAGTAACGCAACGCAAAGTAAAGCAACGCAAAGTAACGCAAAGTAACGCACTACAACAAAAGGCAACGTAACGCAACGCAAAGTAACACAACGCAAAGTAACACAATGCAAGGTAACGCAAAGCAAAGTAACGCAACGCAAAGTAACACAACACAAAGTAACACAACGCAAAGTAACGCAACACATTACAACACAAGGCAAAGTAATGCAACGCAAAGTAATGCAATGCAAAGTAACACAACGCAAAGTAATGTAATGCAAAGTAAGACAACGCAAAGTAAGGCAACACATTACAACACAAGGCAAAGTAATGCAACGCAAAGTAATGCAATGCAAAGTAACACAACGCAAAGTAACGCAACGTTAAGTATCGCACCACACTACAACACAAGGCAAAGTAGCGCAACGCACTATGACACAACGCAAAGTAACTAATGCAAAGTAACACAAGGCAAAGTAACACAACACACTACAACAAAAGGCAAAGTAACGCAACGCAAAGTAACACACTGCTAAGTAACGCAACGTTCTACAACACAAGGCAAAGTAACTCAATGCAAAGTAACTCAATGCAAAGTAACACAACGCAAAGTAACGCAACGTTAAGTATCGCACCACACTACAAATTAAGGCAAAGTAACGCAACGCACTACGACACAACGCAAAGTAACTAATGCAAAGTAACACAACACACTACAACACAAGGCGAAGTAACGCAACGCAAAGTAACACACTGCTAAGTAACGCAACGTTCTACAACACAAGGCAAAGTAACTCAACGCAAAGTAATACAACACAAAGTAACACAATGCAAAGTAACGCAACGTTCTACAATACAAGGCAAAGTAACGCAACGCAAAGTAACTCAATGCAAAGTAACACAACGCAAAGTAACACAACGCAAAGTAACGCAACGCACTACAACACAGGGCAAAGTAATGCAACGCAAAGTAATTCAACGCAAAGTAATTCAACGCAAAGTAAGACAACGCAAAGTAACGCAATGCAAAGTAATGAAACGCAAAGCAATACAACACAAGGTAAAGTAACACAAGGCAAAGTAACACAAGGCAAAGTAACGCAACACAGTAAAACACAAGGCAAAGTAAGGCAACTCAAATCAACACATCGCAAAGTAATGCAACGCAACGCACTACAACATAACGCAAAGTAACACAAGGCAACGTAACATAACGCAAAGTAATGCAACGCAAAGTAACGCAATGCAAAAGTAATGCTACGTGCTACAACACAACGCAAAGTAACACAATGCAAGGTAACGCAAAGCAAAGTAACGCAATGCAAAAGTAATGCTACGTGCTACAACACAACGCAAAGTAACACAATGCAAGGTAACGCAAAGCAAAGTAACGCAACGCAAAGTAACACAACGCAAAGTAACACAACGCAAAGTAACGCAACACATTACAACACAAGGCAAAGTAATGCAACGCAAAGTAATGCAATGCAAAGTAACACAACGCAAAGTAATGTAATGCAAAGTAAGACAACGCAAAGTAAGGCAACACATTACAACACAAGGCAAAGTAATGCAACACAAAGTAATGCAATGCAAAGTAACACAACGCAAAGTAACGCAACGTTAAGTATCGCACCACACTGCAACACAAGGCAAAGTAGCGCAACGCACTACGACACAACGCAAAGTAACTAATGCAAAGTAACACAAGGCAAAGTAACACAACACACTACAACAAAAGGCAAAGTAACGCAACGCAAAGTAACACACTGCTAAGTAACGCAACGTTCTACAACACAAGGCAAAGTAACTCAATGCAAAGTAACTCAATGCAAAGTAACACAACGCAAAGTAACGCAACGTTAAGTATCGCACCACACTACAAAACAAGGCAAAGTAACACAACGCACTACGACACAACGCAAAGTAACTAATGCAAAGTAACACAACACACTACAACACAAGGCGAAGTAACGCAACGCAAAGTAACACACTGCTAAGTAACGCAACGTTCTACAACACAAGGCAAAGTAACTCAACGCAAAGTAATACAACACAAAGTAACACAATGCAAAGTAACGCAACGTTCTACAATACAAGGCAAAGTAACGCAACGCAAAGTAACTCAATGCAAAGTAACACAACGCAAAGTAACACAACGCAAAGTAACGCAACGCACTACAACACAGGGCAAAGTAATGCAACGCAAAGTAATTCAACGCAAAGTAAGACAACGCAAAGTAACGCAATGCAAAGTAATGAAACGCAAAGCAATACAACACAAGGTAAAGTAACACAAGGCAAAGTAACGCAACACAGTAAAACACAAGGCAAAGTAAGGCAACTCAAATCAACACATCGCAAAGTAATGCAACGCAACGCACTACAACATAACGCAAAGTAACACTAGGCAACGTAACATAACGCAAAGTAATGCAACGCAAAGTAACGCAATGCAAAAGTAATGCTACGTGCTACAACACAACGCAAAGTAACACAAGGCAAAGTAACACAACGCAAAGTAACGCAACGCACTACGACACAACGCAAAGTAACTAATGCAAAGTAACACAAGGCAAAGTAACACAACACACTACAACACAAGGCGAAGTAACGCAACGCAAAGTAACACACCGCTAAGTAACGCAACATTCTACAACACAAGGCAAAGTAACTCAACGCAAAGTAATACAACGCAAAGTAACGCAACGCAAAGTAACGCAACGCAAAGTAACATAACGCAAAGTAACACAACGCAAAGTAACACAACGCAGTGCACTACAACACAACGCAAAGTAACACAACGCAAAGTAACACAACGCAAAGTAACACAACGCAAAGTAACGCAACGCACTACAACACAATGAAAAGTAACGTAATGCAAAGTAACATGACGCAAAATAACACAACGTAAAGTAACACAACGCAAAGTAACACAATGCAAAGTAATGCAAAGCAAAGTAACGCAATGCAAATTAACACAACACAAACTAACGCATCTTTCTACAAAACAAGGTAAAGTAACGCAATGCAAAGTAACACAGCGCAAAGTAACACAATGCAGTACAAAAAAGGCAAAGTAACGCAACGCAAAGTAACGCAACGCAAAGTAAGACAAGGCAAAGTAACGTAAACGGTAAGTAAAAGCAACACACTACAACACAAGGCAAAGTAACGCAACGCACTACGACACAATGCAAAGTAACTAATGCAAAGTAACACAAGGCAAAGTAACACAACACACTACAACACAAGGCGAAGTAACGGAACGCAAAGTAACACACCGATAAGTAACGCAACGTTATACAAGACAAGCCAAAGTAACTCAATGCAAAGTAACACAACGCAAAGTAACACAACGCAAAGTAACGCAACGCACTACAACACAGGGCAAAGTAATGCAACGCAAAGTAATTCAACGCAAAGTAAGACAACGCAAAGTAACGCAATGCAAAGTAATGAAACGCAAAGCAATACAACACAAGGTAAAGTAACACAAGGCAAAGTAACACAAGGCAAAGTAACGCAACACAGTAAAACACAAGGCAAAGTAAGGCAACTCAAATCAACACATGGCAAAGTAAGGCAACGCAACGCACTACAACATAACGCAAAGTAACACTAGGCAACGTAACGTAACGCAAAGTAATGCAACGCAAAGTAACGCAATACAAAAGTAATGCTACGTGCTACAACACAACGCAAAGTAACACAAGGCAAAGTAATGCAACGCAAAGCAATGCAACGCAAAGTAACACAACGCAAAGTAACGCAACGTTAAGTATCGCACCCCACTACAACACAAGGCAAAGTAACGCAACGCACTACGACACAACGCAAAGTAACTAATGCAAAGTAACACAAGGCAAAGTAACACAACACACTACAACACAAGGCGAAGTAACGCAACGCAAAGTAACACACCGCTAAGTAACGCAACATTCTACAACACAAGGCAAAGTAACTCAACGCAAAGTAACGCAACGCAAAGTAACGCAACGCAAAGTAACGCAACGCAAAGTAACACAACGCAAAGTAACACAACGCAGTGCACTACAACACAACGCAAAGTAACACAACGCAAAGTAACACAACGCAAAGTAACGCAACGCACTACAACACAATGAAAAGTAACGTAATGCAAAGTAACACGACGCAAAATAACACAACGTAAAGTAACACAACGCAAAGTAACACAATGCAAAGTAATGCAAAGCAAAGTAACGCAATGCAAATTAACACAACACAAACTAACGCATCTTTCTACAAAACAAGGCAAAGTAACGCAATGCAAAGTAACACAACGCAAAGTAACACAATGCAGTACAAAAAAGGCAAAGTAACGCAACGCAAAGTAACGCAACGCAAAGTAAGACAAGGCAAAGTAACGCAACGGTAAGTAAAAGCAACACACTACAACACAAGGCAAAGTAACGCAACGCACTACGACACAATGCAAAGTAACTAATGCAAAGTAACACAAGGCAAAGTAACACAACACACTACAACACAAGGCGAAGTAACGGAACGCAAAGTAACACACCGATAAGTAACGCAACGTTATACAAGACAAGCCAAAGTAACTCAACGCAAAGTAATACAACGCAAAGTAAAGCAACGTTCTACAACACAACGCAAAGTAACGCAACGCAAAGTAACACAAGGCAAAGTAACACAAGGCAAAGTAACACAAGGCAAAGTAACACAAAGCACTACAAAACAAGGCAAAGTAACACAAGGGAAAGTAACACAACGCAAAGTAACACAACACAAAGTAACACAACGCAAAGTAACACAACGCAAAGTAACACAACGCAGTGCACTACAACACAACGCAAAGTAACACAACGCAAAGTAATGCAACGCAAAGTAACGTAACGCACTACAACACAATGAAATGTAACGTAATGCAAAGTAACACAACGCAAAGTAACACAATGCAAAGTAACACAATGCAAAGTAACGTAAAGGAATGTAACGCAACGCAAATTAACACAACACAAACTAACGCATCTTTCTACAACACAAGGCAAAGTAACGCAACGCAAAGTAACACAGCGCAAAGTAACACAATGCAGTACAAAAAAGGCAAAGTAACGTAACGCAAAGTAACGTAACGCAAAGTAACGCAACGCAAAGTAACGCAACGCAAAGTAACACAAGGCAAAGTAAAGCAACGGTAAGTAAAATCAACACACTACAACACAAGGCAAAGTAACGCAATGCACTACGACACAACGCAAAGTAACACAAGGCAAAGTAACACAAGGCAAAGTAACACAAGGCAAAGTAACACAAAGCACTACAACACAAGGCAAAGTAACGCAACACAAAGTGACACAATGCAATGGAACACAATGCAAAGTAACGCAACGCTAAGTAACACACCGCAAAGTAACGCAACGTTCTACAATACAAGGAAAAGTAACGCAACGCAAAGTAACTCTATGCAAAGTAACACAACGCAAAGTAATGCAACACAACGCACTACAACACGGCAAAGTAACACAACGCAAAGTAATGCAACGCAAAGTAAGACAACACAAAGTAACGCAACACATTACAACACAAGGCAAAGTAATGCAAAGCAAAGTAACACAACGGAAAGTAACGCAACGTTAAGTATCGCAACACACTACAACACAAGGCAATGTAACGCAATGCAGTACGACACAACGCAAAGTAACTAACGCAAAGTAACACAAGGCAAAGTAACACAACGCACTACACTACAAGGCAAAGTAACGCAACGCAAAGTAATGCAAAGTAACACAACGCAAAGTAACACAACGCAAAGTAACGCAACGCAACGCACTACAACACAGGGCAAAGTAACGCAACGCAAAGTAATGCAATGCAAAGTAAGACAACGCAAAGTAACGCAATGCAAAGTAAAGCAACGTTCTACAACACAAGTCATAGTAATGCAACGCAAAGTAACGCAACACATTACAACACAAGGCAAAGTAACAACGCAAAGTAACGCAAAACAACGCATTGCAACGCATCGCACTACAACGCATCGCACTAAAACACAAAGCAAAGTAACGCAACGCAAAGTAACGCAACGCAAAGTAACGCAACGCAAAGTAACGCAACGCAAAGTAAAGCAACGCAAAGTAAAGCAACGCAAAGTAACGCAAAGTAACGCACTACAACAAAAGGCAAAGTAACGCAACGCAAAGTAACACAACGCAAACTAACACAATGCAAGGTAACGCAAAGCAAAGTAACGCAACGCAAAGTAACACAACGCAAAGTAACACAACGCAAAGTAACACAACGCAAAGTAACACAACGCAAAGTAACGCAACACATTACAACACAAGGCAAAGTATCTCTTCTCTTCATCTTCATCTTCAACCGCTTATCCGGAGTCGGGTCGCGGGGGCAACAGATCCAGCAGGGGACCCCAAACTTCCCTTTCCCTGGCCACATTAACCAGCTCTGACTGGGGGATCCCGAGGCGTTCCCAGGCCAGTGTGGAGATATAATCTCTCCATCTAGTCCTGGGTCGTCCCCGGGGTCTCCTCCCAGCTGGTCGTGCCTGGAACACCTCCCTAGGGAGGCGCCCAGGAGGCATCCTTACCAAATGCCCGAACCACCTCAACTGGCTCCTTTCAACGCAAAGAAGCAGCGGCTCTACTCCGAGTCCCTCACGGATGACCGAGCTTCTCACCTTATCTCTAAGGGAGAGGCCAGCCACCCTCCTGAGAAAACCCATTTCGGCCGCTTGTACTCACGATCTAGTTCTTTCGGTCATGACCCAGCCCTCATGACCATAGGTGAGAGTAGGCACGAAGATTGACCGGTAGATAGAGAGCTTTGCCTTCCGGCTCAACTCTCTCTTCGTCACAACGGTGCGGTACAGCGACTGCAATACCGCCCCCGCTGCTCCGATTCTCCGGCCAATCTCACGTTCCATTGTTCCCTCACTCGTGAATAAGGCCCCGAGGTACTTGAACTCCTTCACTTGGGGTAAAGACTCATTCCCTACCTGGAGTAGACAATCCATCTAGGCAAAGTAACGCAACGCAAAGTAATGTAACGCAAAGTAATACAACGCAAAGTAACGCAACACATTACAACACAAAGCAAAGTAATGCAACGCAAAGTAATGCAATGCAAAGTAACACAACGCAAAGTAACGCAACGTTAAGTATCGCACCACACTACAACCCAAGGCAAAGTAACGCAACGTACTACGACACAACGCAAAGTAACTAATGCAAAGTAACACAAGGCAAAGTAACATAACACACTACAACACAAGGCAAAGTAACGCAACGCAAAGTAATGAAACGCAAAGCAATACAACACAAGGTAAAGTAACACAAGGCAAAGTAACACAAGGCAAAGTAATACAACGCAAAGTAACACACCGCAAAGTAACGCAATATTCTACAACACAAGGCAAAGTAACTCAACGCAAAGTAATACAACACAAAGTAACACAACGCAAAGTTACGCAACGTTCTACAATACAAAGCAAAGTAACGCTACGCAAAGTAACTCAATGCAAAGTAACGCAACGCAAAGTAACGCATTACAAAAAAAGGCAAAGTAACGAAATGGAAAGTAACATAATGCAAAGTAACACCATGCAAAGTAACGCAAAGCAAAGTAACCGACGCAAAATAACACAACACAAACTAACGCAACTTTCTAAAACACAAGGCAAAGTAACGTAACGCAAAGTAAGACAACGCAAAGTAACGCAACGCAAAGTAAAGCAACACATTACAACACAAGGCAAAGTAACGCAAGGCAAAGTAACACAACGCAAGGTAACGCAACGCTAAGTAACGCAACACACCACAACAAAAGGCAAAGTAACGCAACGCAAAGTAACGCAACACATTAAAACACAAGGCAAAGTAACACAACGCAAAGTAACGCAACACATTACAACACAAGGCAAAGTAACGCAACGCAGAGTAAAGCAATGCAATGTAATGCAACGCAAAGTAACACAACGCAAAGTAACACAACGCAAAGTAACAATGCAAAGTAACAACGCAAAAAAACGCAGTACAAGGCAACGCACAACAACGCATCGCACTACAACACAACGCAAAGTAACGCTACGCAAAGTAACACAACGCAAAGTAACGCAACGCAAAGTAACGCACTACAAAAAAAGGCAAAGTAACGCAATGCAAAGTAACACAATGCAAAGTAACACCATGCAAAGTAACGCAAAGCAAAGTAACCGACGCAAAATAACACAACACAAACTAACGCAACTTTCTACAACACAATGCAAAGTAACGCAACGCAAAGTAAGACAACGCAAAGTAACGCAACGCAAAGTAACGCAACACATTACAACACAAGGCAAAGTAACGCAAGGCAAAGTAACACAACGCAAAGTAACGCAACGCTAAGTAACGCAACACAACACAAGGCAAAGTAACGCAATGCACTACGACACAATGCAAAGTAACGCAACGCAAAGTAACACAACCCAAAGTAACACAACCCAAAGTAACACAACGCAACGCACTACAACACAAGGCAAAGTAAAACAACGCAAAGTAAATCAACACATTACAACACAACGCAAAGTAACACAATGCATAGTAAAACAACGCAAAGTAACAACGCAAAGTAACCACGCAACGTAACGCAAAACAACGCACTACAATGCATCGCAATACAAGGCAACGCACTACAACACAATGCAAAGTAACACAAGGCAAAGTAACAATGCAAAGTAACACTATGCACTACAACAAAAGGCAAAGTAACACAACGCAAAGTAACACAATGCACTACAACAAAAGGCAAAGTAACACAACGCAAAGTAACGCAACGCAAAGTAACGCAACGCAAAGTAACACAACGCAAAGTAACACAACACAAAGTAACACAACGCAAAGTAACAACACAAAGTCACACAAAACAACGCATTACAACGCATCGCACTACAACACAACGCACTAAAAAACAATGGAAAGTAACACGACGCAAAGTAAGACGACGCAAAGTAAGACGACGCAAAGTAAGACGACGCAAAGTAACACGACGCAAAGTAACGCAACGCAAAGTAACGCAACACAAAGTAACGCAACGCAAAGTAACACGACGCAAAGTAAGACAAGGCAAAGTAAGACAACGCAAAGTAACGCAACACATTACAACACAAGGCAAAGTAACACAACGCAAAGTAACACAATGCAAAGTAACGCAACGCTAAGTAACGCAATGCAAAGTAATGCAACGCAAAGTAACACAACGCAAAGTAACACAACGCAAAGTAACAATGCAAAGTAACAACGCAAAAAAACGCAGTACAAGGCAACGCACAACAACGCATCGCACTACAACACAACACAAAGTAACACAACGCAAAGTAACGCAACGCAAAGTAATGCACTACAAAAAAAGGCAAAGTAACGCAATGCAAAGTAACACAATGCAAAGTAACGCAACACATTACAACACAAGGCAAAGTAACGCAAGGCAAAGTAACACAACGCAAAGTAACGCAACGCTAAGTAACGCAACACACCACAACACAAGGCAAAGTAACGCAATGCACTACGACACAATGCAAAGTAACGCAATGCAAAGTAACACAACCCAAAGTAACACAACGCAACGCACTACAACACAAGGCAAAGTAAAACAACGCAAAGTAAATCAACACATTACAACACAACGCAAAGTAACACAACGCAAAGTAACACAACGCTAAGTAACGCAATGCAAAGTAATGCAACGCAAAGTAACACAACGCAAAGTAACACAACGCAAAGTAACAATGCAAAGTAACAACGCAAAAAAACGCAGTACAAGGCAACGCACAACAACGCATCTCACTACAACACAACGCAAAGTAACGCTACGCAAAGAAACACAACGCAAAGTAACGTAACGCAAAGTAACGTAACGCAAAGCAACGCACTACAAAAAAAGGCAAAGTAACGCAATGCAAAGTAACACAATGCAAAGTAACGCAACACATTACAAAACAAGGCAAAGTAACGCAAGGCAAAGTAACACAACGCAAAGTAACGCAACGCTAAGTAACGCAACACACCAAAACACAAGGCAAAGTAATGCAATGCACTACGACACAATGCAAAGTAACGCAACGCAAAGTAACACAACCCAAAGTAACACAACGCAACGCACTACAACACAAGGCAAAGTAAAACAACGCAAAGTAAATCAACACATTACAACACAACGCAAAGTAACACAACGCAAAGTAACACAATGCATAGTAACACAACGCAAAGTAACAACGAAAAGTAACCACGCAACGTAACGCAAAACAACGCACTACAATGCATCGCAATACAAGGCAACGCACTACAACACAATGCAAAGTAACACAAGGCAAAGTAACAATGCAAAGTAACACTATGCACTACAACAAAAGGCAAAGTAACACAACGCAAAGTAACACAATGCACTACAACAAAAGGCAAAGTAACACAACGCAAAGTAACGCAATGCAAAGTAACGCAACACAAAGTAACGCAACACAAAGTAACAAAACGCAAAGTAACACAACACAAAATAACACAACGCAAAGTAACAACGCAAAGTCACACAAAGCAACGCAGTACAACGCATTGCACTACAACACAACGCACTAAAAAACAATGGAAAGTAACACGACACAAAGTAACAAGACGCAAAGTAACACGACGCAAAGTAACACGACGCAAAGTAACGCAACGCAAAGTAGCGCAACACAAAGTAACGCAACGCAAAGTAACACAACGCAAAGTAACACAACGCAAAGTAACACAACGCAAAGTAACGAAACGCAAAGTAAGACAAGGCAAAGTAAGACAACGCAAAGTAACGCAACACATTACAACACAAGGCAAAGTAACACAACGCAAAGTAACGCAACGCAAAGTAACACAATACAAAGTAACGCAACGCTAAGTAACGCAATGCAAAGTAATGCAATGCAAAGTAACGCACTACAAAAAAATGCAAAGTAACGCACCGCAAAGTAACACAACGCAAAGTAACAAAACGCAAAGTAACGCAACGCAAAGTAACTCAACGCAAAGTAACGCAACGCAAAGTAACACAATACAAAGTAACGCAACGCTAAGTAACGCAATGCAAAGTAATGCAAAGCAAAGTAACGCACTACAAAAAAATGCAAAGTAACGCACCGCAAAGTAACACAACGCAAAGTAACAAAACGCAAAGTAACGCAACGCAAAGTAACGCAACGCAAAGTAACGCAATGCAAAGTAACGCAACGCAAAGTAACGCAACACAAAGCAACAACGCAAAGTAACACAACGCACGACAACAAAAGGCAAAGTAACGCAATGCAAAATAACACAGCACTAACTAATGCAACTTTCAACAACACAAGGCAAAGTAACGCAACGCAAAGTAACGCAACGCAAAGTAACGTAACGCAAAGTAACGCAACGCAAAGTAACGCAATGCAAAGTAAAACAACTTAAAGTAATGCAACGCGATGCACTACAACACAAGGCATAGTGACGCAACGCAAAGTAACGCAACTCAAAGTAACGCAACGCAAAGTAACGCAACGCAAAGTAACGCAATGGAAAGTAACACAATGCAAAGTAACGCAAAGCAAAGTAACAAAAGGCAAAGTAACAATGCAAAGTAACACTATGCACTACAACAAAAGGCAAAGTAACACAACGCAAAGTAACACAATGCACTACAACAAAAGGCAAAGTAACACAACGCAAAGTAACGCAACGCAAAGTAACGCAACACAAAGTAACGCAACACAAAGTAACAAAACGCAAAGTAACACAACACAAAGTAACACAACGCAAAGTCACACAAAACAACGCATTACAACGCATCGCACTACAACACAACGCACTAAAAAACAATGGAAAGTAACACGACACAAAGTAACAACACGCAAAGTAACACGACGCAAAGTAACGCAACGCAAAGTAGCGCAACACAAAGTAACGCAACGCAAAGTAACACAACGCAAAGTAACACAACGCAAAGTAACACAACGCAAAGTAACGAAACGCAAAGTAAGACAAGGCAAAGTAAGACAACGCAAAGTAACGCAACACATTACAACACAAGGCAAAGTAACACAACGCAAAGTAACGCAACGCAAAGTAACACAATACAAAGTAACGCAATGCTAAGTAACGCAATGCAAAGTAATGCAACGCAAAGTAACGCACTACAAAAAAATGCAAAGTAACGCACCGCAAAGTAACACAACGCAAAGTAACAAAACGCAAAGTAACGCAACGCAAAGTAACTCAACGCAAAGTAACGCAACGCAAAGTAACACAATACAAAGTAACGCAACGCTAAGTAACGCAATGCAAAGTAATGCAAAGCAAAGTAACGCACTACAAAAAAATGCAAAGTAACGCACCGCAAAGTAACACAACGCAAAGTAACAAAACGCAAAGTAACGCAACGCAAAGTAACGCAACGCAAAGTAACGCAATGCAAAGTAACGCAACGCAAAGTAACGCAACACAAAGTAACAACGCAAAGTAACACAACGCACGACAACAAAAGGCAAAGTAACGCAATGCAAAATAACACAGCACTAACTAATGCAACTTTCAACAACACAAGGCAAAGTAACGCAACGCAAAGTAACGCAACGCAAAGTAACGCAATGCAAAGTAAAACAACTTAAAGTAATGAAACGCGATGCACTACAACACAAGGCATAGTGACGCAACGCAAAGTAACGCAACGCAAAGTAACGCAACGCAAAGTAACGCAACGCAAAGTAACGCAACGCAAAGTAACACAAGGAAAAGTAACACAATGGAAAGTAACACAATGCAAAGTAACGCAAAGCAAAGTAACAAAAGGCAAAGTAACAATGCAAAGTAACACTATGCACTACAACAAAAGGCAAAGTAACGCAACGCAAAGTAACGCAACACAAAGTAACACAACGCAAAGTAACACAATGCAAAGTAACACAACGCAAAGTAACAACGCAAAGTAACCACGCAAAGTAACCACGCAACGTAACGCAAAACAACGCACTACAACGCATCGCACTACAAGGCAACGCACTACAACACCAGGCAAAGTAACACAACGCAAAGTGACACAATGCACTACAACAAAGGCAAAGTAACACAACTCAAAGTAATGCAACGTAAAGTAACACACTGCAAAGTAACGCAACGCTAAGTAACGCAACACACTACAACACAAGGCAAAGTAAAGCAACGCAAAGTAAAGCAATGCAATGTAATGCAACGCAAAGTAACACAACTCAAAGTAACACAGCGCAAAGTAACAATGCAAAGTAACAACGCAAAGTAACGCAAAAAAATGTAGTACAACGCAACGCACAACGCATCGCACTACAACACAACGCAAAGTAACGCAACGCAAAGTAACGCTACGCAAAGTAACACAACGCAAAGTAACGCAACGCAAAGTAACGCACTACAAAAAAAGGCTAAGTAACGCAACAGAAAGTAACACAACGCAAAGTAACACCATGCAAAGTAACGCAAAGCAAAGTAACAAAACACAAACTAACGCAACGTTCTACAACACAAGACAAAGTAACGCAACGCAAAGTAAGACAACGCAAAGTAACGCAACGCAAAGTAACGCAACGCAAAGTAACACAACGCAAAGTAACACAACGCAAAGTAACACAACGCAAAGTAACGCAACACTAAGTAACGCAAAACACCACAACACAACGCAAAGTAACACAACCCAAAGTAACACAACGCAACGCACTACAACACAAGGCAAAGTAAAACAACGCAAAGTAACGCAACACATTACAACACAACGCAAAGTAACACAATGCAAAGTAACACAACACAAAGTAACACAGCGCAACGCACTACAACACAAGGCAAAGTAAAACAACGCAAAGTAACACAACGCAAAGTAACACAACGCAAAATAACGCAACACAAAGTAACACAACCCAAAGTAACACAGCGCAACGCACTACAACACAAGTCTAAGTAAAACAACGCAAAGTAACGCAACACATTACAACACAACGCAAAGTAACACTATGCAAAGTAACACAACGCAAAGTAACACGAGTCAAAGTAACACGACGCAAAGTAACGCAACGCAAAGTAACGCAACGCAAAGTAACGCAACACATTACAACACAAGGCAAAGTAACACAACGCAAAGTAACACAATTCACTACAACAAAAGGCAAAGTAACACAATGCAAAGTAACAAAACGCAAAGTAACACAATGCAAGGTAACGCAAAGCAAAGTAACGCAAAGCAAAGTAACGCAACGCAAAGTAAAACAACGCAAAGTAACGCAACACATTACAACACTGCGCAAAGTAACACAATGCAAACTAACACAACACAAAGTAACACAACGCAAAGTAACACAACGCAAAGTAACGCAACACATTACAACACAAGGCAAAGTAAAACGACGCAAAGTAACGCAACACATTACAACACAACGCAAAGTAACACAACGCAAAGTAACGCAAAGTAACACAACGCAAAGTAACACAACGCAAAGTAACACAACCCAAAGTAACACAACCCAAAGTAACACAATGCAAGGTAACGCAAAGCAAAGTAACGCAACGCAAAGTAACGCAACGCAAAGTAACGCAACGCAAAGTAACGCAACGCAAAGTAACGCAACGCAAAGTAACACAACGGAAAGTAACACAACGCAAAGTAACGCAACACATTACAACACAAGGCAAAGTAACGCAACGCACTACGACACAACGCAAAGTAACTAATTTAAAGTAACACAAGGCAAAGTAACACAACACACTACAACACAAGGCAAAGTAAGGCAACGCAAAGTAACACACTGCTAAGTAACGCAACGTTCTACAACACAAGGCAAAGTAACTCAACGCAAAGTAACGCAACACATTACAACACAAGGCAAAGTAACAACGCAAAGTTACGCAAAACAACGCATTACAACGCATCGCACTACAACGCAACGCACTACAACGCATCGCACTAAAACACAAAGCAAAGTAACGCAACGCAAAGTAACGCTACGCAAAGTAACGCTACGCAAAGTAACGCTATGCAAAGTAACGCAACGCAAAGTAAAGCAACGCAAAGTAAAGCAACGCAAAGTAACGCAAAGTAACGCACTACAACAAAAGGCAAAGTAACGCAACGCAAAGTAACTCAACGCAAAGTAACACAATGCAAGGTAACGCAAAGCAAAGTAACGCAAAGCAAAGTAACGCAACGCAAAGTAAAACAACGCAAAGTAACACAACGCAAAGTAACGCAACACATTACAACACAAGGCAAAGTAACGCAACGCAAAGTAATGTAATGCAAAGTAAGACAACGCTAAGTAACGCAACGCACTACAACACAAGGCAAAGTAAAACAACGCAAAATAACACAACGCAAAGTAACACAACGCAAAATAACGCAACACAAAGTAACACAACCCAAAGTAACACAGCGCAACGCACTACAACACAAGTCTAAGTAAAACAACGCAAAGTAACGCAACACATTACAACACAACACAAAGTAACACAATGCAAAGTAACACAACGCAAAGTAACACGAGTCAAAGTAACACGACGCAAAGTAACGCAACGCAAAGTAACGCAACGCAAAGTAACGCAACACATTACAACACAAGGCAAAGTAACACAACGCAAAGTAACACAATTCACTACAACAAAAGGCAAAGTAACACAATGCAAAGTAACAAAACGCAAAGTAATGCAACGCAAAGTAACACAACGCAAAGTAACACAACTCAAAGTAACACAACACAAAGTAACGCA
This sequence comes from Pterois miles, assembly GCA_947000775.1. Classification (NCBI taxonomy): domain Eukaryota; kingdom Metazoa; phylum Chordata; class Actinopteri; order Perciformes; family Scorpaenidae; genus Pterois; species Pterois miles. Next base: position 2,197,104 of record CAMQGK010000123.1, read on the forward strand.
ACGCAAAGTAACGCAACGCAAAGTAACGCAATGCAAAGTAACGCAACACATTACAACACAAGGTAAAGTAACACAACGCAAAATAACACAAAGCACTACAACAAAACGCAAAGTAACACAATGCAAAGTAACAAAACGCAAAGTAATGCAACGCAAAGTAACACCACGCAAAGTAACGCAACGCAAAGTAACACAACCCAAAATAACACAGCGCAACGCACTACAACACAAGGCAAAGTAAAACAACGCAAAGTAACGCAACACATTACAACACTGCGCAAAGTAACACAATGCAAACTAACACAACACAAAGTAACACAACGCAAAGTAACACAACGCAAAGTAACGCAACACATTACAACACAAGGCAAAGTAAAACAACGCAAAGTAACGCAACACATTACAACACAACGCAAAGTAACACAACGCAAAGTAACGCAAAGTAACGCAACGCAAAGTAACACAACGCAAAGTAACACAACCCAAAGTAACACAATGCAAGGTAACGCAAAGCAAAGTAACGCAACGCAAAGTAACGCAACGCAAAGTAACGCAACGCAAAGTAACGCAACGCAAAGTAACGCAACGCAAAGTAACACAACGGAAAGTAACACAACGGAAAGTAACACAACGCAAAGTAACGCAACACATTACAACACAAGGCAAAGTAACGCAACGCACTACGACACAACGCAAAGTAACTAATTTAAAGTAACACAAGGCAAAGTAACACAACACACTACAACACAAGGCAAAGTAAGGCAACGCAAAGTAACACACTGCTAAGTAACGCAACGTTCTACAACACAAGGCAAAGTAACTCAACGCAAAGTAACGCAACACATTACAACACAAGGCAAAGTAACAACGCAAAGTTACGCAAAACAACGCATTACAACGCATCGCACTACAACGCAACGCACTACAACGCATCGCACTAAAACACAAAGCAAAGTAACGCAACGCAAAGTAACGCTACGCAAAGTAACGCTACGCAAAGTAACGCTATGCAAAGTAAATCTATGCAAAGTAACGCAACGCAAAGTAAAGCAACGCAAAGTAAAGCAACGCAAAGTAACGCAAAGTAACGCACTACAACAAAAGGCAAAGTAACGCAACGCAAAGTAACTCAACGCAAAGTAACACAATGCAAGGTAACGCAAAGCAAAGTAACGCAAAGCAAAGTAACGCAACGCAAAGTAAAACAACGCAAAGTAACACAACGCAAAGTAACGCAACACATTACAACACAAGGCAAAGTAACGCAACGCAAAGTAATGTAATGCAAAGTAAGACAACGCTAAGTAACGCAACATATTACAACACAAGGCAAAGTAATGCAACGCAAAGTAACGCAATGCAAAGTAACACAACGCAAAGTAACGCAACGTTAAGTATCGCACCACACTACAACACAAGGCAAAGTAACGCAACGCACTACGACACAACGTAAAGTAACTAATGCAAAGTAACACAAGGCAAAGTAACACAACGCAAAGTAACACACTGCTAAGTAACGCAACGTTCTACAACACAAGGCAAAGTAACTCAACGCAAAGTAATACAACGCAAAGTAACACAAGGCAAAGTAAAGCAACGGTAAGTAAAAGCAACACACTACAACACAAGGCAAAGTAACGCAATGCACTACGACACAACGCAAAGTAACACAAGGCAAAGTAACACAAGGCAAAGTAACACAAGGCAAAGTAACACAAAGCACTACAACACAAGGCAAAGTAACGCAACGCAAAGTGACACAACGTAAAGTAACACAATGCAAAGTAACGCAACGCTAAGTAACGCAACGCAAAGTAACGCAACGCAAAGTAACGCAACACAAAGTAACACACTGCTAAGTAACGCAACGTTCTACAACACAAGGCAAAGTAACGCAACGCAAAGTAACGCAACACAAAGTAACGCAACGCAAAGTAACGCAACGCAAAGTAACGCAACGCAAAGTAACACAACGGAAAGTAACACAACGCAAAGTAACGCAACACATTACAACACAAGGCAAAGTAACGCAACGCACTACGACACAACGCAAAGTAACTAATGCAAAGTAACACAAGGCAAAGTAACACAACACACTACAACACAAGGCAAAGTAACGCAACGCAAAGTAACACACTGCTAAGTAACGCAACGTTCTACAACACAAGGCAAAGTAACTCAACGCAAAGTAATACAACACAAAGTAACACACCGCAAAGTAACGCAACGTTCTACAATACAAGGCAAAGTAACGCAACGCAAAGTAACTCAATGCAAAGTAACACAATGCAACGCAAAGTAACGCAACGCAAAGTAACACAAGGCAAAGTAAAGCAACGGTAAGTAAAAGCAACACACTACAACACAAGGCAAAGTAACGCAATGCACTACGACACAACGCAAAGTATCACAAGGCAAAGTAACACAAGGCAAAGTAACACAAGGCAAAGTAACACAAAGCACTACAACACAAGGCAAAGTAACGCTACGCAAAGTAACGCAACGCAAAGTAAAGCAACGCAAAGTAACGCAAAGTAACGCACTACAACAAAAGGCAAAGTAACGCAACGCAAAGTAACACAACGCAAAGTAACACAACGCAAAGTAAGACAATGCAAGGTAACGCAAAGCAAAGTAACGCAACGCAAAGTAACACAACGCAAAGTAACACAACGCAAAGTAACACAACGCAAAGGAACGCAACACATTACAACACAAGGCAAAGTAATGCAACGCAAAGTAATGCAATGCAAAGTAACACAAAGCAAAGTAACGCAACGTTAAGTATCGCACCACACTACAACACAAGGCAAAGTAACGCAACGCACTACGACACAACGCAAAGTAACTAATGCAAAGTAACAGAAGGCAAAGTAACACAACACACTACAACACAAGGCAAAGTAACACAACACAAAGTAACACACTGCTAAGTAACGCAACATTCTACAACACAAGGCAAAGTAACTCAACGCAAAGTAATACAACGCAAAGTAACACACCGCAAAGTAACGCAACGTTCTACAATACAAGGTCAAGTAACGCAACGCAAAGTAACTCAATGCAAAGTAACACAACGCAAAGTAACGCAACGTTAAGTATCGCATCACACTACAACACAAGGCAAAGTAACGCAACGCACTACGACACAACGCAAAGTAACTAATGCAAAGTAACACAAGGCAAAGTAACACAATACACTAAAACACAAGGCAAAGTAACGCAACGCAAAGTAAAACACTGCTAAGTAACGCAACGTTCTACAACACAAGGAAAAGTAATTTAACGCAAAATAATACAACGCAAAGTAACACACCGCAAAGTAACACACCGCAAAGTAACACACCGCAAAGTAACGCAACGTTCTACAATACAAGGCAAAGTAACGCAACGCAAAGTAACGCACCGCAAATTAACGCAACTTTCTACAACACAAGGCAAAGTAACACAACACACTACAACACAAGGCAAAGTAACGCAACGCAAAGTAACACACTGCTAAGTAACGTAACGTTCTACAACACAAGGCAAAGTAACTCAACGCAAAGTAATACAACGCAAAGTAACACACCGCAAAGTAACACAACGTTCTACAATACAAGGCAAAGTAACGTAACGCAAAGTAACTCAATGCAAAGTAACACAACGCAAAGTAACGCAACGCAATGCACTACAACACAGGGCAAGGTAACGCAACGCAAAGTAATGCAACGCAAAGTAAGACAACGCAAAGTAACGCAATGCAAAGTAATGCAACGCAAAGCAATACAACACAAGGTAAAGTAACACAAGGCAAAGTAACACAACACACTACAACACAAGGTGAAGTAACGCAATGCAAAGTAACACACCGCTAAGTGACGCAACGTTCTACAACACAAGCAAAGTAACTCAACGCAAAGTAATACAACGCAAAGTAACACACCGCAAAGTAACGCAACATTCTACAACACAACGCAAAGTAACGCAACGCAAAGTAACACAAGGCAAAGTAACACAAGGCAAAGTAACACAAAGCACTACAAAACAAGGCAAAGTAACACAAGGCAAAGTAACACAACACAAAGTAACGCAACGCAAAGTAACACAACGCAAAGTAACACAACGCAAAGTAACGCAACGTAAAGTAACAATGCAAAGTAACACAACGCAAAGTAACACAAAGCAATGCACTACAACACAGGGCAAAGTAATGCAACGCAAAGTAATACAACGCCAAGTAAGACAACGCAAAGTAACACAATGCAAAGTAACGCAACGCAACGCAATACAACACAAGGCAAAGTAACACAAGGCAAAGTAACGCATCGCAAAGTAACGCAACGCAAAGTAACGCAACGCAAAGTAACGCAACGCAAAGTAACAATGCAAAGTAACACAACGCAAATTAACACAATGCAAAGTAACGCAACAAATTACAACACAAGGCAAAGTAACGCAACGCAAAGTAACGCAACGCAAAGTAAGGCAACGCACTACAACACAATGCAAAGTAACGCAATGCAAAGTAAAAAAACGCAAACTAACACATTGCAAAGTAACGCGACGCACTACAAAAAAAAGTCAAAGTAACGCAACGCAAAGTAACACAACGCAAATTAACACAACGCAAATTAACGCAACACATTACAACACAACGCAAAGTAACGCAACGCAAAGTAACACACTGCTAAGTAACGCAACGTTCTACAACACAAGGCAAAGTAACTCAACGCAAAGTAATACAACGCAAAGTAACACACCGCAAAGTAACGCAACATTCTACAATACAAGGCAAAGTAACGCAACGCAAAGTAATGCAACACAAAGTAATGCAATGCAAATTAATGCAACGCAAAGTAATGCAACGCAAAGTAATGCAACGCAAAGTAATGCAACGCAAAGTAAGACAACGCAAAGTAACGCAATGCAAAGTAATGCAACGCAATACGACACAAGGCAAAGTAACACAAGGCAAAGTAACGCAACGCAAAGTCACGCAACGCAAAGTAACGCAACGCAAAGTAACAATGCAAAGTAACGCAACGCAAACTAACGCAACACATTACAACACAAGGCAAAGTATCGCAACGCAAAGTAACGCAACGCACTACAACACAATGCAAAGTAACGCAATGCAAAGTAAAACAACGCAAACTAACACATTGCAAAGTAACACGACGCACTACAAAAAAAGGCAAAGTAACGCAACGGAAAGTAACACAACGCAAAGTAACACAACGCAAATTAACACAATGCAAAGTAACGCAACACATTACAACACAAGGCAAAGTAACGCAACGCAAAGTAACGCAACGCAAAGTAACGCAACGCAAAGTAACAATGCAAAGCAACGTTCTACCACACAAGGCATAGTAATGCAACGCAAAGTAACGCAACACATTACAACACAAGGTAAAGTAACGCAACGCAAAGTAACAATGCAAAGTAACACAACGCAAAGTAACGCAACGTTAAGTATCGCATCACACTACAACACAAGGCAAAGTAACGCAACGCACTACGACACAACGCAAAGTAACTAATGCAAAGTAACACAAGGCAAAGTAACACAACACACTACAACACAAGGCAAAGTAACGCAACGGAAAGTAAAACACTGCTAAGTAACGCAACGTTCTACAACACAAGGAAAAGTAACTCAACGCAAAGTAATACAACGCAAAGTAACACACCGCAAAGTAACGCAACGTTCTACAATACAAGGCAAAGTAACGCAACGCAAAGTAACTCAATGCAAAGTAACGCAACGCAAAGTAATGCAACGCAAAGTAACACACCGCAAAGTAACGCAACTTTCTACAACACAAGGCAAAGTAACACAACACACTACAACACAAGGCAAAGTAACGCAACGCAAAGTAACACACTGCTAAGTAACGCAACGTTCTACAACACAAGGCAAAGTAACTCAAAGCAAAGTAATACAACGCAAAGTAACACACCGCAAAGTAACGCAACGTTCTACAATACAAGGCAAAGTAACGTAACGCAAAGTCACTCAATGCAAAGTAACACAACGCAAAGTAACGCAACGCAATGCACTACAACACAGGGCAAGGTAACGCAACGCAAAGTAATGCAACGCAAAGTAAGACAACGCAAAGTAACGCAATGCAAAGTAATGCAACGCAAAGCAATACAACACAAGGTAAAGTAACACAAGGCAAAGTAACACAACACACTACAACACAAGGTGAAGTAACGCAATGCAAAGTAACACACCGCTAAGTAACGCAACGTTCTACAACACAAGGCAAAGTAACTCAACGCAAAGTAATACAACGCAAAGTAACACACCGCAAAGTAACGCAACATTCTACAACACAACGCAAAGTAACGCAACGCAAAGTAACACAAGGCAAAGTAACACAAGGCAAAGTAACACAAAGCACTACAAAACAAGGCAAAGTAACACAAGGCAAAGTAACGCAACGCAAAGTAACGCAACGCAAAGTAACACAACGCAAAGTAACACAACGCAACGCACAACAACACAGGGCAAAGTAACTTAACGCAAAGTAAGACAACGCAAAGTAACGCAACGCAAAGTAACGCAACGCAAAGTAACGCAACGCAAAGTAACGCAACGCAAAGTAACGCAACGCAAAGTAACAATGCAAAGTAACACAACGCAAAGTAACACAAAGCAATGCACTACAACACAGGGCAAAGTAACGCAACGCAAAGTAACACAATGCAAAGTAACGCAACGCAACGCAATACAACACAAGGCAAAGTAACACAAGGCAAAGTAGCGCATCGCAAAGTAACGCAACGCAAAGTAACGCAACGCAAAGTAACGCAACGCAAAGTAACGCAACGCAAAGTAACGCAACGCAAAGTAACGCAACGCAAAGTAACAATGCAAAGTAACGTAACACATTACAACACAAGGTAAAGTAACGCAACGCAAAGTAACGCAACGCAAAGTAACGCAACGCAAAGTAACGCAACGCACTACAACACAATGCAAAGTAACGCAATGCAAAGTAAAACAACACAAACTGACACATTGCAAAGTAAGACGACGCACTACAAAAAAAGGCAAAGTAACGCTACGCAAAGTAACACAACGCAAAGTAACACAACGCAAAGTAACGCAACACATTACAACACAAGGCAAAGTAACACAACGCAAAGTAATGTAACGCAAAGTAAGACAACGCAAAGTAACGCAACACATTACAACACAAGGCAAAGCAACACAAGGCAAAGCAACACAATGCAAAGTAACGCAACGTTAAGTATCGCACCACACTACAACACAAGGCAAAGTAACAATGCAAAGTAACGCAACGCAAAGTAACGCAACACATTACAACACAAGGCAAAGTATTGCAACGCAAAGTAACGCAACGCAAAGTAACGCAACGCAATACAACACAATGCAAAGTAACGCAATGCAAAGTAAAACAACGCAAACTAACACATTGCAAAGTAACACGACGCACTACAAAAAAGGCAAAGTAACGCAACGCAAAGTAACACAACGCAAAGTAACACAACGCAAAGTAACACAACGCAAATTAACACAATGCAAAGTAACGCAACACATTACAACACAAGGCAAAGTAACGCAACGCAAAGTAACGCAACGCAAAGTAACGCAACGCAAAGCAACGCAACGCAAAGTAACAATGCAAAGCAACGTTCTACCACACAAGGCATAGTAATGCAACGCAAAGTAACAATGCAAAGTAACGCAACGCAAAGTAACGCAACGTTAAGTATCGCATCACACTACAACACAAGGCAAAGTAACGCAACGCACTACGACACAACGCAAAGTAACTAATGCAAAGTAACACAAGGCAAAGTAACACAACACACTAAAACACAAGGCAAAGTAACGCAACGGAAAGTAAAACAGTGCTAAGTAACGCAACGTTCTACAACACAAGGAAAAGTAACTCAACTCCAAGTAATACAAGGCAAAGTAACACACCGCAAAGTAACGCAACATTCTACAATACAAGGCAAAGTAACGCAACGCAAAGTAACTCAATGCAAAGTAACGCAACGCAAAGTAATGCAACGCAAAGTAACACACCGCAAAGTAACGCAACTTTCTACAACACAAGGCAAAGTAACACAACACACTACAACACAAGGCAAAGTAACGCAACGCAAAGTAACACACTGCTAAGTAACGCAACGTTCTACAACACAAGGCAAAGTAACTCAACGCAAAGTAATACAACGCAAAGTAACACACCGCAAAGTAACGCAACTTTCTACAATACAAGGCAAAGTAACGTAACGCAAAGTCACTCAATGCAAAGTAACACAACGCAAAGTAACGCAACGCAATGCACTACAACACAGGGCAAGGTAACGCAACGCAAAGTAATGCAACGCAAAGTAAGACAACGCAAAGTAACGCAATGCAAAGTAATGCAACGCAAAGCAATACAACACAAGGTAAAGTAACACAAGGCAAAGTAACACAACACAATACAACACAAGGTGAAGTAACGCAATGCAAAGTAACGCAATGCAAAGTAAAAAAACGCAAACTAACACATTGCAAAGTAACGCGACGCACTACAAAAAAAAGTCAAAGTAACGCAACGCAAAGTAACACAACGCAAATTAACACAACGCAAAGTAACGCAACACATTACAACACAACGCAAAGTAATGCAACGCAAAGTAACACACTGCTAAGTAACGCAACGTTCTACAACACAAGGCAAAGTAACTCAACGCAAAGTAATACAACGCAAAGTAACACACCGCAAAGTAACGCAACATTCTACAATACAAGGCAAAGTAACGCAACGCAAAGTAATGCAACACAAAGTAATGCAATGCAAATTAATGCAACGCAAAGTAATGCAACGCAAAGTAATGCAACGCAAAGTAATGCAACGCAAAGTAATGCAACGCAAAGTAAGACAACGCAAAGTAACGCAATGCAAAGTAATGCAACGCAATACGACACAAGGCAAAGTAACACAAGGCAAAGTAACGCAACGCAAAGTCACGCAACGCAAAGTAACGCAACGCAAAGTAACAATGCAAAGTAACGCAACGCAAAGTAACGCAACACATTACAACACAAGGCAAATTATCGCAACGCAAAGTAACGCAACGCACTACAACACAATGCAAAGTAACGCAATGCAAAGTAAAACAACGCAAACAAAGACATTGCAAAGTAACACGACGCACTACAAAAAAGGCAAAGTAACGCAACGGAAAGTAACGCAACGGAAAGTAACACAACGCAAAGTAACACAACGCAAATTAACACAATGCAAAGTAACGCAACACATTACAACACAAGGCAAAGTAACGCAACGCAAAGTAACGCAACGCAAAGCAACGCAACGCAAAGTAACAATGCAAAGCAACGTTCTACCACACAAGGCATAGTAATGCAACGCAAAGTAACGCAACAAATTACAACACAAGGTAAAGTAACGCAACGCAAAGTAACAATGCAAAGTAACACAACGCAAAGTAACGCAACGTTAAGTATCGCATCACACTACAACACAAGGCAAAGTAACGCAACGCACTACGACACAACGCAAAGTAACTAATGCAAAGTAACACAAGGCAAAGTAACACAACACACTACAACACAAGGCAAAGTAACGCAACGGAAAGTAAAACACTGCTAAGTAACGCAACGTTCTACAACACAAGGAAAAGTAACTCAACGCAAAGTAACGCAACGCAAAGTAACGCAACGCAATACAACACAATGCAAAGTAACGCAATGCAAAGTAAAACAACGCAAACTAACACATTGCAAAGTAACACGACGCACTACAAAAAAGGCAAAGTAACGCAACGCAAAGTAACACAACGCAAAGTAACACAACGCAAATTAACACAATGCAAAGTAACGCAACACATTACAACACAAGGCAAAGTAACGCAACGCAAAGCAACGCAACGCAAAGTAACAATGCAAAGCAACGTTCTACCACACAAGGCATAGTAATGCAACGCAAAGTAACGCAACACATTACAACACAATGTAAAGTAACGCAACGCAAAGTAACAATGCAAAGTAACGCAACGCAAAGTAACGCAACGTTAAGTATCGCATCACACTACAACACAAGGCAAAGTAACGCAACGCACTACGACACAACGCAAAGTAACTAATGCAAAGTAACACAAGGCAAAGTAACACAACACACTAAAACACAAGGCAAAGTAACACAACGGAAAGTAAAACACTGCTAAGTAACGCAACGTTCTACAACACAAGGAAAAGTAACTCAACGCAAAGTAATACAACGCAAAGTAACACACCGCAAAGTAACGCAACATTCTACAATACAAGGCAAAGTAACGCAACGCAAAGTAACTCAATGCAAAGTAACGCAACGCAAAGTAATGCAACGCAAAGTAATGCAACGCAAAGTAACACACCGCAAAGTAACGCAACTTTCTACAACACAAGGCAAAGTAACACAACACACTACAACACAAGGCAAAGTAACGCAACGCAAAGTAACACACTGCTAAGTAACGCAACGTTCTACAACACAAGGCAAAGTAACTCAACGCAAAGTAATACAACGCAAAGTAACACACCGCAAAGTAACGCAACTTTCTACAATACAAGGCAAAGTAACGTAACGCAAAGTCACTCAATGCAAAGTAACACAACGCAAAGTAACGCAACGCAATGCACTACAACACAGGGCAAGGTAACGCAACGCAAAGTAATGCAACGCAAAGTAAGACAACGCAAAGTAACGCAATGCAAAGTAATGCAACGCAAAGCAATACAACACAAGGTAAAGTAACACAAGGCAAAGTAACACAACACACTACAACACAAGGTGAAGTAACGCAATGCAAAGTAACACACCGCTAAGTAACGCAACGTTCTACAACACAAGGCAAAGTAACTCAACGCAAAGTAATACAACGCAAAGTAACACACCGCAAAGTAACGAAACATTCTACAACACAACGCAAAGTAACGCAACGCAAAGTAACACAAGGCAAAGTAACACAAGGCAAAGTAACACAAAGCACTACAAAACAAGGCAAAGTAACACAAGGCAAAGTAACACAACGCAAAGTAACGCAACGCAAAGTAACAAAACGCAAAGTAACACAACGCAAAGTAACACAACGCAAAGTAACACAACGCAAAGTAACACAACGCAAAGCACAACAACACAGGGCAAAGTAAGGCAACGCAAAGTAAGACAACGCAAAGTAACGCAACGCAAAGTAACGCAACGCAAAGTAACAATGCAAAGTAACACAACGCAAAGTAACACAAAGCAATGCACTACAACACAGGGCAAAGTAACGCAACGCAAAGTAATACAACGCAAAGTAAGACAACGCAAAGTAACACAATGAAAAGTAACGCAACGCAACGCAATACAACACAAGGCAAAGTAACACAAGGCAAAGTAACGCATCGCAAAGTAACGCAACGCAAAGTAACGCAACGCAAAGTAACGCAACGTTAAGTATCGCATCACACTACAACACAAGGCAAAGTAACGCAACGCACTACGACACAACGCAAAGTAACTAATGCAAAGTAACACAAGGCAAAGTAACACAACACACTAAAACACAAGGCAAAGTAACACAACGGAAAGTAAAACACTGCTAAGTAACGCAACGTTCTACAACACAAGGAAAAGTAACTCAACGCAAAGTAATACAACGCAAAGTAACACACCGCAAAGTAACGCAACATTCTACAATACAAGGCAAAGTAACGCAACGCAAAGTAACTCAATGCAAAGTAACGCAACGCAAAGTAATGCAACGCAAAGTAATGCAACGCAAAGTAACACACCGCAAAGTAACGCAACTTTCTACAACACAAGGCAAAGTAACTCAACGCAAAGTAATACAACGCAAAGTAACACACCGCAAAGTAACGCAACTTTCTACAATACAAGGCAAAGTAACGTAACGCAAAGTCACTCAATGCAAAGTAACACAACGCAAAGTAACGCAACGCAATGCACTACAACACAGGGCAAGGTAACGCAACGCAAAGTAATGCAACGCAAAGTAAGACAACGCAAAGTAACGCAATGCAAAGTAATGCAACGCAAAGCAATACAACACAAGGTAAAGTAACACAAGGCAAAGTAACACAACACACTACAACACAAGGTGAAGTAACGCAATGCAAAGTAACACACCGCTAAGTAACGCAACGTTCTACAACACAAGGCAAAGTAACTCAACGCAAAGTAATACAACGCAAAGTAACACACCGCAAAGTAACGCAACATTCTACAACACAACGCAAAGTAACGCAACGCAAAGTAACACAAGGCAAAGTAACACAAGGCAAAGTAACACAAAGCACTACAAAACAAGGCAAAGTAACACAAGGCAAAGTAACACAACGCAAAGTAACGCAACGCAAAGTAACAAAACGCAAAGTAACACAACGCAAAGTAACACAACGCAAAGTAACACAACGCAAAGTAACACAACGCAAAGCACAACAACACAGGGCAAAGTAAGGCAACGCAAAGTAAGACAACGCAAAGTAACGCAACGCAAAGTAACGCAACGCAAAGTAACAATGCAAAGTAACACAACGCAAAGTAACACAAAGCAATGCACTACAACACAGGGCAAAGTAACGCAACGCAAAGTAATACAACGCAAAGTAAGACAACGCAAAGTAACACAATGCAAAGTAACGCAACGCAACGCAATACAACACAAGGCAAAGTAACACAAGGCAAAGTAACGCATCGCAAAGTAACGCAACGCAAAGTAACGCAACGCAAAGTAACGCAACGCAAAGTAACAATGCAAAGTAACGTAACACATTACAACACAAGGTAAAGTAACGTAACGCAAAATAACGCAACGCAAAGTAACGCAACGCACTACAACACAATGCAAAGTAACGCAATGCAAAGTAACAATGCAAAGTAACGTAACACATTACAACACAAGGTAAAGTAACGTAACGCAAAATAACGCAACGCAAAGTAACGCAACGCACTACAACACAATGCAAAGTAACGCAATGCAAAGTAAAACAACGCAAACTGACACATTGCAAAGTAACACGACGCACTACAAAAAAAGGCAAAGTAACGCTACGCAAAGTAACACAACGCAAAGTAACACAACGCAAAGTAACGCAACACATTACAACACAAGGCAAAGTAACACAACGCAAAGTAATGTAACGCAAAGTAAGACAACGCAAAGTAACGCAACACATTACAACACAAGGCAAAGCAACACAAGGCAAAGCAACACAATGCAAAGTAACGCAACGTTAAGTATCGCACCACACTACAACACAAGGCAAAGTAACGCAACGCAAAGTAATACAACGCAAAGTAACACACCGCAAAGTAACGCAACGTTCTACAATACAAGGTCAAGTAACGCAACGCAAAGTAACTCAATGCAAAGTAACACAACGCAAAGTAACGCAACGTTAAGTATCGCATCACACTACAACACAAGGCAAAGTAACGCAACGCACTACGACACAACGCAAAGTAACTAATGCAAAGTAACACAAGGCAAAGTAACACAACACACTAAAACACAAGGCAAAGTAACGCAACGCAAAGTAAAACACTGCTAAGTAACGCAACGTTCTACAACACAAGGAAAAGTAATTTAACGCAAAATAATACAACGCAAAGTAACACACCGCAAAGTAACGCAACGTTCTACAATACAAGGCAGAGTAACGCAACGCAAAGTAACTCAATGCAAAGTAACGCAACGCAAAGTAATGCAACGCAAAGTAACACACCGCAAAGTAACGCAACTTTCTACAACACAAGGCAAAGTAACACAACACACTACAACACAAGGCAAAGTAACTTAACGCAAAGTAACACACTGCTAAGTAACGTAACGTTCTACAACACAAGGCAAAGTAACTCAACGCAAAGTAATACAACGCAAAGTAACACACCGCAAAGTAACACAACGTTCTACAATACAAGGCAAAGTAACGTAACGCAAAGTAACTCAATGCAAAGTAACACAACGCAAAGTAACGCAACGCAATGCACTACAACACAGGGCAAGGTAACGCAACGCAAAGTAATGCAACGCAAAGTAAGACAACGCAAGTAACGCAATGCAAAGTAATGCAACGCAAAGCAATACAACACAAGGTAAAGTAACACAAGGCAAAGTAACACAACACACTACAACACAAGGTGAAGTAACGCAATGCAAAGTAACACACCGCTAAGTGACGCAACGTTCTACAACACAAGGCAAAGTAACTCAACGCAAAGTAATACAACGCAAAGTAACACACCGCAAAGTAACGCAACATTCTACAACACAACGCAAAGTAACGCAACGCAAAGTAACACAAGGCAAAGTAACACAAGGCAAAGTAACACAAGGCAAAGTAACACAAAGCACTACAAAACAAGGCAAAGTAACACAAGGCAAAGTAACACAACGCAAAGTAACGCAACGCAAAGTAACACAACGCAAAGTAACACAACGCAAAGTAACACAACGCAAAGTAACGCAACGTAAAGTAACAATGCAAAGTAACACAACGCAAAGTAACACAAAGCAATGCACTACAACACAGGGCAAAGTAATGCAACGCAAAGTAATACAACGCCAAGTAAGACAACGCAAAGTAACACAATGCAAAGTAACGCAACGCAACGCAATACAACACAAGGCAAAGTAACACAAGGCAAAGTAACGCATCGCAAAGTAACGCAACGCAAAGTAACGCAACGCAAAGTAACGCAACGCAAAGTAACAATGCAAAGTAACACAAGGCAAATTAACACAATGCAAAGTAACGCAACACATTACAACACAAGGCAAAGTAACGCAACGCAAAGTAACACACTGCTAAGTAACGCAACGTTCTACAACACAAGGCAAAGTAACTCAATGCAAAGTAACTCAATGCAAAGTAACACAACGCAAAGTAACATAACGCAAAGTAACACAATGCAAAGTAATGCAAAGCAAAGTAACTCAATGCAAATTAACACAACACAAACTAACGCATCTTTCTACAAAACAAGGCAAAGTAATGCAATGCAAAGTAACACAGCGCAAAGTAACACAATGCAGTACAAAAAAGGCAAAGTAACGCAACGCAAAGTAACGCAACGCAAAGTAAGACAAGGCAAAGTAACGCAACGGTAAGTAAAAGCAACACACTACAACACAAGGCAAAGTAACGCAACGCACTACGACACAATGCATAGTAACTCAACGCAAAGTAATACAACGCAAAGTAACACACCGCAAAGTAACGCAACGTTCTACAATACAAGGTCAAGTAACACAACGCAAAGTAACGCAACGTTAAGTATCGCATCACACTACAACACAAGGCAAAGTAACGCAACGCAAAGTAAAACACTGCTAAGTAACGCAACGTTCTACAACACAAGGAAAAGTAATTTAACGCAAAATAATACAACGCAAAGTAACACACCGCAAAGTAACGCAACGTTCTACAATACAAGGCAAAGTAACGCAACGCAAAGTAACTCAATGCAAAGTAACGCAACGCAAAGTAATGCAACGCAAAGTAACACACCGCAAAGTAACGCAACTTTCTACAACACAAGGCAAAGTAACACAACACACTACAACACAAGGCAAAGTAACGCAACGCAAAGTAACACACTGCTAAGTAACGTAACGTTCTACAACACAAGGCAAAGTAACTCAACGCAAAGTAATACAACGCAAAGTAACACACCGCAAAGTAACACAACGTTCTACAATACAAGGCAAAGTAACGTAACGCAAAGTAACTCAATGCAAAGTAACACAACGCAAAGTAACGCAACGCAATGCACTACAACACAGGGCAAGGTAACGCAACGCAAAGTAATGCAACGCAAAGTAAGACAACGCAAAGTAACGCAATGCAAAGTAATGCAACGCAAAGCAATACAACACAAGGTAAAGTAACACAAAGCAAAGTAACACAACACACTACAACACAAGGTGAAGTAACGCAATGCAAAGTAACACACCGCTAAGTGACGCAACGTTCTACAACACAAGGCAAAGTAACTCAACGCAAAGTAATACAACGCAAAGTAACACACCGCAAAGTAACGCAACATTCTACAACACAACGCAAAGTAACGCAACGCAAAGTAACACAAGGCAAAGTAACACAAGGCAAAGTAACACAAGGCAAAGTAACACAAAGCACTACAAAACAAGGCAAAGTAACACAAGGCAAAGTAACACAACGCAAAGTAACGCAACGCAAAGTAACACAACGCAAAGTAACACAACGCAAAGTAACACAACGCAAAGTAACACAACGCAAAGTAACGCAACGTAAAGTAACAATGCAAAGTAACACAACGCAAAGTAACACAAAGCAATGCACTACAACACAGGGCAAAGTAATGCAACGCAAAGTAATACAACGCCAAGTAAGACAACGCAAAGTAACACAATGCAAAGTAACGCAACACAACGCAATACAACACAAGGCAAAGTAACACAAGGCAAAGTAACGCATCGCAAAGTAACGCAACGCAAAGTAACGCAACGCAAAGTAACGCAACGCAAAGTAACAATGCAAAGTAACACAAGGCAAATTAACACAATGCAAAGTAACGCAACACATTACAACACAAGGCAAAGTAACGCAACGCAAAGTAACACACTGCTAAGTAACGCAACGTTCTACAACACAAGGCAAACTAACTCAATGCAAAGTAACTCAATGCAAAGTAACACAACACAAAGTAACATAACGCAAAGTAACACAATGCAAACTAATGCAAAGCAAAGTAACTCAATGCAAATTAACACAACACAAACTAACGCATCTTTCTACAAAACAAGGCAAAGTAATGCAATGCAAAGTAACACAGCGCAAAGTAACACAATGCAGTACAAAAAAGGCAAAGTAACGCAACGCAAAGTAACGCAACGCAAAGTAAGACAAGGCAAAGTAACGCAACGGTAAGTAAAAGCAACACACTACAACACAAGGCAAAGTAACGCAACGCACTACGACACAATGCATAGTAACTAATGCAAAGTAACACAAGGCAAAGTAACACAACACACTACAACACAAGGCGAAGTAACGGAACACAAAGTAACACACCGATAAGTAACGCAACGTTATACAAGACAAGCCAAAGTAACTCAACGCAAAGTAATACAACGCAAAGTAACACACCGCAAAGTAAAGCAACGTTCTACAACACAACGCAAAGTAACGCAATGCAAAGTAACACAAGGCAAAGTAACACAAGGCAAAGTAACACAAGGCAAAGTAACACAAGGCAAAGTAACACAAAGCACTACAAAACAAGGCAAAGTAACACAAGGGAAAGTAACACAACGCAAAGTAACTCAACACAAAGTAACACAACGCAACGTAACACAACGCAAAGTAACACAACGCAGTGCACTACAACACAACGCAAAGTAACACAACCCAAAGTAATGCAACGCAAAGTAACGTAACGCACTACAACACAATGAAATGTAACGTAATGCAAAGTAACACAACGCAAAGTAACACAATGCAAAGTAACACAATGCAAAGTAACGCAAAGGAATGTAACACAACGCAAATTAACACAACACAAACTAACGCATCTTTCTACAACACAAGGCAAAGTAACGCAACGCAAAGTAACACAGCGCAAAGTAACACAATGCAGTACAAAAAAGGCAAAGTAACGTAACGCAAAGTAACGCAACGCAAAGTAACGCAACGCAAAGTAACACAAGGCAAAGTAAAGCAACGGTAAGTAAAAGCAACACACTACAACACAAGGCAAAGTAACGCAATGCACTACGACACAACGCAAAGTAACACAACGCAAAGTAACACAAGGCAAAGTAAAACAAGGCAAAGTAACACAAAGCACTACAACACAAGGCAAAGTAACGCAACGCAAAGTGACACAACGCAAAGGAACACAATGCAAAGTAACGCAACGCTAAGTAACACACCGCAAAGTAACACAACGTTCTACAATACAAGGCAAAGTAACGTAACGCAAAGTAACACAACGCAAAGTAACACAACGCAAAGTAACGCAACGCAACGCACTACAACACGGCAAAGTAACGCAACGCAAAGTAATGCAACGCAAAGTAATGCAACGCAAAGTAATGCAACGCAAAGTAACACAAGGCAAAGTAACACAACGCAAAGTAACACAACGCAAAGTAACGCAACACATTACAACACAAGGCAAAGTAACACAACGCAAAGTAATGTAACGCAAAGTAAGACAACGCAAAGTAACGCAACACATTACAACACAAGGCAAAGCAACACAAGGCAAAGCAACACAATGCAAAGTAACGCAACGTTAAGTATCGCACCACACTACAACACAAGGCAAAGTAACAATGCAAGGTAACGCAACTCAAAGTAACGCAACACATTACAACACAAGGCAAAGTATTGCAACGCAAAGTAACGCAACGCAAAGTAACGCAACGCAATACAACACAATGCAAAGTAACGCAATGCAAAGTAAAACAACGCAAACTAACACATTGCAAAGTAACACGACGCACTCCAAAAAAGGCAAAGTAACGCAACGCAAAGTGACACAACGCAAAGTAACACAACGCAAAGTAACACAACGCAAATTAACACAATGCAAAGTAACGCAACACATTACAACACAAGGCAAAGTAACGCAACGCAAAGTAACGCAACGCAAAGCAACGCAACGCAAAGTAACAATGCAAAGCAACGTTCTACCACACAAGGCATAGTAATGCAACGCAAAGTAACGCAACACATTACAACACAATGTAAAGTAACGCAACGCAAAGTAACAATGCAAAGTAACGCAACGCAAAGTAACGCAACGTTAAGTATCGCATCACACTACAACACAAGGCAAAGTAACGCAACGCACTACGACACAACGCAAAGTAACTAATGCAAAGTAACACAAGGCAAAGTAATACAACACACTAAAACACAAGGCAAAGTAACGCAACGGAAAGTAAAACACTGCTAAGTAACGCAACGTTCTACAACACAAGGAAAAGTAACTCAACGCAAAGTAATACAACGCAAAGTAACACACCGCAAAGTAACGCAACTTTCTACAACACAAGGCAAAGTAACACAACACACTACAACACAAGGCAAAGTAACGCAACGCAAAGTAACACACTGCTAAGTAACGCAACGTTCTACAACACAAGGCAAAGTAACTCAACGCAAAGTAATACAACGCAAAGTAACACACCGCAAAGTAACGCAACGTTCTACAATACAAGGCAAAGTAACGTAACGCAAAGTCACTCAATGCAAAGTAACACAACGCAAAGTAACGCAACGCAATGCACTACAACACAGGGCAACGTAACGCAACGCAAAGTAATGCAACGCAAAGTAAGACAACGCAAAGTAACGCAATGCAAAGTAATGCAACGCAAAGCAATACAACACAAGGTAAAGTAACACAAGGCAAAGTAACACAACACACTACAACACAAGGTGAAGTAACGCAATGCAAAGTAACACACCGCTAAGTAACGCAACGTTCTACAACACAAGGCAAAGTAACTCAACGCAAAGTAATACAACGCAAAGTAACACACCGCAAAGTAACGCAACATTCTACAACACAACGCAAAGTAACGCAACGCAAAGTAACACAAGGCAAAGTAACACAAGGCAAAGTAACACAAAGCACTACAAAACAAGGCAAGGTAACACAAGGCAAAGTAACACAACGCAAAGTAACGCAACGCAAAGTAACAAAACGCAAAGTAACACAACGCAAAGTAACACAACGCAAAGTAACACAACGCAAAGCACAACAACACAGGGCAAAGTAACGCAACGCAAAGTAAGACAACGCAAAGTAACGCAACGCAAAGTAACGCAACGCAAAGTAACGCAACGCAAAGTAACAATGCAAAGTAACACAACGCAAAGTAACACAAAGCAATGCACTACAACACAGGGCAAAGTAACGCAACGCAAAGTAATACAACGCAAAGTAAGACAACGCAAAGTAACACAATGCAAAGTAACGCAACGCAACGCAATACAACACAAGGCAAAGTAACACAAGGCAAAGTAACGCATCGCAAAGTAACGCAACGCAAAGTAACGCAACGCAAAGTAACGCAACGCAAAGTAACAATGCAAAGTAACGTAACACATTACAACACAAGGTAAAGTAACGCAACGCAAAGTAACGCAACGCAAAGTAACGCAACGCAAAGTAACGCAACGCACTACAACACAATGCAAAGTAACGCAATGCAAAGTAAAACAACGCAAACTGACACATTGCAAAGTAACACGACGCACTACAAAAAAAGGCAAAGTAACGCTACGCAAAGTAACACAACGCAAAGTAACGCAACACATTACAACACAAGGCAAAGTAACACAACGCAAAGTAATGTAACGCAAAGTAAGACAACGCAAAGTAACGCAACACATTACAACACAAGGCAAAGCAACACAAGGCAAAGCAACACAATGCAAAGTAACGCAACGTTAAGTATCGCACCACACTACAACACAAGGCAAAGTAACGCAACGCAAAGTAACACACTGCTAAGTAACGCAACGTTCTACAACACAAGGCAAAGTAACTCAACGCAAAGTAATACAACGCAAAGTAACACACCGCAAAGTAACGCAACGTTCTACAATACAAGGTCAAGTAACGCAACGCAAAGTAACTCAATGCAAAGTAACACAACGCAAAGTAACGCAACGTTAAGTATCGCATCACACTACAACACAAGGCAAAGTAACGCAACGCACTACGACACAACGCAAAGTAACTAATGCAAAGTAACACAAGGCAAAGTAACACAACACACTAAAACACAAGGCAAAGTAACGCAACGCAAAGTAAAACACTGCTAAGTAACGCAACGTTCTACAACACAAGGAAAAGTAATTTAACGCAAAGTAATACAACGCAAAGTAACACACCGCAAAGTAACGCAACGTTCTACAATACAAGGCAAAGTAACGCAACGCAAAGTAACTCAATGCAAAGTAACGCAACGCAAAGTAATGCAACGCAAAGTAACACACCGCAAAGTAACGCAACTTTCTACAACACAAGGCAAAGTAACACAACACACTACAACACAAGGCAAAGTAACGCAACGCAAAGTAACACACTGCTAAGTAACGTAACGTTCTACAACACAAGGCAAAGTAACTAAACGCAAAGTAATACAACGCAAAGTAACACACCGCAAAGTAACACAACGTTCTACAATACAAGGCAAAGTAACGTAACGCAAAGTAACTCAATGCAAAGTAACACAACGCAAAGTAACGCAACGCAATGCACTACAACACAGGGCAAGGTAACGCAACGCAAAGTAATGCAACGCAAAGTAAGACAACTTAAAGTAACGCAATGCAAAGTAATGCAACGCAAAGCAATACAACACAAGGTAAAGTAACACAAGGCAAAGTAACACAACACACTACAACACAAGGTGAAGTAACGCAATGCAAAGTAACACACCGCTAAGTGACGCAACGTTCTACAACACAAGGCAAAGTAACTCAACGCAAAGTAATACAACGCAAAGTAACACACCGCAAAGTAACGCAACATTCTACAACACAACGCAAAGTAACGCAACGCAAAGTAACACAAGGCAAAGTAACACAAGGCAAAGTAACACAAAGCACTACAAAACAAGGCAAAGTAACACAAGGCAAAGTAACACAACGCAAAGTAACGCAACGCAAAGTAACACAACGCAAGGTAACACAACGCAAAGTAACACAACGCAAAGTAACGCAACGTAAAGTAACAATGCAAAGTAACACAACGCAAAGTAACACAAAGCAATGCACTACAACACAGGGCAAAGTAACGCAACGCAAAGTAATACAACGCCAAGTAAGACAACGCAAAGTAACACAATGCAAAGTAACGCAACGCAACGCAATACAACACAAGGCAAAGTAACACAAGGCAAAGTAACGCATCGCAAAGTAACGCAACGCAAAGTAACGCAACGCAAAGTAACGCAACGCAAAGTAACAATGCAAAGTAACGTAACACATTACAACACAAGGTAAAGTAACGCAACGCAAAGTAACGCAACGCAAAGTAACGCAACGCAAAGTAACGCAACGCAAAGTAACGCAACGCAAAGTAACGCAACGCACTACAACACAATGCAAAGTAACGCAATGAAAAGTAAAACAACGCAAACTGATACATTGCAAAGTAACACGACGCACTACAAAAAAAAGGCAAAGTAACGCTACGCAAAGTAACACAACGCAAAGTAACACAACGCAAAGTAACGCAACACATTACAACACAAGGCAAAGTAACACAACGCAAAGTAATGTAACGCAAAGTAAGACAACGCAAAGTAACGCAACACATTACAACACAAGGCAAAGCAACACAAGGCAAAGCAACACAATGCAAAGTAACGCAACGTTAAGTATCGCACCACACTACAACACAAGGCAAAGTAACGCAACGCAAAGTAACACACTGCTAAGTAACGCAACGTTCTACAACACAAGGCAAGGTAACTCAACGCAAAGTAATACAACGCAAAGTAACACACCGCAAAGTAACGCAACGTTCTACAATACAAGGTCAAGTAATGCAACGCAAAGTAACTCAATGCAAAGTAACACAACGCAAAGTAACGCAACGCAAAGTAATGAAACGCAAAGCAATACAACACAAGGTAAAGCAACACAAGGCAAAGTAATACAAGGCAAAGTAACGCAACACAGTAAAACACAAGGCAAAGTAAGGCAACTCAAATTAACACATCGCAAAATAATGCAACGCAACGCATTACAACACAACGCAAAGTAACACGAGGCAACGTAACATAACGCAAAGTAACGCAACACAAAGTAACGCAATGCAAAGTAATGCAACGTGCTACAACACAACGCAAAGTAACACAAGGCAACGCACTACAACACAGGGCAAAGTAACGCAACGCAAAGTAATGCAACGCAAAGTAAGACAACGCAAAGTAACGCAATGCAAAGTAATGCAACGCAAAGCAATACAACACAAGGTAAAGTAACACAAGGCAAAGTAACACAAGGCAAAGTAACGCAACACAGTAAAACACAAGGCAAAGTAAGGCAACTCAAATTAACACATCGCAAAGTAATGCAACGCAACGCACTACAACACAACGCAAAGTAACACGAGGCAGCGTAACATAACGCAAAGTAACGCAACGCAAAGTAACGCAATGCAAAAGTAATGAAACATGCTACAACACAATGCAAAGTAACACAAGGCAAAGTAATGCAACACAAAGTAATGCAACGCAAAGTAACACAACGCAAAGTAACACAACGTTAAGTATCGCACCACACTACAACACAAGGCAAAGTAACGCAACGCACTACGAAACAACGCAAAGTAACTAATGCAAAGTAACACAAGGCAAAGTAACACAACACACTACAACACAAGGTGAAGTAACGCAATGCAAAGTAACACACCGCTAAGTAACGCAATGTTCTACAACACAACGCAAAGTAACGCAACGCAAAGTAACACAACACACTACAACACAAGGTGAAGTAACGCAATGCAAAGTAACACACCGCTAAGTAACGCAACGTTCTACAACACAAGGCAAAGTAACTCAACGCAAAGTAATACAACGCAAAGTAACACACCGCAAAGTAACGCAACATTCTACAACACAACGCAAAGTAACGCAACGCAAAGTAACACAAGGCAAAGTAACACAAGGCAAAGTAACACAAAGCACTACAAAACAAGGCAAAGTAACACAAGGCAAAGTAACACAACGCAAAGTAACGCAACGCAAAGTAACACAACGCAAAGTAACACAACGCAAAGTAACACAACGCAAAGTAACGCAACGCAAAGTAACAATGCAAAGTAACACAACGCAAAGTAACACAAAGCAATGCACTACAACACAGGGCAAAGTAACGCAACGCAAAGTAATACAACGCAAAGTAAGACAACGCAAAGTAACACAATGCAAAGTAACGCAATGCAAAGTAACACACCGCTAAGTAACGCAATGTTCTACAACACAAGGCAAAGTAACTCAACGCAAAGTAATACAACGCAAAGTAACACACCGCAAAGTAACGCAACATTCTACAACACAACGCAAAGTAACGCAACGCAAAGTAACACAAGACACTACAACACAAGGTGAAGTAACGCAATGCAAAGTAACACACCGCTAAGTAACGCAACGTTCTACAACACAAGGCAAAGTAACTCAACGCAAAGTAATACAACGCAAAGTAACACACCGCAAAGTAACGCAACATTCTACAACACAACGCAAAGTAACGCAACGCAAAGTAACACAAGGCAAAGTAACACAAGGCAAAGTAACACAACGCAAAGTAACGCAACGCAAAGTAACACAACGCAAAGTAACACAACGCAAAATAACACAACGCAAAGTAACGCAACGCAAAGTAACAATGCAAAGTAACACAACGCAAAGTAACACAAAGCAATGCACTACAACACAGGGCAAAGTAACGCAACGCAAAGTAATACAACGCAAAGTAAGACAACGCAAAGTAACACAATGCAAAGTAACGCAACGCAACGCAATACAACACAAGGCAAAGTAACACAAGGCAAAGTAACGCATCGCAAAGTAACGCAACGCAAAGTAACGCAACGCAAAGTAACTTAACGCAAAGTAACGCAACGCAAAGTAACAATGCAAAGTAACGTAACACATTACAACACAAGGTAAAGTAACGCAACGCAAAGTAACGCAACGCAAAGTAACACAACGCAAAGTAACACAACGCAAAATAACACAACGCAAAGTAACGCAACGCAAAGTAACAATGCAAAGTAACACAACGCAAAGTAACACAAAGCAATGCACTACAACACAGGGCAAAGTAACGCAACGCAAAGTAATACAACGCAAAGTAAGACAACGCAAAGTAACACAATGCAAAGTAACGCAACGCAACGCAATACAACACAAGGCAAAGTAACACAAGGCAAAGTAACGCATCGCAAAGTAACGCATCGCAAAGTAACGCAACGCAAAGTAACGCAACGCAAAGTAACTTAACGCAAAGTAACGCAACGCAAAGTAACAATGCAAAGTAACGTAACACATTACAACACAAGGTAAAGTAACGCAACGCAAAGTAACGCAACGCAAAGTAACTTAACGCAAAGTAACGCAACGCAAAGTAACGCAACGCAAAGTAACGCAACGCACTACAACACAATGCAAAGTAACGCAATGCAAAGTAAAACAACGCAAACTGACACATTGCAAAGTAAGACGACGCACGACAAAAAAAAAGGCAAAGTAACGCTACGCAAAGTAACACAACGCAAAGTAACACAACGCAAAGTAACACAACGCAAAGTAACGCAACACATTACAACACAAGGCAAAGTAACACAACGCAAAGTAATGTAACGCAAAGTAAGACAACGCAAAGTAACGCAACACATTACAACACAAGGCAAAGCAACACAAGGCAAAGCAACACAATGCAAAGTAACGCAACGTTAAGTATCGCACCACACTACAACACAAGGCAAAGTAACGCAACGCAAAGTAACACACTGCTAAGTAACGCAACGTTCTACAACACAAGGCAAAGTAACTCAACGCAAAGTAATACAACGCAAAGTAACACACCGCAAAGTAACGCAACGTTCTACAATACAAGGTCAAGTAACGCAACGCAAAGTAACTCAATGCAAAGTAACACAACGCAAAGTAACGCAACGCAAAGTAATGAAACGCAAAGCAATACAACACAAGGTAAAGTAACACAAGGCAAAGTAATACAAGGCAAAGTAACGCAACACAGTAAAACACAAGGCAAAGTAAGGCAACTCAAATTAACACATCGCAAAATAATGCAACGCAACGCATTACAACACAACGCAAAGTAACACGAGGCAACGTAACATAACGCAAAGTAACGCAACACAAAGTAACGCAATGCAAAGTAATACAACGTGCTACAACACAACGCAAAGTAACACAAGGCAACGCACTACAACACAGGGCAAAGTAACGCAACGCAAAGTAATGCAACGCAAAGTAAGACAACGCAAAGTAATGCAATGCAAAGTAATGCAACGCAAAGCAATACAACACAAGGTAAAGTAACACAAGGCAAAGTAACACAAGGCAAAGTAACGCAACACAGTAAAACACAAGGCAAAGTAAGGCAACTCAAATTAACACATCGCAAAGTAATGCAACGCAACGCACTACAACACAACGCAAAGTAACACGAGGCAGCGTAACATAACGCAAAGTAACGCAATGCAAAAGTAATGCAACATGCTACAACACAACGCAAAGTAACACAAGGCAAAGTAATGCAACACAAAGTAATACAACACAAGGTAAAGTAACACAAGGCAAAGTAACACAACACACTACAACACAAGGTGAAGTAACGCAATGCAAAGTAACACACCGCTAAGTAACGCAACGTTCTACAACACAAGGCAAAGTAACTCAACGCAAAGTAATACAACGCAAAGTAACACACCGCAAAGTAACACAAGGCAAAGTAACACAAAGCACTACAAAACAAGGCAAGGTAACACAAGGCAAAGTAACACAACGCAAAGTAACGCAACGCAAAGTAACAAAACGCAAAGTAACACAACGCAGAGTAACACAACGCAAAGTAACACAACGCAAAGCACAACAACACAGGGCAAAGTAACGCAACGCAAAGTAAGACAACGCAAAGTAACGCAACGCAAAGTAACGCAACGCAAAGTAACGCAACGCAAAGTAACAATGCAAAGTAACACAACGCAAAGTAACACAAAGCAATGCAAAGTAATGCAACGCAAAGCAATACAACACAAGGTAAAGTAACACAAGGCAAAGTAACACAACACACTACAACACAAGGTGAAGTAACGCAATGCAAAGTAACACACCGCTAAGTAACGCAACGTTCTACAACACAAGGCAAAGTAACTCAACGCAAAGTAATACAACGCAAAGTAACACACCGCAAAGTAACGCAACATTCTACAACACAACGCAAAGTAACGCAACGCAAAGTAACACAAGGCAAAGTAACACAAGGCAAAGTAACACAAAGCACTACAAAACAAGGCAAGGTAACACAAGGCAAAGTAACACAACGCAAAGTAACGCAACGCAAAGTAACAAAACGCAAAGTAACACAACGCAAAGTAACACAACGCAAAGTAACACAACGCAAAGCACAACAACACAGGGCAAAGTAACGCAACGCAAAGTAAGACAACGCAAAGTAACGCAACGCAAAGTAACGCAACGCAAAGTAACGCAACGCAAAGTAACAACGCAAAGTAACACAACGCAAAGTAACACAAAGCAATGCACTACAACACAGGGCAAAGTAACGCAACGCAAAGTAATACAACGCAAAGTAAGACAACGCAAAGTAACACAATGCAAAGTAACGCAACGCAACGCAATACAACACAAGGCAAAGTAACACAAGGCAAAGTAACGCATCGCAAAGTAACGCAACGCAAAGTAACGCAACGCAAAGTAACGCAACGCAAAGTAACAATGCAAAGTAACGTAACACATTACAACACAAGGTAAAGTAACGCAACGCAAAGTAACGCAACGCAAAGTAACGCAACGCAAAGTAACGCAACGCACTACAACACAATGCAAAGTAACGCAATGCAAAGTAAAACAACGCAAACTGACACATTGCAAAGTAACACGACGCACTACAAAAAAAGGCAAAGTAACGCTACGCAAAGTAACACAACGCAAAGTAACGCAACACATTACAACACAAGGCAAAGTAACACAACGCAAAGTAATGTAACGCAAAGTAAGACAACGCAAAGTAACGCAACACATTACAACACAAGGCAAAGCAACACAAGGCAAAGCAACACAATGCAAAGTAACGCAACGTTAAGTATCGCACCACACTACAACACAAGGCAAAGTAACGCAACGCAAAGTAACACACTGCTAAGTAACGCAACGTTCTACAACACAAGGCAAAGTAACTCAACGCAAAGTAATACAACGCAAAGTAACACACCGCAAAGTAACGCAACGTTCTACAATACAAGGTCAAGTAACGCAACGCAAAGTAACTCAATGCAAAGTAACACAACGCAAAGTAACGCAACGTTAAGTATCGCATCACACTACAACACAAGGCAAAGTAACGCAACGCACTACGACACAACGCAAAGTAACTAATGCAAAGTAACACAAGGCAAAGTAACACAACACACTAAAACACAAGGCAAAGTAACGCAACGCAAAGTAAAACACTGCTAAGTAACGCAACGTTCTACAACACAAGGAAAAGTAATTTAACGCAAAGTAATACAACGCAAAGTAACACACCGCAAAGTAACGCAACGTTCTACAATACAAGGCAAAGTAACGCAACGCAAAGTAACTCAATGCAAAGTAACGCAACGCAAAGTAATGCAACGCAAAGTAACACACCGCAAAGTAACGCAACTTTCTACAACACAAGGCAAAGTAACACAACACACTACAACACAAGGCAAAGTAACGCAACGCAAAGTAACACACTGCTAAGTAACGTAACGTTCTACAACACAAGGCAAAGTAACTAAACGCAAAGTAATACAACGCAAAGTAACACACCGCAAAGTAACACAACGTTCTACAATACAAGGCAAAGTAACGTAACGCAAAGTAACTCAATGCAAAGTAACACAACGCAAAGTAACGCAACGCAATGCACTACAACACAGGGCAAGGTAACGCAACGCAAAGTAATGCAACGCAAAGTAAGACAACTTAAAGTAACGCAATGCAAAGTAATGCAACGCAAAGCAATACAACACAAGGTAAAGTAACACAAGGCAAAGTAACACAACACACTACAACACAAGGTGAAGTAACGCAATGCAAAGTAACACACCGCTAAGTGACGCAACGTTCTACAACACAAGGCAAAGTAACTCAACGCAAAGTAATACAACGCAAAGTAACACACCGCAAAGTAACGCAACATTCTACAACACAACGCAAAGTAACGCAACGCAAAGTAACACAAGGCAAAGTAACACAAGGCAAAGTAACACAAAGCACTACAAAACAAGGCAAAGTAACACAAGGCAAAGTAACACAACGCAAAGTAACGCAACGCAAAGTAACACAACGCAAGGTAACACAACGCAAAGTAACACAACGCAAAGTAACGCAACGTAAAGTAACAATGCAAAGTAACACAACGCAAAGTAACACAAAGCAATGCACTACAACACAGGGCAAAGTAACGCAACGCAAAGTAATACAACGCCAAGTAAGACAACGCAAAGTAACACAATGCAAAGTAACGCAACGCAACGCAATACAACACAAGGCAAAGTAACACAAGGCAAAGTAACGCATCGCAAAGTAACGCAACGCAAAGTAACGCAACGCAAAGTAACGCAACGCAAAGTAACAATGCAAAGTAACGTAACACATTACAACACAAGGTAAAGTAACGCAACGCAAAGTAACGCAACGCAAAGTAACGCAACGCAAAGTAACGCAACGCAAAGTAACGCAACGCAAAGTAACGCAACGCACTACAACACAATGCAAAGTAACGCAATGAAAAGTAAAACAACGCAAACTGATACATTGCAAAGTAACACGACGCACTACAAAAAAAGGCAAAGTAACGCTACGCAAAGTAACACAACGCAAAGTAACACAACGCAAAGTAACGCAACACATTACAACACAAGGCAAAGTAACACAACGCAAAGTAATGTAACGCAAAGTAAGACAACGCAAAGTAACGCAACACATTACAACACAAGGCAAAGCAACACAAGGCAAAGCAACACAATGCAAAGTAACGCAACGTTAAGTATCGCACCACACTACAACACAAGGCAAAGTAACGCAACGCAAAGTAACACACTGCTAAGTAACGCAACGTTCTACAACACAAGGCAAGGTAACTCAACGCAAAGTAATACAACGCAAAGTAACACACCGCAAAGTAACGCAACGTTCTACAATACAAGGTCAAGTAATGCAACGCAAAGTAACTCAATGCAAAGTAACACAACGCAAAGTAACGCAACGCAAAGTAATGAAACGCAAAGCAATACAACACAAGGTAAAGCAACACAAGGCAAAGTAATACAAGGCAAAGTAACGCAACACAGTAAAACACAAGGCAAAGTAAGGCAACTCAAATTAACACATCGCAAAATAATGCAACGCAACGCATTACAACACAACGCAAAGTAACACGAGGCAACGTAACATAACGCAAAGTAACGCAACACAAAGTAACGCAATGCAAAGTAATGCAACGTGCTACAACACAACGCAAAGTAACACAAGGCAACGCACTACAACACAGGGCAAAGTAACGCAACGCAAAGTAATGCAACGCAAAGTAAGACAACGCAAAGTAACGCAATGCAAAGTAATGCAACGCAAAGCAATACAACACAAGGTAAAGTAACACAAGGCAAAGTAACACAAGGCAAAGTAACGCAACACAGTAAAACACAAGGCAAAGTAAGGCAACTCAAATTAACACATCGCAAAGTAATGCAACGCAACGCACTACAACACAACGCAAAGTAACACGAGGCAGCGTAACATAACGCAAAGTAACGCAACGCAAAGTAACGCAATGCAAAAGTAATGAAACATGCTACAACACAATGCAAAGTAACACAAGGCAAAGTAATGCAACACAAAGTAATGCAACGCAAAGTAACACAACGCAAAGTAACACAACGTTAAGTATCGCACCACACTACAACACAAGGCAAAGTAACGCAACGCACTACGAAACAACGCAAAGTAACTAATGCAAAGTAACACAAGGCAAAGTAACACAACACACTACAACACAAGGTGAAGTAACGCAATGCAAAGTAACACACCGCTAAGTAACGCAATGTTCTACAACACAACGCAAAGTAACGCAACGCAAAGTAACACAACACACTACAACACAAGGTGAAGTAACGCAATGCAAAGTAACACACCGCTAAGTAACGCAACGTTCTACAACACAAGGCAAAGTAACTCAACGCAAAGTAATACAACGCAAAGTAACACACCGCAAAGTAACGCAACATTCTACAACACAACGCAAAGTAACGCAACGCAAAGTAACACAAGGCAAAGTAACACAAGGCAAAGTAACACAAAGCACTACAAAACAAGGCAAAGTAACACAAGGCAAAGTAACACAACGCAAAGTAACGCAACGCAAAGTAACACAACGCAAAGTAACACAACGCAAAGTAACACAACGCAAAGTAACGCAACGCAAAGTAACAATGCAAAGTAACACAACGCAAAGTAACACAAAGCAATGCACTACAACACAGGGCAAAGTAACGCAACGCAAAGTAATACAACGCAAAGTAAGACAACGCAAAGTAACACAATGCAAAGTAACGCAATGCAAAGTAACACACCGCTAAGTAACGCAATGTTCTACAACACAAGGCAAAGTAACTCAACGCAAAGTAATACAACGCAAAGTAACACACCGCAAAGTAACGCAACATTCTACAACACAACGCAAAGTAACGCAACGCAAAGTAACACAAGACACTACAACACAAGGTGAAGTAACGCAATGCAAAGTAACACACCGCTAAGTAACGCAACGTTCTACAACACAAGGCAAAGTAACTCAACGCAAAGTAATACAACGCAAAGTAACACACCGCAAAGTAACGCAACATTCTACAACACAACGCAAAGTAACGCAACGCAAAGTAACACAAGGCAAAGTAACACAAGGCAAAGTAACACAACGCAAAGTAACGCAACGCAAAGTAACACAACGCAAAGTAACACAACGCAAAATAACACAACGCAAAGTAACGCAACGCAAAGTAACAATGCAAAGTAACACAACGCAAAGTAACACAAAGCAATGCACTACAACACAGGGCAAAGTAACGCAACGCAAAGTAATACAACGCAAAGTAAGACAACGCAAAGTAACACAATGCAAAGTAACGCAACGCAACGCAATACAACACAAGGCAAAGTAACACAAGGCAAAGTAACGCATCGCAAAGTAACGCAACGCAAAGTAACGCAACGCAAAGTAACTTAACGCAAAGTAACGCAACGCAAAGTAACAATGCAAAGTAACGTAACACATTACAACACAAGGTAAAGTAACGCAACGCAAAGTAACGCAACGCAAAGTAACACAACGCAAAGTAACACAACGCAAAATAACACAACGCAAAGTAACGCAACGCAAAGTAACAATGCAAAGTAACACAACGCAAAGTAACACAAAGCAATGCACTACAACACAGGGCAAAGTAACGCAACGCAAAGTAATACAACGCAAAGTAAGACAACGCAAAGTAACACAATGCAAAGTAACGCAACGCAACGCAATACAACACAAGGCAAAGTAACACAAGGCAAAGTAACGCATCGCAAAGTAACGCATCGCAAAGTAACGCAACGCAAAGTAACGCAACGCAAAGTAACTTAACGCAAAGTAACGCAACGCAAAGTAACAATGCAAAGTAACGTAACACATTACAACACAAGGTAAAGTAACGCAACGCAAAGTAACGCAACGCAAAGTAACTTAACGCAAAGTAACGCAACGCAAAGTAACGCAACGCAAAGTAACGCAACGCACTACAACACAATGCAAAGTAACGCAATGCAAAGTAAAACAACGCAAACTGACACATTGCAAAGTAAGACGACGCACGACAAAAAAAGGCAAAGTAACGCTACGCAAAGTAACACAACGCAAAGTAACACAACGCAAAGTAACACAACGCAAAGTAACGCAACACATTACAACACAAGGCAAAGTAACACAACGCAAAGTAATGTAACGCAAAGTAAGACAACGCAAAGTAACGCAACACATTACAACACAAGGCAAAGCAACACAAGGCAAAGCAACACAATGCAAAGTAACGCAACGTTAAGTATCGCACCACACTACAACACAAGGCAAAGTAACGCAACGCAAAGTAACACACTGCTAAGTAACGCAACGTTCTACAACACAAGGCAAAGTAACTCAACGCAAAGTAATACAACGCAAAGTAACACACCGCAAAGTAACGCAACGTTCTACAATACAAGGTCAAGTAACGCAACGCAAAGTAACTCAATGCAAAGTAACACAACGCAAAGTAACGCAACGCAAAGTAATGAAACGCAAAGCAATACAACACAAGGTAAAGTAACACAAGGCAAAGTAATACAAGGCAAAGTAACGCAACACAGTAAAACACAAGGCAAAGTAAGGCAACTCAAATTAACACATCGCAAAATAATGCAACGCAACGCATTACAACACAACGCAAAGTAACACGAGGCAACGTAACATAACGCAAAGTAACGCAACACAAAGTAACGCAATGCAAAGTAATACAACGTGCTACAACACAACGCAAAGTAACACAAGGCAACGCACTACAACACAGGGCAAAGTAACGCAACGCAAAGTAATGCAACGCAAAGTAAGACAACGCAAAGTAATGCAATGCAAAGTAATGCAACGCAAAGCAATACAACACAAGGTAAAGTAACACAAGGCAAAGTAACACAAGGCAAAGTAACGCAACACAGTAAAACACAAGGCAAAGTAAGGCAACTCAAATTAACACATCGCAAAGTAATGCAACGCAACGCACTACAACACAACGCAAAGTAACACGAGGCAGCGTAACATAACGCAAAGTAACGCAATGCAAAAGTAATGCAACATGCTACAACACAACGCAAAGTAACACAAGGCAAAGTAATGCAACACAAAGTAATACAACACAAGGTAAAGTAACACAAGGCAAAGTAACACAACACACTACAACACAAGGTGAAGTAACGCAATGCAAAGTAACACACCGCTAAGTAACGCAACGTTCTACAACACAAGGCAAAGTAACTCAACGCAAAGTAATACAACGCAAAGTAACACACCGCAAAGTAACACAAGGCAAAGTAACACAAAGCACTACAAAACAAGGCAAGGTAACACAAGGCAAAGTAACACAACGCAAAGTAACGCAACGCAAAGTAACAAAACGCAAAGTAACACAACGCAAAGTAACACAACGCAAAGTAACACAACGCAAAGCACAACAACACAGGGCAAAGTAACGCAACGCAAAGTAAGACAACGCAAAGTAACGCAACGCAAAGTAACGCAACGCAAAGTAACGCAACGCAAAGTAACAATGCAAAGTAACACAACGCAAAGTAACACAAAGCAATGCACTACAACACAGGGCAAAGTAACGCAACGCAAAGTAATACAACGCAAAGTAAGACAACGCAAAGTAACACAATGCAAAGTAACGCAACGCAACGCAATACAACACAAGGCAAAGTAACACAAGGCAAAGTAACGCATCGCAAAGTAACGCAACGCAAAGTAACGCAACGCAAAGTAACGCAACGCAAAGTAACAATGCAAAGTAACGTAACACATTACAACACAAGGTAAAGTAACGCAACGCAAAGTAACGCAACGCAAAGTAACGCAACGCAAAGTAACGCAACGCACTACAACACAATGCAAAGTAACGCAATGCAAAGTAAAACAACGCAAACTGACACATTGCAAAGTAACACGACGCACTACAAAAAAAAGGCAAAGTAACGCTACGCAAAGTAACACAACGCAAAGTAACGCAACACATTACAACACAAGGCAAAGTAACACAACGCAAAGTAATGTAACGCAAAGTAAGACAACGCAAAGTAACGCAACACATTACAACACAAGGCAAAGCAACACAAGGCAAAGCAACACAATGCAAAGTAACGCAACGTTAAGTATCGCACCACACTACAACACAAGGCAAAGTAACGCAACGCAAAGTAACACACTGCTAAGTAACGCAACGTTCTACAACACAAGGCAAAGTAACTCAACGCAAAGTAATACAACGCAAAGTAACACACCGCAAAGTAACGCAACGTTCTACAATACAAGGTCAAGTAACGCAACGCAAAGTAACTCAATGCAAAGTAACACAACGCAAAGTAACGCAACGTTAAGTATCGCATCACACTACAACACAAGGCAAAGTAACGCAACGCACTACGACACAACGCAAAGTAACTAATGCAAAGTAACACAAGGCAAAGTAACACAACACACTAAAACACAAGGCAAAGTAACGCAACGCAAAGTAAAACACTGCTAAGTAACGCAACGTTCTACAACACAAGGAAAAGTAATTTAACGCAAAGTAATACAACGCAAAGTAACACACCGCAAAGTAACGCAACGTTCTACAATACAAGGCAAAGTAACGCAACGCAAAGTAACTCAATGCAAAGTAACGCAACGCAAAGTAATGCAACGCAAAGTAACACACCGCAAAGTAACGCAACTTTCTACAACACAAGGCAAAGTAACACAACACACTACAACACAAGGCAAAGTAACGCAACGCAAAGTAACACACTGCTAAGTAACGTAACGTTCTACAACACAAGGCAAAGTAACTAAACGCAAAGTAATACAACGCAAAGTAACACACCGCAAAGTAACACAACGTTCTACAATACAAGGCAAAGTAACGTAACGCAAAGTAACTCAATGCAAAGTAACACAACGCAAAGTAACGCAACGCAATGCACTACAACACAGGGCAAGGTAACGCAACGCAAAGTAATGCAACGCAAAGTAAGACAACTTAAAGTAACGCAATGCAAAGTAATGCAACGCAAAGCAATACAACACAAGGTAAAGTAACACAAGGCAAAGTAACACAACACACTACAACACAAGGTGAAGTAACGCAATGCAAAGTAACACACCGCTAAGTGACGCAACGTTCTACAACACAAGGCAAAGTAACTCAACGCAAAGTAATACAACGCAAAGTAACACACCGCAAAGTAACGCAACATTCTACAACACAACGCAAAGTAACGCAACGCAAAGTAACACAAGGCAAAGTAACACAAGGCAAAGTAACACAAAGCACTACAAAACAAGGCAAAGTAACACAAGGCAAAGTAACACAACGCAAAGTAACGCAACGCAAAGTAACACAACGCAAGGTAACACAACGCAAAGTAACACAACGCAAAGTAACGCAACGTAAAGTAACAATGCAAAGTAACACAACGCAAAGTAACACAAAGCAATGCACTACAACACAGGGCAAAGTAACGCAACGCAAAGTAATACAACGCCAAGTAAGACAACGCAAAGTAACACAATGCAAAGTAACGCAACGCAACGCAATACAACACAAGGCAAAGTAACACAAGGCAAAGTAACGCATCGCAAAGTAACGCAACGCAAAGTAACGCAACGCAAAGTAACGCAACGCAAAGTAACAATGCAAAGTAACGTAACACATTACAACACAAGGTAAAGTAACGCAACGCAAAGTAACGCAACGCAAAGTAACGCAACGCAAAGTAACGCAACGCAAAGTAACGCAACGCAAAGTAACGCAACGCAAAGTAAAACAACGCAAACTGACACATTGCAAAGTAACACGACGCACTACAAAAAAAGGCAAAGTAACGCTACGCAAAGTAACACAACGCAAAGTAACACAACGCAAAGTAACGCAACACATTACAACACAAGGCAAAGTAACACAACGCAAAGTAATGTAACGCAAAGTAAGACAACGCAAAGTAACGCAACACATTACAACACAAGGCAAAGAAACACAAGGCAAAGCAACACAATGCAAAGTAACGCAACGTTAAGTATCGCACCACACTACAACACAAGGCAAAGTAACGCAACGCAAAGTAACACACTGCTAAGTAACGCAACGTTCTACAACACAAGGCAAGGTAACTCAACGCAAAGTAATACAACGCAAAGTAACACACCGCAAAGTAACGCAACGTTCTACAATACAAGGTCAAGTAATGCAACGCAAAGTAACTCAATGCAAAGTAACACAACGCAAAGTAACGCAACGCAAAGTAATGAAACGCAAAGCAATACAACACAAGGTAAAGCAACACAAGGCAAAGTAATACAAGGCAAAGTAACGCAACACAGTAAAACACAAGGCAAAGTAAGGCAACTCAAATTAACACATCGCAAAATAATGCAACGCAACGCATTACAACACAACGCAAAGTAACACGAGGCAACGTAACATAACGCAAAGTAACGCAACACAAAGTAACGCAATGCAAAGTAATGCAACGTGCTACAACACAACGCAAAGTAACACAAGGCAACGCACTACAACACAGGGCAAAGTAACGCAACGCAAAGTAATGCAACGCAAAGTAAGACAACGCAAAGTAACGCAATGCAAAGTAATGCAACGCAAAGCAATACAACACAAGGTAAAGTAACACAAGGCAAAGTAACACAAGGCAAAGTAACGCAACACAGTAAAACACAAGGCAAAGTAAGGCAACTCAAATTAACACATCGCAAAGTAATGCAACGCAACGCACTACAACACAACGCAAAGTAACACGAGGCAGCGTAACATAACGCAAAGTAACGCAACGCAAAGTAACGCAATGCAAAAGTAATGAAACATGCTACAACACAATGCAAAGTAACACAAGGCAAAGTAATGCAACACAAAGTAATGCAACGCAAAGTAACACAACGCAAAGTAACACAACGTTAAGTATCGCACCACACTACAACACAAGGCAAAGTAACGCAACGCACTACGAAACAACGCAAAGTAACTAATGCAAAGTAACACAAGGCAAAGTAACACAACACACTACAACACAAGGTGAAGTAACGCAATGCAAAGTAACACACCGCTAAGTAACGCAATGTTCTACAACACAACGCAAAGTAACGCAACGCAAAGTAACACAACACACTACAACACAAGGTGAAGTAACGCAATGCAAAGTAACACACCGCTAAGTAACGCAACGTTCTACAACACAAGGCAAAGTAACTCAACG
This sequence comes from Pterois miles, assembly GCA_947000775.1. Lineage (NCBI taxonomy): Eukaryota > Metazoa > Chordata > Actinopteri > Perciformes > Scorpaenidae > Pterois > Pterois miles. The sequence goes on from CAMQGK010000123.1 coordinate 2,234,973, forward strand.
CAAAGTAATACAACGCAAAGTAACACACCGCAAAGTAACGCAACATTCTACAACACAACGCAAAGTAACGCAACGCAAAGTAACACAAGGCAAAGTAACACAAGGCAAAGTAACACAAAGCACTACAAAACAAGGCAAAGTAACACAAGGCAAAGTAACACAACGCAAAGTAACGCAACGCAAAGTAACACAACGCAAAGTAACACAACGCAAAGTAACACAACGCAAAGTAACGCAACGCAAAGTAACAATGCAAAGTAACACAACGCAAAGTAACACAAAGCAATGCACTACAACACAGGGCAAAGTAACGCAACGCAAAGTAATACAACGCAAAGTAAGACAACGCAAAGTAACACAATGCAAAGTAACGCAATGCAAAGTAACACACCGCTAAGTAACGCAATGTTCTACAACACAAGGCAAAGTAACTCAACGCAAAGTAATACAACGCAAAGTAACACACCGCAAAGTAACGCAACATTCTACAACACAACGCAAAGTAACGCAACGCAAAGTAACACAAGACACTACAACACAAGGTGAAGTAACGCAATGCAAAGTAACACACCGCTAAGTAACGCAACGTTCTACAACACAAGGCAAAGTAACTCAACGCAAAGTAATACAACGCAAAGTAACACACCGCAAAGTAACGCAACATTCTACAACACAACGCAAAGTAACGCAACGCAAAGTAACACAAGGCAAAGTAACACAAGGCAAAGTAACACAACGCAAAGTAACGCAACGCAAAGTAACACAACGCAAAGTAACACAACGCAAAATAACACAACGCAAAGTAACGCAACGCAAAGTAACAATGCAAAGTAACACAACGCAAAGTAACACAAAGCAATGCACTACAACACAGGGCAAAGTAACGCAACGCAAAGTAATACAACGCAAAGTAAGACAACGCAAAGTAACACAATGCAAAGTAACGCAACGCAACGCAATACAACACAAGGCAAAGTAACACAAGGCAAAGTAACGCATCGCAAAGTAACGCAACGCAAAGTAACGCAACGCAAAGTAACTTAACGCAAAGTAACGCAACGCAAAGTAACAATGCAAAGTAACGTAACACATTACAACACAAGGTAAAGTAACGCAACGCAAAGTAACGCAACGCAAAGTAACACAACGCAAAGTAACACAACGCAAAATAACACAACGCAAAGTAACGCAACGCAAAGTAACAATGCAAAGTAACACAACGCAAAGTAACACAAAGCAATGCACTACAACACAGGGCAAAGTAACGCAACGCAAAGTAATACAACGCAAAGTAAGACAACGCAAAGTAACACAATGCAAAGTAACGCAACGCAACGCAATACAACACAAGGCAAAGTAACACAAGGCAAAGTAACGCATCGCAAAGTAACGCATCGCAAAGTAACGCAACGCAAAGTAACGCAACGCAAAGTAACTTAACGCAAAGTAACGCAACGCAAAGTAACAATGCAAAGTAACGTAACACATTACAACACAAGGTAAAGTAACGCAACGCAAAGTAACGCAACGCAAAGTAACTTAACGCAAAGTAACGCAACGCAAAGTAACGCAACGCAAAGTAACGCAACGCACTACAACACAATGCAAAGTAACGCAATGCAAAGTAAAACAACGCAAACTGACACATTGCAAAGTAAGACGACGCACGACAAAAAAAGGCAAAGTAACGCTACGCAAAGTAACACAACGCAAAGTAACACAACGCAAAGTAACACAACGCAAAGTAACGCAACACATTACAACACAAGGCAAAGTAACACAACGCAAAGTAATGTAACGCAAAGTAAGACAACGCAAAGTAACGCAACACATTACAACACAAGGCAAAGCAACACAAGGCAAAGCAACACAATGCAAAGTAACGCAACGTTAAGTATCGCACCACACTACAACACAAGGCAAAGTAACGCAACGCAAAGTAACACACTGCTAAGTAACGCAACGTTCTACAACACAAGGCAAAGTAACTCAACGCAAAGTAATACAACGCAAAGTAACACACCGCAAAGTAACGCAACGTTCTACAATACAAGGTCAAGTAACGCAACGCAAAGTAACTCAATGCAAAGTAACACAACGCAAAGTAACGCAACGCAAAGTAATGAAACGCAAAGCAATACAACACAAGGTAAAGTAACACAAGGCAAAGTAATACAAGGCAAAGTAACGCAACACAGTAAAACACAAGGCAAAGTAAGGCAACTCAAATTAACACATCGCAAAATAATGCAACGCAACGCATTACAACACAACGCAAAGTAACACGAGGCAACGTAACATAACGCAAAGTAACGCAACACAAAGTAACGCAATGCAAAGTAATACAACGTGCTACAACACAACGCAAAGTAACACAAGGCAACGCACTACAACACAGGGCAAAGTAACGCAACGCAAAGTAATGCAACGCAAAGTAAGACAACGCAAAGTAATGCAATGCAAAGTAATGCAACGCAAAGCAATACAACACAAGGTAAAGTAACACAAGGCAAAGTAACACAAGGCAAAGTAACGCAACACAGTAAAACACAAGGCAAAGTAAGGCAACTCAAATTAACACATCGCAAAGTAATGCAACGCAACGCACTACAACACAACGCAAAGTAACACGAGGCAGCGTAACATAACGCAAAGTAACGCAATGCAAAAGTAATGCAACATGCTACAACACAACGCAAAGTAACACAAGGCAAAGTAATGCAACACAAAGTAATGCAACGCAAAGTAACACAACGCAAAGTAACACAACGTTAAGTATCGCACCACACTACAACACAAGGCAAAGTAACGCAACGCACTACGAAACAACGCAAAGTAACTAATGCAAAGTAACACAAGGCAAAGTAACACAACACACTACAACACAAGGTGAAGTAACGCAATGCAAAGTAACACACCGCTAAGTAACGCAATGTTCTACAACACAAGGCAAAGTAACTCAACGCAAAGTAATACAACGCAAAGTAACACACCGCAAAGTAACGCAACATTCTACAACACAACGCAAAGTAACGCAACGCAAAGTAACACAAGGCAAAGTAACACAAGGCAAAGTAACACAAAGCACTACAAAACAAGGCAAAGTAACACAAGGCAAAGTAACACAACGCAAAGTAACGCAACGCAAAGTAACACAACCCAAAGTAACAAAACGCAAAGTAACGCAACGCAAAGTAACGCAACGCAAAGTAACACAACGCAAAGTAACAATGCAAAGTAACACAACACAAAGTAACACAACACAAAGTAACACAACGCAACGCACTACAACACAGGGCAAAGTAACACAAGGCAAAGTAACGCAACGCAAAGTAACGCAACGCAAAGTAACGCAACGCAAAGTAACAATGCAAAGTAACGCAACACATTACAACACAAGGTAAAGTAACGCAACGCAAAGTAACGCAACGCAAAGTAACGCAACGCACTACAACACAATGCAAAGCAACGCAATGCAAAGTAAAACAACGCAAACTGACACATTGCAAAGTAACACGACGCACTACAAAAAAAAAGGCAAAGTAACGCAACGCAAAGTAACACAACGCAAATTAATACAACGCAAAGTAACACAACGCAAAGTAACGCAACACATTACAACACAAGGCAAAGTAACGCAACGCAAAGTAATGTAACGCAAAGTAAGACAACGCAAAGTAACGCAACACATTACAACACAAGGCAAAGCAACACAATGCAAAGTAACGCAACGTTAAGTATCGCACCACACTACAAGACAAGGCAAAGTAACGCGACGCATTACGACGCAACGCAAAGTAACGCAACGCAAAATAATGCAATGTGCTACAACAAAAGGCAAAGTAACGCAATGCAAAATAACACAACACAAAGTAACACAATGCAAAGTAAGGCAACGCAATATAACGCAACGCAAAGTAATGCAATGTGCTACAACAAAAGGCAAAGTAACGCAATGCAAAATAACACAACACAAAGTAACACAATGCAAAGTAAGGCAACGCAAAGTAACGCAACACATTACAACACAAGACAAAGTAAGGAAACGCAAAGTAACACGACGCAAAGTAACGTAACCCAAAGTAACGCAGCGCAAAGTAACACAACACAAACTAACGCAACGGACTACGACACAACGCAAAGTAACGCAACGCAAAGTAACACAAGGCAAAGTAACACAACGCAAAGTAACGCAACTCAAAGTAACACAACTCAAAGTAACACAATGCACTAGAACAAAAGGCAAAGTAACGCAACGCAAAGTAACACAACGCAAAGTAACACATGCAAAGTAACACAATGCAAAGTAACGCAAAGCAAAGTAACGCAACTCAAAGTAACACAACGCAAAGTAACACAACGCAAATTAATGCAACGCAACGCATTACAACACAACGCAAGGTAACACAACGCAATGTAACACAACACAAAGTAACGCAACACAACGAACTCCAACACAAGGCAAAGTAAAACAACAGAGAGTAACAAAATGCAAAGTAACGCAATGCAAAGAAACGCAACACAAAGTAACGCAACACAAAGTAACACAACGCAAAGTAACACAACGCAAAGTAACACAACGCAAAATAACACAACGCAAAGTAACGCAACGCAAAGTAACGCAATGCAAAGTAACGCAACGCAAAGAAACGCTACGCAAAGTAACGCTACGCAAAGAAACGCTACGCAAAATAACGCAACGCAAAGTAACGCAACCCATTACAACACAAGGTAAAGTAACGCAACGCAAAGTAACGCAACACACTACAACACAAGGCAAAGTAACGCAACACACTACGACACCAGGCAAAGTAACGCAACGCAAACGAACACAATGTAAAGTAACGCAAAGTAATGCAACGCAAAGTAATGCAGCGCAAAGTAACGCAACGTTCTACAACACAAGGCATAATAACGCAACGCAAAGCAACGCAAAGTTATGCAACGCGAAGTAACAACGCAAAGTAACGCAAAACAATGTATTAAAACGCATCGCACTACAACAAAACGCAAAATACCGCAACACAAAGTAACGCAACGCAGAGTAACGCAATACAACAAAATACAAAGTAACGCAACGCAAAGTATCATAACGCAAAGTAACACAATGCAAAGTAAAAATGCAAAGTAACAACGCAAAGTAACAACGCAAAGTAATAACGCAAAGTAATAACGCAAAGTAATAACGCAAAGTAACGCAAAACAACGCATTACAATGTAACGCAAAGTAACGCAACGCAACGCAAAGTAACGCAACGCAAAGTAACGCAACGCTAAATAATGCAACACACTACAACACAAGGCAAAGTAACGCAACGCAAAGTAATGCAACGCAAAGTAACAACGCAAAGTAACAACGCAAAGTAACAACGCAAAGTAACGCTAAACAACTCATTACAACGCATCGCACTACAACGCAACGCACTACAACACAACGCAAAGGAACACAACGCAAAGGAAGACAATGCAAAGTAACGCACAGTAACGCAACGCAAAGTAACGCAACGCAAAGTAACGCAACCCGTTACAACACAAGTTAAAGTAGTGCAACGCAAAGTAACACAACACAAAGTAATGCAACGCAAAGTAACGACGCAAAGTAACAACGCAAAGTAACGCAAAACATCGCAGTACAACGCATCGCACTACAACGCAACGCACTACAACGCATCGCACTACAACACAAAGCAACGTAACGCAACGCAAAGTAAGGCTACGCAAAGTAACGCTACGCAAAGTAACGCAACGCTAAATAACGCAACACACTACAACACAAGGCAAAGTAACGCAACGCAAAGTAACGCACTACAACACAATGCAAAGTAACGCAACGCAAAGTAACACAACGCAAAGTAACGCTACGCAAAGTAACGCAACGCTAAGTAACGCAACGCACTACAACACAAGGCAAAGTAACGCAACGCACTACGACAACGCAAAGTAACTAATGCAAAGTAACACAAGGCAAAGTAACACAACGCACTACAACACAAAGCAAAGTAACGCAACGCAAAGTAACGCAACGCAAAGTAACGCAACGCAAAGTAACGCAACGCAAAGTAACGCAACGCAAAGTAATGCAACGCAACGTTCTACAACACAAGGCACAGTAACGCGACGCAAAGTAACGCAACACATTACAACACAAGGTAAAGTAAAGCAAGGCAAAGTAACACAACACAAAGTAATGCAACGCAAAGTAACAACGCAAAGTAACAACGCAAAGTAACAACGCAAAGTAACGCAAAACAACGCATTAAAACGCATCGCACTACAACGTAACGCAGTACAACGCATCGCACTACAACGCATCGCACTACAACACAACGCAAAGTAACGCAACGCACTACGACACAACGCAAAGTAACTAATGCAAAGTAACACAAGGCAAAGTAACACATGGCACTACAACACAAGGCAAAGTAACGCAACGCAAAGTGACACAACGCAAACGAATACAATGCAAAGTAAAGCAAGGCAAAGTAACACAACACAAAGTAATGCAACGCAAACTAACAACGCAAAGTAACAACGCAAAGTAAAAACGCAAAGTAACGCAAAACAACGCATTACAACGCATTGCACTACAACGTAACGCAGTACAACGCATCGCACTACAACACAACGCAAAGTAACGCAACGCAAAGTAACGCAACGCAAAGTAACGCAACGCAAAGTAACGCAACTCAAAGTAATTCAACGCAAAGTAACGCACTACAACAAAATGCAAAGTAACGCAACGCAAAGTAATACAACACAAAGTAACACAATGCAAAGTAACGCAAAGCAAAGTAACCAACGCAAGATAACACAACACTAAGTAACGCAAAGCAAAGTAACCAACGCAAGATAACACAACACAAACTAACGCAACTTTCTACAACACAAGGCAAAGTTAAGCAACGCAAAGTAACACAACACAAAGTAATGCAAAGCAAAGTAACAACGCAAAGTAACAACGCAAAGTAACGCAAAACAACGCATGGCACTACAACGCAACGCACTACAACGCATCGCACTACAACACAACGCAAAGTAACGCCATGCAAAGTAACGCAACGCAAAGTAAGACAACGCAAAGTAACGCAACACACTGCAACACAAGGCAAAGTAACGCAACGCACTACGACACAACGGAAAAGTAACGCAACGCAAAGTAACACAAGGCAAAGTAACACAACGCACTACAACACAAGGCAAAGTAACGAAACGCAAAGTGACAACGCAAAGTGACACAACGCAAAGGAACACAATGCAAAGTAACAACGCAAAGTAACGCAACACATTACAACATAAGGTAAATTAACACAACGCAAAGTAACACAACACAAAGTAAAACAACGCAAAGTAACACAACGCAAAATAATAACGCAAACTAACGCAAAACAAAGCACTACAATGCAAAGTAACGCAAAGTAACGCAACGCAAAGTAACGCAACGTGAAGTAACGCAACGCACTACAACACAATGCAAAGTAACGCAACGCAAAGTAACGCAACGCAAAGTAACACGACGTAAAGTAACACAACGCACCACAACAAAAGGCAAAGTAACGCAACGTAAAGTAACGCAGCGCAAAGTAACACAACACAAACTAACGCAACGGACTACGACACAACGCAAAGTAACGCAACGCAAAGTAACACAAGGCAAAGTAACACAACGCAAAGTAACGCAACTCAAAGTAACACAACTCAAAGTAACACAATGCACTAGAACAAAAGGCAAAGTAACGCAACGCAAAGTAACACAACGCAAAGTAACACATGCAAAGTAACACAATGCAAAGTAACGCAAAGCAAAGTAACGCAACTCAAAGTAACACAACGCAAAGTAACACAACGCAAATTAATGCAACGCAACGCATTACAACACAACGCAAGGTAACACAACGCAATGTAACACAACACAAAGTAACGCAACACAACGAACTCCAACACAAGGCAAAGTAAAACAACAGAGAGTAACAAAATGCAAAGTAACGCAATGCAAAGAAACGCAACACAAAGTAACGCAACACAAAGTAACACAACGCAAAGTAACACAACGCAAAGTAACACAACGCAAAATAACACAACGCAAAGTAACGCAACGCAAAGTAACGCAATGCAAAGTAACGCAACGCAAAGAAACGCTACGCAAAGTAACGCTACGCAAAGAAACGCTACGCAAAATAACGCAACGCAAAGTAACGCAACCCATTACAACACAAGGTAAAGTAACGCAACGCAAAGTAACGCAACACACTACAACACAAGGCAAAGTAACGCAACACACTACGACACCAGGCAAAGTAACGCAACGCAAACGAACACAATGTAAAGTAACGCAAAGTAATGCAACGCAAAGTAATGCAGCGCAAAGTAACGCAACGTTCTACAACACAAGGCATAATAACGCAACGCAAAGCAACGCAAAGTTATGCAACGCGAAGTAACAACGCAAAGTAACGCAAAACAATGTATTAAAACGCATCGCACTACAACAAAACGCAAAATACCGCAACACAAAGTAACGCAACGCAGAGTAACGCAATACAACAAAATACAAAGTAACGCAACGCAAAGTATCACAACGCAAAATAACACAATGCAAAGTAAAAATGCAAAGTAACAACGCAAAGTAACAACGCAAAGTAATAACGCAAAGTAATAACGCAAAGTAATAACGCAAAGTAACGCAAAACAACGCATTACAACGTAACGCAAAATAACGCAACGCAACGCAAAGTAACGCAACGCAAAGTAACGCAACGCTAAATAATGCAACACACTACAACACAAGGCAAAGTAACGCAACGCAAAGTAATGCAACGCAAAGTAACAACGCAAAGTAACAACGCAAAGTAACAACGCAAAGTAACGCTAAACAACTCATTACAACGCATCGCACTACAACGCAACGCACTACAACACAACGCAAAGGAACACAACGCAAAGGAAGACAATGCAAAGTAACGCACAGTAACACAACGCAAAGTAACGCAACGCAAAGTAACGCAACCCATTACAACACAAGTTAAAGTAGTGCAACGCAAAGTAACACAACACAAAGTAATGCAACGCAAAGTAACGACGCAAAGTAACAACGCAAAGTAACGCAAAACATCGCAGTACAACGCATCGCACTACAACGCAACGCACTACAACGCATCGCACTACAACACAAAGCAACGTAACGCAACGCAAAGTAAGGCTACGCAAAGTAACGCTACGCAAAGTAACGCAACGCTAAATAACGCAACACACTACAACACAAGGCAAAGTAACGCAACGCAAAGTAACGCACTACAACACAATGCAAAGTAACGCAACGCAAAGTAACACAACGCAAAGTAACGCTACGCAAAGTAACGCAACGCTAAGTAACGCAACGCACTACAACACAAGGCAAAGTAACGCAACGCACTACGACAACGCAAAGTAACTAATGCAAAGTAACACAAGGCAAAGTAACACAACGCACTACAACACAAAGCAAAGTAACGCAACGCAAAGTAACGCAACGCAAAGTAACGCAACGCAAAGTAACGCAACGCAAAGTAATGCAACGCAACGTTCTACAACACAAGGCACAGTAACGCGACGCAAAGTAACGCAACACATTACAACACAAGGTAAAGTAAAGCAAGGCAAAGTAACACAACACAAAGTAATGCAACGCAAAGTAACAACGCAAAGTAACAACGCAAAGTAACGCAAAACAACGCATTAAAACGCATCGCACTACAACGTAACGCAGTACAACGCATCGCACTACAACGCATCGCACTACAACACAACGCAAAGTAACGCAACGCACTACGACACAACGCAAAGTAACTAATGCAAAGTAACACAAGGCAAAGTAACACATGGCACTACAACACAAGGCAAAGTAACGCAACGCAAAGTGACACAACGCAAACGAATACAATGCAAAGTAAAGCAAGGCAAAGTAACACAACACAAAGTAATGCAACGCAAACTAACAACGCAAAGTAACAACGCAAAGTAAAAACGCAAAGTAACGCAAAACAACGCATTACAACGCATTGCACTACAACGTAACGCAGTACAACGCATCGCACTACAACACAACGCAAAGTAACGCAACGCAAAGTAACGCAACGCAAAGTAACGCAACGCAAAGTAACGCAACTCAAAGTAATTCAACGCAAAGTAACGCACTACAACAAAATGCAAAGTAACGCAACGCAAAGTAATACAACACAAAGTAACACAATGCAAAGTAACGCAAAGCAAAGTAACCAACGCAAGATAACACAACACTAAGTAACGCAAAGCAAAGTAACCAACGCAAGATAACACAACACAAACTAACGCAACTTTCTACAACACAAGGCAAAGTTAAGCAACGCAAAGTAACACAACACAAAGTAATGCAAAGCAAAGTAACAACGCAAAGTAACAACGCAAAGTAACGCAAAACAACGCATGGCACTACAACGCAACGCACTACAATGCATCGCACTACAACACAACGCAAAGTAACGCCATGCAAAGTAACGCAACGCAAAGTAAGACAACGCAAAGTAACGCAACACACTGCAACACAAGGCAAAGTAACGCAACGCACTACGACACAACGGAAAAGTAACGCAACGCAAAGTAACACAAGGCAAAGTAACACAACGCACTACAACACAAGGCAAAGTAACGAAACGCAAAGTGACAACGCAAAGTGACACAACGCAAAGGAACACAATGCAAAGTAACAACGCAAAGTAACGCAACACATTACAACATAAGGTAAATTAACACAACGCAAAGTAACACAACACAAAGTAAAACAACGCAAAGTAACACAACGCAAAATAATAACGCAAACTAACGCAAAACAAAGCACTACAATGCAAAGTAACGCAAAGTAACGCAACGCAAAGTAACGCAACGTGAAGTAACGCAACGCACTACAACACAATGCAAAGTAACGCAACGCAAAGTAACGCAACGCAAAGTAACACGACGTAAAGTAACACAACGCACCACAACAAAAGGCAAAGTAACGCAACGCAAAGTAACACAACGCAAAGTAACACATGCAAAGTAACACAATGCAAAGTAACGCAAAGCAAAGTAACGCAACTCAAAGTAACACAAAGCAAAGTAACACAACGCAAATTAATGCAACGCAACGCATTACAACACAACGCAAGGTAACACAACGCAATGTAACACAACACAAAGTAACGCAACACAACGAACTCCAACACAAGGCAAAGTAAAACAACAGAGAGTAACAAAATGCAAAGTAACGCAATGCAAAGAAACACAACGCAAAGTAACGCAACACAAAGTAACACAACGCAAAGTAACACAACGCAAAGTAACACAACGCAAAATAACACAACGCAAAGTAACGCAACGCAAAGTAACGCAATGCAAAGTAACGCAACGCAAAGAAACGCTACGCAAAGAAACGCTACGCAAAGTAACGCTACGCAAAGTAACGCAACGCAAAGTAACGCAACGCAAAGTAACGCAACCCATTACAACACAAGGTAAAGTAAAGCAACGCAAAGTAACGCAACACACTACAACACAAGGCAAAGTAACGCAACACACTACGACACAAGGCAAAGTAACGCAACGCAAACGAACACAATGTAAAGTAACGCAAAGTAATGCAACGCAAAGTAATGCAGCGCAAAGTAACGCAACGTTCTACAACACAAGGCATAATAACGCAACGCAAAGCAACGCAAAGTTATGCAACGCGAAGTAACAACGCAAAGTAACGCAAAACAACGTATTAAAACGCATCGCACTACAACAAAACACAAAATACCGCAACACAAAGTAACGCAACGCAGAGTAACGCAATACAACAAAATACAAAGTAACGCAACGCAAAGTATCACAACGCAAAGTAACACAATGCAAAGTAAAAATGCAAAGTAACAACGCAAAGTAACAACGCAAAGTAATAACGCAAAGTAATAACGCAAAGTAACGCAAAACAACGCATTACAACGTAACGCAAAGTAACGCAACGCAAAGTAACGCAACGCAAAGTAACGCAACGCAAAGTAACGCAACGCTAAATAATGCAACACACTACAACACAAGGCAAAGTAACGCAACGTAAAGTAATGCAACGCAAAGTAACAACGCAAAGTAACAACGCAAAGTAACGCTAAACAACTCATTACAACGCATCGCACTACAACGCAACGCACTACAACACAACGCAAAGGAACACAACGCAAAGGAAGACAATGCAAAGTAACGCACAGTAACGCAACGCAAAGTAACGCAACGCAAAGTAACGCAACCCATTACAACACAAGTTAAAGTAGTGCAACGCAAAGTAACACAACACAAAGTAATGCAACGCAAAGTAACGACGCAAAGTAACAACGCAAAGTAACGCAAAACAACGCAGTACAACGCATCGCACTACAACGCAACGCACTACAACGCATCGCACTACAACACAAAGCAACGTAACACAACGCAAAGTAACGCTACGCAAAGTAACGCAACGCGAAATAACGCAACACACTACAACACAAGGCAAAGTAACGCAACGCAAAGTAACGCACTACAACACAACGCAAAGTAACGCAACGCAAAGTAACACAACGCAAAGTAACGCCACGCAAAGTAACGCAACGCTAAGTAACGCAACGCACTACAACACAAGGCAAAGTAACGCAACGCACTACGACAATGCAAAGTAACGCAACGCAAAGTAACGCAACGCAAAGTAATGCAACGCAACGTTCTACAACACAAGGCATAGTAACGCGACGCAAAGTAACGCAACACATTATAACACAAGGTAAAGTAAAGCAAGGCAAAGTAACACAACACAAAGTAATGCAACGCAAAGTAACAACGCAAAGTAACAACGCAAAGTAACGCAAAACAACGCATTAAAACGCATCGCACTACAACGTAACGCAGTACAACGCATCGCACTACAACGCATCGCACTACAACACAACGCAAAGTAACGCAACGCACTACGACACAACGCAAAGTAACTAATGCAAAGTAACACAAGGCAAAGTAACACATGGCACTACAACACAAGGCAAAGTAACGCAACGCAAAGTGACACAACGCAAACGAATACAATGCAAAGTAAAGCAAGGCAAAGTAACACAACACAAAGTAATGCAACGCAAACTAACAACGCAAAGTAACAACGCAAAGTAAAAACGCAAAGTAACGCAAAACAACGCATTACAACGCATCGCACTACAACGTAACGCAGTACAACGCATCGCATTACAACACAACGCAAAGTAACGCAACGCAAAGTAACGCAACTCAAAGTAATTCAACGCAAAGTAACGCATTACAACAAAATGCAAAGTAACGCAACGCAAAGTAACACAACACAAAGTAACACAATGCAAAGTAACGCAAAGCAAAGTAACCAACGCAAGATAACACAACACAAACTAACGCAACTTTCTACAACACAAGGCAAAGTTAAGCAACGCAAAGTAACACAACACAAAGTAATGCAAAGCAAAGTAACAACGCAAAGTAACAACGCAAAGTAACGCAAAACAACGCATGGCACTACAACGCAACGCACTACAACGCATCGCATTACAACACAACGCAACGTAACGCAATGCAAAGTAACGCAACGCAAAGTAAGACAACGCAAAGTAACGCAACACACTGCAACACAAGGCAAAGTAACGCAACGCACTACGACACAACGGAAAAGTAACGCAACGCAAAGTAACACAAGGCAAAGTAACACAACGCAATACAACACAAGGCAAAGTAACGAAATGCAAAATGACAACGCAAAGTGACACAACGCAAAGGAACACAATGCAAAGTAACAACGCAAAGTAACGCAACACATTACAACATAAGGTAAATTAACACAACGCAAAGTAACACAACACAAAGTAAAACAACGCAAAGTAACACAACTCAAAATAACAACGCAAACTAACGCAAAAAAAAAAGCACTACAATGCAAAGTAACGCAAAGTAACGCAACGCAAAGTAACGCAACGTGAAGTAACGCAACGCACAACAACACAATGCAAAGTAACGCAACGCAAAGTAACGCAACGCAAAGTAACACGACGTAAAGTAACACAACGCACCACAACAAAAGGCAAAGTGACGCAACGCAAAGTAACACAATGTAAAGTAACGCAACGCTAAGTAACGCAACACACTACAACACAAGGCAAAGTAACGCAACGCACTACGACACAACGCAAAGTAACGCAATGCAAAGAAACACAACGCAAAGTAATAACGCAAAGTAACAACGCAAAGTAACAACGCAAAGTGACGCAAAACAACTTACTACAACGCATCGTAATAGAACGCAACGCACTACAACACAATGCAAAGTAACACAAGGCAAAGTAACACAATGCACTACAACAAAAGGCAAAGTAATGCAACGCAAAGTTATACAACGCAAAGTAACACAACACAAACTAACACAACTTTCTACAACACAAGGCAAAGTAACGCAACGCAGTACAACACAACGCAAAGTAACGCAACGCAAAATAACAAAAGGCAAAGTAACACAACGCACTACAAAACAACGCAAAGTAATGCAACACAACGCAATACAACACAAGGTAAAGTAACACAAGTTAAAGTAACACAAGACAAAGTAACGCAACACAGTACAACCCAAGGCAAAGTAAGGCAACACAAATTAACACAACGCAAAGTAATGCAACGCAACTTACTATAACACAACGCAAAGTAACAAAAGGCAAAGTAACGCAACGCAAAGTAACGCAACGCAAAGTAACGCAACGCAAAGTAACGCAACGCAAAATAATGCAATGTGCTACAACAAAAGGCAAAGTAACGCAATGCAAAATGACACAACACAAAGTAACACAAGGCAAAGTAAGGCAACACAAATTAACACAACGTAAAGTAATGCAACGCAACTTACTATAACACAACGCAAAGTAACAAAAGGCAAAGTTACACAACGTAAAGTAACGCAACGCAAAGTCACGCAACGCAAAGTCACGCAACGCAAAGTAATGCAATGTGCTACAACAAAAGGCAAAGTAACGCAATGCAAAATCACACAACACAAAGTAACACAATGCAAAGTAAGGCAACGCAAAGTGACACGACGCAAAGTGACACGACGCAAAGTGACACGACGCAAAGTGACACGACGCAAAGTAACGTAACCCAAAGTAACAATGCAAAGTAACGCAACGCAAAGTAACGCAACACATTACAACACAAGGCAAAGTAACGCAATGCACTACAACACTATGCAAAGTAACGCAGCGCAAAGTAACACAACACAAACTAACGCAACGGACTACGACACAACGCAAAGTAACGCAACGCAAACTAACACAATACACTACAACACAAGGCAATGTAACGCAACGCAAAGTAACGCAACGCAAAGTAACGCAACGCAACGTTCGACAACACAAGAGACAGTAACGCAACGCAAAGTAACACAACCCAAAGAAACACAACGCAACGCAATACAACACAAGGCAAAGTAAAACAACGCAAAGTAACGCAACACATTACAACAGAAGGTAAAGTAACGCAATGGAGAGTAACACAACGCAAAGTAACGCAACGCAAAGTAACACAAGGTAAAGTAACACAAGGCAAAGTAACACAATGCAAAGTAACGCAAAGCAAAGTAATGCAAAACAAAGAAACACAACGCAAAGTAACACAAGGCAAAGTAACACAACGCAAAGTAACACATGCAAAGTAACACAATGCAAAGTAACGCAAAGCAAAGTAACGCAACTCAAAGTAACACAAGGCAAAGTAACACAACGCAAATTAATGCAACGCAACGCATTACAACACAACGCAAGGTAACACAACGCAATGTAACACAACACAAAGTAACGCAACACAACGAACTCCAACACAAGGCAAAGTAAAACAACAGAACGTAACAAAATGCAAAGTAACGCAATGCAAAGAAACGCAACGCAAAGTAACGCAACGCAAAGTAACACAACACAAAGTAACACAACGCAAAGTAACATAACGCAAAGTAACGCAACGCAAAGTAACGCAAAGCACCAGAACACAATGCAAAGTAACGCAACGCAAAGTAACACAACGTAAAGTAATACAACGCACTAGAACAAAAGGCAAAGTGACGCAACACAAAGTAATACAACGCAAAGTAACACAATGCAAAGTAACGCAAAGCAAAGTAACCAACGCAAAGTAACGCAACGCTAAGTAAAGCAACACACTATAACACAAGGCAAAGTAACACAACGCACTACAACACAAGGCAAGGCAAAGTAACGCAACGCAAAGTAACGCAACGCGCTACAACACAATGCAAAGTAACGCAAGGCAATGTAACGCAACGTAAAGTAAACCAACGTAAAGTAACACAACGCACTAGAACAAAAGGCAGTGAAGCAACGCAAAGTAATACAACGCAAAGTAACACAATGCAAAGTAACGCAAAGCAAAGTAACCAACGCAAAGTAACGCAACGCTAAGTAACGCAACGCTAAGTAACGCAACGCTAAGTAACGCAACGCTAAGTAACGCAGCACACTACAACACAAGGCAAAGTAATGCAACGCAAAGTAACGCAACGCAAAGTAACAACGCAAAGTAACGCAAAACAACGCATCGCACTACAACGCAACGCACTACAACACAACGCAAAGTAACGCAACGCAAAGTAACGCAACGCAAAGTAACGCAACGCAAAGTAACGCAACGCAAAGTAACGCTACGCAAAGTAACACAACGCAAAGTAACACAACGCAAAGTAACGCAACGCAAAGTAACGCAACGCAAAGTAACGCACTACATTAAAACACAAGGTAAGGTAACGCAAAGCAAAGTAACACAACACAAAGTAATGCAACGCAAAGTAACAACGCAAAGTAACAACTCAAAGTAACAACGCTAAGTAACAACGCAACGTTCTACAACACAAGGCATAGCAACGCAACGCAAAGTAAAGCAACACATTACAACACAAGGTAATGTAATGCAACGCAAAGTAATGCAACGCAAAGTAACGCTAAGCAACGTAACACAACGCAAAGTACCGCAACGCAAAGTAATGCACTACAACAAAATGCAGAGTAACGCAACGCAAAGTAACACAACGCAAAGTCACACAATGCAAAGTAACGCAAAGCAAAATAACCAACGCGAAATAACACAACACAAACTAAGGCAACTTTCTACCACACGTTATCAAGGTAAAGTAACGCAACGCAAAGTAACACAACACAAAGTAATGCAACGCAAAGTAAAAACGCAAAGTAACAACGCAAAGTAACAACGCAAAGTAACAACGCAAAGTAACAACGCAAAGTAACAACGCAAAGTAACGCAAAACAACGCATTACAACGTAACGCAAAGTAACGCTACGCAAAGTAACGCAACGCAAAGTAACGCTACGCAAAGTAACGCAACGCAAAGTAACGCAACGCAAAGTAACGCACTACAACAAAATGCAAAGTAACGCAACGCAAAGTGACACAACGCAAAGTGACACAACGCAAACGAACACAATGCAAAGTAACGCAACGCAAAGTAACGCAACGCAAATTAATGCAACGCAAAGTAATGCAACGCAAAGTAATGCAACGCAAAGTAACAACGCAAAGTAACAACGCAAAGTAACAACGCAAAGTAACGCAAAACAATGCATTACTTCGCATCGCAGTACAACGCAACGCACTACAACACAACGCAAAATAACGCAACGCAAATTAACGCAAAGTAATGCAACGCAAAGTAACAACATAAAGTAACAACGCAAAGTAACAACGAAAAGTAATGCAAAACAACGCATTACAACGCATCGCACTACAACGCAACGCAAAATACCGCAACCCAAAGTAACGCAACGCAGAGTAATGCACTACAACAAAATACAAAGTAACGCAACGCAAAGTAACACAACGCAAAGGAACACAATGCAAAGAAACGCAACGCAAAGTAACGCAACGCAAAGTAACGCAACGCAAAGTAATGCAACCCATTACAACACAAGGCAAAGTAACGCAAGGTAAAGTAACGCAACGCAAAGTAACACAACACAAAGTAATGCAACGCAAAGTAAAAACGCAAAGTAACAACGCAAAGTAACGCAAAACAAAGCATTACAACGTAACGCAAAGTAATGCAACGCAAAGTAACGCTACGCAAAGTAACGCTACGCAAAGTAACGCTACGCAAAGTAACGCAACGCAAAGTAACGCAACGCAAAGTAACGCAACGCAAAGTAACGCACTACAACAAAATGCAAAGTAACGCAACGCAAAGTAAAACAATGCAAAGTAACGCAAAGTAAACGCAAAATAACACAACACAAACTAACGTAACTTTCTACAACACAAGGCAAAGTAACGCAACGCAAAGTGACACAACGCAAAGTAACGCAACGCAAAGTAATGCAACGCAAAGTAAGGCAACGCAAAGTAACGCAACGCATAGTAACGCAACGCATAGTAACGCAACGCAAAGTAACGCAACGCAAAGTAACGCACTACAACAAAATGCAAAGTAATGCAAAGTAACACAACACAAAGTAACACAATGCAAAGTAACGTAAAGAAAAGTAACCAACGCAAGATAACACAACACAAAGTAACGCAAAGCAAAGTAAGCAACGCAAGATAACACAACAGAAAATAACGCAACTTTCTACAACACAAAGCAAAGTATCGCAAATCAAAGTAACACAAAACAAAGTAATGCAAAGCAAAGTAACAACGCAAAGTAACAACGCAAAGTAACGCAAAACAACGCATCGCACTACAACGCAACGCACTTCAACGCAACGCACTACAACGCATCGCACTACAACACAACGCAAATAAAGGCAACGCAAAGTAACGCAACGCAAAGTAACGCTACGCAAAGTAACACAACGCAAAGTAACGCAACGCAAAGTAACGCAACGCAAAGTAACGCACTACATTAAAACACAAGGTAAGGTAACGCAATGCAAAGTAACACAACACAAAGTAATGCAACGCAAAGTAACAACGCAAAGTAACAACGCAACGTTCGACAACACAAGAGACAGTAACGCAACGCAAAGTAACACAACCCAAAGAAACAGAACGCAACGCAATACAAAACAAGGCAAAGTAAAACAACGCAAAGTAACGCAACACATTACAACAGAAGGTAAAGTAACGCAATGGAGAGTAACACAACGCAAAGTAACGCAACGCAAAGTAACACAAGGTAAAGTAACACAAGGCAAAGTAACACAATGCAAAGTAACGCAAAGCAAAGTAATGCAAAACAAAGAAACACAACGCAAAGTAACACAAGGCAAAGTAACACAACGCAAAGTAACACATGCAAAGTAACACAATGCAAAGTAACGCAAAGCAAAGTAACGCAACTCAAAGTAACACAACGCAATGTAACACAACACAAAGTAACGCAACACAACGAACTCCAACACAAGGCAAAGTAAAACAACAGAACGTAACAAAATGCAAAGTAACGCAATGCAAAGAAACGCAACGCAAAGTAACGCAACGCAAAGTAACACAACACAAAGTAACACAACGCAAAGTAACATAACGCAAAGTAACGCAACGCAAAGTAACGCAAAGCACCAGAACACAATGCAAAGTAACGCAACGCAAAGTAACACAACGTAAAGTAATACAACGCACTAGAACAAAAGGCAAAGTGACGCAACACAAAGTAATACAACGCAAAGTAACACAATGCAAAGTAACGCAAAGCAAAGTAACCAACGCAAAGTAACGCAACGCTAAGTAAAGCAACACACTATAACACAAGGCAAAGTAACACAACGCACTACAACACAAGGCAAGGCAAAGTAACGCAACGCAAAGTAACGCAACGCGCTACAACACAATGCAAAGTAACGCAAGGCAATGTAACGCAACGTAAAGTAAACCAACGTAAAGTAACACAACGCACTAGAACAAAAGGCAGTGAAGCAACGCAAAGTAATACAACGCAAAGTAACACAATGCAAAGTAACGCAAAGCAAAGTAACCAACGCAAAGTAACGCAACGCTAAGTAACGCAACGCTAAGTAACGCAACGCTAAGTAACGCAACGCTAAGTAACGCAACGCTAAGTAACGCAGCACACTACAACACAAGGCAAAGTAACGCAACGCAAAGTAACGCAACGCAAAGTAACAACGCAAAGTAACGCAAAACAACGCATCGCACTACAACGCAACGCACTTCAACGCAACGCACTACAACGCATCGCACTACAACACAACGCAAAGTAACGCAACGCAAAGTAACGCAACGCAAAGTAACGCAACGCAAAGTAACGCAACGCAAAGTAACGCTACGCAAAGTAACACAACGCAAAGTAACACAACGCAAAGTAACGCAACGCAAAGTAACGCAACGCAAAGTAACGCACTACATTAAAACACAAGGTAAGGTAACGCAAAGCAAAGTAACACAACACAAAGTAATGCAACGCAAAGTAACAACGCAAAGTAACAACTCAAAGTAACAACGCTAAGTAACAACGCAACGTTCTACAACACAAGGCATAGCAACGCAACGCAAAGTAAAGCAACACATTACAACACAAGGTAATGTAATGCAACGCAAAGTAATGCAACGCAAAGTAACGCTAAGCAACGTAACACAACGCAAAGTACCGCAACGCAAAGTAATGCACTACAACAAAATGCAGAGTAACGCAACGCAAAGTAACACAACGCAAAGTCACACAATGCAAAGTAACGCAAAGCAAAATAACCAACGCGAAATAACACAACACAAACTAAGGCAACTTTCTACCACACGTTATCAAGGTAAAGTAACGCAACGCAAAGTAACACAACACAAAGTAATGCAACGCAAAGTAAAAACGCAAAGTAACAACGCAAAGTAACAACGCAAAGTAACAACGCAAAGTAACAACGCAAAGTAACAACGCAAAGTAACGCAAAACAACGCATTACAACGTAACGCAAAGTAACGCTACGCAAAGTAACGCAACGCAAAGTAACGCTACGCAAAGTAACGCAACGCAAAGTAACGCAACGCAAAGTAACGCACTACAACAAAATGCAAAGTAACGCAACGCAAAGTGACACAACGCAAAGTGACACAACGCAAACGAACACAATGCAAAGTAACGCAACGCAAAGTAACGCAACGCAAATTAATGCAACGCAAAGTAATGCAACGCAAAGTAATGCAACGCAAAGTAACAACGCAAAGTAACAACGCAAAGTAACAACGCAAAGTAACGCAAAACAATGCATTACTTCGCATCGCAGTACAACGCAACGCACTACAACACAACGCAAAATAACGCAACGCAAATTAACGCAAAGTAATGCAACGCAAAGTAACAACATAAAGTAACAACGCAAAGTAACAACGAAAAGTAATGCAAAACAACGCATTACAACGCATCGCACTACAACGCAACGCAAAATACCGCAACCCAAAGTAACGCAACGCAGAGTAATGCACTACAACAAAATACAAAGTAACGCAACGCAAAGTAACACAACGCAAAGGAACACAATGCAAAGAAACGCAACGCAAAGTAACGCAACGCAAAGTAACGCAACGCAAAGTAACGCAACGCAAAGTAATGCAACCCATTACAACACAAGGCAAAGTAACGCAAGGTAAAGTAACGCAACGCAAAGTAACACAACACAAAGTAATGCAACGCAAAGTAAAAACGCAAAGTAACAACGCAAAGTAACGCAAAACAAAGCATTACAACGTAACGCAAAGTAATGCAACGCAAAGTAACGCTACGCAAAGTAACGCTACGCAAAGTAACGCTACGCAAAGTAACGCTACGCAAAGTAACGCAACGCAAAGTAACGCAACGGAAAGTAACGCAACGCAAAGTAACGCACTACAACAAAATGCAAAGTAACGCAACGCAAAGTAAAACAATGCAAAGTAACGCAGAGTAAACGCAAAATAACACAACACAAACTAACGTAACTTTCTACAACACAAGGCAAAGTAACGCAACGCAAAGTGACACAACGCAAAGTAACGCAACGCAAAGTAATGCAACGCAAAGTAAGGCAACGCAAAGTAACGCAACGCATAGTAACGCAACGCATAGTAACGCAACGCAAAGTAACGCAACGCAAAGTAACGCACTACAACAAAATGCAAAGTAATGCAAAGTAACACAACACAAAGTAACACAATGCAAAGTAACGTAAAGAAAAGTAACCAACGCAAGATAACACAACACAAAGTAACGCAAAGCAAAGTAAGCAACGCAAGATAACACAACAGAAAATAACGCAACTTTCTACAACACAAGGCAAAGTATCGCAAATCAAAGTAACACAAAACAAAGTAATGCAAAGCAAAGTAACAACGCAAAGTAACAACGCAAAGTAACGCAAAACAACGCATCGCACTACAACGCAACGCACTTCAACGCAACGCACTACAACGCATCGCACTACAACACAACGCAAATAAAGGCAACGCAAAGTAACGCAACGCAAAGTAACGCTACGCAAAGTAACACAACGCAAAGTAACGCAACGCAAAGTAACGCAACGCAAAGTAACGCAACGCAAAGTAACGCACTACATTAAAACACAAGGTAAGGTAACGCAATGCAAAGTAACACAACACAAAGTAATGCAACGCAAAGTAACAACGCAAAGTAACAACGCAACGTTCTACAACACAAGGCATAGAAACGCAACGCAAAGTAAAGCAACACATTACAACACAAGGTAATGTAACGCAACGCAAAGTAATGCAACGCAAAGTAATGCAACGCAAAGTAACGCTAAGCAAAGTAACGCTAAGCAAAGTAACACAACGCAAAGTACCGCAAAGCAAAATAACCAACGCAAAATAACACAACACAAACTAAGGCAACTTTCTACAACACGTTATCAAGGTAAAGTAACGCAACGCAAAGTAACACAACACAAAGTAATGCAACGCAAAGTAAAAACGCAAAGTAACAACGCAAAGTAGCAACGCAAATTAACAACGTAAAGTAACTCAAAACAACGCATTACAACGTAACGCAAAGTAACGCTACGCAAAGTAACGCAACGCAAAGTAACGCACTACAACAAAATGCAAAGTAACGCAACGCAAAGTGACACAATGCAAACGAACACAATGCAAAGTAACGCAACGCAAAGTAACGCAACGCAAAGTAATGCAACGCAAAGTAATGCAATGCAAAGTAACAACGCAAAGTAACAACGCAAAGAAACAACGCAAAGTAACAACGCAAAGTAACGCAAAACAACGCATTACATCGCATCGCACTACAACGCAACGCACTACAACACAACGCAAAATAACGCAACGCAAATTAACGCAAAGTAACGCAACGCAAAGTAACAACATAAAGTAACAACGCAAAGTAACAACGAAAAGTAACGCAAAACAACGCATTACAACGCATCGCACTACAATGCAACGCGAAATACCGCAACACAAAGTAAAGCAACGCAGAGTAATGCACTACAACAAAATACAAAGTAACGCAACGCAAAGTAACACAACGCAAAGGAACACAATGCAAAGAAACGCAACGCAAAGTAACGCAACGCAAAGTAATGCAACCCATTACAACACAAGGCAAAGTAACGCAAGGTAAAGTAACGCAACGCAAAGTAACACAACACAAAGTAATGCAACGCAAAGTAAAAACGCAAAGTAACAACGCAAAGTAACGCAAAACAAAGCATTACAACGTAACGCAAAGTAACGCAACGCAAAGTAACGCAACGCAAAGTAACGCAACGCAAAGTAACGCAACGCAAAGTAAAACAACGCAAAGTAACGCAAAGTAACGCAAAGTAACGCAAAGTAAACGCAAAATAACACAACACAAACTAACGTAACTTTCTACAACACAAGGCAAAGTAACGCAACGCAAAGTGACACAACGCAAACTAACGCAACACAAAGTAACGCAACACAAAGTAACGCAACGCAAAGTAACGCAACACAAAGTAACGCAAAGTAACGCAATGCAAAGTAAGGCAACTTTCTACAACACATTATCAAGGTAAAGTAATGCAACGCAAAGTAACACAACACAGAGTAATGCAACGCAAAGTAACGCAACGCAAAGTAACACAACACAAAGTAACACAATGCAAAGTAACGCTAAGCAAAGTAACCAACGCAAGATAACACAACACAAAGTAACGCAAAGCAAAGTAACCAACGCAAGATAACACAACACAAACTAACGCAACTTTCTCCAACACAAGGCAAAGTAACGCAACGCAAAGTAACACAACACAAAGTAATGCAAAGCAAAGTAACAACGCAAAGTAATAACGCAAATTAACACAAAACAACGCATCGCACTACAACGCAACGCACTTCAACGCAACGCACTACAACGCATCGCACTACAACACAACGCAAAGTAACGCAACGCAAAGTAACGCAACGCAAAGTAACGCAACGCATAGTAACGCAACGCAAAATAACGCACTACAACAAAATGCAAAGTAACGCAACGCAAAGTAATGCACTACAACAAAATGCAAAGTAACGCAACGCAAAGTAACACAACGCAAAGTAACACAATGCAAAGTAAAGCAAAGCAAAATAACCAACGCAAAATAACACAACACAAACTAAGGCAACTTTCTACAACACGTTATCAAGGTAAAGTAATGCAACGCAAAGTATCACAACACAGAGTAATGCAACACAAAGTAACAACGCAAAGTAACAACGCAAAGTAACGCAAAACAACGCATTACAACGTAACGCAAAGTAAAGCTACGCAAAGTAAAGCTACGCAAAGTAACGCAACACAAAGTAACGCAACACAAAGTAACGCAACGCAAAGTGACACAACGCAAACGAACACAATGCAAAGTAACGCAACGCAAAGTAACACACCGCTAAGTAACGCAACGTTCTACAACACAAGGCAAAGTAACTCAACGCAAAGTAATACAACGCAAAGTAACACACCGCAAAGTAACGCAACGTTCTACAACACAACGCAAAGTAACGCAACGCAAAATAACACAACGCAGTGCACTACAACACAACGCAAAGTAACACAACGCAAAGTAATGCAACGCAAAGTAACGTAACGCACTACAACACAATGAAATGTAACGTAATGCAAAGTTACACAACGCAAAGTAAAAAAATGCAAAGTAACACAATGCAAAGTAACGCAAAGGAAAGTAACGCAACGCAAATTAACACAACACAAACTAACGCATCTTTCTACAACACAAGGCAAAGTAACGCAACACAAAGTAACACAGCGCAAAGTAACACAATGCAGTAATAAAAAGGAAAAAGTTACGCAACGCAAAGTAACGCAATGCAACGTAACGCAACGCAAAGTAACGCAACGCAAAGTAACGCAACGCAAAGTAACGCAACACAAAGTAACACAAGGCAAAGTAAAGCAACGGTAAGTAAAAGCAACACACTACAACACAAGGCAAAGTAACGCAATGCACAACGACACAACGCAAAGTAACACAACGCAAAGTAACACAAGGCAAAGTAACACAACGCAAAGTAACACAAGGCAAAGTAACACAAGGCAAAGTAACACAAAGCACTACAACACAAGGCAAAGTAACGCAACGCAAAGTGACACAACGCAAAGGAACACAATGCAAAGTAACACAACGCTAAGTAACGCAACGCAAAGTAACGCAACGCAAAGTAAAGCAACGTTCTCCAACACAAGGCATAGTTACGCAACGCAAAGTAACGCAACACATTACAACACAAGGCAAAGTAACAACGCAAAGTAACGCAAAACAACGCATTACAACGCATCACACTACAACACAACGCAAAGTAACGCAACGCAAAGTAACGCAACGCAAAGTAACGCTACGCAAAGTAACGCAACGCAAAGTAAAGCAGCGCAAAGTAACGCAAAATAACGCACTACAACAAAAGGCAAAGTAACGCAATGCAAAGTAACACAACGCAAAGTAACTCAATGCAAGGTAACGCGAAGCAAAGTAACGCAACGCAAAGTAACACAAGGCAAAGTAACACAAAGCACTACAACACAAGGCAAAGTAACGCAACGCAAAGTGACACAACGCAAAGGAACACAATGCAAAGTAACACAACGCTAAGTAACGCAACGCAAAGTAACGCAACGCAAAGTAAAGCAACGTTCTCCAACACAAGGCATAGTTACGCAACGCAAAGTAACGCAACACATTACAACACAAGGCAAAGTAACAACGCAAAGTAACAACGCAAAGTAACGCAAAACAACGCATTACAACGCATCACACTACAACACAACGCAAAGTAACGCAACGCAAAGTAACGCAACGCAAAGTAACGCTACGCAAAGTAACGCAACGCAAAGTAAAGCAGCGC
Source organism: Pterois miles (assembly GCA_947000775.1). Taxonomy (NCBI): domain Eukaryota; kingdom Metazoa; phylum Chordata; class Actinopteri; order Perciformes; family Scorpaenidae; genus Pterois; species Pterois miles. The sequence continues at coordinate 2,261,307 of CAMQGK010000123.1, forward strand.
AAAGTAACGCAAAATAACGCACTACAACAAAAGGCAAAGTAACGCAATGCAAAGTAACACAACGCAAAGTAACTCAATGCAAGGTAACGCGAAGCAAAGTAACGCAACGCAAAGTAACACAACGCAAAGTAACAAAATGCAAAGTAACACAACGCAAAGTAACACAACGCAAAGTAATACAACGCAAAGTAACACACCGCAAAGTAACACACCGCAAAGTAACGCAATGTTCTAAACACAACGCAAAGTAACGCAACGCAAAGTAACACAAGGCAAAGTAACACAAAGCATTACAAAACAAGGCAAAGTAACACAAGGCAAAGTAACACAAGGCAAAGTAACACAAGGCAAAGTAACATAACGCAAAGTAACGCAATGCAAAGTAACACAACGCAAAGTAATGCAACTCATTACAACACAAGGTAAAGTAAAGCAACGCAAAGTAACAACGCTAAGTAACAACGCAAAGTAACAACGCAAAGTAACGCAAAACAACGCATTACAACGCATCGCACTACAATGCAACGCACTACAACGCATCGCACTACAACAAAAGGCAAAGTAACGCAATGCAAAGTAACACAACGCAAAGTAACACAATGGAAAGTAACCCAACGCAAAGTAACCCAACGCAAAGTAACGCAACGCAAAGTAAAGCAACGCAAAGTAACGCAACGCAAAGTAACGCAAAGTAACACACCGCAAAGTAACGCAACGTTCTACAATACAAGGCAAAGTAACGCAACGCAAAGTAACGCAACGCAAAGTAACGCAACGCAAAGTAATGCAACGCACTACAACACAGGGCAAAGTAACGCAACGCAAAGTAATGCAATGCAAAGTAACACAACGCAAAGTAACGCAACGCAACGCACTACAACACAGGGCAAAGTAACGCAATGCAGTACAACACAAGGCAAAGTAAGGTAACGCAAATTATCACAACGCAAAGAAATGCAACGCAACGCACTACAACACAATGCAAGGTAACACAAGGCAAAGTAACACAACGCAAAGTAACGCAACGAAAAGTAACGCAACGAAAAGTAACGCAACGAAAAGTAACGCAACGAAAAGTAACGCAACGCAAAGTAACACAACGCACCACAACACAATGCAAAGTAACGCAATGCAAAGTAAAACAACTCAAACTAAAACATTGCAAAGTAACACGACGCACTAAAAAAAAAGGCAAAGTAACGCAACGCAAAGTAACGCAACGCAAAGTAACAAAATGCAAAGTAATGCAACGTGCTACAACACAACGCAAAGTAACGCAACGCAAAGTAAAGCAACGCAAAGTAACACACTACAACAAAAGGCAAAGTAACGCAACGGAAAGTAACACAACGCAAAGTAACACAATGCAAGGTAACGCAAAGCAAAGTAACCAACGCAAAGTAACAATGCAAAGTAACGCAAAACAACGCATTACAGCGCATCGCAGTACAACGCAACGCACTACAACGCATGGCACTACAACAGAACGCAAAGTAACGCAACGCAAAGTAACGCAACGCAGAGAAACGCAACGCAAAGTAACGCAATGCAAAGTAACGCAACGCAAAGTAACGCAACGCAAAGTAACGCAACGCAAAGTAACGCACTACAACAAAAGGCAAAGTAACGCAATGCATAGTAACACAACGCAAAGTAACACAATGCAAAGTAACGCAACGCAAAGTAATGCAACGCAAAGTAAAGCAACGCAAAGTAACGAAACGCAAAGTAACGAAACGCAAAGTAACGCAAAGTAACACACCGCAAAGTAACGCAACGCAAAGTAAGACAACGCAAAGTAACGCAATGCAAAGGAATGCAACGCAACGCAATGCAAAGGAATGCAACGCAACGCAATACAACACAAGACAAAGTAACACAAGGCAAAGTAACGCAACGCAAAGTAACGCAACGCAAAGTAACAATGCAAAGTAACGCAATGCAAAGTAACGTAACACATTACAACACAAGGCAAAGTAACTCAACGCAAAGTAACGCAACGCAAAGTAACGCAACGCACTACAACACAATGCAAAGTAACGCAACGCAAAGTAATGCAACGCAAAGTAATGCAACTCAAAGTAATGCAACGCAAAGTAAGACAACGCAAAGTAACACAATGCAAAGGAATGCAACACAACGCAATACAACACAAGGCAAAGTAACACAACGCAAAGTAACGCAACGCAAAGTAACGCAACGCAAAGTAACGCAAGGCAAAGTAACGCAACGCACTACAACACAATGCAAAGTAACGCAATGCAAAGTAAAAAAACGCAAACTAACACAACGCAAAGTAACGCGACACATTACAACACAATGCAAAGTAACGCAACGCAAAGTAACACACCGCAAAGTACCGCAACATTCTACAATGCAACACAAAGTAATGCAACGCAAATTAATGCAACGCAAGGTAATGCAACGCAAAGTAATGCAACGCAAAGTAAGACAACGCAAAGTAACGCAATGCAAAGTAATGCAACGCAACGCAATACAACACAAGGCAAAGTAACACAAGGCAAAGTAACGCAAAGTCACGCAACGCAAAGTCACGCAACGCAAAGTCACGCAACGCAAAGTAACGCAACGCAAAGTAACAATGCAAAGTAACGCAACGCAAAGTAACGCAACACATTACAACACAAGGCAAAGTATCGCAACGCAAAGTAACACAACGCAAAGTAACGCAACGCACTACAACACAATGCAAAGTAACGCAATGCAAAGTAAAACAACGCAAATTAACACATTGCAAAGTAACACGACGCACTACAAAAAAGGCAAAGTAACGCAACGCAAAGTAACGCAACGCAAAGTAACACAACGCAAAGTAACACAACGCAAATTAACACAATGCAAAGTAACGCAACACATTACAACACAAGGCAAAGTAACGCAACGCAAAATAACGCAACGCAAAGTAACGCAACGCAAAGTAACGCAACGCAAAGTAAAAATGCAAAGCAACGTTCTTACCACACAAGGCATAGTAATGCAACGCAAAGTAACGCAACACATTACAACACAAGGTAAAGTAACGCAACGCAAAGTAAAAATGCAAAGTAACACAACGCAAAGTAACGCAACGTAAAGTATCGCATCACACTACAACACAAGGCAAAGTAACGCAACGCACTACGACACAACGCAAAGTAACTAATGCAAAGTAACTAATGCAAAGTAACACAAGGCAAAGTAACACAACACACTAAAACACAAGGCAAAGTAACGCAACGCAAAGTAAAACACTGCTAAGTAACGCAACGTTCTACAATACAAGGAAAAGTAACTCAACGCAAAGTAATACAACGCAAAGTAACACACCGCAAAGTAACGCAACGTTCTACAATACAAGGCAAAGTAACACAACGCAAAGTAACTCAATGCAAAGTAACGCAACGCAAAGTAATGCAACTCAAAGTAACACACCGCAAAGTAACACACCGCAAAGTAACGTAACTTTCTACAACACAAGGCAAAGTAACACAACACACTACAACACAAGGCAAAGTAACGCAACGCAAAGTAACACACTGCTAAGTAACGCAACGTTCTACAACACAAGGCAAAGTAACTCAACGCAAAGTAATACAACGCAAAGTAACACACCGCAAAGTAACGCAACGTTCTACAATACAAGGCAAAGTAACGTAACGCAAAGTAACTCAATGCAAAGTAACACAACACAAAGTAACGCAACGCAATGCACTACAACACAGGGCAAGGTAACGCAATGCAAAGGAATGCAAAGCAACGCAATGCAAAGGAATGCAACGCAACGCAATACAACACAAGACAAAGTAACACAAGGCAAAGTAACGCAACGCAAAGTCACGCAACGCAAAGTAACGCAACGCAAAGTAACAATGCAAAGTAACACAACGAAAAGTAACGCAACACATTACAACACAAGGCAAAGTAACGCAACGCAAAGTAACGCAACGCAAAGTAACGCAACGCACTACAACACAATGCAAAGTAACGCAACGCAAAGTAATGCAACGCAAAGTAATGCAACTCAAAGTAATGCAACGCAAAGTAAGACAACGCAAAGTAACACAACGCAAAGGAATGCAGCACAACGCAATACAACACAAGGCAAAGTAACACAAGGCAAAGTAACGCAACGCAAAGTCACGCGACGCAAAGTAACAATGCAAAGTAACACAACGCAAAGTAACGCAACACATTACAACACAAGGCAAAGTAACGCAACGCAAAGTAATGCAACGCAAAGTAACGCAACGCAAAGTAACGCAACACAAAGTAACGCAACGCACTACAACACAAGGCAAAGTAACGCAACGCACTACAACACAATGCAAAGTAACGCAATGCAAAGTAAAAAAACGCAAACTAACACATTGCAAAGTAACGCGACGCACTACAAAAAAAGGCAAAGTAACGCAACACAAAGTAACGCAACGCAAAGTAACGCAACGCAAAGTAACACAACGCAAAGTAACGCAACGCAAAGTAACGCAACGCAAAGTAACGCAACACATTACAACACAACGCAAAGTAACGCAACGCAAAGTAACACACTGCTAAGTAACGCAACGTTCTACAACACAAGGCAAAGTAACTCAACGCAAATTAATACAACGCAAAGTAACACACCGCAAAGTAACGCAACATTCTACAATGCAACACAAAGTAATGCAACGCAAATTAATGCAACGCAAGGTAATGCAACGCAAAGTAATGCAACGCAAAGTAAGACAACGCAAAGTAACGCAATGCAAAGTAATGCAACGCAACGCAATACAACACAAGGCAAAGTAACACAAGGCAAAGTAACGCAACGCAAAGTCACGCAACGCAAAGTAACACAATGCAAAGTAACACAACGCAAATTAACACAATGCAAAGTAACGCAACACATTACAACACAAGGCAAAGTAACGCAACGCAAAGTAACGCAACGCAAAGTAACGCAACGCAAAGTAACGCAACGCAAAGTAACAATGCAAAGCAACGTTCTACCACACAAGGCATAGTAATGCAACGCAAAGTAACGCAACACATTACAACACAAGGTAAAGTAACGCAACGCAAAGTAACAATGCAAAGTAACACAACGCAAAGTAACACAACACACTAAAACACAAGGCAAAGTAACGCAACGCAAAGTAAAACACTGCTAAGTAACGCAACGTTCTACAACACAAGGAAAAGTAACTCAACGCAAAGTAATACAACGCAAAGTAACGCACCGCAAAGTAACGCAACGTTCTACAATACAAGGCAAAGAAACGCAACGCAAAGTAACTCAATGCAAAGTAACGCAACGCAAAGTAATGCAACGCAAAGTAATGCAACGCAAAGTAACACAACGCAAAGTAACACAACGTTAAGTATCGCACCACACTACAACACAAGGCAAAGTAACGCAACGCACTACGAAACAACGCAAAGTAACTAATGCAAAGTAACACATGGCAAAGTAACAGAACACACTACAACACAAGGTGAAGTAACGCAATGCAAAGTAACACACCGCTAAGTAACGCAACGTTCTACAACACAAGGCAAAGTAACTCAACGCAAAGTAATACAACGCAAAGTAACACACCGCAAAGTAACGCAACATTCTACAACACAACGCAAAGTAACACAAGGCAAAGTAACACAAGGCAAAGTAACACAAGGCAAAGTAACACAAAGCACTACAAAACAAGGCAAAGTAACACAAGGCAAAGTAACACAATGCAAAGTAACGCAACGCAAAGTAACACAACGCAAAGTAACACAACACAAAGTAACACAAGGCAACGCACTACAACACAGGGCAAAGTAACGCAACGCAAAGTAATACAACGCAAAGTAAGACAACGCAAAGTAACACAATGCAAAGTAACGCAACGCAACGCAATACAACACAAGGCAAAGTAACACAAGGCAAAGTAACGCAACGCAAAGTAACGCAACGCAAAGTAACAATGCAAAGTAACGCAACACATTACAACACAAGGTAAAGTAACGCAACGCAAAGTAACGCAACGCAAAGAAACGCAACGCAAAGTAACGCAACGCACTACAACACAATGCAAAGTAACGCAATGCAAAGTAAAACAACGCAAACTGACACATTGCAAAGTAACACGACGCACTACAAAAAAAGGCAAAGTAACACTACGCAAAGTAACACAACGCAAAGTAACACAACGCAAAGTAACGCAACACATTACAACACGAGGCAAAGTAACGCAACGCAAAGTAATGTAACGCAAAGTAAGACAACGCAAAGTAACGCAACACATTACAACACAAGGCAAAGCAACACAAGGCAAAGCAACACAATGCAAAGTAACGCAACGTTAAGTATCGCACCACACTACAACACAAGGCAAAGTAACACAACACACTACAACACAAGGCGAAGTAACGCAAAGCAAAGTAACACACCGCTAAGTAACGCAACGTTCTACCACACAAGGCAAAGTAACTCAACGCAAAGTAATACAACGCAAAGTAACACACCGCAAAGTAACACAACGTTCTACAACACAACCCAAAGTAAAACAATGCAAAGTAACACAACGCAAAGTAACGCAACGCAAAGTAACGCAACGCACTACAACACAGGGCAAGGTAACGCAACGCAAAGTAATGCAATGCAAAGTAAGACAACGCAAAGTAACGCAATGCAAAGTAATGCAACGCAACGCAATACAACACAAGGCAAAGTAACACAAGGCAAAGTAACGCAACGCAAAGTCACGCAACGCAAAGTAACGCAACGCAAAGTAACGCAACACATTACAACACAAGGCAAAGTAACGCAACGCAAAGTAACGCAAAGCAAAGTAACGCAACGCAAAGTAACACAACGCAAAGTAACACAAGGCAAAGTAACACAAGGCAAAGTAACACAAAGCACTACAAAACAAGGCAAAGTAACACAAGGGAAAGTAACACAACGCAAAGTAACGCAACGCAAAGTAACAATGCAAAGTAACAACGCAAAGTAACGCAAAACAACGCACTACAACGCATCGCACTAAAACACAAAGCAAAGTAACGCAACGCAAAGTAACGCAACGCAAAGTAACGCAACGCAAAGTAACGCAACGCAAAGTAAACCAACGCAAAGTAACGCAAAGTAACGCACTACAACAAAAGGCAACGTAACGCAACGCAAAGTAACACAACGCAAAGTAACACAATGCAAGGTAACGCAAAGCAAAGTAACGCAACGCAAAGTAACACAACACAAAGTAACACAACGCAAAGTAACGCAACACATTACAACACAAGGCAAAGTAATGCAACGCAAAGTAATGCAATGCAAAGTAACACAACGCAAAGTAATGTAATGCAAAGTAAGACAACGCAAAGTAAGGCAACACATTACAACACAAGGCAAAGTAATGCAACGCAAAGTAATGCAATGCAAAGTAACACAACGCAAAGTAACGCAACGTTAAGTATCGCACCACACTACAACACAAGGCAAAGTAGCGCAACGCACTATGACACAACGCAAAGTAACTAATGCAAAGTAACACAAGGCAAAGTAACACAACACACTACAACAAAAGGCAAAGTAACGCAACGCAAAGTAACACACTGCTAAGTAACGCAACGTTCTACAACACAAGGCAAAGTAACTCAATGCAAAGTAACTCAATGCAAAGTAACACAACGCAAAGTAACGCAACGTTAAGTATCGCACCACACTACAAATTAAGGCAAAGTAACGCAACGCACTACGACACAACGCAAAGTAACTAATGCAAAGTAACACAACACACTACAACACAAGGCGAAGTAACGCAACGCAAAGTAACACACTGCTAAGTAACGCAACGTTCTACAACACAAGGCAAAGTAACTCAACGCAAAGTAATACAACACAAAGTAACACAATGCAAAGTAACGCAACGTTCTACAATACAAGGCAAAGTAACGCAACGCAAAGTAACTCAATATAAAGTAACACAACGCAAAGTAACACAACGCAAAGTAACGCAACGCACTACAACACAGGGCAAAGTAATGCAACGCAAATTAATTCAACGCAAAGTAAGACAACGCAAAGTAACGCAATGCAAAGTAATGAAACGCAAAGCAATACAACACAAGGTAAAGTAACACAAGGCAAAGTAACACAAGGCAAAGTAACGCAACACAGTAAAACACAAGGCAAAGTAAGGCAACTCAAATCAACACATCGCAAAGTAATGCAACGCAACGCACTACAACATAACGCAAAGTAACACAAGGCAACGTAACATAACGCAAAGTAATGCAACGCAAAGTAACGCAATGCAAAAGTAATGCTACGTGCTACAACACAACGCAAAGTAACACAATGCAAGGTAACGCAAAGCAAAGTAACGCAACGCAAAGTAACACAACGCAAAGTAACACAACGCAAAGTAACGCAACACATTACAACACAAGGCAAAGTAATGCAACGCAAAGTAATGCAACGCAAAGTAACACAACGCAAAGTAACACAACGCAAAGTAACGCAACACATTACAACACAAGGCAAAGTAATGCAACACAAAGTAATGCAACGTTAAGTATCGCACCACACTGCAACACAAGGCAAAGTAGCGCAACGCACTACGACACAACGCAAAGTAACTAATGCAAAGTAACACAAGGCAAAGTAACACAACACACTACAACAAAAGGCAAAGTAACGCAACGCAAAGTAACACACTGCTAAGTAACGCAACGTTCTACAACACAAGGCAAAGTAACTCAATGCAAAGTAACTCAATGCAAAGTAACACAACGCAAAGTAACGCAACGTTAAGTATCGCACCACACTACAAAACAAGGCAAAGTAACGCAACGCACTACGACACAACGCAAAGTAACTAATGCAAAGTAACACAACACACTACAACACAAGGCGAAGTAACGCAACGCAAAGTAACACACTGCTAAGTAACGCAACGTTCTACAACACAAGGCAAAGTAACTCAACGCAAAGTAATACAACACAAAGTAACACAATGCAAAGTAACGCAACGTTCTACAATACAAGGCAAAGTAACGCAACGCAAAGTAACTCAATGCAAAGTAACACAACGCAAAGTAACACAACGCAAAGTAACGCAACGCACTACAACACAGGGCAAAGTAATGCAACGCAAAGTAATTCAACGCAAAGTAAGACAACGCAAAGTAACGCAATGCAAAGTAATGAAACGCAAAGCAATACAACACAAGGTAAAGTAACACAAGGCAAAGTAACACAAGGCAAAGTAACGCAACACAGTAAAACACAAGGCAAAGTAAGGCAACTCAAATCAACACATCGCAAAGTAATGCAACGCAACGCACTACAACATAACGCAAAGTAACACTAGGCAACGTAACATAACGCAAAGTAATGCAACGCAAAGTAACGCAATGCAAAAGTAATGCTACGTGCTACAACACAACGCAAAGTAACACAAGGCAAAGTAACACAACGCAAAGTAACGCAACGTTAAGTATCGCACCCCACTACAACACAAGGCAAAGTAACGCAACGCACTACGACACAACGCAAAGTAACTAATGCAAAGTAACACAAGGCAAAGTAACACAACACACTACAACACAAGGCGAAGTAACGCAACGCAAAGTAACACACCGCTAAGTAACGCAACATTCTACAACACAAGGCAAAGTAACTCAACGCAAAGTAATACAACGCAAAGTAACGCAACGCAAAGTAACACAACGCAAAGTAACACAACGCAAAGTAACACAACGCAGTGCACTACAACACAACGCAAAGTAACACAACGCAAAGTAACACAATGCAAAGTAACACAACGCAAAGTAACGCAACGCACTACAACACAATGAAAAGTAACGTAATGCAAAGTAACATGACGCAAAATAACACAACGTAAAGTAACACAACGCAAAGTAACACAATGCAAAGTAATGCAAAGCAAAGTAACGCAATGCAAATTAACACAACACAAACTAACGCATCTTTCTACAAAACAAGGTAAAGTAACGCAATGCAAAGTAACACAGCGCAAAGTAACACAATGCAGTACAAAAAAGGCAAAGTAACGCAACGCAAAGTAACGCAACGCAAAGTAAGACAAGGCAAAGTAACGCAACGGTAAGTAAAAGCAACACACTACAACACAAGGCAAAGTAACGCAACGCACTACGACACAATGCAAAGTAACTAATGCAAAGTAACACAAGGCAAAGTAACACAACACACTACAACACAAGGCGAAGTAACGGAACGCAAAGTAACACACCGATAAGTAACGCAACGTTATACAAGACAAGCCAAAGTAACTCAATGCAAAGTAACACAACGCAAAGTAACACAACGCAAAGTAACGCAACGCACTACAACACAGGGCAAAGTAATGCAACGCAAAGTAATTCAACGCAAAGTAAGACAACGCAAAGTAACGCAATGCAAAGTAATGAAACGCAAAGCAATACAACACAAGGTAAAGTAACACAAGGCAAAGTAACACAAGGCAAAGTAACGCAACACAGTAAAACACAAGGCAAAGTAAGGCAACTCAAATCAACACATCGCAAAGTAAGGCAACGCAACGCACTACAACATAACGCAAAGTAACACTAGGCAACGTAACGTAACGCAAAGTAATGCAACGCAAAGTAACGCAATGCAAAACTAATGCTACGTGCTACAACACAACGCAAAGTAACACAAGGCAAAGTAATGCAACGCAAAGCAATGCAACGCAAAGTAACACAACGCAAAGTAACGCAACGTTAAGTATCGCACCCCACTACAACACAAGGCAAAGTAACGCAACGCACTACGACACAACGCAAAGTAACTAATGCAAAGTAACACAAGGCAAAGTAACACAACACACTACAACACAAGGCGAAGTAACGCAACGCAAAGTAACACACCGCTAAGTAACGCAACATTCTACAACACAAGGCAAAGTAACTCAACGCAAAGTAACGCAACGCAAAGTAACGCAACGCAAAGTAACGCAACGCAAAGTAACACAACGCAAAGTAACACAACGCAGTGCACTACAACACAACGCAAAGTAACACAACGCAAAGTAACACAACGCAAAGTAACGCAACGCACTACAACACAATGAAAAGTAACGTAATGCAAAGTAACACGACGCAAAATAACACAACGTAAAGTAACACAACGCAAAGTAACACAATGCAAAGTAATGCAAAGCAAAGTAACGCAATGCAAATTAACACAACACAAACTAACGCATCTTTCTACAAAACAAGGCAAAGTAACGCAATGCAAAGTAACACAACGCAAAGTAACACAATGCAGTACAAAAAAGGCAAAGTAACGCAACGCAAAGTAAGACAAGGCAAAGTAACGCAACGGTAAGTAAAAGCAACACACTACAACACAAGGCAAAGTAACGCAACGCAGTACAAAAAAGGCAAAGTAACGCAACGCAAAGTAAGACAAGGCAAAGTAACGCAACGGTAAGTAAAAGCAACACACTACGACACAATGCAAAGTAACTAATGCAAAGTAACACAAGGCAAAGTAACACAACACACTACAACACAAGGCGAAGTAACGGAACGCAAAGTAACACACCGATAAGTAACGCAACGTTATACAAGACAAGCCAAAGTAACTCAACGCAAAGTAATACAACGCAAAGTAAAGCAACGTTCTACAACACAACGCAAAGTAACGCAACGCAAAGTAACACAAGGCAAAGTAACACAAGGCAAAGTAACACAAGGCAAAGTAACACAAAGCACTACAAAACAAGGCAAAGTAACACAAGGGAAAGTAACACAACGCAAAGTAACACAACACAAAGTAACACAACGCAAAGTAACACAACGCAAAGTAACACAACGCAGTGCACTACAACACAACGCAAAGTAACACAACGCAAAGTAATGCAACGCAAAGTAACGTAACGCACTACAACACAATGAAATGTAACGTAATGCAAAGTAACACAACGCAAAGTAACACAATGCAAAGTAACACAATGCAAAGTAACGTAAAGGAATGTAACGCAACGCAAATTAACACAACACAAACTAACGCATCTTTCTACAACACAAGGCAAAGTAACGCAACGCAAAGTAACACAGCGCAAAGTAACACAATGCAGTACAAAAAAGGCAAAGTAACGTAACGCAAAGTAACGTAACGCAAAGTAACGCAACGCAAAGTAACGCAACGCAAAGTAACGCAACGCAAAGTAACACAAGGCAAAGTAAAGCAACGGTAAGTAAAATCAACACACTACAACACAAGGCAAAGTAACGCAATGCACTACGACACAACGCAAAGTAACACAAGGCAAAGTAACACAAGGCAAAGTAACACAAGGCAAAGTAACACAAAGCACTACAACACAAGGCAAAGTAACGCAACACAAAGTGACACAATGCAATGGAACACAATGCAAAGTAACGCAACGCTAAGTAACACACCGCAAAGTAACGCAACGTTCTACAATACAAGGAAAAGTAACGCAACGCAAAGTAACTCTATGCAAAGTAACACAACGCAAAGTAATGCAACACAACGCACTACAACACGGCAAAGTAACACAACGCAAAGTAATGCAACGCAAAGTAAGACAACACAAAGTAACGCAACACATTACAACACAAGGCAAAGTAATGCAAAGCAAAGTAACACAACGGAAAGTAACGCAACGTTAAGTATCGCAACACACTACAACACAAGGCAATGTAACGCAACGCAGTACGACACAACGCAAAGTAACTAACGCAAAGTAACACAAGGCAAAGTAACACAACGCACTACACTACAAGGCAAAGTAACGCAACGCAAAGTAATGCAAAGTAACACAACGCAAAGTAACGCAACGCAACGCACTACAACACAGGGCAAAGTAACGCAACGCAAAGTAATGCAATGCAAAGTAAGACAACGCAAAGTAACGCAATGCAAAGTAAAGCAACGTTCTACAACACAAGTCATAGTAATGCAACGCAAAGTAACGCAACACATTACAACACAAGGCAAAGTAACAACGCAAAGTAACGCAAAACAACGCATTGCAACGCATCGCACTACAACGCAACGCACTACAACGCATCGCACTAAAACACAAAGCAAAGTAACGCAACGCAAAGTAACGCAACGCAAAGTAACGCAACGCAAAGTAAAGCAACGCAAAGTAAAGCAACGCAAAGTAACGCAAAGTAACGCACTACAACAAAAGGCAAAGTAACGCAACGCAAAGTAACACAACGCAAACTAACACAATGCAAGGTAACGCAAAGCAAAGTAACGCAACGCAAAGTAACACAACGCAAAGTAACACAACGCAAAGTAACACAACGCAAAGTAACGCAACACATTACAACACAAGGCAAAGTATCTCTTCTCTTCATCTTCATCTTCAACCGCTTATCCGGGGTCGGGTCGCGGGGGCAACAGATCCAGCAGGGGACCCCAAACTTCCCTTTCCCTGGCCACATTAACCAGCTCTGACTGGGGGATCCCGAGGCGTTCCCAGGCCAGTGTGGAGATATAATCTCTCCATCTAGTCCTGGGTCGTCCCCGGGGTCTCCTCCCAGCTGGTCGTGCCTGGAACACCTCCCTAGGGAGGCGCCCAGGAGGCATCCTTACCAAATGCCCGAACCACCTCAACTGGCTCCTTTCAACGCAAAGAAGCAGCGGCTCTACTCCGAGTCCCTCACGGATGACCGAGCTTCTCACCTTATCTCTAAGGGAGAGGCCAGCCACCCTCCTGAGAAAACCCATTTCGGCCGCTTGTACTCGCGATCTAGTTCTTTCGGTCATGACCCAGCCCTCATGACCATAGGTGAGAGTAGGCACGAAGATTGACCGGTAGATAGAGAGCTTTGCCTTCCGGCTCAACTCTCTCTTCGTCACAACGGTGCGGTACAGCGACTGCAATACCGCCCCCGCTGCTCCGATTCTCCGGCCAATCTCACGTTCCATTGTTCCCTCACTCGTGAACAAGGCCCCGAGGTACTTGAACTCCTTCACTTGGGGTAAAGACTCATTCCCTACCTGGAGTAGACAATCCATCTAGGCAAAGTAACGCAACGCAAAGTAATGTAACGCAAAGTAATACAACGCAAAGTAACGCAACACATTACAACACAAAGCAAAGTAATGCAACGCAAAGTAATGCAATGCAAAGTAACACAACGCAAAGTAACGCAACGTTAAGTATCGCACCACACTACAACCCAAGGCAAAGTAACGCAACGTACTACGACACAACGCAAAGTAACTAATGCAAAGTAACACAAGGCAAAGTAACATAACACACTACAACACAAGGCAAAGTAACGCAACGCAAAGTAATGAAACGCAAAGCAATACAACACAAGGTAAAGTAACACAAGGCAAAGTAACACAAGGCAAAGTAATACAACGCAAAGTAACACACCGCAAAGTAACGCAATATTCTACAACACAAGGCAAAGTAACTCAACGCAAAGTAATACAACACAAAGTAACACAACGCAAAGTTACGCAACGTTCTACAATACAAAGCAAAGTAACGCTACGCAAAGTAACTCAATGCAAAGTAACGCAACGCAAAGTAACGCATTACAAAAAAAGGCAAAGTAACGAAATGCAAAGTAACATAATGCAAAGTAACACCATGCAAAGTAACGCAAAGCAAAGTAACCGACGCAAAATAACACAACACAAACTAACGCAACTTTCTAAAACACAAGGCAAAGTAACGTAACGCAAAGTAAGACAACGCAAAGTAACGCAACGCAAAGTAAAGCAACACATTACAACACAAGGCAAAGTAACGCAAGGCAAAGTAACACAACGCAAGGTAACGCAACGCTAAGTAACGCAACACACCACAACAAAAGGCAAAGTAACGCAACGCAAAGTAACGCAACACATTACAACACAAGGCAAAGTAACACAACGCAAAGTAACGCAACACATTACAACACAAGGCAAAGTAACGCAACGCAGAATAAAGCAATGCAATGTAATGCAACGCAAAGTAACACAACGCAAAGTAACACAACGCAAAGTAACAATGCAAAGTAACAACGCAAAAAAACGCAGTACAAGGCAACGCACAACAACGCATCGCACTACAACACAACGCAAAGTAACGCTACGCAAAGTAACACAACGCAAAGTAACGCAACGCAAAGTAACGCACTACAAAAAAAAAGGCAAAGTAACGCAATGCAAAGTAACACAATGCAAAGTAACACCATGCAAAGTAACGCAAAGCAAAGTAACCGACGCAAAATAACACAACACAAACTAACGCAACTTTCTACAACACAATGCAAAGTAACGCAACGCAAAGTAAGACAACGCAAAGTAACGCAACGCAAAGTAACGCAACACATTACAACACAAGGCAAAGTAACGCAAGGCAAAGTAACACAACGCAAAGTAACGCAACGCTAAGTAACGCAACACACCACAACACAAGGCAAAGTAACGCAATGCACTACGACACAATGCAAAGTAACGCAACGCAAAGTAACACAACCCAAAGTAACACAACGCAACGCACTACAACACAAGGCAAAGTAAAACAACGCAAAGTAAATCAACACATTACAACACAACGCAAAGTAACACAATGCATAGTAAAACAACGCAAAGTAACAACGCAAAGTAACCACGCAACGTAACGCAAAACAACGCACTACAATGCATCGCAATACAAGGCAACGCACTACAACACAATGCAAAGTAACACAAGGCAAAGTAACAATGCAAAGTAACACTATGCACTACAACAAAAGGCAAAGTAACACAACGCAAAGTAACACAATGCACTACAACAAAAGGCAAAGTAACACAACGCAAAGTAACGCAACACAAAGTAACGCAACGCAAAGTAACACAACGCAAAGTAACACAACACAAAGTAACACAACGCAAAGTAACAACACAAAGTCACACAAAACGCATTACAACGCATCGCACTACAACACAACGCACTAAAAAACAATGGAAAGTAACACGACGCAAAGTAAGACGACGCAAAGTAAGACGACGCAAAGTAAGACGACGCAAAGTAAGACGACGCAAAGTAAGACGACGCAAAGTAACACGACGCAAAGTAACGCAACGCAAAGTAACGCAACACAAAGTAACGCAACGCAAAGTAACACGACGCAAAGTAAGACAAGGCAAAGTAAGACAACGCAAAGTAACGCAACACATTACAACACAAGGCAAAGTAACACAACGCAAAGTAACACAATGCAAAGTAACGCAACGCTAAGTAACGCAATGCAAAGTAATGCAAAGCAAAGTAACACAACGCAAAGTAACACAACGCAAAGTAACAATGCAAAGTAACAACGCAAAAAAACGCAGTACAAGGCAACGCACAACAACGCATCGCACTACAACACAACACAAAGTAACACAACGCAAAGTAACGCAACGCAAAGTAACGCACTACAAAAAAAGGCAAAGTAACGCAATGCAAAGTAACACAATGCAAAGTAACGCAACACATTACAACACAAGGCAAAGTAACGCAAGGCAAAGTAACACAACGCAAAGTAACGCAACGCTAAGTAACGCAACACACCACAACACAAGGCAAAGTAACGCAATGCACTACGACACAATGCAAAGTAACGCAATGCAAAGTAACACAACCCAAAGTAACACAACGCAACGCACTACAACACAAGGCAAAGTAAAACAACGCAAAGTAAATCAACACATTACAACACAACGCAAAGTAACACAACGCAAAGTAACACAACGCTAAGTAACGCAATGCAAAGTAATGCAACGCAAAGTAACACAACGCAAAGTAACACAACGCAAAGTAACAATGCAAAGTAACAACGCAAAAAAACGCAGTACAAGGCAACGCACAACAACACATCTCACTACAACACAACGCAAAGTAACGCTACGCAAAGAAACACAACGCAAAGTAACGTAACGCAAAGCAACGCACTACAAAAAAAGGCAAAGTAACGCAATGCAAAGTAACACAATGCAAAGTAACGCAACACATTACAAAACAAGGCAAAGTAACGCAAGGCAAAGTAACACAACGCAAAGTAACGCAACGCTAAGTAACGCAACACACCAAAACACAATGCAAAGTAATGCAATGCACTACGACACAATGCAAAGTAACGCAACGCAAAGTAACACAACCCAAAGTAACACAACGCAACGCACTACAACACAAGGCAAAGTAAAACAACGCAAAGTAAATCAACACATTACAACACAACGCAAAGTAACACAACGCAAAGTAACACAATGCATAGTAACACAACGCAAAGTAACAACGAAAAGTAACAACGCAACGTAACGCAAAACAACGCACTACAATGCATCGCAATACAAGGCAACGCACTACAACACAATGCAAAGTAACACAAGGCAAAGTAACAATGCAAAGTAACACTATGCACTACAACAAAAGGCAAAGTAACACAACGCAAAGTAACACAATGCACTACAACAAAAGGCAAAGTAACACAACGCAAAGTAACGCAATGCAAAGTAACGCAACACAAAGTAACGCAACACAAAGTAACAAAACGCAAAGTAACACAACACAAAGTAACACAACGCAAAGTAACAACGCAAAGTCAGACAAAGCAACGCAGTACAACGCATCGCACTACAACACAACGCACTAAAAAACAATGGAAAGTAACACGACACAAAGTAACAAGACGCAAAGTAACACGACGCAAAGTAACACGACGCAAAGTAACGCAACGCAAAGTAGCGCAACACAAAGTAACGCAACGCAAAGTAACACAACGCAAAGTAACACAACGCAAAGTAACACAACGCAAAGTAACGAAACGCAAAGTAAGACAAGGCAAAGTAACACAACGCAAAGTAACGCAACGCAAAGTAACACAATACAAAGTAACGCAACGCTAAGTAACGCAATGCAAAGTAATGCAACGCAAAGTAACGCACTACAAAAAAATGCAACGTAACGCACCGCAAAGTAACACAACGCAAAGTAACAAAACGCAAAGTAACGCAACGCAAAGTAACTCAACGCAAAGTAACGCAACGCAAAGTAACACAATACAAAGTAACGCAACGCTAAGTAACGCAATGCAAAGTAATGCAAAGCAAAGTAACGCACTACAAAAAAATGCAAAGTAACGCACCGCAAAGTAACACAACGCAAAGTAACAAAACGCAAAGTAACGCAACGCAAAGTAACGGAACGCAAAGTAACGCAATGCAAAGTAACGCAACGCAAAGTAACGCAACACAAAGTAACAACGCAAAGTAACACAACGCACGACAACAAAAGGCAAAGTAACGCAATGCAAAATAACACAGCACTAACTAATGCAACTTTCAACAACACAAGGCAAAGTAACGCAACGCAAAGTAACGCAACGCAAAGTAACGCAACGCAAAGTAACGCAACGCAAAGTAACGCAACGCAAAGTAACGCAATGCAAAGTAAAACAACTTAAAGTAATGCAACGCGATGCACTACAACACAAGGCATAGTGACGCAACGCAAAGTAACGCAACTCAAAGTAACGCAACGCAAAGTAACGCAACGCAAAGTAACGCAACGCAAAGTAACGCAACGCAAAGTAACACAAGGAAAAGTAACACAATGGAAAGTAACACAATGCAAAGTAACGCAAAGCAAAGTAACAAAAGGCAAAGTAACAATGCAAAGTAACACTATGCACTACAACAAAAGGCAAAGTAACACAACGCAAAGTAACACAATGCACTACAACAAAAGGCAAAGTAACACAACGCAAAGTAACGCAACGCAAAGTAACGCAACGCAAAGTAACACAACGCAAAGTAACACAATGCATAGTAACACAACGCAAAGTAACAACGAAAAGTAACCACGCAACGTAACGCAAAACAACGCACTACAATGCATCGCAATACAAGGCAACGCACTACAACACAATGCAAAGTAACACAAGGCAAAGTAACAATGCAAAGTAACACTATGCACTACAACAAAAGGCAAAGTAACACAACGCAAAGTAACACAATGCACTACAACAAAAGGCAAAGTAACACAACGCAAAGTAACGCAACGCAAAGTAACGCAACACAAAGTAACAAAACGCAAAGTAAAACAACACAAAGTAACACAACGCAAAGTCACACAAAACAACGCATTACAACGCATCGCACTACAACACAACGCACTAAAAAACAATGGAAAGTAACACGACACAAAGTAACAACACGCAAAGTAACACGACGCAAAGTAACGCAACGCAAAGTAGCGCAACACAAAGTAGCGCAACACAAAGTAACGCAACGCAAAGTAACACAACGCAAAGTAACACAACGCAAAGTAACACAACGCAAAGTAACGAAACGCAAAGTAAGACAAGGCAAAGTAAGACAACGCAAAGTAACGCAACACATTACAACACAAGGCAAAGTAACACAACGCAAAGTAACGCAACGCAAAGTAACACAATACAAAGTAACGCAACGCTAAGTAACGCAATGCAAAGTAATGCAACGCAAAGTAACGCACTACAAAAAAATGCAAAGTAACGCACCGCAAAGTAACACAACCCAAAGTAACAAAACGCAAAGTAACGCAACGCAAAGTAACTCAACGCAAAGTAACGCAACGCAAAGTAACACAATACAAAGTAACGCAACGCTAAGTAACGCAATGCAAAGTAATGCAAAGCAAAGTAACGCACTACAAAAAAATGCAAAGTAACGCACCGCAAAGTAACACAACGCAAAGTAACAAAACGCAAAGTAACGCAACGCAAAGTAACGCAACGCAAAGTAACGCAATGCAAAGTAACGCAACGCAAAGTAACGCAACACAAAGTAACAACGCAAAGTAACACAACGCACGACAACAAAAGGCAAAGTAACGCAATGCAAAATAACACAGCACTAACTAATGCAACTTTCAACAACACAAGGCAAAGTAACGCAACGCAAAGTAACGCAACGCAAAGTAACGCAACGCAAAGTAACGCAACGCAAAGTAACGCAATGCAAAGTAAAACAACTTAAAGTAATGCAACGCGATGCACTACAACACAAGGCATAGTGACGCAACGCAAAGTAACGCAACTCAAAGTAACGCAACGCAAAGTAACGCAACGCAAAGTAACGCAACACAAAGTAACACAAGGAAAAGTAACACAATGGAAAGTAACACAATGCAAAGTAACGCAAAGCAAAGTAACAAAAGGCAAAGTAACAATGCAAAGTAACACTATGCACTACAACAAAAGGCAAAGTAACACAACGCAAAGTAACACAATGCACTACAACAAAAGGCAAAGTAACACAACGCAAAGTAACGCAACGCAAAGTAACGCAACGCAAAGTAACACAACGCAAAGTAACACAATGCATAGTAACACAACGCAAAGTAACAACGAAAAGTAACCACGCAACGTAACGCAAAACAACGCACTACAATGCATCGCAATACAAGGCAACGCACTACAACACAATGCAAAGTAACACAAGGCAGAGTAACAATGCAAAGTAACACAATGCACTACAACAAAAGGCAAAGTAACACAACGCAAAGTAACGCAACGCAAAGTAACGCAACACAAAGTAACGCAACACAAAGTAACAAAACGCAAAGTAACACAACAAAAAGTAACACAACGCAAAGTCACACAAAACAACGCATTACAACGCATCGCACTACAACACAACGCACTAAAAAACAATGGAAAGTAACACGACACAAAGTAACAACACGCAAAGTAACACGACGCAAAGTAACGCAAAGTAGCGCAACACAAAGTAACGCAACGCAAAGTAACACAACGCAAAGTAACACAACGCAAAGTAACACAACGCAAAGTAACGAAACGCAAAGTAAGACAAGGCAAAGTAAGACAACGCAAAGTAACGCAACACATTACAACACAAGGCAAAGTAACACAACGCAAAGTAACGCAACGCAAAGTAACAAAATACAAAGTAACGCAACGCTAAGTAACGCAAGGCAAAGTAATGCAACGCAAAGTAACGCACTACAAAAAAATGCAACGTAACGCACCGCAAAGTAACACAACGCAAAGTAACAAAACGCAAAGTCACGCAACGCTAAGTAACGCAATGCAAAGTAATGCAAAGCAAAGTAACGCACTACAAAAAAATGCAAAGTAACGCACCGCAAAGTAACACAACGCAAAGTAACAAAACGCAAAGTAACGCAACGCAAAGTAACGCAACGCAAAGTAACGCAATGCAAAGTAACGCAACACAAAGTAACAACGCAAAGTAACACAACGCACGACAACAAAAGGCAAAGTAACGCAATGCAAAATAACACAGCACTAACTAATGCAACTTTCAACAACACAAGGCAAAGTAACGCAACGCAAAGTAACGCAACGCAAAGTAACGCAATGCAAAGTAAAACAACTTAAAGTAATGCAACGCGATGCACTACAACACAAGGCATAGTGACGCAACGCAAAGTAACGCAACTCAAAGTAACGCAACGCAAAGTAACGCAACGCAAAGTAACGCAACGCAAAGTAACACAAGGAAAAGTAACACAATGGAAAGTAACACAATGCAAAGTAACGCAAAGCAAAGTAACAAAAGGCAAAGTAACGCAACGCAAAGTAACACAACTTAAAGTAACACACGCAAAGTAACACAATGCAAAGTAACACAAAGCAAAGTAACACAAGGCAAAGTAACACAACGTAAATTAATGCAAAGCAACGCATTACAACACAACGCAAGGTAACACAAGGCAAAGTAACCCAACGCAAAGCAACGCAAGGCAAAGTAATGCAACGTGCTACAACACAAGGCAAAGTAACGCAATGCAAAGTAACGCAACGCAAAGTAACGCAACGCAAAGTAACACAACGCAAAGTAACACAACGCAAAGTAACACAACGCAAAGTAACACAACGCACTGCAACAAAAGGCAAAGTAACGCAATGCAAAATAACACAACACAAACTAATGCAACTTTCTACAACACAAGGCAAAGTAACGCAACGCAAAGTAACGCAACGCAAAGTAACGCAACGCAAAGTAACGCAACGCAAAGTAACGCAACACAAAGTAAAACAACGCAAAGTAAAACAACGCAAAGTAAAACAATGCAAAGTAATGCAACGCAATGCACTACAACACAAGGCATAGTGACGTAACGCAAAGTAACGCAACGCAAAGTAACACAAGGCAAAATAACACAATGGAAAGTAACACAATGCAAAGTAACGCAAAGCAAAGTAATGCAAAACAAAGTAACACAACGCAAAGTAACACAAGGCAAAGTAACACAAGGCAAAGTAACACAACGCAAAGTAACGCAATTCAAAGTAACAATGCACTACAACAAAAGGCAAAGTAACGCAACGCAATGTTACACAAGGAAAGTAACACAACGCAAATTAATGCAACGCAACGCATTACAACACAACGCAAGGTAAGACAAGGCAATGTAACGCAACGCAAAATAACGCAACGCAAAGTAACAACACAAAGTAAAACAATGCAAAGTAAAAAAACGCAAAGTAAAACAATGCAAAGTAATGCAACGCAATGCACTACAACACAAGGCATAGAGACGCAACGCAAAGTAACGCAACGCAAAGTAACAGAAGGCAAAATAACACAATGGAAAGTAACACAATGCAAAGTAACGCAAAGCAAAGTAATGCAAAACAAAGTAACACAACGCAAAGTAACACAAGGCAAAGTAACACAACGCAAAGTAACCGATTCAAAGTAACAATGCACTACAACAAAAGGCAAAGTAACGCAACGCAAAGTAACACAAGGAAAAGTAACACAACGCAATGCAAAGTAACGCAACGCAAAGTAACGCAACACGTTACAACACAAGACAAAGTAACGCAACGCAAAGTAACACAGCTCAAAGTAACACAATGCAAAGTAACACAACTCAAAGTAACACAATGCAAAGTAACAATGCAAAGTAACAACGCAAAGTAACGCAAAAAAACGCAGTACAACACAACGCACAACAACGCAACGCAAAGTAACGCAACGCAAAGTAACGCAACGCAAAGTAACACAACGCAAAGTAATGCAAAACAAAGTAACACAACGCAAAGTAACACAAGGCAAAGTAACACAACGCAAAGTAACACAACGCAAAGTAACGCAATTCAAAGTAACAATGCACTACAACAAAAGGCAAAGTAACGCAACGCAAAGTAACACAAGGAAAAGTAACACAACGCAAAATAACACAATGGAAAGTAACACAATGCAAAGTAACGCAAAGCAAAGTAATGCAAAACAAAGTAACACAACGCAAAGTAACACAAGGCAAAGTAACACAACGCAAAGTAACGCAATTCAAAGTAACAATGCACTACAACACAAGGCATAGAGACGCAACGCAAAGTAACGCAACGCAAAGTAACACAAGGCAAAATAACACAATGGAAAGTAACACAATGCAAAGTAACGCAAAGCAAAGTAATGCAAAACAAAGTAACACAACGCAAAGTAACACAAGGCAAAGTAACACAACGCAAAGTAACGCAATTCAAAGTAACAATGCACTACAACAAAAGGCAAAGTAACGCAACGCAAAGTAACACAAGGAAAAGTAACACAACGCAAATTAATGCAACGCAACGCATTACAACACAATGCAAGGTAACACAAGGCAAAGTAACGCAACGCAAAGTAACAACGCAAAGTAACACAATGCAAAGTAACGCAATGCAAAGTAACGCAACGCAAAGTAACGCAACACGTTACAACACAAGACAAAGTAACGCAAAGCAAAGTAACACAACTCAAAGTAACACAATGCAAAGTAACAATGTAAAGTAACAACGCAAAGTAACGCAACAAAACGCAGTACAACACAACGCACAACAACGCATCGCACTACAACAAAACGCAAAGTAACGCAACGCAAAGTAACGCAACACAAAGTAACGCAAAGCAAAGTAACGCTACACAAAGTAACACAACGCAAAGTAACGCAACGCATAGTAACGCACTACAAAAAAAAAGGCTAAGTAACACAACGCAAAGTAACACAACGCAAAGTAACACTATGCAAAGTAACGCAAAGCAAAGTAACCAACGCAAAATAACACAACACAAACTAACGCAACTTTCTACAACACAAGGCAAAGTAACGCAACGCAAAGTAAGACAACGCAAAGTAACGCAACGCAAAGTAACGCAACACATTACAACACAAGGCAAAGTAACGCAAGGCAAAGTAACACAACGCAAAGTAACACAACACAAAGTAACACAACGCAAAGTAACGCAACGCTAAGTAACGCAAAACACCACAACACAAGGCAAAGTAACGCAACGCACTATGACACAATGCAAAGTAACGCAACGCAAAGTAACACAACCCAAAGTAACACAAGGCAAAGTAAAACAACGCAAAGTAACGCAACACATTACAACACAACGCAAAGTAACACAAGGCAAAGTAACACAACGCAAAGTAACACAATGCACTACAACAAAAGGACTTTGCGTAACGCAAAGCAAAGTAACCAACGCAAGATAACACAACACAAACTAACGCAACTTTCTACAACACAAGGCAAAGTAACGCTACGCAAAGTAACGCAACGCTAAATAACGCAACACACTACAACACAAGGCAAAGTAACGCAACGCACTACGACACAACGCAAAGCAACGCAACGCAAAGCAACGCAACACAAACGAACACAACGCAAAGTAACGCAACGCAAAGTAACGCAACGCAAAGTAACGCAACGCAAAGTAACGCAACGCAAAGTAACGCAACGCAAAGTAACGCAACGCAAAGTACCGCAACGCAAAGTAACGCAAAGTAATGCAACGCAAAGTAATGCAACGCAAAGTAATGCAACGCAAAGTAATGCAACGCAAAGTAATGCAACGTTCTACAACACAAAGTAACAACGCAAAGTAACACAAAACAACGCATTACAATGCATCGCACTACAACGCATCGCATTACAACACAACGCAAAGTAACGCAACGCAAAGTAACGCAACGCAAAATAACGCAACGCAAAGTAACGCAACGCAAAGTAATGCAACGCAAAGTAACGCAACGCAAAGTAACGCAAAGTAACGCAACGCAAAGTAACAACGCAAAGAAACAACGCAAAGTAAAACGCAAAGTAACGCAAAACAACGCATTACAACGCATCGCACTACAACGCAAGGCACTACAACGCATAGCACTACAACACAACGCAAAATAACGCAACGCAAAGTAACGCACTACAACAAAATGCAAAGTAACGCAACGCAAAGTAACACAACGCAAAGGAACACAATGCAAAGTAATGCAACGCAAAGTGACGCAACGCAAAGTAATGCAACCCATTACAACACAAGGTAAAGTAACGCAATGCAAAGTAACACAACACAAAGTAATGCAACGCAAAGTAACAACGCAAAGTAACAATTCAAAGTAACAACGCAAAGTAACGCAAAACAACGCATTACAACGTAACGCAAAGTAACGCAAAGTAACGCAACACAAAGTAATGCAACACAAAGTAACAACGCAAAGTAACAACGCAAAGTAACAACGCAAAGTAACGCAAAACAACGCATTACAACACTTCGCACTACAAAGCAACGCACTACAACACAACGCAAAATAACGCAACGCAAAATAACGCAACGCAAAGTAACGCACTACAACAAAATGCAAAGTAACGCAAAGTAACACAACGCAAAGGAACACAATGCAAAGTAACGCAACACACAGTAACGCAACGCAAAGTAACGCAACGCAAAGTAACGCAACGCAAAGTAACGCAACCCATTACAACACAAGGTAAAGTAACGCAGCACAAAGTAACACAACACAAAGTAATGCAACGCAAAGTAACAACGCAAAGTTACAATGCAAAGTAACGCAAAACAACGCATTACAACGTAACGCAAAGTAACGCAGCGCAAAGTAACGCAACGCAAAGTAACGCTACGGAAAGTAACGCAACGCTAAATATCGCAACACACTACAACACAAGGCAAAGTAACGCAGTGCAAAGTGACACAACGCAAAGTAACGCAACGCAAAGTAACGCAATGCAAAGTAACGCAACGTTCTACAACACAAGGCAAAGTAACGCAACGCAAAGTGACAAAACGCAAACGAGCACAATGCAAAGTAACGCAACGCAAAGTAACGCAACGCAAAGTAATGCAACGCAAAGTAATGCAACGCAAAGTAACAACACAAAGTAACAACGCAAAGTAACAACGCAAAGTAACAATGCAAAGTAACGCAAAACAACGCATTACAACGCATCGCACTACAACGCAACACACTACAATGCATCGCACTACAACACAACGCAAAATAACGCAACGCAAAGTAATGCACTACAACAAAATGCAAAGTAACGCAACGCATAGTAACACAACGCAAAGGAACACAATGCAAAGTCACGCAACGCAAAGTAACGCAACGCGAAGTAACGCAACGCAAAGTAACAACGCAAAGTAACAACGTAAAGTAACGCAACCCATTACAACACAAGGTAAAGTAACGCAACGCAAAGTAACACAACACAAAGTAATGCAAAGCAAAGTAATGCAAAGCAAAGTAACAACGCAAAGTAACAAGGCAAAGTAACGCAAAACAAAGCATTACAACGTAACGCAAAGTAACGCAACGCAAAGTAACGCAACGCAAAGTAACGCTACGCAAAGTAACTCAACGCTAAATAACGCAACACACTACAACACAAGGCAAAGTAACACAACGCACTACAACACAAGGCAAAGTAACGCAACGCACTACAACACAAGGCAAAGTAAGGCAACGCAAAGTGACACAACGCAAACGAACAAAATGCAAAGTAACGCAATGCAAAGTAACGCAACACGAAGTAATGCAACGCAAAGTAATGCAACGCAAAGTAACGCAACGCAAAGTAACGCAACGCAAAGTAACGCAACGCAAAGTAACGCAACCCATTACAACACAAGGTAAAGTAACGCAACGCAAAGTAACACAACACAAAGTAATGCAACGCAAAGTAACAACGCAAAGTAACAGCGCAAAGTAACAACGCAAAGTAACAACGCATAGTAACGCAAAACAACGCATTACAACGTAACGCAAAGTAACACAACGCAAAGTAACGCTACGCAAAGTAACGCAACACAAAGTAACGCAACACAAAGTAACGCAACGCAAAGTAACACAACGCAAAGTAACGCAACGCAAAGTAACGCAACACAAATTAACGCAACACAAAGTAACGCACTACAATAAAATGCAAAGTAACGCAACGCAAAATAACACAACGCAAAGTAACACAATGCAAAGTAACGCAAAGCAAAGTAACCAACGCAAGATAACACAACACAAAGTAACGCAAAGCAAAGTAACCAACGCAAGATAACACAACACAAACTAACGCAACTTTCTACAACACAAGGCAAAGTAACGCTACGCAAAGTAACGCAACGCTAAATAACGCAACACACTACAACACAAGGCAAAGTAACGCAACGCACTACGACACAACGCAAAGCAACGCAACGCAAAGCAACGCAACACAAACGAACACAACGCAAAGTAACGCAACGCAAAGTAACGCAACGCAAAGTAACGCAACGCAAAGTAACACAACCCAAAGTAACACAAGGCAAAGTAAAACAACGCAAAGTAACGCAACACATTACAACACAACGCAAAGTAACGCAACGCAAAGTAACGCAACGCAAAGTAACGCAACGCAAAGTAACACAACGCAAAGTAACACAATGCAAAGTAACACAACGCAAAGTAACAACGCAAAGTAACCACGCAAAGTAACCACGCAACGTAACGCAAAACAACGCACTACAACGCATCGCACTACAAGGCAAAGCACTACAACACAACGCAAAGTAACACAAGGCAAAGTAACAACGCAAAGTAACACAATGCACTACAACAAAAGGCAAAGTAACGCAATGCAATCTTATACAACGCAAAGTAACACAACACAAACTAACACAACACAAAGTAACGCAACTTTCTACAACACAAGGCAAAGTAACGCAACGCAAAGTAAGACAAGGCAAAGTAAGACAACGCAAAGTAATGCAACGCAAAGTAACACAACCCAAAGTAAGACGATGCAAAGTAATGCAACGCAAAGTAACACAACCCAAAGTAACACCATGCAAAGTAACGCAAAGCAAAGTAACCAACGCAAAGTAACACGACGCAAAGTAATGCAACGCAAAGTAACGCAACGCAAAGTAACGCAACACTAAGTAACGCAAAACACCACAACACAACCCAAAGTAACACAACCCAAAGTAACACAACGCAACGCACTACAACACAAGGCAAAGTAAAACAACGCAAAGTAACGCAACACATTACAACACAACGCAAAGTAACACAATGCAAAGTAACACAACACAAAGTAACACAGCGCAACGCACTACAACACAAGGCAAAGTAAAACAACGCAAAGTAACACAACGCAAAGTAACACAACGCAAAATAACGCAACACAAAGTAACACAACCCAAAGTAACACAGCGCAACGCACTACAACACAAGTCTAAGTAAAACAACGCAAAGTAACGCAACACATTACAACACAACGCAAAGTAACACAATGCAAAGTAACACAACGCAAAGTAACACGAGTCAAAGTAACACGATGCAAAGTAACGCAACGCAAAGTAACGCAACGCAAAGTAACGCTACGCAAAGTAACACAACGCAAAGTAACACAACGCAAAGTAACGCACTACAAAAAAAGGCTAAGTAACGCAACAGAAAGTAACACAACGCAAAGTAACACCATGCAAAGTAACGCAAAGCAAAGTAACACAACACAAACAAACGCAACGTTCTACAACGCAAGGCAAAGTAACGCAACGCAAAGTAAGACAACGCAAAGTAACGCAACGCAAAGTAACGCAACACATTACAACACAAGGCAAAGTAACGCAAGGCAAAGTAACACAACGCAAAGTAACACAACGCAAAGTAACACAACGCAAAGTAACACAACGCAAAGTAACACAACGCAAAGTAACGCAACACAAAGTAACGCAACACTAAGTAACGCAAAACACCACAACACAACCCAAAGTAACACAACCCAAAGTAACACAACGCAACGCACTACAACACAAGGCAAAGTAAAACAACGCAAAGTAACGCAACACATTACAACACAACGCAAAGTAACACAATGCAAAGTAACACAACACAAAGTAACACAGCGCAACGCACTACAACACAAGGCAAAGTAAAACAACGCAAAGTAACACAACGCAAAGTAACACAACGCAAAATAACGCAACGCAAAGTAACACAACCCAAAGTAACACAGCGCAACGCACTACAACACAAGTCTAAGTAAAACAACGCAAAGTAACGCAACACATTACAACACAACACAAAGTAACACAATGCAAAGTAACACAACGCAAAGTAACACGAGTCAAAGTAACACGACGCAAAGTAACGCAACGCAAAGTAACGCAACGCAAAGTAACGCAACACATTACAACACAAGGCAAAGTAACACAACGCAAAGTAACACAATTCACTACAACAAAAGGCAAAGTAACACAATGCAAAGTAACAAAACGCAAAGTAATGCAACGCAAAGTAACACAACGCAAAGTAACACAACGCAAAGTAACACAACGCAAAGTAACGCAACGCAAAGTAACACAACCCAAAGTAACACACCGCAACGCACTACAACAAAAGGCAAAGTAATGCAACGCAAAGTAACACAACGCAAAGTAAAACGACGCAAAGTAACGCAACGCAAAGTAACGCAACGCACCGCAAAGTAACGCAACGCAACGCAAAGTACAGCAACGCAAAGTACAGCAACGCAAAGTAACACAACGCAAAGTAACACAACACAAAGTAACGCAACTTTCTACAACACAAGGCAAAGTAACATAACGCAAAGTAACACAACGCAAAGTAACACAACACATTACAACACAACGCAAAGTAACGCAACACATTACAACACAATGCAAAGTAACACAACGCAAAGTAACACAACGCAAAGTAACGCAACAAATTACAACACAACGCAAAGTAACACAACCCAAAGTAACACAACCCAAAATAACACAACGCAACGCACTACAATACAAGGCAAAGTAAAACAACGCAAAGTAACACAACACATTACAACACAACGCAAAGTAACATAATGCAACGTAACACAACGCAAAGTAACACGACGCAAAGTACCGCAACGCAAAGCAACGTAACGCAAAGTACCGCAATGCAAAGTAACGCAACGCAAAGTAACGCAACGCAAAGTAACGCAACACAAAGTAGCGCAACACAAAGTAACGCAACACAAAGTAACGTAACGCAAAGTAACGCAACGCAAAGTAACACAACGTAAAGTAAGACAACGCACTACAATAAAAGGCAAAGTGATGCAACGCAAAGTAATACAACGCAAAGTAACAAAATGCAAAGTAACACAACGCAAAGTAACACGACGCAAAGTAACACGACGCAAAGTAACACAACGCAAAATAACGCAACGCAAAGTAACACAACGCAAAGTAACGCAACGCAAAGTAACGCAACACATTACAACACAAGGCAAAGTAACACAACGCAAAGTAACACAATGCACTACAACAAAAGGCAAAGTAACACAATGCAAAGTAACAAAACGCAAAGTAATGCAACGCAAAGTAACACAACGCAAAGTAACGCAACGCAAAGTAACACAACCCAAAATAACACAGCGCAACGCACTACAACACAAGGCAAAGTAAAAAAACGCAAAGTAACGCAACACATTACAACACAAGGCAAAGTAACACAACGCAAAGTAACACAATGCACTACAACAAAAGGCAAAGTAACACAATGCAAAGTAACAAAACGCAAAGTAATGCAACGCAAAGTAACACAACACAAAGTAACACAACGCAAAGTAACGCAACGCAAAGTAACACAACCCAAAATAACACAGCGCAACGCACTACAACACAAGGCAAAGTAAAAAAACGCAAAGTAACGCAACACATTACAACACAACTCAAAGTAACACAATGCAAACTAACACAACACATTACAACACAACGCAAAGTAACACAACGCAAAGTAACTCAACACATTACAACGCAACGCAAAGTAACACAACGCAAAGTAACACAAGGCAAAGTAACACGACGCAAAGTAACGCAACGCAAAGTAACACAACCCAAAGTAACACAATCCAAAGTAACACAACGCAACGCACTACAATACAAGGCAAAGTAAAACAACGCAAAGTAACGGAACACATTACAACACAACGCAAAGTAACACAATGCAAAGTAACGCAACGCAAAATAACACGACGCAAAGTAACGCAACGCAAAGTAACGCAACGCAAAGTAAGGCAACGCAAAGTACTGCAACGCAAAGCAACGTAACGCAAAGTACCGCAACGCAAAGTAACGCAACGCAAAGTAACGCAACACAAAGTAACGCAACACAAAGTAAAGCAGCGCAAAGTAACGCAACGCAAAGTAACACAACGTAAAGTAACACAACGCACTACAACAAAAGGCAAAGTGATGCAACGCAAAGTAATACAACGCAAAGTAACACAATGCAAAGTAACACAACGCAAAGTAACACGACGCAAAGTAACGCAACGCAAAGTAAAGCAAAGCAAAGTAACGCAATGCAAAGTAACGCAACACATTACAACACAAGGCAAAGTAACACAACGCAAAGTAACACAATGCACTACAACAAAAGGCAAAGTAACACAATGCAAAGTAACAAAACGCAAAGTAATGCAACGCAAAGTAACAACACGCAAAGTAACGCAACGCAAAGTAACACAACCCAAAATAACACAGCGCAACGCACTACAACACAAGGCAAAGTAAAACAACGCAAAGTAACGCAACACATTACAACACAATGCAAACTAACACAACACAAAGTAACACAACGCAAAGTAACGCAACACAAAGTAACGCAACGCAAAGTAACACAACCCAAAGTAACACAACCCAAAGTAACACAACGCAACGCACTACAACACAAGGCGAAGTAAAACAACGCAAAGTAACGCAACACATTACAACACAACGCAAAGTAATACAATGCAAAGTAACACAATGCAAAGTAACACAACGCAAAGTAACGCAACGCAAAGTACAGCAACGCAAAGTAACACAACGCAAAGTAACGCAACGCAAAGTAACACAACGCAAGGTAACACGACCCAAAGTAACGCAATGTAAAGTAACGCAACTCAAAGTAACGCAACTCAAAGTAACGCAACGCAAAGTAAGACAACGCAAGGTAACACGACCCAAAGTAACGCAACGCAGAGCAATGCAACGCAAAGCAATGCAACGCAAAGTAACGCAACGCACTACAACACAATGCAAAGTAAAGCAACGCAAAGTAACGCAACGCAAAGTACAGCAACTCAAAGTAACGCAACGCAAAGTAACGCAACGCAAAGTAACGCAACTTAAAGCAACGCAACGCAAAGTACCGCAACGCAAAGTACCGCAACGCAAAGTAACGCAATGCAAAGTAACACAACGTAAAGTAACACAACGCAAAGTAACACAATGCACTACAACAAAAGGCGAAGTAACGCAACGAAAAGTTATAGAACACAAAGTAACACAACACAAACTAACACAATTTTCTAGAGCACAAGGCAAAGTAACGCAACGCAAAGTATAAGAACGCAAAGTAACGCAACACATTACAACACAAGGCAAAGTAACACAACGCAAAATAACAAAACGCAAAGTAATGCAACGCAAAGTAACACAACCCAAAGTAACACAGCACAACGCACTACAACAAAAGGCAAAGTAAAACAACGCAAATTAACGTAAGACATTACAACACAATGCAAAATAATAAAATGCAAAGTAACACAACGCAAAGTAACATGACGCAAAGTAACATGACGCAAAGTAACGCAACAAAAAGTAAAACAACGCAAAGTAACGCAACACATTACAACACAAGGCAAAGTAACACAACGCAAAGTAACACAACGTAAAGTAACAACGCAAAGTAACGCAAAACAATGCACTACAACGCATCGCACTAGAACGCAACGCACTACAACACAAGGTAAAGTAACACAACGCAAAGTAACACAATGCACTACAACAAAAGGCAAAGTAACGCAACGCAAAGTAACGCAACGCAAAGTAACGCAACGCAAAGTAACGCAACGCAAAGTAATGCAACGCAAAGTAACGCAACGCAAAGTAACACGACGCAAAGTAACACAAGTCATAGTAACACAACGAAAAGTAACACAATGCACTACAACAAAAGGCAAAGTATCACAACGCAAAGTAACACAACACATTACAACACAAGGCAAAGTAACACAACACAAAGTAACACAACGTAAAGTAACAACGCAAAGTAACAACGCAAAGTAACGCAAAACAACGCACTACAACGCATCGCACTAGAACGCAACGCACTACAACACAAGGCAAAGTAACACAACGCAAAGTAACACAATGCACTACAACAAAAGGCAAAGTAACGCAACGCAAAGTAACGCAACGCAAAGTAACGCAACGCAAAGTAATGCAACGCAAAGTAACGCAACGCAAAGTAACACAACGCAAAGTAACACAACGCAAAGTCACGCAAAACAACACATTAAAACGCATTGCACTACAACACAACGCACTAAAAAACAAAGGAAAGTAACACAACGCAAAGTAACGCAACGCAAAGTAACGCAACGCAAAGTAACACAACGCAAAGTAACACACCGCAAAGTAAAGCAACGTTCTACAATATAAGGCAAAGTAACGCAACGCAAACTAATGCAACGCAAAGTAATACAACGCAAAGTAACGCAATGCAAAGTAATGCAACGCAAAGCAATGCAACTCAAGGTAAAGTAACACAAGGCAAAGTAACACGAGGCAAAGTAACGCAACACAGTACAACACAAGGCAAAGTAAGGCAACGCAAATTATCACAACGCAAAGTAA
The DNA here is from genome assembly GCA_947000775.1 of Pterois miles. Lineage (NCBI taxonomy): Eukaryota > Metazoa > Chordata > Actinopteri > Perciformes > Scorpaenidae > Pterois > Pterois miles. Next base: position 2,295,232 of record CAMQGK010000123.1, read on the forward strand.
TGCAACGCAACGCACTACAACACAACGCAAAATAACACAAGGCAAAGTAACACAACGCAAAGTAACGCAATGCACTACAACACAAGGCAAAGTAATGCAAAACAAAGTAACACAACGGAAAGTAACACAAGACAAAGTAACACAACGCAAAGTAACGCAATGCAAAGTAACGCAATGCACTAAAACACAATGCAAAGTAATGCAACGCAAAGTAACACAATGCACTAGAACAAAATGCAAAGTAATGCAACATAAAGTAACGCAAAGGAAAGTCACACAACGCAAAGTAACACAATGCAAAGTAACGCAAAGCAAAGTAAGGCAACGCAAATTAACATAACACAAACTAACGCAACTTTCTACAACACAATGCAACGTAAAACAACGCAAAGTAACGCAACACATTACAACACAAGGCAAAGTAACACAACGCAAAGTAACACAACGTAAAGTAACAACGCAAAGTAACAACAACAAAGTAAGGCAAAACAACGCACTACAACGCATCGCACTAGAACGCAATGCACTACAACACAAGGCAAAGTAACACAACGCAAAGTAACACAATGCACTACAACAAAAGGCAAAGTAACGCAACGCAAAGTAACGCAACGCAAAGTAACACAACGCAAAGTAACGCAACGCAAAGTAACGCAACGCAAAGTAACGCAACGCAAAGTAACGAAAAACAACGCTCTACAACGCATCGCACTACAGCGCAACGCACTACAACACAACGCAAAGTAACACAAGTCATAGTAACACAACGCAAAGTAACACAATGCACTACAACAAAAGGCAAAGTAACGCAACGCAAAGTTATACAACGCAAAGTAACACAACAAACTCACGCAACTTTCTACAACACAAGGCAAAGTAACGCAACGCAAAGTAACGCAACACATTACAACACAAGGCAAAGTAACACAACACAAAGTAACACAATGGAAAGTAACGCAACGCAAAGTAACACAAAGCAAAGTAACGCAACGCTAAGTAACGCAACACACTGCGACACAAGGCAAAGTAACGCAACGCACTACGACACAACGGAAAAGTAACGCAACGCAAAGTAACACAAGGCAAAGTAACACAACGCACTACAACACAAGGCAAAGTAACGCAACGCAAAGTGACACAACGCAAAGTGACACAACGCAAAGGAACACAATGCAAAGTAACAACGCAAAGTAACGCAACACATTACAACATAAGGTAAATTAACACAACGCAAAGTAACACAACACAAAGTAATGCAACACAACACATTAAAACACAAGGCAAAGTAACACAACGCAAAGTAAAACAACGCAAAGTAACACAACGCAAAGTAACACAACGCAAAGTAACACAACGCAAAATAACAACACAAACTAACGCAAAACAAAGCACTACAATGCAAAGTAACGCAAAGTAACGCAACGCAAAGTAACGCAACGCAAAGTAACGCAACGTGAAGTAACGCAACGTAAAGTAACACAATGCACTACAACAAAAGGCAAAGTAACGCAACGCAAAGTTATACAACGCAAAGTAACACAACAAACTCACGCAACTTTCTACAACACAAGGCAAAGTAACGCAACGCAAAGTAACGCAACACATTACAACACAAGGCAAAGTAACACAACACAAAGTAACACAACGGAAAGTAACGCAACGCAAAGTAACACAAGGCAAAGTAACACAATGCACTACAACAAAAGGCAAAATAATGCTACGCAAAGTTATACAACGCAAAGTAACATAACGCAAACTAACACAACTTTCTACAACACAAGGCAAAGTAACGCAACGCAGTACAACACAACGCAAAGTAACGCAACGCAAAATAACAACACAAACTAACGCAAAACAAAGCACTACAATGCAAAGTAACGCAAAGTAACGCAACGCAAAGTAACGCAACGCAAAGTAACGCAACGTGAAGTAACGCAACGCACTACAACACAATGCAAAGTAACGCAACGCAAAGTAACGCAACGCAAAGTAACGCAACGCAAAGTAACGCAACGCAAAGTAACGCAACGTAAAGTAACGCAACGTAAAGTAACACAACGCACCACAACAAAAGGCAAAGTGACGCAACGCAAAGTAACACAATGTAAAGTAATGCAACGCACTACAACACAAGGCAAAGTAACGCAACGCACTACGACACAACGCAAAATAACGCACCACAAAGTAACACAAGGCAAAGTAACACAACGCACTACAACACAAGGCAAAGTAACGCAATGCAAAGTGACACAACGCAAAGGAACACAACGCAAAGTAACGCAACGCAAAGTAATGCAACGCAAAGTAACAACGCAAATTAACAACGCAAAGTGACGCAAAACAACGCACTACAACGCATCGCACTAGAACGCAACGCACTACAACACAATGCAAAGTAACACAAGGCAAAGTAACAAAAGACAAAGTAACACAATGCACTACAACAAAAGGCAAAATAATGCTACGCAAAGTTATACAACGCAAAGTAACACAACACAAACCAACACAACTTTCTACAACACAAGGCAAAGTAACGCAACGCAGTACAACACAACGCAAAGTAACGCAACGCAAAATAACAAAAGACAAAGTAACACAACGCACTACAAAACAAGGCAAAGTAACGCAAGGCAAAGTAACGCAAGGCAAAGTAATGCAACGCAACGCAATACAACACAAGGTAAAGTAACACAAGGCAAAGTAACACAAGACAAAGTAACGCAACACAGTACAACCCAAGGCAAAGTAAGGCAACACTAATTAACACAACGCAAAGTAATGCAACGCAACTTACTATAAGACAACGCAAAGTAACAAAAGGCAAAGTAACGCAACGCAAAGTAACGCAACGCAAAGTAACGCAATGCAAAGTAACGCAACGCAAAATAATGCAATGTGCTACAACAAAAGGCAAACTAACGCAATGCAAAATAACACAACACAAAGTAACACAATGCAAAGTAAGGCAACGCAAAGTAACGCAACACATTACAACACAAGACCAAGTAAGGCAACGCAAAGTAACACAACCCAAAGTAACAAAACGCAACGCACTACAACCCAAGGCAAAGTAAAACAACGCAAAGTAACGCAACACATGACAACACAACGTAAAGTAACACAACGCAAAGTAACACAATGCAAAGAAACACAATGCAAAGTAACAACGCAAAGTAACAACGGAAAGTAACAACGCAAAGTAATGCAAAACAACGCACTACAACGCAAAGTAAGGCAACACAAATTAACACAACGCAAAATAATGCAACGCAACTTACTATAACACAACACAACGTAACAAAAGGCAAAGTTACACAACGCAAAGTAACGCAACGCAAAGTCACGCAACGCAAAGTAATGCAATGTGCTACAACAAAAGGCAAAGTAACGCAATGCAAAATAACACAACACAAAGTAACACAATGCAAAGTAAGGCAACGCAAAGTAACGCAACACATTACAACACAAGACAAAGTAAGGCAACGCAAAGTAACACGACGCAAAGTAACACAACGCAAAGTAACGCAACACATTACAACACAAGGCAAAGTAACGCAATGCACTACAACACTATGCAAAGTAACGCAGCGCAAAGTAACACAACACAAACTAACGCAACAGACTACGACACAACGCAAAGTAACGCAACGCAAACTAACGCAATGCACTACAAGACAAGGCAAAGTAACACAACGCAAAGTAACGCAACGCAAAGTAACGCAACGCAAAGTAACGCAACGCAAAGTAACGCAACGCAAAGTAACGCAACGCAAAGTAACGCAACGTTCGACAACACAAGAGACAGTAACGCAACGCAAAGTAACACAACCCAAAGAAACACAACGCAACGCATTACAACACAAGGCAAAGTAAAACAACGCAAAGTAACGCAACACATTTCAACAGAAGGTAAAGTAACGCAATGGAGAGTAACACAACGCAAAGTAACGCAACGCAAAGTAACACAAGGTAAAGTAACACAAGGCAAAGTAACACAATGCAAAGTAACGCAAAGCAAAGTAATGCAAAACAAAGAAACACAACGCAAAGTAACACAAGGCAAAGTAACACAAGGCAAAGTAACACAACGCAAATTAACGCAACTCAAAGTAACACAACTCAAAGTAACACAATGCACTAGAACAAAAGGCAAAGTAACGCAACGCAAAGTAACACAACGCAAAGTAACACAAGGCAAAGTAACACAATGCAAAGTAACGCAAAGCAAAGTAACGCAACTCAAAGTAAGACAAGGCAAAGTAACACAACACAAATTAATGCAACGCAACGCATTACAACACAACGCAAGGTAACACAACGCAATGTAACACAACACAAAGTAACGCAACACAACGAACTCCAACAAAAGGCAAAGTAAAACAACAGAACGTAACAAAATGCAAAGTAACGCAATGCAAAGAAACGCAACGCAAAGTAACGCAACGCAAAGTAACACAACGCAAAGTAACGCAACGCAAAGTAACGCAACGCACCAGAACACAATGCAAAGTAACGCAACGCAAAGTAACAAAACGTAAAGTAATACAACGCACTAGAACAAAAGGCAAAGTGACACAACGCAAAGTACTACAACGCAAAGTAACACAATGCAAAGTAACGCAAAGCAAAGTAACCAATGCAAAGTAACGCAACGCTAAGTAAAGCAACACACTACAACACAAGGCAAAGTAACACAACGCACTACAACACAAGGCAAAGTAACGCAACGCAAAGTAATGCAACGCGCTACAACACAATGCAAATTAACGCAACGCAATGTAACGCAACGTAAAGTAAACCAACGTAAAGTAACACAACGCACTAGAACAAAAGGCAGTGAAGCAACGCAAAGTAATACAACGCAAAGTAACACAATGCAAAGTAACGCAAAGCAAAGTAACCAACGCAAAGTAACGCAATGCTAAGTAACGCAACGCTAAGTAACATAGCACACTACAACACAAGGCAAAGTAACGCAACGCACTACGACACAACGCAAAGTAACGCGACCCAAAGTAACACAAGGCAAATTAACACAACGCACTACATCACAAGGCAAAGTAACGCAACGCAAAGTAACGCAACGCAAAGTAACGCAACGCAAAGTAACGCAACGCAAAGTAACGCAACGCAAAGTAACGCAACGCAAAGTAACACAACGCACTACAACACAAGGCAAAGTAACGCAACGCAAAGTGACACAACGCAGTGGAACACAATGCAAAGTAACAAGGCAAAGTAACGCAACACATTACAACATAAGGTAAATTAACGCAACGCAAAGTAACGCAACGCAAAGTAACGCACTACAACAAAATGCAAAGTAACGCAACGCAAAGTAACACAACACAAAGTAACACAACACAAAGTAACGCAAAGCAAAGTAACCAACGCAAGATAACACAACACAAACTAACGCAACTTTCTACAACAAGTTATCAAGGTAAAGTAACGCAACGCAAAGTAACACAACACAAAGTAATGCAACACAAAGTAACAACGCAAAGTAACAACGCAAAGTAAAAACGCAAAGTAACAACGCAAAGTAACAACGCAAAGTTACAAGGCATTAAAACGCATCGCACTACAACGCAACGCACTACAACGCATCGCACTACAACACAAAGCAAAGTAACGCAACGCAAAGTAACGCAACGCAAAGTAACGCAACACACTACAACACAACGCAAAGTAACTAATGAAAAGTAACACAACGCAAAGGAACACAATGCAAAGTAATGCAACGCAAAGTAACAACTCAAAGTAATAACGCAAAGTAACAACGCAAAGTAACAACGCAAAGTAACGCAAAACAACGTATTACAACGTAACGCAAAGTAACACAACGCAAAGTAACGCACTACAACAACATACAAAGTAACGCAACTCAAAGTAACGCAACTCAAAGTAACACAACGCAAAGGAACACAATGCAAAGAAACGCAACGCAAAGTAACGCAACGCAGAGTAACGCACTACAACAAAATACAAAGTAACGCAACGCAAAGTAACACAACGCAAAGGAACACAATGCAAAGAAACGCAACGCAAAGTAACGCATCGCAAAGTAACGCAACGCAAAGTAACGCAACCCATTACAACACAAGGTAAAGTAACGCAAGGTAAAGTAACGCAACACAAAGTAACACAACACAAAGTAATGCAACGCAAAGTAAAAACGCAAAGTAACAACGCAAAGTAACAACGCAAAGTAACAACGCAAAGTAACGCAACACAACGTATTACAACGTAACGCAAAGTAACGCAACGCAAAGTAACGCAACGCAAAGTAACGCAATGCAAAGTAACGCAACCCATTAAAACACAAGGTAAAGTAACGCAACGCAAAGTAACACAAGACAAAGTAATGCAACGTAAAGTAACAACGCAAATTAACAACGCAAAGTAAAAACGCAAAGTAACGCAAAACAACGCAGTACAATGCATCGCACTACAACGCAACGCACTACAACGCATCGCACTACAACACAAAGCAAAGTAACGCAACGCAAAGTAACGCTACGCAAAGTAACGCAACGCTAAGTAACGCAACACACTACAACACAAGGCAAAATAACGCAACGCACTACGACACAACGCAAAGTAACTAATGCAAAGTAACACAACGCAAAGGAACACAATGCAAAGTAACGCAATGCAAAGTAACGCAACGCAAAGTAACGCAACGCAAAGTAGCGCAACCCATTACAACACAAGGTAAAGTAACGCAACGCAAAGTAATGCAACGCAAAGTAACAACGCAAAGTGACAACGCAAAGTAAAAACTCAAAGTAACGCAAAACAACGCATTACAACGCATCACACTACAACGCAACACACTACAACGCATCGCACTACAACACAACGCAAAGTAACACAACGCAAAGGAACACAATGCAAAGTAACGCAATGCAAAGTAACGCAACACAAAGTAACGCAAAGTAACGCAACGCAAAGTAACGCAACCCATTAAAACACAAGGTAAAGTAACACAACGCAAAGTAACACAAGACAAAGTAATGCAACGTAAAGTAACAACGCAAAGTAACAACGCAAAGTAACAACGCAAAGTAACAACGCAAAGTAACGCAAAACAATGCATTACAACGCATCGCACTACAACGCAACGCACTACAACGCATTGCACTAAAACACAACGCAAAATAACGCAACGCAAAATAACGCAACGCAAAGTAACGCAACGCAAAGTAACGCAACGCAAAGTAACGCAACGCAAAGTAACGCACTACAACAAAATGCAAAGTAAAGTGCAAAGTAACGCAACGCAAAGTAACGCAACGCAAAGCAACGCAACGCAACGCAAAGTAATGCAACGCAAAGTAACGCAACGCAAAGTAACGCAACGCAAAGTAACGCAACGCAAAGTAACGCAACCCATTACAACACAAGGTAAAGTAACGCAACGCAAAGTAATGCAACGCAAAGTAACAACGCAAAGTAACAACGCAAAGTAAAAACGCAAAGTAACAACGCAAAGTAACGCAAAACAACGCATTACAACGCATCGCACTACAACGCAACACACTACAACGCATCGCACTACAACACAACGCAAAGTAACACAACGCAAAGTAACACAACGCAAAGTAACGCTACGCAAAGTAACACAACGCAAAGTAACGCAACGCAAAGTAACGCACTACATTACAACACAAGGTAAGGTAACGCAATGCAAAGTAACACAACACAAAGTAATGCAACGCAAAGTAACAACGCAAAGTAACAACGCAACGTTCTACAACACAAGGCATAGTAACGCAACGCAAAGTAAAGCAACACATTACAACACAAGGTAATGTAACGCAATGCAAAGTAAAACAACACAAAGTAATGCAACGCAAAGTAACAACGCAAAGTAACAACGCATAGTAACAACGCAAAGTAACAGCGCAAAGTAACGCAAAACAACGCATTACAACGCATCGCACTACAACGCGACGCACTACAACGAATCGCACTACAACACAACGCAAAGTAAAGAAACGTAAAGTAACGCAACGCAAAGTAACGCAACGCAAAGTAACACAAGGCAAAGCAACACAACGCACTACAACACAAGGCAAAGTAACGCAACGCAAAGTGACACAACGCAATGGAACACAATGCAAACTAACAAGGCAAAGTAACGCAACACATTACAACATAAGGTAAATTTACACAACGCAAAGTAACACTATGCAAAGTAACGCAAAGCAAAGTAAGACAACGCAAAGTAACGCAACGCAAAGTAACGCAACACATTACAACACAAGGCAAAGTAACGCAAGGCAAAGTAACACAACGCAAAGTAACACAACACAAAGTAACACAACGCAAAGTAACGCAACGCTAAGTAACGCAAAACACCACAACACAAGGCAAAGTAACGCAACGCACTATGACACGATGCAAAGTAACGCAACGCAAAGTAACACAACCCAAAGTAACACAAGGCAAAGTAAAACAACGCAAAGTAACGCAACACATTACAACACAACGCAAAGTAACACAAGGCAAAGTAACACAACGCAAAGTTACACAATGCACTATAACAAAAGGCAAAGTAACGCAACGCAAAGTAACGCAACACAAAGTAACACAACGCAAAGTAACACAATGCAAAGTAACACAACGCAAAGTAACAACGCAAAGTAACCACGCAAAGTAACCACGCAACGTAACGCAAAACAACGCACTACAACGCATCGCACTACAAGGCAACGCACTACAACACCAGGCAAAGTAACACAACGCAAAGTAAGACAATGCACTACAACAAAGGCAAAGTAACACAACTCAAAGTAATGCAACGTAAAGTAATACACTGCAAAGTAACGCAACGCTAAGTAACGCAACACACTACAACACAAGGCAAAGTAAAGCAACGCAAAGTAAAGCAATGCAATGTAATGCAACGCAAAGTAACACAACTCAAAGTAACACAGCGCAAAGTAACAATGCAAAGTAACAACGCAAAGTAACGCAAAAAAATGTAGTACAACGCAACGCACAACGCATCGCACTACAACACAACGCAAAGTAACGCAACGCAAAGTAACGCTACGCAAAGTAACACAACGCAAAGTAACGCAACGCAAAGTAACGCACTACAAAAAAAGGCTAAGTAACGCAACACAAAGTAACACAACGCAAAGTAACACCATGCAAAGTAACGCAAAGCAAAGTAACAAAACACAAACTAACGCAACGTTCTACAACACAAGACAAAGTAACGCAACGCAAAGTAAGACAACGCAAAGTAACGCAACGCAAAGTAACGCAACGCAAAGTAACACAACGCAAAGTAACACAACGCAAAGTAACGCAACACTAAGTAACGCAAAACACCACAACACAACGCAAAGTAACACAACCCAAAGTAACACAACGCAACGCACTACAACACAAGGCAAAGTAAAACAACGCAAAGTAACGCAACACATTACAACACAACGCAAAGTAACACAATGCAAAGTAACACAACACAAAGTAACACAGCGCAACGCACTACAACACAAGGCAAAGTAAAACAACGCAAAGTAACACAACGCAAAGTAACACAACGCAAAATAACGCAACACAAAGTAACACAACCCAAAGTAACACAGCGCAACGCACTACAACACAAGTCTAAGTAAAACAACGCAAAGTAACGCAACACATTACAACACAACGCAAAGTAACACAATGCAAAGTAACACAACGCAAAGTAACACGAGTCAAAGTAACACGACGCAAAGTAACGCAACGCAAAGTAACGCAACGCAAAGTAACGCAACACATTACAACACAAGGCAAAGTAACACAACGCAAAGTAACACAATTCACTACAACAAAAGGCAAAGTAACACAATGCAAAGTAACAAAACGCAAAGTAATGCAACGCAAAGTAACACAACGCAAAGTAACACAACTCAAAGTAACGCAACGCAAAGTAACGCAATGCAAAGTAACGCAACACATTACAACACAAGGTAAAGTAACACAACGCAAAGTAACACAAAGCACTACAACAAAACGCAAAGTAACACAATGCAAAGTAACAAAACGCAAAGTAATGCAACGCAAAGTAACACCACGCAAAGTAACGCAACGCAAAGTAACACAACCCAAAATAACACAGCGCAACGCACTACAACACAAGGCAAAGTAAAACAACGCAAAGTAACGCAACACATTACAACACAACGCAAAGTAACACAACGCAAAGTAACGCAAAGTAACGCAACGCAAAGTAACACAACGCAAAGTAACACAACGCAAAGTAACGCAACACATTACAACACAAGGCAAAGTAAAACAACGCAAAGTAACGCAACACATTACAACACAACGCAAAGTAACACAACGCAAAGTAACGCAAAGTAACGCAACGCAAAGTAACACAACGCAAAGTAACACAACGCAAAGTAACACAACCCAAAGTAACACAATGCAAGGTAACGCAAAGCAAAGTAACGCAACGCAAAGTAACGCAACGCAAAGTAACGCAAAGTAACACAACGGAAAGTAACACAACGCAAAGTAACGCAACACATTACAACACAAGGCAAAGTAACGCAACGCACTACGACACAACGCAAAGTAACTAATTTAAAGTAACACAAGGCAAAGTAACACAACACACTACAACACAAGGCAAAGTAAGGCAACGCAAAGTAACACACTGCTAAGTAACGCAACGTTCTACAACACAAGGCAAAGTAACTCAACGCAAAGTAACGCAACACATTACAACACAAGGCAAAGTAACAACGCAAAGTTACGCAAAACAACGCATTACAACGCATCGCACTACAACGCAACGCACTACAACGCATCGCACTAAAACACAAAGCAAAGTAACGCAACGCAAAGTAACGCTACGCAAAGTAACGCTACGCAAAGTAACGCTATGCAAAGTAACGCTATGCAAAGTAACGCTATGCAAAGTAACGCAACGCAAAGTAAAGCAACGCAAAGTAAAGCAACGCAAAGTAACGCAAAGTAACGCACTACAACAAAAGGCAAAGTAACGCAACGCAAAGTAACACAACGCAAAGTAACACAATGCAAGGTAACGCAAAGCAAAGTAACGCAAAGCAAAGTAACGCAACGCAAAGTAACGCAACGCAAAGTAAAACAACGCAAAGTAACACAACGCAAAGTAACGCAACACATTACAACACAAGGCAAAGTAACGCAACGCAAAGTAATGTAATGCAAAGTAAGACAACGCTAAGTAACGCAACATATTACAACACAAGGAAAAGTAATGCAACGCAAAGTAACGCAATGCAAAGTAACACAACGCAAAGTAACGCAACGTTAAGTATCGCACCACACTACAACACAAGGCAAAGTAACGCAACGCACTACGACACAACGTAAAGTAACTAATGCAAAGTAACACAAGGCAAAGTAACACAACGCAAAGTAACACACTGCTAAGTAACGCAACGTTCTACAACACAAGGCAAAGTAACTCAACGCAAAGTAATACAACGCAAAGTAACACAAGGCAAAGTAAAGCAACGGTAAGTAAAAGCAACACACTACAACACAAGGCAAAGTAACGCAATGCACTACGACACAACGCAAAGTAACACAAGGCAAAGTAACACAAGGCAAAGTAACACAAGGCAAAGTAACACAAAGCACTACAACACAAGGCAAAGTAACGCAACGCAAAGTGACACAACGTAAAGTAACACAATGCAAAGTAACGCAACGCAAAGTAACGCAACGCAAAGTAACGCAACGCAAAGTAACGCAACACAAAGTAACACACTGCTAAGTAACGCAACGTTCTACAACACAAGGCAAAGTAACGCAACGCAAAGTAACGCAACACAAAGTAACGCAACACAAAGTAACGCAACGCACAGTAACGCAACGCAAAGTAAAGCAACGCAAAGTAAAGCAACGCAAAGTAACGCAAAGTAACGCACTACAACAAAAGGCAAAGTAACGCAACGCAAAGTAACACAACGCAAAGTAACACAATGCAAGGTAACGCAAAGCAAAGTAACGCAACGCAAAGTAACGCAACGCAAAGTAACGCAACGCAAAGTAACACAACGGAAAGTAACACAACGCAAAGTAACGCAACACATTACAACACAAGGCAAAGTAACGCAACGCACTACGACACAACGCAAAGTAACTAATGCAAAGTAACACAAGGCAAAGTAAAACAACACACTACAACACAAGGCAAAGTAACGCAACGCAAAGTAACACACTGCTAAGTAACGCAACGTTCTACAACACAAGGCAAAGTAACTCAACGCAAAGTAATACAACACAAAGTAACACACCGCAAAGTAACGCAACGTTCTACAATACAAGGCAAAGTAACGCAACGCAAACTAACTCAATGCAAAGTAACACAATGCAACGCAAAGTAACGCAACGCAAAGTAACACAAGGCAAAGTAAAGCAACGGTAAGTAAAAGCAACACACTACAACACAAGGCAAAGTAACGCAATGCACTACGACACAACGCAAAGTATCACAAGGCAAAGTAACATAAGGCAAAGTAACACAAAGCACTACAACACAAGGCAAAGTAACGCTACGCAAAGTAACGCAACGCAAAGTAAAGCAACGCAAAGTAACGCAAAGTAACGCACTACAACAAAAGGCAAAGTAACGCAACGCAAAGTAACACAACGCAAAGTAACACAACGCAAAGTAAGATAATGTAAGGTAACGCAAAGCAAAGTAACGCAACGCAAAGTAACACAACGCAAAGTAACACAACGCAAAGGAACGCAACACATTACAACACAAGGCAAAGTAATGCAACGCAAAGTAATGCAATGCAAAGTAACACAACGCAAAGTAACGCAACGTTAAGTATCGCACCACACTACAACACAAGGCAAAGTAACGCAACGCACTACGACACAACGCAAAGTAACTAATGCAAAGTAACAGAAGGCAAAGTAACACAACACACTACAACACAAGGCAAAGTAACACAACACAAAGTAACACACTGCTAAGTAACGCAACATTCTACAACACAAGGCAAAGTAACTCAACGCAAAGTAATACAACGCAAAGTAACACACCGCAAAGTAACGCAACGTTCTACAATACAAGGCAAAGTAACGCAACGCAAAGTAACTCAATGCAAAGTAACACAACGCAAAGTAACACAACGCAAAGTAACGCAATGCAACGCACTACAACACAGGGCAAAGTAACGCAACGCAAAGTAATGCAACGCAAAGTAAGACAACGCAAAGTAACGCAATGCAAAAGTAATGCAACGTGCTACAACACAACGCAAAGTAACACAAGGCAAAGTAATGCAACTTAAAGTAATGCAACGCAAAGTAACACAACGCAAAGTAAAGCAACGATAAGTATCGCACCACACTACAACACAAGGCAAAGTAACACAACACACTACAACACAAGGCGAAGTAACGCAACGCAAACTAACACACTGCTAAGTAACGCAACGTTCTACAACACAAGGCAAAGTAACTCAACGCAAAGTAATACAACGCAAAGTAACACACCAAAAAGTAACACAACGTTCTACAACACAACGCAAAGTAACGCAACGCAAAGTAACAAAAGGCAAAGTAACACAAGGCAAAGTAACACAAAGCACTACAAAACAAGGTAAAGTAACACAAGGAAAGTAACACAAGGAAAGTAACACAACGCAAAGTAACGAAATGCAAAGTAACACAACGCAAAGTAACACAACGCAGTGCACTACAACACAACGCAAAGTAAGACAACGCAAAGTAATGCAACACAAAGTAACGTAACGCACTACAAAACAATGAAAAGTAACGTAATGCAAAGTAACGCAAAGCAAAGTAACGCAACGCAAATTAACACAACACAAACTAACGCATCTTTCTACAACACAAGGCAAAGTAACGCAACGCAAAGTAACACAGCGCAAAGTAACACAATGCAGTACAAAAAAGGCAAAGTAACGCTACGCAAAGTAACGCAACGCAAAGTAAAGCAACGCAAAGTAAAGCAACGCAAAGTAACGCACTACAACAAAAGGCAAAGTAACGCAACGCAAAGTAACACAACGCAAAGTAACACAATACAAGGTAACGCAAAGCAAAGTAACCAACGCAAAATGACACAACACAAACTAACGCAACTTTCTACAACACAAGGCAAAGTTACGCAACGCAAAGTAAAGCAACACATTACAACATAAGGTAAAGTAACGCAACGCAGAGTAACACAACACAAAGTAATTCAACGCAAAGTAACAACGCAAAGTAACAACGCAAAGTAACGCAAAACAACGCATTACAGCGCATCGCAGTACAACGCAACGCACTACAACGCATCGCACTACAACACAACGCAAAGTAACGCAACACAGAGAAAAGCAACGCAAAGTAACGCAACGCAAAGTAACGCCCTACAACAAAAGGCAAAGTAACGCAATGCATAGTAACACAACGCAAAGTAACGCAACGCAAAGTAACGAAACGCAAAGTAACACACCGCAAAGTAACGCAATGCAAAGTAACGCAACACATTACAACACAAGGCAAAGTAACACAACGCAAAGTAACACAATGCACTACAACAAAAGGCAAAGTGATGCAACGCAAAGTAATACAACGCAAAGTAACACAATGCAAAGTAACACAATGCAAAGTAACACAACGCAAAGTAACACGACGCAAAGTAACGCAACGCAAAGTAACGCAATGCAAAGTAACGCAACACATTACAACACAAGGCAAAGTAACACAACGCAAAGTAACACAATGCACTACAACAAAAGGCAAAGTAACACAATGCAAAGTAACAAAACGCAAAGTAATGCAACGCAAAGTAACACCACGCAAAGTAACGCAACGCAAAGTAACACAACCCAAAATAACACAGCGCAACGCACTACAACACAAGGCAAAGTAAAACAACGCAAAGTAACGCAACACATTACAACGCTACGCAAAGTAACACAATGCAAACTAACACAACACAAAGTAACACAACGCAAAGTAACACAACGCAAAGTAACACAACGCAAAGTAACGCAACACATTACAACACAAGGCAAAGTAAAACAACGCAAAGTGACGCAACACAAAGTGACGCAACACAAAGTAACGCAAAGTAACGCAACGCAAAGTAACACAACGCAAAGTAACACAACCCAAAGTAACACAACCCAAAGTAACACAATGCAAGGTAACGCAAAGCAAAGTAACGCAACGCAAAGTAACGCAACGCAAAGTAACACAACGGAAAGTAACACAACGGAAAGTAACACAACGCAAAGTAACGCAACACATTACAACACAAGGCAAAGTAACGCAACGCACTACGACACAACGCAAAGTAACTAATGCAAAGTAACACAAGGCAAAGTAACACAACACACTACAACACAAGGCAAAGTAACGCAACGCAAAGTAACACACTGCTAAGTAACGCAACGTTCTACAACACAAGGCAAAGTAACTCAACGCAAAGTAACGCAACACATTACAACACAAGGCAAAGTAACAACGCAAAGTAACGCAAAACAACGCATTACAACGCATCGCACTACAACGCAACGCACTACAACGCATCGTACTAAAAGACAAAGCAAAGTAACGCAACGCAAAGTAACGCTACGCAAAGTAACGCTATGCAAAGTAACGCTATGCAAAGTAATGCAACGCAAAGTAAAGCAACGCAAAGTAAAGCAACGCAAAGTAACGCAAAGTAACGCACTACAACAAAAGGCAAAGTAACGCAACGCAAAGTAACACAACGCAAAGTAACACAACGCAAAGTAACGCAACACATTACAACACAAGGCAAAGTAACGCAACGCAAAGTAATGTAATGCAAAGTAAGACAACGCTAAGTAACGCAACACATTACAACACAAGGCAAAGTAATGCAACGCAAAGTAATGCAATGCAAAGTAACACAACGCAAAGTAACACAACGCAAAGTAACGCAACGTTAAGTATCGCACCACACTACAACACAAGGCAAAGTAACGCAACGCACTACGACACAACGTAAAGTAACTAATGCAAAGTAACACAAGGCAAAGTAACACAACGCAAAGTAACACACTGCTAAGTAACGCAACGTTCTACAACACAAGGCAAAGTAACTCAACGCAAAGTAATACAACGCAAAGTAACACAAGGCAAAGTAAAGCAACGGTAAGTAAAAGCAACACACTACAACACAAGGCAAAGTAACGCAATGCACTACGACACAACGCAAAGTAACACAAGGCAAAGTAACACAAGGCAAAGTAAAACAAGGCAAAGTAACACAAAGCACTACAACACAAGGCAAAGTAACGCAACGCAAAGTGACACAATGTAAAGTAACACAATGCAAAGTAACGCAACGCTAAGTAACGCAACGCTAAGTAACGCAACGCAAAGTAACGCAACGCAAAGTAACGCAACACAAAGTAACACACTGCTAAGTAACACAACGTTCTACAACACAAGGCAAAGTGACGCAACGCAAAGTAACGCAACACAAAGTAACGCAACGCAAAGTAACGCAACGCAAAGTAAAGCAACGCAAAGTAACACAATGCAAGGTAACGCAAAGCAAAGTAACGCAACGCAAAGTAACGCAACGCAAAGTAACGCAACGCAAAGTAACTCAATGCAAAGTAACACAATGCAACGCAAAGTAACGCAACGCAAAGTAAAGTAACGCAAAGTAACGGAAAGTAACGCACTACAACAAAAGGCAAAGTAACGCAACGCAAAGTAACACAACGCAAAGTAAGACAATGCAAGGTAACGCAAAGCAAAGTAACGCAACGCAAAGTAACACAACGCAAAGTAACACAACGCAAAGGAACGCAACACATTACAACACAAGGCAAAGTAATGCAACGCAAAGTAATGCAATGCAAAGTAACACAACGCAAAGTAACGCAACGTTAAGTATCGCACCACACTACAACACAAGGCAAAGTAACGCAACGCACTACGACACAACGCAAAGTAACTAATGCAAAGTAACACAAGGCAAAGTAACACAACACACTCTAACACAAGGCAAAGTAACACAACGCAAAGTAACACACTGCTAAGTAACGCAACATTCTACAACACAAGGCAAAGTAACTCAACGCAAAGTAATACCACGCAAAGTAACACACCGCAAAGTAACGCAACGTTCTACAATACAAGGCAAAGTAACGCAACGCAAAGTAACTCAATGCAAAGTAACACAACGCAAAGTAACACAACGCAAAGTAACGCAATGCAACGCACTACAACACAGGGCAAAGTAACGCAACGCAAAGTAATGCAACGCAAAGTAAGACAACGCAAAGTAACGCAATGCAAAAGTAATGCAACGTGCTACAACACCACGCAAAGTAACACAAGGCAAAGTAATGCAACTTAAAGTAATGCAACGCAAAGTAACACAACGCAAAGTAACGCAACGTTAAGTATCGCACCACACTACAACACAAGGCAAAGTAACACAACACACTACAACACAAGGCGAAGTAACGCAACGCAAACTAACACACCGCTAAGTAACGCAACGTTCTACAACACAAGGCAAAGTAACTCAACGCAAAGTAATACAACGCAAAGTAACACACCACAAAGTAACGCAACGTTCTACAACACAACGCAAAGTAACACAAAGCACTACAAAACAAGGCAAAGTAACACAAGGAAAGTAACACAAGGAAAGTAACACAACGCAAAGTAACGAAATGCAAAGTAACACAACGCAAAGTAACACAACGCAGTGCACTACAACACAACGCAAAGTAAGACAACGCAAAGTAATGAAACGCAAAGTAACGTAACGCACTACAAAACAATGAAAAGTAACGTAATGCAAAGTAACGCAAAGCAAAGTAACGCAACGCAAATTAACACAACACAAACTAACGCATCTTTCTACAACACAAGGCAAAGTAACGCAACGCACAGTAACACAGCGCAAAGTAACACAATGCAGTACAAAAAAGGCAAAGTAACGCTACGCAAAGTAACGCAACGCAAAGTAAAGCAACGCAAAGTAAAGCAACGCAAAGTAAAGCAACGCAAAGTAACGCACTACAACAAAAGGCAAAGTAACGCAACGCAAAGTAACACAACGCAAAGTAACACAATACAAGGTAACGCAAAGCAAAGTAACCAACGCAAAATAACACAACACAAACTAACGCAACTTTCTACAACACAAGGCAAAGTTACGCAACGCAAAGTAAAGCAACACATTACAACATAAGCTAAAGTAACGCAACGCAGAGTAACACAACACAAAGTAATTCAACGCAAAGTAACAACGCAAAGTAACAACGCAAAGTAACGCAAAACAACGCATTACAGCGCATCGCAGTACAACGCAACGCACTACAACGCATCGCACTACAACACAACGCAAAGTAACGCAACGCAGAGAAAAGCAACGCAAAGTAACGCAACGCAAAGTAACGCACTACAACAAAAGGCAAAGTAACGCAATGCATAGTAACACAACGCAAAGTAACGCAACGCAAAGTAACGAAACGCAAAGTAACGCAAAGTAACACACCGCAAAGTAACGCAACGCAAAGTAACGCAACGCAAAGTAACGCAACGCAAAGTAACGCAACGCAAAGTAACGCAACGCAAAGTAATGCAACGCAAAGTAACACAACGCAAAGTAACACAACGCAAAGTAACGCAACGCACTACAACACAGGGCAAAGTAACGCAACGCAAAGTAATGCAACGCAAAGTAATGCAACGCAAAGTAATGCAACGCAAAGTAAGACAACGTAAAGTAACGCAATGCAAAGGAATGCAACGCAACGCAGTACAACACAAGGCAAAGTAACACTAGACAAAGTAACGCAACGCAAAGTCACGCAACGCAAAGTAACGCAATGCACTACGACACAACGCAAAGTAACACAACACAAAGTAACACAAGGCAAAGTAACACAAGGCAAAGTAACACAACTCAAAGTAACACAATGCAAAGTAACGCAACGCTAAGTAACGCAACGCAAAGTAACGCAATGCAAAGTAAAGCAACGTTCTACAACACAAGGCATAGTAACGCAACGCAAAGTAACGCAACACATTACAACACAAGGCAAAGTAACAACGCAAAGTAACGCAAAACAACGCATTACAACGCATCGCACTACAACGCAACGCACTACAACGCATCGCACTAAAACACAAAGCAAAGTAACGCTACGCAAAGTAACGCTACGCAAAGTAACGCTACGCAAAGTAACGCAACGCAAAGTAAAGCAACGCAAAGTAACGCAACGCAAAGTAACGCAACACATTACAACACAAGGCAAAGTAACGCAACGCAAAGTAATGTAACGCAAAGTAAGACAACGCAAAGTAACGCAACACATTACAACACAAGGCAAAGTAATGCAACGCAAAGTAATGCAATGCAAAGTAACACAACGCAAAGTAACGCAACGCTAAGTATCGCACCACACTACAACACAAGGCAAAGTAACGCAACGCACTACGACACAACGCAAAATAACTAATGCAAAGTAACACAACGCAAAGTAACGCAACGTTAAGTATCGCACCACACTACAACACAAGGCAAAGTAACGCAACGCACTACGACACAACGCAAAGTAACTAATGCAAAGTAACACAAGGCAAAGTAACACAACACACTCTAACACAAAGCAAAGTAACACAACGCAAAGTAACACACTGCTAAGTAACGCAACATTCTACAACACAAGGCAAAGTAACTCAACGCAAAGTAATACAACGCAAAGTAACACACCGCAAAGTAACGCAACGTTCTACAATACAAGGCAAAGTAACGCAACGCAAAGTAACTCAATGCAAAGTAACACAACGCAAAGTAACACAACGCAAAGTAACGCAATGCAACGCACTACAACACAGGGCAAAGTAACGCAACGCAAAGTAATGCAACGCAAAGTAAGACAACGCAAAGTAACGCAATGCAAAAGTAATGCAACGTGCTACAACACCACGCAAAGTAACACAAGGCAAAGTAATGCAACTTAAAGTAATGCAACGCAAAGTAACACAACGCAAAGTAACGCAACGTTAAGTATCGCACCACACTACAACACAAGGCAAAGTAACACAACACACTACAACACAAGGCGAAGTAACGCAACGCAAACTAACACACCGCTAAGTAACGCAACGTTCTACAACACAAGGCAAAGTAACTCAACGCAAAGTAATACAACGCAAAGTAACACACCACAAAGTAACGCAACGTTCTACAACACAACGCAAAGTAACACAAAGCACTACAAAACAAGGCAAAGTAACACAAGGAAAGTAACACAAGGAAAGTAACACAACGCAAAGTAACGAAATGCAAAGTAACACAACGCAAAGTAACACAACGCAGTGCACTACAACACAACGCAAAGTAAGACAACGCAAAGTAATGCAACGCAAAGTAACGTAACGCACTACAAAACAATGAAAAGTAACGTAATGCAAAGTAACGCAAAGCAAAGTAACGCAACGCAAATTAACACAACACAAACTAACGCATCTTTCTACAACACAAGGCAAAGTAACGCAACGCAAAGTAACACAGCGCAAAGTAACACAATGCAGTACAAAAAAGGCAAAGTAACGCTACGCAAAGTAACGCAACGCAAAGTAAAGCAACGCAAAGTAAAGCAACGCAAAGTAAAGCAACGCAAAGTAACGCACTACAACAAAAGGCAAAGTAACGCAACGCAAAGTAACACAACGCAAAGTAACACAATACAAGGTAACGCAAAGCAAAGTAACCAACGCAAAATAACACAACACAAACTAACGCAACTTTCTACAACACAAGGCAAAGTTACGCAACGCAAAGTAAAGCAACACATTACAACATAAGCTAAAGTAACGCAACGCAGAGTAACACAACACAAAGTAATTCAACGCAAAGTAACAACGCAAAGTAACAACGCAAAGTAACGCAAAACAACGCATTACAGCGCATCGCAGTACAACGCAACGCACTACAACGCATCGCACTACAACACAACGCAAAGTAACGCAACGCAGAGAAAAGCAACGCAAAGTAACGCAACGCAAAGTAACGCACTACAACAAAAGGCAAAGTAACGCAATGCATAGTAACACAACGCAAAGTAACGCAACGCAAAGTAACGAAACGCAAAGTAACGCAAAGTAACACACCGCAAAGTAACGCAACGCAAAGTAACGCAACGCAAAGTAACGCAACGCAAAGTAACGCAACGCAAAGTAATGCAACGCAAAGTAACACAACGCAAAGTAACACAACGCAAAGTAACGCAACGCACTACAACACAGGGCAAAGTAACGCAACGCAAAGTAATGCAACGCAAAGTAATGCAACGCAAAGTAATGCAACGCAAAGTAAGACAACGTAAAGTAACGCAATGCAAAGGAATGCAACGCAACGCAGTACAACACAAGGCAAAGTAACACAAGACAAAGTAACGCAACGCAAAGTCACGCAACGCAAAGTAACGCAATGCACTACGACACAACGCAAAGTAACACAACACAAAGTAACACAAGGCAAAGTAACACAAGGCAAAGTAACACAAGGCAAAGTAACACAAAGCACTACAACACAAGGCAAAGTAACGCAATGCAAAGTGACACAACTCAAAGTAACACAATGCAAAGTAACGCAACGCTAAGTAACGCAACGCAAAGTAACGCAATGCAAAGTAAAGCAACGTTCTACAACACAAGGCATAGTAACGCAACGCAAAGTAACGCAACACATTACAACACAAGGCAAAGTAACAACGCAAAGTAACGCAAAACAACGCATTACAACGCATCGCACTACAACGCAACGCACTACAACGCATCGCACTAAAACACAAAGCAAAGTAACGCTACGCAAAGTAACGCTACGCAAAGTAACGCTACGCAAAGTAACGCAACGCAAAGTAAAGCAACGCAAAGTAACGCAACGCAAAGTAACGCAACACATTACAACACAAGGCAAAGTAACGCAACGCAAAGTAATGTAACGCAAAGTAAGACAACGCAAAGTAACGCAACACATTACAACACAAGGCAAAGTAATGCAACGCAAAGTAATGCAATGCAAAGTAACACAACGCAAAGTAACGCAACGCTAAGTATCGCACCACACTACAACACAAGGCAAAGTAACGCAACGCACTACGACACAACGCAAAATAACTAATGCAAAGTAACACAAGGCAAAGTAACACAACACACTACAACACAAGGCAAAGTAACGCAACGCAAAGTAACACACTGCTAAGTAACGCAACGTTCTACAACACAAGGCAAAGTAACTCAACGCAAAGTAATACAACGCAAAGTAACAAACCGCAAAGTAACACAACGTTCTACAACACAACGCAAAGTAACGCAACGCAAAGTAACACAAGGCAAAGTAACACAAGGCAAAGAAACACAAGGCAAAGTAACACAAGGCAAAGTAACACAAAGCACTACAAAACAAGGCAAAGTAACACAAGGGAAAGTAACACAACGCAAAGTAACGCAACGCAAAGTAAAAATGCAAAGTAACAACGCAAAGTGACGCAAAACAACGCACTACAACGCATCGCACTAAAACACAAAGCAAAGTAACGCAACGCAAAGTAACGCAACGCAAAGTAACGCAACGCAAAGTAACGCAACGCAAAGTAACGCAACGCAAACTAACGCGACGCAAAGTAACGCAAAGCAAAGCAACGCAAAGTAACGCAAAGTAACGCACTACAACAAAAGGCAAAGTAACGCAACGCAAAGTAACACAACGCAAAGTAACACAATGCAAGGTAACGCAAAGCAAAGTAACACAACGCAAAGTAACGCAACACATTACAACACAAGGCAAAGTAACGCAACGCAAAGTAATGTAATGCAAAGTAAGAAAACGCAAAGTAAGGCAACACATTCCAACACAAGGCAAAGTAATGCAACGCAAAGTAATGCAATGCAAAGTAACGCAACGCAAAGTAACGCAACGCAAAGTAACGCAACGTTAAGTATCGCACCACACTACAACACAAGGCAAAGTAACGCAACGCAAAGTCACGCAACGCAAAGTAACGCAATGCACTACGACACAACGCAAAGTAACACAACGCATAGTAACACAAGGCAAAGTAACACAAGGCAAAGTAACACAAAGCACTACAACACAAGGCAAAGTAATGCAATGCAAAGTGACACAACGCAAAGTAACACAATGCAAAGTAACGCAACGCTAAGTAACGCAACGCTAAGTAACGCAACGCAAAGTAACGCAATGCAAAATAAAGCAACGTTCTACAACACAAGGCATAGTAACGCAACGCAAAGTAACGCAACACATTACAACACAAGGCAAAGTAACAACGCAAAGTAACGCAAAACAACGCATTACAACGCATCGCACTACAACGCAACGCACTACAACGCATCGCACTAAAACACAAAGCAAAGTAACGCTACGCAAAGTAACGCAACTCAAAGTAAAGCAACGCAAAGTAACGCAAAGTAACAGACTACAACAAAAGGCAAAGTAACGCAACGCAAAGTAACACAACGCAAAGTAACACAACGCAAGGTAACGCAAAGCAAAGTAACGCAACGCAAAGTAACACAACGCAAAGTAACACAACGCAAAGTAACACAACGCAAAGTAACGCAACACATTACAACACAAGGCAAAGTAACGCAACGCAAAGTAATGTAACGCAAAGTAAGACAACGCAAAGTAACGCAACGCAAAGTAACGCAACACATTACAACACAAGGCAAAGTAATGCAACGCAAAGTAATGCAATGCAAAGTAACACAACGCAAATTAACGCAACGCTGAGTATCGCACCACACTACAACACAAGGCAAAGTAACGCAACGCACTACGACACAACGCAAAGTAACTAAGAAAAGTAACACAAGGCAAAGTAACACAACACACTACAACACAAGGAAAAGTAAAGCAACGCAAAGTAACACACTGCTAAGTAACGCAACGTTCTACAACACAAGGCAAAGTAACTCAACGCAAAGTAATACAACGCAAAGTAACACACCGCAAAGTAACACAACGTTCTACAACACAATGCAAAGTAACGCAACGCAAAGTAACACAAGGCAAAGTAACACAAGTCAAAGAAACACAAGGCAAAATAACACAAGGCAAAGTAACACAAAGCACTACAAAACAAGGCAAAGTAACACAAGGGAAAGTAACACAACGCAAAGTAACGCAACGCAAAGTAAAAATGCAAAGTAACAACGCAAAGTAACGCAAAACAACGCACTACAACGCATCACACTAAAACACAAATCAAAGTAACGCAAAGCAAAGTAACACTACACAAAGTAACGCAATGCAAAGTAAAGCAACACAAAGTAACGCAAAGTAACGCACTACAACAAAAGGCAAAGTAACGCAACGCAAAGTAACACAACGCAAAGTAACACAACGCAAAGTAACACAATTCAAGGTAACGCAAAGCAAAGTAACGCAACGCAAAGTAATGTAACGCAAAGTAAGACAACGCAAAGTAACGCAACACATTACAACACAAGGCAAAGTAACGCAACGCACTACGATACAACGCAAAGTAACTAATGCAAAGTAACAAAAGGCAAAGTAACACAACACACTACAACACAAGGCAAAGTAACGCAACGCAAAGTAACACACTGCTAAGTAACGCAACGTTCTACAACACAAAGCAAAGTAATGCAACGCAAAGTAATGCAATGCAAAGTAACACAACGCAAAGTAACGCGACGTTAAGTATAGCCCCACACTACAACACAAGGCAAAGTAACGCAACGCACTATGACACAACGCAAAGTAACACAACGCAGAGTAACCCAAGGCAAAGTAACACAAGGCAAAGTAACACAAAGCACTACAACACAAGGCAAAGTAACGCAACGCAAATTGACACAACGCAATGGAACACAATGCAAAGTAACGCAACGCTAAGTAACACACCGCAAAGTAACGCAACGTTCTACAATACAAGGAAAAGTAACGCAACGCAAAGTAACTCTATGCAAAGTAACACAACGCAAAGTAACGCAACACAACGCACTACAACACGGCAAAGTAACGCAACGCAAAGTAATGCAACGCAAAGTAAGACAACGCAAAGTAACGCAACACATTACAACACAAGGCAAAGTAATGAATAGCAAAGTAACACTACGGTAAGTAACGCAACGTTAAGTATCGCAACACACTACAACACAAGGCAAAGTAACGCAACGCAGTACGACACAACGCAAAGTAACTAACGCAAAGTAACACAAGGCAAAGTAACGCAACGCAAAGTAACGCAAAGTAACACAACGCAAAGTAAAGCAACGTTCTACAACACAAGTCATAGTAATGCAACGCAAAGTAACGCAACACATTACAACACAAGGCAAAGTAACAACGCAAAGTAACGCAAAACAACGCATTACAACGCATCGCACTACAACGCAACGCACTACAACACATCGCACTAAAACACAAAGCAAAGTAACGCAACGCAAAGAAACGCAACGCAAAGTAACGCTACGCAAAGTAACGCAACGCAAAGTAAAGTAACGCAAAGTAACGCAAAGTAACGCACTACAACAAAAGGCAAAGTAACGCAACGCAAAGTAACACAACGCAAAGTAACACAATGCAAGGTAACGCAAAGCAAAGTAACGCAACGCAAAGTAACACAACGCAAAGTAACACAACGCAAAGTAACGCAACACATTACAACACAAGGCAAAGTAACGCAACGCAAAGTAATGTAACGTAAAGTAATACAACGCAAAGTAACGCAACACATTACAACACAAAGCAAAGTAATGCAACGCAAAGTAATGCAATGCAAAGTAACACAACGCAAAGTAACGTAACGTTAAGTATCGCACCACACTACAACACAAGGCAAAGTAACGCAACGCACTACGACACAACGCAAAGTAACTAATGCAAAGTAACACAACACACTACAACACAAGGCAAAGTAACGCAACGCAAAGTAACACACTGCTAAGTAACGCAACGTTCTACAACACAAGGCAAAGTAACTCAACGCAAAGTAATACAACACAAAGTACCACACCGCAAAGTAACGCAACGTTCTACAATACAAGGCAAAGTAACGCAACGCAAAGTAATCAATGCAAAGTAACACAATGCAACGCAAAGTAACACAACGCAAAGTAACACAAGGCAAAGTAAAGCAACGGTAAGTAAAAGCAACACACTACAACACAAGGCAAAGTAACGCAATGCACTACGACACAACGCAAAGTATCACAAGGCAAAGTAACACAAGGCAAAGTAACACAAGGCAAAGTAACACAAGGCAAAGTAACACAAGGCAAAGTAACACAAAGCACTACAACACAAGGCAAAGTAACGCTACGCAAAGTAACGCAACGCAAAGTAAAGCAACGCAAAGTAAAGCAACGCAAAGTAAAGCAACGCAAAGTAACGCAACGTAACGCACTACAACAAAAGGCAAAGTAACGCAACGCAAAGTAACACAACGCAAAGTAAGACAATGCAAGGTAACGCAAAGCAAAGTAACGCAACGCAAAGTAACACAACGCAAAGTAACACAACGCAAAGTAACACAACGCAAAGTAACACAACACATTACAACACAAGGCAAAGTAATGCAACGCAAAGTAACGCAACGTTAAGTATCGCACCACACTACAACACAAGGCAAAGTAACGCAACGCACTACGACACAACGCAAAGTAACTAATGCAAAGTAACACAAGGCAAAGTAACACAACACAAAGTAACACACTGCTAAGTAACGCAACGTTCTACAACACAAGGCAAAGTAACTCAATGCAAAGTAATACAACGCAAAGTAACACACCGCAAAGTAACGCAATGTTCTACAATACAAGGCAAAGTAACGCAACGCAAAGTAACTCAATGCAAAGTAACACAACGCAAAGTAACACAACGCAAAGTAACGCAATGCAACGCACTACAACACAGGACAAAGTAACGCAACGCAAAGTAATGCAACGCAAAGTAACACAACGCAAAGTAAAGCAACATTAAGTATCGCACCACACTACAACATAAGGCAAAGTAACACAACACACTACAAGACAAGGCGAAGTAACGCAACGCAAACTAACACACCGCTAAGTAACGCAACGTTCTACAACACAAGGCAAAGTAACTCAACGCAAAGTAATACAACGCAAAGTAAAACACCACAAAGTAACGCAACGTTCTACAATACAACGCAAAGTAACGCAACGCAAAGTAACAAAAGGCAAAGTAACACAAGGCAAAGTAACACAAAGCACTACAAAACAAGGCAAAGTAACACAAGGAAAGTAACACAAGGAAAGTAACACAACGCAAAGTAACACAACGCAAAGTAACGAAACGCAAAGTAACACAACGCAAAGTAACACAACGCTAAGTAACACAACGCTAAGTAACACAACGCAGTGCACTACAACACAACGCAAAGTAAGACAACGCAAAGTCATGCAACGCAAAGCAACGTAACGCACTACAAAACAATGAAAAGTAACGTAATGCAAAGTAACGCAAAGCAAAGTAACGCAACGCAAAGTAACACAGCGCAAAGTAACACAATGCAGTACAAAAAAGGCAAAGTAACGCTACGCAAAGTAACGCAACGCAAAGTAAAGCAACGCAAAGTAAAGCAACGCAAAGTAACGCACTACAAAAAAAGGGAAAGTAACGCAACGCAAAGTAACACAACGCAAAGTAACACAATGCAAGGTAACGCAAAGCAAAGTAACCAACGCAAAATAACACAACACAAACTAACGCAACTTTCTACAACACAAGGCAAAGTTACGCAACGCAAAGTAAAGCAACACATTACAACATAAGGTAAAGTAACGCAACGCAGAGTAACACAACACAAAGTAATTCAACGCAAACAAACAACGCAAAGTAACAACGCAAAGTAACGCAAAACAACGCATTACAGGGCATCGCAGTACAACGCAACGCACTACAACGCATCTCACTACAACACAACGCAAAGTAACGCAACGCAGAGAAAAGCAACGCAAAGTAACGCAACGCAAAGTAACGCACTACAACAAAAGGCAAAGTAACGCAATGCATAGTAACACAACGCAAAGTAACACAACGCAAAGTAACGAAACGCAAAGTAATGCAAAGTAATACACCGCAAAGTAACGCAACGCAAAGTAACGCAAGGCAAAGTAACACAACGCAAAGTAACGCAACGCACTACAACACAGGGCAAAGTAACGCAACGCAAAGTAACGCAACGCAAAGTAACGCAACGCAAAGTAACGCAACGCAAAGTAATGCAACGCAAAGTAAGACAACGCAAAGTAACGCAATGCAAAGGAATGCAACGCAACACAGTACAACACAAGGCAAAGTAACACAAGACAAAGTAACGCAACGCAAAGTCACGCAACGCAAAGTAACGCAATGCACTACGACACAAGGCAAAGTAACACAAGGCAAAGTAACACAAGGCAAAGTAACACAAGGCAAAGTAACACAAAAGCACTACAACACAAGGTAAAGTAACGCAATGCAAAGTGACACAACGCAAAGTAACACAATGCAAAGTAACGCAACGCTAAGTAACGCAACGCAAAGTAACGCAATGCAAAGTAAACCAACGTTCTACAACACAAGGCATAGTAAGGCAACGCAAAGTAACGCAACACATTACAACACAAGGAAAACTAACAACGCAAAGTAACGCAAAACAACGCATTACAACGCATCGCACTACAACGCAACGCACTACAACGCATCGCACTAAAACACAAAGCAAAGTAACGCTACGCAAAGTAACGAAACGCAAAGTAAAGCAACGCAAAGTAACGCAAAGTAACAGACTACAACAAAAGGCAAAGTAACGCAACGCAAAGTAACACAACGCAAAGTAACACAACGCAAAGTAACACAACGCAAAGTAACACAACGCAAAGTAACGCAACACATTACAACACAAGGCAAAGTAACGCAACGCAAAGTAATGTAACGCAAAGTAAGACAACGCAAAGGAACGCAACACATTACAACACAAGGCAAAGTAATGCAACGCAAGGTAATGCAATGCAAAGTAACACAACGCAAAGTAACACAACGCAAAGTAACACAACGCAAAGTAACGCAACGCAAAGTAACGCAACGTTAAGTATCGCACCACACTACAACACAAGGCAAAGTAACGCAACGCTCTACGACACAACGCAAAGTAACTAATGCAAAGTAACACAAGGCAAAGTAACACAACACACTACAACACAAGGCAAAGTAACGCAACGCAAAGTAACACACCGCTAAGTAACGCAAAGTTCTACAACACAAGGCAAAGTAACTCAACGCAAAGTAACGCAACGCAAAGTAACGCAACGCAAAGTAACGCAACGCAAAGTAACACAACGCAAAGTAACACAACGCAGTGCACTACAACACAACGCAAAGTAACACAACGCAAAGTAACCTAACGCACTACAACACAATGAAAAGTAACGTAATGCAAAGTAACACGACGCAAAGTAACACAACGCAAAGTAACACAACGCAAAGTAACACAATGCAAAGTAATGCAAAGCAATGTAACGCAATGCAAATTAACACAACACAAACTCACGCATCTTTCTACAAAACAAGGCAAAGTAACGCAATGCAAAGTAACACAGCGCAAAGTAACACAACGCAAAGTAACGAAACGCAAAGTAATGCAAGGTAATACACCGCAAAGTAACGCAACGCAAAGTAACGCAACGCAAAGTAACACAACGCAAAGTAACGCAACGCACTACAACACAGGGCAAAGTAACGCAACGCAAAGTAACGCAACGCAAAGTAACGCAACGCAAAGTAACACATTGCAAAGTAACACAATACAAAGTAACACAATACAAAGTAACGCAAAGGAATGTAACGCAACGCAAATTAACACAACACAAACTAAGGCATCTTTCTACAACACAAGGCAAAGTAACGCAACGCAAAGTAACACAGCGCAAAGTAACACAATGCAGTACAAAAAAGGCAAAGTAACGTAACGCAACGCAAAGTAAAGCAACGCAAAGTAATGCAACGCAAAGTAACACAAGGCAAAGTAACACAAGGCAAAGTAACACAAAGCACTACAACACAAGGCAAAGTAACGTAATGCACTACGACACAACGCAAAGTAACACAACGCAAAGTAACACAAGGCAAAGTAACACAAGGCAAAGTAACACAAAGCACTACAACACAAGGCAAAGTAACGCAACGCAAAGTGACAAAACGCAAAGGAACACAATGCAAAGTAACGCAACGCTAAGTAACACCGCAAAGTAACGCAACGTTCTACAATACAAGGAAAAGTAACGCAACGCAAAGTAACTCAATGCAAAATAACACAACGCAAAGTAACGCAACGCAACGCACTACAACACGGCAAAGTAACGCAACGCAAAGTAATGCAACGCAAAGTAAGACAACGCAAAGTAACGCAACACATTACAACACAAGGCAAAGTAATGCAAAGCAAAGTAACACAACGGAAAGTAACGCAACGTTAAGTATCGCAACACACTACAACACAAGGCAAAGTAACGCAACGCAGTAAGACACAACGCAAAGTAATTAACGCAAAGTAACACAAGGCAAAGTAACACAACGCACTACACTACAAGGCAAAGTAACGCAACGCAAAGTAACGCAAAGTAACACAACGCAAAGTAACGCAAAGTAACGCAACGCAACGCACTACAACACAGGGCAAAGTAACGCAACGCAAAGTAATGCAACGCAAAGTAAGACAACGCAAAGTAATGCAACGCAAAGTAACATAACGCAAAGTAAAGCAACGTTAAGTATCGCACCACACTATAACACAAGGCAAAGTAACGCAACGCATTACGACACAATGCAAAGTAACTAATGCAAAGCAACACAAGGCAAAGTAACACAACACACTACAACACAAGGCGAAGTAACGGAACGCAAAGTAACACACCGATAAATAACGCAACGTTATACAAGACAAGGCAAAGTAATACAACGCAAAGTAACACACCGCAAAGTAAAGCAACGTTCTACAACACAATGCAAAGTAACACAAGGCAAAGTAACACAAGGCAAAGTAACACAAGGCAAAGTAACACAAAGCACTACAAAACAAGGCAAAGTAACACAAGGGAAAGTAACACAACGCAAAGTAACACAACGCAAAGTAACACAACGCAGTGCACTACAACACAACGCAAAGTAACACAACGCAAAGTAATGCAACGCAAAGTAACGTAACGCACTACAACACAATGAAATGTAACGTAATGCAAAGTAACACAACACAAAGTAACACAATGCAAAGTAACGCAATGCAAAGTAACGCAAAGGAATGTAACGCAACGCAAATTAACACAACACAAACTAATGCATCTTTCTACAACACAAGGCAAAGTAACGCAACGCAAAGTAACACAGCGCAAAGTAACACAATGCAGTACAAAAAAGGAAAAGTAACGCAACGCAAAGTAACGCAACGCAAAGTAACGCAACGCAAAGTAAGACAACGCAAAGTAACGCAACACATTACAACACAAGGCAAAGTAATGCAACGCAAAGTAATGCAATGCAAAGTAACACAAAGCAAAGTAACGCAACGTTAAGTATCGCACCACACTACAACACAAGGCAAAGTAACGCAACGCACTACGATACAACGCAAAGTAACTAATGCAAACTTACACAATGCAAAGTAACACAACACACTACAACACAAGGCAAAGTAACGCAACGCAAAGTAACACAACGCAAAGTAACGCAACGCACTACAACACAATGCACTACACAAAAAGGAAAAGTAACGCAACGCAAAGTAACACAACGCAAAGTAACAACGCAAAGTAACAACGCAAAGTAACACAACACAAAGTAACGCAACACGTTACAACACAAGGCAAAGTAACGCAACGCAAAGTAATGTAACGCAAAGTAAGACAACGCAAAGTAACGCAACACATTATAACACAAGGCAAAGTAATGCAACGCAAAGTAATGCAACGCAAAGTAACACAACGCAAAGTAACACAACGCAAAGTAACACAACGTTAAGTATCGCACCACTCTACAACACAAGGCAAAGTAACGCAACGCACTACGACACAACGCAAAAGAAACTAATGCAAAGTCACACAAGGCAAATTAACACAACACACTACAACACAAGGCAAAGTAACACAACGCAAAGTTACGCAACGTTAAGTATCGCACCACACTACAACACAAGGGAAAGTAACGCAACGCAGTAGGACACAACGCAAAGTAACTAATGCAAAGTAACACAACACACTACAACACAAGGCGAAGTAACGCAACGCAAAGTAACACACTGCTAAGTAACGCAACGTTCTACAACACAAGGCAAAGTAACGCAACATTCTACAATACAAGGCAAAGTAACGCGACGCAAAGTAACTCAATGCAAAGTAACACAACGCAAAGTAACACAACGCAAAGTAACGCAACGTTAAGTATCGCACCACACTACAACACAAGGCGAAGTAACGCAACGCAAAGTAACACAACGCAAAGTTATGCAACGTTCTACAATACAAAGCAAAGTAACGCAATGCAGAATAAAGCAATGCAACACACCACAACACAAGGCAAAGTAACGCAACGCAAAGTAACGCAACACATTACAACACAAGGCAAAGTAACACAACGCAAAGTAACGCAACACACTACAACACAAGGCAAAGTAACACAACGCAAAGTAATGCAACACACTACAACACAAGGCAAAGTAACGCAATGCAGAGTAAAGCAATGCAATGTAATGCAACGCAAAGTAACACAACGCAAAGTAACAATGCAAAGTAACAACGCAAAAAAAAACGCAGTACAAGGCGACGCACAACGCATCGCACTACAACACAACGCAAAGTAACGCTACGCAAAGTAACACAACGCAAAGTAACGCAACGCAAAGTAACGCACTACAAAAAAATGCAAAGTAACGCAATGCAAAGTAACACAATGCAAAGTAACACCATGCAAAGTAACGCAAAGCAAAGAAACACGACGCAAAGTAACACGACGCAAAGTAACACGACGCAAAGTAACACGACGCAAAGTAACACGACGCAAAGTAACGCAACGCAAAGTAACGCAACGCAAAGTACCACAACGCAAAGCAACGTAACGCAAAGTACCGCAACGCCAAGTAACGCAACGCAAAGTAACGCAACACTAAGTAACGCAACGCAAAGTAATGCAACGCAAAGTAACACAACGTAAAGTAACACAACGCACTACAACAAAAGGCAAAGTGTTGCAACGCAAAGTAATACAACTTAAAGTAACACAATGCAAAGTAACACAACGCAAAGTAACACTACGCAAAGTAACGCAACGCAAAGTAACGCAACGCAAAGTAACGCAACGCAAAGTAACGCAACCCATTACAACACAAGGTAAAGTAAACGCAAAGTAACGCACTACGACACAACGCAAAGTAACTAATGCAAAGTAACACAAGGCAAAGTAACACAACGCACTACAACACAAGGCAAAGTAACGCAATGCAAACGAACACAAAATGCAAAGTAACGCAACGCAAAGTAACGCAACGCAAAGTAACGCAACGCAAAGTAACGCAACGCAAAGTAACGCAACGCAAAGTAACAATGCAAAGTAACAACGCAAAACAACGCATTACAACGCATCGCACTACAACGCAACGCAAAATACCGCAACACAAAGTAACGCAACGCAGAGTAACGCACTACAACAAAATACAAAGTAACGCAACGCAAAGTAACACAACGCAAAGGAACACAATGCAAAGAAACACAACGCAAAGTAACGCAACGCAAACTGACTCAACCCATTACAACACAAGGCAAAGTAATGAAAGGTAAAGTAAAGCAACGCAAAGTAACACAACACAAAGTAATGCAACGCAAAGTAAAAACGCAAAGTAACAACGCAAAGTAACAACGCAAAGTAACAACGCAAAGTAACAACGCAAAGTAACGCAAAACAACGCATTACAAAATAACGCAAAGTAACGCAAAGTAACGCAACGCAAAGTAACGCAACGCAAAGTAACGCAACGCAAAGTAACGCTACACAAAGTAACGCAACGCAAAGTAACGCAACGCAAAGTAACGGCCAAAAAAAAATGCAAAGTAACGCAACGCAAAGTACAACAACGCAAAGTAACGCAAAGTAAACGCAAAATAACACAACGCAAAATAACACAACACAAAGTAACACAACTTTCTACAACACAAGGCAAAGTAACGCAACGCAAAGTGACAACGCAAACGAACACAATGCAAAGTAACGCAACGCAAAGTAACGCAACACAAAGTAACGCAACACAAAGTAACGCAACGCAAAGTAACGCAACGCAAAGTAACGCAACGCAAAGTAACGCAACGCAAAGTAACGCAACTCAAAGTAACGCAACGCAAAGTTACGCAACGCGAAGTAACGCAACGCAAAGTAACGCAACGCAAAGTAATAAAACGCAAAGTAACGCACTACAACATAATGCAAAGTAACGCAAAGCAAAGTGACACAACGCAAAGTAACGCAACGCAAAGTAATGCAACACAAAGTTACGCAACGCAAAGTAATGCAACGCAAAGTAATGCAACGCAAAGTAACAACGCAAAGTAACAACGCAAAGAAACAACGCAAAGTAACGCAACACAACGCACTACAACGCATCGCACTACAACAAAACGCAAAGTAACGCAACGCAAAGTAACGCAACGCAAAGTAACGCAACGCAAAGTAACGCAACGCAAAGTAACGCAACGCAAAGTAACGCAACGCAAAGTAACACAACGCAAAGGAACACAATGCAAAGTAAAGCAACGCAAAGTAACGCAACGCAAAGTAACGCAACCCATTACAACACAAGGCAAAGTAACGCAATGCAAACGAACACAAAATGCAAAGTAACGCAACGCAAAGTAACGCAACGCAAAGTAACGCAACACAAAGTAACGCAACGCAAAGTTACGCAACGCAAAGTAACAACGCAAAGTAACAACGCAAAACAACGCATTACAACGCATCGCACTACAACGCAACGCAAAATACCGCAACACAAAGTAACGCAACGCAGAGTAACGCACTACAACAAAATACAAAGTAACGCAACGCAAAGTAACACAACGCAAAGGAACACAATGCAAAGAAACGCAACGCAAAGTAACGCAACGCAAAGTGACTCAACCCATTACAACACAAGGCAAAGTAATGAAAGGTAAAGTAAAGCAACGCAAAGTAACACAACACAAAGTAATGCAACGCAAAGTAAAAACGCAAAGTAACAACGCAAAGTAACAACGCAAAGTAACAACGCAAAGTAACAACGCAAAGTAACAACGCAAAGTAACGCAAAACAACGCATTACAAAATAACGCAAAGTAACGCAAAGTAACGCAACGAAAAGTAACGCAACGCAAAGTAACGCAACGCAAAGTAACGCAACGCAAAGTAACGCTACACAAAGTAACGCAACGCAAAGTAACGCAACGCAAAGTAACGCTACACAACGTAACGCAACGCAAAGTAACGCAACGCAAAGTAACGGCCAAAAAAAAAATGCAAAGTGACGCAACGCAAAGTACAACAACGCAAAGTAACGCAAAGTAAACGCAAAATAACACAACGCAAAATAACACAACACAAAGTAACACAACTTTCTACAACACAAGGCAAAGTAACGCAACGCAAAGTGACAACGCAAACGAACACAATGCAAAGTAACGCGACGCAAAGTAACGCAACGCAAAGTAACGCAACACAAAGTAACGCAACACAAAGTAACGCAACACAAAGTAACGCAACGCAAAGTAACGCAACGCAAAGTAACGCAACTCAAAGTAACGCAACGCAAAGTAACGCAACGCGAAGTAACGCAACGCAAAGTAACGCAACGCAAAGTAATGCAACGCAAAGTAACGCACTACAACAAAATGCAAAGTAACGCAACGCAAAGTAACACAACGCAAAGTAACACAATGCAAAGTAACGCAAAGCAAAGTAACCAACGCAAGATAACACAACACAAAGGAACGCAAAGCAAAGTAATCAACGCAAGATAACAGAATACAAACTAACGCAACGGTCTACAACGCAAGGAAAAGTAACGCAACGCAAAGTAACACAACACAAAGTAATGCAAAGCAAAGTAACCAACTCAAGATAACACAACACAAAGTAACGCAAAGCAAAGTAACCAACGCAAGATAAAACAACACAAACTAACGCAACTTTCTACAACACAAGGCAAAGTAACACAACGCAAAGTAACACAACACAAAGTAATGCAAACCAAAGTAACAACGCAAAGTAACGCAACGCAAAGTAACGCAACGCAAAGTAACGCAAAGCAAAGTAACCAACGCAAGATAAAACAACACAAACTAACGCAACTTTCTACAACACAAGGCAAAGTAACACAACGCAAAGTAACACAACACAAAGTAATGCAAGCCAAAGTAACAACGCAAAGTAATGCAACGCAAAGTAACGCAACGCAAAGTAAAGCTACGCAAAGTAACACAACGCAAAGTAACATAACGCAAAGTAACATAACACAAAGTAACAACGCAAAGTAACAACGCAACGTTCTACAACACAAGGCATAGTAACGCAACGCAAAGTAAAGCAACACATTACAACACAAGGTAAGGTAACGCAACGCAAAGTAACACAACACAAAGTAATGCAACGCAAAGTAACAATGCAAAGTAACAACGCAAAGTAACAACGCATAGTAACAACGCAAAGTAACGCAAAACAACGCATTACAACGCTTCGCACTACAACGCAACGCACTACAACGCATCGCACTACAACGCATCGCACTACAACACAAGGCAAAGTAACGCAACACAAAGTAACGCTAAGCAAAGTAACACAACGCAAAGTACCGCAACGCAAAGTAACGCACTACAACAAAATGCAAAGTAACGCAACGCAAAGTAACACAACGCAAAGTAACATAACGCAAAGTAAGACAATGCAAAGTAACGCAAAGCAAAATAACCAACGCAAAATAACACAACACAAACTAAGGCAACTTTCTACAACACGTTATCAAGGTAAAGTAACGCAACGCAAAGTAACACAACACAAAGTAATGCAACGCGAAATAACGCAACGCAAAGTAACGCAACGTAAAGTAACGCAACGCAAAGTAACGCAACCCATTACAACACAAGGTAAAGTAACGCAACGCAAAGTAACCAACTCAAGATAACACAACACAAAGTAACGCAAAGCAAAATAACCAACGCAAGATAAAACAACACAAACTAACGCAACTTTCTACAACACAAGGCAAAGTAACACAACGCAAAGTAACACAACACAAAGTAATGCAAACCAAAGTAACAACGCAAAGTAACGCAACGCAAAGTAACGCAACGCAAAGTAAAGCTACGCAAAGTAACACAACGCAAAGTAACATAACGCAAAGTAACATAACGCAAAGTAACAACGCAAAGTAACAACGCAACGTTCTACAACACAAGGCATAGTAACGCAATGCAAAGTAAAGCAACACATTACAACACAAGGTAAGGTAACGCAACGCAAAGTAACAAAACACAAAGTAACATAACGCAAAGTAAAAACGCAAAGTAACAACGCAAAGTAACAACGCATAGTAACAACGCAAAGTAACGCAAAACAACGCATTACAACGCTTCGCACTACAACGCAACGCACTACAACGCATCGCACTACAACGCATCGCACTACAACGCATCGCACTACAACACAAGGCAAAGTAACGCAACACAAAGTAACGCTAAGCAAAGTAACACAACGCAAAGTAACGCAACGCAAAGTAACACAACGCAAAGTAACATAACGCAAAGTAACACAATGCAAAGTAACGCAAAGCAAAATAACCTACGCAAAATAACACAACACAAACTAAGGCAACTTTCTACAACACGTTATCAAGGTAAAGTAACGCAACGCAAAGTAACACAACACAAAGTAATGCAACGCGAAATAACGCAACGCAAAGTAACGCAACGTAAAGTAACGCAACGCAAAGTAACGCAACCCATTACAACACAAGGTAAAGTAACGCAACGCAAAGTAACACAACACAAAGTAATGCAACGCAAATTAACAACGCAAAGTAACAACGCAAAGTAACAACGCAAAGTAACGCAAAACGCATTACAATGTAACGTAAAGTAACACAACGCAAAGTAACGCTACGCAAAGTAACGCAACGCTAAATAACGCAACACACTACAACACAAGGCAAAGTAACACAAAGCACTACGACACAATGCAAAGTAACTCATGCAAAGTAACACAAGGCAAAGTAACACAACGCACTACTACACAAGGCAAAGTAACGCAACGCAAACGAACACAATGCAAAGTAACGCAACGCAAAGTAACGCAACGCAAAGTTACGCAACGCAAAGTAACGCAACGCAAAGTAACGCAACGCAAATAACGCAAAGAAATGCAACGTAAAGTAACAACGCAAAGTAACAACGCAAAGTAACGCAAAACAGCGCATTACAAAGCATCGCACTACAACGCAACGCAAAATACCGCAACACAAAGTAACGCAACGCAGAGTAATGTACTACAACAAAATACAAAGTAACGCAACGCAAAGTAACACAACGCAAAGGAACACAATGCAAAGAAACGCAACGCAAAGAAACGCAACGCAAAGTAACGCAACCCAATACAACACAAGGCAAAGTAACGCAAGGTAAAGTAACGCAACGCAAAGTAACACAACACAAAGTAATGCAACGCAAAGTAAAATCGCAAAGTAACAACGCAAAGTAACAACGCAAAGTAACGCAAAACAACGCATTACAACATAACGCAAAGTAACGCAACGCAACGTAACGCAACGCAAAGTAACGCAACGCAAAGTAACGCAACGCAAAGTAATACTACGCAAAGTAACGCAACGCAAAGTAAAACAAGCAAAGTAACGCAAAGTAAACGCAAAATAACACAACACAAAGTAACGCAACTTTCTACAACACAAGGCAAAGTAACGCAAGGCAAAGTGACAACGCAAACGAACACAACGCAAAGTAACGCAACGCAAAGTAATGCAACGCAAAGTAACAACGCAAAGTAACAACTCAAAGTAACGCTATGCAACGCATTACAAAAATCACACTACAACACAACGCACTACAACACAACGCACTACAACGCATCGCACTACAACATAACGCAAAATAACGCAACGCAAAGTAACGCACTGCAACAAAATGCAAAGTAACGCAATGCAAAGTAACACAAAGCAAAGGAACGCAACGCAAAGGAAGACAATGCAAAGTAATGCAACGCAAAGTAACGCAACGCAAAGTAACGCAACGCAAAGTAACGCAACCTATTACAACACAAGGTAAAGTAACGCAACGCAAAGTAACACAACACAAAGTAATGCAAAGCAAAGTAACGACGCAAAGTCACAACGCAAAGTAACAACGCAAAGTAACGCAATACAACGCATTACAAGGTAACGCAAAGTAACGCAACGCAAAGTAACGCAACGCTAAATAACGCAGCACACTACAACACAAGGCAAAGTAACGCAACGCACTACGACACAACGCAAAGTAACTAATGCAAAGTAACACAAGGCAAAGTAACACAACGCACTACAACACAAGGCAAAGTAACGCAACGCAAAGTGACATAACGCAAACGAACACAATGCAAAGTAACGCAACGCAAAGTAACGCAACACAAAGTAACGCAACACAAAGTAACGCAACGCAAAGTAACGCAAAGTAAAGCATCGCAAAGTAATGCAAGGCAAAGTAACACAACGCACTACAACACAACGCAAAGTAACACAACACAAAGTAATGCAACGCAAAGTAACAACGCAAAGTAACAACGCCAAGTAACAACGCAAAGTAACGCAAACAACACATTAAAACGGATCGCACTACAACGTAATGCAGTACAACGCATCGCACTACAACACAACGCAATGTAACGCAACGCAAAGTAACGCAACGCATAGTAACGCAACGCAAAGTAACGCAACGCAAAGTAACGCAACGCAAAGTAACGCAACGCAAAGTAACGCAACGCAAAGTAATGCAACGCAAAGTAACGCATTACAACAAAATGCAAAGTAACGCAACGCAAAGTAACGCAACGCAAAGTAACGCAACGCAAAGTAACACAACGCAAAGTAACACAATGCAAAGTAAAGCAAAGCAAAATAACCAACGCAAGATAACACAACACAAAGTAACGCAAAGCAAAGTAATCAACGCAAGATAACAGAACACAAACTAACGCAACTTTCTACAACACAAGGAAAAGTAACGCAACGCAAAGTAACACAACACACACAGTAACGCAAAAAAACGCATTACAACGCATCGCACTACAACGCAACGCACTACAACGCATCGCATTACAACACAGCGCAAAGTAACGCAACGCAAAGTAACGCAACGCAAAGTAACGCAACGCAAAGTAACGCAACGCAAAGTAACGCAACGCAAAGTAACGCACTACATTACAACACAAGGTAAGGTAACGCAATGCAAAGTAACACAACACAAAGTCATGCAACGCAAAGTAACAACTGAAGGTAACAACGCAAAGTAACAACGCAACGTTCTATAACACAAGGCATAGTAACGCAAGGCATAGTAACGCAACGCAAAGTAACGCAACACATTACAACACAAGGTAAGGTAACGCAACGCAAAGTAACGCTACGCAAAGTAACTCTACGCAAAGTAACGCAACGCAAAGTTACGCAAATTAACGCAACGTTCTACAACACAAGGCATAAAGACGCAACGCAAAGTAACGCAACACAAAG
Source organism: Pterois miles (assembly GCA_947000775.1). NCBI lineage: Eukaryota > Metazoa > Chordata > Actinopteri > Perciformes > Scorpaenidae > Pterois > Pterois miles. The sequence goes on from CAMQGK010000123.1 coordinate 2,336,052, forward strand.
TAACAACGCAAACTAACAACGTAAAGTAACAACGCAAAGTAACAACGCAAAGTAACAACGCAAAGTAACGCAAAACAACGTATTACAACGCATCACACTACAACGTAACGCACTACAACGCATCGCACTACAACACAACGCAAAGTAACGCAACGCAAAGTAAAGCTATGCAAAGTAACGCAACGCAAAGTAACGCACTACAACAAAATGCAAAGTAACGCAAAGCAAAGTAACCAACGCAAGATAACACAACACAAAGTAACGCAAAGCAAAGTAACCAACGCAAGATAACACAACACAAACTAACGCAACTTTCTACAACACAAGGCAAATTTAAGCAACGCAAAGTAACACAACACAAAGTAATGCAAAGCAAAGTAACAACGCAAAGTAACAACGCAAAGTAACGCAAAACAACGCATGGCACTACAACGCAACGCACTACAACGCATCGCACTACAACACAAAGCAAAGTAACGCAACGCAAAGTAACACAACGCAAAGTAACGCTACGCAAAGTAACACAACGCAAAGTAACGCAACGCAAAGTAACGCATTACATTACAACACAAGGTAAGGTAACGCAATGCAAAGTAACACAACACAAAGTAATGCAACGCAAAGTAACAACGCAAAGTAAAAACGCAACGTTCTACAACACAAGGCATAGTAACGCAACGCAAAGTAAAGCAACACATTACAACACAAGGTAAGGTAACGCAATGCAAAGTAAAACAACAAAAAGTAATGCAACGCAAAGTAACAACGCAAAGTAACAACGCATAGTAACAACGCAAAGTAACAACGCAAAGTAATGCAAAACAACGCATTACAATGCATCGCACTACAACGCAATGCACTACAACGCATCGCACTACAACACAACGCAGAGTAACGAAACGTAAAGTAACGCAACGCAAAGTAACGCTACGCAAAGTAACACAACGCGAAGTAACACAACGCAAAGTACCGCAACGCAAAGTAACGCACTACGACAAAATGCAAAGTAACGCAACGCAAAGTAACACAACGCAAAGTAACACAATGCAAAGTAACGCAAAGCAAAATAACCAACGCAAAATAACACAACACAAACTAACGCAACTTTCTACAACACATTATCAAGGTAAAGTAACGCAACGCAAAGTAATACAACACAACGTAATGCAACGCAAAGTAACAACGCAAAGTAACAACGCAAAGTAACAACGCAAAGTAACAACGCAAAGTAACGCAAAACAACGCATTACAATGTAACGCAAAGTAACACAACGCAAAGTAACGCTACGCAAAGTAAAGCAACGCTAAATAACGCAACACACTACAACACAAGGCAAAGTAACACAACGCACTACAACACAAGGCAAAGTAACGCAACGCAAACGAACACAATGCAAAGTAACGCAACGCAAAGTAACGCAAAGTAACGCAAAGTAACGCAACGGAAAGTAACGCAATGCAAAGTAACGCAACGCAAAGTAATGCAAATTAACGCAACATTCTACAACACAAGGCATAAAGACGCAACTCAAAGTAACGCAACACAAAGTAACAACGCAAAGTAACAACGCAAAGTAATGCAAAACAACGTATTACAACGCATCACACTACAACGTAACGCAGTACAATGCATCGCACTACAACACAACGCAAAGTAACGCAACGCAAAGTAACGCAACGCAAACTAACGCAACGCAACGCAAAGTAACGCACTACAATAAAATGCAATGTAACGCAACGCAAAGTAACGCAACGCAAAGTAACACAACGCAAAGTAACACTATGCAAAGTAACGCAAAGCAAAGTAACCAATGCAAGATAACACAACACAAAGTAACGCAAAGCAAAGTAACCAACGCAAGATAACACAACACAAACTAACGCAACTTTCTACAACACAAGGCAAAGTAACGCAACGCAAAGTAACACAACACAAAGTAACACAACGCAAAGTAACGCAACGCAAAGTAACGCAACGCAAAGTAACAACGCAAAGTAATAATGCAAAGTAACAACGCAAAGTAACAACGCAAAGTAACGCAAAACAACGCATCGCACGACAACGCAACGCTCTTCAACGCAATGCACTACAACGCATCGCAATACAACACAACGCAAAGTAACGCAACGCAAAGTAACGCAACGCAAAGTAACGCAACGCAAAGTAACGCAACGCAAAGTAACACACTACAACAAAATGCAAAGTAACGCAACGCAAAGTAACACAACACAAAGTAACACAATGAAAAGTAACGCAAAGCAAAGTAACCAACGCAAGATAACACAACACAAAGTAACGCAAAGCAAAGTAACCAACGCAAGGTAACACAACACAAAGTAATGCAAAGCAAAGTAACAACGCAAAGTAACAATGCAAACTAACAACGCAAAGTAACGCAAAACAACGCATCGCACGACAACGCAACGCACTTCAACGCAACGCACTACAACGCATCGCACTACAACACAACGCAAAGTAACGCAACGCAAAGTAACGCAACGCAAAGTAACGCAACGCAAAGTAACGCAACGTAAAGTAAAGCAACGCAAAGTAACGCAACGCAAAGTAACACACTACAACAAAATGCAAAGTAACGCAAAGTAACACAACACAAAGTAACACAATGAAAAGTAACGCAAAGCAAAGTAACCAACGCAAGATAACACAACACAAAGTTACGCAAAGCAAAGTAACCAACGCAAGATAACACAGCACAAAATAACGCAACTTTCTACAACACAAGGCAAAGTATCGCAAAGCAAAGTAACACAACACAAAGTAATGCAACGCAAAGTAACATCGCAAAGTAACAACGCAAAGTAAAAACGCAACGTTCTACAACACAAGGCATACCAATGCAACGCAAAGTAAAGCAACACATTACAATACAAGGTAAGGTAACGCAACGCAAAGTAACGCAACGCAAAGTAACGCTAAGCAAAGTAACACAACGCAAAGTAACGCAACGCAAAGTAACACAACGCAAAGTAACACAATGCAAACTAACGCAAAGCATAATAACCAATGCAAAATAAGACAACACAAACTAAGGCAACTTTCTACAACACGTTATCAAAGTAAAGTAATGCAACACAAAGTAACACAACACAGAGTAATACAACGCAAAGTAACAACGCAAAGTAACAACGCAAAGTAACAACGCAAAGAAACAACGCAAAGAAACAACGCAAAGTAACAACGCAAAGTAACGGAAAACAACGCATTACAACGCATCGCACTACAACGCAACGCACTACAACGCATCGCACTACAACACAACGCAAAATAACGCAACGCAAAATAACGCAACGCAAAGTAACGCACTACAAAAAAATGCAAAGTAACGCAACGCAAAGTAACGCAACTCAAAGTAACGCAACGCAAAGTAACACAACGCAAAGGAACACAATGCAAAGTAAAGCAACGCAAAGTAACGCAACGCAAAGTAACGCAACGCAAAGTAACGCAACCCATTACAACACAAGGTAAAGTAACGCAGCGCAAAGTAACACAACACAAAGTAATGCAACGCAAATTAACAACGCAAAGTAACAACGCAAAGTAACAACGCAAAGTAACAACGCAAAGTAACGCAAAACAACGCATTACAATGTAACGTAAAGTAACACAACGCAAAGTAACGCAAAGCAAAGTAACCAACGCAAGATAACACAACACAAACTAACGCAACTTTCTACAACACAAGGCAAAGTAACGCAACGCAAAGTAACACAACACAAAGTAACATAACACAAAGTAATAAAAAGCAAAGTAACAACGCAAAGTAACAGCACAAAGTAACAACGCAAAGTAACAATGCAAAGTAACGCATTACAATGCATCGCACTACAACGCAACGCACTACAACGCATCGCATTACAACACAACGCAAAGTAACGCAACGCAAAGTAACGCAACGCAAAGTAACGCAACGGTAAGTAACGCAACACACTACAACACAAGGCAAAGTACACTACGACACAACGCGAAGTAACGAATGCAAAGTAACACAAGGCAAAGTAACACAACACACTACAACACAAGGCAAAGTAACGCAACGCAAAGTAACGCAACGCAAAGTAACGCAACGTAACGCAACGCAAAGTAATGCAACGCAAAGTAATGCAACGCAAAGTAACAAAGCAAAGTAACAACACAAAGTAACAACGCAAAGTAACAACGCAAAGTAACAACGCAAAGTAACGCAAAACAACGCATTACAACGCATCGCACTACAACGCAACGCACTACAACGCATCGCAATACAACACAACGCAAAATAACGCAACACAAAGTAACGCAACGCAAAGTAACGCCATCCATTACAACACAAGGTAAAGTAACGCAATGCAAAGTAACACAACACAAAGTAATGCAATGCAAAGTAACAACGCAAAGTAACAACGCAAAGTAACAACGCAAAGTAACAACGCAAAGTAACGCAAAACAACGCATTACAACATAACGCAAAGTAACGCTACGCAAAGTAACGCTACGCAAAGTAACGCTACGCAAAGTAACGCTACGCAAAGTAACGCAACGCAAAGTAACGCTACGCAAAGTAACGCACTACAACAAAATGCAAAGTAACGCAACGCAAAGTAAAACAACACAAAGTAATTCAATGCAAAGTAACGCAAAGTAATCAACGCAAATTAACACAAAACAAACTAACGCAACTTTCTACAACACAAGGCAAAGTAACGCAACGCAAAGTGACACAACGCAAACGAACACAATGCAAAGTAACGCAAAGTAACGCAACGCAAAGTAATGCACTACAACAAAATGCAAAGTAACGAAACGCAAAGTAACACAACGAAAAAGGAACACAATGCAAAGTAACGCAACGCAAAGTAACGCAACGCAAAGCAACGCAAAGCAACACTACGCAAAGTAACGCAACGCAAAGTAACGCACTACAACAAAATGCAAAGTAACGCAATGCAAAGTAACGCAACGCAAAGTGACACAACGCAAACGAACACAACGCAAAGTAACGCAACGCAAAGTAACGCAATGCAAAGTAACGCAACGCAAAGTAACGCAGCGCAAAGTAACGCAACGCAAAGAAACGCAACGCAAAGTAACACAACGCAAAGTAACACAACGCAAAGTAACGCACTACATTACAACACAAGGTAAGGTAACGCAATGCAAAGTAACACAACACAAAGTAATGCAACGCAAAGTAACAACGCAAAGTAACAACGCAACGTTCTACAACACAAGGCATAGTAATGCAACGCAGTGTAACGCAACACATTACAACACAAGGTAAGGTAACGCAACGCAAAGTAACACAACACAAAATAATGCAACGCAAAGTAACAACGCAAAGTAACAACGCAAAGTAACAACGCAAAGTAACAACGCAAAGTAACAACAAAAAGTAACGCAAAACAACGCATTACAACGCATCGCACTACAACGTAACGCAGTACAACGCATCGCACTACAACACAACGCAAAATAACGCAACGCAAAGTAACGCAACGCAAAGTAACGCAACGCAAAGTAACGCAACGCAAAGTAACGCAATGCAAAGTAACGCTACGCAAAGTAACACGCTACATTACAACACAAGGTAAGGTAACGCAATGTAGTAGTAACGCAAAACAACGCATTACAATGTAACGCAAAGTAACACAACGCAAAGTTATGCTACGCAAAGTAACGCAACGCTAAATAACGCAACACACTACAACACAAGTCAAAGTAACGCAACGCACTACGACACAACGCAAAGTAACTAATGCAAAGTAACACAAGGCAAAGTAACACAACGCACTACAACACAAGGCAAAGTAACGCAACGCAAAGTAACGCAAAGTAACGCAACGCAAAGTAACGCAACGCAAAGTAACGCAACACAAAGTAACGCAACACAAAGTAACGCAACGCAAAGTAACGCAACGCAAAGTAACACAAATTTACGCAACGTTCTACAACACAAGGTATAAAGACGCAACGCAAAGTAACGCAACACAAAGTAACAACGCAAAGTAACAACGCAAAGTAACGCAAAACAACGTATTACAACGCATCACACTACAACGTAACGCACTACAACGCATCGCACTACAACACAACGCAAAGTAAAGCTATGCAAAGTAACGCAACGCAAAGTAACGCAACGCAAAGTAACACACTACAACAAAATGCAAAGTAACGCAAAGCAAAGTAACCAACGCAAGATAACACAACACAAAGTAACGCAAAGCAAAGTAACCAACGCAAGATAACACAACACAAACTAACGCAACTTTCTACAACACAAAGCAAATTTAAGCAACGTAAAGTAACACAACACAAAGTAATGCAAAGCAAAGTAACAACGCAAAGTAACAACGCAAAGTAACGTAAAACAACGCATGGCACTACAACGCAACGCACTACAACGCATCGCACTACAACACAACGCAAAGTAACGCAACGCAAAGTAACACAACGCAAAGTAGCGCTACGCAAAGTAACACAACGCAAAGTAACGCAACGCAAAGTAACGCATTACATTACAACACAAGGTAAGGTAACGCAATGCAAAGTAACACAACACAAAGTAATGCAACGCAAAGTAACAACGCAAAGTAACAACGCAACGTTCTACAACACAAGGCATAGTAACGCAACGCAAAGTAAAGCAACACATTACAACACAAGGTAAGGTAACGCAATGCAAAGTAAAACAACACAAAGTAATGCAACGCAAAGTAACAACGCAAAGTAACAACGCATAGTAACAACGCAAAGTAACAACGCAAAGTAATGCAAAACAACGCATTACAACGCATCGCACTACAACACAACGCAAAGTAACGAAACGTAAAGTAATGCAACGCAAAGTAACGCTGGAAAGTAACGCTAAACAACGCATTACAACGTAACGCAAAGTAACGCTACGCAAAGTAACGCTACGCAAAGTAACGCAACGCAAAGTAACGCAACGCAAAGTGACACAACGCAAACGAACACAATGCAAAGTAACGCAACGCAAAGTAACGCAACACAAAGTAACGCAAAGTAACGCAAAGTAACGCAACGCAAAGTAACGCAACCCATTACAACACAAGGTAAAGTAACGCAACGCCAAGTAACACAACACAAAGTAATGCAGCGCAAATTAACAACGCAAAGTAACAACGCAAAGTAACAACGCAAAGTAACGCAAAACAACGCATTAAAATGTAACGTAAAGTAACACAACGCAAAGTAACGCTACACAAAGTAACGCTACGCAAAGTAACGCAACGCTAAATAACGCAACACACTACAACACAAGGCAAAGTAATGCAATGCACTACGACACAACGCAAATTAACTAATGCAAAGTAACACAAGGCAAAGTGACAAAACGCACTACAACACAAGGCAAAGTAAGGCAACGCAAACGAACACAATGCAAAGTAACACAACACAAAGTAATGCAGCGCAAATTAACAACGCAAAGTAACAACGCAAAGTAACAACGCAAAGTAACGCAAAACAACGCATTAAAATGTAACGTAAAGTAACACAACGCAAAGTAACGCTACACAAAGTAACGCTACGCAAAGTAACGCAACGCTAAATAACGCAACACACTACAACACAAGGCAAAGTAATGCAATGCACTACGACACAACGCAAATTAACTAATGCAAAGTAACACAAGGCAAAGTGACAAAACGCACTACAACACAAGGCAAAGTAAGGCAACGCAAACGAACACAATGCAAAGTAACGCAACGCAAAGTAACGCAACGCAAAGTAACGCAACGCAAAGTAATGCAACGCAAAGTAACGCAAAGTAACGCAACGCAAAGTAATGCAACGCAAAGTAACAACGCAAAGTAACACAATGCAAAGTAAACAACGCAAGATAACACAACACAAAGTAACGCAAAGCAAAGTAACCAATGCAAGATAACACAACACAAACTAACGCAACTTGCTACAACACAAGGCAAAGTAACGCAACGCAAAGTAACACAACACAAAGTAACACAACACAAAGTAATGCAAAGCAAAGTAACAACGCAAAGTAACAACGCAAAGTAACGCTACGCAAAGTAACGCAACGCTAAGTAACGCAACACACTACAACACAAGGCAAAGTAACGCAACGCACTACGACACAACGCGAAGTAACGAATGCAAAGTAACACAAGGCAAAGTAACACAACACACTACAACACAAGGCAAAGTAACGCAACGCAAAGTGACACAACGCAAACGAACACAATGGAAAGTAACGCAACGCAAAGTAACGCAACGCAAAGTAACGCAACGCAAAGTAACAACGCAAAGTAACAACGCAAAGTAACAATGCAAAGTAACGCAAAACAACGCATTACAATGCATCGCACTACAACGCAACGCACTACAACGCATCGCAATACAACACAAAGCAAAATAATGCAACACAAAGTAACGCAACGCAAAGTAACGCACTATAACAAAATGCAAAGTAACGCAACGCAAAGTAACGCAACCCATTACAACACAAGGTAAAGTAACGCAATGCAAAGTAACACAACACAAAGTAATGCAACGCAAAGTAACAACGCAAAGTAACAACGCAAAGTAACAACGCAAAGTAACGCAAAACAACGCATTACAACGTAACGCAAAGTGACGCAACGCAAAGTAACGCTACGCAAAGTAACGCAAAGTAACGCAACGCAAAGTAACGCAACGCAAAGTAACGCTACGCAAAGTCACGCACTACAACAAAATGCAAAGTAACGCAACGCAATGTAAAACAACACAAAGTAAGACAATGCAAAGTAACGCAAAGTAATCAACGCAAAATAACACAAAACAAACTAATGCAACTTTCTACAACACAAGGCAAAGTAACGCAACGCAAAGTGACACAACGCAAACGAACACAATGCAAAGTAACGCAACGCAAAGTAACGCAACGCAAAGTAATGCAACACAAAGTAACAACGCAAAGTAACAACGCAAAGTAACGGAAAACAACGCGTTACAATGCTTCGCACTACAACGCAACGCACCACAACGCATCGCACTACAACACAATGCAAAATAACGCAACACAAAGTAACGCACTACAACAAAATGCAAAGTAACGCAACGCAAAGTAACGCAACGCAAAGTAACGCAACCCATTACAACACAAGGTAAAGTAACGCAACGCAAAGTAACACAACACAAAGTAATGCAACGCAAAGTAACAACGCAAAGTAACAATGCAAAGTAACAACGCAAAGTAACGCAAAACAACGCATTACAACGTAACGCAAAGTAACGCAACGCAAAGTAACGCTACGCAAAGTAATGCAACGCTAAATAACGCAACACACTACAACACAAGACAAAGTAACGCAGCGCAAAGTAACGCAGCGCAAAGTAACGCAGCGTAAAGTGACACAACGCAAAGGAACGCAATGCAAAGTAACACAACGCAAAGTAACGCAACGCAAAGTAACACAACGCAAAGTAACACAACGCAACGTAACGCAATGCAAAGTAACGCAACTTTCTACAACACAAGGCAAAGTAACGCAACGCAAAGTAACACAGCGCAAAGTAACACAATGCACTACAAAAAAGGCAAGGTAACGCAACGCAAAGTAACACAACGCAAAGTAACACAACGCAAAGTAACACAACGCAAAGTAACACAACGCTAAGTAACACAACGCAAAGTAACACAACGCAACGTAACGCAATGCAAAGTAACGCAACTTTCTACAACACAAGGCAAAGTAACGCAACGCAAAGTAACACAGCGCAAAGTAACACAGCGCAAAGTAACACAATGCACTACAAAAAAGGCAAGGTAACGCAACGCAAAGGAACACAATGCAAAGTAACGCAACGCAACGTAATGCAATGCAAAATAACGCAACGCAAAGTAACGCAATGCAAAGTAACGCAACGTTCTACAACATAAGGCATAGTAACGCAACGCACAGTAACGCAACACATTACAACACAAGGTAAGGTAACACAACGCAAAGTAACACAACACAAAGTAATGCAACGCAAAGTAACAATGCAAAGTAACAATGGAAAGTAACAACGCAAAGTAACAAGGCAAAGTAACGCAAAACAACGCATTACAACGCAACGCACTACAACGCAACGCACTACAACGCATCACGCTACAACACAAGGCAAAGTAATGCAATGCAATGTAACAAAACGCAAAGTACATAAAGAAACGCAAAGTAACGCAACGCAAAGTAACGCAATGCAACGTACTACAACACAACACAAAGTAACACAACGTAAAGTAACACAAGGCAAAGTAACACAAGGCAAAGTAACACAACGCAAAGTAACGGAAAGCAAAGTAGCCCAACGCAAAGTAATGCAACGCACTACAACACAATGCAGAGTAACGCAATGCAAAGTAACACAACGCAAAGTAACACAATGCAAAGTAACGCAAAGCAAAGTCACGCAACGCAAATTAACACAACACAAACTAACGCAACTTTCTACAACACAAGGCAAAGTAACGCAACGCAAAGTAACACAGCGCAAAGTAACACAATGCACTACAAAAAAGGCAAAGTAACGCAACACAAAGTAACGCAACGCAAAGTAACAAAACGCTAAGTAACGCAACGCTAAGTAACGCAACGCTAAGTAACGCAACACGCTACAACACAAGGCAAAGTAACGCAATGCACTATGACACAAAGCAAAGTAACGCAACCGAAGTAACACAAGGCAACGTAACACAAAGCACTACAACACAAGGAAAAGTAACGCAGCGCAAAGTAACGCAGCGCAAAGTAACGAAACACATTACAACACAAGGTAAAGTAACGCAACGCAAAGTAACACAACACAAAGTAATGCAACGCAAAGTAACAACGCAAAGTAACAACGCAAAGTAACAACGCAAAGTAACAACGCAAAGTAACGCAAAACAATGCATTACAACGCATTGCACTACAACGCAACGCACTACGACACAACGCAAAGTAACTAATGCAAAGTAACACAAGGCACTACAACACAAGGCAAAGTAACGCAACGCAAAGTGGCACAACGCAAACGAACACAATGCAAAGTAACTCAACGCAAAGTAACGCAACGCAAAGTAACGCAAAGTAACGCACAGTAATGCAACGCAAAGTAATGCAACGCAAAGTAATGCAACGCAAAGTAATGCAACGCAAAGTAACGCAACGCAAAGTAACGCAGCGCAAAGTAACGCAAAGTAACGCAACGCAAAGTAACGCAACGCAAAGTAACGCAACGCAAAGTAACGCAACGCAAAGTAACGCAGCGCAAAGTAACGCATTGCAAAGTAATGTAACGCACTAAAACACAAGGCAAAGTAACAAAACGCAAAGTAATACAACGCAAAGTAACAAAACACAAAGTAACAAAACGCACCTTAACACAACGCAAAGTAACGCAACGCAAAGTAACGTAATGCACTAAAACAAAAGGCAAAGTCACGCAACGCCAAGTCACGCAACGCCAAGTAACACAATGCAAAGTAACGCAACGCAAAGTAACGCAACGCAAAGTAACACAACGCAAAGTAACACTACGCAAAGTAACACTACGCAAAGTAACGCAACACATTACAACACAACGCAAAGTAACGCAAAACAACGCACTACAACGCATCGCACTACAACGCAAAGCACTACATCACAACGCAAAGTAACGCAACACAAAGTAACGTAATGCACTAAAACAAAAGGCAAAGTCACGCAACGCCAAGTCACGCAACGCCAAGTAACACAATGCAAAGTAACGCAACGCAAAGTCACACAACGCAAAGTCACACAACGCAAAGTCACACAACGCAAAGTAACGCAACGCTAAGTAACGCAACACACTACAACACAAGGCAAAGTAACGCAACGCACTTCTAAACAACGCAAAGTAACGCAACGCAAAGTAACACAAGGCAAAGTAACACAAGGAAAAGTAACACAACGCACTACAACACAAGGCAAAGTAACGCAACGCAAAGTGACACAACGCAAAGTAACACAACGCAAAGGAACACAATGCAAAGTAACACACCGCTAAGTAACGCAACTTTCTACAAGTTGCGTTACTTAGCGACTGCACTGATCTTTTCCGGGTCCATCTGAATGTTGTCAGGAGTGACAACGAACCCGAGAAAAGAGATTTTTGTGGCGTGAAACTCACACTTCTCCGCCTTGATGTAAAGTTGGTGGTCTCGGAGTCTCTGCAAGACACGACGAACATGCCTCTCGTGAGTCTGCAGATCTGGGGAAAAAATCAATATGTCATCCAGATAAACAAAAACATATTGATTTAACATGTCTCTTAATACATCATTGACCAAACACTGGAAGACTGCAGGGGCATTAGAAAGTCCAAATGGCATGACTGGGCACTCATAGTGTCCACTGGGGGTGTTGTAGGCGGTCCTCCATTCATCCCCCTCCCTTATTCTCACAAGGTGGTAGACGTTACGAAGATCTAGTTTTGTGAATACCTTAGCACCTTTAAGTAATTCAAATGCCGAGGAGATGAGAGGGAGGGGGTACCTCTTCTTAATGGTAATTTCGTTAAGGCCACAATAGTCGATGCAGGGCTGAAGTGTTTTGTCCTTCTTTTCTACAAACATCCCTGAACACATCCCTATACAAACATCCCTGAAAACATTCATGAACAAACGTCCCTGAACACATCCCTAAACAAACATCCCTGAACACATCCCTATACAAACATCCCTGAACACATCCCAATACAAACATCCCTGAACACTTCCCTATACAAACATCCCTGAACAAATCCCTATACAAACATCCCTGAACACATCCATGAACAAACATCCCTGAACACATCCCTAAACAAACATCCCTGAACACATCCCTATACAAACATCCCTGAAAACATTCATGAACAAACGTCCCTGAACACATCCCTAAACAAACATCCCTGAACACATCCCTATACAAACATCCCTGAACACATCCCAATACAAACATCCCTGAACAAATCCCTATACAAACATCCCTGAACAAATCCCTATACAAACATCCCTGAACACATCCCTATACAAACATCCCTGAACACATCCCTATACAAACATCACTGAACACATCCCTATACAAACATCCCTGAACACATCAATGAACACTTCCCTATACAAACATCCATGAACACTTCCCAATACAAACATCCCTGAACACATCCCTATTCAAACATCCCTGAACACATCCCTATACGAACATCCCTGAACACTTCCCTGTTTATTTTGAAGCCACACTGTACTATGACGGTTTATTTTGAAGACACACTGCACTATGACGGTGTAACGTCGGTCAATCCTAGGTGATGGGTTTCCTTGTTTTTCATATTAATTGAGAGCACTTCCTGTTTGATTGTGAAATCCTAATCCTCCCTCTCGTTTCAGTGCACTTCACTTCCTGCCTGCATGTCCCCGCCCCTCCGAATGAATGGCTTCACTGACCCACTTTTAGTCTCCACTCACCTGCGTCCGATCGTCTTCCCCCGCCCTGATTATATTCACCTGTTGATAGTTAATCACTCCCCTCACAGGTATTTAAGCTGTGTTACCCTGCCCCTCTGTGCCAGTTCGTTTTGATCCCTCGTGACAGACTTACCAGCGTACCTCCTAGTGTTTTTACTACTTCCGTGTACCGATACCTCTGCTTGTTTTTCTGACCCTGAGTTTTGCCTGCCAGCCTGGATTTGTCTGCCTTATCTGACTGCCTTCATGTGTACCGACCTGCTTCTGGTAATAAAGACCAAGCGTTGTTTCTAACTGCCTGTCTCCCGAGTTGTGCGTTTGAGTTCAGTTCTTCCTGCCCAACCCGGCATCACAGTACGAACTGGCCAAATATGAACTCAGCCGACTCGGAACAGGTTCAGTCGACGATTCGCTCTCACGGAGAGCGTCTCCACCATCATGAGGAGCAGCTCATCGCCGTCCGCCAGGGCGTTCAACAACTTACGGCGCATCAGGAAAACTTCCGCACGGCCATGGGTGAGCAAGTTAATCAATTGGGAAATCAAATGAAAGAACTGTTATCCCTGATTAAATACCGCCCGACTCCTCAGACTGATATGACCCCGGCACCGGGGTTTTCACCCGCTGAATTAGCGGCTACGCCACCTGCTCCCGTTCCTCCCTCCCCGGTGGCGTTTTCCGGCTCTCCACACCTCGCTAAACCAGAGCGTTTCACTGGGGACTCTGATAACTGTTGTGCATTTTTGGTACAATGTGGTCTTCACTTTGAGTTGCAGGCAGCTCACTTCCCTACTGAGCGGTCCAAGATTGCCTTCATGATTACTCACCTCTCCGGCAGGGCGGAAGCCTGGGCGACAGCAGAATGGTCACGGAATTCCCCAGTATGTTTTTCGCTTCAACTATTCACTGATACTCTGCGAAAAATTTTTGATCACACCACTCCAGGTCGGGAGGCGGCACGCCCACTGGTTGGACTCCGTCAGGGAAAGAGACGCGTTGCCGATTACGCAATCGAGTTCCGCACTCTGGCCATCGACAGCGGCTGGAATGACACGTCTCTACTCGACACCTTCCTGCATGGCCTCGTCGACTCCGTTAAAGATCAGCTGGCACCATTGGACCTCCCGCCCGATCTGGACTTGGTCATAGCCTTGGCTATCCGAATCGATAATCGGCTGAGGGAGAGGGAGAGAGAGGGAGAGAGAGGGAGAGAGGGAGAGAGAGAGAGAGAGAGAGAGAGAGAGAGAGAGGGAGAGAGAGAGAGAGAGAGAGAGAGAGAGAGAGAGAGACCTGCACTACCACCTCCCGTCCAGATGAGGCAACATGGCGCCTCCCGACCGCTTTGGCGCTCTTCTTCGCCCACTTCCGCCGAGGGTTCTCCATCGCCTCCTGCTGCCACAGAGGAGCCCATGCAGGTGGGGAACACCCGGTTGTCTCCTGAGGAGCGACAGCGACGACTACTGGAGGGACGGTGCATCTACTGTGGGCATCATGGACACTTCCTGGCTAGATATCCGCTAAAAGACCAGGCTCACCAGTGACAGAGAGGATTCTGGTGAGCCACACTACGTCTACTAACCTCTCCTCTCGCCCTCTTATACAGGCCCAGATCATCACACCGTCGCAGACCGTACACCAACCTGTTCTAGTGGACTCAGGCTCTGATGAGAGTTTTATTGATAGACAACTGCTGGATGCACTGGGTCTTGAGAAGATCCCACTGGCTGAACCACTGAAGGCTAGTGCACTTGATGGACGCCTTTTGTGTAGAATTACCCACCGTTCTCAACCGGTAACTCTCATCATCCAGGGTAATCACACTGAGACTATGAGTTTTCACATTTTTGACTCTTCCGTGCAATCCAATCTGGGCCTCCCCTGGTTAAAAACACATACACCTCACATTGATTGGTCTACAGGGAGGGTGTCAAGTTGGGGAGAGGGGTGCAACCTAACCTGTGTTAAATCTGCTTCTGCTCCGGTGAGGAGAACGGACTCATTGCTCCCCCCAGTGGTGGGGAGAGGTACTCCTCCCACCCCGGAAGACCCGGACCTGACTGGGGTTCCCCGTTGTTATCACGACCTCAAGGAGGTGTTTAATAAGGGTCGGGCCACCTCATTTCCTCCTCACCGTGAGTACGATTGTGCTATCGATCTTCTGCCAGGCACCACTCCCCCCAAAGGGAGAATATTCTCTCTTTCAGCACCTGAACGAGCGGCCGTGCATGAATACATTGAGGCTTCTCTAGCTGCTGGAATCATCCGGCCATCCTCCTCTCCTGCTGGAGCCGGGTTATTCTTTGTTGACAAGAAGGACAAGTCTCTCCGCCCGTGTATTGATTATCGGGGCTTGAACAACAACACCATAAAGAACAGGTACCCCCTCCCTTTAATATCCTCAGCTTTTGAACTATTAAAGGGAGCAACTGTCTTCACCAAGCTGGACCTGCGCAACGCATACTACCTGGTCAGGATAAGGGAGGGGGACGAATGGAAGACCGCCTTTAACACCCCCACAGGACACTATGAATATCTGGTAATGCCTTTCGGGCTAACTAACGCCCCCGCTGTTTTCCAAGCTCTTGTTAATGATGTCCTGCGGTATATGTTGAACGTGTTTGTATTTGTATATCTTGATGATATCTTGATCTTTTCCGCAGATGAGCGCTCCCACGTCCACCATGTCCGCCAGGTCCTCCAGAGGCTGCTAGAGAACCAACTCTTTGTGAAAGCCGAAAAATGTGAGTTTCACGTGCCAACAGTTTCCTTCCTGGGCTTCGTGATTTCTTGAGACACCATTCTGATGGACCCCGAAAAGGTCAGGCCGGTGGCGGATTGGCCAACCCCGAATAGCCGAAAGCTAGTTCAGAGGTTTTGGGGTTTGCTAACTTCTACCGCTGTTTCATTCATAATTTCAGCAGCATTGCCGCCCCTCTACATGACCTCACCTCTCCTGAAGTTAGGTTCATCTGGTCCCCCGAGGCCGATGAAGCCTTTAAAAGACTAAAACACTCTTTTACATCGGCACCCATCCTCACACTCCCTGATCCTCAACGACAGTTCGTAGTTGAGGTGGACGCCTCTGATTCGGGCCTAGGGGCGGTCCTTTCCCAGCATTCGGCCAAAGACAACAAATTACACCCATGTGCCTTCCTGTCTCGAAAGCTGTCTCCAGCTGAGAGAAATTATGACGTGGGAAATAGGGAACTGTTGGCCGTGAAGGCAGCTCTGGAGGAATGGCGACATTGGTCGGAGGGGTCTGAACAGCCGTTTCTTGTTTGGACTGACCACAAGAATTTAGAATATATCAAGACAGCTAAGCGCCTTAATGCTAGACAGGCCAGATGGGCCTTATTTTTCAACCGTTTCAACTTTACCCTGTCTTACCGGCCAGGGTCTAAAAATGGGAAACCAGATGCCTTGTCTCGGTTGTTTGACTCAGGTGAGGGGACTAAGAGCCCTTCCACCATTTTGCCATCCTCCTGTGTAGTCGGTTCTGTTTCCTGGGAAATTGTTAATACTGTTCAGAAGGCTTTGGAGAATGAGGTGACACCCCCAGGTTGCCACAATGACAAGTTGTTTGTTCCCAAGTCTGTACGTTCTCAGGTGATTCACTGGGCCCACACCACCAAACTCGCCTGCCACCCGGGAACACGTCGCACTCTGTTCCTCCTCCGCCGAAGACTCTGGTGGCCGGCGATGGAGAAGGACGTCCACGAATACGTCTCAGCCTGTTTTATCTGTGCCCAGAACAAGCCCTCAAACCAGTCTCCAGCGGGGCTCCTGCAACCTCTACCCATACCCCAACGCCCCTGGTCCGACATCTCTTTGGACTTTGTCACCGGGTTACCCTTATCGGAAGGTAACACTACCATACTTACTGTTGACAGATTCTCTAAGATGGTGCATTTCATTGCTCTCCCTAAGTTACCCTCCGCCAAGAAAACGGCGGAGGTAATGTTGTCTCACGTTTTCCGTCTCCATGGCTTCCCTAGAGATATAGTGTCGGACCGGGGGCCCCAATTCGTTTCTAAGTTCTGGAAGGAGTTCTGCGCGTTGCTAGGAGCCTCGGTGAGCCTCTCCTCGGGTCATCATCCCGAGTCTAATGGTCAGACGGAGAGGCTCAACCAGGAGCTGGAGACTGGTCTGAGGTGCTTGGTGGCGCAGAACCCTACCTCCTGGAGCAAAAACCTGATCTGGATTTAGTACGCTCACAATACTCTTCCGTCGGCGGCATCTGGCCTGTCTCCCTTCCAGTGCGCCTATGGTTATCAGCCTCCTCTTTTCCCAGAAGAGGAGGCTGAATCCAGTGTCCCATCGGCTCAGGCCCTCATCCGCCGCTGTAGGCGTATCTGGAGGGGAGCTCGCCAGATGCTTCAAAGGAGCGCCGCCAGATACAAGAGGTCAGCTGACCGCCACCGCAGACCCGCCCCGGCCTACAAGCCTG
This sequence comes from Pterois miles, assembly GCA_947000775.1. Lineage (NCBI taxonomy): Eukaryota > Metazoa > Chordata > Actinopteri > Perciformes > Scorpaenidae > Pterois > Pterois miles. The sequence goes on from CAMQGK010000123.1 coordinate 2,353,953, forward strand.
GGCAAAACGTGTGGCTTTCCACCAAGGACCTCCCTCTTCGGGTGGAGTCCCGTAAGCTGGCGCCCAGGTTTGTAGGCCCATTTCCCATAACTCGCATTATCAATCCAGTTGCTGTAAAACTTCAGCTCCCCAGGTCCATGAAGATCCATCTTACATTCCACGTCGGTCGACTGAAACCTGCCAAGGAAAGTCCTCTGGTCCCTGCATCCAGACCCCCTCCACCCCCCCGAGTCATCGATGGGGGCCCAGTATACACTGTCAGACGATTGCTGGATGTCAGACGGCGGGGGCGCGGCAACCAATACCTCGTCGACTGGGAGGGCTACGGGCCTGAGGAGAGGTCTTGGGTCCCATCGAGACACATCATGGACCCAGACCTCATCCGGGACTTTCATCGGAACCGCCCTAGCCGTCCCTAGAGGGGGGGGTCCTGTAACGTCGGTCAATCCTAGGTGATGGGTCTTGTTTTTCATGTTTATTGTGAGCACTTCCTGTTTGATTGTGAAATCCTAATCCTCCCTCTCGTTTCAGTGCACTTCACTTCCTGCCTGCATGTCCCCGCCCCTCCGAATGAATGGCTTCACTGACCCACTTTTAGTCTCCACTCACCTGCGTCCGATCGTCTTCCCCCGCTCTGATTGTGTTCACCTGTTGATAGTTAATCACTCCCCTCACGGGTATTTAAGCTGTGTTACCCTGCCCCTCTGTGCCAGTTCGTTTTGATCCCTCGTGACAGACTTACCAGCGTACCTCCTAGTGTTTTTGCTACTCCCGTGTACCGATACCTCTGCTTGTTTTTCTGACCCTGAGTTTTGCCTGCCAGCCTGGATTTGTCTGCCTTATCTGACTGCCTTCACGTGTACCGACCTGCTTCTGGTAATAAAGACCAAGCGTTGTTTCTAACTGCCTGTCTCCCGAGTTGTGCGTTCAGTTCAGTTCTGCCTGCCCAGCCCGGCATCACAGACGGTTTATTTTGAAGCCACACTGTGCTATGACAGTTTATTTTGACGACATAATGTACTATGACAGTTTATTTTGACGACATAATGTACTATGACAGTTTATTTTGACGACATAATTGTTGGAATAATTATTCTTTTATATTGTTTATTCTTCTAAGTTGTCCTTTTCTTCTTCTGTGTGTGCTGACTTGTGCTTTAGTTATCATTGAGTGACTGTGACCTTCTACAGATTAGAATAGGTCCATCAAGTCCTGATATATGCAGCTATGCAGTAAACATGCCAATGACGCACTAATGATGACATTCTTCTCATTCTCAGACTGTGCCTGATATAAGATTGTGTGACTATGCAAGTATTACTGACTGCCCAACCTAAATAAAAGGCCGGGGGAGACCAGGACTCTGTGGAGAAGGATTCTGTAGCAGCGGTGTTACAGTGGTGTCCTGTCTCACCTTGCAGGTAAAAAGATCTGAGTTTGTGTCTGCCTCTCATTTCTTCCTGTGTTCCAGGTTTGAACCTAACAGTTTGTTTAGTGGCTCAGATTGTCGATTGTTTAATTGTTATAGTTTTAAATTATATTGCTGGTTCAACCCGGGAGTGTGTCCAGGGACAGAGTTAAGTTACTGATTGGTGACTGGCTACATACATGTACATTTGTTACAGACTCCCTGTTAGACACATTAGGGGTGCTGTGCTGTTTCTCTTGTTTGGGACACCTTAACTCTTAGTGAGTCCTTTTAATGTTATATTGTGTTCTTTGTTATTTAACAGCACCCACCGGTCCTCTCCCTTGGTTGTTTAACTATTCTATGTTAACCATTATATTCAAAATATTTCTGTTACTAATAAAACTTACCTAACATTTACATCTGGGTTTATTGTGTTGCTTCCCTTTTAAAAGGCGCTTAAATGCCAGTAGCACATCCACCGGAGCTCGATGGATAAGGAGCTGTAGCGGTGTCTACTCATCTCCACAGTTAGGACCAAATGAGCCCAGATCCAAGTGGCATATGTTGTAATTTACCTGCCATCACACCTGAAGAAACAAATTCAGACTTTCACAAACTTTGCTTTGGTTCACTTCGTGTGTAAACTTTTAAAATGTCTGATATTTTTATTACTTGAAGACGTGCATGTCTGGAAGTGTCCGTTTGTTGCTTGTGAGCATGAGAGGTGATCATTATTGATCAGGCTTTGACCCTGAGAGCCTGATAACGACACACACACACACACACACACACAGTCAAACTAATCCTAAACTCTACTCTACACCTCTCTATGACTTCTATGAAACACTCCCAAATCATTTTAGTTCTAAATGTTAATTGAATTTGTTTGGCGCCATTAGTCCTCACTGAAAACATGGTTAATGCCAGACAGGCTGGACATGGCACAATGGCGCCATCTGGGGGAAAACTAAGAAAACTGCAAATTTATATGGTTTTGACCATCTTGGCATGAAAAAATATTTAAAAAATCAAAAATCAATCTGTAAAGGCTGGGTATTCAAAAAATGTGATTTGAATGGGAGTCAATGGGATTTTTTTTTATACATAAGGGGGAAGGATTTCTCTAAAAAGGTTCATGAGTGTTTTAAAGAAGAAAAACAGTCTGAAATCTCAAAATTCACCACAAAATGCTCCGCCTGACCAAAATTCATACCACACGCATCAACACAGACAAATGTCTCCACAAAGAAAAAGTCCAGATGTATAAAAAGTAGCTGGAGGTGGAGAAAGGTTCAAAGACTCAGACTCCTTTTCTGGTGACTTCCTGGACAAAAGTCTCATTCAGTTCACATGTCCTGAAATAATAGAGGTAAGAACTGAAGTAGTGCCATATTATGTCAGAATAATACTGTGACACCTGCTTAGTGGTTAAAGTATTCAGATGTTTTACTTCACAATTAAGCAGTAGTACCACTCTGTGTAGTGGGTTATAGTGGTACTATCATAGGCCTACTGATATTAATGAAAGAGCTCACTCCATGTAGCCTATATATTCAAAACCTTCCTAAAGTAGGCTAAAAGGACAGTATTATCAGCAATATATATATTCAAAGTAGTGAAAGTAGGCGATAAAATGTTCCCTGTCAGTGTTTTGATGTTTTTCATTGCATAATACAGTTTATTATTGCAGATGTTGAAGTTGTACTGGGTAGTTTAATGATGATGTGTGAACTGGTTTTCTCACTTTCTATCTTTATTGATCTTTAGAGAGAACTGCAGGAAGTTGTTCACCTCTGGATCGCTCACAGAATTGGCCCAAGCAGAAATGCTGTGTCTCCAGGTGGGCGCCCAGTGATGATGTCCACCCTACCCCAACTTTCTGGTGCCAGAGAGAACCTGAAAGAGGGATCCCAACAAAAGATAGAAGCCTGCAGAGAGGAAGGCCTTCAGAGAGGACCGTATCCCTGTGATGATACACTGTTTGACATCTGCTGCCTTGCCATGGCAGAAAACAGTCTTCATCCACCCACCTCTCCAGAGGAAGCCATTGAGCTTTACATGTTCTTACGTGCTCACATACGGGCTGAAATTTAATGATCACAACCTGCTCTACTGGATCAAATGATGGGATGTGAGCCTACACATGAGGGTAGAAAATCTTATGGACCATGAATTTCACTGTAAAGGGTATTGTGTTTAAGATAAGATAAAATAAGATGAACCTTTATTAATCCCTTTAGAGAAATTCAGTTTTTACACTCTTGTTAATTTCACACAGTACACATACCTGCATTAATGGAGAGACGTCAGAGTGAGGGGGCTGCTCCTGACAAGCACCCCGAGCAGTTGGGGGTTTGGTGCCTTGCTCAGGGGCACCTCGGCAGTGCCCAAGAGGTAAACTGGCTCCTCTCCAGCAACCAGCTGCTCTTGGTCCATGTTGGGACTTGAACCTCCGATTCCTACACCAAGTCCCTACAGACTGAGCTATTGCCGCCCCCAAAGTAGTTGTCAGAAGTGGGATTCGAACCCACGCCTCCATCTAGAGACCAGAACTTGAGTCTGGCGCTTTAGACCACCCGGCCGTCCTGACAAGTACGAGGTCCCACCGTTTAAAGAGTAAATAACTGAACTCTTTACTGATGGACATCTCCTGTTTGTGCTGTGTATCCTCTTTCTATTCATTATGGATAAATTACACATCAAAATAAGTGCTGGCCGTCCAATAGCTGCATATAAAATATTACATCATATTACATCTTGTGATAAAATGGAAAATCTTGGGCGCATCGTAAAAAGACCAGCCTACAAAAAGCACAGTCATTATCAGTTATAAATCAAACAGGTTATTTTATTTTGTCCTTAATGGTGCTTATGCTGAATTTCAAATGTAGCTCTTACAGACATAATACCTGTTAATACTGAGCAGTGAAACCTTTTTTCTCTTTTGATATTTAGTTATTGTTTATTGGAGCATTTAGGAAATATACCTCACTGTTTTTACTCATGAAATTACTGTATGTCGTTTGCAGCCAAACAATTACATGTAACAAAATCTGGTGAAGATGTGTGAATCTAAAATGAGTTGGTGATTATCATGTTATCTCATATAACACACAGAAACAGATCAGATCAACTATTCTTATATATTTGAATGAAACGCCATCCTATAGATTTATGTTGAAATGCAGCTGTCAATAAACTTTCAGCAAATGAAGCATATGATACAGGGGAGAACATGCAAACTCCACACTGAAGGGCCCTTTAATAGAAAGTACACAAATTCATGAATATGTAGGATATTACTACTGACGCTCCTGTAATATTACGTGGTGACGTCTGCTGTATCAGCCATATGTTGACTCCATGTTTCTCTGCGTATAGAGTGGGGAAGTGAGATCTGGTCACAAGTGGTCCCTCAAGTCACATGTGGAGATGCTTTCTGAACAGGCCTGTTTCACTCTGTGGATCAACTGTTTAGTAGAGAGGCTTGGATAAAAAGGAGGACAGACACCTATGGGCTACACCTGTGTTGTGAATAGTTGATTGATACTGAACACCTTGATTTATCTCAGTTTGACTTTTTGACTGTATACATTCACATTTGAAATGCTTGATTTAAACAAATATATAATGATCATTTTCCTGATCTGAATTAATGTGTTTTGTTGTTTCTGGGTCCAATATGTTGATGCAATATGTCAGAGTGATAAAAGAATAACTGTGAGGTGATGCGCTGATAAAAAAAGATGCCAAACATTGACATGGTAAACATTTTTATGTGGTATATAAAGGTAAAATCTAAAGTATTCACAAACAGCCAAAGACTCCTGAGGGTTAAACATTGACAGATAAAAATCTATTTTCCTCAGTCCAACAGGCTCAGGATGTGCAACCACAGAGGACACATCCTGCCTTACAGTCTGCACATATTCAGCCAGTTTTCCCTGAACTTGTTGCTGTGTTACATGATTTCCGCTAGGTGGCAGTGTTACTCAATATAGACACTGCTGTTTGTTAGCAGGACAACCAAGTGCCTTGAATACCATGTGGAAGACAGTTGAACTGAAAGAAAAGAAAGAACTAACAGAGGCAAACTGAACACTCTTAGATCTATTTGACATTACCTGGAACTGGATTCAAGGACAATTTAACACAAAATGTGACAAACATTGGAGTGAATATACTTAATTAATGGCGTTTATGAAGCTGTTTATACAAAGAAATCAAGAAAATATTGATTTAGACCCATACGCTCCATCCTTGTTTATCAAAAGCAAATAAGAAGAACAGAAATGTCTGAGAAAGTGGGCTCCGGCTGGTGGGTGCTGCTTGGTTTTGGCTGTTTTCAACATGGCTGCTGGGTCACAAACTTTCTCATTTTACAGCTTAACAGCAACTACAAGATGTTTCTGAAAACATGTGAGGAGAGAAATAGTCATTACAGTAACAGAATATTGATCCATATCTGATCAGCGCTGCCTAGTTTGACCGTTTGATTGGAGATGAGCTTCATCCCACTGCAGAAGCACAGAGCCTCAGTTTCAGACGTACGCAGCACCAAAACTACCAGAGATCAGTAAACTCTTATCAAGACTGCAGCATTAATATAATAGTCCACTTTTCTACCCGTTTACAACATTGAAGTTGTGTACAGTATATTGATATGTTGGATTTTTAAAATCAATATAAACCTTAATATAGAACAGCTGTATGCCTACATACCATAGACTGTACAGTCTGTGTACACACACAGATACACCACATATACAGTATATAAACACACACACACAACAGCAGGAAACAGCACCTAACTTCAACCTTCTGATAAGCCTCTTCCACTCCAGGTGACGAGCTGCAGCAAATGTTTGATGTTAATAAATGGCTCCCTTTCTTACACTTAAAGTGCTTAAGTACTTATTTTAGTTAGTAAAATATCTTCCAATCAAAACAGATTCTGACAGAAGTTAAAGACTTAGATCAGATAGAGATTTAGCAGTCATTAGGTTGGAGATTGATCGGTAAATCTCAGTTTGATGGAAACTGCAGCAATATCTTACCTGGCAAAACCTGAATCTGTTTCCAAAGAAAGGTGCTGGATTTGGAGGTTTGATGCCACATCAAGAAGGGCCGAAAAGGGATGAACTGAATATCTGATAGACAGAGCACAGAGTTGTGTCCATGAATGAAATAATAAAAGCAAATACAGCTGAGAATATAGAAGAGCAACATTTCAAATATCCCCAAATATTCAGCCCATTGATCTGTTGTCCTGTGAGCTCTCCAGATGTTGACTGATGATTAGTTCACATTGGAACATGATCAACCCTCCTGTTAGTTGCTTCCCGGCTGGTTTACAGTATTTTCAGGTCTTCCTTCAAGAGCTTCCCCATAATATTCAAATAGGAAACCCAACATGCAGAGCTGCAAACATCAGATCTGATGAATGAAGTGTACTGATATCTGAATTTACACAGTGTGTGCTTTATGTTATTGCTCCATACATAACTGACTTCATTTCCACAGCAGCTGCAGTATCACAGACAGACATTTACAAGTATTTACTCACCAGTAGAGAAGAGCCAGAAAGATGAGGAGGAAGCTGATCCAGGACCATCCACCGGCATTGATGTGGACTACATTTAGGAAGTCAACTACAGCCTCCATAATGTCAAACCTCCTCTCAGTTCTCCCTGCCAGCATCAGATCAGAGCTCCTCAAAACAGGAAAACAGAAAAACATGATGTCAGTGTAAAAGATGTTATATCTGCGTTTACCACACTTTGGTAACCAGCAGACGGATTTTAACCACAAACTAGGAGTTAAAGGATGTTTTCTGTCTCCACATATTGTGTAGTTTCTCTGAATCACATCTGAAATATTAAAATATACACATATCCTCCCAAAGTCCGGCAGAGGACTGGACTGTGCTCTCAGGATGGTCAGTCTCCTGTAGATCAGCTGGCTGCTTTATGGAGGACAACTTGTTCATCATTAGTTTAGCAGCTTTGTCTGAAGCCTGGACAGTGCTCACCTCTCACCTGGATTTTAACAATGGCAGCATGTCTGTCCCTCTGACACTCACCTGTTTGATAAAACGTGTCTCCTCCTTCATCTCTTTGCTGCACGTCCTGGAACATTTTCATGAATATCTGGAGAAAGTTCTCCATGCTGGGCTCGTTTTTGTACTTTTAGCAGAAGCGGACGCGTGTCCACCATGGTGAACACTCACCTCACGCTCTCCTCACGTGTCCATGTCGTCCTAAAGTCCTCTTCGTCCTGTGAACACTGAGCTGCTTCCCGCCGCCCGCTGTACCAGGTAAACACGACAATATGACACGAAACACGGCTCTCACTTCAATACGCTTTATTGGCACGCAACGAGGAAACACGCGCAAAGTGCTTATCGCGCACGAGTGACGCACGTGCGTCAGTCAGCGTCAGGGAACGTCAGGACTTTGACGGAGAGCTGTCAATCATCCATCTCCATTTAGCGTCGGAGTAGACAGGAGGAGAGATCGGCGGAGATATGCGACTGTAAAACCTGAACGCAGGAAAGCTGAATTGTTGGAGACCGAACCGTGTGGATTACTGCGGACTACTGGATTATTACCGTTAATTTACCGGAGAGAAAAACAACTGGAAAAACTAGTTTTCAGTCGGCCGAAGTCACCGATCTGCGGCGGACACCTGCTGATTGGAGCTACGGATGTATCAGACAACGACATTGACGGTAAGAAAACTTCATGACCTGAATTTACGTTTTTCTCTCTAGAGTCATTAATGTATCTATCTAAACACTTAAACGTGTCTCCAGTACAAAGCGAGTGTATTTTATTGCGTTTAAAGGAATACAATGAAATGGGCCATATTGGAGAAAACACATTTGTTAATTCTGCCACCAACAGGACGTTTCCGGTTGAAACCGGCTGGATTTCCCGCCAGTGGTGTATCGTGTAGTAACACCTATGTAGTGATTTGGAAAAACTCTTGTTTTGGTTTGACGGGGTCAATTTTTGCTAATTTGGTTTTGAAACATTTGAAACACAACAAAATGGCGCCTGGCCTGGTTTGTTGATTCGTCTCCATGGTTACGACGTCTTCACGTCTCAGCGCCTACAGGACGTCCCAATGTAAACAAACATGGCGGCCTCCTATCGGTGGAGAGCGGAGTTAGCTGATTGAGTTCAGCTTTCATTAAAATCTTTCCTTTTAAGCTCCCAGTTGATTGAATGTGTGAACTAATGGACTAATATGAGTTGAAGCAGGTTGTGAAGAAGCCTGAACCTGCAGTCAGAGCCTCCTCACAAGCTCCACATGCTGGTTATTTAATAAGATTGACGTTGTCTTTGTTTGTGTGCTTCTTGATGGATCGTTGGACATGAACATAGAAATATAATTCTTCCTGTTTTACTTGATAATCTTCTTGTCCTCTCTATTTATCTGTTTCTATTGTGCTGAATCTGTATGTGTAGTAACATTAGCAGCTGCAGTCCTACACTCCTCAAACTGGCTCTATTTCAGCGTTATACACAGTTCAGTGCAAATCACAGGAAGTAATGAAGACATGCAACATCTTGTAGGATGATAGAAAGGATTCATATAGCACCATGGAAAATAATCTTTTCTCTGAACCACCTGTTCACTCCAACATCCTCTCCTTCTCAGTTTTTTGGAAACACTATATTATAAGCAGAGTTGTGACTAATTGCTTATCTGAATTGGACCGTCCTGTCAACCAAAAGATAGATAGATTAGTAAAAGAAAACATGAATATACAAGATTATTATGTTTGTTACACAAATATGGATAAACTCACTGTTGGTAGGAGAGACATTACTGCTGATTTTGAATGCAACTCAGTCTGACTGAATACAACCATTTTATTTCCTTTGTCCTGATGCTTGTGAAATATGTTTTTGTACTACATGTCAGTGGAAAGTGATCTGTAGGACACTGTACAGGCCCGTGTTTTTGTGAACTGCTATTTTCTTGCTGTGTGTAAATAGTCCTCTGGATGTCTTCTTATACGTAATCCAGCCAATGCCATTGGACTTTTGCTTTGCGAGTCAAACCCTTCTAAGCTGTTTCAATGGACTTATCAAGGGATGGTGTGTTCAGACTATCTTCTCATAAAAGACCAGTTACCTTGCCCAGGCCCCATAATTGTCTTTGACGTGGTTGCATTTTGCTCTATAAATTGATCTGAGTACAATCATCTGAATCCTTCTCAAATAACAGTGGAAAATCTGTGCATAAAAGTTTGTGTCTGGTAGCAAACTTCTTATCATCTCATTGATCAATCAAAGCATTGTTCATGTGTATGTGTATGTATACAATAAACAATACATCATGTATCTTGTTGTCCCCTCAGGTGGCTCCTCTCTGAATTCAGACAGCGTCATGCTGAAGTGCTCCCACGGCTGACCTGACCCATCAACCTCTGCCTCTACATCTTCTCTGATGACGAGGATGAGGCGCCTGAGGATGAGACTGAAGAAGAGTGTATCCCCCCTCTTTCCTCTGATGATGATGAAGATGATGATGAAGAGGACCTGGATGACTCTGGTTTTGACACCATGAGCTATGAGGATGATGATGACGATGTTGGACTTTTCTCCCCTGTCATCCGGCAGTCCCCACAGCAGTGCTTTTGGCAGGCCGGGTGACGAGTGTTTCCTCCTGTTCCCGCTGGTTCCCCTGTTGCTGTTCCTGTTCCAGTCCTCCTTCATCCTTCATTTGGAATTGGGCTGCTGTTCATCAGAGACTGATTGTCAGGCACTTGCAGGTATCTGCTCAACATTTGTAGCCTGTGGAGCAGCATCAGCAGCTGTGGCAGCTTCTTTACAGCAGCCTCAGTTTGTCACAAGTGTTGATCCGAGCAAACTGCCATGGAGGGAAGAAGCTGTGTAGAGTCGGCCCCCTGAACTTCTGGCTGCAGCACCTCCACAAAACGGAGCAGCAACGAGAGCCGGCAGCAGGTCAGAGAGAGGCCACTGAGGTTTTGTGAGTAGACCTCAGAGTCTCTTTATCTTTTAATCTCTTTTAAACAGATTCTGCATTTGTATGTTTCAAAAATCACAAGATTTTGTTGCCGGAAGCGTTGTGGTTTCCATTTGTGGTCCGAGTAGTATTTGCCAGTCACATTTGAACAGGCTTTGGTTGAATGCAGGTAAACAGTCCATGTGGTTATTGGCCAGAATGGAGTCTTGGATCCCACTGACTATTGTCTGACGATGATTTAGATATTTATTGGTTTTAAATTAGCTTGTGAAGTGGCTACTTATGAAACAGTCTGGTTCATTAAAATCTTTCCTTTTAAGCTCCCAGTTGATTGAATGTGTGAACTAATGGGCTAATATGAGTTGAAGCAAGTTGTGAAGAAGCCTGAACCTGCAGTCAGAGCCTCGTCACAAGCTCCACATGGTGGTTATTTAATAAGATTGACATTTTCTTTGTTCGTGTGCTTCTTTTTGGATCGCTTATGAATGAATTACATATAAAATCACTAACAACAATATCCTGAACATCTCTACCAGAACCAGAGTCAGAGCTGCTTCAGGACAGACTCAGTAACAGTCCTGGTTTAGACTGAGTGGACAGACTCAGTAACAGTCCTGGTTCAGACTGAGTGGACAGACTCTGGCTGAGGGCACAGGCTCGCCAGCGTTGTTGTAGTCGGCGGTCCTGGGTCGGGCTGAGGGCACAGGCTCGCCAGCGTTGTTGTAGTCGGCGGTCCTGGGTCGGGCTGAGGGCACAGGCTCGCCAGCGTTGTTGTAGTCGGCGGTCCTGGGTCGGGCTGAGGGCACAGGCTCGCCAGCGTTGTTGTAGTCGGCGGTCCTGGGTCGGGCTGAGGGCACAGGCTCGCCAGCGTTGTTGTAGTCGGCGGTCCTGTGTCGGGCTGATGGGACAGGCTTGCCAGCGTTGTTGTAGTTGGTCGTCCAGGGTCGGGCTGAGGGCACAGGCTCGCCTGCGTTGTTGTAGTTGGTCGTCCTGGGTCGGGCTGAGGGCACAGGCTCGCCTGCGTTGGGTTTGTCCGTCGTTCTGGGTCAGGCTCAGGGCACAGGCTCGCCAGCGTTTGGTTTTTCCGTCGTCCTGGGTCAGGCTCAGGGCACAGGCTCACCTGCGTTTGGTTTTTCCGTCGTCCTGGGTCAGGCTCAGGGCACAGGCTCGCCTGCGTTGTTGTAGTCGGTCGTCCTGGGTCGGGCTGAGGGCACAGGCTCGCCAGCGTTGTTGTAGTCGGTCGTCCTGGGTCGGGCTGAGGGCACAGGCTCGCCAGCGTTGTTGTAGTCGGTCGTTCTTGGTCGGGCTTAGGGCACAGGCTCGCCAGCGTTGTTGTAGTCGGTCGTCCTGGGTCGGGCTGAGGGCACAGGCTCACCTGCGTTGGGTTTGTCCATCGCCCTGGGTCAGGCTCAGGGCACAGGCTCGCCTGCGTTGGGTGTGTCGGTCGTCCTGGGTCGGGCTGAGGGCACAGGCTCGCCAGCGTTGTTGTAGTCGGCGGTCCTGGTTCGGGCTGAGGGCACAGGCTCGCCAGGGTTGTTGTAGTCGGCGGTCCTGGGTCGGGCTGAGGGCACAGGCTCGCCAGCGTTGTAGTCGGCGGTCCTGGGTCGGGCTGAGGGCACAGGCTCGCCAGCGTTGTTGTAGTTGGTCGTCCTGGGTCGGGCTGAGGGCACAGGCTCGCCAGCGTTTTTGTAGTCGGCGGTCCTGGGTCGGCCTGAGGGCACAGGCTCGCCAGCGTTGTTGTAGTCGGTCGTTCTTGGTCGGGCTGAGGGCACAGGCTCGCCAGCTTTGTTGTAGTCGGTTGTCCTGGGTCGGGCTGAGGGCACAGGCTCGCCTGCGTTGGGTTTGTCCGTCGCCCTGGGTAAGGCTCAGGGCACAGGCTCGCCAGCGTTGGGTGTGTCGGTCATCCTGGGTCGGGCTGAGGGCACCGGCTCGCCAGCGTTGGGTTTGTCGGTCGTCCTGGGTCGGGCTGAGGGCACAGGCTCTCCAGCGTTGTTGTAGTCGGCGATCCTGGGTCGGGCTGAGGGCACAGGCTCGCCAGCGTTGTTGTAGTTGGCGGTGCTGGTCGGGCTGAGGGCACAGGCTCGCCAGCGTTGTTGTAGTCGCCGGTCCTGGGTCGGGCTGAGGGCACAGGCTCGCCAGCGTTGTGTTAGTCGGCGGTCCTGGGTCGGGCTGAGGGCACAGGCTCGCCAGCGTTGTTGTAGTCGGCGGTCCTGGGTCGGGCTGAGGGCACAGGCTCGCCAGCGTTGTTGTAGTCCGCAGTCCTGAGTCGGGCTGAGGGCACAGGCTTGCCAGCGTTGTTGTAGTCGGCGGTCCTGGTTCGGGCTGATGTCACAGGCTCGCCAGCGTTGTTGTAGTCGGCGATCCTGGGTCGGGCTGAGGGCACAGGCTCGCCAGCGTTGGGTTTGTCGGTCGTCCTGGGTCGGGCTGAGGGCACAGGCTCGCCAGCGTTGTGTTAGTCGGCGGTCCTGGGTCAGGCTGAGGGCACAGGCTCGCCAGCGTTGTTGTAGTCGGCGGTCCTGGGTCGGTCTGAGGGCACAGGCTCGCCAGCTTTGTTGTAGTCGGCGGTCCTGGGTCGGGCTGAGGGCACAGGCTCGCCAGCGTTGTTGTAGTCGGCGGTCCTGAGTCGGGCTGAGGGCACAGGCTCGCCAGCGTTGTTGTAGTCGGCGGTCCTGGGTCGGGCTGAGGGCACAGGCTCGCCAGCGTTGTTGTAGTCGGCGGTCCTGGGTCGGGCTGAGGGCACAGGCTCGCCAGCGTTGTGTTAGTCGGCGGTCCTGGGTCAGGCTGAGGGCACAGGCTCGCCAGCGTTGTTGTAGTCGGCGGTCCTGGGTCGGGCTGAGGGCACAGGCTCGCCAGCGTTGTTGTAGTTGGCGGTCCTGGGTCGGGCTGAGGGCACAGGCTCGCCAGCGTTGTTGTAGTCGGCGGTCCTGGGTCGGGCTGAGGGCACAGGCTCGCCAGCGTTGTTGTAGTCGGCGGTCCTGAGTCGGGCTGAGGGCACAGGCTCGCCAGCGTTGTTGTAGTTGGCAGTCCTGGTTCGGGCTGATGGCACAGGCTCGCCAGGGTTGTTCTAGTCGGCTGTCCTAAGTCGGGCTGAAGGCACAGGCTCGCCAGCGTTGTTGTAGTCGGCGGTACTGGGTCGGGCTGAGGGCACAGGCTCGCCAGCGTTGTTGTAGTCGGCGGTCCTGGGTCGGGCTGAGGGCACAGGCTCGCCAGCGTTGTTGTAGTCGGTCGTTCTTGGTCGGGCTGAGGGCACAGGCTCGCCTGCGTTGGGTTTGTCCGTCGCCCTGGGTCAGGCTCAGGGCACAGGCTCGCCAGCGTTGGGTGTGTCGGTCGTCCTGGGTCGGGCTGAGGGCACAGGCTCGCCAGTGTTGGGTTTGTCGGTCGTCCTGGGTCGGGCTGAGGGCACAGGCTCTCCAGCGTTGTTGTAGTCGGCGATCCTGGGTCGGGCTGAGGGCACAGGCTCGCCAGCGTTGTTGTAGTTGGCGGTCCTGGTCGGGCTGAGGGCACAGGCTCGCCAGCGTTGTTGTAGTCGGCGGTCCTGGGTCGGGCTGAGGGCACAGGCTCGCCAGCGTTGTTGTAGTCGGCAATCCTGGGTCGGGCTGAGGGCACAGGCTCGCCAGCGTTGTTGTAGTCGGCGGTCTTGGGTCGGGCTGAGGGCACAGGCTCGCCAGCGTTGTTGTAGTCGGCGGTCCTGTGTCGGGCTGAGGGCACAGTCTCGCCAGCGTTGTTGTAGTTGGTCGTCCTGGGTCGGGCTGAGGGCACAGGCTCGCCAGCGTTGTTGTAGTCGGTCGTTCTTGGTCGGGCTGAGGGCACAGGCTCGCCAGCGTTGTTGTAGTCGGTCGTCCTGGGTCGGGCTGAGGGAACAGGCTTGCCTGCGTTGGGTTTGTCCGTCGCCCTGGGTCCAGCTCAGGGCAAAGACTCGCCAGCGTTGGGTGTGTCGGTCGTCCTGGGTCGGGCTGAGGGCACAGGCTCACCAGCGTTGGGTTTGTCGGTCGTCCTGGGTCGGGCTGAGGGCACAGGCTCTGCAGCGTTGTTGTAGTCTGCGATCCTGGGTCGGGCTGAGGGCACAGGCTCGCCAGCGTTGTTGTAGTTGGCGGTCCTGGGTCGGGCTGAGGGCACAGGCTCGCCAGCATTGTTGTAGTCGGCGGTCCTGGGTCGGGCTGAGGGCACAGGCTCGCCAGCGTTGTGTTAGTCGGCGGTCCTGGGTCGGGCTGAGGGCACAGGCTCGCCAGCGTTGTTGTAGTCTGCGATCCTGGGTCGGGCTGAGGGCACAGGCTCGCCAGCATTGTTGTAGTTGGCGGTCCTGGGTCGGGCTGAGGGCACAGGCTCGCCAGCGTTGTTGTAGTCGGCGGTCCTGGGTCGGGCTGAGGGCACAGGCTCGCCAGCGTTGTATTAGTCGGCGGTCCTGGGTCAGGCTGAGGGCACAGGCTCGCCAGCGTTGTTGTAGTCGGCGGTCCTGGGTCGGGCTGAGGGCACAGGCTCGCCAGCGTTGTTGTAGTTGGCGGTCCTGGGTCGGGCTGAAGGCACAGGCTCGCCAGCGTTGTTGTAGTCGGCGGTCCTGGGTCGGGCTGAGGGCACAGGCTCGCCAGCGTTGTTGTAGTCGGCGGTCCTGAGTCGGGCTGAGGGCACAGGCTCGCCAGCGTTGTTGTAGTTGGCAGTCCTGGTTCGGGCTGATGGCACAGGCTCGCCAGGGTTGTTCTAGTCGGCTGTCCTAAGTCGGGCTGAAGGCACAGGCTCGCCAGCGTTGTTGTAGTCGGCGGTACTGGGTCGGGCTGAGGGCACAGGCTCGCCAGCGTTGTTGTAGTCGGCGGTCCTGGGTCGGGCTGAGGGCACAGGCTCGCCAGCGTTGTTGTAGTCGGTCGTTCTTGGTCAGGCTGAGGGAACAGGCTCGCCAGCGCTGTTGTAGTCGGTCGTCCTGGGTCGGGCTGAGGGCACAGGCTCGCCTGCGTTGGGTTTGTCCGTCGCCCTGGGTCAGGCTCAGGGCACAGGCTCGCCAGCGTTGGGTGTGTCGGTCGTCCTGGGTCGGGCTGAGGGCACAGGCTCGCCAGTGTTGGGTTTGTCGGTCGTCCTGGGTCGGGCTGAGGGCACAGGCTCTCCAGCGTTGTTGTAGTCGGCGATCCTGGGTCGGGCTGAGGGCACAGGCTCTCCAGCGTTGTTGTAGTCGGCGATCCTGGGTCGGGCTGAGGGCACAGGCTCGCCAGCGTTGTTGTAGTTGGCGGTCCTGGTCGGGCTGAGGGCACAGGCTCGCCAGCATTGTTGTAGTCGGCGGTCCTGGGTCGGGCTGAGGGCACAGGCTCGCCAGCGTTATTGTAGTTGGCAATCCTGGGTCGGGCTGAGGGCACAGGCTCGCCAGCGTTGTGTTAGTCGGCGGTCCTGGGTCGGGCTGAGGGCACAGGCTCGCCAGCGTTGTTGTAGTCGGCGGTCCTGGGTCGGTCTGAGGGCACAGGCTCGCCAGCGTTGTTGTAGTCGGCGGTCCTGGGTCGGGCTGAGGGCACAGGCTCGCCAGCGTTGTTGTAGTCGGCGGTCCAGGTTCGGGCTGATGGCACAGGCTCGCCAGGGTTGTTCTAGTCGGCTGTCCTCAGTCGGGCTGAAGGCACAGGCTTGCCAGCGTTGTTGTAGTCGGCGGTCTTGGGTCGGGCTGAGGGCACAGGCTCGCCAGCGTTGTTGTAGTCGGCGGTCCTGTGTCGGGCTGAGGGCACAGGCTCGCCAGCGTTGTTGTAGTTGGTCGTCCTGGGTCGGGCTGAGGGCACAGGCTCGCCAGCGTTGTTGTAGTCGGTCGTTCTTGGTCGGGCTGAGGGCACAGGCTCGCCAGCGTTGTTGTAGTCGGTCGTCCTGGGTCGGGCTGAGGGAACAGGCTTGCCTGCGTTGGGTTTGTCCGTCGCCCTGGGTCAGGCTCAGGGCACAGACTCGCCAGCGTTGGGTGTGTCGGTCGTCCTGGGTCGGGCTGAGGGCACAGGCTCGCCAGCGTTGGGTTTGTCGGTCGTCCTGGGTCGGGCTGAGGGCACAGGCTCTGCAGCGTTGTTGTAGTCTGCGATCCTGGGTCGGGCTGAGGGCACAGGCTCGCCAGCGTTGTTGTAGTTGGCGGTCCTGGGTCGGGCTGAGGGCACAGGCTCGCCAGCGTTGTTGTAGTCGGCGGTCCTGGGTCGGGCTGAGGGCACAGGCTCGCCAGCGTTGTTGTAGTTGGCGGTCCTGGGTCGGGCTGAGGGCACAGGCTCGCCAGCGTTGTTGTAGTCGGCGGTCCTGGGTCGGGCTGAGGGCACAGGCTCGCCAGCGTTGTTGTAGTCGGCGGTCCTGAGTTGGGCTGAGGGCACAGGCTCGCCAGCGTTGTTGTAGTTGGCAGTCCTGGTTCGGGCTGATGGCACAGGCTCGCCAGGGTTGTTCTAGTCGGCTGTCCTAAGTCGGGCTGAAGGCACAGGCTCGCCAGCGTTGTTGTAGTCGGCGGTACTGGGTCGGGCTGAGGGCACAGGCTCGCCAGCGTTGTTGTAGTCGGCGGTCCTGGGTCGGGCTGAGGGCACAGGCTCGCCAGCGTTGTTGTAGTCGGTCGTTCTTGGTCGGGCTGAGGGCACAGGCTCGCCTGCGTTGGGTTTGTCCGTCGCCCTGGGTCAGGCTCAGGGCACAGGCTCGCCAGCGTTGGGTGTGTCGGTCGTCCTGGGTCGGGCTGAGGGCACAGGCTCGCCAGTGTTGGGTTTGTCGGTCGTCCTGGGTCGGGCTGAGGGCACAGGCTCTCCAGCGTTGTTGTAGTCGGCGATCCTGGGTCGGGCTGAGGGCACAGGCTCGCCAGCGTTGTTGTAGTTGGCGGTCCTGGTCGGGCTGAGGGCACAGGCTCGCCAGCGTTGTTGTAGTCGGCGGTCCTGGGTCGGGCTGAGGGCACAGGCTCGCCAGCGTTGTTGTAGTCGGCAATCCTGGGTCGGGCTGAGGGCACAGGCTCGCCAGCGTTGTTGTAGTCGGCGGTCTTGGGTCGGGCTGAGGGCACAGGCTCGCCAGCGTTGTTGTAGTCGGCGGTCCTGTGTCGGGCTGAGGGCACAGTCTCGCCAGCGTTGTTGTAGTTGGTCGTCCTGGGTCGGGCTGAGGGCACAGGCTCGCCAGCGTTGTTGTAGTCGGTCGTTCTTGGTCGGGCTGAGGGCACAGGCTCGCCAGCGTTGTTGTAGTCCGTCGTCCTGGGTCGGGCTGAGGGAACAGGCTTGCCTGCGTTGGGTTTGTCCGTCGCCCTGGGTCCGGCTCAGGGCAAAGACTCGCCAGCGTTGGGTGTGTCGGTCGTCCTGGGTCGGGCTGAGGGCACAGGCTCACCAGCGTTGGGTTTGTCGGTCGTCCTGGGTCGGGCTGAGGGCACAGGCTCTGCAGCGTTGTTGTAGTCTGCGATCCTGGGTCGGGCTGAGGGCACAGGCTCGCCAGCGTTGTTGTAGTTGGCGGTCCTGGGTCGGGCTGAGGGCACAGGCTCGCCAGCATTGTTGTAGTCGGCGGTCCTGGGTCGGGCTGAGGGCACAGGCTCGCCAGCGTTGTGTTAGTCGGCGGTCCTGGGTCGGGCTGAGGGCACAGGCTCGCCAGCGTTGTTGTAGTCTGCGATCCTGGGTCGGGCTGAGGGCACAGGCTCGCCAGCATTGTTGTAGTTGGCGGTCCTGGGTCGGGCTGAGGGCACAGGCTCGCCAGCGTTGTTGTAGTCGGCGGTCCTGGGTCGGGCTGAGGGCACAGGCTCGCCAGCGTTGTATTAGTCGGCGGTCCTGGGTCAGGCTGAGGGCACAGGCTCGCCAGCGTTGTTGTAGTCGGCGGTCCTGGGTCGGGCTGAGGGCACAGGCTCGCCAGCGTTGTTGTAGTTGGCGGTCCTGGGTCGGGCTGAGGGCACAGGCTCGCCAGCGTTGTTGTAGTCGGCGGTCCTGGGTCGGGCTGAGGGCACAGGCTCGCCAGCGTTGTTGTAGTCGGCGGTCCTGAGTCGGGCTGAGGGCACAGGCTCGCCAGCGTTGTTGTAGTTGGCAGTCCTGGTTCGGGCTGATGGCACAGGCTCGCCAGGGTTGTTCTAGTCGGCTGTCCTAAGTCGGGCTGAAGGCACAGGCTCGCCAGCGTTGTTGTAGTCGGCGGTACTGGGTCGGGCTGAGGGCACAGGCTCGCCAGCGTTGTTGTAGTCGGCGGTCCTGGGTCGGGCTGAGGGCACAGGCTCGCCAGCGTTGTTGTAGTCGGTCGTTCTTGGTCAGGCTGAGGGAACAGGCTCGCCAGCGCTGTTGTAGTCGGTCGTCCTGGGTCGGGCTGAGGGCACAGGCTCGCCTGCGTTGGGTTTGTCCGTCGCCCTGGGTCAGGCTCAGGGCACAGGCTCGCCAGCGTTGGGTGTGTCGGTCGTCCTGGGTCGGGCTGAGGGCACAGGCTCGCCAGTGTTGGGTTTGTCGGTCGTCCTGGGTCGGGCTGAGGGCACAGGCTCTCCAGCGTTGTTGTAGTCGGCGATCCTGGGTCGGGCTGAGGGCACAGGCTCTCCAGCGTTGTTGTAGTCGGCGATCCTGGGTCGGGCTGAGGGCACAGGCTCGCCAGCGTTGTTGTAGTTGGCGGTCCTGGTCGGGCTGAGGGCACAGGCTCGCCAGCATTGTTGTAGTCGGCGGTCCTGGGTCGGGCTGAGGGCACAGGCTCGCCAGCGTTATTGTAGTTGGCAATCCTGGGTCGGGCTGAGGGCACAGGCTCGCCAGCGTTGTGTTAGTCGGCGGTCCTGGGTCGGGCTGAGGGCACAGGCTCGCCAGCGTTGTTGTAGTCGGCGGTCCTGGGTCGGTCTGAGGGCACAGGCTCGCCAGCGTTGTTGTAGTCGGCGGTCCTGGGTCGGGCTGAGGGCACAGGCTCGCCAGCGTTGTTGTAGTCGGCGGTCCAGGTTCGGGCTGATGGCACAGGCTCGCCAGGGTTGTTCTAGTCGGCTGTCCTCAGTCGGGCTGAAGGCACAGGCTTGCCAGCG
Source organism: Pterois miles (assembly GCA_947000775.1). NCBI lineage: Eukaryota > Metazoa > Chordata > Actinopteri > Perciformes > Scorpaenidae > Pterois > Pterois miles. The sequence goes on from CAMQGK010000123.1 coordinate 2,373,285, forward strand.
TTGTTGTAGTCGGCGGTCTTGGGTCGGGCTGAGGGCACAGGCTCGCCAGCGTTGTTGTAGTCGGCGGTCCTGTGTCGGGCTGAGGGCACAGGCTCGCCAGCGTTGTTGTAGTTGGTCGTCCTGGGTCGGGCTGAGGGCACAGGCTCGCCAGCGTTGTTGTAGTCGGTCGTTCTTGGTCGGGCTGAGGGCACAGGCTCGCCAGCGTTGTTGTAGTCGGTCGTCCTGGGTCGGGCTGAGGGAACAGGCTTGCCTGCGTTGGGTTTGTCCGTCGCCCTGGGTCAGGCTCAGGGCACAGACTCGCCAGCGTTGGGTGTGTCGGTCGTCCTGGGTCGGGCTGAGGGCACAGGCTCGCCAGCGTTGGGTTTGTCGGTCGTCCTGGGTCGGGCTGAGGGCACAGGCTCTGCAGCGTTGTTGTAGTCTGCGATCCTGGGTCGGGCTGAGGGCACAGGCTCGCCAGCGTTGTTGTAGTTGGCGGTCCTGGGTCGGGCTGAGGGCACAGGCTCGCCAGCGTTGTTGTAGTCGGCGGTCCTGGGTCGGGCTGAGGGCACAGGCTCGCCAGCGTTGTTGTAGTTGGCGGTCCTGGGTCGGGCTGAGGGCACAGGCTCGCCAGCGTTGTTGTAGTCGGCGGTCCTGGGTCGGGCTGAGGGCACAGGCTCGCCAGCGTTGTTGTAGTCGGCGGTCCTGAGTTGGGCTGAGGGCACAGGCTCGCCAGCGTTGTTGTAGTTGGCAGTCCTGGTTCGGGCTGATGGCACAGGCTCGACAGGGTTGTTCTAGTCGGCTGTCCTAAGTCGGGCTGAAGGCACAGGCTCACCAGCGTTGTTGTAGTCGGCGGTACTGGGTCGGGCTGAGGGCACAGGCTCGCCAGCGTTGTTGTAGTCGGCGGTCCTGGGTCGGGCTGAGGGCACAGGCTCGCCAGCGTTGTTGTAGTCGGTCGTTCTTGGTCAGGCTGAGGGAACAGGCTCGCCAGCGCTGTTGTAGTCGGTCGTCCTGGGTCGGGCTGAGGGCACAGGCTCGCCTGCGTTGGGTTCGTCCGTCGCCCTGGGTCAGGCTCAGGGCACAGGCTCGCCAGCGTTGGGTGTGTCGGTCGTCCTGGGTCGGGCTGAGGGCACAGGCTCGCCAGTGTTGGGTTTGTCGGTCGTCCTGGGTCGGGCTGAGGGCACAGGCTCTCCAGCGTTGTTGTAGTCGGCGATCCTGGGTCGGGCTGAGGGCACAGGCTCGCCAGCGTTGTTGTAGTTGGCGGTCCTGGTCGGGCTGAGGGCACAGGCTCGCCAGCATTGTTGTAGTCGGCGGTCCTGGGTCGGGCTGAGGGCACAGGCTCGCCAGCGTTGTTGTAGTCGGCAATCCTGGGTCGGGCTGAGGGCACAGGCTCTGCAGCGTTGTGTTAGTCGGCGGTCCTGGGTCGGGCTGAGGGCACAGGCTCGCCAGCGTTGTTGTAGTTGGCGGTTCTGGGTCGGGCTGAGGGCACAGGCTCGCCAGCGTTGTTGTAGTCGGCGGTCCTGGGTCGGGCTGAGGGCACAGGCTCGCCAGCGTTGTTGTAGTTGGCGGTCCTGGGTCGGGCTGAGGGCACAGGCTCGCCAGCGTTGTTGTAGTCGGCGGTCCTGGGTCGGGCTGAGGGCACAGGCTCGCCAGCGTTGTTGTAGTCGGCGGTCCTGAGTCGGGCTGAGGGCACAGGCTCGCCAGCGTTGTTGTAGTTGGCAGTCTTGGTTCGGGCTGATGGCACAGGCTCGCCAGGGTTGTTCTAGTCGGCTGTCCTAAGTCGGGCTGAAGGCACAGGCTCGCCAGCGTTGTTGTAGTCGGCGGTACTGGGTCGGGCTGAGGGCACAGGCTCGCCAGCGTTGTTGTAGTCGGCGGTCCTGGGTCGGGCTGAGGGCACAGGCTCGCCACCGTTGTTGTAGTCGGTCGTTCTTGGTCAGGCTGAGGGAACAGGCTCGCCAGCGCTGTTGTAGTCGGTCGTCCTGGGTCGGGCTGAGGGCACAGGCTCGCCTGCGTTGGGTTTGTCCGTCGCCCTGGGTCAGGCTCAGGGCACAGGCTCGCCAGCGTTGGGTGTGTCGGTCGTCCTGGGTCGGGCTGAGGGCACAGGCTCGCCAGTGTTGGGTTTGTCGGTCGTCCTGGGTCGGGCTGAGGGCACAGGCTCGCCAGCGTTGTTGTAGTCGGCAATCCTGGGTCGGGCTGAGGGCACAGGCTCGCCAGCGTTGTGTTAGTCGGCGGTCCTGGGTCGGGCTGAGGGCACAGGCTCGCCAGCGTTGTTGTAGTCGGCGGTCCTGGGTCGGTCTGAGGGCACAGGCTCGCCAGCGTTGTTGTAGTCGGCGGTCCTGAGTCGGGTTGAGGGCACAGGCTCGCCAGCGTTGTTGTAGTCGGCGGTCCTGGTTCGGGCTGATGGCACAGGCTCGCCAGGGTTGTTCTAGTCGGCTGTCCACAGTCGGGCTGAAGGCACAGGCTTGCCAGCGTTGTTGTAGTCGGCGGTCTTGGGTCGGGCTGAGGGCACAGGCTCGCCAGCGTTGTTGTAGTCGGCGGTCCTGTGTCGGGCTGAGGGCACAGGCTCGCCAGCGTTGTTGTAGTTGGTCGTCCTGGGTCGGGCTGAGGGCACAGGCTCGCCAGCGTTGTTGTAGTCGGTCGTTCTTGGTCGGGCTGAGGGCACAGGCTCGCCAGCGTTGTTGTAGTCGGTCGTCCTGGGTCGGGCTGAGGGAACAGGCTTGCCTGCGTTGGGTTTGTCCGTCGCCCTGGGTCAGGCTCAGGGCACAGACTCGCCAGCGTTGGGTGTGTCGGTCGTCCTGGGTCGGGCTGAGGGCACAGGCTCGCCAGCGTTGGGTTTGTCGGTCGTCCTGGGTCGGGCTGAGGGCACAGGCTCTGCAGCGTTGTTGTAGTCTGCGATCCTGGGTCGGGCTGAGGGCACAGGCTCGCCAGCGTTGTTGTAGTTGGCGGTCCTGGGTTGGGCTGAGGGCACAGGCTCGCCAGCGTTGTTGTAGTCGGCGGTCCTGGGTCGGGCTGAGGGCACAGGCTCGCCAGCGTTGTGTTAGTCGGCGGTCCTGGGTCAGGCTGAGGGCACAGGCTCGCCAGCGTTGTTGTAGTCGGCGGTCCTGGGTCGGGCTGAGGGCACAGGCTCGCCAGCGTTGTTGTAGTTGGCGGTCCTGGGTCGGGCTGAGGGCACAGGCTCGCCAGCGTTGTTGTAGTCGGCGGTCCTGAGTCGGGCTGAGGGCACAGGCTCACCAGCGTTGTTGTAGTTGGCAGTCCTGGTTCGGGCTGATGGCACAGGCTCGCCAGGGTTGTTCTAGTCGGCTGTCCTAAGTCGGGCTGAAGGCACAGGTTCGCCAGCGTTGTTGTAGTCGGCGGTACTGGGTCGGGCTGAGGGCACAGGCTCGCCAGCGTTGTTGTAGTCGGCGGTCCTGGATCGGGCTGAGGGCACAGGCTCGCCAGCGTTGTTGTAGTCGGTCGTTCTTGGTCAGGCTGAGGGAACAGGCTCGCCAGCGCTGTTGTAGTCGGTCGTCCTGGGTCGGGCTGAGGGCACAGGCTCGCCTGCGTTGGGTTTGTCCGTCGCCCTGGGTCAGGCTCAGGGCACAGGCTCGCCAGCGTTGGGTGTGTCGGTCGTCCTTGGTCGGGCTGAGGGCACAGGCTCACCAGTGTTGGGTTTGTCGGTCGTCCTGGGTCGGGCTGAGGGCACAGGCTCTCCAGCGTTGTTGTAGTCGGCGATCCTGGGTCGGGCTGAGGGCACAGGCTCGCCAGCGTTGTTGTAGTTGGCGGTCCTGGTCGGGCTGAGGGCACAGGCTCGCCAGCATTGTTGTAGTCGGCGGTCCTGGGTCGGGCTGAGGGCACAGGCTCGCCAGCGTTGTTGTAGTCGGCAATCCTGGGTCGGGCTGAGGGCACAGGCTCGCCAGCGTTGTGTTAGTCGGCGGTCCTGGGTCGGGCTGAGGGCACAGGCTCGCCAGCGTTGTTGTAGTCGGCGGTCCTGGGTCGGTCTGAGGGCACAGGCTCGCCAGCGTTGTTGTAGTCGGCGGTCCTGGGTCGGGCTGAGGGCACAGGCTCGCCAGCGTTGTTGTAGTCGGCGGTCCTGGGTCGGGCTGAGGGCACAGGCTCGCCAGCGTTGTTGTAGTCGGCGGTCCTGAGTCGGGCTGAGGGCACAGGCTCGCCAGCGTTGTTGTAGTCGGCGGTCCTGGTTCGGGCTGATGGCACAGGCTCGCCAGGGTTGTTCTAGTCGGCTGTCCTCAGTCGGGCTGAAGGCACAGGCTCGCCAGCGTTGTTGTAGTCGGCGGTCTTGGGTCGGGCTGAGGGCACAGGCTCGCCAGCGTTGTTGTAGTCGGCGGTCCTGTGTCGGGCTGAGGGCACAGGCTCGCCAGCGTTGTTGTAGTTGGTCGTCCTGGGTCGGGCTGAGGGCACAGGCTCGCCAGCGTTGTTGTAGTCGGTCGTTCTTGGTCGGGCTGAGGGCACAGGCTCGCCAGCGTTGTTGTAGTCGGTCGTCCTAGGTCGGGCTGAGGGAACAGGCTTGCCTGCGTTGGGTTTGTCCGTCGCCCTGGGTCCGGCTCAGGGCAAAGACTCGCCAGCGTTGGGTGTGTCGGTCGTCCTGGGTCGGGCTGAGGGCACAGGCTCACCAGCGTTGGGTTTGTCGGTCGTCCTGGGTCGGGCTGAGGGCACAGGCTCGCCAGCGTTGTTGTAGTCGGCGGTCCTGGGTCGGGCTGAGGGCACAGGCTCGCCAGCGTTGTTGTAGTCGGTCGTTCTTGGTCAGGCTGAGGGAACAGGCTCGCCAGCGCTGTTGTAGTCGGTCGTCCTGGGTCGGGCTGAGGGCACAGGCTCGCCTGCGTTGGGTTTGTCCGTCGCCCTGGGTCAGGCTCAGGGCACAGGCTCACCAGCGTTGGGTGTGTCGGTCGTCCTGGGTCGGGCTGAGGGCACAGGCTCGCCAGTGTTGGGTTTGTCGGTCGTCCTGGGTCGGGCTGAGGGCACAGGGCAGTCGGTCGTCCTGGGTCGGGCTGAGGGCACAGGCTCGCCTGCGTTGGGTTCGTCCGTCGCCCTGGGTCAGGCTCAGGGCACAGGCTCGCCAGCGTTGGGTGTGTCGGTCGTCCTGGGTCGGGCTGAGGGCACAGGCTCGCCAGTGTTGGGTTTGTCGGTCGTCCTGGGTCGGGCTGAGGGCACAGGCTCTCCAGCGTTGTTGTAGTCGGCGATCCTGGGTCGGGCTGAGGGCACAGGCTCGCCAGCGTTGTTGTAGTTGGCGGTCCTGGTCGGGCTGAGGGCACAGGCTCGCCAGCATTGTTGTAGTCGGCGGTCCTGGGTCGGGCTGAGGGCACAGGCTCGCCAGCGTTGTTGTAGTCGGCAATCCTGGGTCGGGCTGAGGGCACAGGCTCTGCAGCGTTGTGTTAGTCGGCGGTCCTGGGTCGGGCTGAGGGCACAGGCTCGCCAGCGTTGTTGTAGTTGGCGGTTCTGGGTCGGGCTGAGGGCACAGGCTCGCCAGCGTTGTTGTAGTCGGCGGTCCTGGGTCGGGCTGAGGGCACAGGCTCGCCAGCGTTGTTGTAGTTGGCGGTCCTGGGTCGGGCTGAGGGCACAGGCTCGCCAGCGTTGTTGTAGTCGGCGGTCCTGGGTCGGGCTGAGGGCACAGGCTCGCCAGCGTTGTTGTAGTCGGCGGTCCTGAGTCGGGCTGAGGGCACAGGCTCGCCAGCGTTGTTGTAGTTGGCAGTCTTGGTTCGGGCTGATGGCACAGGCTCGCCAGGGTTGTTCTAGTCGGCTGTCCTAAGTCGGGCTGAAGGCACAGGCTCGCCAGCGTTGTTGTAGTCGGCGGTACTGGGTCGGGCTGAGGGCACAGGCTCGCCAGCGTTGTTGTAGTCGGCGGTCCTGGGTCGGGCTGAGGGCACAGGCTCGCCACCGTTGTTGTAGTCGGTCGTTCTTGGTCAGGCTGAGGGAACAGGCTCGCCAGCGCTGTTGTAGTCGGTCGTCCTGGGTCGGGCTGAGGGCACAGGCTCGCCTGCGTTGGGTTTGTCCGTCGCCCTGGGTCAGGCTCAGGGCACAGGCTCGCCAGCGTTGGGTGTGTCGGTCGTCCTGGGTCGGGCTGAGGGCACAGGCTCGCCAGTGTTGGGTTTGTCGGTCGTCCTGGGTCGGGCTGAGGGCACAGGCTCGCCAGCGTTGTTGTAGTCGGCAATCCTGGGTCGGGCTGAGGGCACAGGCTCGCCAGCGTTGTGTTAGTCGGCGGTCCTGGGTCGGGCTGAGGGCACAGGCTCGCCAGCGTTGTTGTAGTCGGCGGTCCTGGGTCGGTCTGAGGGCACAGGCTCGCCAGCGTTGTTGTAGTCGGCGGTCCTGGGTCGGGCTGAGGGCACAGGCTCGCCAGCGTTGTTGTAGTCGGCGGTCCTGAGTCGGGTTGAGGGCACAGGCTCGCCAGCGTTGTTGTAGTCGGCGGTCCTGGTTCGGGCTGATGGCACAGGCTCGCCAGGGTTGTTCTAGTCGGCTGTCCTCAGTCGGGCTGAAGGCACAGGCTTGCCAGCGTTGTTGTAGTCGGCGGTCTTGGGTCGGGCTGAGGGCACAGGCTCGCCAGCGTTGTTGTAGTCGGCGGTCCTGTGTCGGGCTGAGGGCACAGGCTCGCCAGCGTTGTTGTAGTTGGTCGTCCTGGGTCGGGCTGAGGGCACAGGCTCGCCAGCGTTGTTGTAGTCGGTCGTTCTTGGTCGGGCTGAGGGCACAGGCTCGCCAGCGTTGTTGTAGTCGGTCGTCCTGGGTCGGGCTGAGGGAACAGGCTTGCCTGCGTTGGGTTTGTCCGTCGCCCTGGGTCAGGCTCAGGGCACAGACTCGCCAGCGTTGGGTGTGTCGGTCGTCCTGGGTCGGGCTGAGGGCACAGGCTCGCCAGCGTTGGGTTTGTCGGTCGTCCTGGGTCGGGCTGAGGGCACAGGCTCTGCAGCGTTGTTGTAGTCTGCGATCCTGGGTCGGGCTGAGGGCACAGGCTCGCCAGCGTTGTTGTAGTTGGCGGTCCTGGGTTGGGCTGAGGGCACAGGCTCGCCAGCGTTGTTGTAGTCGGCGGTCCTGGGTCGGGCTGAGGGCACAGGCTCGCCAGCGTTGTGTTAGTCGGCGGTCCTGGGTCAGGCTGAGGGCACAGGCTCGCCAGCGTTGTTGTAGTCGGCGGTCCTGGGTCGGGCTGAGGGCACAGGCTCGCCAGCGTTGTTGTAGTTGGCGGTCCTGGGTCGGGCTGAGGGCACAGGCTCGCCAGCGTTGTTGTAGTCGGCGGTCCTGAGTCGGGCTGAGGGCACAGGCTCACCAGCGTTGTTGTAGTTGGCAGTCCTGGTTCGGGCTGATGGCACAGGCTCGCCAGGGTTGTTCTAGTCGGCTGTCCTAAGTCGGGCTGAAGGCACAGGTTCGCCAGCGTTGTTGTAGTCGGCGGTACTGGGTCGGGCTGAGGGCACAGGCTCGCCAGCGTTGTTGTAGTCGGCGGTCCTGGATCGGGCTGAGGGCACAGGCTCGCCAGCGTTGTTGTAGTCGGTCGTTCTTGGTCAGGCTGAGGGAACAGGCTCGCCAGCGCTGTTGTAGTCGGTCGTCCTGGGTCGGGCTGAGGGCACAGGCTCGCCTGCGTTGGGTTTGTCCGTCGCCCTGGGTCAGGCTCAGGGCACAGGCTCGCCAGCGTTGGGTGTGTCGGTCGTCCTTGGTCGGGCTGAGGGCACAGGCTCGCCAGTGTTGGGTTTGTCGGTCGTCCTGGGTCGGGCTGAGGGCACAGGCTCTCCAGCGTTGTTGTAGTCGGCGATCCTGGGTCGGGCTGAGGGCACAGGCTCGCCAGCGTTGTTGTAGTTGGCGGTCCTGGTCGGGCTGAGGGCACAGGCTCGCCAGCATTGTTGTAGTCGGCGGTCCTGGGTCGGGCTGAGGGCACAGGCTCGCCAGCGTTGTTGTAGTCGGCAATCCTGGGTCGGGCTGAGGGCACAGGCTCGCCAGCGTTGTGTTAGTCGGCGGTCCTGGGTCGGGCTGAGGGCACAGGCTCGCCAGCGTTGTTGTAGTCGGCGGTCCTGGGTCGGTCTGAGGGCACAGGCTCGCCAGCGTTGTTGTAGTCGGCGGTCCTGGGTCGGGCTGAGGGCACAGGCTCGCCAGCGTTGTTGTAGTCGGCGGTCCTGGGTCGGGCTGAGGGCACAGGCTCGCCAGCGTTGTTGTAGTCGGCGGTCCTGAGTCGGGCTGAGGGCACAGGCTCGCCAGCGTTGTTGTAGTCGGCGGTCCTGGTTCGGGCTGATGGCACAGGCTCGCCAGGGTTGTTCTAGTCGGCTGTCCTCAGTCGGGCTGAAGGCACAGGCTCGCCAGCGTTGTTGTAGTCGGCGGTCTTGGGTCGGGCTGAGGGCACAGGCTCGCCAGCGTTGTTGTAGTCGGCGGTCCTGTGTCGGGCTGAGGGCACAGGCTCGCCAGCGTTGTTGTAGTTGGTCGTCCTGGGTCGGGCTGAGGGCACAGGCTCGCCAGCGTTGTTGTAGTCGGTCGTTCTTGGTCGGGCTGAGGGCACAGGCTCGCCAGCGTTGTTGTAGTCGGTCGTCCTAGGTCGGGCTGAGGGAACAGGCTTGCCTGCGTTGGGTTTGTCCGTCGCCCTGGGTCCGGCTCAGGGCAAAGACTCGCCAGCGTTGGGTGTGTCGGTCGTCCTGGGTCGGGCTGAGGGCACAGGCTCACCAGCGTTGGGTTTGTCGGTCGTCCTGGGTCGGGCTGAGGGCACAGGCTCGCCAGCGTTGTTGTAGTCGGCGGTCCTGGGTCGGGCTGAGGGCACAGGCTCGCCAGCGTTGTTGTAGTCGGTCGTTCTTGGTCAGGCTGAGGGAACAGGCTCGCCAGCGCTGTTGTAGTCGGTCGTCCTGGGTCGGGCTGAGGGCACAGGCTCGCCTGCGTTGGGTTTGTCCGTCGCCCTGGGTCAGGCTCAGGGCACAGGCTCACCAGCGTTGGGTGTGTCGGTCGTCCTGGGTCGGGCTGAGGGCACAGGCTCGCCAGTGTTGGGTTTGTCGGTCGTCCTGGGTCGGGCTGAGGGCACAGGCTCTCCAGCGTTGTTGTAGTCGGCGATCCTGGGTCGGGCTGAGGGCACAGGCTCGCCAGTGTTGTTGTAGTTGGCGGTCCTGGTCGGGCTGAGGGCACAGGCTCGCCAGCATTGTTGTAGTCGGCGGTCCTGGGTCGGGCTGAGGGCACAGGCTCGCCAGCGTTGTTGTAGTCGGCAATCCTGGGTCGGGCTGAGGGCACAGGCTCGCCAGCGTTGTGTTAGTCGGCGGTCCTGGGTCGGGCTGAGGGCACAGGCTCGCCAGCGTTGTTGTAGTCGGCGGTCCTGGGTCGGTCTGAGGGCACAGGCTCGCTAGCGTTGTTGTAGTCGGCGGTCCTGGGTCGGGCTGAGGGCACAGGCTCGCCAGCGTTGTTGTAGTCGGCGGTCCTGGGTCGGGCTGAGGGCACAGGCTCGCCAGCGTTGTTGTAGTCGGCGGTCCTGAGTCGGGCTGAGGGCACAGGCTCGCCAGCGTTGTTGTAGTCGGCGGTCCTGGTTCGGGCTGATGGCACAGGCTCGCCAGGGTTGTTCTAGTCGGCTGTCCTCAGTCGGGCTGAAGGCACAGGCTCGCCAGCGTTGTTGTAGTCGGCGGTCTTGGGTCGGGCTGAGGGCACAGGCTCGCCAGCGTTGTTGTAGTCGGCGGTCCTGTGTCGGGCTGAGGGCACAGGCTCGCCAGCGTTGTTGTAGTTGGTCGTCCTGGGTCGGGCTGAGGGCACAGGCTCGCCAGCGTTGTTGTAGTCGGTCGTTCTTGGTCGGGCTGAGGGCACAGGCTCGCCAGCGTTGTTGTAGTCGGTCGTCCTGGGTCGGGCTGAGGGAACAGGCTTGCCTGCGTTGGGTTTGTCCGTCGCCCTGGGTCCGGCTCAGGGCAAAGACTCGCCAGCGTTGGGTGTGTCGGTCGTCCTGGGTCGGGCTGAGGGCACAGGCTCACCAGCGTTGGGTTTGTCGGTCGTCCTGGGTCGGGCTGAGGGCACAGGGTCTGCAGCGTTGTTGTAGTCTGCGATCCTGGGTCGGGCTGAGGGCACAGGCTCGCCAGCGTTGTTGTAGTTGGCGGTCCTGGGTCGGGCTGAGGGCACAGGCTCGCCAGCGTTGTTGTAGTCGGCGGTCCTGGGTCGGGCTGAGGGCACAGGCTCGCCAGCGTTGTGTTAGTCGGCGGTCCTGGGTCAGGCTGAGGGCACAGGCTCGCCAGCGTTGTTGTAGTCGGCGGTCCTGGGTCGGGCTGAGGGCACAGGCTCGCCAGCATTGTTGTAGTTGGCGGTCCTGGGTCGGGCTGAGGGCACAGGCTCGCCAGCGTTGTTGTAGTCGGCGGTCCTGGGTCGGGCTGAGGGCACAGGCTCGCCAGCGTTGTTGTAGTCGGCGGTCCTGAGTCGGGCTGAGGGCACAGGCTCGCCAGCGTTGTTGTAGTCGGCGGTCCTGGTTCGGGCTGATGGCACAGGCTCGCCAGGGTTGTTCTAGTCGGCTGTCCTCAGTCGGGCTGAAGGCACAGGCTTGCCAGCGTTGTTGTAGTCGGCGGTCTTGGGTCGGGCTGAGGGCACAGGCTCGCCAGCGTTGTTGTAGTCGGCGGTCCTGTGTCGGGCTGAGGGCACAGGCTCGCCAGCGTTGTTGTAGTTGGTCGTCCTGGGTCGGGCTGAGGGCACAGGCTCGCCAGCGTTGTTGTAGTCGGTCGTTCTTGGTCGGGCTGAGGGCACAGGCTCGCCAGCGTTGTTGTAGTCGGTAGTCCTGGGTCTGGCTGAGGGAACAGGCTTGCCTGCGTTGGGTTTGTCCGTCGCCCTGGGTCAGGCTCAGGGCACAGACTCGCCAGCGTTGGGTGTGTCGGTCGTCCTGGGTCGGGCTGAGGGCACAGGCTCGCCAGCGTTGGGTTTGTCGGTCGTCCTGGGTCGGGCTGAGGGCACAGGCTCTGCAGCGTTGTTGTAGTCGGCGGTCCTGGGTCGGGCTGAGGGCACAGGCTCGCCAGCGTTGTATTAGTCGGCGGTCCTAGGTCAGGCTGAGGGCACAGGCTCGCCAGCGTTGTTGTAGTCGGCGGTCCTGGGTCGGGCTGAGGGCACAGGCTCGCCAGCGTTGTTGTAGTTGGCAGTCCTGGTTCGGGCTGATGGCACAGGCTCGCCAGGGTTGTTCTAGTCGGCTGTCCTAAGTCGGGCTGAAGGCACAGGCTCGCCAGCGTTGTTGTAGTCGGCGGTACTGGGTCGGGCTGAGGGCACAGGCTCGCCAGCGTTGTTGTAGTCGGCGGTCCTGGGTCGGGCTGAGGGCACAGGCTCGCCAGCGTTGTTGTAGTCGGTCGTTCTTGGTCAGGCTGAGGGAACAGGCTCGCCAGCGCCGTTGTAGTCGGTCGTCCTGGGTCGGGCTGAGGGCACTGGCTCGCCTGCGTTGGGTTTGTCCGTCGCCCTGGGTCAGGCTCAGGGCACAGGCTCGCCAGCGTTGGGTGTGTCGGTCGTCCTGGGTCGGGCTGAGGGCACAGGCTCTCCAGCGTTGTTGTAGTCGGCGATCCTGGGTCGGGCTGAGGGCACAGGCTCGCCAGCGTTGTTGTAGTTGGCGGTCCTGGTCGGGCTGAGGGCACAGGCTCGCCAGCATTGTTGTCGTCGGCGGTCCTGGGTCGGGCTGAGGGCACAGGCTCGCCAGCGTTGTTGTAGTCGGCAATCCTGGGTCGGGCTGAGGGAACAGGCTCGCCAGCGTTGTGTTAGTCGGCGGTCCTGGGTCGGGCTGAGGGCACAGGCTCGCCAGCGTTGTTGTAGTCGGCGGTCCTGGGTCGGTCTGAGGGCACAGGCTCGCCAGCGTTGTTGTAGTCGGCGGTCCTGGGTCGGGCTGAGGGCACAGGCTCGCCAGCGTTGTTGTAGTCGGCGGTCCTGAGTCGGGCTGAGGGCACAGGCTCGCCAGGGTTGTTGTAGTCGGCGGTCCTGGTTCAGGCTGATGGCACAGGCTCGCCAGGGTTGTTCTAGTCGGCTGTCCTCAGTCGGGCTGAAGGCACAGGCTTGCCAGCGTTGTTGTAGTCGGCGGTCTTGGGTCGGGCTGAGGGCACAGGCTCGCCAGCGTTGTTGTAGTCGGCGGTCCTGTGTCGGGCTGAGGGCACAGGCTCGCCAGCGTTGTTGTAGTTGGTCGTCCTGGGTCGGGCTGAGGGCACAGGCTCGCCAGCGTTGTTGTAGTCGGTCGTTCTTGGTCGGGCTGAGGGCACAGGCTCGCCAGCGTTGTTGTAGTCGGTCGTCCTGGGTCGGGCTGAGGGAACAGGCTTGCCTGCGTTGGGTTTGTCCGTCGCCCTGGGTCAGGCTCAGGGCACAGACTCGCCAGCGTTGGGTGTGTCGGTCGTCCTGGGTCGGGCTGAGGGCACAGGCTCGCCAGCGTTGGGTTTGTCGGTCGTCCTGGGTCGGGCTGAGGGCACAGGCTCTGCAGCGTTGTTGTAGTCTGCGATCCTGGGTCGGGCTGAGGGCACAGGCTCGCCAGCGTTGTTGTAGTTGGCGGTCCTGGGTCGGGCTGAGGGCACAGGCTCGCCAGCGTTGTTGTAGTCGGCGGTCCTGGGTCGGGCTGAGGGCACAGGCTCGCCAGCGTTGTTGTAGTCGGCGGTCCTGGGTCGGGCTGAGGGCACAGGCTCGCCAGCGTTGTTGTAGTTGGCGGTCCTGGGTCGGGCTGAGGGCACAGGCTCGCCAGCGTTGTTGTAGTCGGCGGTCCTGGGTCGGGCTGAGGGCACAGGCTCGCCAGCGTTGTTGTAGTTGGCAGTCCTGGGTCGGGCTGAGGGCACAGGCTCGCCAGCGTTGTTGTAGTCTGCGGTCCTGGGTCGGGCTGAGGGCACAGGCTCGCCAGCGTTGTTGTAGTTGGCAGTCCTGGTTCGGGCTGATGGCACAGGCTCGCCAGGGTTGTTCTAGTCGGCTGTCCTAAGTCGGGCTGAAGGCACAGGCTCGCCAGCGTTGTTGTAGTCGGCGGTACTGGGTCGGGCTGAGGGCACAGGCTCGCCAGCGTTGTTGTAGTCGGCGGTCCTGGGTCGGGCTGAGGGCACAGGCTCGCCAGCGTTGTTGTAGTCGGTCGTTCTTGGTCAGGCTGAGGGAACAGGCTCGCCAGCGTTGTTGTAGTCGGTCATCCTGGGTCGGGCTGAGGGCACAGGCTCGCCAGCGTTGGGTTTGTCCGTCGCCCTGGGTCAGGCTCAGGGCACAGGCTCGCCAGCGTTGGGTGTGTCGGTCGTCCTGGGTCGGGCTGAGGGCACAGGCTCGCCAGTGTTGGGTTTGTCGGTCGTCCTGGGTCGGGCTGAGGGCACAGGCTCTCCAGCGTTGTTGTAGTCGGCGATCCTGGGTCGGGCTGAGGGCACAGGCTCGCCAGCGTTGTTGTAGTTGGCGGTCTTGGTCGGGCTGAGGGCACAGGCTCGCCAGCGTTGTTGTAGTCGGCGGTCCTGGGTCGGGCTGAGGGCACAGGCTCGCCAGCGTTGTTGTAGTCGGTCGTTCTTGGTCAGGCTGAGGGAACAGGCTCGCCAGCGCTGTTGTAGTCGGTCGTCCTGGGTCGGGCTGAGGGCACAGGCTCGCCTGCGTTGGGTTTGTCCGTCGCCCTGGGTCAGGCTCAGGGCACAGGCTCGCCAGCGTTGGGTGTGTCGGTCGTCCTGGGTCGGGCTGAGGGCACAGGCTCGCCAGCGTTGGGTTTGTCGGTCATCCTGGGTCGGGCTGAGGGCACAGGCTCTCCAGCGTTGTTGTAGTCGGCGGTCCTGGTTCGGGCTGATGGCACAGGCTCGCCAGGGTTGTTGTAGTCGGCGGTCCTGGGTCGGGCTGAGGGCACAGGCTCGCCAGCGTTGTAGTCGGCGGTCCTGGGTCGGGCTGAGGGCACAGGCTCGCCAGCGTTGTTGTAGTTGGTCGTCCTGGGTCGGGCTGAGGGCACAGGCTCGCCAGCGTTTTTGTAGTCGGCGGTCCTGGGTCGGCCTGAGGGCACAGGCTCGCCAGCGTTGTTGTAGTCGGTCGTTCTTGGTCGGGCTGAGGGCACAGGCTCGCCAGCTTTGTTGTAGTCGGTTGTCCTGGGTCGGGCTGAGGGCACAGGCTCGCCTGCGTTGGGTTTGTCCGTCGCCCTGGGTAAGGCTCAGGGCACAGGCTCGCCAGCGTTGGGTGTGTCGGTCATCCTGGGTCGGGCTGAGGGCACAGGCTCTCCAGCGTTGTTGTAGTCGGCGATCCTGGGTCGGGCTGAGGGCACAGGCTCGCCAGCGTTGTTGTAGTTGGCGGTCCTGGTCGGGCTGAGGGCACAGGCTCGCCAGCGTTGTTGTAGTCGCCGGTCCTGGGTCGGGCTGAGGGCACAGGCTCGCCAGCGTTGTGTTAGTCGGCGGTCCTGGGTCGGGCTGAGGGCACAGGCTCGCCAGCGTTGTTGTAGTCGGCGGTCCTGGGTCGGGCTGAGGGCACAGGCTCGCCAGCGTTGTTGTAGTCCGCAGTCCTGAGTCGGGCTGAGGGCACAGGCTCGCCAGCGTTGTTGTAGTCGGCGGTCCTGGTTCGGGCTGATGTCACAGGCTCGCCAGGGTTGTTCTAGTCGGCTGTCCTCAGTCGGGCTGAAGGCACAGGCTCGCCAGCGTTGTTGTAGTCGGCGGTCCTGGGTCGGGCTGAGGGCACAGGCTCGCCAGCGTTGTTGTAGTCGGCGGTCCTTTGTCTGGCTGAGGGCACAGGCTCGCCAGCGTTGTTGTAGTTGGTCATCCTGGGTCGGGCTGAGGGCACAGGCTCGCATGCGTTGTTGTAGTCGGTCGCTCTTGGTCGGGCTGAGGGCACAGGCTCGCCAGCGTTGTTGTAGTCGGCGGTCCTGAGTCGGGCTGAGGGCACAGGCTCGCCAGCGTTGTTGTAGTCGTCAGTCCTGGTTCGGGCTTATGGCACAGGCTCGCCAGGGTTGTTCTAGTCGGCTGTCCTCAGTCGGGCCGAAGGCACAGGCTCGCCAGCGTTGTTGTAGTCGGCGGTACTGGGTCGGGCTGAGGGCACAGGCTCGCCAGCGTTGTTGTGGTCGGCGGTCCTGGGTCGGGCTGAGGGCACAGGCTCGCCAGCGTTGTTGTAGTCGGTCGTTCTTGGTCAGGCTGAGGGCACAGGCTCGCCAGCGTTGTTGTAGTCGGTCGTCCTGGGTCGGGCTGAGGGCACAGGCTCGCCTGCGTTGGGTTTGTCCGTCGCCCTGGGTCAGGCTCAGGGCACAGGCTCGCCAGCGTTGGGTGTGTCGGTCGTCCTGGGTCGGGCTGAGGGCACAGGCTCGCCAGCGTTGGGTTTGTCGGTTGTCCTGGGTCGGGCTGAGGGCACAGGCTCTCCAGCGTTGTTGTAGTCGGCGATCCTGGGTCGGGCTGAGGGCACAGGCTCGCCAGCGTTGGGTTTGTCGGTCGTCCTGGGTCGGGCTGAGGGCACAGGCTCGCCAGCGTTGTGTTAGTCGGCGGTCCTGGGTCAGGCTGAGGGCACAGGCTCGCCAGCGTTGTTGTAGTCGGCGGTCCTGGGTCGGTCTGAGGGCACAGGCTCGCCAGCTTTGTTGTAGTCGGCGGTCCTGGGTCGGGCTGAGGGCACAGGCTCGCCAGCGTTGTTGTAGTCGGCGGTCCTGAGTCGGGCTGAGGGCACAGGCTCGCCAGCGTTGTTGTAGTCGGCGGTCCTGGGTCGGGCTGAGGGCACAGGCTCGCCAGCGTTGTTGTAGTCGGCGGTCCTGGGTCGGGCTGAGGGCACAGGCTCGCCAGCGTTGTGTTAGTCGGCGGTCCTGGGTCAGGCTGAGGGCACAGGCTCGCCAGCGTTGTTGTAGTCGGCGGTCCTGGGTCGGGCTGAGGGCACAGGCTCGCCAGCGTTGTTGTAGTTGGCGGTCCTGGGTCGGGCTGAGGGCACAGGCTCGCCAGCGTTGTTGTAGTCGGCGGTCCTGGGTCGGGCTGAGGGCACAGGCTCGCCAGCGTTGTTGTAGTCGGCGGTCCTGAGTCGGGCTGAGGGCACAGGCTCGCCAGCGTTGTTGTAGTTGGCAGTCCTGGTTCGGGCTGATGGCACAGGCTCGCCAGGGTTGTTCTAGTCGGCTGTCCTAAGTCGGGCTGAAGGCACAGGCTCGCCAGCGTTGTTGTAGTCGGCGGTACTGTGTCGGGCTGAGGGCACAGGCTCGCCAGCGTTGTTGTAGTCGGCGGTCCTGGGTCGGGCTGAGGGCACAGGCTCGCCAGCGTTGTTGTAGTCGGTCGTTCTTGGTCGGGCTGAGGGCACAGGCTCGCCTGCGTTGGGTTTGTCCGTCGCCCTGGGTCAGGCTCAGGGCACAGGCTCGCCAGCGTTGGGTGTGTCGGTCGTCCTGGGTCGGGCTGAGGGCACAGGCTCGCCAGTGTTGGGTTTGTCGGTCGTCCTGGGTCGGGCTGAGGGCACAGGCTCTCCAGCGTTGTTGTAGTCGGCGATCCTGGGTCGGGCTGAGGGCACAGGCTCGCCAGCGTTGTTGTAGTTGGCGGTCCTGGTCGGGCTGAGGGCACAGGCTCGCCAGCGTTGTTGTAGTCGGCGGTCCTGGGTCGGGCTGAGGGCACAGGCTCGCCAGCGTTGTTGTAGTCGGCAATCCTGGGTCGGGCTGAGGGCACAGGCTCGCCAGCGTTGTTGTAGTCGGCGGTCTTGGGTCGGGCTGAGGGCACAGGCTCGCCAGCGTTGTTGTAGTCGGCGGTCCTGTGTCGGGCTGAGGGCACAGGCTCGCCAGCGTTGTTGGTCGTCCTGGGTCGGGCTGAGGGCACAGGCTCGCCAGCGTTGTTGTAGTCGGTCGTTCTTGGTCGGGCTGAGGGCACAGGCTCGCCACCGTTGTTGTAGTCGGTCGTCCTGGGTCGGGCTGAGGGAACAGGCTTGCCTGCGTTGGGTTTGTCCGTCGCCCTGGGTCCGGCTCAGGGCAAAGACTCGCCAGCGTTGGGTGTGTTGGTCGTCCTGGGTCGGGCTGAGGGCACAGGCTCACCAGCGTTGGGTTTGTCGGTCGTCCTGGGTCGGGCTGAGGGCACAGGCTCTGCAGCGTTGTTGTAGTCTGCGATCCTGGGTCGGGCTGAGGGCACAGGCTCGCCAGCGTTGTTGTAGTTGGCGGTCCTGGGTCGGGCTGAGGGCACAGGCTCGCCAGCATTGTTGTAGTCGGCGGTCCTGGGTCGGGCTGAGGGCACAGGCTCGCCAGCGTTGTGTTAGTCGGCGGTCCTGGGTCAGGCTGAGGGCACAGGCTCGCCAGCGTTGTTGTAGTCTGCGATCCTGGGTCGGGCTGAGGGCACAGGCTCGCCAGCATTGTTGTAGTTGGCGGTCCTGGGTCGGGCTGAGGGCACAGGCTCGCCAGCGTTGTTGTAGTCGGCGGTCCTGGGTCGGGCTGAGGGCACAGGCTCGCCAGCGTTGTATTAGTCGGCGGTCCTGGGTCAGGCTGAGGGCACAGGCTCGCCAGCGTTGTTGTAGTCGGCGGTCCTGGGTCGGGCTGAGGGCACAGGCTCGCCAGCGTTGTTGTAGTTGGCGGTCCTGGGTCGGGCTGAGGGCACAGGCTCGCCAGCGTTGTTGTAGTCGGCGGTCCTGGGTCGGGCTGAGGGCACAGGCTCGCCAGCGTTGTTGTAGTCGGCGGTCCTGAGTCGGGCTGAGGGCACAGGCTCGCCAGCGTTGTTGTAGTTGGCAGTCCTGGTTCGGGCTGATGGCACAGGCTCGCCAGGGTTGTTCTAGTCGGCTGTCCTAAGTCGGGCTGAAGGCACAGGCTCGCCAGCGTTGTTGTAGTCGGCGGTACTGGGTCGGGCTGAGGGCACAGGCTCGCCAGCGTTGTTGTAGTCGGCGGTCCTGGGTCGGGCTGAGGGCACAGGCTCGCCAGCGTTGTTGTAGTCGGTCGTTCTTGGTCACACTGAGGGAACAGGCTCGCCAGCGCTGTTGTAGTCGGTCGTCCTGGGTCGGGCTGAGGGCACAGGCTCGCCTGCGTTGGGTTTGTCCGTCGCCCTGGGTCAGGCTCAGGGCACAGGCTCGCCAGCGTTGGGTGTGTCGGTCGTCCTGGGTCGGGCTGAGGGCACAGGCTCGCCAGTGTTGGGTTTGTCGGTCGTCCTGGGTCGGGCTGAGGGCACAGGCTCTCCAGCGTTGTTGTAGTCGGCGATCCTGGGTCGGGCTGAGGGCACAGGCTCGCCAGCGTTGTTGTAGTTGGCGGTCCTGGTCGGGCTGAGGGCACAGGCTCGCCAGCATTGTTGTAGTCGGCGTTCCTGGGTCGGGCTGAGGGCACAGGCTCGCCAGCGTTGTTGTAGTCGGCGGTCCTGGGTCGGTCTGAGGGCACAGGCTCGCCAGCGTTGTTGTAGTCGGCGGTCCTGGGTCGGGCTGAGGGCACAGGCTCGCCAGCGTTGTTGTAGTCGGCGGTCCTGAGTCGGGCTGAGGGCACAGGCTCGCCAGCGTTGTTGTAGTCGGCGGTCCTGGTTCGGGCTGATGGCACAGGCTCGCCAGGGTTGTTCTAGTCGGCTGTCCTCAGTCGGGCTGAAGGCACAGGCTTGCCAGCGTTGTTGTAGTCGGCGGTCTTGGGTCGGGCTGAGGGCACAGGCTCGCCAGCGTTGTTGTAGTCGGCGGTCCTGTGTCGGGCTGAGGGCATAGGCTCGCCAGCGTTGTTGTAGTTGGTCGTCCTGGGTCGGGCTGAGGGCACAGGCTCGCCTGCGTTGGGTTTGTCCGTCGCCCTGGGTCAGGCTCAGGGCACAGGCTCGCCAGCGTTGGGTGTGTCGGTCGTCCTGGGTCGGGCTGAGGGCACAGGCTCGCCAGCGTTGGGTTTGTCGGTTGTCCTGGGTCGGGCTGAGGGCACAGGCTCGCCAGCGTTGTTGTAGTCGGCGATCCTGGGTCGGGCTGAGGGCACAGGCTCGCCAGCGTTGGGTTTGTCGGTCGTCCTGGGTCGGGCTGAGGGCACAGGCTCGCCAGCGTTGTGTTAGTCGGCGGTCCTGGGTCAGGCTGAGGGCACAGGCTCGCCAGCGTTGTTGTAGTCGGCGGTCCTGGGTCGGTCTGAGGGCACAGGCTCGCCAGCTTTGTTGTAGTCGGCGGTCCTGGGTCGGGCTGAGGGCACAGGCTCGCCAGCGTTGTTGTAGTCGGCGGTCCTGAGTCGGGCTGAGGGCACAGGCTCGCCAGCGTTGTTGTAGTCGGCGGTCCTGGGTCGGGCTGAGGGCACAGGCTCGCCAGCGTTGTTGTAGTCGGCGGTCCTGGGTCGGGCTGAGGGCACAGGCTCGCCAGCGTTGTGTTAGTCGGCGGTCCTGGGTCAGGCTGAGGGCACAGGCTCGCCAGCGTTGTTGTAGTCGGCGGTCCTGGGTCGGGCTGAGGGCACAGGCTCGCCAGCGTTGTTGTAGTTGGCGGTCCTGGGTCGGGCTGAGGGCACAGGCTCGCCAGCGTTGTTGTAGTCGGCGGTCCTGGGTCGGGCTGAGGGCACCGGCTCGCCAGCATTGTTGTAGTCGGCGGTCCTGAGTCAGGCTGAGGGCACAGGCTCGCCAGCGTTGTTGTAGTTGGCAGTCCTGGTTCGGGCTGATGGCACTGGCTCGCCAGGGTTGTTCTAGTCGGCTGTCCTAAGTCGGGCTGAAGGCACAGGCTCGCCAGCGTTGTTGTAGTCGGCGGTACTGTGTCGGGCTGAGGGCACAGGCTCGCCAGCGTTGTTGTAGTCGGCGGTCCTGGGTCGGGCTGAGGGCACAGGCTCGCCAGCGTTGTTGTAGTCGGTCGTTCTTGGTCGGGCTGAGGGCACAGGCTCGCCTGCGTTGGGTTTGTCCGTCGCCCTGGGTCAGGCTCAGGGCACAGGCTCGCCAGCGTTGGGTGTGTCGGTCGTCCTGGGTCGGGCTGAGGGCACAGGCTCGCCAGTGTTGGGTTTGTCGGTCGTCCTGGGTCGGGCTGAGGGCACAGGCTCTCCAGCGTTGTTGTAGTCGGCGATCCTGGGTCGGGCTGAGGGCACAGGCTCGCCAGCGTTGTTGTAGTTGGCGGTCCTGGTCGGGCTGAGGGCACAGGCTCGCCAGCGTTGTTGTAGTCGGCGGTCCTGGGTCGGGCTGAGGGCACAGGCTCGCCAGCGTTGTTGTAGTCGGCAATCCTGGGTCGGGCTGAGGGCACAGGCTCGCCAGCGTTGTTGTAGTCGGCGGTCTTGGGTCGGGCTGAGGGCACAGGCTCGCCAGCGTTGTTGTAGTCGGCGGTCCTGTGTCGGGCTGAGGGCACAGGCTCGCCAGCGTTGTTGGTCGTCCTGGGTCGGGCTGAGGGCACAGGCTCGCCAGCGTTGTTGTAGTCGGTCGTTCTTGGTCGGGCTGAGGGCACAGGCTCGCCACCGTTGTTGTAGTCGGTCGTCCTGGGTCGGGCTGAGGGAACAGGCTTGCCTGCGTTGGGTTTGTCCGTCGCCCTGGGTCCGGCTCAGGGCAAAGACTCGCCAGCGTTGGGTGTGTTGGTCGTCCTGGGTCGGGCTGAGGGCACAGGCTCACCAGCGTTGGGTTTGTCGGTCGTCCTGGGTCGGGCTGAGGGCACAGGCTCTGCAGCGTTGTTGTAGTCTGCGATCCTGGGTCGGGCTGAGGGCACAGGCTCGCCAGCGTTGTTGTAGTTGGCGGTCCTGGGTCGGGCTGAGGGCACAGGCTCGCCAGCATTGTTGTAGTCGGCGGTCCTGGGTCGGGCTGAGGGCACAGGCTCGCCAGCGTTGTGTTAGTCGGCGGTCCTGGGTCAGGCTGAGGGCACAGGCTCGCCAGCGTTGTTGTAGTCTGCGATCCTGGGTCGGGCTGAGGGCACAGGCTCGCCAGCATTGTTGTAGTTGGCGGTCCTGGGTCGGGCTGAGGGCACAGGCTCGCCAGCGTTGTTGTAGTCGGCGGTCCTGGGTCGGGCTGAGGGCACAGGTTCGCCAGCGTTGTATTAGTCGGCGGTCCTGGGTCAGGCTGAGGGCACAGGCTCGCCAGCGTTGTTGTAGTCGGCGGTCCTGGGTCGGGCTGAGGGCACAGGCTCGCCAGCGTTGTTGTAGTTGGCGGTCCTGGGTCGGGCTGAGGGCACAGGCTCGCCAGCGTTGTTGTAGTCGGCGGTCCTGGGTCGGGCTGAGGGCACAGGCTCGCCAGCGTTGTTGTAGTCGGCGGTCCTGAGTCGGGCTGAGGGCACAGGCTCGCCAGCGTTGTTGTAGTTGGCAGTCCTGGTTCGGGCTGATGGCACAGGCTCGCCAGGGTTGTTCTAGTCGGCTGTCCTAAGTCGGGCTGAAGGCACAGGCTCGCCAGCGTTGTTGTAGTCGGCGGTACTGGGTCGGGCTGAGGGCACAGGCTCGCCAGCGTTGTTGTAGTCGGCGGTCCTGGGTCGGGCTGAGGGCACAGGCTCGCCAGCGTTGTTGTAGTCGGTCGTTCTTGGTCACGCTGAGGGAACAGGCTCGCCAGCGCTGTTGTAGTCGGTCGTCCTGGGTCGGGCTGAGGGCACAGGCTCGCCTGCGTTGGGTTTGTCCGTCGCCCTGGGTCAGGCTCAGGGCACAGGCTCGCCAGCGTTGGGTGTGTCGGTCGTCCTGGGTCGGGCTGAGGGCACAGGCTCGCCAGTGTTGGGTTTGTCGGTCGTCCTGGGTCGGGCTGAGGGCACAGGCTCTCCAGCGTTGTTGTAGTCGGCGATCCTGGGTCGGGCTGAGGGCACAGGCTCGCCAGCGTTGTTGTAGTTGGCGGTCCTGGTCGGGCTGAGGGCACAGGCTCGCCAGCATTGTTGTAGTCGGCGGTCCTGGGTCGGGCTGAGGGCACAGGCTCGCCAGCGTTGTTGTAGTCGGCGGTCCTTGGTCGGTCTGAGGGCACAGGCTCGCCAGCGTTGTTGTAGTCGGCGGTCCTGGGTCGGGCTGAGGGCACAGGCTCGCCAGCGTTGTTGTAGTCGGCGGTCCTGAGTCGGGCTGAGGGCACAGGCTCGCCAGCGTTGTTGTAGTCGGCGGTCCTGGTTCGGGCTGATGGCACAGGCTCGCCAGGGTTGTTCTAGTCGGCTGTCCTCAGTCGGGCTGAAGGCACAGGCTTGCCAGCGTTGTTGTAGTCGGCGGTCTTGGGTCGGGCTGAGGGCACAGGCTCGCCAGCGTTGTTGTAGTCGGCGGTCCTGTGTCGGGCTGAGGGCACAGGCTCGCCAGCGTTGTTGTAGTTGGTCGTCCTGGGTCGGGCTGAGGGCACAGGCTCGCCAGCGTTGTTGTAGTCGGTCGTTCTTGGTCGGGCTGAGGGTACAGGCTCGCCAGCGTTGTTGTAGTCGGTCGTCCTGGGTCGGGCTGAGGGAACAGGCTTGCCTGCGTTGGGTTTGTCCGTCGCCCTGTGTCAGGCTCAGGGCACAGACTCGCCAGCGTTGGGTGTGTCGGTCGTCCTGGGTCGGGCTGAGGGCACAGGCTCGCCAGCGTTGGGTTTGTCGGTCCTCCTGGGTCGGGCTGAGGGCACAGGCTCTGCAGCGTTGTTGTAGTCTGCGATCCTGGGTCGGGCTGAGGGCACAGGCTCGCCAGCGTTGTTGTAGTTGGCGGTCCTGGGTCGGGCTGAGGGCACAGGCTCGCCAGCGTTGTTGTAGTCGGCGGTCCTGGGTCGGGCTGAGGGCACAGGCTCGCCAGCGTTGTTGTAGTTGGCGGTCCTGGGTCGGGCTGAGGGCACAGGCTCGCCAGCGTTGTTGTAGTCGGCGGTCCTGGGTCGGGCTGAGGGCACAGGCTCGCCAGCGTTGTTGTAGTCGGCGGTCCTGAGTTGGGCTGAGGGCACAGGCTCGCCAGCGTTGTTGTAGTTGGCAGTCCTGGTTCGGGCTGATGGCACAGGCTCGCCAGGGTTGTTCTAGTCGGCTGTCCTAAGTCGGGCTGAAGGCACAGGCTCGCCAGCGTTGTTGTAGTCGGCGGTACTGGGTCGGGCTGAGGGCACAGGCTCGCCAGCGTTGTTGTAGTCGGCGGTCCTGGGTCGGGCTGAGGGCACAGGCTCGCCAGCGTTGTTGTAGTCGGTCGTTCTTGGTCAGGCTGAGGGAACAGGCTCGCCAGCGCTGTTGTAGTCGGTCGTCCTGGGTCGGGCTGAGGGCACAGGCTCGCCTGCGTTGGGTTTGTCCGTCGCCCTGGGTCAGGCTCAGGGCACAGGCTCGCCAGCGTTGGGTGTGTCGGTCGTCCTGGGTCGGGCTGAGGGCACAGGCTCGCCAGTGTTGGGTTTGTCGGTCGTCCTGGGTCGGGCTGAGGGCACAGGCTCTCCAGCGTTGTTGTAGTCGGCGATCCTGGGTCGGGCTGAGGGCACAGGCTCGCCAGCGTTGTTGTAGTTGGCGGTCCTGGTTGGGCTGAGGGCACAGGCTCGCCAGCATTGTTGTAGTCGGCGGTCCTTGGTCGGGCTGAGGGCACAGGCTCGCCAGCGTTGTTGTAGTCGGCAATCCTGGGTCGGGCTGAGGGCACAGGCTCTGCAGCGTTGTGTTAGTCGGCGGTCCTGGGTCGGGCTGAGGGCACAGGCTCGCCAGGGTTGTTGTAGTTGGCGGTTCTGGGTCGGGCTGAGGGCACAGGCTCGCCAGCGTTGTTGTAGTCGGCGGTCCTGGGTCGGGCTGAGGGCACAGGCTCGCCAGCGTTGTTGTAGTTGGCGGTCCTGGGTCGGGCTGAGGGCACAGGCTCGCCAGCGTTGTTGTAGTCGGCGGTCCTGGGTCGGGCTGAGGGCACAGGCTCGCCAGCGTTGTTGTAGTCGGCGGTCCTGAGTCGGGCTGAGGGCACAGGCTCGCCAGCGTTGTTGTAGTTGGCAGTCCTGGTTCGGGCTGATGGCACAGGCTCGCCAGGGTTGTTCTAGTCGGCTGTCCTAAGTCGGGCTGAAGGCACAGGCTCGCCAGCGTTGTTGTAGTCGGCGGTACTGGGTCGGGCTGAGGGCACAGGCTCGCCAGCGTTGTTGTAGTCGGCGGTCCTGGGTCGGGCTGAGGGCACAGGCTCGCCAGCGTTGTTGTAGTCGGTCGTTCTTGGTCAGGCTGAGGGAACAGGCTCGCCAGCGCTGTTGTAGTCGGTCGTCCTGGGTCGGGCTGAGGGCACAGGCTCGCCTGCGTTGGGTTTGTCCGTCGCCCTGGGTCAGGCTCAGGGCACAGGCTCGCCAGCGTTGGGTGTGTCGGTCGTCCTGGGTCGGGTTGAGGGCACAGGCTCGCCAGTGTTGGGTTTGTCGGTCGTCCTGGGTCGGGCTGAGGGCACAGGCTCTCCAGCGTTGTTGTAGTCGGCGATCCTGGGTCGGGCTGAGGGCACAGGCTCGCCAGCGTTGTTGTAGTTGGCGGTCCTGGTCGGGCTGAGGGCACAGGCTCGCCAGCATTGTTGTAGTCGGCGGTCCTGGGTCGAGCTGAGGGCACAGGCTCGCCAGCGTTGTTGTAGTCGGCAATCCTGGGTCGGGCTGAGGGCACAGGCTCGCCAGCGTTGTGTTAGTCGGCGGTCCTGGGTCGGGCTGAGGGCACAGGCTCGCCAGCGTTGTTGTAGTCGGCGGTCCTGGGTCGGTCTGAGGGCACAGGCTCGCCAGCGTTGTTGTAGTCGGCGGTCCTGGGTCGGGTTGAGGGCACAGGTTCGCCAGCGTTGTTGTAGTCGGCGGTCCTGAGTCGGGCTGAGGGCACAGGCTCGCCAGCGTTGTTGTAGTCGGCGGTCCTGGTTCGGGCTGATGGCACAGGCTCGCCAGGGTTGTTCTAGTCGGCTGTCCTCAGTCGGGCTGAAGGCACAGGCTTGCCAGCGTTGTTGTAGTCGGCGGTCTTGGGTCGGGCTGAGGGCACAGGCTCGCCAGCGTTGTTGTAGTCGGCGGTCCTGTGTCGGGCTGAGGGCACAGGCTCGCCAGCGTTGTTGTAGTTGGTCGTCCTGGGTCGGGCTGAGGGCACAGGCTCGCCAGCTTTGTTGTAGTCGGTCGTTCTTGGTCGGGCTGAGGGCACAGGCTCGCCAGCGTTGTTGTAGTCGGTCGTCCTGGGTCGGGCTGAGGGAACAGGCTTGCCTGCGTTGGGTTTGTCCGTCGCCCTGGGTCAGGCTCAGGGCACAGACTCGCCAGCGTTGGGTGTGTCGGTTGTCCTGGGTCGGGCTGAGGGCACAGGCTCGCCAGCGTTGGGTTTGTCGGTCGTCCTGGGTCGGGCTGAGGGCACAGGCTCTGCAGCGTTGTTGTAGTCTGCGATCCTGGGTCGGGCTGAGGGCACAGGCTCGCCAGCGTTGTTGTAGTTGGCGGTCCTGGGTCGGGCTGAGGGCACAGGCTCGCCAGCGTTGTTGTAGTCGGCGGTCCTGGGTCGGGCTGAGGGCACAGGCTCGCCAGCGTTGTGTTAGTCGGCGGTCCTGGGTCAGGCTGAGGGCACAGGCTCGCCAGCGTTGTTGTAGTCGGCGGTCCTGGGTCGGGCCGAGGGCACAGGCTCGCCAGCGTTGTTGTAGTTGGCGGTCCTGGGTCGGGCTGAGGGCACAGGCTCGCCAGCGTTGTTGTAGTCGGCGGTCCTGAGTCGGGCTGAGGGCACAGGCTCGCCAGCGTTGTTGTAGTTGGCAGTCCTGGTTCGGGCTGATGGCACAGGCTCGCCAGGGTTGTTCTAGTCGGCTGTTCTGGTTCGGGCTGATGGCACAGGCTCGCCAGGGTTGTTCTAGTCGGCTGTCCTCAGTCGGGCTGAAGGCACAGGCTCGCCAGCGTTGTTGTAGTTGGTCGTCCTGGGTCGGGCTGAGGGCACAGGCTCGCATGTGTTGTTGTAGTCGGTCGTTCTTGGTCGGGCTGAGGGCACAGGCTCGCCAGCGTTGTTGTAGTCGGTCGTCCTGGGTCGGGCTGAGGGCACAGGCTCGCCTGCGTTGGGTTTGTCCGTCGCCCTGGGTCAGGCTCAGGGCACAGGCTCGCCAGCGTTGGGTGTGTCGGTCGTCCTGGGTCGGGCTGAGGGCATAGGCTCGCCAGTGTTGGGTTTGTCGGTCGTCCTGGGTCGGGCTGAGGGCACAGGCTCTCCAGCGTTGTTGTAGTCGGCGATCCTGGGTCGGGCTGAGGGCACAGGCTCGCCAGCGTTGTTGTAGTTGGCGGTCCTGGTCGGGCTGAGGGCACAGGCTCGCCAGCGTTGTTGTAGTCGGTGGTCCTGGGTCGGGCTGAGGGCACAGGCTCGCCAGCGTTGTTGTAGTCGGCAATCCTGGGTCGGGCTGAGGGCACAGGCTCGCCAGCGTTGTTGTAGTCGGTCGTTCTTGGTCGGGCTGAGGGCACAGGCTCGCCAGCGTTGTTGTAGTCGGCGGTCCTGGGTCGGTCTGAGGGCACAGGCTCGCCAGCGTTGTTGTGGTCGGCGGTCCTGGGTCGGGCTGAGGGCACAGGCTCGCCAGCGTTGTTGTAGTCGGCGGTCCTGAGTCGGGCTGAGGGCACAGGCTCGCCAGCGTTGTTGTAGTCGGCGGTCCTGGTTCGGGCTGATGGCACAGGCTCGCCAGGGTTGTTCTAGTCGGCTGTCCTCAGTCGGGCTGAAGGCACAGGCTTGCCAGCGTTGTTGTAGTCGGCGGTCTTGGGTCGGGCTGAGGGCACAGGCTCGCCAGCGTTGTTGTAGTCGGCGGTCCTGTGTCGGGCTGAGGGCACAGGCTCGCCAGCGTTGTTGTAGTTGGTCGTCCTGGGTCGGGCTGAGGGCACAGGCTCGCCAGCGTTGTTGTAGTCGGTCGTTCTTGGTCGGGCTGAGGGCACAGGCTCGCCAGCGTTGTTGTAGTCGGTCGTCCTGGGTCGGGCTGAGGGAACAGGCTTGCCTGCGTTGGGTTTATCCGTCGCCCTGGGTCAGGCTCAGGGCACAGACTCGCCAGCGTTGGGTGTGTCGGTCGTCCTGGGTCGGGCTGAGGGCACAGGCTCGCCAGCGTTGGGTTTGTCGGTCGTCCTGTGTCGGGCTGAGGGCACAGGCTCTGCAGCGTTGTTGTAGTCTGCGATCCTGGGTCGGGCTGAGGGCACAGGCTCGCCAGCGTTGTTGTAGTTGGCGGTCCTGGGTCGGTCTGAGGGCACAGGCTCGCCAGCGTTGTTGTAGTCGGCGGTCCTGGGTCGGGCTGAGGGCA